>CP149053.1:0-2500000 GCA_038024825.1 Polylopha cassiicola | reverse complement strand
AATGAGTAATAGTACATTATGCACCGAGGCCAGTAAAATAAAAAATGTCTCAGATCACATGTAATTGTCGTCCGAGGCGAAGCCGAGGTTGACAAAAATGTGATCTGAGGCTTTTTTATTTTATTGGCCGAGGTCAGTATACTATTTTTCGAAGCCAGAAAGCGGGAATTTCATTTAGCGCAGCGGCCCGAAAGTTGGCGCTTTCCGGCCGGAGGACAGAAAAAATTATTTACTATTATTATTGGATACAGAATTGATGGAGAAATCTAAAGCTATGGCACCAATGACTAAAGAGGAGTGGGAACAGAGGCAGAGTGTGGTGAGGAGAGTATTGGATGAAGAAACAGGCAGATACAGGTTATCCTATCACTCTTATTTATTTAGCTTATTTCAGAAACAGAATCTATTTTATTTATACCCATACGGAAGACAATTATTTCTATAGTACCTACTAACAATAGTAGAAGTAGGTAGTGAAATGAAGCAATATATTTATTACTAGCTTCTGCCTGCGACTTCGTCCGTGTGGAATAGTTATTTTCCCTGTTTTTTACACATTTTGCACTATTTCTTCGCTTCTATTGGTTGCAGCGTGATGTTATATAGCCTAAAGCCTTCCTCGATAAATGGTCTATCCAACAAAAAAATAATTTTTCAAATCAAACCAGTAGTTCCTGAGATTAGCGCATTCTAACAAACAAAAAAACAAACTCTTCAGCTTTATATAGTATAGATAGATAGATAATAGATATATAGATAATAGATATAGATATTGTTGTGATAGTTTTCCCCTCCTAATAAGCTTCTATTTAGTATAATTACTAATTACTCTATGTTTAGAATTAGAGCATACAAACTGATTACTGGTATATATATTTTCTACGAAGTTGTTCAAAAGCTAGTCCTTGATATTCCGAAAAGATATTAATAATTTTTGCGGTGTCTCAGTTGTATCGTGTTTTCAGGTTAATAAAAGGTGACGGAGAAGTGTTAGAGGAGATTGTGTCCCGAGATAGACACAAGCAGATAAACAGGCAAGCTACGCAGGCAGACGGAGCTTTCTTCCAATCACAGACTGTGGATAAGAGAAGATTGTGAATACAACATTCAATATAGAATACATTTCATATACAGTACTAAAGTGACTCAATTCAAAATATATCTTTAGCCCATTAAGGATTCTAAGTCATTACAATTAAATTTGAAATTGTGTAAAAACACATTTGGAGTTAGGTCACTTTATTACTGTATATTATGTGTCATGTATACGGCTGCCACCGAGGGCGTGCGTTCAATGCAGGCTCATATTGATAACTAGAGTGCCTGGCTCTGATAACATGGTTACTCCACCGCTGCACACACTTAAGTCAAATTTGTCCTAGTTTAGAGGTGTCCTGTTTGAACTAGTGGACCTGAAAACTAGTTTATACTCTGTTGATGACCACTTATTATTATGCATATTGTTCGGACTATGTCTATATTATAAAGCAAAAAACATGATGCCATTTACTCACCATAATTGGTGTTAATCCGCCGGCCCACCTTGAATCAACACACAATCATGTGTATATTTCTAGAGGCTTTCAGTGTGAAGATTTTAGGTTTAATGATTGTATTATTTTTTTCAAAGGATGGGAAAGTAGCCCTATTTCTCCTAAATATCGGGCCTCTTATTTTCCAGCTTTGAAACCTTAGTTTTACATAAACTTCTTAAAGTTTAAGTGTAGACGCCATTACTCTTGATTGAGTTATGTTGGGAAAGAAAATAGCATCACAATGAGACAAGTATTTTTATTTCTTGTGGTCAAGGATTGTTTTTTTTTTGTTCAAGACCAGTAATTAAGTACTTGACATGCGTCATTCCTATGTTATTTTTTTTATAAGTATTAATTAGGTTTGTGCTTCATATTCCAAATATTATGAATCAACTAAATAATTAGGGTGAAGTGTTTATTACATATGTAATAATATTAATAATAGTTTAATTCGTTATTCTTTAATATATTCTTCGTACAGCACTGCAAATTTGAATCTAATATCTTTGAAAATAAGAGTCACTATTATCAAATACGGCATCTGCTCAATACGTTACTAATATACCTACCAGAAGCTTTAAACCATATACATATAATTGATACATTCCATAGTTGAAATAAATATATCGTATACATCTAGACAGTGGCGGAGTTGTCCTGAGGCCCCGTAGGCCCGAGCCTAGAACAGTTAGGATATCAGAGGCGATCTGTCGTGACGAAAATACACTGATCACGTGAGAAAGGGGCTGGCACTAAAAGTGGCCGTAACTCCAATCCGCCACTGCCAGTTATTTTGTATGTAACACATTTTGGTAATTTCAAATTAGGTAGATACGTTAGGATTTAAAAAGTGCTCATATGTAGGTACCTAGTTTATAAGTATTGTCATCTTTTTGCCATTCATTTGCTCTCCTCTTGTTTAATAAAGAATTGGGATGCTAATAATATTTGTTTTAATTCAAACATTACTCATATTTTTATAAATTATTTTAAAATAAAAAAAAACCCATAAATTCAATTAGTTTATTTGTCATAAATATAAATTCATTTCTAACTGACGCCAACATACTGCAAATACCATCTAAGTAAGTACTGTGTTATATATTATAGTTATATATCCCTTACATACCTAGAAAAACCAAACCTAGGTAATTTTGAGTAAGTAGGGTTATTTCGACTACATAGGGTAATAACTTTTAGCTAATTATACATTTAAGTTAAAAATACAAGACAAGGTATTCTGGTCTATTTTAATAAGTATTTGGTTAAGTACCTATACGAAAAATCATAAAAAGTAACTTTTACAGAATTTATAATAATTTACTAGCGGACCCGGCAGACGTCATCCTGCCCGTTCGAAATTCAAATTAGGTAACTTTAGTTAGACAACGTTTGTATGGGAAAAGAAAAGGGCTGTTTTTAGGGTTTTCCCGGCAATTATTCGATTTTTTCTCGCCGTAAGAACCATCCTTGGACTTCAACGAACATTTAAAAAAAAAAAATTGGCCAAATTGGTCCAGGCGTTGTCGAGTATTGCGCTTACCAACACATTTTGCGATTCATTTTTATATATAAGATAAGAAGAAGAAAGAAGATTACAATCTCGTTAAAAACCTGGATGCCGCTAATCTCGCGTAAAGTCCAGCTGTAACATTCCACCAATGAGAGACAAGTTGCTTGCCAGTAATTGGTGGAACTGAGACCAAGACTAGCGACATCTACCGGATTGTTTACAAGCCTAAACGACGCTCGCGGAGCACAGCGAAGAACGGACGTTGCCCTTTTTCTATTTCTCTCTGTCGCACACGCGTAGTAATAGTGCCCTCACGCTCGCACAGTAACTTTTAAATAGAAAAAGGGCAACGTCCGTTATTCGCTGTGCTCCGCGACCGTCCTTTACCCTTTATAGTCGAAGCTACCCCTTTAAAATCTAGATATCTGCAATATAGCAACGTTGATTTACAATTCATCTTTGGTTGTGTCGATCTTGTCACTTTTCT
This sequence comes from Polylopha cassiicola, assembly GCA_038024825.1. Lineage (NCBI taxonomy): Eukaryota > Metazoa > Arthropoda > Insecta > Lepidoptera > Tortricidae > Polylopha > Polylopha cassiicola. The sequence continues at coordinate 2,496,465 of CP149053.1, read as the reverse complement.
GTTCTTCTGGCTTGTTTTCTTCTAGATGTTCATTGACTAGCGATATCAGGCTCTCGAGGGGTCTGCTGCCGTGGTCGACGTTAACAATCTTCTTCTGCTTGTATAGGATGAGTGTCGGAAGGCCGTTTATCTGAAATTGATATAAATATTTCATAACACGTTATTTCTAAAAATGTGATAAATTATTAAACTGTAAAGAAAGATGGTTCAGACCAATATGACACAGAAGAATATATCGCACCCCTAGATCTAAAGGGAACTAACTCAAAAAAAGTAACTTTTTCGGGAGAGGCGAAATTGTTGTAAGGAATCGGATCCTTTTTTTTAGCGTTGAATTTCAATCTTCAGATTTTTGAGTTAGCTCCCTTTAGATCTAGGTGTGCGATATTGGAATAAAACTAAAAAGAATTTAACTGGTTTTAAATATTATTTTTTACGTTGTGGAGCAGGCATACACCGAAAACGCCTTATAAATATAAAATTAGCGACGAATATTTTTTTTAATAGATAACAGTGTGTTTATTATATCATCCATGCGAAGCCGGGGCGGGCTAGCCTAAATTAGCCTATACTAATATTATAAAGAGGAAAGATTTGTATGTAATGAATAAACTCAAAAAGTACTGGACCGATTTTAATAATTCTTTCACTATTGGGAAGCTATGTTCACCCTGAGTAACATAATAGGCTATAGTATATTAAAAAAAAAGGGATCTGTGCGAAGCCGAGGCGAACTGCTAGTTATCTATAATTCAATATTTATCTGTTACTAGCTGTGCCCGCGACTTCCTCCGCGTGGAATAGTTATTTTCCCCGTTTTTTACACATTTTCCACTGTTTCTTCGCTCCTATTGGTCGCAGCGTGATGTTATATAGCCTAAAGCCTTCCTCGATAAATGGTCTATCCAACAAAAAAATATTTTTTGAATTCGAACCAGTAGTTCCTGAGATTAGCGCGTTCAAACAAACAAACTTCAGCTTTATAATATTAGTAAAGATGTAGCTACTTAAAACCGAAGTAGAGGAGAAAAGTACAAAGATTTTTCAGAATACCTTCTCAGTCTCGCATATTTGTTTGGACTGCACGCAGTCGACGTCTGCAATGAGCACGCGGGAGTCGTTCAGGAAGCGCTCGCCGAGGCGCAACCACAGCGGGCCCAGCTGCATGCAGTGTGCGCACCTGGAGGGAATTTATTATATTACAATTATACACTTAATAACGATAAAATAATGTAATAATATGTAATATAATATCAAAAGTTATAATTATCATTATAATCGTACAAAAATATAGGTACATTAAGCAAGACTGATCAATTAAAAATAGTGTATAAATAATTTCAATATCATATACCGACGCCTGTTATGTTAAATTGTAATCGCACAGAGTGGGTCCTTATACAGGTAACTCTTAACTAATTTGCTTATTCTTTAAGCACTTTTGACATTTACAATATTTATTTGACGACAGTCTCACACTAAAGTCACTTTAGTGTATAAGATAAGATTAACTTACCAAGGTGCAAAGTAGTTGACGAAGACCAGATCTTTCTCCATGAACGTTTCGAAGGTCTCCTCGGATATCCTGGCGACCGGCAGCGCTTTCTTCTTCTTCATGAACTTCTCCGGGTCGTGGTTCTCCGCTTGCAGCATCGTTTCCACGTACGCTTTTAAATCGTCCAGCGTCGAGGCGTCCGTTACACCCATCTAGATATATGAAATTAACATGTTCTAGTAATCACTACATAGTATCAAGGGCGTAGCGAATCAAAACTCGCCTGTAAGTTTTGATTCCCTTGCGAGTGTCGAAAATTACCTTGTATGTTCTTAGTTTATCTATGCCTGCCGCCTGTTTAAATATTAATTTTCAATGTTACTCTTGTAAATGGCTAATTATTATTCCTCTTATTATCAAGTAACAATGGTTTACGAATTATTTTTAATGTCGTATAAAAATACATTCACTTCGATTTCCAAGTGGCAACACTGTCCCGGTTAGTTTAAACCAGTGGTTTTTGACCTTTTAGATCCGTTACTTTTATGACTTAACTAGGGTAACTTAAAATTTTGCACCTCCTCCCAACGACGAACTTGCTTAGTTCGTGGTAGATACGTTGTATTCAGACTTGTCACTTTAAAATTCGGCGTTCGAGACAACCCCCGCGTGTGTAATTACGTAAGTTTAAGAACCCAGGGTTTAAACAAATCACATTAGGGTACTCACGATCCGTCCGTTGACGATCCACATCAAGTAAGGGTACTGCTTGATGTCGAACGTGCGGCAAGTCATCTCATTGTCGACACAGTTCAGCTTGCCGATCTGTATGTACTCGTTGTGTACAAAATGTACCGCCAACTCCGCCCACGTGGGGGACAATTGCTGTGAGTCAAAGCACGATTATGAATGAAAACGAAAATTTATTTTTCCGTCCTCCGGCCAGAAAGCGCCAACTTTGTGGCCGCTGCGCTAAATGAAATTTCCGCTTTCTGGCTTCGTCGAACAGAAAAATAGTATACTGACCTCGGCCAGTAAAATAAAAAAGCCTCCGATCACATTTTTGTCAACCTCGGCTTCGCCTCGGACGACAATTGCATGTAATCTGAGACATTTTTTATTTTACTGGCCTCGGTGCGTAATGTATGTACTATAGTCTGTCAGTAAGATTAAATTAATAAAAAATATTCGACACGTATTTTTTTCTTTCCTCAAACAAATAAACAATGTCACAGACAAGTGCTTCTAAAGTTAGAGAGTGGGGGTTGGTGACGTCACGTTACAATTTATGCCGTGACGTCACAAGCCACTCCAGAACTTTGGAAGTTGCAATTATTGTTCGATTGAGAAAAGAAAAGTTCGTGTCCAACATTTTTTAAGTGGATATCTTATAATATATTGGTGCATTGACTGTACAGTAGGCACTTACTTGAGTAGCCGAAATATATATTGCAGAAAAGAATAAGCTTACTTCATTAGATATCGTATATTATATACTAGGGTGTTAAGGGAATGTACCCACAGTATGACCCATTTTTGTTATTTTTATTGCAAACTAGTGGTCCCGGCAGACTTCGTCCCGCCCGGCAAAGAAGCAATGTACCGGCATTAATCAGTCGATTTGACAGCTGTCATTGTTGCGTTTTGTTATACCTACTATTTTTAACAAATGAGCTAAATATTTTTTTTTTACTGGATCGGGATGAAAAGTATCCTATGTCCTTTTCCTGACTCTAAGCTACCTCCCCGCCAATTTTCAGCCAAATCAGTTCAGCCGTTCTCGAGTTATAAACGGTGTAACTAACACAACTTTCTTTTATATATATAATAATATAGATATATAGATAAAAAGCCCTTGTAATCTATACTTGTATACTTGATATTATAAAGAGGAAAGGTTTGTTTGGATAGAATAGGCTCCAAAACGGCTGGACCGATTTAAAATATTCTTTCAGTGTTGGTAAGTTACACTATTCCCGAGTAACATAGGCTATAAAAAAAGGAATCCAGGCGAAGCCGGGCGGACATCTTTTATAAAATTATAATTGTTTTTAATGTATTCAATATTCATGCATATTTTTACCTGACAAGCTTGACACCAGGGTGCATAGAACATGATAAAGTGTTGTCCTTTAGACACAAACTTTTCAATGTTGTTTTCGTTCAGGTAGGCCATCCCACTATAAATTTTGACATCACTGGTTTCTTTTTCCTTGTCAGGTGTCTGGAATATCATTAAAAAATATTACCTAAACATACTTTTACTTTATCATATATATTCACACACCTAGATCTAAAGAGAGCTAACTCAAAAAAGGTACTTTTTCGGGAGAGGCGAGAAACTGATTAATATGTCCATATGCACGCATGAGTTTTCTGTATAAATTTATACTTTTTATAATAAAGCTAGCAGGCTTATATTAGCTGAAATCTGTTTTAGGTGGGTTTTGCTGGAATCCGATGGTGTGCATAACTCAAACCTTCCGATTTTTGAGTTAGATCCCTTTAGATCTAGGTATGCGTATGTAGCTAAGAATAAATGTATATTTTTGCAATACCTGCTACATATCTTTATCTTTAACTTTATTGAGAATTATAAAGATTCATAAAAACTTATTAAAGTCCCTGACTTAAAAATGAAATAATTTTAACAGATTTAACTAGAATATTTTTATTTGTGTGCTAACATTTTGAAAATTTTACAGCTTCCATATTCATAGCATGACTGAGCTGAAGCCAGCCTAATGCTAAAGTGGTTGTTTATGGTTGTTTTTAATTATGTTTTGTATTCATTACAAATAAATGTCAAAGGAAAAGGCTGATTTTTATAGTGTATTAAAATAGTGTACTGAAGTAAAGTAATAAATTTTAGTTAATGGCATGCTTTACCAATGGAAGTATCAACATAAAAACAATACATGGCATGCTTTATGGTTGAAACATTTATTAGTCTTATTACCTGAACGACGGCCTGTTGGTCTAGTGGTAAGAGGCCCTGACTACGAAACCGGAGGATGCGAGTTCGAATCCCGCTAGGGGCAGATGTCAGTGTGATGAGCACTGGCATCTGTACCTGAGTCTTGGATGTCTTATATGTATTTATGTATATTTATCCGTTGTCTAGTACCCATAACACAAGCAAAAAGCTTTGCTTAAAATGGGACTAGATAATTGGTGTGAATTGTCCAAAGATATTTATTTATTTATTTTTATTATTACCTACCTCAGTTTTTGTGTTGAAAACTTCACTTAGGAACAGAGTAAGAGAGGGCAGGTCCCGTGTGCCCTTGTACTCCACAGGGTGGAATGAATTTTTGTGGTAGTACAGCAGTGTGGGGTACCCTGAAATATTAAGTATTAAACATTTAGATATTATTACATAAATGGTTAATAATGGTGATCAAGCTGTATTGTTAATTTATTACCTAGATACCATATTTTCCTTGGTATTTATTATATTGGCTGGACCAATTTCTTTCTGTTTTGTATATTAGGTATGTAAAAAAATTAAGAAAACTAGGAAAATATTAACATAGTGCCATCTCAATGTAAAATAAACTCTTTAAAGTATATTTTTGCCAGGCAGAATGATGTCTGCCATGACTAGTTAAATATAAAATACTAGCGGTTCGCCCCGGCTTCGCACGGATACCTATTTTTTTATGTGTATATATGTAAAGAAATCTATTATTTTCTTTAATTAGTTTAGTTTGTTGTAAGGTATACATACTTTTTATATTCTGTTGGTAAAACAGTTTTTGTACCTACCCTGTCAATAAAGCAGTTCATGTATCTGTCGATAAAGCAGTTCATGCACTGAGGACTGTGTTGATAATGCAGGCAGCGGTAGTAACTAAGATGGCGTCAATATTTTAAAGTAAACGTATTACGTGATATGAAAATGAATTAATTATTGTAATTGTATAAAAAGGTTTTGGCAGAGGAATTAATAGACTTTGAATGTCGTTTCTTTGGTTACAGGTAAGTTAGTGTTTTTATATAATAATGTAAATAGTTAATTTTAAAGAAAACCTGTATTGATGAAATATAAATCTTTGGTTACAGAGCAACACAAAAGTTTATTTTATTTGCCGATCCTAAATGAAAGAATTCTCTTCCTTATAAAACGATATTTCTAGTTGTGGAAAATGGAGAAACTTTGTTTTGAATTTACACTTCTATATATATATATATATATATATATATATATGTGTTACTCAGGGTGAACGTAGCTTCCCAACAGTAAAAGAATTATTAAAATCGGTCCAGTACTTTTTGAGCCTATTCATTACAAACATACAAAAATAGGTACAAATTTTTCCTCTTTATTATATTAGTATAGATATAGAACTATCCATTACAAATGTTATACTCTATTAAATTACTTTTTCACTATTGTCAAGGCCTACAAACTATTGGAATAATATACTGAAATAGGTTCTTATTATAAATACCAGTAATTCCGCTGTTGTGACACAATCTTGCATGCACGGTGCAGTCAACTTGGGCTATTGCAAACTGGGAATCCTTGGTGTTAACTAGCTCGGCTAATTCAGACCACATTGGATAGAAATCAGTGCAGTGCCGGCACCTACAATCAGTGGAGGTTTGTTGCTTGTAAATTATCATTAATAAAATAAAATATAAATTTAGGAGACCATATAATAAAGAACTATTTGTGTATAGGACAAATTAATAAATAATTTCTGATGCCTTCGCGGTTATTACACATTGGAATGAAACAACTGTTAACGGATTTAACTCGCGTAAGTATATTTATTTTATTTTAGACTATTGTCAGCTCAGTCATGTTACGATTATAGAAACTGTAATGAATCCGAAACGTCAGCATTATTAAATAAAATAAAAATACGAGAGTTAAATCCGTTAATAGTTTTATTCCAATAGGAGAAATAGTTTTTATTTATATTACTGTAAGTATTACTATTAAGTAATAGAATAATAGGTTAACAACAGGTATTATGGCAATATATATTATTTCAATTCTCACCACGGCGCATAAAACATGATGAAATTCCCATCAAGCTCTTCAATTTGCCTCTTGTAAGTATCCGGGTCGTAATCATACACAAATCCATCTTCAGGAGCCACGAAATTAGGCCCAAACACAAAATAGAAGAGAATGGAAGGTAAAATATTATTTAGTAACATTTTACTGCTTTTTTATTTTACGCACAGGTATAATTTATTTTCAATGAAACAGACAATGTATTTACTACATTTTTTATACACGCCAATATCAACCGTACCCTTATATTTCTATTATTAAATTAAGTTATTTACGTATAATAACCGTACTGGTGCGCCGACGTAGTACTAAAACTTTGGTGACTACTATGCCATAGACCATAGTCAAAACAGAATTATAAAATGTCAACTGTCAATGTTGATCGATTACTGTATAACAATATGAATTACTTTAACAATGTCTGAAACATATTATTTCATAGCACATTAAAATGTTAATAGGTAGTTATTCTGGAATGCGTTAGGTTATTGGCCAAATTAGGCTACTTTATAAATATTATTGGCAAATTAATATAAATTCTTTTTTTTTTATCAACGATCACAAAATAGTTTCAGATAGATTTTTTATTACTTCATATTATATTTATTGGTTGATTATGTTAATTAGAAATATACTTCATATTTTCGGAATCATAATGAACTGAGTAGTAGAGGTGTTTTTACGCAATTGTATAGTATTTTCTTGAAATTGTAGATTGAGCAGGTAACAACTAAGCTCAAACAGTGTAGCTCCTACGAACACACGAAGGAATGTGGTAATTCTTCAAAATGGTCGCTTTGTATGGTTTGCCAACTTGCATGTCTGTGTTTTAGAGTTCTTTGTTTTCATAATTCTTTTGATCGAGTAAAAGTGCTTACAAATTGCATCTTATTGGTGTAACGTGCAAAACTGTGATATTGTGATAAATATACGTGGCGTGCCTGAAAGATGTCATCGGTAATGTGAGAGCTCTCGACTATCATTTTTATTTTACGGGATTATGACGTCTATGATTCCCATTCGAAATTGCAGAAAGTAAAAAGTACAAGGTAAGTATTTTTCTTCATGAATTTTCTCTCCTATACTTTACAACAAACATTGAACAAAACTGTCTCTAATTTTGGAATTCCTTAGCTGTGTCACGATACTCACGATCGATTTGTGTTGAGCATTCTTGTAGTTTCCCATCTCCGGGGAAGATCTGGAGCTTGTGCACTATTTGTTTATCGCTTTTCTAAACCCGCAGTCACGATGAGAATCGAACACGATTACAGTAGACAACGAAACCAATAAGATAATAAATTCCAAAGAATGCCCATTATTTATTTGACCTGTCAAATGTTTTTCTTTCTTCTACAACGGCATTCGTAGTCGAACTCGCACTTAAGTCTATTTTATTTCATTTTCAGCTCCAAAATCGTCATTTAGAATTGAATCAAGTGTCAACAACGACTCGAAAATAATAAAAGGAAGAGGCCAGCTTTGTTGTAATTTTGCGTTCTATTTATCCTGTGTGACGGATAAGTTGGTAATGCGGACTGTGTCGAGTGATACATGGTGCGGGCGGGGGCTGGAGATGTGATGGGTGGGGTGGGGTGAGAGGCTCGCGGCTCGGGCGCGGGCGCCATGAACCCGCCGGCGCCCGGCAAGACGGCCACGCGCTCCTCCGGGTATCACCAGAAGGCGCTCGCCGAGATCAGAAACTCCCTACTACCCTTCGCCAACAGTGGAAGCTTGGACCCTCCGGGCTCCTCCGCAGCCAGCACTGTAAGCTCGGGCGTAAGCTCTGGCTTCAGTTCATCGTCTGGAAATGGACTTGACAAGGAACTCAGTGTTCACCCTCAAACTCTTAATCAACTACTCACTCTTGGATATGATGAGGTAAGCAGTCATGTTTATAATCACCAATTTAGCTAGGTATTAATTTATACAGATGAAGTATGAGGAGCGACGTGGATGGTTTGAGGCATACACTACACAGATTCACTGAATAATTAAGCCTAATACACTGACTAAAAATACAGTCCAAATTGCTACAATGTATTGTGATCAGTGTTATATTTTTAAGAGTTTTCACTCTTAAGATAAAAAAATTGTATGAATCTTAACTTTGTTTGAATACAAGTTATCAGGTCAGATTTTTAATACAAATATTCATGACATTGATTATACAAGTAAACCAAGTTTGTATGCAAATTGTATTAGTTATGAATATCATGTATGGTATTTGCTTATTATCAATGCAAGGGCATTCATAATTCTGAATGCATACCTAATTAACATAATAATAAAGCAATAAAACACATTATTCATATGTTAAACTTTGTATACCTATTACATAAAAATAGACTGCATTTAAGTAAATTGCAATTCTATGCACTTGAATGTAAATACAACAAACTTATCAGCAAGTAATTTATTTGGATTTTAAACAATGCACCTGCTTACAAAATATTAAATGTGAACATTTTAAAAAGGGCTGTAAATAATATTATTGAGTTTGTTGTATATATGATTGAGTGCTTTTATAATGAGACCCTCTTTTAATTAACAATGTTCTATGAAAGTAATAATATATGTTTGCTTTCGAAGCAGGATTATTGCTATGTTCACAGTGAGAGTGAAACTTAGAACTTAAGAGAATTATATCACAGGTCCAGATTGTTGATGCTATACTTATAAAAATAGTTTAGTTATTTATTGTTTGTTTCATGATTTATTTACTTACATTAATTTCAATATGAATATTTGAATTGCGGTTTCTGTTATGAACTGAAAAAAAATAACAATGTTTTGTAATATTTGCAGGACCTCGCGATCCGCGCCCTCAAGTACTCGGGCGGGCGCATCGACTCCGCCATCGATTACTTATCGAAGCAGCCGGAGCCGCCCAACGGCGTCCTCAAGGGCAACGGGCTCGGCCTCAACACCAAGCTCATCCGCAAGCCGAGCCTCGAGCGCGAGCTCAGCCTGCACCGCGGCAGCCCCGCGCTGGACTCGGGCGCCGGCTCCTCGCGCTCCGACAGCCCGCGGCAGCCCGACGCGCGCCAGTACTCGCCCTCCGCCTTCGCCGAGCCGCCGCCGCCGCCTCCGCCGCGCTGCCCCTCCACGCCGCCCGTGCCGCCCTCCATGCAGCAGCTCATGAAGCGCATGTCCCCCGCGCCCCCGCTGCCGCCCGCGCGCGGCGCCTCCCCGCAGGCCCCGCGCCAGCCCATGGTCGTGCAGAACGGCCCCCAGGCCCAGCAGCAGCTCTCGCAGCAGATCCAGGCGCTCAGCATCTACCAGGCCGGCGCCGAGCCCCCGCCGCCGTACCCGCTGGCCGCCGTCCCGCCGCCGCCCTCCTACACTGTCTCGATGCAGAACCGGCAGAGTCCTCCGCAGCCGCAGGACTACCGCAAGAGCCCCTCCTCCGGCGTCTACTCGGGCGGCGCCTCCGCCGGCTCGCCCAGTCCCGTGCCGGTGTCCCCGGGCTCCGCGGCCTCCGCCGCCGTGCCGCGGCCCACGCCGCTGCAGGCCTGGACGGCGCGCCAGGCGGTGCAGGCGCCCATCATCATGCAGTCCGTCAAGAGCACGCAGGTGCAGAAGCCGGTGCTGCAGACCGCCATCGCGCCCGTGGCGCCGCCGCCCGTCGCTCCCCACGCCGCCCCGCCGCCGCCGCCCTCCTACGCCAGCTCCATCCAGCAGAAGCAGCAGGCGCAGACTCCGCCCAGCTACCCGCTGGCGCCCAAGCCGGCCTCGCCGGGCGCGCAGGCCGGCACCGCGCAGTCAGTCGCGCAGGCCTCCTCCGGCGGCTCCAGTCCGTCCGCCGCCGGGGCCTCCGCCACCGTGCCCACCACCGAGCCGCCGAGTTACGCCATCACGATGCAGGCGCTGGCGGTGCAGCGCGGGCTGCACCCGGCGCCCCCGCCGCCGTACGGCACGCAGGAGGACTCCACCGCCACCGTCGATTCGCACCGCGCCGGCTCCGAGGCGCCGTCCGGGCCGCAGGAGCCCAAGTGTCCCAACCGGAACTGCGCCAACAAGCTGCCGCGCGACGGCGCCGTGGCCTCGGGCTCCGACGAGGCAGCGGGCTCCGGCGCGGGCCCGGGCCCGGGCGAGCGCCGGCCGGCGGCTCCGCCCAAGAAGATCCGCCACCAGTCGCCGATACCCGAGCGGCGCAACATCAGCAAGGAGAAGGAGGCGGAGCGGCGCGACTGCAAGGTGCGGAACTACTCGCCGCAGGCGTTCAAGTTCTTCATGGAGCAGCACGTCGAGAACGTCGTCAAGTCGTACAAGCAGCGCATGTTCCGGCGCATGCAGCTCGAGAAGGAGATGACGAAGATCGGACTCAGTCCGGAGGCGCAGTGCCAGATGCGCAAGATGCTCTCGCAGAAGGAGTCCAACTACATCCGGCTGAAGCGCGCCAAGATGGACAAGTCGATGTTCACGAAGATCAAACCGATCGGCGTCGGCGCGTTCGGGGAGGTGGCGCTCGTGCGGAAGATCGACACGAGTCACCTGTACGCGATGAAGACGCTCCGCAAGGCGGACGTGCTCAAGCGGAACCAGGTGGCGCACGTGAAGGCCGAGCGGGACATCCTGGCTGAGGCCGACAACGAGTGGGTTGTGAAGCTCTACTACAGCTTCCAGGACCGCGACAATCTCTACTTCGTGATGGATTACATCCCGGGCGGCGACCTCATGTCCCTTCTCATCAAATTCGGTATCTTCGAGGAGCGGCTGGCGCGGTTCTACATCGCCGAGCTGACGTGCGCCGTCGAGAGCGTGCACCGCATGGGCTTCATCCACCGCGACATCAAGCCGGACAACATCCTCATCGACCGGGACGGGCACATCAAGCTGACCGACTTCGGTCTCTGCACCGGCTTTCGCTGGACGCACAACTCCAAATACTACCAGAGGAATGGTGAGTTCGATGACCTGTCTGATTTAGTATTATGATCTTAGTCATTGCCAAATAAGGTGACTTGCTTCAGTCCGTTCGAGAGCGTTGGCCGATTTCGATGACTCATCCTCGTTTAATGAATGCTAAAAGGTCAATAATAATATGATAATTCGGTTTTGGCAAACATTTTTATAAACGTAAACCTAGAATTATGTTCTTGCCTTTTTCATTCAGCTTTTAATATTTCAACCGTTATTTAAAACTCGAATGTCTTAACTGATTTTAGTTAAGTTTAAAATTAAAAATGGTCTATTTAACTGTCAAAATTTATTAAAATTTTAAACAATAAGGGCACGTCTTCACGCCAAGTCAAATCAAACTCAAGAGAATTTAAGGAATTTACATTTTGAATTCCAGACCACGGCCGGCAAGATTCCATGGACCCAGTGGACGGCGAGTGGAGTAACCTGAGCGAGTGCCGCTGCCACCAGCTGAAGCCGCTCGAGAGGCGACGGAAGCGCGAGCACCAGCGCTGTCTGGCGCACTCGCTGGTGGGCACGCCCAACTACATCGCGCCTGAAGTACTGGAACGCACCGGCTACACGCAGCTGTGTGACTGGTGGTCCGTGGGCGTCATACTATACGAGATGCTGGTCGGGTCGCCGCCCTTCCTGGCGACCACGCCCGCGGAGACGCAATTGAAGGTATGTGTTAGTAAATTAAAATGATTAATCCAGTGCAGTTAAATCCAAGGGATAGGTAGTTTTGTTGGATAGTTATAGATATTTTTATCAGTAACGAACAATATAATTTCTGTTGCCTTCGCGGTTATTATACATTGGAATAAAACAATTATGGCAGAGCGCGCACCACGATTTTTTGTCGCGCGATAATTTTATCGCAGAAATGCAACGTATGGGTTTCTATGGCCTAGCGCGCACCACGACTTATAGAAACCCATACGTTGCATTTCTGCGATAAAATTATCGCGCGACAAAAAATCGTGGTGCGCGCTCTGCCTTATAACGGACTAGCGGCCCGTCCCGGCTTCGCACGGGTGGACTTAAGATTTTTTTCATAGTTTTACGATTGTTATGGGTAAACTATAAAAGATAGACATATGCTCTCGCGGACTTTTTTAAAGATGATGTTAAGATGAACAATTTACCCATAAAGCATTTTTGTATAACTTTAACTATATGCTCAGCGCACGCCACGGAAGGCCTCAGAAACGATACTTTTCCCCCGTTTTTGAAACATTTTCGGTTACTGCTCCGCAACTATAAGACCTAGCGTGATATTATATAGCCTATGTTACTCGGGGATAATGTAGCTTTCCAAAGGTGAAAGAATTTTTGAAATCGGTCCAGTAGTTTCGGAGCCTATTCATTACAAACATACAAAAATACAAATCTTTCCTCTTTATAATATTAGTATAGATTTAAATCGAAAACATTACATTTCTCATATTCGTAGCACGACTGAGCTGAGCTGATGATAACCTAAAGCTTTTTATGTTTTCGTAACGTCAGTAAATACAATAAATAAACGAGTTGAATCCGTTATGATTGTTTCATACCAATGTGCAATACCCGCGTAAGCATCAGAAATTATTAGAAATGTATTACATATTTCTGTTATGTAAGTTATCGTTTATTTCTTTTAATTTTATCGAAACTTTTTAACACGTTTTCTTTGTCATTTCAGGTGATAAATTGGGAGAAAACCCTGCACATACCGGACTCGGCGAACCTGTCGCGCGAGAGCAAAGACTTGATCCTGCAGCTGTGCTCCGGACAGGACATCCGGCTCGGCAAGGACGCCAACGAGGTCAAGAACCACCCGTTCCTCCAGGCGATCGACTTCGACAAGGGACTCCGCCGGCAGGTGGCGCCCTACATACCGCGCATAGACTACCCCACCGACACTTCCAACTTCGACCCGATAGATCCTGACAAACTCAGGAACTCCAGCTCAGACTCAAACAAGTCCGACAGCGAGCTCGATAACGGAAAGACCTTCCACGGCTTCTTCGAATTCACTTTCCGGCGGTTTTTTGACGACGGGGGTCCCGGATACACCAACAAGATAAATCTCGACGACAACGACAACCAGGGCCCAGTGTACGTCTGACAAGTGATAAAGACACTCGAGACTAATCTAGGATATTGTTACGAAGTGTGTGCCTTTGACTCTCTCTATTAAAAGGATAGTTTTTTTTTTGTAAACATAATGAATGTAACGTATTTAAAATTTAAACCGTATTGTTAATAATCCCGGTGATAATGTTGTAATATTGTATCGTTATGTATTTGTAAGAGTAATCTTATTTCGTGTAATATATTACGTGCGGATGGATCACAGTACTGTAGTGTAGCGTGCAACGATGGTGCTCTGACGTGGGGTTGTTCCATTCGATGTATACTATTTTTGTAACTAGAGAAATTATTTATGAGATAAGAAGCTTACTTGGATTAGTGAATGATTTGACATTGTCTTTATTTTCTTATGTATTTATCGAAGTATGTATTTAGGTCGCTTGTAGATGTGTGTCCGTTTATGTAGTCGTACCTTTAACGAAGTCATACAGAGCCGAGTCGAATTTAAAATAGTATACAAGGAAGTGCTTCCATGTCTACGACAGCTCATACGATGTGCCTTAATAACTCTATGTGATCTTTTACACAATGGTTGATTAAGTACATGTAAAATGTTAGGAAGTTTAGACCCGGTTTCTTAGCTCAGCATAGCTCGGTGAGTGCAATACGTATTTATTTCTCGAACGCGCGTCCCTCGCTCGATGTACATTTTATTCGGCGCGACTGTCTCCGCGATTTAGTTCGACAACTTCTGATATTGGTTTACAGTTAAACTGTAAAACGTTCAAGTTATTAGTAAGGAATTTCGTTTTCACTAACAGTATCCAATTTAACTATTAGTCGCAAATAACAATAGAACAAAACAAGGTGTGATTAGCGATACAATAATATAAATGCTTATTTTGAGTCTACCTTAAACGTTCACTTGTACAGTATGGTATAAACAAGTCACTTCAAGTTAAATTATGTGTTATTGAATGTAAATTGTTTTATTCTGAAATGGAACATGCTTATAAGTAAATGAAAATAAAGTATGGGAACTTTGTTATATGTTTTCTTTATATGTTAATAACCTTTATATACCTGGCCGTTAAGTGTACTTTGCATAGTATTTATACCTATAAATATATTTATACCCATAAATATAAAAATACTATAAACAAAGTACCTACTGTAAAGTTTCCGAAATGTCATAAAAAAATTATATACACGAAGTAAATCTATATCTATACTAATATTATAAAGAGGAAAGATTTGTACCTATTTTTGTATGTTTGTAATGAATAGGCTCAAAAACTACTGGACCAATTTTAATAATTCTTGGCTATAGAATATTTTGAAAAAAGTTAGGGATCCGTGCGAAGCAGGGGCAAAGCGCTAGTCCGTTATATACTCATTTGTCTTTAGTTTTCCGGACATAGTAATATCACAAAAAATAAAAAATCAGTAATAAATAGTGGCTTTGCCAAAAAAACAATTTAATAAATTCAAAAAAATATAACAATCCAATTTTAACATTACATTATGTTTAAATATATAAATAAAGTTGATTTTCGCTTATAATCCTATTTGCTCGCCAGTAAGAATTCTTGCACCCGTTTGTTGAAGTCCTCTGCGTAGCGTAGATGTATGTTGTGCTTGCCCTCAGGGTATAAATGAATTCTGGAAGCAATAATAAAAATTATATAGCATTTATGTAAGTGTACAGATTAATTGCTGCTCGTTAGTCACGCTAAAATTCTAGAATGGCTGGACCAATGTCGCCAATTTTAGTTTTGAAATATCTGTAGAAGTTCAAGGAAAATTTCTATGGTAAAAATATTAAAAAAAAAATGATGAAAATAATATTTCTTATAAAACGCGGTACGAGATTCGTAATATAAGACGGCCTTTGCCAAAAGATAATTTCAATACGGAACATTATTGTAATGATAGATTACTTAACAGTGATAATCTCAGCAGACTGAGGTGATAGTCTATGGTTATCTTAATCTACTGTTATGATGGGAACTGAAAAGTTCTCTAAACACGAACGTAATATCAATTAGATATACGCGAGTCAAATCCATTACGGTTTTATTGCAATATTATAATTTTTTTAAGCACACTAGCTGAGCCCTGCGGACACTGCATAAATATTTTCATATCATCTCTTCAGGCACCAGACATTGTACCTACAAACATTGTATCTTGCCTCAACGTAACTATGTGGTAATATATTATAAACAGGAAAGGTTTGTTCGTTGGTTTGGATTGAATAGGCTCCAAAACAACTGGTCCGATTTGAAAAATTCTTTCACTGTAGGAAAGCTACACTATTCCTGAGTGACATCTATAGGCTATAAAAAAAAAGGATCCGGGCGAAGCCGGGGCGGGCCGCTAGTAAGTAATATACAGATACCTTGAGCCTTCTATGTGTGTGTGCAAATGCGACACGTGAACATTTTCTACCATTGGGTCTTTCTCCCCATACAGTATGAGAGTAGGCGCGACAATATCCTTAAGCAGATCTGAGCATATATCTCCATCTTTCGCTTTGAAGACGTTGGCCATCGCGTCCACCCACGCAGCCCAGTATTTGGCGAAAAGGTCTTCTCCGTAAGTCTCTATCATCGGTTTTCTCATTCTCTCAGACCACGTCTTGATATCTCTGGTTTCTGTAATATTTTTTTATGTAAAGGTAAAGAACTAAACTGAGTGCTGAAGTTGTTTTTTAATTAACAAAAAGTGAAGTATTGTAATAAGAAATATTTCCTAATATATTTGATAAACACATTCCTGAATCTTGCAAAAATATGTCAAATGAAAATTATTTTTGAACTTACTTCTATACAGTTCCAACTCATTTGGAAGTATGAACGAGTTAGTCCCCCAGATCACAAGCTTGTCCACAGCTTTTGGGTATTTGGCAGCGTGGATCATACTCACTATGCCACCATCACTCCAGCCAAGAAGAGAGTACTTGGGAATCTTTAAAGCCTAAAAATTGTATTTACAACTTTTACAGATAAAGATTAAAAAACATAGGTAAGTACATTATCTTTTAAAGTCATTCAAGTTTGGTTATCTTAGTTGTGTAACCTCTAGAATTGTTAAATAAACATTGTTTGATAACTTTCTCAAAGGTCTTGCAGTACTAGAGAAAATGTTTATTTTTAAATAGTAGTATTTTATTTATATCAATATATTTTTTTATACTTTGTTTTGACAATTAGAAATTTACCTTCATGAAGTTGTTGATATGATGTGCGTCCTCTTCATAGAAATTAGGAGGAAAGTCTCTTTCTGGAGGTCTGCTCTTCCCGTAGCCTGGAGGGTCCCAGGCCACTACTGTGAATTTTTCACGGTTAAGCCCCTCCACCTGCGGCTTGAAGTCAGTCCATATTGATCCCAGTGCTCCAGGAACTAAATGACATGATTTAAGATAAACCTCTTATATTATAAAGTATATTTTGCCCCTGACTGTCTGCGCATGTTTAGTACTTTACACAATATCTTCAAAAATTATACCCTATTTGTTATTCTGATGTGTAAGCTGCCTATAATGTGGTAATGTTTCAGTAGTTTTTGCGTGAGAGTAACAAACAGATCCATCATTCTTACAAACATTTATATTATTGATAAGGATATTGGTGAAATTGTTATTAGTGAAAGTTAGAGCTGTTTTTGACAACTTATTTAATAATAACCTCTATGTAAATATAAACAAATGTAATATTGCTAGTTATAGTACCTATAGGATATAGAATATTTACCCAGAAGTAGAGTTTGCGGGCCGGTACCGACTTTCAAGTAGTTTATATTATAATTCCCAACTTTAACAGTGTCCTCCTGAAAAACTACGTTGGTTAAATCTAAGTTGACGTAGCAAAATATTTATAAATGTACTTTATCTTAACAGTTCAAATAACATAAAAGTTTTACCTTAGGAACAGCTGTCGAAAGGGCATTGCAAGAAACTTTTATATTATTCACTCGGGAAATTGGTATAATAAATTGTCTAAGTTTGGTTAACATTGTTGATAAAAAAGACGACTTTCTCCGAAGACTAGTTGCTGCTAATTATTGCAGTTTTGTATTATCAATCGTTATCAATATCATTTAGTATCCCTTCAATAAAACCCGGCGCCTATCCGCAGTAACTACTGTAACTGTAATCTGTCACATATCATCTGTCATATTTATAAAGAAAGAAACAGCGCTCAAAAAATGTTGTTAAGCACCGAAGTATACCTATTTGACGCTACATATCGCTCAAAGTTTGCTACTCAATCGCAAAGAAACAGATTTAGTACCATTACCTAGCTCTATGCGAAAAAATGAGCATTACATTCATAGAGATATAAGACTAGAGTACGTGAGCCATAGGACTGTCTATAAGTGGAAGCGTATCACGGTAAAGAGAGACAGAAACTCTAAATAGAGGCACTGTCCTTGTCTTGCCGCATGCGCAATGGCAACATGCTGCGCGCCGTCCGTTGCTATGGTACCGTTGACGTCGCAATCAGACAAAGACGCGACCACTATTCCAATGCTCTTTTCTCTTTCTACCATTATAACGCGTTTCTGGCTGGCTCACGTACTCTAGTCTTATATCTCTATGATTACATTCTAAAGAAAACATAATAATATAATATAAATATATAGTGTATCAAGCTTTAAAGATAAACGGTAACTTGAAATTAATTTATTTTTTGATCATACCTAAATGGTAATTTCAATTTCATTTTAGCGTTATAGGAAATAATTGTTATTGGAAAATGGATTAAAATTATTTGAAAGTTGCGGGACTGGGAAGTGGGACCACACACTTTACTTTTCTTTCTAGGGACGGACATGGTGTTTAATGGCAAATACTTTTGGTCGTAGATATGTAAAAAATTAAACCACAATATTTTTTTCTGTCCTCCGGCCAGAAAGCGCCTACTTTGTGGCCGCTTCGCTAAATGAAATTTCCGCTTTCTGGCTTCGTCGAACAGAAAAATAGTATACTGACCTCGGCCAGTAAAATATAAAAGCCTCAGATCACAATTTTGTCAACCTCGGCTTCGCCTCGGACGACAATTACATGTGATCTGAGACATTTTTTATTTTACTGGCCTTGGTGCGTAATGTACTAAAAAATTGTCGTTTCATCCCAAAATTAAACCACCTTTACGAGGCGGTGAATATATTTTTGATTTAGGTATATCTAAAAGACGAGAAGCTATTTTTAAACAAATTTGCAAAGATATATTTTAGCTTAATAAATAAAAATAAAAGAAACACATCTTATTAAAATTATGTTTATTTTAAGTAGTACATAAGACACTTCCTAGCAACATTATCTAGCATTAAGTGAAAGCAATACAACCAAAAAATGGTTAAAATAAATAACCTGGTGTTAAACTTCAGATGCGAAAACTGAAAATACGGGGTTGTGACGCGTAAATAATAATACTCATGTTTTAAAACTTTGTTACTTTAGTAAACAATAATTAGTTATTTGTAAATAAAAAAGGCCCCGCCTTATTGCATAGAGATCGCTTATATAAACCAAATACGGTATTATAATGTCTCCAAGTTCTGGACTACTTTATAGATTTTAATCACTGTTAAAGGTAGTGGATTACCAAAAATAAATTCTATAGATTTTATAAGTACTGTGGAACAATTTTACTAACAAAATATAGGCCTTTGAAATGCAAATTGTACTCTGTTTTAACACAGACAAAATAAAACTTATAAACTCGAAATAGAACGCAACAGTACATTCAGGCACCTCAATCACTCTAGCACACTATAATAACAATCTCAGTACATGATTATAAAGATGTTCAACATTTTCATCCTTAGCCATGAAGAAATAAGGTTCATAGTGCATTACGCAAGCATTTGCATTCGTCTTTGCAATACTAAGCGAATAACATAATTAATATTATGAAATAATATCTTAACCCGTTACACGCTCTAGAAGCACACGCGTGTCCAAAACATTTGTCATGCGTATAACTTAGCGTGCGACGGGTTAAAGAGAGTACAAAAATATCAACAGGAGTGCATAAAATTGTATTGAATCATACACTCAATTTCTACAAGACATACCCTGACTCGATATTCAAAAGCATTAATTATATTGTACAATACATAGTACAATACACACCTACGGCCAGTAAAATAAAAAATGTCTCAGATCACATGTAATTGTCGTCCAAGGCGAAGCCGTGGTTGACAAAAATGTGATCAGAGGCTTTTTTATTTTACTGGCCGAGGTAAGTAAACTATTTTTCTGTTCGAAGAAGTCAGAAAGCGGCAATTTAATTTAGTGCAGTTGGCGCTTTCTGGCCGGAGGACAGAAAAATTCGTTGAACAACCATGTACTGAGATGACGTGACGTTTTTAATCTAGCTCTCCGGCATTGCAGGCGTCCTCGTAAGACCGCCCTCCCTTCTGTTCAGGGTCTAGCTTGATCATGTCGTCGATGCGCAGGATTGTAATGGCGGCTTCCGTTGCAAACTTCAGGGACTTGACCTTCGATATGGCGGGCTCTAGGACGCCGGCGGCGAGGTTGTCGCGCAGAGTGCCTTCGGTTAAGTCCAGACCGACCCATTTCAGGTTTGCGTGTTCCACCTGTGGAGATGTTTGGAGGTTAGAAATTGCGGTTTGCTGTGATCTGTTTTTGTTTTTCATTTTTATATGTAAACGGTTTGTATAACAAAGTGTAGCTGGAGTGATTTTAAGGATTCCGGGTAAAACGGGACTCTACAGAGACTCCTCTGTCCGTCTGCCTGTCAGGTTGTCTCAAAAACCGTGATAGTTAAGTAACTTGTTGAAATTTTCACAGATAATGTATTAACAGAATAAAATATATATTTAAGCGGGCGCACACATACTACAAACGTGTTTTTGCCGTTTTTAGTAGTAGGTACCTAGTGCGTAGTCGGACTAGCACGTTTTAATATTCCAGCTGTACGTGTAAAAAATATTTTTTATAGGAATAAAAACAAAATGTAAATTGATACATTAAATTACTTTGTCTAACATAACCTAATAATTTCTCTAAGACTTCCTTGCTATATATAAATACTAGCTGTCCGCCCATCATCTTTTTTTTACAGCCTATATCTCACTCGGGAATAGTGTAGCTTCCCAACAGTAAAAGAATTTTAGAAATCGGTCCAGCCGTTGTGGAGCCTATTCACTCCAAACTAACAAACCTTTCCTCTTTATAATATTAGTATAGATTAGTACAGATTTATTTCATTTATTTAAATCTCACCTTGGTCTGCGAGGAGTTGTGGTAGGCCCTGAGCTTGGCGACGAGGTCGGTGGCGTCCCGCGCCGCGTTCACGGCGAGCGTCTTGGGGATCACGAGCAGGCTCTGCGCGAACGCGGCGATCGCCAGCTGCTCGCGGGAACTCTGTAATTGATTGATTAATTTTATTTATTATGAAAAAATCATGCACTCATATTGAGATCGCTTTATAACAAACTTCAGTGAAAAATATCAAAATTAGAATTTCGTTAATTAAGTTTATATATTATTTCCGAGAACCATCTCACACATACAATACATAATAAAATAAAAATAAGAGTTTAGCCTTTTCTTTGTTCATTTTTACACTATTTTATTTTTTAAATATCATTTATTTGATTTTATTCTAAATACTAGCTTCTGCCCACGACTTCGTCTGCGCACGATGAGTACTTTACGCGTCGTTACAAAACATAGCCTATATGTTATTCTGATGTATAAGCTATATTGTGGTAAAGTTTCATTCAAATCCATTCAGTAGTTTTTACGTGAAAGAGTAACAAACATCCATACATCCATACTTACAAACTTTCGCCTTTATAATAGTAGTAGGATTTTGCAGTAATCTATCCAACTTTTATTAAGACCTTGTTGTATTCAATACTTTTAATTGTTTTCTGTCTCTTCCTATTCTCATCCCAGCTATTCTTTTAACATCACCTTCCCATCGAATACACAATATCAATCACTCTACTAGAATAGTGTGATATCTTGAAAAGTGTCACCGTTTTAATTCAAATTTAAATGTCCAAAGGCCCAATTGCACTACCTATCCTAGCAAAGTACCATTCTAGCCACTAACAATTTAGCTAAAAACCGAATACCAAATCATAAAAAAAAAAGACACGTCATATTAAAAAGTGTCGCATCTACAGTGGGTGTGGTAACTCACCAGCGTGGTGGCGAAGTTCTCCAGGTAGACGGAGAGCGCGGCCTCGACGGCGCCGCCGCCGGGCGCCAGCTGGCCGGACTCGAGCACGCGGCGCACGGCGCACAGCGCGTCGTGCGCCGAGCGCTCCATCTCGTCGCAGTACGCGTCCGTCGGCCCGCGCAGGATGATGCTCGCCGCCGTGCGCGCCGTCGGACTGCATACAGGTTATTCATTAGTAAGTACACCTAAGAGCGGGGGGTTTAGAGCAGTCATTGTCCAGTTAAAGTTAGAGCCCCCCAAACTTTCTATCGGCCGTTAGTTTGGTCGGATTGGGCTGTAGTATGTAGTAGTAAATCGTTGTAGTATGCGGTAGTTGCATACATTTTCATACAGATTATAAGCCCGACCAAAATATCGGCCGATAGAAAGTTTGTGGTTTGCGGGGTCTCTTAACTCTGACTGGACAATGACTGCCCTAAACAGATAGAAATGGATAGAGAAGGAAGAGGAGGCTTCTACCGAAATAGGCATCCACTAACTGTTGTTTATGTCTATGTCATAAACTATGTAACAATACCTAGAATTAAATTAAGTTAAGTAAGTTAGGTACTAACAAATAAATTGATGTTTACTTTTGTTGTTGGAATAAATTAAGCTTTATTATTATAAATAGACCTTAAAAAGGACCGGTACAAGTCAGATAAGTCCACTAGCGTTACGGAAAGACATCGATGTAGTGATAATTACCCCTTGATAAGGATGAGCTGATCGTCGCAGATCTGTTCCTGGACCACTTCGGCAGCCTCGCCGATCATGCTGGGCTCGAACACCTCCTCACCTGGAGGAATATCACATACATTTATAAAAATACGAATAAGGTAAAAAAGTGAAGACTACTTAGATATTTTATATTTATGGATTGATGCGTTGAGCACTCTTATATTGGAATAAAACAACTACTATTCTACTAACTATTCAGCTAAACTAATTTATTTTATTTTATTTGTTGACGCTTGGAAAACTTTACGGTTCCCATATTCGTACAACGACTACAGTTTTCAAAACTTTAGCAGATACAATAAAATACGCGAGTTAAATACTTTATATAGTTATTTCATGCCAATGTATCATAACCACGAAGCCCTCAGAAATTAACTCTGATATTGCCTATATCGTGATTATTCTTAACCATTTCCATATCATAACAAAGGCATACAACACTTCATTTATTCAAAACACTCACCGTCCATATTAGTCAGTGACGTCAAGAACGTAGCTCCGGTGGCTTTAGCGATTCTCTTCAGATCGGCTTTCTTGCATCGTCTGACGCCCATGGCACCAGCTTCCACGAAGTACTTGAGGCAGAGGTCGTCGATGCCACCGGTGCATAGGATCACATTCACGCCGGTCGCCAGAATCTTCTGGAGACGTTCCTTGGTGATGTCCAACTCGCGAGCGCGGATTGCCTCGAGTTTCTCGGGGTCGGAGACTAGGACCTGTAGATTTAAATATACATATTTATGATTTATTTGTAAATAGAACTTAGAAAAGTATTTTAGTATGTTAGATGTGTCTACTAGTGTTTTGAGAAGACGCCACAATAACATTCAGAAGAAAGTCTTATCAAGTTACATGTTTAATGACGTTATATTATTTTAACAGTAAAAGTTTACGCATTTAAATAAGAACTTATTTTCAATTTATTTCTTTGACACGATTTTCAGCATATTTTTTTGAAACACATTTGTATTCTTAGCAAGTTCGTGTATTTGACACACATATTATATTGCAAAAAATTTGGGTGTTCCTTCATGTAGGATATCGAATTCACACAGTTAACCATGCATTGTCATCCAAAAGCAAGTTAAATAAAAGCTTTTACAATAGCATCATTTGACATCACATCCAAGGGCGTGCATTCTATAAAGGTAATAGTACCTTGTGTGGTGCAAATATATGGAGTGCCTATCATGACGTGGTACAGGTACGATTCTCACTGCACGCGCCTGCAGACATCCATTTAACATCCTAAAAATACAATATTTACCTGAACACCCATCTTCATCTTGGTCTTCTGAAGCGAGAAGTCCAAGCAGGCAATCTTCGCGTTCAAGATCTTCTTAGGCATAGCTTGAGAGGCCACGGTGCAGTTAAGAGCGTAACCTTTCACCAGCACACTCTCCCGGGCACTGCGACCGTGGGCCTTGAGGATATTCACAGCTTTAATGGGGTATGCAGAGTTGCCTTTAACGTCTGTGATCTTAATAGCCTGCGCAGCATCCACTACCATTTCGGAGAAGAAATCAGCATCACTGATTGGGAGTTAAGGTGTTTTCGAAAGAAGAAATGTTATATAATTAAGGACAGTTACGCTCTAGTTCCTCGATTCATAACCTGGTAGGCTCATGGGGGTAAAACTTGTATTTCGAGGGGGTAACCATCAATTGTCTTTAAAAAGTGACAAGTCTGAGCACAGCGTAGCGCCGACTAGCGCGCATATTCATAGTTGGTAGGAAGGGTAAAATTAGTGACCCTAGTTAGGTCCTAAGGGGACCTAAAAAGGTTAAGAACTACTGCTCTAATTACATATTATTATAGGCATGTCGAAATATTGGTATTTGGTACATTGAATAAGGTTTAAATAAATATCTTTGGACAATTCACACCAATTATCTAGTCCCATTTTAAGCAAAGCTTGTGTTATGGGTACTAGACAACGGATAAATATACATAAATACATATAAGACATCCAAGACTCAGGTACAGATGCCAGTGCTCATCACATTGACATCTGCCCCTAGCGGGATTCGAACCCGCAACCTCCGGTTTCATAGTCAGGGCCTCTGACCACTAGACCAACAGGCCGTTAAATATACAGTACCAACATAAATAAAGTATTTTTAGTTGTCATGAAAAGGATACGCTCCAATAAGCTTAGAAGACATGGTCGTCTTGGCTGCGTTGATGATGGAAGGCCGTCCCAGAGACTCCACGGTGACGGTGAGGTTGTCCTGGATGTACTTCACAGCCTCTTTGCAAGCTAGACGATACCCGGAGATGATGCTGGTGGGGTGAATCTTGTTTCTGACCAGTTCATCTGCATTCTATTAAAAAAATATATAAATTTAAGTCATGTATAATGAAATCCATATTATGCAATCTACTAATTTCTATCAGATAATACAGAAGGCATATTTTGAACTTTTAAACTAATCTATTTATCTATACTAATATAATAAAGAGGAAAGGGTTGTTTGTTTGGATTGAATAAGCTCCAAAGACTCAACTGGACTGATTTGAAAAATTCTTTTACCGTTGGCTACACTATTTGTGTGTGACATTGGCAATATTCAATTTTGAAAAAAATAAAAAATGGTTCTGTGCGAAGCTGGGGTGCATGGCTATATTAGTATAAACATAAGATAATGTGTTATGGATTAGTGATGTTTTACCTTCAATAACTCCGCAGCAATAATGACTACTGACGTGGTTCCATCTCCGACCTCCTCATCTTGGAGCTGAGCCAGTTCCACCAGTACTTTGGCAGCCGGGTGTTCCACTTCCAGCATCCTGAGAAGCAAATATTGAATAAAATAAAAATCAATTGCTGTTTGTTAGTCTCGCTAAAACTCGAGAACGGCTGAACCGATTTGGCTGATTTTAGTTTTAAAATGTTTGTAGAACTCCATGGAAGGTTTAAAAGGTGAGAAAACTTGGGAAAAAAAAGAAAAAAAAAAACTGTGTATGCGGTACGAAGTTCGCTGGGTCGGCTAGTATTGAATAAAATTTGTTAATGTGTTCATGTCTAGTGTTTATTGAATAGTAATATAGTTATTCTTAGTTACAATGAATTTCCTTGTTATTGAAAATACTGATCTTTGTGCTAATGTTTTAATATTATCATAACAATATGTTCTTCTTGAAGAGATACAGTAGTTTATTGAGTCTTTAATAATAACAGGTAGCTAAATTGTTGCGAGAAATGTAAACATAATAGTTACTTACTTTAGAATTGTAGCACCATCATTTGTAACTGTGACATCTCCGATGTCATCTACCAACATTTTGTCAAGACCAACAGGCCCGAGGGAGCTTTTGACTATGTTAGCTATCGCTGCTGCGGCATTTACTAAAATGAAATATATAATTTTTCAATTATTACATATTTCATGTAATTTATTTATGTACCTAAGGATAACAAGTATCAGTAAATTATGAAGTTGTGTAATTTTTTAAATGATGATAACAACAAAAAAATTACATCTATTTGGATGGTTTTACTCATTATCTAAAAAAATATCATAGTAACACAAGGCTAGGTTATTTCTTTGTGTCCAAATATAAAAACGTACCGAAATATATTACCTACATTAAAAATAACGATTTTATAAACATTTAAAGTAAAATTTATCAAAATAACCATCATTCTATAAAGATATTGCAAGAAATTCGTAAAACAAAAACCATAATGCAGCATTGCATGTGATCTACCGGACACCTCGTGTGGTTTCTGTAATAGTTTAATTCATGCGTTTTGTTACCATTTTGTGTTCGGACGGGCGCTCCAGAGCTTCTAGTTCCCGCGACGGATAATGGTGCTGCAATTGTCGACATTTTTAATAGAAATTCAACACAAAATTCACAAAATAAATCCGCCCGTCACACTTTTTAATTCTGGAAGAACGAATAATGTTGCCAACTTGAAAATACGTATGACACATGCGTTGTTTATTGCCATATGCAAAAATGGGAGTGTTTGAGTTACGTTTAAAATAATAAAATTAGCTACA
This sequence comes from Polylopha cassiicola, assembly GCA_038024825.1. NCBI lineage: Eukaryota > Metazoa > Arthropoda > Insecta > Lepidoptera > Tortricidae > Polylopha > Polylopha cassiicola. The sequence goes on along the minus strand of CP149053.1, from coordinate 2,470,002 downwards.
TCAAATAATAAAAATATCTTTTTTTATTTTTTTAATTATTCTATCTGAATTTATTTGCAACTGTTAAAATAAGTTTTGGTATTTTTATGATTGTTATACTAAGATTTCTGAATCCGTCCTATCAGTAGGTATTTTAAAAGAAATGTCTGTTCCGGTTAACCCTTTGTACGCCAAAAAGAGAAATAAAATAGATAAAGCTAATCCGGAATAAGACAAACGAAAGATTTAAGACTGGTCGTAACTTTCAGTTCAGATTTTTATGTTCAAGTAGTACCTACATACTTTGCAATTTCCTTAAAAAAAGGAAGTTTATTGCGAAGTAACATAAAAATATTGTTATTTTTTTTTAATTTTTATGTTATTTTCAGGGATAAAGAAATATTACGTAAGTATATAAGTACTTATATGTACCTACCCAATATATTATGAGTAAGTACTTACTAAGTTCCAACTGAACTGTTTTTAGATACCTACCCGGACGATACCCATCCTGACATTGTAAAATATCCCAACTATTCATTAATTAAGATTAACGAATAAGTCTAGAAATAAGTTTCTAGACAAAAATCGGTAATATTAAGGAGACCCAACAAGGTTGTCAATGCTATACCTACCTAATTTGAACTAAACCTTAGCAACTGAAACTTAAGGTTTAAAATTAAATAGCATCTTTAGCAGCTCGGTTTTGCTTCTGACCCGATTATGGTTAGTAAGGAAATATCATCAGAAGGAACGTGTCTGTCCCAAAGAGAGTAACTATCTATCAAAATAGTTTAGCACAATTTAGTTTAAGAAGGTGCCTAGTTGTTAATAATGAATTTTAAGCTTTAAATACCTACTAAAGAAGTTAACTTTTATTGAAAAAAATAACGTGACATCACTAGCTAATGCCGAAATTGGCAGGTCCCCCAAGGAGTGACCTGTAGGCTTTGATTCCCTTGCGACTGTCGAAAATTACCTTAGATATACATATGTATATCATAGTTTGTTTCTCTCCCCCCCCTCAACAAATTCCTAGCAACGCCCTTGTAAAGCTCTCCCATACCACCCAATGTATAAGAGGATTATAATAATCTATCCAGTTGTATTATAATACACATTTATGTACTTACATAACAGGCATTTACGGGCTTTGATCAGCCTCATATGTCAATAGAAAATGCACCTTGTACACCAGGAATAGGGTTAATTTCGTATTGATATATGAGCAAATAGTTAATACTAGCGGATGGGTAGATTGGAATACTTAATTGTGAACGTGTCGATATTTTAATAGCCTATCGGCCTATCCTATTTTGTAGGATGTTTCATCAATGGCTCTATGAATTGGTAAATATATTTATTTAATAAATTAAGTTTCCACTGACATACCTATAGAAGCATGGACAGGGACAGCCGTAACTGCTAATAGTGGAAAAGTAAAAAGTAGGTACTTATTTATTGAAAAACGGATTTAACGTTTGACGTTTCGGAAGCTTTACAGTTCCCATATTTGATGCACGAATGATCTGATGATAGTGACGAAAGTTTAGTTCTTTGAACAGTTTTTTTATTCAATATAGCTGTGCCCGCGACTTCGTCCGCGTGGAATTTAAGTACTGGGACATAAGTATGGATAATTAAAGATTTTTTTCTAAAATGAGTTACTCTTTATTACATAAGCTATCTGCCAGTGAAAGTCCCGTCCAAATCAGTCCAGCTGTTCTATAGATTAGCCGGAACACACAGATAGACAGACAAATAATATAATATAGGTATGTATTTAATATTTCAAATGTAAATTATAAAATGTCTTTAAAAACCACATTAACAGTTTTTCCTTCTGGGGCTAATATGAAAAGGTTATCCGCATTACTAACCCGCGAGCAAGCCACGTATAGTTGGCCGTGTGAAAAACAATTCGACCTGAGATCAACTCCAACAGCCTTTAGCGTCTGCCCCTGAGACTTGTTAATTGTCATAGCAAAGCAAACGGACACTGGAAATTGTGTCCGTTTGAATTGGAATGGGAAATTGTTGGGGATGATTGGTATTCGTGGTATGTATACAGTTTCACCTGCACTACATCCAGTAAGAATCTCAGCTTCGATTAAGTTTCTTTGTAAAGAAGTTACTCTAAGTCGGGTTCCATTGCACAATTTAGGCGGAGTAAGATTTCTCAATAGGGATGCGTTGTAAGCGTTTCGTCTGGGCATTTTTAAAATCAAAGCAAATACATGCAATAATACATATATTTATTTCAATAAATCTACGTAGGCAATATTTTTTTAGATTATATCCGATATTTTTCAACCAATTCACAAAGCAAGTTCAGAGTCCGTATTTTCATATCCAAGTATAACATCAAAATCATCAACTAACCGAATCGCAAGACAAACAAAATTAAATACCTAGTTTTAAACGTAGGGAAACAACCAGTTTGTATTTATACTTTTCAGAGGAAAAAGCTATAGCGCGTTTTAATTGCCTTGAGGCGCCATCTAGTACTATATTATGTAACTATAAATCTCCTATAGAAAAATTACCATTAAACTTTAAAAGACGATAGCTTTTTTATTTGACATCCGATTTTGATGAAACAAAGCCTATATGTTGCTCAGGGAAGAGCTTAATCTATTAGTGAAAGCCGCGTCAAAATCTGTTCAGTAGTTTTCAAGATTAGCGAATACATACAGACAGACAGACAGACAGACAGACAGACAGACAGAAAAGAAAATCTAAAAAATCATTTTTGTGTTCTGTTACTCTTTTATTATTGCCCACACCCATTTTTTGTTAAAAATTTCAATTGTACAGACACGCGGTTTCTACTGTTTTATTATATGTAATATCCAAGTATAACATCAAAATCATCAACTAACCGAATCGCAAGACAAACAAAATTAAATACCTAGTTTTAAACGTAGGGAAACAACCAGTTTGTATTTATACTTTTCAGAGGAAAAAGCTATAGCGCGTTTTAATTGCCTTGAGGCGCCATCTAGTACTATATTATGTAACTATAAATCTCCTATAGAAAAATTACCATTAAACTTTAAAAGACGATAGCTTTTTTATTTGACATCCGATTTTGATGAAACAAAGCCTATATGTTGCTCAGGGAAGAGCTTAATCTATTAGTGAAAGCCGCGTCAAAATCTGTTCAGTAGTTTTCAAGATTAGCGAATACATACAGACAGACAGACAGACAGACAGACAGACAGACAGAAAAGAAAATCTAAAAAAATCATTTTTGTGTTCTGTTACTCTTTTATTATTGCCCACACCCATTTTTTGTTAAAAATTTCAATTGTACAGACACGCGGTTTCTACTGTTTTATTATATGTAAGATAAGATTTTGTGTTCTGTTACTCTTTTATTATTGCCCACACCCATTTTTTGTTAAAAATTTCAATTGTACAGACACGCGGTTTCTACTGTTTTATTATATGTAAGATAAGATACGACAAACTAAGCAGAGATTTTTAAAAAAGAACTCTGAAGGGATGAAAAGTTTGTTTGGATAAATCTTAAACTTATACATGATTTTGATAAAACTTGTGATTCGTGCTTTCGAAAACCACAACCTACGTAGGTACATGTGCTTGCACTCGCGATACTTGAAAGAAATAGAAATAAAAAACTTAAATTGCACTTATGTCATATTATAATTTACGTGTGAAAAAAAATAAGAAAAATTAGGTACCACAACAGTAAAAAAAAAGTTACATTTTAAGAAAAGACGGAAAGAAGACTAGAGGGCAAATTCTTATCTTGAGAGCAAACAAAACACTGTCGCACCGTGTAACCATAACGAAGTTGTCAAAATGTCGAGGGCAGTTTTATTTATATCTGTACTTAAATACAGTGACCCGGGTGTACGTGGCGGTCTGTACGTGGACCGGCCCGGGATTACGTGACTTGATCGAGTACTCTAGACATATACATACTAGCTTTTGCAAGCGACTTCGTTTATGTAATATTCCTGCAGAGCTATTCGGGAGCAAACAGACTCAAGAGTGGATCCAGAGGGGGTCATGAATAGATTTTGGATTTTGTCCCCTTTCCAACCCCTTAAGGGATGAATTTCTAAATATTATGTTAGACACAAAAAAATCCGATGCCTTCGCGATTATTATACCTACATTAAATTGAAACAACTATGACGGATATAACATACGTCTATACTAATATTATAAAGAGGAAAACTTTCTTTGTTTGGTTGTAATGAATAGGCTCAAAAACTACTGGAACGTTTTTAAAAATTCTTTACCATTCGAAAGTTACATTATCCACGAGTAACATAGGCTAAATTTTATTTTGGAAAAATAATTAATTAATTAATCCGTTCGAAGCCGGGGCGAACCGCTATATTTTATATTTTTACAGTTCCCATATAGGTAGCACACATGAGCTGACGATAGTTTAACGATAAAGACCAGTTAAATCCATTATACTTGTTTCAGGGATTATATTACAGGGTACCTTTTCGGCGACCCTACCATTATTTTATTTTATTGAAATAGGTACCAAACTAAAAATCATAGCTCTCATCAAGCTTAATTGACAGCAGTTAAACTAAGCCTAATTCTACAACAGTATCACAATACCTAATACAGCATAAGTAGATCTAAAGCAACCTTTATCAGGATAAAGGTCGCAACACAGCCTTGTTAACACCACCTTACAAGCGTAAGCTCATTCTGCTACCTAAATTCAAAACACGCTGCGATAATCTGGAATGCTAATAAACCGCTATAGATGTTTACGTGACGCTGTAATCTCAACGTCCATTGCAATTCACGTCAAGCAGCTGAATAAAAGTTGACAATAGAGTGGTGAAGCGATGACGTACGCTGCTACCCAATATACATTACTAGCTGTGCCCGCTCTTCGTCCGCGTGGAATAGTTATCTATACTAATATTGTAAAGCTGAAGAGTTTGTTTGTTTCTTTGTTTGTTTGTTTGAACGCGCTAATCTCAGGAACTACTGGTTCGAATTCAAACATTCTTTTTTTGTTGGATAGACCATTTATCGAGGAAGGCTTTAGGCTGTATAACATCACGCTGCGACCAATAGGAGCGAAGAAACAGTGGAAAATGTGTAAAAAAAACGGGGAAAATATGAAGCCTTATGAAGAATTACTATTCCACGGGGACGAAGTCGCGGGCACAGCTAGTTCTTCATATAGGTTTCATATTTTCCCCGTTTTTTACACATTTTCCACTGTTTCTTCGCTCCTATTGGTCGCAGCGTGATGTTATATAGCCTAAAACCTTCCTCGATAAATGGTCTATCCAACAAAAAAAGATTTTTTCGATTCGAACCAGTAGTTCCTGAGATTAGCGCGTTCAAACAAACTCTTCAGTTTTATAATATTAGTATTAGATTATGATGATAAATGCAGTGTTGCCAACCGATTACTATTTGTAAATTTATTTAATCTGTGCCCAAATTGTCATATCGCAAAGTTTACATTGTTTTTTTAATCTATTTTTTACCCACGACGGAATGGAACAGGTATATGCATTTAGGGTGAAAGATGTTTGTTTGTGTGTGCGTTTGTGTAAAGTAATGTTCCCACCTATCTTCTAAACTAATGATCCGATTTTGATGCAGTTTTCAATAACGAGTTTTTGTTTGATAAGTTCATGTTCTACAGATTATAATCTGTATGCTTTACGTCGTTTGATGGTCGTTTGCGAGATATATCTAGGCTTTGAAATCCACTGGCTATGTGTTACTTACTACTACTAGTAAAGAATAATTAGTGTACAATTACTGTCACTATTAAACTGATGACTATCGCGGTACCACTTAAATCAAAGTATTTTTTTAATGATATATTTCATCACAATGTTATATAGTTTATACATCCTTTTAAACTTATTTCTCATTAGAATTAATTACATCGTAGAGTTACGAGAAGTCGTAGCAGGTTTAAAATACGTAGCACACTTCGACTGCTACGATTCTCGTAGGTACCTACGTACTTATACACACGATCGTGGCGATTTTTTGAATTTTGAATTACCTACTAATACAACTTTACTCTGAGGTACTTTACCGCAAAAAAAACAGTTTTTGGGAAAAATTCTAAAACTTAAAAATTTTAAATTTACCCCGAATAAAAAGCACACATAGAACCGATGTGGAGACATCTTCTTTTTTAAGGTAAACCTAAGGTCTCAACGGAAATTAGGTTCTCCCCGAATTTTCTTTATTTATTTATTTATTTAATAACAATAATTAACTTACAGACATAATCAAAACGTTAATTATGTTATACAATTATTCACATTAAATACTTACATAGTTACATAATTAGCATATCAAAACATCATTATAGTAGTTAGTTATAAGTAAACACAAAATTTTAAACCTAAACAAGAACAAAATTAAATATATCGTAAATCGGTAACATAAACTTAGCATGCATCTTCAACAATCACATTTATTTATATGTAAGTACTTAATATTTAAAAAGTGATTACATTTGGTTGTTAGAGCTGGCCAGCAATTTGAGGTACTTACTTTACCGCAAAAATAAAAGTTTTTGGGAAAAATTCTAAAACTTAAAAATTTTAAATTTACCCGGAATAAAAAGCACACATAGAACCGATGTGGAAAAATCTTCTCTTTTATGGTACCTAAACCTAAGGTCTCTATAAAAATTAGACTGCCCCCGAATTTTCTTTATTTGACCACTTTTTATAAACTGACCCGACTATAACTATTCCGTGGGTCGCAGTGTGAGCGGGCTGACTCCGCCTCCGGCCGTTCATTGCGATGCCGCGCGCCGCGTGCCGTATCTATTCTTGAACGTAATCTCGTTCTGCGGCTTTTGACGTAAGCCTTCGAATCAGATCGTGGTAACGGACCTACATGATGTAATGAGTCAACTGAAATTGGTGTGAACCTACAAAACAATCGGGAATTCGATATATTTCAATATATGTATGTTTGAAATTAGCGTCAATATTAAGTACTACGATTTCCTATAACATTATTATAGTTGATTGATAGTATGTCTACAATATATTGGTAATTAAGCTTAAGTTACATGAGCACGATAATTAAAATGTTTTTTTTTAATACGAGGATATTTAAATAATGCGACAACTCCACAAGAAGTAATTCAAAATGTTTTATTACGTCTCTAGAGTGTTTACTTTGCAACTGACACTAAAATGTTTTTATGTACCCGATACCCGCAATTTTGTTGCACTCGCGTTTTACGAGCCGCGTCTGCACCGAGCTAATATCCTAAGTAGGTAAGTTCATTCTCACTGAAACATTAGGATTCGCGGTGGCCACGGACTAAAATCGCAGAGCAAAACAAATGGTGGGTAACAATGCGCGTGCGTGGAGCGAGTGCACGCACGCGCTCCGGCGCCGCCGTCAGTCGCGCGCCGCCCGTCGCCGCGTCGAGTCCCGCGCGACCGCTCCGCAACGCGCTCCCACCACGCGCTAAATGGCGCCCCAACTGGAACCTCGCTCTTGCGGGTAAGTCATTATATAACCATTCCATTGCCAGTCTAAGTAATGAAAACTCCAACAAACCACCCGGGCGGTCCAGACCGCAGCATCCCGAGGGCGTGGTACGTCGACCGAGACGCACGGAGTCGGCGTGTTAGCGATAGCGCCTGATAAGGATGCGGCCCACCCACTGTCAACAAACCCCAACATTATATAAAACGCTGGGCGATCTCCTCGAGCTGATGCTAAGGCTTCGAGTGCAGATGGCATCTCGAAGACGTGCCTATTGATTTTCACGTCGCGTTCGAGAGTTTGTGCCGCGCCGGAGGGACAATTAGATATATTGTCGCAGTCTCCTTAACATTCGGCTGCGGAACTCTCGCTGACAAATCAGACCCTTTTGTGATACCGACATGTTTTATTCGGCAATTATTCTTCTTGACATAGGTTATCGTTCCGCGGTTCGCTGTCATCCCAATTTTATTTGGATGGTATTCTTATATTAGCTTCTTACTGATTGGTTGGAACACTTGGTCTGTACACGAGTTCGATTGGTAGGTACTTGAGACTGTAATGCGGCTGAATTGATACTTACTTATTCGTTTCTTCTGCATGCTAAATAAGCGCGTAGTGGGAATATATTGTAAACTGTATTTATTTACAATGATTAGGTAGTTATTTTTGCGATAGGTATTACAGTCAAAGAGAAAAGAAACGACATGTATGCATATAAGTATGTAATACTCTTATCTTATACGACTGACAAAACTGCTGCATCCACTTAATTATTTAAATCTTTATAATATAGTTAGGTCAATGATCACAGAAAACAGAATCTAAAAAACACAGTGTAGGAATATCCGAAAAAATCGCCAACAATGTCTTAAGGAATCGAAACTGTACAAGTACCTACATTAGCGAGTGGATCCACGGAACAATGCGTCCTAAAAATACTCGCACAAAGCCTACATCTAGGATTCCGGGATTTAAGTAGAACGCCAAGAAACAAATAATAATACAGATAGGCAAGCTTACCAAAACACTCTTTGCTCTACAAAATATCGCAAGCAAGCCCTGCATATTCGGTTATCTAATATTTACCACGTTTGGTCCATTAAGCGAGGCAGGTCAGGCCATATTATGCAAAGTGGGTCCGGGAACATCGTATCATTCCTCTTATTATTAAAAACCTCTCCGAGCTGTTAGGTTATTTTTAGAAACGTCTCGCGAAGTTGAATTTAAAGGGAGACTTTCTTTACGACTTTGCTCTGAAATGTTTGCAAGTGTTCCTATGTCTTGTTATAACTTTGTATAGTGAGCTTGGAATAAAACTTGAGATACTTACCTACCTACTAAACATGTAAGAACATGGTAAACCGTAAAGTAGAAATAATACATGCTAAAAGTTACGGACCTATCTTAAAAAATACTTAGTTATGACTTTTTCGCAATTAATAGGTTGGTTCTATAGAAATTATACCTACCAAGTTACGTTCTTTGATTTTAGATTCGACGGAGTCTTGCTTAGTACCTACCACTTAAAAAATAACAACCTTTACGTAACTAAAAAAATACAGAACTACCAATACAAAAAGAATATCAAGAACACGAGAAAAAGTCCCAAAAGTATCATCTTTTCCTATTATAATCGGCACAGATTATAAAGGGTCGGCAAGTTCTGTACTGATCCGCGTGTCTCTGGCAACCCCGTGGGATAAGGTTTATTGGCTGTATGTCTGTATTGGATTAGTTTTGTCTATGGTGCAGATTTAGATGACAAAAATGACGAAGGTAATTTGATTAAGCTGCCAGTCTATTACAACGTACGATTAATGTGAGAAAAAGATACAAAATATTACTGGTCAGTAGAAGCAGTTGTCCAGCGAAAAAAAAATCCGTCAAGTGTGAGTCGGACTCACGAAGGCTTACGTATCTATACACTATATACTTACTAATATTATAAAGAGGAAAGGTTTGTTTGATTGTTTGAATCGTATTGGAGCCTATTCAGGCTCCAAAACGGCTGGACCGATTTGAAAAATTCTTTCACTGTTTGGGAAGCTACGTTCACCCTGAGTGATATCTATAGTCTATAGAATATTTTGTGAAAAATTTAGGGATCCATGCGAAGCCGGGGCGAGCCTCTAGTCATCTATAAACGGCAGAAAAAATATGTCTGTTATATTATGGGAGTCCTTTTAAATATTTATTTACTTTTATATTTTTGCGTAAGATGGCTGGCAGGAGCTGGATGCGAGCAGCCGAAGATAGAGCAAAGTGGCGTGCAATTGGAGAGGCCTATGTCCAGCAGTGGACTGCGACGGGCTGATGATGATGATGATGATATTTTCCTATCTGTTGTTATATCGGCAACATAAATACTTAAATTACGTATACATTTTTCCATTGACGAATTTAGAGTCACATGTCTAGTTCTCTCGGTCGTCAATTTATTTTTTCTTGCATATAAGACATAAGGTCAATCGTGTTCTGCGGAAGACGGCGTTTACATTGTTATTCTATTCACCGTGATCGTTCACGGGTCTTTTACGTATGATATAGCATTACATTTCGCCACTAAAAATAGTGACACAACTCACAATGTGTCACCACTTGAATTCGAATTCAAATGCGAAGACTTAGGGCCCTAAATGGAGTGACAGTTTCGGTTTCTGTCACTATTTTAGTAAAACAGCGATTTTTCCTGCTTGTCAGTTTGCTTTTGCCCTCTCAAGGGAACGGTATACTGTAAAGTAATTTTGAAGTGCAATGTGTAGGTATTGCAAGTAAAACTATATGGTATGTATTGCACTTATATTTATGTAGTAGTTAGTAGTTTGTCCTGAACATTGACCTCGCTTGTATATACAGTTTTATTAACGTGTATCTTCGTAATTTCTTGCCCGATGTTCGAATTTAATCTAATATATAAGATTCTCGTGTCAAACTTTCGAAACGGCTGGACCGATTTTTATGAAGTTTTAAAAAGCGGTCAACGTTTATTATTAATATCTCTAAATGTTAAGGTCAGGTTCAGTCTAAAGTATATTTTTTTTAATCATTTCTGATGCCTTCGCGGTTATTACACATTGGAATGAAACAACTATTAACGGATTTAACTCGCGTATTTTTATTTTATTTTATTAGCTGACGATTCGGATTCTTTACAGTTTACAGTTTCCAATCGTAGCACGTAGACTATTGTCAGGTCAGTCGTGCTACGATTATGGAAACTGTAAAGAATCCGAAACGTCAGCTAATAAAATAAAATATTAGTTACGATAGTTACGATATCTCTAAATGTTAAGGTCAGGTTCAGTCTAAAGTATTTTTTTTTTGTTTTTTTCTTTTCAATACCGAAAAATACACACAACCATGCATTTTAACTCATTTATTAATTAATAATTCCGTTAATGAGATGAACAAAATGATATTGAAATGGATAGTTGGTAATCTGTAGTTATCCCATTTGCAGTGAAATATACAATAATCGAATTGAGTGGTCCGGTTTTAATGGAATTACTTTTAAAACAGTAGGAAATATAATAATTTCAGATTGGAATGAAACAACGATAATCAATATACTTAATACGGATTAACTCAAATGAAGACGAGATAATACGGATAAACGGATTCAACTCGCGTTTATTTTATTAGTTGACGTTTCGAAAACTTAAAAGTTCCCGTATTCGTAGCCGACTGAGATGACGATAGCCTAACGCTAAAATAATACAACTATAGTTAGGAAATATCTTATTTACATACAAAACTTTAATGCACCTACAAAAGGTGCTCTTATGCCATACAGCTTTCTCTACCAGTCAACCTTTTAAGTATACAGAGAACATCGTAAATATGTTTATACGAACTTTAATGTTTTTTGATACAAACCTTGCCCTGACAATAACAAACACAAAACAAAATAAAACAAGAATTATCCAATTTGGTGCAGTCGATCGGAAGTTATGCACGTACATACATTTCGGTCATTAATTTTTATTTATACTAAGTTATTAGCGTTTCCCCCCGGCTTCGCCCGGATCCCTATTTTTTTTAAAACATCCAAACTAATACTATACATGCGGAAGTAAGTAACTCTGTCTGTCTGTCTGTCTGTTACGCTTTCACGCTAAAACTACTGGACCGATTTAAATGAAATTTGATACAAAGAAAGTCTGGAGCCTGAGAAAGGACATAGGCTACTTTTTAACCGACTGCAAAAAAGGAGGAGTTCCACGCGGACGAAGTCGCGGGCGTAAGCTAGTTTCTAATATAGCTTATTTATGTCACTCGGGAACAGTGTAGCTTCCTAACAGTGAAATAATTTTTCAAATCGGTCCAGTCCTTTCGGAGCCTATTCAATCCAAACAAACTTTTTCTTTTTATTATATTACTAGCTGTCCGCCCCGGTTTCGCCCGGATCCCTTTTTTTATAGCCTATGTCACTCGGGAATAGTGTAGCTTTCCAACAGTGAAATAATTTTTCAAATCGGTCCAGTTATTTTGGAGCCTATTCAATCCAAACAAACAAACCTTCCTTCTTTATTATATTAGTCTATAAGTATAGATTTATAACTATCGTCTAGTATTTTTATATTTTTTGTATCAATTTTGTATTCACCAACGGGTTGGAAACTAGCTACAAAGGTATTACAGTGCATTTAAATGCAACGCTCGCATGCAGCTAACTTGTGTTGATTGCGCGAGTGGAGTATTTTGTGCAACTTGTATGCATTTCTTATCGCAATGTTCTGCGGGCTGCAAAGCTTTAAAGCTAACATACCTACATAGCTGTTTATATATAGAGGTTTTAAAAGTTACTATAGAACTATGTATATAGTTATACTAGCTTCTGCCCGCGACTTCGTCCGCGTGGAACTCCACCTTTTTTGCAATTGGTTTAAAAGTAGCCTATGTCCTTTCTCAGACTCCAGACTTTCTCTGTACCAAATTTCATTTAAATTGGTCCAGTAGTTTTAACGTGAAAGCGTATCAGATAGACAGAGTTACTTTCGCATTTATAATATTATAGGGATAGGGATTTATCTAGTTTCCGCCAGCGACTTTGTCTGCAGACAAGCACCCCCGTTTTAATCCTTAGGGGATGAATTTTCAAAAAGGCCAGTTCCAGCTATCTGTTAGTCTATCAGTTAGTCAGTATATAGATTTGATTACCTAAATGGACGTGACGCGTTTTAGATGAGGTCTAATATAAAAAAATACGCTATTTTACCCCTTTAGCGGATAATATATTTTTCGGAAATCCATTTTAATATTAGGTTCGTGCTTTTCATTAATTAATATCAAAGACATAATATAATATGCAAAATTCCAAGCTTCCAAACCAAGCGATTTTATTACTGCATTCATCAGTCAGTTCATTTTAATTTTAACACTTAAATAAGAAGATAAATATTTACGTAACTACCTACACGACAAACATAGGTACAACCTTAATTTAATACACCTTTTATTTTAAGTAGATACTGTAAAGAAAATAAACTACCTTGTAGGTAGGTATTATCAAACTCGTACGAATGTTGTTACAAACACATTGGAGACATATAAAATCACGACACAATAAACTTCTACGACGTGCTACGAGCGGCGATAAGCTCAGACTTGCAGTAGTATCTTGCTACTGCAGTTTGTCTAGCAGTCTCACTGCACTCAGCGCTGCAGTGATATCATAGGTGAAGCTCTGCAGCCTCAGAGCGAGATGGTCTTTTGTGTTAGATAGCTTGAATTATACTTGGTTTAGTATTCTCGAGAGGAGCAGAATTATGTGCAGTTATAAGAATTCTTATAGTGTTATTTTAAGGTTATAAATCGACTTGGATTTTGCATAGCGTCTTTATGAGATGTTCTTAAGAGGATTGTGAACCTGTTAATTTTCATACAAAAGGCGATAACGTTTTACACCCAGTAAATATAGTTAGATTTTTATAATTTTTGGATATGTTGTGGATATAATGAGAAACTACGTCTGTACGTTTTGATTTTTTAGAAATGTTGCTTACGCTAGATCTAAATATAGATTTTTAGATCTATATATAGATTTTTAGATGCTAATAAATTTAATCGTTTTGGAGTAGGTAATATAAGATGAGTTAATAATTTCTGATACCTTCGCGGTTATTACACATTGGAATTAAATAACTATCCTTACTATCCTTACTAATATTATAAATGCGATAGTAACTCTGTCTGTCTGTTACGCTTTCACGCTAAAACTACTGGACCGATTTAAATGAAATTTGGTACAAAGAAAGTCTGGAGCCTGAGAAAGGACATAGGCTACTTTTTAACCGACTGCAAAAAAGGAGGAGTTCCACGCGGACGAAGTCGCGGGCAGAAGCTAGTAAGTCTATAAGGGATGTAACTCGCGTATTTTATCTTTTTTGCTGATGTTTTGAAATTTTATAATTGTCATATTCGTAGCCGACTGAGATGACGATAGTCTAACTTAACGGCTGCATCGGTTTTAATGAAACATAGTTAAAAACATTGCTGACAAATCAATTTAAAAAAAAAAACCGTTTATTCGTTTTGGAGCTACGATGTCACAAACACACACTCACCCACACACAGACACGTCCAACTTAAATATAACTGTTTGGGGTTAGTAGTACCAAAGTTGCGTATAGATGGCGCTGTACCGGTCTGGGAGTTTTTCTGTATCGCGCTATAGAGATTTCCCTCAGTATACATATATAGGTTCTTTATATTTATTAAATGTGCTTCCAAAGTAACGAACGGGTTTTATTTTCAAGTGAGAAATGAGAAATGAGAAATGAGAAAAGTGAGAATCAACATCAACACAGTGCCTCTTTTTGATGTAGGAAGTACATACAATAACACCCCATCGTTTCTGCGTCGGAGTTTAAAAGGAGAATGAAACAAAAACATACCTAACCGTGCAAACTCGCGAGTAGAACTGGTGGAAGATAAACTACAAGCGGTCGTAGGCAACTTTTTGCTCACTGCAATTCAGCAATGAACGTGATAAGAGGAACGTGGGCGGAGCATTCGCTGCAGTCTCCAGGACAAAGGAACTTCGCTCTTTAATAACAAACTTTGGAAATAGAAAATGAAAAATTGCATTGTCCACGTTCGTTTTAAACGGCTATTTTGAAAATAACAAATGGTGCTTTTAAGTTTGAGTTTTTGTTTGTTTTCGTAAATGCGTCCATTGTAAAATTACATCAATGGCTTTAACAGTAAATTTAATATTTTTAAAAATCGATAAAGTGTGTGGACGTTTCAAATATCGAATTACTTAGTTGTCATTTAAGATAACTTTTTATGCCTTATATTATAAATGCCGAAACCTCGTTTTGAGGTACGTTTAAACGTAGGTAGGTATATATAGGCACTTGGAATGTTAAGATAAAACGTATGGCAAATTTGAAGACGTAGAATTGGCTGTATCGACGTTTACGAGCGGTAACGTGTCTCGTAAAATGGTCGCCATTTTTAAAACGATATTAAATTATGCGTATACCGAATCCATTCAGCCAGAATACTGCGTCATGATTATTTGAAAAAAGAACGTTTGTACGTTTTGTTTCTTCACAGATAAATTTTGCATTTTATGACTGAAAAATGTATATTCTGTAAGTACTTATTCAAGGTTCTTTATTCACACAATTAATTTAATGAAATGCAAATCGATATTCGATATTTTATTATTAATGAGAAACAAAGAGAAGAAGAAGTTTAAACTAAAAAAAAAAAACATTTTAGTTTATGACCGTAGGTATTAAGTCTCAGTAATGAACTATTACAATAAAAAAATCAAGACTGGTCTTAGAAAACGGGAAAAATATAGCTACATGTACACAAGTTCTAGATACTTCCTTGTCTTATTAAATTTCTTGTTAAATACGACCGAGAGAGAACCTAGAATGATACAGAAGTAACGTACAGTACAAGTTTGCCAATAACATTTGTTCACGACAAATAGCTAGGGAGAGTAGCTAGTTGTGTGAGAGTAGTTAGTTATTATATTGACAGTATATAAACAAGATAGAGTACTTACATACGCCGTTTTGCTTAAAATTCCGTACCATAAATATACCCCAACTGCCTGAATATAAATTATTTATTATAATATTACATTTTCTCGTTGCGCGGTGTGTTGCCAAACTCCTCCGAAACTGCTGGATCGATTTTTATTTTGTGCGCATATCGGGTAGGTCTGAGAATCGACCAACATCTATTTATTTAATAAATGACTAGGGCCCGTAGACAAGGTGCCAACGTTCAACGTTAAAGTTAAACGATACCACCAAAACGTATGGGATTTGACATCCGCGTTTGTGACGTACGTGACAGTCGTTCGCGGATGTCAAATCCCATACATTTTGTTGCCAACGTTCAACGTTAACGTTTGTTACAAATAGGATCGATCATAATGACACGTCGTGCTTTTTGCGTCGGGGGTTAAAATATGAGTATTGAGACAAAAAATATATGGTCACGTTAGACATAATTATAACGCACACATACGTAGATTTAAAGGGAGCTAACTCAAAGACCTGAAAGATTTGAGCTATGCATACCATGGAATTATTTACAGCAAAACCTACCTACCAGTGAAAAAGATTTAAGCTAACTCTTCTACAGAAAACTCGTTTATATTCCGTTGAAAAAAGATTTTTGTTAGCATTATAACATACTAGCTTCTGCCCGCGACTTCGTCCGCGTGGAACTCCTCCTTTTTTGCAGTCGGTTAAAAAGTAGCCTATGTCCTTTCTCAGGTTCCAGACTTTCTTTGTACCAAATTTCATTTAAATCGGTCCAGTAGTTTTAGCGTGAAAGCGTAACAGACAGACAGACAGACAGACAGAGTTACTTTCGCATTTATAATATTAGTTAGAAGTTAGAAGTAAGTAGATAATTTATTAATGTTTAAGGATTAGTAATAATTTTATGATTGTACATATTTAAGAAGTCAAATAATTTGTTGTGCCCAACAGGTATATAGTAATACTATTTGTAAAACTATTCATTGTAGAATGCAAATAAAGTATTGAGTATTGAGTATAGAATATAGATGGACGCTATCATACAAATTGAACACCAGATTTGAAATTAAAACCTTTTTTTGAAATTAAAACATTTCTTTTATCAATTACGACACCGATCGGTCCATTAAAGTTTTATTTGTCGTGAAGTCTATAAGAAACTTTTCTTCGTTGGGAAACTTATTTAATTTCCTCTCGGGGTCTATTTACGAAGTAGTTGCGGCTTCCGTGCAATTTGCCCTAAATTCTTCAATGCTCATAAGTAAAGAACTTGTTTAATGATAATTAATAGTGAGAAGGAAGAATTGTAACCTGTACTTGTATTTTTATTGTATATCTACTAACGGTCCACCCCGCACGGATCCCTAATTTTTTTCAAAATATTCTATAGCCTATATCACTCGGGAATAGTGTAGCCCAACAGTGAAAGAATTTTCCAAATCAGTTCAGTTGTTTTGGAGCCTATTCAATCCAAACAAACAAATATGTATATTATATACCTATATATATATCTAAATGCAAAAATTCGTCAAATAATTAATAATTACATAAAGAATTATACTTAATTGTTTCATTCCAATGCGTAATAACCGCGAAGGCGTCAGAAATGATTATACCATAAAGGAATCCGGCGTCAAAAGTTTAACATCAAGTCATCAAAAATCAGCTAAATCCGACACCCTTTTGTCCTTTGGGCTGTGAAAATATGGAATGAACAAAAGTTTCCACATAATGAACGGCGAGTCGACCCTTTCAGACCCAAACAAATAATGGATAAGTAGAAATTAAAATGGGCCTTATAGTTGCTACGGCCGATATAATAATTGTAGACTTATTATATTATTATACTAGCTGTTCGCACCGGCTTCGCACGGATCCCTGTTTTTTAAAAATATAATATAGCTATGTCGTGATTAGTGTAGCTTTCCAAAAGCGAAAGAATTTTTCAAATCGGTCTTAGGAGCCTATTCGATCCAAACAAACAAACCTCTCCTCTTTATTATATTACTTAGTATAGAAAAGTACCTAATATCGACGAGGAAGTGTGAAGAATCACAGGTATTTTTTATTATTAGAAAGCGAATTCAAAAATAGTAAACATTCTCCATTAGTAGTTTGATTATTAACTACTGTATTCATTATTTTGTAACCGCAATTATTTTTAAGTAAATTGACAGTTATTTGGCTGATTGGTGAGCTTACTAACACTTAAATACACGCTTAAAAGAATATAAATATAATTAAATACCTAATCATAATTACGTACATGGTTACATGTATCAAATAATTAAATTACTTACTTAATATATTGATTACTATTCAAATCACTTACAAAGTAACGATTTACTGAGCAGCCAAAAGAGTGGGTACCTATATACCGTGGGATTGCATTTCGTACCTTTACTAAAAAAGTGTGACAACTCACGTGAAATTAAATGTGCAGACTTAGGGTCTTAAATGGAGTGACAAAACATATCAAAATGTCACACTTTTCGAGTAAAGGTACGATTTGTAACCGATAGATGTTACCACTGATAAAAATGTACTCCAGAACCCAGAGGTAAACTTTTTATCAGGCGTGATAGAACAGGCAAAGGCTATTTCTCAAACAGCCAGCGCTCTACGAACCTATTTGTCATCGACGAATGGTTTCGACAAACTGTACGAATAGAAACTTATATTACTTACTTATTGTACTATAAGCGACTTTGCTGAAACCTAACTTTGAATTGACAAGCAATAATACAGCAGCAATAAGCTGTTATAAGTTTCTTTCTATAAAGAGAAAAATAATATTTAGTACCTAGGGGCGTGATGTACTGTGGCGGGGATGAAAGGGTTGGGAAACCAAATATCTACAAATATATCCGAGTAGAATATCAAATGAAAAAGATTACATACAATATACGCATTGCAAAATTGAATGTAGCTGAAGTTTGCACTCGGTTTTTGAACACTTCAACTTCGTTTTGAGGAATTGCGTAAAATTGTTTAGTTTTCGGAAAACGGAACAGTTTTGCGTCCTGGATATTATTTCGTTTATATTTACGTTATATATATCTCTCACAAAGCATATTATTAGTTATGCATCTGTACAATTATTCTATTTGTGTTTACTGTTTACTGTGTACAATTTTCGTTTTGCTTATAATGCCATAATTTTGATGAGCTACGAAATAAATAATGGAAAACAGCGGCCGTAGCTTCAAGCTTGAATTTTCCAACAACCGCTGCAAGACTTGTAAGATCATCATGAATTTTAAATTGTATGACGGTGTTTTGTTACTTTATTTGCTTATCAATTTCTTAGTCATCACTACGTGAGGTTGTTACAGGTTTTTTTTCGTAAGTTGGTAACTAGCTTTATCGGCTAACTTCGTACCGCCATATTTTTTTTTAATTTTTGTAAGTCTTGTTCTGACAATGACAAACAAAAAAATATCAGGTAGTCAATTTGATGCAGTCTTTCGGAAGTTATGCGCGTACATACAATTCGATGATTCATTTTTATTTATATACTCGTAGATACAAGATATAAAGACAGTTGTTTTCTAGTTTATTTCTATTCTATAAGTGTACATATTCTTGTCGGTAACTGTATGAAACTAATTAAACCGTTTTTGGTCCCTCAATGGCGTTATTTAATTTCCATGTTATCGTTGGATTGTGGCAACACTTAATGACCAATATTGTCTCAGCTGTAATATTTTAGTTCACCGGACATCCTACTATATCGAGAGATAAATTAATATCTCGAATTGAAATTGGTAAATGAGAAAAGAGGGAATAAATGTAGCCAGTCTAGTACCGCGTATTATTTGTGGCAAGAAAATATCTTACTTTGGTTATAAGTAACTGGTGCATAGCATAGACTATAACGTTATTTATAACACAAAGTTGCCAGCCGAAAGTGAAAGTAAAATTATAAAGTTACGAAACAAAGTAGCGTAGTGTTGTGTCGCTTTGCAGTTTGTATGAATATTATAACGCTGCGGATTGGTTGCGTGAATATTACATCGCATAATATCCTGCAGCTGATTACACTTTTAAATAGTTTACTTTAGTAAAGTATTTAAAAGTGTAATAAAGTAAAGAGATTAATTTGAATAAAACAATGAATAATTAATAATTTTATGTATGACATTATCACATTAATCCGCGTTGAAACAATCGGTTTATTTATTTCGCAATGGCAACACTACATGCACGATGTAGTGTTGCCAACTTAATATTATATTGAGTTTCAATTGTTTTATGGCAACACATACTTTCCATTTAATAGTAGGTAGCATTTAAATTCTGATATTGTCGTCCTGTTCACACAATTTTGTTAGAAGCGTGGTTTTTCAACTGGTCATTAACGAAACCTTTGGTTACTTTTTCCATCCTTTTCGAGGTTGTCATTTGGCAAGTTCCAAAGCTTTTTAAAGCGATTCGTAGCGTTCTAATATTCATGGTCCTTACCCAACCCTTCCGTTACTTAACCCCTGGACTTTTCTAACCCTTTTTTGTAAGAAGTACGTAACCGTAGTTAGTTTGCTTTAAGAGGTTTCTTAATGTACGGGGAAGGGTTATATATGTGTATGATTCTGAACTAATGAATAGGTAAGGGGTTATTTTGACTTTGAAGTTAAGAGTATTATTAGTTAAGGAAATGGTGTTGTGTTTAAACCATGAATTTTGTGTCCATGATTTATGAATCGGATTTATGACGGCCTGTTGGTCTAGTGGTCAGAGGCCCTGATTACGAAACCGGAGGTTGCGGGTTCGAATCCCGCTAGGGGCAGATGTCAATGTGATGAGCACTGGTATCTGTACCCGAGTCTTGGATGTCTTATATGTATTTATGTATATTTATCCGTTGTCTAGTACCCATAACACAAGCTTTGCTTAAAATGGGACTAGATAATTGGTGTGAATTGTCCAAAGATATTTATTATTTATTTATATGAATATTTTCTAGTTTAGCAGGTTTATACGTTGTGTAGTATAACATAAGTTATACTAATTCATGGTTTCGTGAGCAAAAAAGGAATTTAGAAACTAATATAAGATATACCTTATACGTGCGTGAATGAACTTTTACATCTTCTTATGAAAAGGAAAATATACTTACTTACCCGTAAGTAAACCATTTGCAAAAGTTATAAAGACTGGAAACAACACAATACAATTCAAATTGAATAATTCCAGGCAAAGTTAAATAAACCGCTTTAACCAAGAAGTTAAACAACTGCTGGATGAGGCCATTTATTTTATTTCCTCGAGTATATTTATATATTTCTCATAACTTTTCATTATAATCATAGATTAGTTGTTTGTAAAATACTCTATGGGTAGACTTAAACATATTTCATATTTTTAAACAGATTAGTAGTTACATTTTGTAATTTACTATAATAGCCAGTTTTTTTCCTATAATATAGGTATTTAGTTATCTATGGCACCTAATTATTTTTTTAAATTTGATATAGTGGCATATTGACAGAAGGACCTTAGTCTTTGTTTATTTTTATTGCCTCCCGTTCTATGTCTGTGGTACCAACCTCGCAAAGTGAGAGAAAGGTTCAAAGTTTCAGGCATGTACGCGAATGGGAATGGAATTCCGCCCGCGGGTAAAGGTAGGTATGTTTAATTAAACGCTTGCCGATACCGTGAACTTTGGTCGAAAATGAGTTAGGAACTTCTCGCTTTTAACGCAAGCCTCGACACCGCGTGGCTGAATGGCGCGTACTCTTGCCAGCTTAATTTTGTCTACCTATTAGAGGCTTATTATAAAATAATGAAAATTAAAAAATTAATACCATAGTTATTAAAATGTCAGGTCGAAATTAAAGGGTTAAAAATTATGAGTTATAATAATAAAAAAAGTTATTTTAATAAAAAAATGTATTCACATTGTTTAGTGTAACGATAAATTTAAAATATTAGTTTTCGCAGCTTTCACGATCATTCCTTATTTGGAATTATATAACTGACTCGCTAGGCTTCGCACGGATCCCTATTTTTTTTTATTCTATAGCCTATGTTACTCAGGGTGAACGTAGCTTCACAACAGTGAAAGAATTATTAAAATCGGTCCAGTAGTTTTTGAGCCTATTCATTACAACCAAACAAAGTTTTCCTCTTTATAATATTAGTATAGAAAAGATTTAAACTCGCACAAAAAAATTGCATCGAATTATATGTTGGTAGTTGGTACGGTACGTTCACAAATTTCTCAAATTCTACTTATAAAAATCGTCAAAGCAAAGTTAATCACCATATGAAACAAGCCGTAAAATTTATGCATAGAAGCCTCCAAGTTCATCAAATTTAACTCTACACAAGTTCGAGGTCACAAAAGATTATAGCTAGCAGAAACTTCCACACGTGTCGACAGCAGTTTGATAAGCTTATGAAAGAAAGGGCTTAACGTAAATTTGGGTACCTACAGTCAGTATCAAATATAACGTACCGGGAAATCGATTTGTGGGCTTATAACATTTTAATAGTGAATAATGCGTATATAATAACACTAGCTTCTGCCCGCGACTTCGTCCGCGTGGAACTCCTTTTTTGTAGTCGGTAAAAAAGTAGACCGTCCTTTCTTTCCTTTGCACCAAATTTCATTTAAATCGGTCCATGATTTTTAGCGTAAAGGGTAACAGACAGACGGACAGTGTTATAATATTAGTAGGGATTTTAAATAATATTTAGTACCAACACAAACAAGAATAGAAAGAATTAAGACAAAACATCCGAGTGTATAGGCGTAGGTGTGGGTTCAAGTCTCACTGGGGTCTCGATTTTTTTCTACTCTTGTCTTGGTAAAAATATAGTATTAGGTATACTTACTTAATAGTTAGTTTAAATTATGATGATATTTAACCATAGATTATCCATCGAATTTCGATTGATACACCGTAGTAATAATTTAGTAAGTAACTCTTCTTCTAAACAATAAATAAACTTAAGCAAATTTTAACTATTATGATGATGTTTTTAATTAAATGAAAATTTATTTTTCTACGTTTGTCACAGATATCATTGATAATAAACGGTTCATAGAGTAAATATATTCTGTGTTTTTTTAATACATTCTTGACCCATATTCTGTGGTAGTATGATAGTGTTGCCAGATTAGCTAAACCTAAATTTCAAACGTTCCGCATATAGCCAACATAGACATAAAAATACCGCAGATACCATAGAATGTATCAAATAGTGAGACCTTGGCCCGCGGGTCAGTAATACAGACACGATAAGGATGGGTGACCCAATTTAGGAGGTCGCTTCCTGGAACAAGGATCGAAATGACTTGACAGCATAATAACCTAAAGGGGACGCCCTGCCCTAAAGCTCTGATTTCATTGATTCGCGGAAAATTTTGTGATTTATTGAACTTCGCAAAATTTGGGAGTGATCGAATCGTTTTTGATTGCCGGTAACTTACTTACAGTCTAAGTTAATTTTATGAACATTCTTGTACTTATATTATTAATTTTTTTTGTATCCTTCTTTAAAAAATCATCACTTGCGTAGGCATATAGAATGTGATAAGTAGTGTACCTACTTATAGATATTACCAACATAATGAAATACCGTTTCGTTCGCCAGACTTTATAATGAGGCAGGCGTAGACAAACTTAGAATATATCTATGGTAATTTTTGACACTCGCAAGGGTATCAAAACCTACTGGTTACTTGCAGGGGCACTGGAAATGGAAGAAAATGATCACTAGACAAACGTAGAACACATCTAAGGTATTTTTTGACACTCGCAAGGGAATCAAAACCTACTGGTTACTTCTAGGGGCGCTGGAAATGGAAGAAAATGGTCACTAGACAAACTTAGAATATAACTAAGGTATTTTTTGACAATCGCAAGGGTATCAAAACTTACAGGTTATTATTAGGTGGGGCAGAATTGGAAATTCTTTTATTTTTATTCCACTAAAACGTTTTTAAAAAAGCGTCCACCGACATTCATCTCAGGCGTTTCTCAAGCCAAGTTCCACACGGCTTCCTTACAATGCCTCGTATAATTCTCTAATTAGCGCCATTGTGCCCTCGCCGAGAATTAGCTGTGGTTTTTAATTAAGACCGCACTGAATGGAGTGTAGGCTTTGTTATATTGGAAGAATGTTAAATGTTACGATTGTTTTTTTTAATTTCTGATGCCTTTGCGGTTATTATGCATTGGAATGAAACAACTATCGATTTTACTTGTGTATTTTCATTTATTTACTGGAGTTTCGAAAACGCTATTGCGTAACTTTAGCGTTAGACTATTGTTACCTCAGTTGTGTAAAATGTCAGTAAGTAAATGTAATAAAATAAGCAAGTTAAATCCGTTTTAGTGGTTTCATTCCAATGTGTAATAACCGCAAAGGCATCAAAAATTATGAATGAATTAAATGATACCTATAAAATTACATATTTATCTTTTATCCAATTACACTATGCACGTCAGTAGTGTAATTGGATAAAAGCAAAATACTTCACTTTAAGGCTCGATGTGTGAAGATTATTATTATACTAGCTTCTACTCGCGACTTCGTCCGTGTAGAACTCCTCCTTTTTTGCAGTCGGTTAAAAAGTAGCCCACGTTCTTTCTCAGGATCCAGACTTTCCTTGTACCAAATTTCATTTAAATCGGTCCAGTAGTTTTAGCGTGAAAGCGTAACAGAGAGACAAACAGACAGAGTTACTTTCACATTTATAATATTAGTAGGGATGTAAGGTATGTGTGTTCAATAAACGCGCAAATTACTCACACAAACATTTCCCTTCACGTAAAAATTGCAATCCATTGTCTATTTGAACGCCCTAATTTTCGACTGGTTTGTTTGCACAAGATTTTGCCCTGTTTCAATTTATTGGTCCGTGTCAGAGTTTTAATTTTATATGAAGCCGTGGATCGAGTGCGCAGGTATTAAGGGTACCGTACCTTAAGGGTACATGGAATTGAGTTCATGTAATTTATTTATTGAAAGACTAGCTTCTGCCTGCCACTTTGTCTGCGAAGAATTAGTACTTTGGCTATCTGTGGGCACTAACTACGTATCTAATTTATCTTTTATCGCATAATCTGTATTAATATAAAAGGACAAAGTGATTTAATGACTGACACATCGACACGGCCTAAACTAAGGTTCATTTTATAACATTGGAGAAGATATTAACATTTTAAGAAAGGATTTTCGAAAATTTATTCCCTAAGGGGGTAAACTGGGGTGCTTATAGTGCGCAGACGAAGTCAAAAAGCTAGTTGTAATAAGTACCTACGTACTTAGTGAATTTTAATTCCCTTCAATTAAGCAAATAAAATAAAATACGCGAATCAAATCTTATTAAGTTTTAAACGTGAAAGTTTATAGAAGATGTCTGAATGTATGTTTATTCCTTTTTCACGCAAAAACTACTGGATTTTGATGAAACTTTACAATAATACTCACAGCTTATATTTCAGAATAACATATAGGTTATATTTTATAACAATATTGTGTAAAGCTAATCGTTATAGTTGTTTCATTCCAATGTGCAATAACCGCGAAGGCATCAGAAATTATTATAAACTCTTATTCTTAAAATTACTATCTCATTATAGAAAACTAGCAGTTCGGCCCGGCTTCGCACGGATCCCTATTTTTTTCAAAATATTCTATAACCTATGTCACTCGGGAATAGTGTAGCTTCCCAACAGTGAAAGAATTTTTCAAACCTTCCAGTTTTGGAGCCTATTCAATCCAAACAAACAAACAAACCTTTACTCTTTATTATTTTAGTATAGATAATATTAAATTCCTCGGCACGAACCTTTCCACTTCACTCACCACTGACAACGTTTATCAATATTAGCGTCGCTTCTCGCTAATTTATTTGTGCTCTTATCGGCGATGTCTCTTCAATTTTTTATAAACTTTCTCTTTGTGTCGATTGAAATATGGTCGGCGTTGATAATGTTCTTTGTGCCAGAGATTTATATTGGCTACTTGGTTATTCCATGCTGTTATTATATCATTTTCATCGAGTTTTTATACTTGACTGATAAAGGTAACCATTGAAATAGTTGATATAATAATTTCTGATGCCTTCGCGGTTATTACACATTGGAATGAACTATAACGGATTTAACTTCGGTTTTATTTTTATAAACGTTTCCTAAACTTTACAGTTCACAGTACGGCTGAGCTGAGGATAGTCTTAACGCGTGAGTGATTTTAGTGTTAGGTTAGAGGTTTAAAAAATACGTGAGTTAAATCCGTTACAGTTGTTTAGTTCGATAAGTTGGTATATTATGTAGGTATTTATGTAAGTACTTCATTATATATTTAATGTATTATTTCCTTATTTAAAGGAATACTTGTGCACGTGGCACGTAGCTGCTACGCGTTTTCGTAGCATGAGCTACGACTGGCGTAGGTCTACGCGTATATATAAAACTATTTTATTATGAGTCTTAACGTCAAATAATAAGTAGGTATATTATATCATACGCACATGTATATATTATAATATTGTATGTATACAAACTTTATATACTTATTTTTATTTATAATTATGAGAATGATGTGATGTTAATAATAATCTATACTAATATTATAAAGCTGAAGAGTTTGTTTGTTTGTTCGAACGAGCTAATCTCAGGAACTACTGGTTCTAACTCAAAAATTCTTTTTTGTTGGATAGACCATTTATCGAGGAAGGCTATAGGTATAACATCACGCTGCGACCAATAGGAGCGAAGAAACAGTGGAAAATGTGTAAAAAACGGGGAAAATAACTATTCCACGCGGACGAAGTCGCTAGCAGAAGCTAGTAGTTAAATAATGCCTAAACTTCTCGATCCAGGTTTACGTCATAATTTATAATTAACAAGCGACCCGCCCCGGTTTTACACACCTATTAACCTTCCTTTTGAATCACTCTATCTATTAATAAAGACCGCTTCAAAATCTGTTGCGTATTTTCAAAGATTTAATTAAGCATAAGTACATAGGGAAGGACAGACAGTAACAGCAACTTTGTTTTAGAGTATATAGTGATAATGAAGAGTGAAATCGATAATTAAACAAAACCTTAAATCACAAGTACTGTAACGTATCGCCCTAAACATATAAAGGTTTATCTACAAATAATAAACGACACAATAATACAAGACCAATAAGGAAACGGCAGTTGATATTGGAATGTGGGAACGAGCCTTTACGTCGTTTATAAGTTGTACCCTCATCACACTATCTATACTATGGGCGCTATTAAATGATTACTTTAGTTGCGTCCCCGGCACGTCCTGAAATCGACCAATTCGTTCAAGCCATAGAGCGCCCTCTCTTGGACACACACAGGCAACTACCGCACGGCATGCACACACACTTGCAAACTCGAGCGTAAGACAGTGGCCCCGCCGGCGGGGTCGAAACCGTTCACGAGTAAAAAAAAATTTTTTTAGCGATTTGGTCTCCTTAGGTAGTTGTAGGTACTTCTGATAGCGTATTCCAACTTCTTTTTATGGTCAAGAAATGAATTTCTATATATTATGTTTTCAGTATGCACAAGGATCAAAAACTGCAGTGTTGTATCGTCAGCTCAGTTTGCAATTAATGTGGGAATTGTAAAGTTTTCATAACATCAGTATAAAATTAATATACCTACCCAAGTTAAATCCTTTATAATAGTTTTATTCCAATGTAGAACTGCAAGAGCATCAGAAATTAAGGATTAAAAAGTTTTATACTAACTTTTAGGGGGTGTCCAAAAAAAATCGTAGCATATCAGACAAAGTGTTAACGAATTTACCGTTAAATTAAACCGTTTCGTAAGTTCCACCCCTTTTAAGGGGTTAAAAATTAAAATCTACGCGTAAATCTAGTTCAGATGCTAGTCCAAGTATTAATTAATGCAACGTATGTATGCAACCACACTGCAGCGCAGGCATTCCAGAGTGTCATTGTATATAGAAGGTATTTCGTAAGCGATGCGCAGAATGCACTCCCGGTGTCATGGAATACTTCACATTACTCTGTGAGGTGATGCGATAGTGGATTTAAGATATAGTTATGTACATATATTGTGTATATTTAGGTATTTTAAGCTGGGTTGCCAGATCGAAAAGTCCAAATATCTGGATAAATTTTGTAAATGTCGAGATTTTGGGTTTGTTGTCTAGAGAAATTAAAATTCATGAGCCAAAACTGTTATTCTTTGTTGTAATTTTTAAATTAAATAAACAGCTCAATAGCTCTACATAAGCTCTCTTTTTTATGGTTTGTTTGCCACAAGTATTTGGCATTGCTTTTGCCGAGTCCATCAATTTGGATCCTTTCGGACTTGACTTTTCAAATTATTATTGCGGAAGAATAAGATGATAAGATATTTGTACATATTAGTCTGGAGATTTAGTTATCCCCCCCCCCATATTCCAGACTATTCCCAAACATCTCGCAACCCTAATTTTGAGGCATTTCAGGTGATATTGAATTGCATACGTGGTTTTCAAAAAAATGTATCTCTTGTACCTATATCGTTTTTAAATTTGATTAGACATTTATTTTCATTATTTACAAGTTTGAAATGACGCATGCGGCTTACGTCATCATCACTCGCTTCATCACAATTTAGTTAAAAAAAATATGGCGAGAGAAGTCTTTATGAAACCATCTTCATTAAACTCGGTTCACTGGGGTTTGATTATTTGCCCTCTGCCCTTAGCCCTGTGCCCTCTAAAGGGAGAGAAAAGCACACTCATGTTTAAATTACCTATTTAAAGTCATTGACCCGGTTTAGCCAAAGTTAATTTGCAGTTTAGTTAAAAATTATCTATGACTAGCGGTTCGCCCCGGCTTCGCATGGATCCCTAATTATTTTCAAAATATTCTATAGTCTATGTCACACAGGGTGAACGTAGCTTCCCAACAGTGAAAGAATTTTTCAAATCTATTCAATCCAAACAAACAAACCTTTCCTCTTTATAATATTAGTATAGAGTATAGAAGTATAGATTGACTATTATATAGTTTAAAATATGTGTAAAATAGTTTACTTCCATATACCACAACTAAATTTTAGTATGTTGTTAGGCATGGCACTAGGACCCAAAATGCCCGGGAGACATTCTCTGAGGTATCTAGGACTTCAGTTACGACGTAATCAAGATTGCCGCAACGTTCTATAAAACTAAAAATTTTACTGTAAAACAATGTACTCCAAGAATAACTGCAAAATAATGCATTTTTTAAATTCTGTCAATAATTGCAAAAGTTATTTCATAAAAATTAAAAGCGCGCGAGACCGCGCATTCTAGGAATTGTACGTTAGAGAATATACTATTACCTATTTTCACTACCTATAATTTACATTTAATTGTATTTGCTGACGCTTCGAAAACTTCACAGTTCCCATATTCGTAGCACGATTGAGTTGATGATAGAATAATCGGTTTGTCAGGGAAGAGTTTTAATATAATTCCCGCTCCGTTCCCGTTATTAAAGTGACGTTAACTTCTCGGGATCAGATTAGTGGGAATTTGATTGTCTAACTTTGCCGACTTCGAATAAATCGTTTTGTTTTTATGAAATACTAGCTCACCCGGTGAAGTTCGCGCCGCCATATTTTAATAATAATATTTTGATTGCTTTTAATTTTCTTTTATATAGGTAGGTACCTTGTATAATAACAAACACAAAACCAGTCGATCGGATGTTACGCGCATAATACATTCCTGTATGTACCTAATTAATTTTTATTTATATACTTAAATAAATAAAATAAATATCTTTGGACAATTCACACCAATTATCTAGTCCCATTTTAAGCAAAGCTTTGCTTGTGTTGTGGGTACTAGACAACGGATAAATATACATAAATACATATAAGACATCCAAGACTCAGGTACAGATGCCAGTGCTCATCACATTGACATCTGCCCCTAGCGGGATTCAAACCCGCAACCTCCGGTTTCGTAGTCAGGGCCTCTGACCACTAGACCAACAGGCCGTCGAATATAGATAGATTGGTTCTTGCCCGAAGTTTTGTTTGTTAGTATTAGTACCTAAAAATACACAGGAATTTGTTGTAAGTTCAAGTAAGTTGGTACCTCTGCTAAGTAAAAAAACGCTAATTTTACACATTGAAATTAATATTTCTCACGTTTGTTACAGGTAAACTGCGGTGGGCAGCGGACGGCCGCGTACAAACACACATGCTGACGATATGGTAAGTGATTTAAAAACTTAAAAAATATGTATTATTTAATAATTTCCGTTCTTTTATTACTAGCGCCATCTAGTTACTTGCCAAGACTATACGATGAAAGCTTGCTATTTCAGTTTAATATAAGAGGTTCCTCTGAATCTTAGTAGTTCGCGCGCCACCCGTTAGATGGCGTTAGCCGTTGTATTCAAAGAGTTCCCGCACCGTTTCCTAGATGGCGCTGTTGTTATACAGTGGTTAATCATAAAAAGGTTGGTTATAATATTTTTTTTTCAGGACACAGTATGGCCGCGGCACATTGGCGCAACTCGCTGGGATGCCTGTCGCTGTCGCTCTTATGTCTCTTCGCCGCTACTCTTCAAGTCACAAGCGGTAAGTGGAATGCAAATTTCAGATTTTAAATATCGAACTACATATTTATACCTAACGCTGACTGAATAAAATAAATATTGGAATACGCCGTTATGTTGAAAACGTCGTGATTAAAAAAAACTCGCACTCTATGGTAGGTTGTAACTTTTTTCGGTATCTGCCAGAATTAATGACTAGGTACCTACCTACAAATTTTAAAACTGGCCGTTTCATAAATAGCGTGGTGGAGGTTTTTTATTTTAACTATGGCGTTCTGAAGTTTCGCTAAGGTTGCCAGTATTTTTTTTAAGGAAAGGAGTTTTGACAGTTGACACAAATACTTTAAGATAATTATTTCGTAGCACCTGGACCGTAATGAGCACTCAGGCAGAGTATGAAAATAATATATCAAGTTGATAAGTAGGGGTATTTAGGGCGCTTTATAACGGCTTTTAGCGAGAAACTGGGACACGATTACAAGTACTCCAAGCATAGGTACCTTTATTTATAAATTCCAGGCGGTTTACTAACGTTCCAGTGAATATGAAGACGTCATTTTATTATCTCTAGATTTACTTTCAATCCCTTTTTCGACGCTTAATAATAAAGGCAACTTGTGTTATTTTTATTTTTAAGTTCCGTATTAGATTGCAATATATAATGTACCTATTATTCCTGTCATGATTTCTAAAAAGTATTGTTATTTGTTTTATATGTACCTAGTCCTAGTGGTAAAATTAAGTTGCGAAAGGCAACATTCGCGCTGATCTATGATTGGCTGTTATATATTTTGACTAATGGCGGAGGAGCGAGAGTGGCCAATCAGCGAGTTTCTGGCTGTCATATCAGAACACGCGGGAACGAAAAAAGAAAGGCTGTTCTATGTACAAATAATTGGAATTGATTCGTAATGTTTAGATGATTTAGGTACTGTTAATACGCTGCTCCTGTTGATAATTAGAAGTTGTTAAGTAAATAATATTCAAATTTAATTTATGATAAAACTATATACTTAAGCGATAAGTTTTAACCTACAGTTGTATAGTATACATCACTGAACGAAAGTAAATTTCTGAACGAATCACCGACAGAACTAATAAATATGTACCTACCAAAAATCCTGAACGAAACGCGTGAAAGATGTTTCGATCCTATGGGACCGAAAGGTTCATTCAGAATATATGCGTCTCGTTCTAACGCGCGTGTAAAACTATTGCTGTCCCGTTTCCTGTGGTAAGACGATCAATAAGGATTCTGATTATAAATTGGAGGGACATGCCTTTAAGTAAGAGATGTCTTTTAGTTTTATTACCGTTTAATTGTAGTTTAAGTTTGACCGATTTGGCACCCAAGGTGAGACATTTGACAATCGTAGAGATTGCGTAACGGGATTGTAGGTTCAAAACTTGTCAACTGTAATAATTTCTGATGCCTTCGCAGTTATTACACACTAGCGGCCCCGGCAGACGTCGTCCTGCCGATTGTTATTTGTTTCGTCAAAGATCTGTCAAAGTCTTCTGTCACTTCTTCATTAGGCTTCATATTTTCCCCGTTTTTTACACATTTTCCACTGTTTCTTCGCTCCTATTGGTTGCAGCGTGATGTTATATAGCCTAAAGCCTTCCTCGATAAATGGTCTATCCAACAATTTTCGAATTCGAACCAGTAGTTCCTGAGATTAGCGCGTTCAAACAAACAAACAAACAAACTCTTCAGCTTTATAATATTAGTGTAGATTGGAACAGTTAACGGTTATATTCGCGATTTTTATTTTATTTGCTGACGTTTAGAAAACTTAACATTTCCCATATTCGTAGCACGACTGAGCTGACATTAGTCTAACGCTAAAATTAAACGTATAAATAAAATACGCGAGTTAAATCTGTTACAGTTATTGCATTGTCAAGTGTAACTTGTAAGAAAACTATTAATTTAGCAATGAGGGCCACCGCGTGTCAGAAATCCGCTAGATGCGCTAGTGTAGAATGAGGTCCAGCTGTCATGTTCCACCAATCACAGGCCAGTAGCTTGCCTCTCATTGGTGGAACATGACAGCTGGACCTCATTCTACACTAGCGCATCTAGCGGATTTCTGACACGCAGTGGCCCTCATTGTACTTGTGTCACATATTGGGTAATAAAAAAAATTCACACATTCATATAGGTATCTGTGAGTCTTTAAAATAAAAATAATTTATAATAATTAAATTCATACAATTCACTTCACACAGATTTTGAGAATCCAAACAAACAAACCTTTCATCTTATAATATTATAGATACTTAATGAAAAATAATTTTCTTACTTACTAAAACTATCTAACATAATATTATAATAAAATTTCTCTTTCTCTTGGTCTCGATTTTTTGTGTTCTTATCACGGTACAAATAAATATCATTAAGAGGATTGTGAACCTGTTAATTTTCATACAAAAGGTGCTAGATGCTAGAAATATTGCTTACGCTAAAATTTATTAGCATATATAGATCTATATATAGATTTTTAGATGCTAATAAATTTTAGCGTAAGCAATATTTCTTAAAAATCAAAACGTACAGACGTAGTTTCTCATTATATCTACAACATATCCAAAAATTATAAAAATCTAACTATATTTACTGGGTGTAAAACGTTATCGCCTTTTGTATGAAAATTAACAGGTTCACAATCCTCTTAACTAAAATTTAGTAGAACGAAATAGTTAAACTGCACTAAAAACAAAAGCACTATAAATGCATTTCAACATAAATTAATTGATGCACCTAACTCAAATTAAACGCATTACAATCAGATCTTTTCACTGCACTATTGAATGCAGCGAGAGTGTCAAAGCTGATTCGATTTCGATAAAGCTATATGCACTTCTACAAGTTCGATTGCAGTTAAGCTTTCATGCATTTTAGGTGATCTATACTAATACAATAAAGAGGAAAGGTTTGTTTGTTTGGATTGAATAGGCTCCGTAATGACTGGACCGAAATATCTTTCACTGTTCGGAAGCTACACTATTCTCGAGACATAGCTGTTAACGGATTTAACTCGCGTATTTTTATTTTATTTTATTAGCTGACGTTTCGGATTCTTTACAGTTTCCATAATCGTAGCGCGACTGAGCTGACAATAGTCTAACGCTAAAGTGATTAGTATAGGCATAACTGTATAAATTACTTTAGCGTTAGACTATTGTCAGCTCAGTCGCGCTACGATTATGGAAACTGTAAAGAATCCGAAACGTCAGCTAATAAAATAAAATAAAAATACGCGAGTTAAATCCGTTAACAGTTGTTTCATTCCAATGTGTAATAACCGCGAAGGCATCAGAAATTATTATAGGCTATATAGGTATTCGTGCGAAGCCAGGGCGGGCAGCTAGTATAAATTATAGGTAACCTAGGACAATTCACACCAATTAATCTAGTTCTAAACTAGGTAAAGAATTATCTACCTTTGATTTGTAGATATTTTTTATATCACTACTTAGTAAACAAAGTGGCTGTCTGTCCGTCCCGATGTATGCTTAAATCATTAAAACTACGCAACGGATTTTGAAGCGGTTTTTTTTAATAGATAGTGATTCAAAAGCATAGTACCCGTGTGAAGCCGGGCCGCTAGTATGTATATAACCTTTCCTTGGACTTTCACGGATATATCAAAATAAAATTTAACCAAATCGATCCAGCCGTTCTCGAGTTATAGCGAGGTATTCATTTCTTATATGTACCTATATCCCTACTTCCCTACTAATAATTATTATAAATGCGAAAGTAACTCTGTCTGTCTGTCTGTCTGTCTGTCTGTCTGTTACGCTTTCACGCTAAAACTACTGGACCGATTTAAATGAAATTTGGTACAAAGAAAGTCTGGAGCTTGAGAAAGGACATAGGCTACTTTTTAACCGACTGCAAAAAAGGAGGAGTTCCACGCGGACGAAGTCGCGGGCAGAAGCTAGTAGATTATAAATCACGGGATTGCGACTGATGTAAGTATAACAAAACTTTTTACAAGAACATTTTCAGATGGTTTTCCGTCAAAGTTTCCATTCTCTCGTTCGGGAACTTTAAAGAATCCCGTGACAGACTCCGTCGGCAATCAGCTGTGTAAATATCTAACATTTCGCTTCGTATAATATTGCATGAAATCTAGTTCAAACCAGTCAATATAGCGCCATAGACGTCAAGCCAAATTGCTTCCTAACGCGTTATAGTTAAGTTCCAAGTTTGCTCGGAGTGAGTTTAAAAGTTATCGGATACATGATAGCGCAGAAATAGGTGCAGTCTCGGTAACTTCGACAGTGACTTGAGATCTTGAGATGCAATAACACCGACGTGGCAAACTTGGTAACTGTAATAATAAAACAGTGGCAAATTGTTTCCAATGTTCCGAGGGTTGGATTCCGTTTCTAAATTGTTACCTGTTTGCGGGAGATGGGTTTCCAAATTTATACCTGTAACCGGGAATGAATTCAGTTTTGCTTAGTCACTTTTAAATTTAGTATGATTAATTAAATTAGTCCAGTCTATTGCAAACAATATTAACTGCATTGGAATGAAACAACTATTAACGGATTTAACTCGCGTATTTTTACAAGTGATTTATACAAGTGTATAAATCACTTTAGCGTTAGACTGTTGTCAGCTCAGTGGTGCTACGATTATGGAAACTGTAAATAATCCGAAACGTCAGCAAATAAAATAAAATAAAAATACGCGAGTTAAATCCGTTAATAGTTGTTTCATTACAATGTGTAATAACCGCGAAGGCATCAGAAATTATTAATATTAACTGCCTAATCAATCGGGTAAATAAACGAATATGAGAGTCGTAAGTTCTCAAAATATTAGCAAAAATTAGATAAAATAGAGGTGTTTGTAAGACCGGTCTGTTCATGTCTGCAGAAATGAGATACTGTTGCTTTGGGACAAAATGTGACTGGAGACATCATAATAATATGTAAATAGTGTCTTATGTTCATTTATTTCATAGACACACCAACAATATGTACATAGCTTAACATTGTGGAAAACATGTTAGGTAGGTACATACTTTGTATGTATTATGTTTATTTTTTTATTTTAAAACATCAGCATATTCCAATGTGATTTAAAACAGTTGTAAAATCAAGATTTATCTTTGAATAGGTAAGTATCAGTGCTCCAACCGCTTACACTTTTCTAGCCGAATTACAGCATTATATGTTGCTTTATTAACTGAACTTTTAATAACTGAAAACTATCTTCAAACTACAATGAAGTAATAATTTTTGATGCCTTCGCGGTTATTATACATTGAATGAAACAACTTTAACCGGATTTAGCTCGCGTATTTTATTGTATTGGCTAACGTTTCGGTGCCTTTACAGATTCCATAATTGTAGCAAGACTGAGCTGACAATAGTCTTATGCTAAATAGCCAATAAAATAAAATACGCGAATTAAATCCGTTTAAAGTTGTTTCATTCCAATGTACAATAAAGTAGTTAAAATAGAATGGACATGGGAAGCGGGACTTGACACGCTATTAAGTCTACCCTAGGCCCATAAAGTTATAAGTCTAAGATTTATCGTAGGTGTCGAGGCTATTTCGATTTCCTGCACAGCATACACAAGAATCTGCTAATCGTCTCCCTCTGGGAAGTAGGTCATGTCGCTAATCGGCGCGATCTGCGAACACTTCCGATATCCAAACGTTTTTGCTCGCAACATGTGTTCATACGTAAACTTATGTATTAGGAAACTAAGGGTCGCTTCGTATCGCCGTTTATTTTCCTACTAGCTTCTACCCGCGACTTCGTCCGCGTGGAACTAATTTTTTGCAGTCGGTTAAAAAAGTTTGTTCTTTCTCAGGCTCCAGACTTTCTTTGTGCCAAATTTCATTTAAATCGGTCCAGTAGTTTTAGCGTGCAAGCTGTAACAGACAGACAGACAGACAGACAGAGTTACTTTCGCATTTATAATATTAGTGGGGATTCAGAGTAATATCTATTACTATTGATCACAAATCACTACATAGTATAAAACAAAGTCTATTTTTCTGTCCCAATATCCCTATGGACGCTTAAATCTTTAAAACTACGCAACGGATTTTGATGCGGTTTTTTTTATTAGATAGAGTGATTCAAGAAGAAGGTTTATAGCACCCGTGTTAAGCCGGGGCGGGTCGCTAGTTAAGTATATAGTGGTTTGACTGGGCGCTAGCAATATTAACTAATAATTAATGTAAACCAATTGATTTTAAATTTCACTGTTGGTAAGTTACACTATAATTCCCGAGTGACATAGGCTCATTATATTTAAAACAAAAATAGGGATCCAGGCGAAGCCGGGGCGGACCGCTAGTTATAGACATAGCTAAACGGACAATGGCGGTGTCTCAAATGCTGGAACATTCGCCCTACATAATAGTTACGTAAAACAAATATTTCGTCGTAGACGCCTACGGCGTAGCACTTCTACGAAGAGAGACTACGCCTACGCTGGTTTGAGATACGGCATGTTTTAGATGTAAAAGAATTTTGAGAGTTTTAAGAAAGATAAAAAGAAAAACATTGTTATATTATGAATTGAAAGTTAATGTTTTTCAATCCATTTTTTAGTATTTTGAGTTTTGATAATTACATCAAAGGAATTAATAAAATGATTATACCCACTAACAATTTTTGTAATAACAGATACATACCCAGAAATATGATTAAATATGATAATACTATCCTTGAGCCGTTTGCATCCCTTAATGAAAAACCTTATTCCAGAATTCTATGCAAATGTAGACGGTTGACGTAAGCCTTACAACTGGTACAGTCAGAATCAAATATATCGTACTTAGTACATAATATTATTATACTAAGGAAAAGTTGTCTTACTTATTTTAATTTTATTTGTTCTATATTTGATTTTTTATCAAAAGTATATTATTTTGACGATTTCACTATGAGTGCATATAATATTGTGACATAAAACTATGTAAATATACTATATGTAATAATTGGAAATATATTCATCGAATCTGTCTGTCTGTCTGTTACGCTTTCACGCTAAAACTACTGGACCGATTTAAATGAAATTTGGTACAAAGAAAGTCAGGAGCCTGAGAAAGGACATAGGCTACTTTTTAACCGACTGCAAAAAAGCAGGAGTTCCACGCGGACGAAGTCGCGGGCAGAAGCTAGTTATACTATATCACCGCCTAAGAGGGTAAAACGGAGTTATTTAACAGCAGTCGAAGTTACAGAAGCTAGTATGTATCACCTATACAATACTTTTAGACATTCTTTTATTTCTTACTCAAAACCAATAATAAAAACGATAAGTAGGTAGGTACTTACTAAAATTACTTATAAAAGTGCCGTAACGGACTAGGTGTATAATAATTAAGACCAGTAACAGGTGTTTCATAATGGTAACATTAACTGGGGAAATGTTAATGTGTTAAATTAAATCCTATATCTTTATGATGAAGTGTAAACGCGGTTTAATATTCTAGATCGGGGCTGTTAAAGTAATGCCGTAATCAAACTGAATTTTGTATTACGTTAAATAATAAACTTAATGTTAAAAGTGATAATACTTAATCCCTACTAATATTATAAATGCGAAAGTAACTCTGTCTGTCTGTCTGTTACGCTTTCACGCTAAAACTACTGGACCGATTTTAATGAAATTTGGTACAAAGAAAGTCTGGAGCCTGAGAAAGGACATAGGCTACTTTTTAACCGACTGCAAAAAAGAAGGAGTTCTACGCGGACGAAGTCGCGGGCAGAAGCTAGTTACATATAATTTATTATGTTATAGTTGTTTCCTTCCAACGTGTAATAACCGCCAAGGCATAAATTATTATGCACTTAAATTAGTTAAAAAAAGTATAACGAATGCTTCAGTTTACATAATAATTTAGTCTAGGTAGGTACATAAAAAAATCATGATCAAATCTCTTTACATTTCACAAGATTTTTGAGCTTAAAAAGAATAATTTCGGTATGCTCGTAGAATTTCGTGTGAAATTTTATAACAAAAATAAACAAAGAGCAATGCGAAGAATGTAACAGAAGAATTATTAAAACGCCCGAGTGCTCCCTGATCCCGAAAAGGGAATTCTCCTCTCACAGTGACAGCCCGTTTCGGATACAAAAACAACATTAGAATTAGAAACAAAGTTGTAACTTGCAATCGGATTTCAAAAATCGAAATCGCTTTTGATTTTCCCGAGAATCTTTTGGACGTAAAATATGATTCAATATAATAAAATTGGTATGACTTGTCCCTACTAATATTATAAATGCGAAAGTAGCTCTGTCTGTCTGTCTGTCACGCTTTCACGCTAAAACTACTGGACCGATTTAAATGAAAATTGGTACAAAGAAAGTCTGTAGCCTGAGAAAGGACATAGGCTACTTTTTAACCGACTGCAAAAAAGGAGGAGTTCCTCGCGGACGAAGTCGCGGGCAGAAGCTAGTATGATTCAATATAATAAAATTGGTATGACTTGTTTTGTCCATCAAATTGTAACATTAAACGTGACGTCACGAACCCCCACTCCCGAACTTAAGAAGCACTGATCTTTGTCATTTTGTGTTTGTTTGAGAAAAGAAAAAATACGATCTAATCTATACTAATATTATAAAGCTGAAGAGTTTGTTTGTTTGTTTGAACGCGCTAATCTCAGGAACTACAGGTTCGAATTGAAAGAATTATTTTTTGTTGAATAGACCATTTATCGAGGAAGGCTTTAAGCTATATAACGCTGCGACCAATAGGAGCGAAGAAACAGTAGAAAATGCGTAAAAAAACGGGGAAAATTATTAAATGAAAAATAACTCATCCACGCGGACGAGGTCGCGGGCACAGCTAGTAATTAATAATCTAACTGAAGAACTGAATAGAATTTCGTTTTATTTACCCAGTCCTCTATTATAACAATTTTAATTGGAATGAAATTACAACTGATTTAACATAGCTAAATCTAAACATTAGTTTACATTAGTTTTACAACAATAAGCATGTTGTGTTTGCGTATTATTAGTTATGCTAGACCTTTTTTTTCTCTCCTATTTAAACAATGTTAAGTTATTGATGTAATAACTGTTGACCTAATAAATCCCTACTATCCCTATCCCTACTAATATTAAACAAAAGATAGGGCATAAGAGTGTTAGTTATTGATCATTATGACATAAAACGTTAGGGAATGCAATAATAGGTTAAAAAACGTCAGGGATTCAGATATAGATCCGTATTCTAATGAAATTCGCCCCATAACTGGGTTAATAATTACGCGGACGAAGTCGCGGGCAAAAGCTAGTAAATAAATAAAATAAACGATATTCAGATAAAAAATGTTTTACACATTTTTATGCACAAGTTAGGAAAAATACAAATCCAACCATTCAGCAGACACCGGACTTATAAACTTTTCAAGTTATTTACTCAGAGATCCCATCTTACGGTTATTGTGTATCCCCAAATTGTTATTTATTATTGTCTTTTTTATAGGTCCTTGTTATTTTGCGGTTGTTTGAAGCCGCATCTTCAGATACAGGATCAAATTATATGGAAGTGAGTTAGAGACGGCTATCTCAGGCTGTAACAATGATTCATTTAGGAAAGAGTCGAGGGAATGATAGACGGTTGTGTAAGAGTAAACTACTGGTCGCACAGAATCAATATATATTTATCTCAATCGTACAATATAACAACAACAGTTAAATCCAGCTCGGCGTCAGGTAACAAAGTAAACTGTCGATTCCTCAGTTGCCGTTTATATAGACTCGGTTTGTAGGTCTTGAGAACCCCGCCTGTGACGTCACGTGGTGGTCCACTAGCGCCAGGTTGTGACGTTGTCAAGTTTGCAGTACGAGGACGACAACATCCGGCCGTCCTGCATACACATTCGTCCTCGAGTGTGTTTCAGTCTGGTACATATGCTGCGAACAAATATATATATTATATTCATACTCAATTTTAATTATAAGGTATATGCATCACATAACTATTCCATCGACGGCTAGCTATGAATAAATGCATATTATTATAACTAACGATTATTACATAGGCACACCAGAATTCACTATTCCATCGCCGGCCAGTTTATTCTGATGTTACTTAATGCACGTTGCCCAAACAACAACAGTATTTACAACACAGTCTGCTGTTCCATCGGCGGCCAGCTCACTCTATGATGTGATAATAAGCTCTGTCTTCGACCCAAGCTTGCTCCACACCACCAGAGTATCTTATTGTGCCATGCAAATACATGTTTTGTTTGTAGCATATGTACTTGACGCATAAAAAATAAGATACAATGTATTATGAATTATTTCTCAATTATTTTAGTTATAAATATATTATATTTGACACAAGATATAATTATATCATTATCATCATCAGCCTATCGCAGTCCACAGCTGGACATAGGCGTCTCCAATTATAATATTATAAGTAAGCAAAATTCTGTACCGACCTGACAACATCCGACTAACTTAACTGATAATCCGGCGCTTCGCCAATGTTTTCAATGTTGATCTAAGGCTTCATGTTTTCCACACAAGTCGACACCTTCGAATCTTTTATTACTTCTGTCTGCACCCCGCATATCTGCAACTTTATAACGAACATGCCCCAACACTTTAAAACACAGTAACAATTTCGTACTCTGGCCATCGTTGCTTAGACTTGATATTTTTATGACTACCAAATCACCCTTTTTATACTGTATTCAGTCTCTTCATTTTGCGTCAAAAAAATTGTTTTTGTTCTTCTGCAGTTTTTTTTAATATTTGCATCTACCGTCTTTCTAAGCGAAGTGACTCGGCTTCTCCTGACAATAAAATCTCGTTAATCGAATAAATACTTAGATCTTGTAGTTGTAGAATAGCCAATCAGATTATGAGATGGACATCACACTTTCATTGATTACTTACGCAGAGTATCCCATTGGGTTTTGATTTACAAGCAACCTCTGCATGTCCCGATTTCTTACAAAAATTACATTTAAGATTATCTTTTTGCGAACAATTACTTTTCTTATGACCTATTTCTCCACAAGCAAAACAAGTTATTTTTGTAGTTTCTGACTGATTGAAAGTTCCTCCCGATTTATTACTATGAGAAGTATGTTGCTTATGTACATAATTATTTTGATTTCTATTTGTAATTATAATATCTTTTAAATCTACAGAGGTATGCACTTTACTATGCAAAAATGAAGCTAATTCGTCACAATAACGAAAGTTGCCAGCTTCAGCTGCTGTACATATGTTTTTATCACCTATGGATCCAACAATAATCGAAATCACATCTTGTTCTTTGAATCCTAATCTTAATTTATCGATCCTACCTTTCTGTTGAAAATAAAATTCATACAAGGACTGCCCTTCCAATGGCTTAACACTCATTAATTCGTTAAGCAAAGAATACATATTACGGTTTATTTGAAAAGTGTCTAATAATTTGTTGCGCCACTCTTTCCATTTCCACATTGTCCACGTGGTTTCATTTTTTTGAAGCGAATCGTACCATGTTTTTGCAGTATTACGCAGTTTTTGTAACGCTTGATATTTAACGACTTTATCCGACCAATTAAATGTACGCGCATTCGCATCAACTACATTTAACCACATACTTATATCGTCCACGAGCGGATCAAATTCTGGGATCACTGAAGAAAGTATAACACTTTGACTCACAATTGGCGACTTGCTTCGAACTCGCCTGTATTTTCGTCGCCGGCGTCGTCGGTCCAGTTCACTGCTGCTGGTACTGCTAAGGCTGCTGGAGGACGACGATGACTTGCTCCTTCTGGGTGGTGTACCTGATTCCGATCTAGATTTTGACTTTTTTCTACTATTACGTTTAGCTTTCTTACTTTTTGGTGCCATCGCGTAAGCGTGGTTTCGGAGCACTTCTGATGTAAGAGTAAACTACTGGTCGCACAGAATCAATATATATTTATCTCAATCGTACAATATAACAACAACAGTTAAATCCAGCTCGGCGTCAGGTAACAAAGTAAACTGTCGATTCCTCAGTTGCCGTTTATATAGACTCGGTTTGTAGGTCTTGAGAACCCCGCCTGTGACGTCACGTGGTGGTCCACTAGCGCCAGGTTGTGACGTTGTCAAGTTTGCAGTACGAGGACGACAACAGTTGCCTCTAGGATTTAATTTCAAAATAGCAAGAAAGAAAGAAAGAAAAGAAATTTATTTTGCAAATCTTCACATCTATACTAGGTAATATTATAAAGCTGAAGAGTTTGTTTGTTTGTTTGAACGCGCTAATCTCAGGAACTACTGGTTCGTATTCAAAAATTCTTTTTTTGTTGGATAGACCATTTATCGAGGAAGGCTTTACGCTATATAACATCACGCTGCGACCAATAGGAGCGAAGAAACAGTGGAAAATGTGTAAAAAACGGGGAAAATATGAAGCCTTATGAAGAATTACTATTCCACGGGGACGAAGTCACGGGCACAGCTAGTGCTTAATAAAATAAAAGGCACTTAAAACTATGCAGCTTATAACTAGTGTTTTTTTTTGCAAAAAAAGACTCCACTCAAAATGTCGAGGCACCGTCAGTGACACGCTGATTTTCAGTGGAACGTATAAA
This sequence comes from Polylopha cassiicola, assembly GCA_038024825.1. Taxonomy (NCBI): domain Eukaryota; kingdom Metazoa; phylum Arthropoda; class Insecta; order Lepidoptera; family Tortricidae; genus Polylopha; species Polylopha cassiicola. Next base: position 2,427,365 of record CP149053.1, on the reverse strand, counting down.
ATAAATACAGTTATTGAACTTTCGTTATCAAGAAATGATGTACCTAATTAAGTTAGTTTATTAAATACTAGCGGCCCGTTCCGGCTTCGCACGGGGGGACTTAAGATTTTTTTAAGGCCTCAGAAACGATACTTTTCCCCCGTTTTTGAAACATTTTCGGTTACTGCTCCGCAACTATAAGACCTAGCGTGATATTATATAGCCTATGTTACTCGGGGATAATGTAGCTTTCCAAAGGTGAAAGAATTTTTGAAATCGGTCCAGTAGTTTCGGAGCCTATTCATTACAAACATACAAAAATACAAAAATACAAAAATACAAATCTTTCCTCTTTATAATATTATTATTATATTATTATTAATTATTATTAGTATATTAGTATTAGTATTAGTATATTAGTATTAGTATTAGTATTAGTATTAGTATTAGTATAGAAGTATAGATAACTAAACTGTAGGAAGTTGTATTTGCTGTCTCTACGAAAAATACACATGACTATGTATGTAGGTACCTATATAAATAAGCAAGCACTAAAAAAGTATTTTTGAAAATTCACCCCTAAGGGGAAGCAGACACAGATGAATTCGCGAATAGAAGTCGCTGAATCTACACTAATATTATAAAGCTAAAGAGTTTGTTTGTTTGTTTGTTTTGAACGCGCTAATCTCAGGAACTACTGGTTCGAATTGAAAAAATAATAATTAAAATAATAAAAATATTTTTTGTTGGATAGACCATTTATCGAGGAAGGCTTTAGACTATATAACATCATGCTGCAACCAATAGGAGCGAAGAAACAGTGAAAAATGTGTAAAAAACGGGGAAAATAACTATTCCACGCGGACGAAGTCGCGGGCACAGCTAGTCTAACATAAAATATAAAACGAAACATTTATATGATAAAAAAGTTAAACGCAATAAGTAAGTTAACACTTTAATAACTCAAACTACACAGCAGACACGCGTCCTGAGTGAAACATGCCCGTCAAAGAAGCCTTTTGCAACTGTGAAAGCTTTGAGCAGTGCATTCCTCGACACTAATGTAATAATGCAATCATAATTATGAACTTCACTCAGAGTATGACTAAGGGTAGTTTGTAATTTCTGATGCTTTCTCGGCAATGATTCATTTAGATCGACCAGCCTCTTGAATGAGTCACACTTGGTTTGAAAACGACCCCAATTGAAATAAATAGTGTTTAAAATACTTAATGGCTGTGTGTGAATTTATTTATTTATTTAACATCTTTAACCTATGAATTGGATTGGTTTAAAGACAAATAGTTATGCTTATTACAAGCCGCAGCAGGCAGTAACTCGTCTGGTAAAATATATCTGACCGATCTCGATTAAAATTTATGACAAAATCGACATACCAATTAAATTGGTATGTCGATTTCGTTCAAGTGCGTTACACAAAGTTCAAACCAATTGGTTTAACCAATTTAATTGAGAGTGTCGTGAGTCATAGATTGATGTCTAGCTGCATTACGACTACATTGAGACCATTTTTAAACTAATTGCGTTACACGATAAGGGCAAAAAATTTACCGAAGCTTACAAAAGAGTAACTGAGGAGGTCGTCTTTATTTCAATAACATTAGAAATGTTATTTTTCGTTGTGAATAAAATGAATGCCTATATGGCGCTTTCGGTTCATCTACTAAGCCGTAAGCTGTATGGTTTATAACTACTTATTCCTTATCAGTGACCTTATTATCTAGGTAGTAGCGACTATTATTCTTTCTTTTCCATATTAGTTTTCCGAAGCTTGGCTTCATTAATTTGCGGAATCAGGCAACTTGATAGTTAGTCTTCATTTATTTTTACAAACACATTTTTAGTTAAGATTTCTTGTGGATACTGTATAAGTATAGGTTTATTTAAAAGCCTTAATAGATCACTACTTATAATAGAAATATCTTACGAAGTTATTTCAAAGGAAGCGTTACTTTAATGATTACATTAAAGTAACGCTTAAAGTAGTTTTTACTGGGTTATTTTACCTCCCTAAAAAACATATCGGCAAGGTAAATAAAATAAACTTAATAAACACATCTGCGGAGGGTTCGTTTCCGTAATAATAAACAGGCCCACGTGTTATTCCGCGCATTAAAATAATATATGTGGGAGGAAATAGGCTTTCACAGATCCATCTCGAGGGCAGATGGCCATGCATGATGGAGGTCGTGAATCCATCGCGCGCGATGTGTCGAGTAGAGTAACTCGACGACCAGTAAGATGTAGGGCTCGCTCTGAATTTTGCCTGTGAATGGTTACACGAGGGCGCCGATCTGTTTGGGTTTTCGTGTGGTTTCACGCCCGGAGGCTCGGTGCCTCAAGCGGCCGCCCTCTCGCCGTCAGTGCGCGACGCAGCCCCGAGGGTGCCGCATGTCTCCATAAAACGCGCGACAATTAAATAAAAATAAAAAACCCGCCGCGTTTTAGTTAACGAATTATAAATTTATAGACTTTTTTACAAAATATAGCATTTTAAATTTGTAGTTTTAGATAATTGTGGTTTACAAAATTATTAATTATACATTAGTTGTTGTTTGTTAGTTAACATTGAATTTTGTGTGTTGAAATTTTATCCCGTTGTTCGTAGTTCCTTAGCGGAAATTCGTAAGTTGCATCACGCGGATCGAGTTTTATAAACTTTTCTATTTGTTTGGGTACTTCAGCAAAAGCTCCTAATTGGATAACGTACTTGGTTTGAAATTGTTTCCAATTGGTAAAGCTTTGGCATTGTCGACGGCTTCAATAGCTTTCAAATGAAGTTGAATTGGTTTGAAGGCAATCGAGACATTACCAATTGCGAATATAATCGCTTTAGCGTTTAAAAACCAATTGCGTTTCAATTAGGATGAAACCATGCTCATGTTGATGCGTTGGAAAAACTTTGAAAAGAGCCTGAAGAAAATATCTAAGGAGCATCATTTATTTCCATCCTTGCTGTCTTCCGAAACTATTCCTTTTTCTATTTATTTACCGGCAACGTGTCCGTCCGACAGTGAATCAAGTTATTTATTGTGCAATAACCATTAACAATATGGAATAGAATAAATCATAGAGCTATAAATAGCAATGCTTAAAACAATATTTAAGGATGTATTTTAAAATTGACGTAATAAAAAATAACTAAATTAACCTATACTAAATTGATGATAGAACTGTCATTTTGTGATACAAATCCCTACTAATATTATCCTACTTCCTACTATCCTACTTCCTACTTCCTACTAATATTATAAATGCGAAAGTAACTCTGTCTGTCTGTTACGCTTTCACGCTAAAACTACTGGACCGATTTAAATGAAATTTGGTACAAAGAAAGTTTGGAGCCTGAGAAAGGACATAGGCTACTTTTTAACCGACTGCAAAAAAGGAGGAGTTCCACGCGGACGAAGTCGCGGGCAGAAGCTAGTATTGCTATATAGGTACTCACAATTCCACACAAGACATGCTGCGTCCATACTCAGTTTCACTTGAAAACCGTTCCTTGAACATCATTGTCAATATATTGTCAGTATAAATACGGTAGGTATCTGATAAATATTGAATCGTATATCTTTAAATTTTGTTGTCTCAGTTTTGTGCATCGTAAGAATCTAACTTCTTAAATCTACTTATTTTATCAGTGGCTTTCAAATAATGCTGCGATAATCTGATGCCTTCGTGGTTATTGCACATTGGAATAAAACAAATATAACAGATTTTTCAGTCCTCCGGCCGGAAAGCGCCAACTTTGTGGCCGCTGCGCTAAATGAAATTGCCGCTTTCTGGCTTCGTCGAACAGAAAAATAGTATACTGACCTCGGCCAGTAAAATAAAAAGCCTCAGATCACATTTTTGTCAACCTCGGCTTTGCCTCGGACGAAAATTACATGTGATCGGAGACATTTTTTATTTTACTGGCCTCGGTGCGTAATGTACTATAACTCGCGTATTGTTTCTATTTGACGTGTCGAAAATTTTCGAGCTGACGATAGTCTAATGCTAAAGACACTTCACTTTAACGTTAGACTATCGTCAGCTCAGTCGTGCTACAAATATGGAAGCTGTAAAGTTTTCCAAATATCAGCAAATCCGTTATACCTAATTGTTTTATTATAATGACGCAGTAATAATCTTTCTTAAACGCTAGTAGACTCTTCGTGTAAAAGTACGTGTTGACGATGCAACCTCTTTTTATAGTTTTTATACTTTTTATGTTTAGAATAATTACATTTGTGTTTTGTTTTTTATTCCAAATTGTCAGTTGTTTAGTTGGTAATAAACAGTGAAAGAAACCACTCGCTTTGTTTTAAATGTTTTATAGTTAGTTAGTTTACAGTCCACAGTACGTTTTTAAAGTCTTCTTATTGACTTGAATTTTGACGCAGTAAATTATAGACGCAAATAAATAGTTCGGTAATCCTATTGATAGTAGTACTGAACATTTTCAATCTGATTTACTGCTCGAACACACTTGATATGGGGGCTTGGTTGTCAGCCCCTTGTCAAGACCTCTCGATACTTTGACAACATAACTATCGATATATATCTTGGGACTACCTTTGAAACATCATAAGGGTTGTACTGAATGCACACTTCCAAGGGTTTTTTGATATACCGAAAAACGTAACGTCACGATATTAAATTGGGTATATTCAGATATTTCGTGACGGTAATCAAAACTGACATGCCTTTTTTGATAGAAGATTATATGACCACTATAAAAAAATTAGATCGATAAGTAATAAAAAAGCAGCTATTATAAGTACTTCTTTTTCGGAACAGAAGTGATTCAATAGAAAGCATCAAAATTTGTTAAAATAATTTTATGCATAAGTATAATATTTCAACACTCACTCTGAGTAATTTGAAGTTAAATTAGATTGGATAGTGCTAGTTGAAAATCTGTTTTGTAATTTATGTATAAATTATATACAAAGCTTGAAAACGACCCAACGAACAGTATCGAGAATCGAGATTTTCAGTAAGTTTAGCCTGCAATAATAATAAATGATAGAAAATAATTAATTCAAATTTGAAAATATCGTTTAGTACAAAACAAGATGGCGTCGTGCCATAACTTTTTACCATAGATCATAACCGGCCAGTATTTGGGCAGGGCGTCAGCTGACGTCAAAATTTGACGCAACCTTTTTTCATCAATTTAATCTATTTGTTCTCGTGTAAGGGTCGGTTTTCAAATGTGTTATACCTCTGCCACACTTTCGTCTTTGGGGAGGGAAGTACCGAGAAAAGGAGGCGGAGTATAGAGAGAATTACGCGAGTAGAGGCTCGGCCACACTCTTGTGGCCAGAGACGGCAGCATCGCGGCAGCGTGATAGTGTGGCTGAGGCTAAAGATAAGCATAATAGAAAATGCGTAAAAATATCGTCCATATTTATGGAGCATAGTGTGGTTGAGGTATTAAAGATAAGCATAATAGAATAGGTATATGTAAAAACATCGTCCATGTTTGTTCCCAGATATTTAGTGTTGTTTACGAAGCTAATGTAGTTTTTTACCTCCAACAAGAAATAACTGAGCGGCATTCTATCTGGTAAACAGGTAATGGAGTTGTTTGCTATACAATGTAATATTTTCTTACCAGGTAAAAGTAAAAAAAAGTATTGTCTTTTTATAGCAAAAGTTTGAACATTATTTTGATGTTGTTGGCACTTTTATCCTTAACCCCAATTTTGAAGAAAAATATTGACTATATTCGGAAAGTCTAGGCATTGTGGTTCGTACCTAATTGTCTATAACTTTTGGATTAATGTCAATTGGTCTGTGTTTTTATCGTTTATTTTCGTTTTAAATGATCGTTGATAAAAAATCGATCGTAGTTATTCATGCTTATATGTAAGTAAAATACCTACATGGTACCTACCTATACTAATGCAAAAATCATAACAAAACTATAGTTTTTACTCTCTATCGACAATTCAATTCATTTATGAATACGTAGGTACCTACGTATCACGTAGCCAATTAAACATTTAAAATTAACTTACTAATTACTGTAATTACTAAATTGTATTGACATTGTCCCGTATTGTCTACAATGGACGGAAATGTCCTTTTAAATTGTTTTATATTATTGTGTTGTCAAATTTACCTACGGACTGACTGAGGGCCCTTGTTGGTTGAAGCCTCCATCTTGTTTCTATTGTCCGGCTAATGAGAGAATGTAGCAATTGAGTACTTTCTTTAATAAAATGTATTGTAATTTTAAATAAGGGAGACTTAATTATGTTCTAGATTCGTTCGGGAAGTTAATAAACTTACGTTAGATAAAAATGATTAAGTACATTAATAGTATTATAACAAGTTTCAAAATTTGTCAACCAAAAGTACTGAACGATTTAAATGAAATGATACACAGATAGTCTAGAGCCTGAGAAAGGACATAGGCTACTTTTAATTACGAAAAAAGGATTCTAAGGAGTTAAAAGTAAGGATGAAATGTTCTATGAACCGGGTGCATAAGCTAGTTTTAGATATTTTTTATACCCGTAAACTGTCAAATAGGTTCCTCCTTACTATGGGGATTATAAATACTTTTTGAGGTTAATTATATATTACTTAATATCATTCTTATTATTACATTTTGCGACAATTTAATCAGGATTCGCGTCAATCTTGCCTCAGTTCACTTATTACATTATCTGGACATCTCATATATTATTTCAGCGACCCTTTTCTCTGATTAATGTTTAAGATAAAGGGTATTAGAAATGCTGGGTAGGTGCCTAGACATATTAATATTTACACTCTATAATGTTGCCATATTAAAAAAAACTTAATTTAAAATCTGGCAGTAGTTTGGAATAAGGTTACGTATTAGTTACTTAACTTGATTTTTGGGTAAATAATTGCACGTGCAGTAATCCTTTTTAATAATCATATTTTACCTAACTATACTACCTACTTTAAATTCAAAATAGCTTCAATAACTTTTTAAAACTAAAAACAAGTACCTACTGCTAAAATACTAGAAAAACTAGTTGAGTTTAAACCCTTTAACTATGCTGATTACTTTAAAAAATATATTAATAAGAATAATTCAAAATGCCTTTACTAAACTGACCGTCAGTTAAATTTGTTCATGAACAGCCGCCATTACAATTTCACTCTATGGATTAAAAAAAAAAAATCATAATGTGATTTCGATACTTTAGTTTCTGCCAATTAGTAGAATTACGGGGTGGTAATCTCATTTGGCGATGACACGGCTGGCGACCTCGAAACATGAATATGGATTCATTTCATTTCAGCGAAATATTGCGACGCCATTTTCGTGTATCACGTATTAATCACGCTAACGAACTGTGGCTTCGATATTTCATCGAACAGAAATGTTTTAGTGACTTAAATTCGAAATGATAGTTTGAAAATGTTAAAGAAGAAGTGTAACAAGGAGATTTTAATATCTATAATTAAAATCTCCTTGTTACATCCTTTCCCTAACTTAATATTCAATGTTTTACACGAACACACATTCGCTAAAAACTCTGTCACAGATAGCCCATACACCTACACTACCATAGACAATAATATCAATCCATTGATCATGAAACTCCTTTGACACATAGAATCTATACTCTATACTTCTATACTAATACTATAATAAAGGAAAGGTTTGTTTGTTAGTTAGTTTGTTTGGATAGATAATACGCTCCAAACCGACTGGTCTGATTTGAAAAATTATTTCACTGTTGGGAAGCTACACTATTCCCGAGTGACATAGGCTATAAAAAAAAAGATCTGTGCGAAGTCGGGGCGGACAGCACGTCTTATATAAACCTCGTTCACACTGTTAAATCGTCAACATAGGTATGGGATCTGAAACAAAAGATAATTTAAACAAAGTTAAAATTGGAATGAAACAATTATAATGGGTGTACTCGCGTAATAAGTACTTTAATTAAGTGTTTTTGTTTAATTTGTACCTATTGGGTACAAGACTTATCGAGTATTTAAAATTTATCTTTTATAGAGTCTATATAAGTAGATGTGGTAACTGGCATAATTGAGTAAAGGCTTAAGCGCCGATAGTTGGGGTCGTTGACCTCTTTACGCCCTGTTTCAGTATGGAGATGAAATATTGCCAGGTCCTGGGGTAGCGAGAAATACCAAATCAAGCGAAACTTAACGTTAAGTAGTTAAGAACATATAGTAGAAATATAACGTGAAGTGAAAATAAGGGTTCTAATTTATCAATAGGTACGGAACCCTAATAGTGCCCTAAGTGAATTGTTTTGCAATAAGAGATAATTTCGCTGCTTTATACAGTAAAGAGTTAATTCAAAATTTGTCATTAAGTGAATTTATTTTATGTGTCATTACCAAATTTAGTTTTTTATTTATAATTATATAGATACTAGCTACTTCAAGGCTTGTAAAAATAAAAAAAGATAGCTACAAAAAAAAATCATCTTTCAAAGAAAATACAGACAATAAAAACTATAATGATAAAAGTACCTTGTAAAGTAGGTTTCTACGAACATTAAAACGGTAATTTAAAACACTTATGTTATCATAATTGTAAAATACATTCACGTTTAATTTCGTGCACGAGTGATTTTGTATAAATTGAACGCAAAAAAATTGTACGAGCTTTTCCATAATGGAATAGTTTTACTCCGTCTATGATGCAAAATTTCTCATTCGCAACCCGTTTCTAACTTTCGCAATAGAAGTGTAAAAACAGCTAAATCGCTCGCTATTACCATAGAGCAAGCCCTACAGATTGAATGCTCTCAACTGGAACGAGGTTCGACTGATGATTTTTTTGCTCCCAACCGCTCTCGTTCCATAAATAATTAGAACGGGCTTGTTTTCAAACGTAAGTTTTATATTCTGTGGCAATTTGCTGTAAAACGAGACGGACTGTTCGCGAGTCAATAACAAAATATTGTCTATGTTTTAGTTTTTTATCTGTGGTCGCGACTAACCGCCATTTCTCTTTTCCGACGTTCAGAATAAACGCAAAGTAAAATATACATCTGGTAGTTTTAATGCTACATTATTGTACCTGTATCTTTTGAATATGGTTTAAATGTTCGGATATTTGAACAAATTTAATAAGCCAAGTCCATAGACAACAGGGTAGAAATTCTAGAACGCCCCTCAGGTCTCTGGCTCTTCGTCTAATTGGACTCGCGTCAAAACATCCGCCAAGGAAATAGCAACCAAATTGAAATACGCGGCGCGCATTTTAATTTCCAAATGGTCATTGTAAAAGGCTCTTTTCTGTTCTCACTTCAGATGATCCATTACTGCTATTAACAAAAGACGAAGTACCCAAACAATTGCGCATAAGTTTATAAACTCTGTTCTTTTAAGGTATTATCACGTTACCCTCTAGCTAATAAAAATCGTTAAAAAGTGTGAGACAGTTTTATATAAAAACGCGTGTGAATTCAACCTTAAAAAGCACCTCAGCTGGCAGAATAAATGATACAAAAGGACTAGCAACACCGTTCCATTTTCAAAATTCAAATTGCCAATTGGCACCATAAGCGCGCCAGTGGCCGCGGCGACGCAGTCAGCGGCGCTCGCGTGCGCCGCGCGGGGCGCCTCCAAGCTGGGCGAGCACGCGGCGATGCTTGCAGTCGCCATATGCTGCATACTCGTGTTACTGCTGGTCTTCATCATACTTATCATCGTGGTGGGGCAGAACATCGAGACGAAGGGCGGCTCATAGCGGAGGAGAGGTATGTCACTGTCAAACTGTCGTGCTTTTTGATGTAGTGACAGGACATACAGGTGTTACGCGTGCCGTAATCCTTAGGTACCTTATGATTTTGGCCGCTTGTTTATTATTTGCTTAAACAACGAGATCGCTAACATTTATTTTTAATAGTTAATACATACAGTTTTTTTCAGATTGTTTCCTTACTCTTACTTAGCGCTGATCAAAACTTTTTTTTTAAGTAAGGTACCACACACACTTTGTTTCGTCGCTGATCTTTGGAGAGGCGAGAGAGTTCTTTAAAACGGTGAACTTTGTACCTTATGTATTCTTTAGGTTTAGGCATAAAACTACTATACCTATATTACTTGGATATACACTACTCGGATATATTAATTTTATGCTGACATTTTCAAAACTTTGCAGTCTCCTTTGCGGTAAACTGAGCTGACGATAGACTAGAAGTGGTTCCGATGTCTTTATCTGTTACAAATACCTTATTCGGTTGGCTGTTAATAAATAGGCCCAAAGAGGTTATAGTAGTACCTTTTAACATTCAGGAGTCCCCGAAGGAAATAAAGGAGAGTTAATAAAGTCCCCGTAAGACCCCACTTTAATCCTGTCCCTGCGAGGGGAATCCCGGTACCGTATCCCGGCTGAATATTGCCTAATGGAAAATGAAAAAAGTTTTTATGTTTCCCCTTATTATTATACCATTTGAAATTAGTTTTCTTCGTGATGGTATTTTATTTTATACACCTATAAAGGGGAGATCGTAGATTTTGAAATTATTAAACTTGGTGCTTAAAATTTTTTTTTGCCTAATATGCATAGAAATAATCTCTCTATCACCCAAAGGTTCATTGGAAAAGGTCCCTTAAAGGGATAAGTTCACCTCTGTACATTTGTATTGTTATTGTTGCAATTTTTGTATTTATTTTGTTAGGTAAGTTTACATATATGCCTACAAACAAAAAGAGTTTACATACAAAATAATAAAACAGTTAAAACGTATTTAACGTCCCTTAAGAAAAAAGCTGGTGCAATTTACTATGAAACCCCAATGATAAAAATACCCGAAGTGTTCAATCTAGACGAAGTCACGAGCAAAACATTGCTTATAAATTCAGGTAATATGAATCTCATGGGCGACATAAATCATGACACGTGACAACTTCATCAACAACATGACAATTATTATAATTGATCGTTTGTCAACGTGAAATCTCTCCCTATAGTCCGATACTGGTAAAGTCAATGTCATAATAGGCTTATATACTTAGTGTTTTTTTTTTAAATTCTACTAATTATTCAAAAAATATCTCATGCTGTGAGACTACATTGTGTTTTTTAAATCTCAAGGTTTGGAACTATTTTTTTTTATTTTTACTTACAGAAACAATATCGGACAAGTATTTTTTCTTGTGACAATTAATGAATAAGGGCTATTTAAAGTTTCCACAGCGACGTGACGTCACGAGCCTCCACTACTGAACTTTGACGAGCATACTGCTTTAATTTAAAGTAAAAAAGCAACTTATTTACCTCTCACCAACATTCGTCTGTAACTTTCTGAATCACATAGGTTACGTACACCTTCAAATATTAATCCCAAATTTCTTACTCAGACCTCTGCCCAAGTATTAAAAAAAATGGTTACATTACATGTAATATATCTTATACCTTAATCATAGTTTACCGGTTTGATATGTAATTAAACTAGCGACTGTCGCCCTTGAAAACACTTATAGAAACTCGTACTTACCAACATATTTAAGCACCTTGACCGCTGTTATATTTAAAACAAAAATCAAAACATTTTTTTGGGGTTGTACTACAAACTTATTTAATTGGACGAGTGCATTCGGACTTATACCATTTTTTTCGAACTGAATACTGAAGCGCAGTTGGCCAGCTAATGGGCCTTTACTGCAAAACCGGACGGGTGGCGAGACTCCTGAAAGGAGACTCTTAAGCCTTTTGGGTACTTATACCAATGATTTTTTCTGTTCCTTATGCACAAGTCCTGATACGCCGGAAAAATGAACAAACCTAATCAAATCATTATTGACTTCATAGTCGACTCGCACTTGGCTGATTTTCGGTAGGCTGTGACTACAATCTTTTTTGAGGACTGGAACTGAGGATCACAATATAATATTTTACAGCACAAGACCTTCTTTTACAATTACATAACAAGTTCTTTAATCTAAAACTCGTATGAAAAAAAAACAGCGACTCCCGCTTATATCACCGTTTATAATCATCAATCTGCCACACTTAGTCTCTTACCGTGTACTGAAAAGAGAAAATATTCCAATCGTACATGTGAAGTACATTCTACTCGTACATTCACCCGAGACATTGCACTACACTTGAGAGTCTTCTCGACTCTTTGATTAGGGATCGCTAAGGAATTCTACTGATTCCTTTTCACTTGGTCTGTTTTGGCAATGATTATGAGATATCTGGAGAGAGGTTAGAGTACGTAACTAATTACATTCAACGTGCTCTAGTTTATTTGTGTTGTATCTGGCAATACTCCTCGCTGTCCCAATGGAACTTCATCAATGTCGCCACAGGAAAGACCTTCAGCTGAAACAAATCATACATTATTAGAAGACAGGCAGATAGGTAGGTACTCACAGTAAAGTTCTGGAGATTAGAGTATGTTTGAACTATTTATATTAAATACTGATTGTGCCAGCGGCTTTACTTGTATGGTACATTTCATTGATGTCATAGACGGGACGATGTTTACAAAAATTGTTTTAGCGAAATTAAAAATATAGATATAATGTTCAGGCGTAAAACTGCAGGCTGAAATTCGGCATAGTAGTAGGTAATTAGTTCAGTAGGTAATTACCAATGCCGAATTTCATTGATGTTGAGATCTTACTAATTTTTACAAAGATGATCGAGTGACGTAAAACTAAAGAATACAAAACTCAATATTTTTTATGCTTTGGGCGTTATTACACATTGGAATGTAATTTTTAAGCCGATTCGAAAGCTTGACAGTGTAAAAAGTTATAATTGTTTTAAATAAAACAATCGTATCGAGTATTGTATTCATTTGAATACGCATTTACATTTGACACGTGTTTCACCTCTTCCTCGGGAGATATAGACAGGAGTAAACTTTTAAAAAAGAAATGTACCTACTTACTTATTTATTAACCCACTTAAAAAACAACTCGTCCCTTCCCTAAAAAAACATCCCAAATTGATTAATTTCCTTACAAACATCGTTTCTAATTCAACGGACATTTTATAAATAGACTTGACATTTAAGGCAATCCAAAAACAACGCCTTTATATATATAAACAGAAGGTATACTTTCATTTAATACTCAATAGGATCGTTACATATTTTATGAAGAAATGTTACAGCATAGTGCGTGTAGGGAAACGGCCCATTTCCTTTCAATTAACTGACAGGAATGAAAAATGAGCTATGTGCCTTCAGGGTGTGAGCATAATATTGGGTATGTGATGCACTATCTGACTTTTCTTATGTTGAGGGAAAAGTTCATCCTTAGATTACTAAGTCACATTATAATAAGATCACATTAGTGATACAACACAAAATACAATATTATTTTGCAAGAACATGCATTGAGTATCCATCATAATTATATATGCATATATGTCACAGTATTCAATCTTCAGAACGACAACGAATATTCACCAAATTTTATAAAACTGGCTGACCCAGCGAACTGTGTACCGCTTTATGAGAATTTTTATTAAAAAATAGGTTGAAAATTTAAGTTGTAAAACAAATCAAGATGGCGTCGTGTCGATTTTTCCACAGATTATAACTGGCCAGCTGATTATGACGTTTCAAAAGCTTTCTAAATAATTAATTATCTATAATTTCCTAGTAATTTCTATCTAAGCAGTTATAATAAAATTGAATTCGCAACAGATTATCTCTCATCCCTTTTCCAAATCTATAAGTAGGTAGGTAGGTAGTACAGAATTTGATGACGTGATATTTTTAGATTAGATTGGTGAACTTCGAATAAGGTCCCGCTCGTTTACATAATATTTTAGCGTAGAATAATGTAAGTGTTATTACGGTTTTGTTTGGCTTGTTATGTACCCAGCCTTCTTTTATACAAAGTATCTACTGTATCTATATTATTATGTACCTTGTTATGTACCCTACCTTCTTTTGTACAAAGTATCTATGTAATAAATATATTAGGTATGTATATCAAGCTGAGAGGCTGTTCCCGCCTAATAGCAAACCAAGCGTAGGTACCTATTCCAAATTAATTAAAGATGTCTTTTATTCTTCTTTGCTGTTGATAGTAATTTTTAAATCTATACTATACTATATATACTATATTACTATATAATATTATAAAGCTGAAGAGTTTGTTTGTTTGTTTGTTTGTTTGTTTGAACGCGCTAATCTCAGGAACTACTGGTTCGAATTGAAAATTTTTTTTTTGTTGGATAGACCATTTATCGAGGAAGGCTTTAGGCTATATAACATCACGCTGCGACCAATAAGAGCGAAAAAACAGTGGAAAATGTGTAAAAAACGGGGAAAACATCTATCCTATCTATCTATTTCATCTATCTATTCCACGCGGACGAAGTCGCAGGCAGAAGCTAGTATTATAATATTCCTTACAAATATAATGATAAGACTAATAAAGAGTCGTCCTTTTTCAACTTGTTAAGTGAGAAGAAACTTTAAGTACTTACTCATTTTTTCTTAAATAGGTATTTAAAAAAAAACTTACAGTTAATGATAATTAATTCCCTTGAGTGATGAATTTTCAAAAATTATTTCTTATTGCTACCATACTTATACTCGTAGTTTAGGCCCTACGTTCATATGTCAGTCATAAAGCCAGCTTTATAGACATTACACAGCTTACTTGTACTACGTTATTTAAGTATGAATATATTTACCTACGCTAGAAAATAGTGAGTTCTCTTTTTTATGTATTCTTGCTTATTTTTTAGTTAATTAATAAAAGTCATAACATCGCCCACGTAATCTTCTGAAATGTACCATCCTACCTTCAAACAAAGCTCATTTTAAAATTTAGTCGACGATGTACTTGCTCTAAGCTCAAGGATTAAAACTGTTAATTAACTCTCAGGATGTGGAGTCTTACGCCCTAATTAGTGTTATTAACGTTATACGATTTTCCCTTTGTTACGTTCGTGAGGGATTGTGTGGCCAGGCGTGGGTTTCACGTTGGGAAGCTTAGTATGTAAGTCGGGATATTTTAACAGATTTTTGTCTGGTAATAATTAATTACCTAATGGTATGATATATTAGTTGCAAAAGTCCCTTTTTTATAGCCTATGTTGGGAATAGTGTAGCTTCCCAACAGTGAAAGAATTTTTCAAATCGTTCAGTCGTTTTGGAGCCTATTCTATCCAAAAAAATACACCTTTTCTCATTATAATATTAGTATAGATATAGAAAAGGGATACCGCGACATAGTTTTTATAAATACGGTCATATATTGTTCAATTGTTGTTATTGTGAAATCTGTTTTGTTTACAAATGAACACATTATTATTATATCTGCGTTTTTCTTTATACTTCAAGTAAATTACTAAAATACGTATTTTATCATTTCTCAATCGAAGGATAAATGACAAAGATAAACATTTCAAAAGTTCGGAAGTAGAGGCTCGTGACGTCATTGTATAAATTGTACTTACCTATATTATAAAAGAAAAAATCTGGTCTAATATTTTTTTGGTAACTGACGGACTACATATCGCACACCTTGATCTAAAGGGAGCTAACTCGATAATCTGAAGATTTATATTAAACACACGCTAAAAAAAAGGATCCGATTCTTTACAACAATTTCGCCTCTACCGAAAAGTTACTTTTTTTGAGTTAGCTCCCTTTAGATCTAGGGGTGCGATATACTATCGTTTTCTTTACGCAGTCGTCATTCCCATTTAGAGTATTCCTGTATAAAATGGACATCAATTCTGTCAGGATTGTTGGATTACAGCTATAGGAGGCATCTTACATAGGTAGGTACGTAACTACATAATATCTTTCTTTATCGTATCCGTACTAATCCCTACTTCCCTATCCCTACTAATATTATAAATGCGAAAGTAACTCCGTCTGTCTGTTACGCTTTCCCGCTTAAACCTCTCTGATTTTGATGAAATTTGGCACCGACAATCTTTAGACCCTGAGAAAGGACATACCTTTTATTGCGATTAATAGGGATCCGTGCGAAGCCGGGGCGGACCGCTAGTAGTTACATAACAGCAAAATGCGCACACTGAAATGTTCAGGGCTTCGTGGAATATGCGACCTCAGGATCTCTAGTCCTCTTAGCTGCCGTCAAGCGAGGTTTCTTTAATAATACTTTAAGGTGCTTTGCACTGGATTCCAACGGCTTACGAGGCAGGCTGAACGAACTAGGCGACATACACATTAGCGGATTTAAGAGTGCAACGAAATTGGACAATTCCCATTTTCTAATGCCTTACAAAATATTAAAAAATAGCATAATACCTACCTACAAAATAGACACACTGACTAAATGATTCAGATTACTTTATCTAACTAAGCAAAATTAAATATTGTATAATCGTACGAAAAAAAAATATTCTAGTTTATAATTATAATAATAAATATAAAGCTTATGTAATAAGGATGATATTTCACAAAACAATCAAGTTGTAATACCATTGTTACAAACATTTAATTAATATGACTTGAATATCCTGGCGGCCATTACGTAAATCCTCTGCCTAAACACACTGCGTTTAGTTACGTAGGTATTCGTTACTGGCTGTTAACAACAGACTAAAGCGGAGGTGTTGCCATGTGCTCAAACAAGCTTTAACTATGACAGCCTTTCAGCCTTCTCTACACGACAATAGTATTCTCTCTACAGCTTAGCGCGGGTTCACACGACACTAACCGCCACAAACAAGACGCGTGTCTCAAACATTCACTTATTGCAAGACTCTCGTATTACAGCTTTACCAGCTTTAAAAGAATAAATGCTACAAAGATACTTATTGCAGTACTTTGTTGTTTGAAAACTAGCGTCCTTTATATTGTTTGTCCTTTATCTATAATATGTTATAATACTCTTACGTATTTTATGCCTATCTAAGGTATGTTTTGATACTTTTAGTTTTATATTTTATAGATGAAGAATTTGATTCTATTATTCTTTATAGTATTAAAGAACTAATAAAATACCTACAGAGTCATATTTGAAGATTTTGAAGCAAGATAGTTTAGTGTAATCATAACTTACATTAAAAAGAAATGAGAATCGAGAGGGAAAGAGCGGTTAATTTTATGTTTGAAATAACGATAAAAAAACTCAGTGTTGCGACAGCAAAATAGATCCTATTATTCTCTATGAACGCGTGTGAATTGACCCGAGAAGCTTATAGTTGTTTTTTTATTGACTTGGTCTGAAAGGGAATCTTTCCTTACCCTTCCTTACCTTACGTACCGTGACTATTTCTGTCAATTTAGTCTGTCAGAGATTGATCGGTGACGGGAGGGAGGAATGTGAGAAATGGCTCGTTTTTCTCACGTTTCCGCGTTCACAAATGTTAAAAGAGGACATTTAGATAAAATCTTGAACTTAAAATATTAATGTAAGTATTAAAATTTGGCGATACTATCCCAATACAGGGGTCGATCCTATAAGAGTTCCAATTTAGATATGTAATCTATACTAATATAATAAAGAGGAAAAGTTTGTTTGTTTGTTTGGATTGAATAGGTGTCCTATACGACTGGACCGATTTTAAAAATTATTTCACTGTTGGAGAGCTACACTAACACTATTCCAGAGTGACATAGGCTATAAAAAAAGGGATTCGGGTGAAGCCGGGGTGGGCCGCTAGTCTAGGTACCTATATATATAAAAAAAAGAACTTTGGAGTGAACCATAACATTTAGGGGTATGAAAAATAGATGTTGGCCGATTCTCAGATCTACTTGATGTACACACAAAATTTCATAAAACTGTTCTGCTGCTTCAGAGGCGTTTGCAACAAGGAATCCCTACTAATATTATAAATGTGAAATTAACTCTGTCTGTCTGTCTGTTACGCTTTCACGCTTAAACTACTGGACCGATTTAAATGAAATTTGGTACAAAGATAGTCTGGAGCCTGAGAAAGGACATAGGCTACTTTTTAACCGACTGCAAAAAAGGAGGAGTTCCACGGGGACGAAGTCGCGGGCAGAAGCTAGTTCTATATAAGTATACAATTTTCATTGAAATGATCTAGTTAATTAGGACACTCATTAAATACATGTGTCAAGTCGAGAAACTCCTTTTTTGAAGTCGGTGAAATATCTAAACACATGTTGAAAACCAAAACATCTTAAGCGTGTAAGTACATACTCGAATCTTCGATATATTTCGGAGTCTCTTGATCTCAAAAGCCTTACCCACGTACACGGGATCAAAACACTACCCTTATGAGTGTACATCGCTTCACTGATCACCGAAAATCGTCACGATGAAGGTTATATTGCTTCAAATAAGAGTAGGTTGTATTGCTTCTAATAAGAGTTTTTTTCAGTCTTGTTCACTAGTGAGGAATCAGTGAGGAGTAAATCTTTTAAGGTCCAGCTGTATGACAATTAACCAGCACTGTGTCACAATGCAGCACAAGCTGAGCCAGTGGCGTAGCGTGCTTTTTCGGGGCCCCGTATAAAAAATTTTTTTGGAGGCCCTTATATGGGATTTTTCAGAAAAAGAAAGTTTTTATTTTTTTTCCTTACACACTTTGGGGGCCCTGTATAGGTAATTGATACGGCAAATACGGCGGTAGCTACGCCCCTGAGCTGAGCTGATAGCCTTTTTGAGACATGCTCCCACTTGTTTGTTAGTAAAATCACATGTTTTTCTCTTAATATTACCTTGCATTAAATAAATATTTTTCTTTCTTAATTTTTCTTTAAATAATATCAACCTTTTCGTTAAACCAATTATAGTCTGAGACAGTTATAATGGATTTAGCGTTATTTAATTTTAATTGCTGATGTTCTTCCAAAATATGGTAATGTAAAATCACTTCAGCTCAATCGGGTACGAATATGAGAACTATTCATTTTACGAAACATCAGCAAATAAATAAAATACGCGAGCTAAATCCATACTTCCATACTAATATTATAAATGCGAAAGTAACTAGCTGTCTGTCTGTCTGTTACGCTTTCACGTTAAAACTACTGGACCGATTTAAATGAAATTTGGTACAAAGAAAGTCAGGAGCCTGAGAAAGGACATAGGCTACTTTTTAACCGACTGCGAAAAAGGAGGAGTTCCACGCGGACGAAGTCGCGGGCAGAAGCTAGTCCATTATAATTGTTACATTCCAATATAATATAAATACCTCTTTAGAAGCAAGCTTATAGGTACATATTATATATAGTGTAAGGCAAATATATGAAAGTTTAATGCTAAACTTTAAGGAATACATAAACTGGTTTGATATGGAAATCCGTTGGTAAGCAAACAATGATACCAATTGTCCTGTCCTAGATAATCTTGGGAATTAGTAATTAGTTGTAGATGTTAAGGATTTCAAGCCAATGGGATGTTATTATTAACAAGCTGTGTCCCACTGGTTTGCCTGAAATACAATGATCTATACTAATATAATAAAGAGGAAAGGTTTGTCTGTTTGCATTGAATAGACTCCAAAATGGCTGGACCGATTTGAAAAAATTGTGAGTGACATAGGCTATATTAAATTTTGATTTCGAGGTTAAATCGAGGGTGCTTATCGTGTGCAGACGTAGTCGCGGGTAGAAGCTAGTAAATAGAGAAATGATTCTAGTTTTTCAATAAATTAATGAAGTAACTTTATATAGAAGACTAGATTCTGCCCGCGACTTCGTCCACGTAGACCTCCTTTTTTGCAGTCGGTTAAAAAGTAGCCTATGTTCTTTCTCAGGCTCGAGACTTTCTTTGTACCAAATTTCATATAAATCGGTCCAGTAGTTTTAGCGTGAAAGCGTAACAGACAGACAGACAGACAGAGTTACTTTCGCATTTATAATATTAGTTAGGATATACAATTTGCCAATGATGAGGTATCTCGATTTGTATTAATGGCAGCGCTTTTAGGTTAAATTGAATATTTTTGCAAATAGTAATTAAATACAAATACTGCCAAGATGAAACGCTGTAAAATCAATCTTAGAATAAATATAGATATAATATTTTTTGTAACAACTTCAAATAGGATCTGACAGACCAAACCCTCCAACGACACTCACAAATGACATATTGTCATAATAATTCTGGACAAAAAAGGCCCAAAGGGTTGGTGACTTCCGGCGGAAGGGGACCAATGCAGAAGCAATCCAGGCACGACGTCCCGAGCCATTTCCGGCGTCCGACGAGGGACGCGGGACGAGGGACGCGGAACGAGGGACGCGGGACGAGGGACGCGAGACGATGGATGCGGGATGAGGGACGTGCTCGCTGGCTCGCGGAATTTTTTGCACCTACCGCCTAATTTATGGATTGGAAGTTTTTTCTTCCTTAAAGTGATTTGTTTGAGTGTTTGTCAACTCTATATGGTTGACTAGTGACTCTCCACTCCTTTGCTTGAATCACTCTATCTATTAAGAAAACCGCATCAAAATCCGTTGCGTAGCTTGAAAGATATGGAGCATGGGTTCGTATGTACTATGTAACGAACAAACAGAGGAGTAATTTTATTTTATAGTAATGATAATGATATTTGGGTGTGGACTTGAACCCAAACTTTAACGCGACTTAACCTAGTGTAAATGGATTTTTAAAACTTACTTGTTTACAGGAGAATACATATAAAAAAATACTTAGTTTGAAATAGTATGCAATGTGATCGTCTAAAAAAAAAGTCTTAAAATTTCTATAAAGATTGCCAAATTGAATTAGTTTAAGATCCATAGAACTAGGTACATAAAGTAGGTAAGTATATATGTAATAAATAAATCTACTTATAAGCGCCACTGATACTTAGCTTGATATTAAATAACACTCACACTTATTCAAAAAGAAAGCTTACATAAATAATAATAAAATATTTATAATTTTTACAAAGCAATCGTGGATAAAGATGAATTCTCAAAGCTATAAGAACGCGTTTGATATCAGAGAGGGTGGCATCTGATTTTCATAAATAAATAACATAAATATCAAAAATACTTTCTACGCTTGAGTTAGTATTTGGTATTTTTAAATCTTCTCTAATACAATGGTTCCGCTGCAAACAAATAATATTATTCATGAGAACTATGAACAGTATTAATGAAAGCACTGTTCGATTCGATCGATAGAATAGAAATATATTGAGAAAGTAGAATACTTGACTATACACTGTGACAAATCTAATCTATATACGCGACTTAAATACCTATATTGCAATACGTTCTTCAATTATGAGAAAATAACGAAAGAAAAGGAAAGTTAGGATAAGGTTGCAAGTGTTGCAACCCTCGTGACTGTTTTATACTATGTAGTGATAAATAAGAGCACATGGCGCGTAATTGCTAAATCGAAACGTCAAGTTGACAGCAAGTCATAGACTAGAGAGTTTGAGTGAGACCACAGAGTCAGTACAATCAGGTACTCATTGCTCATTTTCGATATACCTGCACGCTTATTGAGGGCCTGTTGGTTCGAACTGGATATTGCGGGTTCGAAGCCCGCTAGGGGCAGATGTGAATGCGATGAGCACTGGCATCTGTACATGTCTTATATGTATTTATGTATGTTTATCCGTTGTCTAGTACCCATAGTACAAGTTTAGTTTAGAACTAGATCTGTTGGTGTGAATTGTCCAAAGACATTTATTTATTTCCTCATTATCCCTACTAATATATCCCTACTAATATTATAAATGCGAAAGTAACTCTGTCTGTCTGTCTGTCTGTCTGTTATGCTTTCACGCTAAAACTACTGGACTGATTTAAATGAAATTTGGTACAAAGAAAGTCTGGAGCCTGAGAAAGGACATAGGCTACTTTTTAACCGACTGCAGAAAAGGAGGAGTTCCACGCGGACGAAGTCGCGGGCAGAAGCTAGTGTCTTTATAAAAAGTTTTATGTGAACGGTACCCTGTCGTTAAATATTTATAAGTAGGATAAACGATCCCACAAACGGCTTAGGACGAATCCATACGAGGAGTGAATGAGAGAGATCTTAGGCATTTCGTTAAATGAATTTTAAGGCATCGCCCCGTCTCTTTCGCTCCATTTGATAAAATTGTAAGTGGGATAGAGACGGATTTACGTTTGGAAAATTTAGTGTGGGAAAATTACTTTGTATTTTGAATTTCTTTTATAAGATACTAGCTTCTGCCCGCGACTTCGTCCGCGTAGAACTCCTCCTTTTTGCAGTCGGTTAAAAAGTAGCCTATGTCCTTTCTCAGGCTCCAGACTTTCTTTGTACCAAATTTCATTTAAATCGGGCCAGTAGTTTTAGCGTGTAAGCGTAACAGACAGACAGACAGACAGACAGAGTTACTTTCGCATTTATAATATTAGTTAGGAAGTTAGGATACAGCGATGAATGGAATGTAACGTTTATATGATTACAAATTAAACTGAATGAGGTTTTATTGAAATGACTTTCGGTGCTTTGGCGGTTATTACATATTGGAATAAAGATAACTAACGGATTTAACTCACGTACCTATATTACTATTTTATCTTGACGTTACAAAAATTTAAAAGTTCCCATATCAGTCGGCTACGAATATGGAAACTGTAAAACGTCACCTTAAAAATAATACACGCGAGTTAAAACCGTTATAGTTGTTTATAGCTGCACAAGGCTTTTACAAAGTCTAAACTGAATAAATATATTTTTAATTTTGATTATGATGCTGTAAGTCATCGACCCTTGCTACCGTGAACATCTCTGAAGCTAGAAGCGAGTCCCAACCACATTAGGCATTGTTGAAAATTAAAAAGTAACAACATAAAAACCTTTGTCATGAAACAATGGTGTTCGAATACAATTACAACTTGTAATACAATCAATTCGAATTCATTGAATCGACAATTTCGCAATGGCAACACTTGCTACGGCGTAGCGTCGTAGCCCGTAGCATCGTAGCAGAATTGAATTTTCGTTTGTATTAGCCAATGAGCTGCTGGGATTTCATGTTGTCACATCGTGCAACGGAATCCTGGACCCTGATTGGCTGTTAAGGTCCGTACTATCAAAACCTTTTGCGGGCGTTGGGCACGTTTTACTTATTTGCATTAGAATGCCAATTTCGCGCTGTAAATAGCTGGAGGTTATTTCTGGGATTTTCATTTGAATCCATTTTAGGTTAGTTTAGAAGCATTGTATGAATATTTTGTGCTGGTATTTCAGTGTCCAGCACAAGCGTGTTTAATCAGTGAGGTTTGTGAATGAGTATGCAAATGACAGTTGTCACTGTTTATGCCATAGACTAAAGAGGTGTGTTATATATTTTATCTGTATGCTACATTGTATCGAATTTTGTTCTGAAAATAACTTTATTGTTTACCAGGTCTAAAAAGGTTAGTTTATTGTCAAAGGCATTGAAAAAAAATTTTAGCGCTGTTTGCTCTCGAATAGTGGCCGAAGTAGTGAGTGATGTGACATAAAATCTAATTTAAAATAGTAGTGTTTTTTCAAAATTTGTAATTTAAATATACTTAAGGTAGTTTGCATAACTGTATAAATCACTTTAGCGTTAGACTATTGTCAGCTCAGTCGTGCTACGATTATGGAAACTGTAAAGAATCCGAAACGTCAGCAAATAAAATAAAATAAAAATACGCGAGTTAAATCCGTTAATAGTTGTTTCATTCCAATAAAATAGTAACGTTAAATAAATATGAAAATGTGTTAAAGGTATATTGTAGGTATTGAAATTTATATTATATTTAAATTGTATTAACCTTTAATATAGTGGAGTTGAAATTAATTTAGGTAACTCAAAA
This sequence comes from Polylopha cassiicola, assembly GCA_038024825.1. NCBI lineage: Eukaryota > Metazoa > Arthropoda > Insecta > Lepidoptera > Tortricidae > Polylopha > Polylopha cassiicola. The sequence goes on along the minus strand of CP149053.1, from coordinate 2,403,705 downwards.
TTACCTACATAAGCGCACTGAAGTTAACTGCGCGTGTTATACACAAGATTCTATATAACCAATCATTATAAAACTACAAAGTAAAAACACTCATTCTTTAACACTTCAAAGGCTTCCCCTAACTCGCTATTTATATCCACAAAAAAGCTCCTTTGACAGACAATACAGCGTCCAAAACAAAACCCCAAAATAAATCTGATACGAGCATCCTTCTCGCACTCCCGTTACAGATAAAGTGTGCGAGAGGGATAAACAATATCGAATTCAGTTTTCGAAATAGATTCTCATCTTGCCCTTAGAGACGCTGATTCATGTATTTTCACAATGACCCAGTTTCACTGGTTCTCGACTTGGGGTTAAAAATGGCGGGCGTTTTTCGGCTCGTTCGGAAAATCTTGTCGCTATTTGCTCAATTTTATGTTCCTTATCGTGGGTACTTAGGTTACGTTTTATATGGAACTTAATACAGGATATTAAGGATATAAATTTTAAGCTAATTTCCATCTCTTTAAAAAACAATTGTAGTTTTTGTAAAATATTATATGTAGGATTGGAATGAAACAACTATTAACGGATTTAACTCGCGTATTTTTTTTAATTGTTTTTGCTGACGTTTCGGATTTTTCACATACTTACATATTTGTAACTAGCTTCTGCCCGCGACTTCGTCTGCGTATGATTAGTATTTTACACTATATCGTTATAAAATATAGCCTATATGTTATTCTGGTGTATAAGCTATATTGTGGTAAAGTTTCATTCAAATCCATTCAGTAGTTTTTACGTGAAAGAGTAACAAACATCCATACTTACAAACTTTCGCCTTTATAATAGTAGTAGGATAGCCGCGACAGAATCAGAAATTTTATATATAATATATGTAGGATTTTATGAAAATAGTTAATATTAGTCAAGTTGAAATGAAACTTTGTGGCTGTTTGATTTCATCTTCGTGGATTAAAACGTAAGAAAATTAAAAAAAAAATACCGCATTCGAAAGTAATGTCGGAATTGGAAAAATATTATTGGGCCATTTAAATTAACTGATAACTCTTAAGTTTAATTCAATATATTACTATATAATTAAATGAAAAGATCATTCAGTATCATTTATAGAAGTAGAGACCAGTATTTCAACGCCACGTCACTTTTAAAATAAAATGTACCTAATTGGATTCATAGAATAGGTATATATGTATGTTAAAATATTTTTTAATGTTAAAATAAAATAGTTTGTATGGTAGCTTGGTGTATAATGTTCGCTCGCTTTTCCCGGAATAAGTTAAACTACGCTCTGTCGAAGACTAAAAAGTGCTAGTTTATAAAGTTTAAATATTATATTTCTATTAAAGTAATATTAATAAAGTTTTTATTGATGTTCAAGTACGGGTTCTTCCTAGACCTTCTACGGAATTAATTATTTGTTGTCTATGCATGCATAAACATATATCTTTGGACAATTCACACCAATTATCTAGTCCCATTTTAAGCAAAGCTTTGCTTGTGTTATGGGTACTAGACAACGGATAAATATACATAAATACATATAAGACATCCAAGACTCGGGTACAGATGCCAGTGCTCATCACATTGACATCTGCCCCTAGCGGGATTCGAACCCGCAACCTCCGGTTTCGTAATCAGGGCCTCTAACCACTAGACCAACAGGCCGTCAATATACATACCTATACACAATCAACGTGCAAACATTTTTTTTAAATTAGTTTTATATATAAGTTTCAATCACAATTATTACTGTCAGTTGAAACGTCATCTCCCTGATTTATTGGTACCTATAAGAAAGTGTCTATGTCTAATCATTAATTTATTTTAACTCAATTTTAATTTTACCAGCTACTACTTCGGTTTTCGGATTAATACTACATACTTAATATATATGAAATAATTATTATTTATTACTCTTCGATTTAAAGACTTTATTACTCATAAGAACAATGGTTCACTTTTTCACAGCAAAACTGTCACTAACAACTAATAAACAAACTTCACGTATAGAAATGTACACAACTGGCAACACCGAGCGATACAATTAAAAATAAACCCAGCTTCCGACAAGATGTAAAACTAACCCGTGGCTGTCCCATCGACCCGCGACATTGACACAAGTGGCATCCGTTATCACAACTTGACCTATTATTGCAAGGCCGCCTCACAAAGAGCTGTCACACACGACCTTGCCAACTAGCCTCTTGACACTTGGTGATGAGGCTAGTGGACATAAGGTACAGTTACACATGCCAACAAAATCATTACTTAGATCTATCGGAAGACTACTTTTGTTTCCCTTATTTAACATTAGCGACCTGCGCCGGCTACATCCGTGCATCCCTAGTTTTCTTTAAAATATTCTATACTCTCGGAAATTGTGTAGCTTCCCAATTTTCCAAATCGGTCCAGTCGTTTTGGAGCCTCTTGAATACAAACAAACAAATCATACCTTTTTATTACATTAGTGAAGAAGAATATAGGCGAGGTTGTAGGAATATTTATTTCTATATAACATGTTAATAAGTTATTATTGAGCATGTTCTATATAATCTGCACAAAGGTTGCATAACAACGAACACCCTTAAAAGCTTTTGTACAACTTATATAAAGGCTAAAGCTCGGAAGCTGTATTACGCAATAATTATCAGCATGAACTTACATAAACTGTTTGTCTATGTCCTATATGGTCTGAAATTAATATTTTGGATTGAACTATTAAACGTTAAATGTATAAAAGAGCATTTAAATCGGAATCGTTTAGTGCGAGCACTCGATGCGAGCTCTCCTCTCTACTTACTCGCGCCGAGTGATTACCGGTCACTCCACTCGACTCGCGAGTGCCAACTCGAAATATTTCCACCTCCATGGCATTCGAGTTTTAAATTCCACCTTCATTTGTTTTTAAAAAAGTTTTCCGTTTGCCATAGATTTAGAATTCTATAAATCTGGTGATATACACACTAGTTTCTTTATGCGGCGATACTTGCTGTTAATTTTATGTGGATCAAACAATAAAACTTTTATAAGGACACGTTTATTTAATGCTTAAAGAAGATTATGAAAAAATAGTCAGGTATTACATCAATGGTCGCTATAGATACAACAATACTTAGTAGTATTGTATTTTATTTAGAAATATATAAAGTCAACGTGTAACTGCCACTGAGATTCTCTTCCATCATTTACTTAATGTCATTTAATTTTTATAAAATATCCAATTACAGATTACTAATGAACTATTGTCATATGAAATCTTTTGACGTCCTGCAGTTTCATTTAACGAATAAAAACGCCTGAACCCGTGAAATGGCAACACTGAATGAAAAACTGAATGAATGAACGAATCCACATTCGTTCTCCATTTGAATCGAATTTCAAACTGAAAACGGAAAAGGTGTTCATTTCAAACTCACGGCAAGCGCCATTTTGCTTTTACAGCTGTAGTGATTAAAATATGTATACTTACCTAACTTTATGTTAGTTTACCTCATGTGTTTGTAAATTTTATAGACAATTTATAATTGAAATATTATCGTGTTGGGACCAAAACTTCTTTATTAGTTTTTACTGCATTAATAAAGTTATTTATATTTACATTCCTTTTCCGTAGTAGCTCATTTTTAAAAAATGCCTATAATAAACACGCTTTTGTACATTAAATGTACAAAAGCGTTTTTATTATAGGCATCTTTTAGAAAAATATATGTTTAGCATCAGTCAAAAAATGCACGTAACTTTCAAACATCCGTAGATAACGATGTACTTTCACCCCTACTTACATATGCACGCGATTTTCCAACACCGCGTTATCAATACTTAAAGGGGTATATTTATTCTGGCCCCAGACAGCCTGCGGAAGATTTACGCGTCTCCCCCCATAGTCCCTTACTGATAGGGTTGCCATGTCTAAATTTCGGCAATCTGGACAAGCCGCGTAAAATCCCCGGACTTTTGGAGCCCAGAACCCGGACATGTAAACATAAACCGATAATTTTAAGACCAAAAAAGCTATTAAAATTACATTTTCATGCCCGCCAATGAAAGTTCATCCCGGACGTCCTTAAAACTAGGAAAAATCCGGGGAAACCCGGACGAATGGCAACCCTACTTACAGACGTTGGCGTAAAATACCAGTTAAGGAACTCGTTTACGCAAATAGCACCCCGAGAATCTCTTAAAAACTAGTTGGAGTGAGGGAGATAAATAAATTAACAAAAAGGCGAAGAAATAGTTGTTTAATTCTATTAAATAATGAATTAAAAACTGGGATTGACCACCACTCCATGGGACACTAACTTTCAAATAAAATAAGAATCAACAAAATCATACACCCAGTCCAAAGTTCTGAGGAAACAAATATTAAAAAAAAACAATCGAAGTAAGAAACTTTTTTAAGGTCTGTTAAAAAGTATTGGCAGGTTACAATATGCTTTATTTTTTTATTATTGTACTATTTATAAGGGACTAGCTTCTGCCCGCGACTTCGTCCGCGTGGAACTCCTCCTCTTTTGCAGTCGGTTAAAAAGTACCCTATGTCCTTTCTCAGGCTTCAGACTTTATTTGTACCAAATTTCATTTAAATCGGTCCAGTAGTTTTAGCGTGAAAGCGTAACAGACAGACAGACAGAGTTACTTTCGCATTTATAATATTAGTAGGGATTCATGACGTTGTTTTTCTCCAGATATCTTCATAATATTGTCGTCATCTTTAATAAGTACCTACATCTCTCGCGCTGACCTCAGATTTAATAAAATTTCCTCTCACCCAGTTCGGAACTCGTTAGGTTCACGATAAGTGAATTATTAATGTCTTCGCGAACATTTTTCCAAGCTAACTCTTGAAGTTTATAGGAATAGCACTGAGAGACTAGCTTCAGAAATAATGATTTTTCACAAACTTTGTAAACCAAAGTACTTACATAATAATATATTTTCTAATTTACTTAATGTTTATTTATTTTTTTATAGCTTCTGCCCGCGACTTCGTCCGCATGGAACTCCTCCTTTTTTGCAGTCGGTTAAAAAGTAGCCTATGTCCTTTCTCAGGTTCCAGACTTTCTTTGTACCAAATTTCATTTAAATCGGTCCAGTAGTTTTAACGTGAAAGCGTAACAGACAGACAGACAGACAGAGTTACTTTCGCATTTATAATATTAGTAGGGATTAATCAAACATTTACAAAATCAAATTTTGCCTTGAACCCAGGACCTCACAATCGCTAAGCCAGTCATTGGACCGCATAAACCGCTCTTCGATATAATCAGTTATACCTACCTATCATAGACAAATATCGCTACACCGTCTCTCTACAATACAACTCTATATCAATCTACCATAGACAATAGATACCTAATCCGCAATATTTTTTGAAAAGAGCATTTCCAATATGGCGTTTTTACTCGTCTAATCCGGCTTAGCACGATGATTCACGAGTGTAACCGAACATTCACGAAGTCCGCCGACATAAATCCGACGCCCTGCTCGGCGAGATAACTGCCGTGGTTACATAAAATTCATGCAAATTTTCTGCTCTAAAACCTGTCCAAAATTTTTACCGAGTTTAATGACGCTGGGGAGTAATTTATGGCTTTAAAAAGTGTATTTACCTGGATGGTTTCATCAACGAACTTAATAAAAATCACCATTTTTGCTTCAACGTTTCCTTATTGTCTATGCGTCTAGTTTTATTAGTTCCATGGTGACATCACTGTTTGAGGTCTTTAAACTGTTCATGCATACTCAAGTTGTTTGTTTTGTGAATCAGATCCCTTGTTTAGTAGTGTGTCCCAGTATATGTGACGAAAACCGCAAAACTTTCGCATCCCCGTTGATCCTTACCACACAGGGTGAAAATTCCATACCCATCCAAATATAAATATTGAATTCTATTATAATATATATGGTATTTTGTTTTCACTAGGTATAATAATTACTGAAATTATCTAAGATCTCAAAAATAACTTTAAATAATATGCAATTACGAGATTAAGCACAGCATGCTACTATTGAGCAATTGCTTCTTAAGTGTCGAAACATCTTGGAATGAAAAAAATAAAATAAAAATACGCGAGTTAAATCCGTTAATAGTTGTTTCATTCCAATGTGTAATAACCGCGAAGGCATCAGAAATTATTATGTCGAAACATCGCTAATTTTAAGCTTGCTCATTTTGAGTTTGCTTAAAAATTAACGTGCGAAAAAATCAAAAATTTTTGACGGAAAGCGGCGTGCCTTTAGCGCACTTTTTAGTAGCACAAAAGCATGTTTCTGTCACCGTTTTATCTTTTAACGTACATAAACATAAAATCTTATGAAAGAACAAGACAGTGTACGTAACTAAAGTTTAATTAAACGCCATGTTGTCAAAGTGTCAGTAAAACAAGTGAATACGTCACCTACACTCATATCACGGCGCGCCACGCGAGGCGCGACCGGCCACGTAAACAACATAACATAACATAATAATATACTATATTATATATTGTGCAGACAAGGGTATTGTGTTCGTGACAGCGGTCTATAGAGTCTTAAGGGGTTATATTGTGAAACTTTAGAGTTTTAATCTATGCAATGTACGTAAAGTCACGCGCGTGATGTGTTTAGATAAATTGAATTGAATTGTCACTCAATTTATCTAAACACTTCACGCGCGTGACTTAGGTTATCACAATGTAAATTTTAAAAAAGCTACTGAGATGGAGACACGTCGCTGAAGCTGTTTTAGGTTTATAGGCATTTCCTAACTTAATATTATATGTGCTTTGTCTGTCTGTCTCGCTTTCACGCTAAAAACTGATTTACATGATATTTGGTAGGTACCTACACAGCCTGAGAAAGGACGTAAATATGGTCGTAAAAGGTTAAACGGGGGATCACATGTAAACTGTACAAAAATGCAAAATAAAAATGGATACGAAAATATAAAAATATTCCATTAAAATAAAATTTTATTATATATAGAGTAGTATTTTGTGTATTTTCGAAGCAAATTCCTCAAATCATTTTGAATAAAATGCTTTGATCATTTTTCTAGCAAAATTATCCTGAAAATACATGTTTTCTAATATTCTACAGGAATTTATCTAGAGGTGTTACACATACTTAAGGAAGGTATTAAACCAACGATAAAAGTTTATGGCTTGCTTGCTAATAAAGCTTATCACTACATATAGGTAGGTATGTATAGATTTATTTACTAGCGATTCGGATAGGTAGCGGTAAATTTTCTATAGCATATTATGTCACTCGGGAATAGTATAGCTTCTCAACAGTGAAAGATTTTTTCAAATCGGCTCAGTCGTTTTGGAGTCAAACATACAAACAAACCTTTCCTCTTTATTATATTAGTAGGTATAAAATATAGATTACACTCTGTAACGTTAGACACTTTATTGTCACTAGAAATTCAGAGTGCTTAATGTAAACTCTTAAAATTGGTGATTCATTTTGAATCTTATTTTAATGTTTATAAAGGTGATATTTCATTAGATTTGTATATAACATCGAACGTGCCTCTAACACAGAATCATGTATCAGATCGGTTTACTTTACGCGACGTGATATTTAGTAACATAGTCATATATACTACTTATTGATGTATGAGTACCTACCTATATATGTGTGCGTGCATGATAAGTAAGTAGGTATATAAAATGATGATATTATAATTTCTGATGCCTTCGCGGTTATTACATATTGGAATGAAACAACTATTAACTGAACTGAATCTGTAAAGAATCCGAAACGTCAGCTGCTAATAAAATAAAAATACGCGAGTTAAATCCGGTAATAGTTGTTTCATTCCAATGATAATATTAATTATTGATTTTGATATGAACTTATTGAACTTAAAAGAGATATCAAAGAAAGAAAGAAAGAAATCATTTTATTTGGCTATAACTAACACACACAGGAAATATGAAAAGATATAAGTATCTTTTAGGTTGAGCCCTAAAACTAAAAACAAGCTTAACTACTTATTTTGAACATAATTATCTATATAGCCAAAAAGGTTCCACTCAGCTTTTGTCAGGAAGTTTGTGCTTCCTGACGCTGGTTCACGAATATAGATGCACTGTATGTGTTATCTATAAAAGAAACTACTAAAGTGGTGTGTTGATCCTTTTTAATCACACTTTTTCCCATACAATTACAAATATTCAACCGTACGATTCTTGTGTATTTTTCTCAAGACTTTTTAAAGATCCATAGACATCGTAGACCACCGGGCATAGTCAACAACCTCTTTTCTTCATAATGTTGCTGGTTTATTTATAACATTATTGCTAGTTAATTTGAAAATAAGGAATACCATACACTTCATTTCCATTTAAAATTTACTAATTATCATATAATCAATTTATTATTATTTAAAATCGCTAACATTCGGCCATTCTGACTCGTGTCTGACCTCAGACAATAGGACTTTGGCACTTGGTGCCCTTAAAACTTATTGAGATTTTATATATTTTAAAATGCAATACTACTAGTATTATTATTATATATTCAGTTATTAATGAATACTTATTAATTTTATTTATTTATCTATTGGTTATGCAAAATAATGCAATTTTAGTATAAAAATACACCTGTTTGGTGTCAGTCAACACACGAATGGATTAAAATTAAAAATATATACCTATATATAAAATAAGAAAGCGGAAAAAATCAAATTACTGTCAGTGATTTAAAGGGAAATGAAATGCTAAAATCTCTGGTCCAGGATCGATCCGGCCGTCCTGTATGGAGAATGTCCTCATTCTGAAGCTATAAGAGCTGGTTTTAGTAGCATTCCGCATCGGATACTGTCAGTGTATATAATATATCGGCCAGCAGCACACAAACTCCAGTCCTTCGAAACAATCTGCTCGTTACGGTATACAACATAGCTATCTACAGCAGCGCGCTCGCTCTAAAGACTGCATAGCTGACGGCAGTCCGCTCATCTCAGGAATCAACAGAGAACATTCGGCAGCGCGCTCGCTCCAGAGGCTCCATTGCTGACGGCTCATCTCGGCGATCAACACAAATACATATGGCGGCGCACTTGCTCCAGAAAATCACATTGCTGATGGCAGTCCGCTCATCTCAGGAATAAACAGAAATATATATATGGCAGCGCACTCGCTCCAGACATTACATTGCTGATGGCAGTCCGCACATCTCAGTAATAAACAGAAATACATATGGCAGCACACTTGCTCCAAACATTACATTGCTGATGGCAGTCCGCTCATCTCAGGAATAAACAGAAATACATATGGCAGCGCACTCGCTCCAAACATTACATTACTGATGGCAGTCCGCTCATCTCAGAAATAAACAGAAATACATATGGCAGCGCACTCGCTCCAAACAATACATTACTGATGGCAGTCTGCTCATCTCAGGAATAAACAGAAATACATATGGCAGCGCACTCGCTCCAAAAATTACATTGCTGATGGCAGTCCGCTCATCTCAGGAATCAATAGGAATATATATATATATATAGCAGCTTGCTTGCTAGAGAATTGAATATTTATATTTGTATATATTAGTTAATGTCAACTTAATGTGTATAATGTGTAAATTTTTTATTGAACAAAGATTATTTTTCAGGTCTAGAGATAATTACAGTAACATTCTCAATGTTACTTTTCCTTTTATATATTAACTAGTCATTTGTCATTTTATGCATTATAATGTAATTAAAACTGTGAGATGTTTGAAAAATAATATATATTGTAATATATAATTAATTATAAATTAATATAATTGTAAAGTATTTAGATTAACTACCTAGACTGGGTAATCAAATAAAATAGAATTTAATCAGTTGTTACATATTGTTTTATTCGCAAATCCTTGCCTCATATTTTAAATTACTCTATTCAACAACAATCTAACACAATCAACATAAGTCTAAATTAGAATTAAATTATTTTTTTTTTTTTTATATAATCAACAATTGAAAGAGATCAAATTATCACATATAATATACTCTACGTTTATTTAACATTGTATTAGTTATTTTCATTATCAGAGTCAGTATTGTTATCATCCGTGTTATCCTGATCTCCGTTATCCATCACATCATCTTTTACCATATCCACCAATGTGTTGACCTGCTTGCCATCTCCTGACGAGGTTAAGCTAATCCATGGTTTCATTTTTTCAGCTGCATAAACATTCCGATAATTTCGTTTAGAGTGACCTTCTATGCTACTCACTTCATACCTGTCTTGGCCAAGGACTTTAGTCACCCGATAGGGACCACTGTATTTAGGTAATAGCTTGTTACTGTCCCCTGGATTATTCACTTGTTTTTGTATCAATACTAAATCACCTTCTATATACTTTTTTGCAGGACATCTCTTCTGGTTGAACTTGTTCTTCATATAATTTTGCTGGTTATCTATTGTATCTGTAACTTCTTTTCTGATTTCTTCAAACAAAGGTTCATCTAAAATCGTATCATTCTCTGTCAATTCATGGATGTGAGTTTCGGATAAATTGATACTTCTTTTGCCAAAAACAACCTCCGATGGTGTTTTGCCTATGCCCTTATTTAGTGTGTTATTGAGACTCCACTGAACGGTATTCAGATGGGAGTCCCACTCCCTGTCATTCCCATCATGAACTAACGCCGCAAGAGATGCTAAAATGGTACGATTGTACCTCTCTATTTGGCCATTAGCCCTAGGCATTGCAACGGAATTCTGTATGTGCTTGAATTCAAACTCCTTAACAAAATTTGCAAATTCTACAGATGTGAAACTAGTTCCACGATCGGAAATGAGAAGTTTTGGTGCTCCAAATATGCTGAACACATCCCTGAGAACAGATATTGATGTTCTACTCTTCGTGTTTCGAACAGCTCGTAGTATAATAAATTTTGTATAACCATCAATTATTCCTAGAATATATGTGTGTCCAGCTTTACTTTTAACAAATGGTCCTAAGTGATCAATGTGCACACAATGGAATGGTATGGGTGTTTTTGGAATTGGATGGAGGTAACCTTCTTTTCTGCCTGAGGATTGCTTCGCATAAGCACAGGGGATACATGCACGTACATATTTTTTTACGAATGTAGCCATATGAGGAAACCAATATGTTTGCTTCATTTTATCAATAGTCTTTTCATATGCCATGTGTCCACATTCGTCATGACACATATGACACACCTTCCAGCGTGCATCTTGAGGAACTACCCATTTTAAAGAGTTATCCACTCTCCTGTATATTTTACCGTTCTTTAATTCATAGTTGTTTTTAATATCTTTAGCTTCCATACACTTTGAGTCAAGAATACATTTGATATGAATCAAATGAGGATCAGTATATTGTATATCGTCCAGTTTCAGTGTAGCCTGAACAATTTTGAATATTTTATGAGTGCCACCACGTGGGCTAGTAGAGTTTGCTGCTAATTCAACAGGATTGCGACTTAACGCATCAACATGACTCATGCGAACCCCTGGTCTATATTCTATCGTAAAGTTGAATTCTTGAGCCTGTAGCCACCATCTAGCAATTCTAGGAACAAGATCTCGTTTTGTCCAAGTCAGCCTAACAGCATTGCAATCTGTGACAACCTTAAATTGAAGTCCAATCAAATAATTCCTAAACCGATTCAACGACATTATCACGGCCAAAGTCTCCAATTCGTATGAGTGAAAATGCTGTTCTTCAGCGGAGGTTTGTCTACTAAAATAGGCTATTGCACGAAGTGGAGATTTTTCATCACATTGTTGCATAAGTATTCCTCCTATACCTATTTGGCTTGCGTCGGTATGTAATTCTGTCAAAAATGTAGGATTATAAATGGCTAGTACAGGGCGTGAAATCAGGATTTCCTTGATCTTCAGAAAAGCGTCCTCCTGTGCTTGGTTCCAAACCCATTTTTCATTTTGTTTTGTCAAACTTGTTAGAGGTTTCGCCAATGAAGCAAAACCTGGAACAAAACGTCGGAAAAAACTGGCAAGGCCAATGAATTGCCTGATTTCATGAACATTGACAGGTTTTTTAAACGAGGCTACAGCTTTTATTTTTCTTTGACCTGGTTTCACGCCTTCAGATGATATTTCATAGCCTAAGTATTCTATTTGAGTCTGAAAAAAATTGCACTTGCTCAGATTTAAAGTAAGGTTGGCTTCTTTAAGAGCTTCAAATATTTGACGCAATTTGGTCATACCTTCTGTAATGGTTCCAGATGAAACTATTATGTCATCCATGTATGCTACAACCCCTGGAATTTTCTTCGTACTTAAGACTTTGTTGATTAATTTTTGAAACACAGCAGGAGCATTGCATAGACCAAACGGCATTCTATTATATTCAAAATGGCCATCTTGTGTAATGAAGGCTGTTAAATGTTTTGATCCTTCCGCAATTGGGATTTGATGATATCCTGAGCTCAAATCTAGAGTAGTGAAAAACTTTTGGCCACTTAGACTGTCAATCTGATCCTCAATAAGTGGCATAGGATACTTATCCTTACATGTCTTTTTATTTAAGGCTCTGTAGTCCACACATAATCTCAAGTCCCCAGTTTTCTTTGGCACGACGACAATTGGACTCGCATATTCAGATTCCGATTCTCGTATTATTCCGTTGGAGCATAGATCTTCAAGAATTGTTTTCACTTTTTCTCTTTCTGAAACCGACAGGCGATATGGTCTATAAGTAACAGGGCTGTCATCCTTTAATTTTATATGCATTTCAGTTAGGTTCGTTTTACCGAGATCAGCGTTTGAAAATGAGAAACAATCTTTGTTATCATTTATAAGAGAACAAAGTTCAGCTTTAGTATTTTCTGTAAGTTCCGCAGCCATTTGAATTCTTTCGTGATCGATAGTATTTTCTGTTAGGGTAGGTTGTTCTACAATTCTGCAGATATTAACAACGTCAGCATGTTTATTTATCGCATCTCTTGTCCTGTTTTGTGAATTAAATATAAATTCGGGTAACATTAATCCTCTTGCTATAACTTGCCCCTTCCGAAATTTAATTGGGGACGTCGTTAAACTCATGATTATTATATCCGTTTTACCTTCTTTGAATGCATATACTCCTGGTAGTATGATGTATTCAAAATTTGGTTTGAGACAAGCTTCCGAAGAAACATATAAATGCATATTATCAGTGTTTTCTTGAGTAACAGGAAGTGTAGCTGTGCCTTGAATTGTAATTGTATCTTGTACTGTAATTTCTGACGGTCTTTCTGTAGATTTAAATATGATTAATTCAGTATTCGTTTTATACATTTTTATATTGGGTAATTCGGTAAGATTCTGCCCAATTAAAATATCCGTATCATGAGGAAGCAAGAAACGGGGAACAACATATGCGCTTATGTTTTCTTTGATCCCATCTATTTCAATTGATATATCAATCTGAGCACTGGGTCTAATTGTTCCATTTGCAAATCCCTTTAACAATGGCAATTCTTTGTTATTTTGTTTCTTTTCTGTACCTATATCAGCACTGTCACTTAATAATGTACATTCACTTCCCAAATCAACGAAAGCTTTTAATGTGTGTCCGTTAATAGTGACAGTTTTGAAATATTTATCACTCGGTGTTTGAACAGCATCTACTGATGTAGATTCAATTTTTCTCACATCCTTGAATGTTTTCTGTGTTTTGTCAAAATTCTGCGGTGTATTCTCGCATTTAGTTGATTCATGACCTAGACGTTTACATTTGACACATCTAATTAAATCTTTAGGGCAAGATTGCCAAAAATGACCCTTTTCTTTACAATTAAAGCAAGTCACATTTGCTTTTATTTTTTGCTCGGGGGCTGGAACATGTTTTTGCTGTCGCATTGTATGATTTTCACGAAATTTATTAATAGTTTTAGGAACATCATCTTTCTTTATAGATATCTTCCTGAAATAAATTAAGACTTCCTCGGGTTCTTTAAAACATAATCCTTGAGCATTCATACGAACACTATAATCAAATATCCCTTGAGTTAAGCAGTCAACTGCTTTAACTCCATTTATACCACACCGGTTAATTAAGCGTATCTTATCATAGTAATATTCTTCATAAGTCTCAGACTTCCTAGTTCTTCGTGCTAACATTTCTGTTAGTAAGTCACCGTAGTTGTCTTCGCATGGAAACGCTTTCAGGAGTTTCGTTTGCCATTCTTTCCATGAAAATTTCACGCTTTTCAAACTTTCATACCAACGTTTAGCTAATCCAACAAGTCGTGGTAGTGCATAATAGATTATTTGTTTCTCTGACCACCCATATACAACAGCTGATTCATTAATTTTACAAAGCCAGTCCACCATAGTCTGAGCTTTCGCTTGAGGGTCAAAATCGGGTATTATATGCTGTGCTCCATGACTGTATGCTGTACGATTCCTACTATCGATAGCCGTCACCAATCTGCTTAGCACTGAATGCTCATCATGAGAACTACGACCATGACGTTTCGATGAATGTTTTCTTGACCTCTTATTACTTTTCGAATGTTTAGTCCGTTTAGGTGATGAAGATGTACTGGAACTTGAATATCTTCTATTCTTCTTATGATGAGCCTTACGCTTAGACCTTTTCCTCACATAGTCAGTATCATCGCTCGAGGAGGTTGATGAACTAGAGCTTCTCGGTCTTTTCTTCTTTGAGCGGCGTCTATTTTTATTTTCATCATTTGGACAGTGAATAATTGGTGGTGGTGTTCCCGGATTCGACATCCTAATTGGAATTTAAAATAAAATAAGATATGTGACAAAATGAAAAAATAAACATAATATGTATGAGCATATTGCACAAATCATTGATGTGGTTTTGTAAAATATAATTTGAATACCCAGGCAATAAGTAACACAATTCACGTCAATCTTCCACAAAACTAATCATAAAAATGATAATTAGATTCAAGTCATATATTTATTTTATATAACTATATTTTAAATATCAATTTTTATAAAATAATTCAAATAAGTTGAATAATATCTCTTATTAAGTATCTATTATTATTTTATATATTTATTTTATTTATCATAATTTTATTATTATCATGACATGTAATTTATTAATATAATTAACAAAACTTGATCATATAATTGTCAGCAAAATCCAAGATTCTGAACGCATTGACAACGCATTTGACAGTCGTTTTCGCGGCATGTCAAGTGCGTCTAATGTTTGGAAATTATGTGTTTATTACTTGAACATACATCTGCATGTACCTACTTAATATTGAAAAATAATCTATTACATTACGTAACTTAGATTTCAGTTTCAGTATTTAATGAACGTCATGTCTGTCCATTGCAAAATTACAGATTGCTTAGTACGTAAGTGTGTAGGACTAACTACCTGGTTGTCATAATTACTTTAAAGTAATTAAGTAGCGTATAATTATCGTAAGTATTTTGAACTAATTATAGTAAGTATCATTAAAGTAAGTCATTACTTTTCTTTCGTACTTAGTACTCAGGAGTAACAGCAAGTCTGTGCTCTAACCAAACAATACTCGCAAGTCCTGCGGTTTCGAAAATAAACTTACCTGAGATTTGTGTAATCAGTACAATCCTTTTGGGCTTGCGATCCTTGTCACTTCTGAACTAAAAGAAACTACTAAAGTGGTGTGTTGATCCTTTTTAATCACACTTTTTCCCATACAATTACAAATATTCAACCGTACGATTCTTGTGTATTTTTCTCAAGACTTTTTAAAGATCCATAGACATCGTAGACCACCGGGCATAGTCAACAACCTCTTTTCTTCATAATGTTGCTGGTTTATTTATAACATTATTGCTAGTTAATTTGAAAATAAGGAATACCATACACTTCATTTCCATTTAAAATTTACTAATTATCATATAATCAATTTATTATTATTTAAAATCGCTAACATCTATGGCTAATTTCTCTTTTATTTTATTCATATTGCGTAAATAAAAACTTGCTTTTCAATGGTGTAGCATCAAACTACCAGTTGATAAATATGTGCTTTTATTGAGAGTGTCACAGGAAAAGAGAAATGGCGGCTAGTTGTAACCATAGATAAAAAAGTGAAGCATAGACAATATAGAGTTTTTTGTTATGTTGATGGAAAACAAAAGGGAATTTAACCGCGAAAATTCAACAAAATAGGATAATCACGGAATACTGAAGTAGGTGGTATTCGTGGGCGGTTGTCTCTAAACCAGGCTGTATATGATACTAGTTTGAAGGGCGTCGTAAAATCAGCTCGAGTCATCAATCGTGTTGTTTACTTGTACGGATAATTGATGCTATTTTCAACCTTAACTCTAGTCCGATAAGGTATATAATAGCTGAGAGATTCAATGTTTATGACCGACAAATCTCATCATTGTCGCGTTGTGCCGAAACACAATACCAGTGACATATGGTTCCATACTTATCATTTGAAACTGCGTAGGTACTATAAAGAGGCCATCAATACAGACACTTATATTATATTAAGGTATTTTAGAATAGAATAGAATAGAAAAACTTTATTTGGTACCAGAAAGTTATTAACAAACTTATAATTAGACATAGGTATAATTTAACTTAACTTAACAACTAAAAAAAAAACAGGAGTAAGACACTAGGTAGGTACCAAAATGGTTACCACTCAGCATGTGTCAGACCTGGCGGCCGTGACGCTGGTTTTCAGGGTAGCCAATGATTTTGAGTTATTATTGACTAGCTGTCCGCCCCGGCTTCGCACGGATCCCTTTTTTATAGCCTATGTCACTCTGGAATAGTGTAGCTTGTCCAGTCGCTTTGGAGCCTATTCAAACCAAACAAACCTTTCCTCTTTTTAATATTAGTATATATTTACACTTGTTCAATTATTCCTCTAGTCACCTCGTATCACAATTCCCTTCTGTAGGTGAAAACGAATATTGAAATAAAACAATCAGTCGAAAGCGGCCAGCGGCCGGTATGAATTGCAGTACGAACAAATTACTTTTCACTCCTTTCTTTTTTTAGGTCACTTTCTCACTTTCAAAAATGTGAAAGGTTGCATGTAATTTTAACAAACTGAAGAAAAAAAACGGTGTCTAGTTTTATTTCTATACAAAAATAGTTTAAGGTGCTATCTTAAATTCTACCCTTGAAATATAGGTACCTACAAACAATTTCATTACAAGGAGTTAGGTAACAAACATACACACTACTACAGAATTATATTACATAGCTACTGCCCGCGACTTTGTCCGCTTGGAACTCCTCCTTTTTTGCAGCCGGTTACAAAGTAGCCTATGTCCTTTCCAGTAGTTTTAGCGTGAAAACGTAACAGACAGTCAGACAGATAGACAGACAGAGTTACTTTCGCATTTATAATAATATATTAGTAGGGAGTAGGGATTATGATACATACTAGAATTTGATGTAGCTCCTTTACCAACGCGGGTGAAATCACGGGGCAAACTAGCAGAACACAACAACAAGTAACTGTCCATGATATGTTTATCGACACCGCTGAATATTTTATCATCACTCCCATTAAATAATTTAATTCCTGTTTGACACATGCTACTGACATTGTGCCAGAGACAATCGTATTTCCGGTTTCCGTTATTAAGGGTTGCCATCTGTTCTCCATTTTGCATAAAATATGGCCGCTCTGTACCCATTTGTTTTAGGGATGTCACGGATATTTGTCATACGCATTCTCACCAGTCAATCTTTGGCGAATGTCCCTATATTTATGTAATGTATGGAGTCGCTATTCGGGAGGAAACAGTCATTTGGATCTTGTGACTGTTGCCTCCTTAAGAATCATGAGTAAGGGTTAACTTGGTAGTATGACTCTTAGGGAGTAAACAGTCAGTCATATTCATATGACTGTTTGCTCCCGAATAGTGCTGCAGGTTGTGTGTGATGTCCTCCGATCAAAATGAACGAATACGAATACCTACGAATGCTGTTAGCGCGCGGTTAGACAACATTTAGCCATCTTTCATTTCGTTGTATAATTCATAATTCTTTCTTCAACTTTCGTTTAGATAATTAATACTATCTAATTACTTATAATTTAAGTTTTTGAAAAACATCCGCATTCTCATCTGCATTAATATTATGTTTATATCGAACATCCCTTGTTTACAAGGGCTGCAATATTTGTAGGTATCACGTATTTGCCCTCTGGGTTTATCCACTTTAAAGTTGCTTAGGTCAATATTGAGCTATCAAAATTTGAATGATTTATTGGAATTTGGATCAGTGTTATTGTTGGAAGATTATTCGTTGCTTCATGAATTATATTGAAAGAAGAACTTGAGGTTAACAAATTATGCTTATTATTTTTTTTTTCTTTTCAGGTAAGAAATTATTTGCTGCGCTTGCTTAGCAAAACGGAATACGTAAGTTATATAAACTGAGTCTGAAGAAACAATGGAAAATATACATATATACTATTACGATTTTATTTTAGATTCACTTTTAATTCGAAGTCATAGTATGCCTGCACTAGTACTCAGTATAAACTGGCAACATTCTAGTCTATGGTTGGGCGCGGTCACTATGTAGGTATATATCTTGTTTTAAAAAAATAACGAGTAAAAATCACACCTCCGTCGCCGCTGCAATTAGTACGTGTACGTTGCCACTAATGAATGTCTCACGGCCATCTTGATTTTCACCGCGCAAAACAAAATGGCGGTTCTATTTATGCATACGGCCTCAGGAATCTTAAAATACGCCAGCTGCTTGTATGAATATTCAATGTCATTAAAATGATTTTAGTTGACCTAAATTTAAGTGACGGTCGATGTGATGTCTGAAATTTAACGATGGTAACGCTAGAGCGTTAACTTGTCAATGTCGCTTGGAAGTAAGTGGACGAGACATTAGAGTTTAATTGCAGACGATTATCGAAGGCTTAATTATGAATCTTCCCAGGCTAGTATATTTATAAGTTACATATTATATATTCCAAACCTTAATGAATTGTTAAATAAGCATGATGGATCTTTGAAGAACGTAGTTTTTTTACAGGTATTGTTCAATATCATTGAATTAAGTACCTAGCTATTGCTTACACGAAAAAAAAAACATTCGGAGGATTAATTATTTATCTATGGATTATAAGACCCACAGAGTAGAAAAGTACAAAATGAAATAACATTCGATTATAATCTGTACCAACTTAACGGCTTTAACTTACAGTAGCTCCAGTTTATTAATCCGTTATATTTGTTTTATTCCGGTGTGGAATACCTAACTGTTATGAACTAGCTAGCAGGTTTATAAGAGAATATTTTGATAGGTAAATTCATGAAAGTAAAATGAGCAGGTGACAGTGTAGCCTTACCACTTAGCGTTAAGTTTTAAGTACTTACAGACTATTTGCTTGAGATATTATGAGCTTATCAGCTATGCTAGCACTTATGGTTTTTGTCGCGAGAGAAGCAAAGTCATGTGGTTCGTTCGCTTATTGTCAGTTTCATAGAATTGTACCTACCTATAATAGTTTAGTTCGTTCACTATTTTCAATTGACGTTAAATTTGTGAAAGGGCCTTGTGGACTACAATATCAATATTAATTAATGAATTAGAAATAAGTTTTTGTTAGTAAGTTTTTATTGATCGCAAGTATGGCACCAAAAATCCTGGTTTAATTTTTCGTACTTATTCTCGTAAGATTTTCAAACTAAAGACACTACTACTTCCGATCAATACCTACTAAATCAATATCAATATAAAACTTTGCGTCTAGACGCAAAGCGATATCAAAGTGGTAAATTCATAAAACCCGAAATTAACGCAATATAATCTCCGCATTGAATTTAATTTGCAAGATTTTCTTTAAATACTTTCCACAGATCCCTTTGTTGTAGAAATCTAGAGGGATAATGATGATCTTGGGTTCGCTCCCGAAATTATTTCAGTTCAATGGCTCCAGATAAAGATTAAACCATTAAAGGGCGACCTTTTGAATCCGTTTACCTTTTGAGTTTTGCTGGCGATTCAAAAATTAACTTTGGGTGCCTCAATTCGAAATAATTCTAACAAGATGGGTTTTAGATGCGCAATTTTTTTCCCTCTTAAGATCTTTTAATTTGACGTGACATTCTTTTTTTTAACTTATTCATGAAATTGTTTGTGTAAATTACGTGTCAGAAAACGTCACTATCTAGCGATAGAATTCTGTTTCAATTACTGGTCGCTAAAGATGTTGATCATTACCCCATCCAAAACGAGAAGTAAACGTTAAAACTTTTTTGTGAAATTTAATTTACATTACGCTAGTAGTCTAGTTCGACTAGTATTTTTGGAAATTTAGTATTTTTCTAAATTTCCGAAAACCTTTTAACAAACACAAAACCAAAAGTTTCTATTTGGTCGACCGGAAGTTATGTACCTATATTCATTTCTGTGGTACTTTTTTATATAGTACTAGCTTCTGCCCGCGACTTCGTCCGCGTGGAACTCCTCCTTTTTTGCAGTCGGTTAAAAAGTAGCCTATGTCCATTCTCAGACTCCAGACTTTCTTTGTACCAAATTTCATTTAAATCGGTCCTGTAGTTTTAGCGTGAAAGCGTAACAGACAGACAGACAGACAGACAGAGTTACTTTCGCATTTATAATATTAGTAGGGATTTAATCAGAAAATAATTTAAAATTTAACCCAAATTTAAGTGTTCCAATTTTAGCTAAACTTGTCTAAGCATATTACCGAGGGTGATCCGATCTAATTAGAGAGTGAAATCCGATTGCGGTCTTAACTCGATACGTCTTGGGTCGGCTGCCGCGATACTAAATTGAATGTCGGTGTCACGCGCTCGTCTTCGGCTGTTAATAAATTAGAATATTACGTGGAATATTAAGGAAATTAGTTAATAGATACCTACTCTTAGAGTGACTTACGTAAACATATTCGGGTAGGTACTTGAACATTTTTAATTCGGTTTTAAGGTGGGAATAATGATATGTAAATTAAATTAAGGTTAAAAGAAAAAAAAACTCATTTAAATTTTCCCGATAAAACGCAATCTAGTGGTTGACTGACGTATATAAAAACAATAATAATACAAACGTAGATTTACAAATGCCATTATTAATTATAATTAAGTTCGGTAAAACCCACTAGTAACGTTTTTAACAACTACTTACTGTTTATAGTAATTATCAAGTAAATACCCAAATAAAATTAGAGTGGAGTACAAATTAAAAACAATACATTAAGAAAACCTCCAGCTACAAGCATCACAAAACGCAAAACTTATAAATCCAAAGCGCGTAGACAACACAGATAAATCCTCTCTTGTCTATGATTGCGCTCATAGAGGCAATATCTGTGCAATTAGACAGGCGGGCGATATCCGGCCAACAATCAAGATGGCTTCACTTCCGCTGCGGTGTGACGGAGCGGAAACTGCACGAAGCAATCAGCCAGCAAATGTGGAAATTAAGAAAGCACAGATAATATATGAGTATGTTTGAGATACAGATTCTGACGCCATCCTCGATTTTGTGCAGGAAATTACGAAGCTCGAGCAATTAATATTCAAACCGTATTTCATTTTGCAGTGTTATAAATAAATGCATTTTCAAAATCAAGCTACTATTACTTATGTGTAACATTTTGTTGTAAGGTTTGTTTATTTATTTGAGACTTGAAGTTACGTACCATTAATTTAAAATACATAATGTTCGTTAAAACAAAATATACCCAACCAGGTAAAAAATAATACAGATATAAACATAACAAACCCTTTTTTAGATTAAGAATGTCCATTATATATGTATAAAAAGATCTACTCCAATATCGTTGTAATATTTCACCTGGATCTCGTTTTTTAAAGGCGTCCTCCATTGTTGCCAGGCTTTTGTTATAGATTTTAATCCCAGATGTTATTGCCTTGGGGTTGGTAACACTGGAGTTTTATGGAAGTTGGCAGTGAAGTTTCCATAGAGGTAGAACCCTAGAATAGAATATAATATGGTCAAATTTGAAATTTAAACGTAGAACACATATTATTATATTATTATGACGTATGGTCTATGGTTATGGTATTGGTGGTCTTGCTGTCATGTTCCACCAATCACAGGCCAGTAGCTTGTCTCTCATTGGTGGAACATGACAGCTGTACCTTATTCTACGCGACGCGCATGTTTCGGATTTTTGACACGTGGTAACCCCAATTAAGTACCACAAAATATAACGATGATAGTTTTTGTTCTGTTTAAGTATTATAATATATAACACCAGACAGATTAGCAATTGTATATCAGGAGAACTATATGATAAGTTTTTAACTTGCCTCAAATACCTACCCAAACAAAATTCGTGCCAGCTATATAATCTAAAACTGCGTATATGAATTCTGTGCTTATTATATTTATACCTATTTCACTAAACACTACATCTAATCGCGTATTAATGTGGTATGCCACTAAGACTCCATTTATTATTTACGACCGGCAGCAATAACTATATTTGATGGCTAAAAGCGTTCCCTGGTGATTTATTGAGTTCTGACCACTTTGGATCACAGTAAGACCTCTTTTATTATAGCAAGCTGCAGGTTAGCAGCAAGGGCGTGCATCCCATACAGGCACATATGTTGTGCCTACCTAAATGCCTACATACCCCCCAATGCCCGCGTTGTATCACGAAGTTCCAAGAAGGCTTGGTTTTGGCACTTGTCTATTGTCTAACTGCCCAACTGTCTAACTTACTATAACTTCATAGCAGTTTGCCCCAGAAAGTCGACCAATTAAAAATAAACCATATCCCTATAACACAAGGTCTCATTCTCTCCGGCTTCGGTGTCTCATGATGATATTACCTTTTCTTTTATTTAAGCTCAAATGGAACAGATCCGAAAGGTTATTAATAATTGCTAAAAGTTTTTGCTGAAACGGAATGAAGCGGCGTGTTTCTTTTGTTTCTTCAGACAATAAGAGTATTGAATCGGGTGTCTCCTGCCAGTGATCAGGAGTTAGAATACTGTTTTCGAGAGAACTGGATAATGAATTAATTTAACGACGCATTTAATCACAAAAGATAAGTACTGAAGGTAAAAGCAAAGTTTAGATTGAGGTATTTTTAAAGGATAATTATTTGACGATTTCCCGTTTTCCGACTGTTGGAATCTCATTCTCGAAAGCCCCATAAATTTCATGCCGAATTCTTTCACTCTTAGAGCAATCGGTACTTGGGATTCGCTATTTTTTTGCAGACAAAAACCGCCCATGTTTAACTTTGTATTTATATGTATATAAAATTTTTCTTATACATATAAACCTAAATATTTTCTAAGACGTATCGATCGATATTTATGGTTCAGTACCGTTCATTTTAATCATAATGATATATCGATTTTTCTACTCTTGTCTTGTAACAAATATAATTTCTATTATTTACATAGGTACCTATATATAGCCTATATGAAGCTCATGTATTATTTTTATACAAAACACGCTTTAAGCATTTTTATCGGCGCAGGAAACGCGCCGACGCAAACTTCCACGCCACAGGAAGTTTTGTGAAAACTCCATCCTTATACCACATAATGTTTCGATGCAACTATATGCATTTGTGAGAAATAACTATCTTAAACCGTGGGGTGTGCAAATGTATGGCGCCAGAGTAGGCACTCCATACATTTATGACATTGTGCCTATATGGAATGCACGCCCTTGCTTAAACCCAAACAGCTAAAATCCCTACTTCCCTACTAATATCCCTACTAATATTATAAATGCGAAAGTAACTCTGTCTGTCTGTCTGTCTGTTACGCTTTCACGCTAAAACTACTGAACCGATTTAAATGAAATTTGGTACAAAGAAAGTCTGGAGTCTGAGAAAGGACATAGGCTACTTTTTAACCGACTGCAAAAAAGGAGGAGTTCCACGCGGACGAAGTCGCGGGCAGAAGCTAGTGGTTTTATAAATAAACTAGCTGACCCAACGAACTTCGTACCACGTTTTTTGCGACTTTTTATAAAAAAAGAGAGGTTGATGGTAGAGATGTGAAAATTTGGGGTTGCGTGTATTCTTTAATGCTGAATCATACAAAAATAAAAACAAAAAAATTTGACAAAAAATTAAAAAAGCTGTTTAGGTGGAGCTCAGTGTCACACACACTTAAACGTAGAATTTATAATATTATACATACATAAAGATATACTAACTTAACTTAATATAAGACAAAGAAAGTACTCCTACTGAATTCAGTATTATCCTGCACAGCTTAATAAAACTTTGAAAACGATTAACGGATTTAAATATTAAAGTGATTAAAATTTCAAACTCCTTTCAAAATTTAAAACTGCAGTAAACATTCTCAAGTTAAAACCTTAATTCTTTAACACAGACCACCTGAACTCCCAACTTTGGGCGTAATTCTCCCGAAGTTCATCGGCAGTTTCCAAGTTGCTTTATTTATAAATTGTTAGGAGTTTGGCGACTCTAGCCGAAACAGTACTAAAGGAGTGACACAATTTATGCACTACATAGACAAGAGTTTAAAATTATAGGCATACTTTCTTACTCTTCAGAGCCAAATGACATTCTATTAAGTTAACTTTGTGTGGTTTTTAATTAGATTTGTATCAGGTGCGTGCATTGGGGGGAGCGTAAGTGTGGCGCCAGGGTAGGCACTTCATACATTAGTGACATTGTGCCTATATGGAATGCACGCCCTTGATTTCTATTGAATATATTCAATTAGAATGAAACAACTATAACGGATTTATTTCTGCGAACGATAGGCTATGTCAAGTTTAGTACACCATCATCAGCTCAGTCGGCTACGAATAAGGGAAGTGTAAAGTTTTCGAAATGTCAGCAAGTTAAAAAAGTTATAGAACCGTTATAGTTGTTTCATTCCAAAGTGTTATAATTGCAAAAGCATCAGCAATTATACCAAATTCCATAGTATTCATATCAGAATTTATACTTATTTACTAATAAAAAAATAGATGTTGGCCGATTCTCAGACCTACCCGATATGCACACAAAATTTCTCAAAAATCAGTCCAGAAATTTCGGAGGAGTTTGGCAACAAACACCGCTACATGAGACTTTCACATACCTACCTATTAGAAGGTAATCATTCAATTTATCATGGTATGATATTTTGATAGATTAGGATTTCAGAAAAACTACTATACTTACAGGCGTTTCATATAAATAAATATATTTTGGGTTAGAGATGTAACAAGTGCTATGAAACTCAAAGCGCTAAAAACGCTAATAAAAACGAATGCATTTCATTAGACAAAGTAGGTTTTCGTTCTCTACAAAATCTCTAATCTCTTAACTATAAAGTGCCTATCGAAGGCCGCTCGGGGAAGAATGGCGCCTATTAAACCTTAAAGCCGCTTAATAACTCAATTACAGCCTTCGCTTAATGTAAAATAATATCTATTATAAACACCGTAGTTACCAAATTACTTTGCTAAACGACTTTTAAAATTATACTTTTAGAGTAGAGAAAACACTATCTAAATAGGTGTTCATTTTTAATTAAAACTTTGGGTAGTAAAATCGATATTACTGCATCAGATCGACATCGATTGATGCTATAGATCGATTCAAAACACTGCTACCTAAATATTTATTTATTTACACTTTATTGCACAATAAAACAAATGTAAAAAAGGCGGACTTAATGCCATACGGCATTCTCTACCAGACAACCTTTAAAGCAAACAGAGAGCATGTGTAGGCGCAAAAAGAGTAATACATATAATATAATAGAAACAATATATATCAGGATGATATTACACTACATAAATATACTAAGATATATAGATAGGTATACAAAAATATGTAATTAACTACAATGACAGAGATGATGAAAACTAAAGGTGCTCATCTATACTTTTATATCTATACTTACTAATATAATAAAGAGGAAAGATTTGTATTTTTGTATGTAACGAATAAACTCAAAAAGTACTGGACCTTATCACTGAGTAACGTAGGCTATAAAAAAAGGGATCCGGGTGAAGCCGGGGCGGTCAGGTTTTATTTTAATAAAGTACAGAGTAACTAAAACTTTGGGTAGTAAAATTTGCACCAGATCGACGTCGATCGGTGCCATAGATCGATTACTCAATCAAAGGTGTAGATCGATTGATCAATCGCGATGGAACAGCCTAACGATTGTTGTTTCTGTGCAGCTCTCTCGGAGGCCGGGGAAGTCTCATCCCGCGCCGCACTTGCAGAGCCTTCGCCCACTAAGCTCCCAAGTACGTTAAAACTTAAAACACGCTTGTATAAGATCTCAAAAATAAAAAAAACTGTAATTAAACTTCATACTCTGTTAAATTAATTAAACTTGCCACCCTTCGCACTCCGTCAGATCCAATTATAAAGAAAGAGATCTTATTACAGCGTAAAATTGAATGCCCCCGCAACCCCGGTACACTGCACGATTAATATAAACAGCACAAGCACGATAAGGGGCCCTAGACAAGTGCCCAACGTTCAACGTAAACGTTAAACGTTAGGACCAAAATGTATGGGATTTGACATCCGCGAACGACTGTCACGTACGTCACAAATGTCAAATCCCATACATTTTGGTGCTAACGTTTAACGTTAACGTTGAACGTCAGGCACTTGTCTAGCCCCCTAGAACCCTTTAGAACGCCGCTCGAAATTGTTCGATCAGCACACCATGAGAATAGACAAGCGTACTTCGCTTATAAGTGTTAAAAAGTGGATCCGAGGACGTTAGGGAATGAAGGGTGGACATATTTGGAATTCTGCCAATAGGCCGCGCGATGTAGACAGCTATCGCAATATCATTCCGATAAACGCTGGCATGTACGCCCCGTATTTTTATAGTCCTTTAAAAGCGAACGGTGTACCCAAATTGAATGAGGCCCATTGTATTAGATGTTCTTTTGTTTCCGTTTTTCCGCGCTGTCCCGCAACGATAGCGTTGTTTTGACTAAAAGCCCGGCTCGTCCTGATAACGTCAGGTTTTCCCAATTACTTTGTCTGTGCTAATTAGTGAGGCAGTCGGCTGTATGCAAAAGCGTTCACCGGTACTTAATGAACAGGCACGCATTAATATGTTTGCTGTGTACGTTTCGTTTTAAATTTGTGTACTCGCTCCCTTTTCACTTTACGTTGGAATTGGCTTTGAATTTACCTTTCATGTTCATCGAGTTAAGTTTTAAGTGTAACCAACATTGAAAACGAACACAAGTAACCTTTTACGTTTACTTAAGACGGTTTGGTTACACAACATTTTGGGAGTTCTTAATCGATCGTGGGCGACGCCGGAGCGAGTAAATCCGCGGGAAAAAGTTTTAATGGGTCCACTAACAGCTTCCTAAACCGGCCTTAGCTGGAGTAGTGAAACATCGGTTAAGTAAACAGCTGACCAATTTAGACTTACTGTTTGCTTGGACCTAAGCTTGCAACACCTAGGAGCGCTGAAGATTTGACGAAGCGTTGACCTAGTTTAGAAAACTTAGAGCTTTACTCACTGTTTCCTGGTTGCACGAGTCAGTGGGGAATGTATATTTTTCTAGTAAATAAGCTTATAATAATGTTCGTATCTAGTCCAATTATTGGTAAGTTCTCTCCATTAGTGAGACTTCTAACTTACGCTGGCGTGTGCTTTCATGTTACAATTCAGGACACATTTAGATTGGAATGAAACAACTATTAACGGATTTAACTCGCGTATTTTTATTTTATTTTATTTGCTGACGTTTCGGATTCTTTACAGTTTCCATAATCGTAGCACGACTGAGCTGACAATAGTCTAACGTTAAATCCGTTAATAGTTGTTTCATTCCAATGTGTAATAACCGCGAAGGCATCAGAAATTATCACATTTAGATTATTAACTTTTACATTTGAATATATACTTACGATATCCATTAACCTCTTTTTGGGCGTAAAAGGAAAACCAGAAAGTAGTACTTTGTTGATACCTAACTAAGCAAAAATAAAAACTATATTTATATATATACCATTAATTAACGAATTACAAAAAAATAAAGAGTTTTGTCGACCTCTAAAAAGCCTATAATTCATTTTTAGCTAGAAAAAAAATCTATTTAAAGTGTGTCTATACCAGTTATATCTACTGTTTAAATAATAGAAGAATAAATAAGTATTTTAGCATATAAAAACATATTTGCATTGAGAACACTTCACTAGAATTACGCAACTAACATGTAAATTAGAACTCCAGAGGTCCAGAGATTAAAGCATTTCCTTTGACATCACTAATCGAAATTGTAAAAAAAGGTAAGTCACATTCTACTCTTATAGCACTTAGGTCTTTCTTCCGCTAATGGTGCGATATCTTTTGAATTTTCACTGCGCTGAAGACTTCTCACGGCTAAAGTTTCTACAGTCGTTGAAAGGCGCTATTTTTGGGTGAGATAAAGTTGCATTGTGAGAGCTCTTATACAGCTTGAGATGTTAAGGCAAAGAGCTTTGTTTATGAATATTTTCTCTGTTTATCTACAGTACAATACTGTAGGTATCGGTGTCTCATACATACAAGTATAATAAAGTATATTTTTTCTTTAAGTAAGGGACACATACAACGATGTAATAGTATAGTCTAAGATTAATTAAATATACTTATTATTATTTAGCACCATTAAAAGAAATATGCATAATATATGCACCTTTGTTTACGTAAGCATGGGCTAGGGGGGTAATTAATTGTGATAAATCTGTCTATCTGTTACGCTTTCACGCTAAAACTACTGGACCGATTTAAATGAAATTTGGTAAAAAGAAAGTCTAGAGCCTGAGAAAGAACATAGGCTACTTTTTAACCGACTGCAAAAAGGAGGAGTTCCACGCGGACGAAGTCGCGGACAGAAGCTAGTATAATATTATAATATATAATATAATATTATAAATGCGAAAGTAACTCTGTCTGTCTGTCTGTCTGTCACGCTTTCACGCTAAAACTACTGGACCGATTTAAATGAAATTGGGTACAAAGAAAGTCTGGAGCCTGAGAAAGAACATAGGCTACTTTTTAACCGACTGCAAAAAAGGATTTCCACGCGGACGAAGTCGCGGGCAGAAGCTAGTAGGTATCAATATAAACGTAGCAACAAACTCAACGATGAGTAAACTCACGTCATAATCGCTCGGAACACACCAACTAGAAAACAGCAAAGTAATGCACATTGCAGTAAATCTCTAGATGTCTGAGACGCAATTCTGCATCCCTCGTAATTTGAGTCGAACGAACTGTTAAACAAAAGAACGTCGAGCGAGGTGGATTGCGACCAACTTCCTGGTATAATGTGGAATTGTGGACTATATAGGGTACATATTTAGTTATACAGCTATAGGCTGTATTATAGCTACAATAAACTAAGAAGCATCATTAACAACTGTAAGTAAATTACCTGTTGGTAACGGATTTAAGTCTCGTATATTGAATAACTAGCTTCTGCCCGCGACTTCGTCCGCGAGGAACACCTCCTTTTTTGCAGTCGGTTAAAAAGTAGCCTATGTCCTTTCTTAGGCTTCAGACTTTCTTTGTACCAAATTTCATTTAAATCGGTCCGATAGTTTTAGCGTGAAAGCGTAACAGACAGACAGACAGACAGAGTTACTTTCGCATTTATAATATTAGTAGGGAAGTAGGGATTATTAGACTATTTTCAGTTCAGTCGGATACGAATATGGGATCTGTAAAGTTTTTGAAACGGTTTTAGATACGGGTTCATATTATGTATGTCAACCTAAGTTAAATTTAAGAACTGTGAATACTATTAAAGAGATTATAGTTAAGTACCTACAATGAAAATTTATGAAATCTTAAGAAAAAATAAGTTAACAAAAGATCAAATTAGCAATCCACATAAATAAACAATTAAGTAATCATTATTATTTATTTCATCTTGATTAGTGTAGGTTTGGATCGTAAAATCATTTAATGAATAACGTAACAATAACAAATTTAAAACTTTAAACTTTATTATTTTAGTCTCATAATCCAAAGACTCGACGCGTTAATTATTAGAAGTGGTCGCGAAGTTAAAGTGGCAAGTAGAAAATGTTTTCTCGGTTATATTTTTCTCGTGTTGGACGTTTAAAAACCTCATTAAGGGTTGTTGTTTCAATGGAACTTTTAATGGTTCCCCCGGAGGGGGCGCAAGTGTCTGGGGACTTGTGGTGAACATTTCAGGGGTCTGTATCGAAAAGGGATCCCTATACCTCTTGACCTTATCCCATTTTGGGTACATTAGGTAAATGCGATCGGACTCGACACATCTATACTAAATTGTAGGTTAGCTATAGCCAAAGAGGTCAAACATGTCGGAACACGTTCTCAATATACAAGTGTATATTTCCGCACTTTGGTGTAGACAAGTGACTATCGATAATAGTAATCGAAAAAACAAATGAAAAATTGTGTTTGAAACGTCAGGTGGTCAGTTTTCGTTCGTGTGTGGTAGTTCTTTACAATTTTACACTGTTTCCATGTGTTTAATTGCATTCCCTATATAATTACAGGTGTTACAGTAAGTTACTGGCACCGGAGTTTTTAAGGCCATATTTTCCACTAATTCACTTTTTTAAGATTTCAATTTTTATTCCTTTTGTTTAAAAATTCTTCCCAAGGGGTCACCCCCTCAGATTAAGGGGGAGGCATGTTCAGTCCATTTTTAGTAAACTTACTGAGCGAATAAAAAGTTTCATATTCAATAAGGGATGATTTAATTCACATTTTTATAATAAAATATTATAGTTTAAAAAAGTCAAGTGAAAATAGTTTCATACAAACTAACAGTATAATTACATGTATAAAGATCAAGAGTGTGTATTGCATACAGGCAGTATCACTAATGTATGGAGTGCCTACCCTGTCGCCATACTTACACTCCCCGCACCGCACGCGCCTGATAAAGATGTATAAATGTGCTGAACCCATTCTTTAGAGCGTCGCTCCCACACTTGTTCATTAACGTTATTTCACCGAGTCCAGTTTCTCTGCAGATTTCTTTCAGCGCACTGCACGAAGTTTTAATTACTTGTTGCCACTTTCCACGTGAATAATTTTAAGGGACCGGACATCTCTATTCATGATTATGAAAATATTTTTAATTGCCCTGCTGTAGACTCTGGGGCTGGTAAATCACACTCGAAACACTTTAATTAAGACTTTATTGGCTTACGTACAGTTATAGACTAAATTTGACAATAAAAAGAAACTATAAAAAATCAAATCCGGCGTCAAATTTAAAAATATCAAAAAAGTTAAATAAACCTAAAAAAAAAAGGTCGAACCGTCGCTTACACTTGCTTTCTATGTTATTTTCTGCTCCATCCTCGGCTTGAAATATATAAAATTGGAAACTAATTTTACCCGCACTAATTGTATTAGCTATTAGGTAATTACTTTTCAATTTTATATTTCAGTCACCTGTTTGATCTCATGCCACAAAACCTAAATATACGTACTTAGTTAAATTACCTATTTGCTGCCTACTTGAGACATCAATTTAATTTACTTTTTGGTACCGTTACTTACGTAAAAAAATGCGTTCTATAATTAGTCGACTAACATCGTCAAAGAAGCGCATAATATGAGATAAACCATTGCATTAAACACCTGTAAACTACCTATGTAGGTACCTAAATGATATGACAAATATATCAAGTGCCTATTCTAACGCTTACATATACCTCCACTGCACGCACCTGGTAATAAGACTATAGTATACGCATACTATATATGGCACAGCCGGATTGTATAAACCGCCGTATTGCATCACGGCTAGCCGTTATGTAATACAGCAGTTCGATTTAGTAACGATTAGCCGGATCGTCCTTGCAATATATTTTCAGTAATGAATAAGAAAACAATAAAAGAATATAGCAACTTTTGAAATTCGAATTGCTACCAAAAAAGTAGGTTAGGTTACAACTGCGACAATCCGGCCAATCTCTGAACCGCCGTATTACAAATCGGCCTTGTTTTGCAAAACGGCGGATTATACATATACAGAGTACTGTATAGCTAGTAAGCTGTCCGCC
Source organism: Polylopha cassiicola (assembly GCA_038024825.1). Classification (NCBI taxonomy): domain Eukaryota; kingdom Metazoa; phylum Arthropoda; class Insecta; order Lepidoptera; family Tortricidae; genus Polylopha; species Polylopha cassiicola. The sequence goes on along the minus strand of CP149053.1, from coordinate 2,371,733 downwards.
CCGGCTTCGCACGAATCCCTTTTTTTATAGGCTATGTCACTCGAGAATAGTGTAGCTTCCAAACAGTGAAAGAAATTTTCAAACCAATCCAGTCGTCTTGGAGCCTATTCAATCCAAACAAACAAGTAAACCTTTCCTCTTTATAATCCCTACTAATATTATAAATGCGATAGTAACTCTGTCTGTCTGTCTGTCTGTCTGTTACGCTTTCACGCTAAAACTACTGGACCGATTTAAATGAAATTTGGTACAAAGAAAGTCTGGAGCCTGCGAAAGGACATAGGCTACTTTTTAACCGACTGCAAAAAAGGAGGAGTGCCACGCGGACGAAGTCGCGGGCAGAAGCTAGTATTAATATAGATTCAAATATGTATGTGTTTGTTCGTAGAGTGCGACCAGACGTTCGTGAGCCGCGGCGGGGCGAGCAACGGTACCTTCCACGCCCCCGAGCTGGTCAACTCCAACAACCACAGCCGGCAGTGCTTGTACACGTTCCTCGCCGCGCCGGGCCAGCGCGCGCTCATCGAGTTCCGAACCTTCGACCTCAGAGGCAAACCCCCAGAGTAAGTATAACAAGGGCGTGCATTCCATACAGGTCATGTATGGAGTGCCTACCCTGACGTAGTGCGCGACCCTCACTGCACGCGCCTGAGTATAATCATACTAATTTCTGATGCCACGATTACACATTGGAATGAAACTATTCACGGATTTAACTCACTTTAATACGCCAGTTAAGTCCGTTAATAGTTGTTTGCGCGCTGTGTTCCATCAGTTTTGAATAGATCCCCACTAATATTATAAATGCGAAAGTAACTCTGTCTGTCTGTCTGTCTGTCTGTTACACTTTCACGCTAAAACTACTGGACCGATTTAAATGAAATTTGGTACAAAGAAAGTCTGGAGCCTGAGAAAGGACATCCATAGGCTACTTTTTAACCGACTGCAAAAAGGAGGAGTTCCACGCGGACGAAGTCGCGAGCAGAAGCTAGTACTAAATAATATTAAATGTTCAACGAAAAAGTGTTAAACTGTCGTAAACTTCGTCTGCTACGAATATAGGAACAATAAAGTTCTTGAATCCTGCTGACATATTGAAAACTTCATTCGCGTACCTTATGCGTAGTTAAATTCTTTACAGTTCTTTTATTTCAAATTTATTTTGTTATACCCACAATAGAGTAGGTAGATATAATTCTATAGGTACCTATTGCAAGAGGTACCTATCGCAATTACTTAGGTTATTTTGTATAAGAAACTGTCAAAGGTCTCATGCTTAAATAATCATGATTCGTGTCATCAAAAATAAAAATCCGCATCAACTGCAGTATCCTGTAAAAAACTCTTCACAAGATATTGCAATACACTCGGAGATATTTCATAAAACTCAATTTTCAACAAAGGAACCTTCCAGAGCGATCTTAGCGACGCAAGTGGCATTCTAAAGGGTGCACAGGACGTGCATGTTACGCTCGAAAGCTCGGCATTACAGTGGAAGTATTCGGAATGAATTCCCGTGAATTCCAATGCACTCCCGCTACCCGAGCGAACTGGGCCGTCACTCAGTGTTGCCAATTTAGCGATTTTGTCGCTAGAACTAGCGACTTTTGCTTATAGCTTAGCGACCAAAAAAAAGTTGTGACGACAAAAATAGTTTAGCGACTTATCTGGCGACTTTTGGAGTACAAATTAAAACAGTTCTAGAGCCAATAATATATACATTTTTGTCAAATCGACACAGAATTATTCAATGCCAAGAGATACATATTATGGAATACGACAAACGCGATAGCGCACCAAATTCAAACTTTATTTAATTGAAGTTCCATTTGTATATCATTATGCGGGGGGGGGGGGGGTCCCCGAACATTTTATGGTTATGTTTTAGTTTTAGTGACTTTCTGGCGACTTTTGACTTTGAGTTTAGCGACTCGAATTTCTAGGAGTTGGCAACACTGCCGTCACTTCATCTCGAGAGGCCGACGGTCCTGAGAGACAGACGGCTAATAACGGCCGAATGCTTTACTGCCCACATAAATGTAAATGGACAAGTTGAGGACTTTGAAATTGTTAGAGTTATGTACTTTTTCATGTGTTTACGATGCTTTAAGTTAGGTGTTTTGTAATGAATGTTAAGTGCCATTTAGTTAAATCTCTTTTAGTTTTATGTCAGTCGCTAATGTATCAACTTTTTTTGTCAGTCGCACAATTATAATCAAACAACACCATATCACTACATAGTATAAAACAAAGTCGCTTTTTCTGTCCCTATATCCCTATGTACGCTTAAATCTTTAAAACTACGCAACGGATTTTGATGCGTTTTTTTAATAGATAGAGTGATTCAAGAAGGTTCATAGCACCCGTGTGAAGCCGGGGCGAGTCGCTAGTACTTTCTTAATTCCTATGCGGCCAGCATCCTCACTGAATCGAAACTACAACTGATATTTGGAATGATAAGTTTTGGTCAGTCCGGCAGATCTATTCTCTATTCTCATATCCGCTAAACGCGTACAATCGGTACCTAATAAACAACAAATATCCGAAACGAGAAACCCAACAGCAATACGTAATAAGCCGAAACCTATTACAGCGGGTCGTGTCTTTATCGTGGAACATTAGACCATCTGATTTATCCCCTAATAGCGGTGTTTTTGTTTCAGTGGCGCCGCCGTGGGAGAGCTGCCAGCGTGAGTAACGAGCCCCTAACTATGATAAATATAAGCCAAAGCATGGTTTTGCTTCATTAGTATTAGTAGTTAAACATCTAGGTGACCTGTAATACTTTAACAAGCAACAAGCAAGCCTAATAGAGACCACTAATGCTCTGGGTATTCTGGGCTAAATAAACTTTTCGTTAAAATGCAACGACTGCTAATATCTCATGAAATGCTATTCGTTTTTGATTATTTTCCTTTTTTATTGATAACAAAAGTTAGTCAACTACCAATAGAGATTCTATCTAGGTTATACTGTAAGCAAAATACATAAAAAAGTATCAGGTAAGTCTTAAAAGGATCAAACTTATCGCGTAAACTTTTATCTATTAGCATCCGAATAAGGTTTCATATTCACTTCCTCTATAAATAACCCTAAGACCGCCCTACGAGCGGCAAACATGTTTTGAACAGCCTCCGCTGGGCTACAGCCTTGACACAAATATTTGATTCGTTTAACACTACTCCTAAAATATGTGAATCGGAAATAGGGGCCCTTTCAACTTTTCTATAGTTTTGTGAATGGGGTATTTACCGTATTTATTCTCCAAGTTTGAAACTCTACCGTGTGGAAACTTCTGTCTTTTGTAGCTATCGTAGAAGTATGTACCTAAGCGTATGCAATTGGTATGCTTCAACACGCTAATAAGCAGTTTTTTAATTTCGGAATGCCTTGATGACTTTCAAATGAAGTCAATTGAATTGGTTCGAAGACAATCGAGATGTAACGAATTGCAAAATTGATCGTTTTACAGCTTAGAAGCATATTAATTGGGATCGTATTCAAACCAATTGCGATAAAATAGGGTGCCGATTTCTTATTTAGTTATGCATTTTATTTTTACTGTTAGGTTTCTGTGGTGGCTAAATAGTGAGTAGAAATCCAATTACAATACTCTGGATGAAATTGGTTTCGAATATACAAATATTTGATCAAAATAATACCGTACCATTTCAAACCGCAGTGCACTTTAATCAATCTCTCTGCGCCAACATCAATGAAAATGGTAAAATATCAGACTAAGTATTACTGTGTCTAGTTATATATAGATGTATGAATTTAATAACTTGTCATTCTTTTTAACTTCGACGCATTAAAATTGTAAGATAAATATGTAAAAAAATGCAATGATGATATTTCCTCGTATAACTGTTTATGCCTCAAAATATACATAAATCAGATTCTGTTATTTCTCGAGAAAAATAATACTTATCTTCTATATAATAAACTTAATAAGCTTCACGCGCTAGTTATACCTACAGGTACTACAAAATAATACATAGGCACTAAAATACACATAATTTGTTACAATTACCTGCTTAAAGCCTTTTACAAAGTTTACGTTATAGTGCACAATTTTACAAATTTTTATCAATATAATGTGTCGTATAATCCGCCATATTATAAAATAAGGGCGTCTTATAATACGTCAGTTCAACGAGTAGCCGGATTGTCGCAGTTCTAACTAACTTTTCTGATCGAAATGCCCGAGGGTCGCAGACTTAACTAATCTAACCTTCTTTAGTTATTTTCTCATTAATCATCAAAAACTGCATTGCAATAACAATCCCACTAATCGTTACCGAATCGAACCGTATTAAAAACAGCTAGCCTATTTTACGGCGGATTATATAACCCGCGTACCACATATGTGCCTACTCTAGATGCATGCACGAGTATATGGACATATACTCCGAGATGGCGTCCCTGGAGGCAGGCGAGCTGGTCAACTCCGCGTTCGGGGGGCGGTACTGCGGCCCCATCCCGCCGCGGCGGCGCGTCTCGCTGCACCGCGCCGTCGCGCTCTCCTTCTACACAGACAAGACCTACACGCCGCCGTCTCTCTTCACGGGGACCTATCGGTTCATCAATGCATGTAAGTGGATTCTTAACCTGGTAAATTACCCTGGGGGGTAAAACTTGTATTTCGTGGGGGTAACGGTAGTCTACAACGCCGAGTTTCAAAGTGATAGGTCTGAGCACAGCGTAGCGCCGAATAGCGCGCGTGGTCATCGTTGGGAGGAGGGGTACAATCAGTGACCCTAGTTAGGTCATAAGGGTAACGAACGTCAAAAGATTAAGTAATTGATGTAAGTAATGGGAGAAAGGCAGGTCCTATGATCTAATTTATTGGATGTTGCCGGCGCGGGAGTAAGTAGAAGGACGAGACCTATCGTAAGCAGTTATGTAAACGACTTTCTGTAAAAAAGATGACGATTTATTGATATTAGAAGTTGATCAGCACTAAATTAGTGTGACTCTTATCAATATGAAATAAGGTCCCAGTTATACTTTGCTGCTTTCTGTGAAGTGTAAATATTTTTTTCTCTTGAACACGTCATAGAGGTTTTGATGCTTCTATTCTGGAGGCTCGCCTACCGTTCGGTTTTGCAGGAAAGGCCCACTGCGCTTCAGAATTTAGTTGGAAAACAAATTAACACGTCAAAAACATATTTTTCATCATAGCTATGCTATGCTATCTTTGCAAAAACGTGCCGTCTTTTCTAAAATGTCAATAAAGAAATCGATGGAACAATTAGTAATGATTTTTACTAATGTACCTATATTCGTATTACTCCATGTTGGTAGTAGATAAAATATGTTCTTTTTCTCATGTATTATGTTCTCACGCAGCGGAATTCGAAGTGGGCACCCCGATTCCGAACACGATGTGTTCGTTTGTGATCGACGCGACGAAGCGCAAGACGGGGCTGCTGCTGTCGCCGACCTACCCCGGGGTGTACCCCAAGGAACTGACCTGCAACTACCAGTTCGTGGGGCAGCCGGGGCAAAGGATCCGCCTGGAGTTCCGGGACTTCGATCTGTTCTTCGGCGGACCGCAGTGAGTTGAAAACTTGTGTAATTTTAAACACTTGGGTATATAGGTAGGTACCTCTTTTAAAACATGTGTCGTATCTTTTTTAAAACTTAAGTATCTTTGGAATAAAACAATATATCGGATTTAACTCGGGTATTTCAGTTTGCTGACGTTTTAAAACCTTTACTATTCCCATATTCATAGCACAATTGAGCTGACAATAGCTATATAGATACTTATAAGGCAGTTATGCGTTACTACAATACGCGAAATAAATCCGTTATAAGTAATAATTTCTGATGCCTTCGCGGTTATTACACATTGGAATGAAACAACTATTAACGGATTTAACTCGCGTATTTTTATTTTATTTTATTAGCTGACGTTTCGGATTCTTTACAGTTTCCATAATCGTAGCACGACTGAGCTGACAATAGTCTAACGCTAACTTTAGCGTTAGACTATTGTCTACTATTATAAAAATACGCGAGTTAAATCCGTTAATAGTTGTTTCATTCCAAAATCCGTTATAGTTTCATTCCAAAGTGATAGGTATATATCCAGTAAATGAGCAGTTTTGCTAAAACGTTAGAGTTTATAATTAATAAAAATTCACTTGTCATTTTTGTGACGAAAGTTATACTGACACAAAACTGATAAATATTTAGGCCATAATTACATTTAATTACAAATTTTGTGAAACTACCCAAATTGTCTTTATATTCCTAGCTGTCCATTCGACTGGGTGCGCGTGTACGACGGCCCGGACAACACGTCGGCCATCATCGGCACGTACTGCGGGCAGCAGCGCAACCTCGTGCTGTACTCGAGCGACGAGCGGCTGCTGGTCACCTTCTACTCGCTGCCGCGCTCCGCCAACACGCAGAACCGGGGGTTCAAGGGGATCTTCGAGTTCTCGGAGAGTTTTGTTAAGTTAGGTCAGTGCTCATTTGGGCCATTATACTATTATTAGCCTAATTTTCTGTCCCCAAAAAAAGTAACGCAGTGGAGGTTTTTGTATGGGGTAAAATTTTGTTTTTAATTATTTACGGATAAAAGATCAAGGATGGGCATAGCGTGGTACCGAGTTTTCTTGTGTATATTTGCAAGAAAATAGAAATAAATGGGTAACGCAGTTGTAAAAACTTAGGATAATAATAGTATAATGTATGTCAATCTTCAAACGAAAACTAAGATCCCATATAATGCTAAAAATCCCCGTTACTTAAATACGGCCCTGGTAGATAATCGTCTTAGCAACTGACCGGCCGCGACCGGCGCACGGCTTCCGAGTGCAGACAGTGCGAACATGATATTTCTACCCGCAATAAGAAAAAAGAACATAGGTATATATTTTTTTTTCTCTTTTAGTTTATTATTTGATTTCTTATTTTTTTTTAATATATACATATTGAGCTTATTGTCTGTTTAGTATTTTTTTAAAGTAATTCATTTTATAAAATGTTTAACCATGTAAGTAATATTATGTGTATAAGTAAGCGCTTACAAATAGTTTATAAATACCTACTTTTTTTTTATGTTACTCATTAAGTGAAATGTAATATTTCTTTTGAGTTAATAAATATCTTTAACCAGATAATGGCCCATTTATCAAGTCCATGGTAACACAGTTGTTGTTGCAATATAGTGGCAACATTATAGTCTATGGTCGGAAGCTGTAGCGCTAATGAGTTAATAGTTTGAGTGGCGCCATGGATGGTTTATATTTACAAATCAGCCCGGCAGATGGCGCTGAAGTCGGTATTTATAAAAAAACGCGCTACTGTTCGCCGGGGCAGCTAGTATTACGATAGATGATGTAAATTTTAATCGATAATCTTAAATTTATAAAATAAAGTCACGGCACCAAAATGTACCTGTTGGATAAGATTTTTATGCATGTTATTGATTATTTTCAGATTTTATAAGTAAACACGACGCCGAGCACATTAGGGGCTCCGAGTGCGACCAGAAGATCCTCAGCAAGAAGGAGTCTTCGGGATATGTGTACCATCCAAATTATCCATTCCCCTATATACAAAAAGTTGTTTGTAGGTACGTACGATAATGAAATTAATTTAAAATGAATGCCTTAGGTTTTCCTGGGTTATCTGACTTACCAAGATTTTGAAATGCAACAACCATAAACGAATTTAACTCCCGTATTTTATTTATTTGGCTGAAGTTACTGAAACTTTACAGTTTCCATAATCGTAGCACAACTGAACTGAGGATAGTCTAAAGCTAAAGTGAAACGTCAGCCAATAAAATATAATACGCGAGTGAAATCCGTTTATAGTTGTTTCATTCCAATGTGCAATAACCGCGAAGGCACCAGAAATTATTATGACCAAGATTTGTTTATTTTCAGATATTTTATATATGGTATGCAAGATTCACAAAATTTAGAAAGGGTGCGACTCGAATTTCAGAACTTTTCTATTCCAAAAGGAGATAAGCCTAAACCGGAGTAAGTAACTAATTGGCATTAAGCTTACTAAGTAAATCATTACTAACACTTATTTAAATATTTTTACTAACCACATAAGTCTAAGCGAATTTTAAATATTAATTTGTATGTTTCTCAGTAAGTCAATTTGTATATTCTTAAAAGGAAAATAAATCGCACGTTTGCCAGAACAACGTGATATATCCATATATTTTGTTACTCCATTTAAGACTCTAAGTCTGCACATTTAAATTTGAATTCACGTGGTAAATCATTTCAATATATCAAATTGTTCCGGCAAACGACATATCTTAAACCGTAAATCTAACCATTTCGTTCTGGCACTTTTCAGTAGTAACTGCCCTGACGGGTACCTCAAAATCTACCTCCGAGGACAAGAGGCGACTGACTCTTATGACAAACACGACGCTGAACTGTGTGGAGAAGGTACCACGGACTTCCCCAAGACCCTCCTCTCTGATGGACCGAGGCTCGTCATGGTCTTCAGCTCCGGAGAACTCCAGGGTCGAGGGTTCAAGGCCAAATACTCGTTTGAGACTGGTTAGTGCTTTATTTAATTCCAGACTTTAATAATTTCTGATGCCTTCGCGGTTATTACACATTGGAATGAAACAACTATTAACGGATTTAACTCGCGTATTTTTATTTTATTTTATTTTATTAGCTGACGTTTCGGATTCTTTACAGATAAAATAAAAATACGCGAGTTAAATCCGTTAATAGTTGTTTCATTCCAGACTTTAATTAAAAAAAATATTTTTTTTATTTTTTAAGAAATTTTTAATTCAAGACTGACAGAAAAGCTTTTGTTCAAAAGACTTGGTATACATGTTTTAATCAGTATTTGTTTAAATTATTTATGAGCGTATTTGACTCAATACGCAATACTTTATTAGCATTCTATAGGTGTACACAGATCGTGAAAAATAATATCACCATAGATTTTGTTTTTGTAAGATTGTTGTGTCAAACAAAAACAGGATATACTCAATTAACTGTTTAGAATTAATATTAATAATGTTAATCCGGTGCGAAGGACCAACATTACAGGGTTTTTATTTATCAAACGAATTGACGATTAGTCCTTATTGGAATAAAAGATGCTTTTATAAAGCCAAAGCGAAATAAACGATCTTTTGCCGGGCAGGACTAAAATGTGATGTTCCCGAATTCCGGGGACATAATGAGATGAATGATACTATGTCGGAACACTATGTAGGTACTGTTAATTACGGTACGGTTACGTGGTCTACGTGACTATGGGGAATGTGCTTACAGGGCCGCCACAGACCTGATCTTGTTTTGAATAGAATAGAATAGAATAGAATAGAATAGAATAGAATAGAATAGAATAGAATATCATTTTATTGATTAACTGTGTACATACAGATATCACATAATATCATAGTTTCAACAGCTACCCAACTTGGACATACAATATAATAATATTTACTTAACAACTAAGACAAGTAGGTACTAACATTAATTATAAAATACATTATTATCTAATACTATCTTTATACAATATTATTATGATATTCAAAAAACTCTAAGTTGTAGAGCACTTTTTGTAGCCAATTTTTTAATTTGTGCCTGAAATGATTGCCTTCAAGGATTTTTATTTCAATCGGCAGGTTATTGAAGACATTTATAGCACTTATATATGTACTTGTTTATCAGAGTACCGTGTACCGGGCACGGCGGCGCCCGGGGGCGAGTGTGCGTTCACATACCGCTCCGAGGCGAAGAAGCGCGGAGAGTTCAACTCTCCCCGGTACCCCTCGAACTACCCCTCGCACACCAACTGCACTTACATCCTGGACGCCACGCCGAATGAACAGGTCACCGTCGTCTTCGATCATTTCAAAGTGAGGGCGGACTCCTGGAATGCCACTGCTGGACTGTATGGGTGAGTTGATGTGTGTTGACTCTTGAACATTTTGGGAATAATCAAAGAGGAAAAATTGATCAGAAACTTTTCAGTTTGTCATCACTTATTTTATTTTAAGCAACGTTTCACAAATACCTAGTAGGTATTTGTGAAACGAATGTGTAATATACGTAGCTAATATTATAAATTACTAAAATATAAACCCTACCCTGATTTAATATCTAGATTGTTTGATGAAAAGATGGTCCTTCGGGACGGTTCATGAAGGGTACGTTACACTAAACGCCTGCAACGATCGTAACACCCTTTGAATCGTTCCACCTAAGGCCTGTGGTCGTCGCGAGCAATCGCTCGACGTCATAGATGACGTCACTGTTCGAGACTACATCGCGCCATCTTGGCCCACAATATAATTATGTACTTAGATTAAAAATCGAAAGTGGAACTGTTAGAAATTCCATACTTGGTGAGATGTGCCATCTCCAGCTGTATTCGAGAGCTGGAGATGGTCCTTCGGTTCATGAAGTCGATCCAGATTCTAAGAGGAACTACTAGAAACTCCGTATTCTCTTCCAGCGGCGCGACGTGCATGGAGGACTGGGTGGAGGCGTGGTGGACGGGGCGCGAGGGCTCGCGCGTGCCGCTGGGCCGCTGGTGCGGTCTCGCCACGCCCGGCCCGCTGCAGTCCCCGCGCGGAGCCCTGGGGCTGCGCATCGCGCTCCATACAGACATGGATGCTGTTGCGTCTGGCTTCAAGGCCAGATACGTGTTTGAGGTATGTCATAACTACCTAGTACATTAATTTGAACAAGATATGTCAACAAGAGTATACCAGCAAAACTAAGATTGTTAGGCAGCTGCCAGGCTGTTATAAATACAACGATGTAATTTTTGTAGCTGTATTTAGATTTAATGTTGATCTATTATGAGTGTCCAAATAAAATCAATGTCTGAATACGTTTCATGCTTGATGAAACTGTTTGACAATGAAACATCAATAATTTCTGATGCCTTCGCGGTTATTACACATTGGAATGAAACAACTATTAACGGATTTAACTCGTGTATTTTATTTTATTTTATTTGCTGACGTTTCGGATTCTTTACAGTTTCCATAATCGTAGCACGACTGAGCTGACAATAGTCTAACGTCTAGAATCCGAAACGTCAGCAAATAAAATAAAATAAAAATACGCGCGTTAAATCCGTTAATAGTTGTTTCATTCCAAATGAAACATCAAGTTTTCTTATCTTTTCTTATATCTTACTACAAGACTCGACTATGAGTCACATCTCCATATTTAACAGTGGTCATCGCCCGCCCCTCTTTCCTCCTTATTCAATACTCTTTTCATCATATGGTATCCCCATATCCTTTAGCCAGCGAAGTCAATATTCGGCGACTGCGGCGGCAACATGTCGGGCGCGGAGTGGGGTGTGGTGACGTCACCGCGCTGGCCGCTGCCGTACGAGCCGCCGGCCCGCGGCGCTGCCTCGCGCGTCTGCAACTGGTTCGTCACGGCGCGCCCCGGGAAGCGACTCCTGTTGAACTTTGAACATTTCGCCGTAGAGGGACATCTCACTGGTGAGTTTTGTTCTTTGACTTGTTTTTGTGCGTCCAAGCTTATCTTTTGTTTTAGCAATTAATGGAGCCCTGTAACCTCAAATTTTATATTTAAGAGACCGAAAGGGAGTCGACGATAGAGGTACCTACTTCAATTTATACACTAAAAACTTCCTCTTACTTAAACTGCCTAAGTTCCTAGGATAGGATCCTTAAGAGGTTGGACCTATTAGATCAATATTGTTACCCCAAAGACCTGGTAGAAAAATATTTAATGTTTTTACCATTAAAATACAAATAATACAAACCTTTTTCAAGGTTTACTTTTTCTTATTTGGTCCTTCGGTACCCCCTACAGAACAGTGGATTTGCCCCTGCTTAGGTAATTGCCCCGTTTAAGAACTCCTGATAGAAGATGACGTGCTTAATGAGTTGTGTGTTTGTTGTGCAGAGCGCGGCTGCCCGGCGGCGGTGCTGCGGCTGTGGTACGAGAGCCCTGGGCCTCCGCTGGAGTTGTGTGGCGAGAAGGCGCCGGCGGACCGCTGGCAGTACCTCTCCTCCTCAAACTCCATCCGCCTCTCGTGAGTATACTGGCTGGGTACAGTGTTCCGTCTAGATCTATACATCTCTAAACTGTATAGGGTGAAAATCGGAAAAATATTAAAGTGGTTGAATTACACAAGTAGGTAGACTAAAAATACCTATAGTACATTACGCACCTAGGCCAGTAAAATAAAAAATGTCTCAGACCACATGTAATTGTCGTCCGAGGCGAAGCCGAGGTTGACAAAAATGTGATAAAATGAAACTGAGCTGACGATAGTCTAACGCCAAAATCACCATCCTCAGCTCAGTCGTGCTATGAATATGGTAACTGTAAAGTTTTCGAAAATGTATAACAACCGCGAGGGCATCAGAAATTATTATTGCGTTATACTGGTGGGATTCGTTATTGTAAAATAAACTTTAAGATATATGACAACATTTATTTATCCATTTACTAAAATGGTCTTACTTTTAAGTTCATTGTATATAAGTACTCACTTTAAAAAAAAATTAGAAAAAAAATTGATTGTAGTTGTAAGCAAATTAAGATCTTTATTATTTCGACTGATGGACATTTAGCATCCGGATACTGAATCCCTACTAATATCCCTACTTAATATTATAAATGCGAAAGTAACTCTGTCTGTCTGTCTGTTACGCTTTCACGTTAAATCTACTGGATCGATTTAAATGAAATTTGGTACAAAGAAAGTCTGGAACCTGAGAAAGGACATAGGCTACTTTTTAACCGACTGCAAAAAAGGAGGAGTTCCATGCGGACGAAGTCGCGGGCAGAAGCTAGTAGGTAAATAAAAAAAAAAACCATAATGGTCCTCTTAATTCCAGGTTCATAATAGCGGACAAGTCCGTGGGCGCGGCGGGATGGCGCGCGGTGTGGACGGAGGTGACACCGGCGGAGACGTGCCCCGCCGGCGGGGGCGAGTGCGCCGGCGCCTGCCTGCCTCCCGCCGCGGCCTGCAGCGGCCTGCAGCACTGCGCCGGCGCGCCGCCGCACCGCGCGCCGCACTGTTAGTATATGCACGCTTCTATGACAGATTCACTGGTATATTAGTGTATAGGGGAGTGTAGTGTCTTACGATAGGCTGGTTTCCTAGTATCGGACTCTTAAAATGTATAAAAAAAATTGGTGGAACTGTCGAAAAGTATTAACTAGCTCTTCTTTTACGTTATTTTAAATGCTAGTTTAATTTTTCAATTAAATACCTAAACCTCTATATTTTTTTCATAATTTGAGTCAATAAAATAACTGGAAACTAGCTTATTGTGTTCGGTATCGAAATATTAAGAAAATCTACCATGCAACGTCAGACGCAGCGACTCTTACTATTAGGGTGATGTCTCGCAGAATTATAGAAATAGTTTTCGCATCCAGAAATGATAACATAACAAAATCAACGGTAAAATGACTTATGTCCCACACAAGCAAGTACATCTGTTTACGCTTGTATTATTGGGAAGGCGTCAACCATATTTCCTGAGTTCTAACTACAAAGTGACTACAGAACATGAGTTATGACATATACCTCTAGGTAGCTACGCTTCTTCCACTTGTACGGCCACATGTCCTATTTTGAATCGGAGGTAAGCATGCACTTTACACAGCTTATTGAAAAGGTGTCATGTTTTTACTCCCGGCTTTAAATAGCACGTGTCAACCGCGCGGGAGTTTGTTGAGGTGATTTTGAAAGAATTGGGATAGTAATGTTTACTAGAAATACCCATTTATCTTAGATTTATAACATAGTATAACGTATACCAAACGGCCAAATAATCGGTCTATATTAAAGTAGCGTGCAATCTGTACGTAATAGTACAATTTATAGTATATTATAGTGATAAGCATAACTGGGTTCGATGTACAGTCACTAGTTATACCACAGATGTAAATAATCTGCACAACACGTGACATTTACGCACTCACACTTGCACTGGCGAAAAACATAATTATGCACTAGATTCAGTTTGACTCGTACAAATTAGTACCTATAGGCAATGTTATTAGAGTACAAAATGAAAATAGGTAACTAGAATATAATAATAATTTCATTTAGCTTACTGATTATTACATATACTGCAGTACTTTGTGTTGGTATAACTAGTTACTGGCGGTAAATATAAAGTCATTTAGTCATCGTAAGGTGCCATTTTCACCGAGGATGCACTTCATATAATAATAACTTAGCTCTTGAAATGTCCAGATATAAAATACTAGTCTATACACTACTCCTGGTTACAAAGCTACACATATCCTGGTGGGATGAAGAGATCTCTTATCTTTTTCGAAAAATAATCTATATTATACTATCTTGAATGTCTACACTTCTGTATTATAAGGATAGCTATGTAGAGTTAAGTGAATTTTATTTATATTAATTTACTTATACTCTAGGTACGAATTTAAAGATGAAATAATTTAAAAGATTTTATAAATTGTTAATTAAATTGTTATTGTACGATTGGCACCGCACTTTGCATTTCCACTTATCTATGAATTGTATTACACAGTTGCATTTGTCGTCGCATTCTAGGGCTATTATAAATATATTTATAGCGTAACGTTTAAACGATGTAGCTTGTTGAATACTTACATGGAGTAAGCAGTACTGGTCTCGCTTGATACTAGGAAGTGGCAGCTGACCGGCTTCAAATTGATTAGTTTTATCGTTCGCCAGTCGACGCGACGCGATCGACACGCCACTGACGTCGCGTCGAAGCTTCCCATACATTGCTGCTGCTTACTCCTGCTTTTACTTATTATCTTCTCTACTATAAGATATTGTATCTCTAACACTGTAGTATTGTTAATAATAATTTCTAAATGATCATGAATAATGTTATGTTCACTGTACTTAATATCTTCTCAGTATCGGTGGTTCAATGCAATCTTTGTCTCGGGCGCCGGCGCGCGCCGCTAGGGTCGTAGGCTTACACCTCTAACGATTTACCAGTAGAATATTATTGTTGATGAGTAGCAGAATATATTGACTATGTTGCAAGATTACTGATTTTTTATTTACGTGCTGCGCCCCCTCTGTTCTTTTTCGAACTATAAATGTTTTCGTTATAAAATCGTCCGCATACTCTTAAAACTATCTCCATTTAAATAGTTTTCTTCTCTGAATTTTGTGTTTTCTATCGGAATACTGTGATGACTCAGGAGAGTTACGATCTTGCATTTAGCGCTGTCCTAAGTCTAAAATTTTCTTAGTGTACTTTTAAACGATTCAGAAAGTGTAGTCGAATTATTCGGTGTTGTTTACGATTTCAATGGGACAAAGCTTGCATTGAGTCATCGCACTATGGGGCCCGGGGCACCGCGTCCACCGTCTCCGAGTCGCTCCGGGAGACGTTTTGACAGCGACGCCTGCGCGCGCTGTCACAACGCTCTCCCTTCTACTGCCGCCCGATTTCACACGTCACACGTATGCCCAGAATCTCTTGAACGACCCGTTTCACAATGTCTGAGCAAAGCTTCATATTCTGTACAATTCTCTATTAATGGCGCCTAGTAAACTTATGCCAATGTCTGATTTAAAAAGAAAGTAAATTATGAATTTTCAAGTAAAGTTACTCCCTAAAAGGCCACCTTTGACTCTTTAAAATTAGGTAATATAATTTAATGGCTTATTAATTATTGGCTGTGACAAAAACTTGCCACACAGCCAAGTTAATACCTTCTCTTAGAGATTGTGAAACAGGCGTTATAATAAAGAGTAACGTATGGGGGTAAATATCGTGTGCGCGTGAGCGGTGCCCCGGGCGCGCTGACGCGGAGGTGTGCGCAGGCGGTGGGTGGGCGCCCCGCCAGGCCGCGCCGCGCGCCGCGCTCGTCGCGCTCTCGCTTGTGCTCGCCGCCCCGCACTGACCGGGCGTTGCACACGTGAGTCTATACATACCACTCGCTTACCCTGCCCCGACGCACGCTCCTTTGTCTTATTGTCTAATGCAATTGGTTTGAAAATCATCTGAATTGGTTTAATCCACATTAAAGAGCTTCTGCGTCACTTAGTCTTAAAAGAACCAATTGATTGTGTTTGCGTTGGTTTGGAAGCAAAGAAAATTGGTTTGAAAAATGCTAAAATGATCTCTTTTCGTGACATAACGCACTATCAAAGCGTTATTTGATGAGAAGTTGAACGTTTTAATGTTTTGTAACAAACCAATAGTGCAGTCATTGAAGCGAAAAATACGGCCTTACCTCCGAATTTTTTTACTGTGAACCGATTTGCATGAAATTTTTAGAATTAGGCACATCTTAACCTTCACTTCAAAAGTGAAAATGATCTGAACTCCGCCTATTATTTTTAAGGGGTGTAAACAACCCCTTAATGGAAAAATTGTAATTGAGCCATTTTATCGCTAGAAAACATGTCTAATAGTAAGTGGTGAAATGGTAAAGTATTTTCTAACATAATTACCTCATATTAAAATTATTTTCAACCCCTTGAAAATCTTACAACCCCCAAATTGAAAAAATCTGAAAAAAATTCTTTGGTATGACATAAAAAGATGTAAGTATAGAGTAAGTAATATTTTATATTCTCTATAATAATTATCAAATTTTTAACCCCCTTTCAACCCTTGAATACTACCCCTAGATATTTTTTTTTTGATAAAATGAAAAGGATTTAAATATTATTCCTCACTCTCGCAAACGATTATCATGTTCTTAAGCTTTTCTACCCTTTAAACTAACCTAACCTAACCTAAAAAAAAAACCTAACCTAACTTTTTTTTTTTTTTAGTGGGGAAATCCTCATTGATACCTTATGCCCTGGGGAAGGCAAAAGGTTTGCCAGACTCATACTGGCTCGCGGAAACCTAACCTAACTTATGTCTTAAATGTTTTACATTTCCGATTGCGATTTTAGGAATTACATACATTTCCTAGGAATTGTATACAATGACGGATTATATACATTTCCGTTAACATATACACATTACAATAGTTGTGGGTCTATATTATACTGCGTACCTTCACATTGCTCCAATTATTCACACTCCGAAATTTTCAGTTACTAAGTAGAAAAAAATATGATAAGTTTTTGGACCATAGCTCCTTTAATTTTCACGCTATCACAATTTATAAAAAATCATTTTAAAGGTAATTAAGAGAGCTACAACATCCTGTATTGCAATATATAGTAAAAAACCTTTTTCTAAAACGGGGAAGGGTTAAAGGGCTTAAGAGAGGCAGTGATTGCGCTGCCACGCGCTCTTTAAACAATCACATTTCCGTCAATTTTTGTTTGTCAGAAAAAACAAAAAAACCAAATTGTTTGTCAGAAAAATACCTACATTTTTTATTCATACACTTTTATTCTTATGTGTCGTCATTCTTGAAATATTATGAAATAAACATGGGATTTTTAAAAATTTGAAATTTTGTTTTTTTTAGTTAATCGTGAGTTTTTTGAAAAATATGTGTCCTGAAGCAGCCAAACTGATACTATCTATCAAACTCTTCATAATGAAGTTAATTCTAGGCGGAATACGATTAATTTTAATTATGGTGGAAATGGCACTTATGAAACCCATTGATTTTAAAGAAAAAACATTAGTTGTTCCCCTTATTTGCAATACAGCTCTCTTATTTTACGTGCAAAAGACTTTTAATAGTGCTCATTTTAAAGCTTATTTCAAGCACTACAAAACCCTTTTGTATTAGAATGCATAAAATGTATCTGCTCGCCGCTAGATGGCATTGACCACATCGATTAAATTTCAGGCAACATAAAAAACGGCTTTGATCTTTAATTTATAGCTTAATATTGCACTTAGAATACTGTATAAAAAACCAAATTGTTCATTGTTTTGCCTGCTACAATTTTGTTCTTTATAAAATTTTCGATAAAACGTATATTTTTGGAGATTTTTGCAAAAAACCGATGAAAAAGGTGAAAAAATTGCGAATTTTCAATTGCAAATAACTTGAAAAGTATTAGATTTTTTGAAAAACTTTATAGACGATTTTTTCCTTAAAATTAGGCCTTCTATCGATATCCGAGGTTATTTTGAAAAAAAATAATTCACCCCCAATAAAGGGTGGCAATCACCCCCCGGGTGGTAGCGGAGTTCAAATCATTTTCACTTTTGAACTTAAGGGTAAGATGAACCTAATTCCAAAATTGTATGCAATTCGGTTCACAGTAAAAAAAATCGGACCCATAATGCTTCAATGACTCCACTACAATAGCTTTTAAAACAATTGCACAAAGGGAACCCAGGTTTAGGTTTCGAAACAATCGAGGCGATACGTGATGTAGTGACTGTTTTAGTGTCTTGTATGAAACCTAGTTTGTTTACTTTCAAACCAATTGCATTATATAATCAAGAGCCCGCTTCTCATGGTCGCTTCTGTGATTGTCTCTCTCGCTTGTGCTTAAGTTCGAATGTAATGAAAGCTCTCACTACGTTGAGGTTCGTAACGTACCGACAGAGAGTTTATCTTAAATGTTCGTCAGCCATCGTTTTTTCGTTCATTCATAGTAGACATTCATATTGAACCAAGCTGCATTTTACTTATTTCTAGGACTAGAATGCGAAATCTATGTACTCCACGAACTTGCCAATTTGTATTTAACTTAAGTTGAGATTGTAGGTAGACTGCAAATGTTTCATTTGTAAGTTAAGCTGGTAAGTTAAGTTTATAATTTGCTATTCATTTATGATCATTGTGATTGATAGCTACCAGTAGATGACGATGTGTTCATAAGATTTTCGCGTAGTTCCGTAGACACATTTGCTTGTAGCTATCAAATTATTTGTATCCAGATTTGTTCGTGTCATTTAAAATGCTTTGACCATGCTCAGCCGAACCACGTGGTGTCATCTGCTTCTCCAACACACTCGCTTCCACTCTTTGAAAAAGTAGATAAAAATAATTGTTGCATGTTGTAAATTATTAAAAACACACTAAAAACAAACCTAAACGAAACCAATATAAACAGTTGTTGTGCCGAAATGGAAAACTGTACAAGATTTAAAACGCCATTTTGTATTTTTCCTGATTTCAAGAAAATTTACGGATAGAGTCGCTAAGCACATGACAAAACCAGCACAGTTGATCCAACAGGCTCCTTAAAATACATATACGTGTATAATAAGCGCACTATAATATCTACTTTATTTCACCTTATTTTCTACCTAAGTATTTCAACTTGTGTCTCTGATTGTAGGTACAGTGGCATGTACATATCGAATACACTAGTTTGGTCCACAATGTTGGCTTTATCGTTGGCTTAGCAATATTTTGTCTGCAGTTTTATTAGGCTCGTGATATATTTACTGATGTTTTGATGGTGGAATGTTGTACAGTTTTACAAAGTGTTTCCGAGAAAGGACAATGTCCTTCTCCTTTTTGTATTTAATTGTACCAATTTGTCTTGCCCCGTATTCTAAATAAGTGGGTTTCATGTCGTACCTAAGGATCCTTTTATGCAAACAGTTTGACCTACAATACTAAAGCAAAAGTTGCTTATCATTACTTCTTATTGAGATTTTTTTTTTAAATTCAAGAAATAGAAGCAATGTATGAGCAGTTTTATGCATCTCCCTGAATCCTAATTCAAACGACCTAAAACTTCCAAATTTCTTGTGCCTACCTAACAATCACCAAGTCCACTCTCGAGGTTCAGAAATATGGATAAAATTAGTACTTAGCACATAGGCTGGCTTATGTTGCCATTCTACGTAAAAGTTTATCCAGAAACCCTACATTTCATTTACTACTTTACGTCCGCGACGTCTATAATAAATATGTATCATGAATCATGATACCTCCTACTATTTTTTTCCAAGAACTTCTCTTCGTGAGTTCAGTAGCGTATCCAGAGTTGTGCTAGGACTCAAGCCCGCTATAATCTACGTCTAATGCTTTTATATATCTTGAAAAAACGCTTATCCTCATCTGAGTCCCAAACTAAAACCCTGGATCCGCCACTTCCTTGCCCAATAGGTAGGTACAAAGTTAAGGAAGTAGAGGGTCTATCCAAATCCATGTCCCTACCTGGGTATCTAGGCGGAGGCGGCGTGATCGTGGCAGACGGGTACTCGGTGTGGTGGTGGGCGGTGGTGGCGGCGGCGGTGGCCGCGGGCGGCGCGGCGGCGTGGTGCCGGCGGCGGAGGGCGCGGCGGGGGCGCGGGCGCGGCGCTCGCAGGCCTCCGCCGCCGCCCCGGCCGCCGCCGCGGCCCCGCGCCCCGCAGGCCTGCGCCGCGCGGCTGGCGGCGCCCCGCGACACCGTATGACGAAGCGCCGGCGCGAGACGCCGATACTTACGCACCGATAGATAAATACACGACTTTAAACTAACAGTGGTTTTATTTGGGAGAATCTGGAAGTTGCGGTATTTTGCGGTAAAAGAATCTACCGTATCAACCCACATGTGCGGGGGTAAGACGGAGTTTAACCCATTTAGCGCCAAGACCTAAAGCTATTTTTCACTGTACTGTGTGATTCTATTTAATAAAATATGTTTAGTTTACACCACCAGACACAATATATTACTAATTTAACGCTTTAAGCAATAATGTAATGCTACTGCAGCGTTACAATAAGGCGAAAATCTTTCACATTCTGATAAATTCCAATGCATGTTCAACGTAAGTAAGTGTGTTCGTAGTCTAATATATCTCAGGGTCACACTCCCTCACGCTTCTGACACGTCGACAGCGATCCTCGCTCCCTTGTGCTCCCTGAAACAATTGGCGCCTATTTCACTGACGCGACAATTGTAGCTGTGGCAATTATGTTCAGTTCAAATTGTCACTGACAATTGTCACATTAGTGTACCAGGAACAAGGGAACTGAACTGAACATTATCTTCTAGCGAACCAGTACAGTAGCTTTAGTGCAAAATAGTTGGCCTCTTATGTAGCAATTTTTAAGATAATTGCATTGTATGAATCTACCACATCAAGCTCAGGTAATCTAGCATAGGTTTTTTTTCAATAAACCATCTTGTTATTAGAATTTCTGAACTAAGTAGTTAGGGTAGGTTGTATAGGTAAGTAGAAAAGAAAACTATCATGTAATAAGGCAAACACAGTTTTGCAAATTTATTCCACATATTAAACTGATACAAGATTGATACAAGTCAGAGTTCTAACAGTATGGATATGCTATGTGGTCGAAATACAAATTAGTACAGCAATAATAAACATTACAGAAATCCTGAACTTTTACAATACTACTTCTTCACACTAATTTACTTTAAAGGGAAACATGTAAAAATAAAGCAAAAAACTTAAGCAGGAACACAGTAGGGAAATGTTGTCGATTACAGGGTCTTTCTATTTTAGCCGTAATTGCTACTCGTCGTAGTTCTTCCTTCAATTCATTCCAATAATTCATTCGCAAGTATCCTAAGTTGTAAGTATGTCAAAAAACAACAGTCAAACTCCTTATAATATAATAATTACTGCTAAAATACACATCACATCGCAAAATGCGTTCGCAGAAATAAAATATATTGAATAACATGTATTAAAAAAAACAGACAGTCTACGGGCGTCGCCCTGACGCGCGACCCAACAGGCAACCGCGCCGCGCGCCGCTTACAATAAAGTATATATTAAATATATACGGCTAATACGATACTTGAAAACATAAGCATAACGGGGAACTTATATTCGAAACATTTCATAACGTCCTACTTTAAGATTTTTACGGAATCGTTGCGATACAAAATTGAAAACGTGAAAATCAAATAAAAAAAAAACACATATATAGAAAAAAAAGTAGATCGATCCCGCCTTGTGCGGATCGGGCGTAAACGTAACGTAACCATGAACCTTGAGCGCGCGTGTCGGGCGGGCGAGGCGTTCCCCTGCGCAGCTTGTAGTGTCTCCGGGACAGGGGCTCGCGGGCGCCCTCGCGCGGCCGGCGGCGGAGGCCTGGCCGGGCGCTGCTGGCGGCGGCGGCGGCGGCGGCGGCGGCGGCGGCGGCCTAGCTGAGCGGCGCGTCGGGCAGCGGCTGCTGCGGCAGCGGCGTCGCTCCCCAGCCGCACGCCGCCGCCGCCGCCGCGCCCAGCCGACGCTTCGTCTCCCCCCCTTGGTTCTGGTGACCCCCGTCCAATTTACGTTTACCTGCAACCGAGGACGCACTTCAGATAAACGACCCCCATATGCTTTCACGATGAGAAGAACATTAAACAAATAAGTATCCAGGTATGCGCTACTTTTAACGCGGGTACGAGCACTATCAGTCAGTTTTTTTTAATCGGGGACATTTGACAGTAACCGGTGAGGCAACCTTAGTAATAATAATCTGGTGAGAAACAATACAAAAGTACCTAGTTAACTGATTTCTTGAATGTGATTTAATAATAACGAGAAAGATAACTACAACAAATTAGTTGGCTTGCTGACAACCGATAAAACTACCTACAGATGATTGATATGACCTACATAAGTACGTAACGATGGCAACAAATATGCAACAACTACTATCGAATATTGAATTTAACTAAAGATACCTAATGAACTAGCTACGTAATCGTACCTAACCACTAGTCTTTTTCTTGTAATCCAGGCGCTTGTCAAATTAAAATCCACCAGTTTACTAAACTCGACTCAAATTAACCTCATTCATTAATGAGTACAGTCACCATCAAATACAAGAGTTTATATTGAACCTCGCTCTAACATACCTATATGACAATAGATAATTCCATATATAGATATCGCACACCTAGATCTAAAGAGAGCTAACTCAAAAAAGGTACTTTTTCAGAAGAGGCGAGAAACTGATTAATATGTCCATATGCACGCATGAGTTTTCTGAAGAAATTTAACCTTTTTATAATAAAGCTAGCAGAGTTATATTAGCTGAAATCTGTTTTAGTGTAGGTGGGTTTTGCTGGAATCCGATGGTGTGCATAACTCAAATCTTCCGGTTTTTGAGTTAGATCCCTTTAGACCTAGGTGTGCGATATATAGATATATCAGAGCATGTCGATCACCTCCCTGTATTTGACATCGACTGTATAATCCTTCGGTTTTAATTTTGTCAAATACGCTTAAAGAAAACTATATTCACGCAATGTATTAATTATTTTAAAACAATACCTAATCTATTGAATGTTCACCAAGGTAGGCATTATAAATTTATCTTACTGTGCCTAAATGCAATACACGCTCTTGTTTTCAAGGTGACGATAACCTCGTCTAAAGCGGTTGACCACACAATATCGTTTTCATTAAGCGGATCGTACTAAACTAAAACCGAAGGACAAAACTGAATGAATTAAATTTAGATAGGATTATTTAGCAGATTTTAACAGAACTTTGGACCTACTGGGTTTTCGTTGTGAAAGAGAAAAGGTAAAATTATAAATTCGTTCAAAGAAAAAGGATAGGGTTGGGTGATTACAGCCGTTAGGTCTCCCACAAACTTGATGACCTAAACATGGACTCGCCGCTCGTTCCAGTTTGTGGCAGCCCTGAGGGCTATATTAACAACCTGTTCACATTGTCCAATGTAATTTATTCACTACTTTTCTTGCGTATAAAATTTTCCCCCAAATAAGTGGTTCTGTAGCTAAACGATGCTTTCAATCCGATAGATGCTTTCTCGGTTATTACACTTTTTTTCGAACTGAATACTGAAGCGCCAGCTACTGGGCCTTTACTGCAAGGGGTGGCGAGCCTCCTGAGAAGAGACTTTCAAGCCTTAATTACACATTTCCATATTCGCAGCAGACTGAGCTGACTATAGTCTAACATTGCAATCTATTTACCTACATATAAAAATGAATCTATTTCCCTATTAGCATCACGCTAAAACAGCGGGACCGATTTCACTAATTCTTTTTTTTAATGTTTTTCATAAAATCAGGCCAAGGTCCTTATGTAAGGAAAGAGATAACGAAGTTGCGAGTAAACTTAGAACTTTTTAAGAAAATTATACGAAAATATTAACATAGTACCATCTCAGTGACAACTGATGACAGTTTTACAATAGAATCGTATGATGAAAGTGCGCGTTTCATGTAACTCCTGTAGCTGTTAAATCCTAGGACTGAATCTGCAGTACGTAAGTATAATATACTACACTCAGCTCATTCTGCTAAAGATATGGAAACTGAAGTAACCACGAAATTAATATAGGTTACGCGAGTTAAATCAGTTTTTATCGCAATACCTTCGATTTACTTGGACAATGTGAGACAGACAAGACAACTAGGGTTTTAAGATAATGGGTTTACGTAATAGGAACGGGAGAGGAGTATTTACCGATATAAAAACAATCGTGATCCGGATTACACGCAAACCATCAAACATGCTGAAATAGAACGCACAATTTAAAACGCAACGTCACTTGGTGGCCGACCGAGAGAAGAGTCCAATGTTGTCACAGAAACAATTTAGAATTTAAAATAATGTATTTATATTTACAAGAGATTTAAGGGTCGCCACAAGCCTGAGAATGGTATATTTTTATTGGATAGTTGGAGAGGTGTTTCTTCTATAAGTAAAAATAGCACATGCAAATAATAAAATGTAAAGACCAGTTGGTTCGAGACTGGGTAAGTGCATGCTTAATGACTTCAGCTCGCTGGTCGCAGCAGAGTCATAGTGACACATTCCTAAATAAAGAAACTAGCAATTGTGCTTAAAATGGAAAAAAAAATGTCTTAAGTCTTGAGCAGGAACTGTACTAACCTTGGCTGTTGACAACTTGGTAACTTGGCTTGGCGAGCAGGTTGCCGGCAATGGTTCTAGCGCAACTGACCTACTAACATGGCTTGGCGGCGGGGTGTCAAAGTTGGCTATAGCGCGTGACTGACCTGGTAAACTTGGCTTGGTGCGAGAGAAGCCACGGATGTCTCGAGCCTCTGACTGAGCGAGTAAACTTGGATCGGCGGCAGTGTGGTCCAAAGAACGGTGAGGTGTCAAAGTTGGTTGTAGCGCGTGACCGACCTGGTAAACCTGGCGTGGCGGCGGGGTGTCAAAGTTGGCTGTAGTGCGTGTCTGACCTGGTGCGAGAGAAGCCACGGATGTCTCGAGCCTCTGACTGAGCGAGTAAACTTGGATCGGCGGCGGTGTGGTCAAAGAAGGGTCTAGAGCGTGTTACTGACCTGGTAAACTTGGCTTGGCGCGCGGGTTGCCACGGATGGCGCTGGGCGTGTGGCGGCCACGCGCGGCGCGGCGCGCACCACCACGGGGCCCAGCCGCGGCCGCCGCCCCGCGCCGCGCCCATCGACCGCCCGTCCCACATGACCCAGCCCCCTGTGTAATACCCACAACAGTCACTAACTATACTAAATACATACTACTGGACAGCTGTCTACTGGAGAGGATAACCCGACTCGCACCCTGGCTACATGGCTAGGTACCGATCGAAACGTGGTTCTTAACGAAAATAAGAAACTTCTTTAAATTTACAAGCCTCGATAGCAGGGACGGAGCTAAGTTATCGCTACACTTAAGTTACAGCTGAAGAACAAAAAAACAACGCATCTGGTCAGTTCTTCCAATCAGCTAGTAAAATAACAGCTGTCCAGTAAATAAAATCTAATAGATACGACAGTACATCAATTGCTACGGTCTGATAGAATATTAGCCGACGAGTCCATCGCTGGCCAATATTTTATCAGCGGTGCTGGTCTCTCGGTTAACATTTTCAATATATAGACAATGGACTGAAGCGAAGCTCTAAAATCGAGTAAAGCTTCCAATAATTCAGTCCAAGGCTATTGACACAGTCTTGGCGTTTGTTTTGAAAAATTACAAAGTTAACATAGCAAAGACTGCGTTTATTTACTACCCTACATACAAGCTACGAGAATATTACAGGCCAATTAAAACATGCAATACGGACTTTAATCTCCAACATGCCAGGATATTGATAAAGCTCATTATGAGCCAGAAATTTCGATTGAATCTCGAGCCGTAATGTAGTGAACGTGTGTAGACTAACATCCCTAATATAAATATCTAAAACTAATATATACATAGTATTTACATCACTCCGATTTACAGTATTCAATTGTGTGAATTTAAAGTGGAATGAAATGTAAATCAGAGCGTTCTTAAATAACATGCTAAATAAATGACACAATCGCAATGACAGATGGATGAAATACATGTGGCCCCGTTTCTCATATATTGGCACGTCTATATTTCACCCATATCAATATTATTCTGGATAGTATGATATGTGATAGTAGGCGGCTAACACTAATGAAAGTAACCTACAACTCGCAGCGTTTACAAATAAAAGAAACAATCAGGTACCTATAAATTAAGCTAAAATAATAAATTGCATACTAAGTAGATAAGTATGGTTCAACGACATCCAAATACGGTGCGAATCTAAAATATCGCAAATAAATACTACATCAACGTCTAACAATTTGTACGGTATCGTCGTCTAACATCCACTATGGCTATGGACATTCTTAGTATCATTTGTCGGTACCTGAATGCCTCCGGTCAGATCGTAGTATAGCGAGTTGGGGCCGAGGCCGAGCTCGTCGTCCTGGCATTTACCAAGCGGATCAGTAAGTCTTCTTAACATATTCTCTACCTCGTTGCAACAACGAGAAATAATTACAACGTTATTCGAGCATTCCAAAGCGTACACAAAACATTCCGGGGAGGTAAGCGAGCGCTCGCGGCCGCCGGAGACGGCGGACTTATCACATCACTCCTTTAGACTAGCTACGCGAATTCAAACTTAACCATGTCGACATAGAGTCTACATGTAGTAAGCAGCATAGTTTCATTTAAGTCACTTCGATTCCAAAGGAGCGATAGTATTATAAGCTAGAAACTATCAGACGCGTCCATCACACGTAGCGGTATGTAGTACAAATACACACTAAAGAAAAAACATTAAGATTGATCCTGTTTCACCAGATCCAAGTCTCGAGTAAATTACTCAAACCTTGGACGTTGCAAAGCAGGTCCATAGTCTATTTGTACTCAAATACCAACGAGCAAGTAAAAGGCCCATCCGATAATTTTCCAGCTTCAATGCAACATCGGCGGCGGCGAGCGCTTTCGCAAGGAGTGAAGTTGTAAAGCGACAAGCGTTTAGTGTGTTAGTAACGAAGCAAAGCGCTACGTGGAGGTGACTAGCGGGACGGAAGTAAGCGTGCGTGTCGGGGGGGAAAGGGAGTGGGGGAAAGGTGGGGATAGGGGTGGGGCGGTTAGTCGCAGCGCCGTGCAGACCTGGTGGTGACATCGCTGACCAGCCACCCCGCGCCCGTGCTAACACTTTTCCCGGCAAACAGTGACAAGTCCGAGGCTGCGGTCGCCAGTTCGCACGAGCGACGCCCCGCTCGGCAGAGCAGCTGCTGTGGCGAGCGGCGGACTAGTTGTCCAGCGCATTAGTTTCAATCCGGCTTAAATTTATTTGCTTCAAAACGGTCACTTCCGCATAACGTAACGCCTCCATAGTCTTTAAACTTTTACTATTGGAGGCTTTACGCGATAAGAAAGCAAAAGGATGTTAACGTTTTCAAGCAAATCAATTATAGTCGGTATCAAACCAACTGCGTCGAACATTTAGTCCGTGGGTCGTCCCCGGGGGAACGGGCGCCGGCCGCCGCAATGCAATCACCACCGTCAGGCCTACACACTACCGTTTTTACCGAGTCACTAACTCCATTCGAGGGCGGGTTTAAACAACAAAAAAAAAAGTAAAACAAGTAAAAAAAATAATAAGTAGATGAGAGAAATTTGGCAAATCAAAAAAAAAATCGAAAGGTATAACAATAAATGAGTACAGCGACTAGTGACTAGTAAATAAGAGTGATAATTAGTGAGTTGTGTGTGGGACCCACCGGTTGCGTTCTCGCGGGCTGGCGAAGGGCGGACGGTTGCGGTGGCGCCGCGTAATCAAAATAGAACTCATCGTACCGGTAAAATGGCTCATTGTAGCCACCTCGGTAATCACCGTACCCGTAATAGTCGTAATCATAATCTATAAACACACAACACACGCCTTTTAGAGGCTAAGCTAAACTAACGCTAACTTACAAGCTACCGTGAAGTCGGCCGCGACTGCGAGCCTCCACGACACTCTACCGGGAAAAGATAACATGCGGCCCGGGCCGGCCGCGGCACACTCGGACACAACACTACATGCATCGAACACTCCTCCCTCGACCCACTTCTAACAAACGATCAGTCAATTTTGAATAGCATTGGATCTCCTCCAGTCTGCGGATGTGTCCCACCACCGAAACCTCGTCGAAACTCTAAAGCGTGTGAAAGTGAGGCGATCGGAAATAGTGACCCATCGATATTTAGACACCTGACACCCGCTAAGTTATCTATGAGAGTGTGTCGTAAGTCTGAGCATGCATTGAATTGTTAATCTTGTTATTACGACGTGTAAGACCTGCCGTTAAGTTCCGTCTCGTCGGCCCGTTTACTCAAATCAGGTAGTTTCGGAACCATGCACTGATGTTGATTCTAGACCTAGCCGTCATTAATGTCTAGCCTAGAGTTTAGCGTTAATGGAACATGTTTCGCGGCCGCAACCATACATTTAGTGTCGCTATGGCAACACAGATCGTCGGATGCAAGTCCCATGTATGCTAGCGGTCATTTTGTTAGTAGGACAATAGCGGTGTGCGAGTGTGTGCGTGGAGACCACACCGTGTTCACTGGCAACGCAGCCAGCGGTGAAACTGCCTTGCGCACCTTGTAATAAGGTCGATTATTGAATGTTTCACTGCCAGCTCGGTTGCTAAAACTGTACGACATCGTGTTGTGGGGTGGACATGTGATAAGAGGAGGGAAATAATCCAATCAAAATGATATTCTTTTCCATCCACTGATCTGGTGTAACACATAGTGCTTGTGAGGGTTACTACACGCTAGTAAAAACTGCAACCCTAAATTATTACACGTAAATTACTATATATCTAAAAGAGTAGTATGACACCTGTTTTATAATACACAGAGAAATACTTAGTACTGTATAAATTCAACCTTAAAAAATAAATTTTAATAAACTAGCGTCCGCTGCCCACAACACATTGTACAGTCATTCATTGCACATTAATAATCTAGATCTTGCTCTCCAATATTCAACTCTAAGGGCTAATAAATAAAAATCAAAATAAACATTGGAGTCAAAATCTAGTATAGTTTGTGTCCATTTACCGTCACCAAATCTTGTGTTCTGTCCCGTGGTGTATAATAAGAAACTGTAGTTATGTTTTCTCATTTTGATTAAAATAATTTTATGTGTTTTAGTGATGAAATGATAGTTGAAAAAATATATCTAAACCATTGATACAAATGGAGACCACACTATCATATTTATGTGTGTGTAGGTATATGTTTATAAAATATTAGACATCATTATATTGTCAATATTAACCACCTATAAAATTAATCAATGTGTATAACCATAGAGTACAATCAGCTGTTAGTGTATAAAGTATTTCATATTATGTATGTGTGTTTATATGCGCAGTGGAGCTACATACTGCGATCCAACGCCCTGATATACAAAAAACAAATGTCAAAATCACGTGAAAAGACGAAAAATACCAAGAGTCGTCCCAAACAGCCAACAAATCGCATATCAATGGCTTAACTTCTAAACGAGTGCACCAAATTGAATAATTCTTTTTTTTTTTTGTTGCGTTAATTTATATAAGGACAATGTTTGTATAATTTCATGCGAGGCAGCTATTATTTTTATATAATTCTGGATGTTTGCCTCCCCCGTCTCATTGTCCTATCTAGACGTCGTCAGGTGACTGTATGTAGCTCGTCTGCGCTCTGTGCGTGTGTCTGTGTGCGTGTGTCTGTGTGTGTGTGTGTGTGTGCGTGCACGGTGTGTGCGTGTGCGTGTGTGTGTGCATGTACTGACCGTAGTCGCCGCGGGCGCAGGGCGGGCGCGGCTGCGGCTGCGGCGTGCGGCCGCGCATGGCGGCGCCGTGCACCGGCGAGCAGCTGCGCCAATCAAATCTGACATGTCATACACGACTCATACGGTCTGGCTGTCACTGTCACATCGACTAGAGATCTTATGTGGAAGAGTGTATTTATGGTAGATTTAGAGTAGATATGTCATAAACGAACAACTGGGGTCCTAGACAAGTGCGCAACGTTCAACGTTAACGTTAAACGTTAGGACCAAAATGTATGGGATTTGACATCCGCGAACTACTGTCACGTCACCTACGTCACAAATGTCAAATCCCATACATTTTGGTGCTAACGTTTAACGATAGCGTTGAACGTTGGGCACTTGTCTAGCCCCCCTTGTCAGATTTCAGAGCAGTTTACAACTAAGTTTGTATAACAAAACAGTCTTGATATAAATATCAAAATCAAGATAAAATAAAATATTAAGTAGGTACATAAGATCTCGCGTCGTAACATTTAGCAGACTGTAGGTACAATAAAAAAATCACAATAAAAATGGATCAAAATTACAAAATAAGTGTCAATTTAAATAACTTCAAATAAGACTTATTTTCCGTGTAAATTAATTCTAAATATAGATAGTAAATTAAAAAGCATAAAATAATTTTGTAATTATTTGGTCCATTTTTACTTACTATAAAGATATAGAAATATCACAAAAACATAGTCAGCATCCAAAACATGTAAAGAGTACCTAACTAAATCCGAATTGATAAAATAACCTAATAGTTACAGGCAAAGACAAAAATAACTACCTAAATGTATCCTCAATATCTACTAAAAAATTAAAACGAAAAAATGCATACACATTTTTCTCCTTAATTCTACCACACCCATAGGTAATTCTAAAACCAACAATGCTCGAAAGGCAAATAAAAGATAGTATAAATCAATCCCCGCTACATTGACTTGTTTGCCCACAGTTGTATCAAAACGTTATAATTGGTCGATTCTCTATGGTGAAGGGCTCGACTCCTACGCAAGCAAAGGGCATGGGGGCGGGGCCCGTGTAATAGTCCCCGCCTATAAAAACTAATATGTTTCTACTATGTTTGATAGTTCATGTCTTCATAATGTGTGTTTTAATATTAATTTGTATTATTTTAACTGAAATTGATTGTTAAATAATAAAACTTGAGTTAGATCATTAAATAAAAACATACATTTTCCCCTTTTAGACTCCTTTCATAATGAACAAATAAGTTTCTAATAAGGTAATTCATATTTTTTCTAGATTTGTAAGAAAAAGTATTCCCTTGTTGCTACAGAGCAATTTCTTCCAGACATCCTACTTACCTAGACTGTACCTATGAAAGGCCGTTACCTAATCTATAAAATTGCTTGCATGTGTGTATCAGGCGCGTGCATTTCAGATTGAGTATGTAAGCGATAGGATAGGCACTCTCTAATGCCAGAGGCGATATGATTCCAATGATCATCTTACCCCTATTTTAGGTAGATATCTAAACCTGTCCTTTTTCAAGAATAATTAAGGCAAACTAAAACAAAAACTTTCTAAAGTTACAACAACGTCTTGGGCTCTGACCACTAGACCAACAGGCCGTCCAAATCTCCGTTGGGTAGCCTCAGCGCGTATCATGATCGCTAGTTTGAACAAAAGATGATACCGTCCAAACTAGCGATCATGATACGCGCTGAGGCCACGCAACGGAGATTTGGACGGCCTGTTGGTCTAGTGGTCAGAGGCCCTGACTACGAAACCGGAGGTTGCGGGTTCGAATCCTGCTAGGGGCAGATGTCAATGTGATGAGCACTGGCATCTGTACCTGAGTCTTGGATGTCTTATATGTATTTATGTATGTTTATCCGTTCTCTAGTACCCATAATACAAGCTTTGCTTAAAATGGGACTAGATAATTGCTGTGAATTGTCCAAAAGATATATATATACTACACACAGAAATGCGGACGCGGCTTTAGAAATGTGTGTGTGTGCTTGTCTGTGTATCTATGTGAGGGGTGTGTGTGCGTGTGTGCGTGTGTGTGTGTGTGGTGCTCACCCGCCGCGTCCGTGTATCATCTGCATCATGCGGCGCTCGCGGGCGCGCAGGATCTCCTCCTTCTTCTTCTTGTCGGAGGGCGGCTTGGCGAGAGACACCTCCAGCCGGGCGCCGCCCAGGTCCTTGCCGTCCAGCTCTTGCATCGCCTGCCATACACACACAATACAAACAATGTTGATTATATTTACTACTTCTACTCTTTATTAGGTATATGACTAGTGGTCCCGGCAGTCTAGTTACGTATTAATTATATTAGTATTTATAACACGCTGAAGAATAAGTAGTAGGTAACTTATTGGTTTAGCAGTGCTAAAACCTTAACTAATTAATAAATTAATACAGTTTATAATAAAAATTATTCCTTATAACCCCATATATAAAAACGGTCTAAAAGCATTTTTAAGTTAAACAATAAGAAAACAAATTATGTACCTACTTATATCGAGAAATAAAACTTTTTTTCTAAATTTCTCGTTTCTACATTTTTATTTGTGGTTCTAAGACTAAAGATTACTCAACAAAAATTGTAAGTAGATAATTTAATATAAAAAAAAATATATAAATATTTTTGTTTATCAAATAAATCATAACAACCATTTTCCAAGATAGTGGCCATGGGACAAAAGGTGCAACCCCACAAACTTGGATATAACTTTACACTTACTAAATAAAATTGTGTCCTTTGACAAACGGCACGCTAATGACTCAAAAAAAATGACATTTCAATGGAGTAGGTATATGTATCGCATGTTCAGAACGAAAGTGATTCTATTCAAAATATATCGTTACCTACTCCACTTGCACGTTCTCTGGTTAGCCACTAACACGGGGTTAATCGAATAAATCTGACGGTCATCAGTACAACAACTGTCAGATTTATTCGGTTAACCCGGAGTTAGTGGCTAACCAGAGAACGTGCAATTGGGCCTAAGGAATCTAACATTTAAATTTGAATTTGCGTAGTTGACACATCTCGAATTAGGTGACTTTCGTTCTCAACATGCGAACACGTGAATACGCGTGTCACCTTGACAGCGCAGTCCCGCTCCTCGAAGTGCACAAACGCGTAGTCCTTGATCTTCTTCACGCGCTCCACGTTGCCGAACCGCTCGAACTCGTCCTTCAGCGCCTCCTCGGTTATCTCTTGAGTCAGGTTCCGGACGTACAACACTTTTACCTGATACATACAAATAATATAATAAGTTTAATTATAGATACTGTTTAATAAATTAAACAAAAGCTAAGAATTATATTGAATTATTTACTATTATTGTGAGTCATAGTTATGATTTTGGAATTTTGTATTAGACTGACTAACACTTCTAGTTTACTCTATGGAGGCTAATGTTGCTGTATATAAAAATAATAATTAATCTTAGTATCTAAAATATATAATTATTTATTATTCCTAATCTATACTATACTAATATTATAAATGCGAAAGTAACTCTGTCTGTCTGTCTGTCTGTTACGCTTTCACGCTAAAACTACTGGACCGATTTAAATGAAATTTGGTATAAAGAAAGTCTGGAGCCTGAGAAAGGACATAGGCT
Source organism: Polylopha cassiicola (assembly GCA_038024825.1). Taxonomy (NCBI): domain Eukaryota; kingdom Metazoa; phylum Arthropoda; class Insecta; order Lepidoptera; family Tortricidae; genus Polylopha; species Polylopha cassiicola. The sequence continues at coordinate 2,338,234 of CP149053.1, read as the reverse complement.
ACTTTTTAACCGACTGCAAAAAAGGAGGAGTATCACGCGGACGAAGTCGCGGGCAGAAGCTAGTAATTAATAATTTCTGATGCCTTTGCGGTTATTACACATTGTAATGAAACAACTAACGGATTTAACTCGCTTATTTTATTTTATTATCTGACTCGCTCAACGATGATCACTTTAGCATAAGACTATTGTCAGCTCAGTCGTGCTACGATTATGGAATATTTAAAGGATGCGAAACGTCAGCCAATAAAATACGCGAGTTAAATCCGTTAAAATTGTTTCATTCCAATATATACCTAATTACAATTATTGACAGGATAAACAATCACATGACACCAGGAGTGCAATTTTGTAGATAGTTATTACTTACTTTACTCATAGTTTGCTCGTCCGGCTCTTCTTGGGGGTCCGCCCAGTCCACTATAATATCACAGCCCCATACCTAGTAACAAACACAAGTAACAATACTAATCATTTATGGACCTTAAAGATGTACCTACCTATACAACATTGCACAATAATATATCGCACCTTCGGTGGCACAAGGGCACAATTGTCAAAAAATCCAAAACTTAACTCAATTATGGATTTTTTGACAATTGTGCCCTTGTGCCACCGAAGGTGCGATATGTGTCTGGCACTTTTTTACATAAGTTAGCTACGTATTTAAAAAAAGAACTGTCGTTACGGATCAATATTTGAACAGTGTTTGCTAATTTAAACTTAACAATATTTTAAAACAATTTACACAACAATTTCAATAACAATATAATGGCAATTCCAAATAGATAAAAATTTCGAGAGAAAAAATGCAATTACGTCACTATTGAAATAGAAGTGCGATTAAATTGATCTCCCAAAGTTTGTTCTATCTACTGTAAATAGTTATATGAAGTAAAGTAGTGTATATTCACCTTTATTCTACCGGTGCCCAGTCTGCGTTTAGCTAGCGACGCCGCCTTGTGAGACTCGTATTCCAAAAAGCAAAACCCTCTATTTTTCTTCTTGTCATCGGGCGAACTATAAATTATAACCTCGACGAGTCCGGCTGCAATCACACAGACACATGTAGCGGGGGTAGCGTGCACAAAGCTCGGCAACTTGTCAAAAAGCTTCCCTCGACCGTATATCGCTTTAGGTTCATTCCTTTATCGCTACGATATGAAGCAAATCAAATGATATTCCAGGACAACATATAGATACGGTACTGAAGTACTATTCTAGAGAACAACAGCGAGATTCTCCAGTCATTACCAGTGCGCATTCTCGATGCGGAAGCCAATAGTCGGGTTAACACTTCGTTCGCAACTACCGTCAGATCGTGATTCGTTCTCGGTTTATACATTCCTTTATTATCAACAATAAATCATTAGGCATCTCTTAGAGCGTACCGCGTTCGCCTGACCGCACGAGCGGCTCTAAATACATACGGCGAAATCATAACTTGTAGCAGAGAAACGCTAAAATAATGGAGCACAGTGTGCAGACAGTTAGGCGATAAACGGCGGGCATTGCGCCTGTTCGTGTTCCAATCAGTTCAATCGTAATTCGGTTTAGTGTTCGGTCAATGCCCTCTAGTCTACCAGGTACAGGCGCTAAGAAGTCGTCGACGGGGTCGGAGGGAGCCGTCGCTGGGTCAGGCGAGCCGCGCCGAGAACTAACCACGCCCACACCACAACTGAATAGCATTTATTATGAATTCGACAAGGACTTACGTGCGTGCCTAGTAAACTCCTCAAACAAATCGTCCCGATCTCGATTCTTAGGGATATTCCCCACGAATAAACGGTGATTGTTAAAGGAAACCGTAACGCCAATCTTTTTCCCCTTTCGAATTTCATAATCATTCAGCTGCAAGAACAATTCGAGGAGAATAGCCAATGGCCGGGGCCGGTCGCGCGGCGGCGGCCGCGTCCGGGCGCAATGACTGGAGACGGGAGCGGGGGCAGCGGGGAGCAGCGGGGGGGCGCGGGGAGCACGGGGGAGCAGCGGGGGAGCAGCGGGGGAGCGCGGGAGGGGGAGCAGGCAAGCGGACGCAAGCGGGACACCCTCAGCGGTCCACACCAAGCCCCACGCACTCAACCCAACTCTACAACTCCTTAATCATTCGAGTGACACTTTACCTGTTAATTTACCAAACTCTTCCAGTATCTCCTCTTTGCCTTTAGACTTGGGAATGTTGCCGACGAAAAGTCGCAGATTCGGTACGCTAACCTTAATTCTCAGAGTCTTCCCTGGTTTTATTTCGTGATTATCGAGCTGTGGGAAAAATAATAAGGGAAAAATTTTGAAAAACGTATCGTTTCGGTAACGGCCGCGCCAAGTCGGTGGTCGGTCGGTCGCCGGGCGGTGGCGGGCAGACGCGCGCAGTACGCGGTGATGATGACGGTTAGAGCCAATCGTGATGAGTTAACTGTACTTTTGATGATAAGCCGAAAGTGTTGTACTGAGCAAAGAGGAGAGCCTGAGATATATTAAATTCTCAGCCGGAGAACATTTTGAAGCCAATTGAAAGTTAACCCTGTGAAGTGGACCGTTTCAGTGAAAATAAAAAAAAGCGAGTACAAGTGTGATGGTAACAAAAAAAAAATTAAAGCAACTTAAAATTGAACGAGGTGCACAGTGAAGAACGGGATGATATCTCAGGACAAGCGAGGCTAGTTCAGTTTATAGGTGTTATATTGCACATTTATACAGTTCAGTGATTATATTGATAAGGCGCCCACACGCGTTTAAATAAACATTATTTTATCAAAACTCTATAAGTAATGACGCGAAGGTCCGATCTCGACAACAAGTACGTTTTCAATGATATCTGAACGCGAGTGACCGCGCAAGTGGTGGGATAGTAATGTCATGCTGTTTAAATGATAGAAGAAGCTTAAATCTAAAAATCCCAAGTGTCTGTGAGTATAATCGACAGGCAAATGATCGAAACTTGCAAAAATACTGGCAGATCTAGTAGTCTTGCAAGTGACGCCGGCTTGGCGACTTCAACGGCGGGTCAAGCCATCATTCTCCAATACGGCGGAATAGCAACCTTATCACAATGGAATAAGATATCCTGTCTAATAAAATTTAAAGTTCTAATTAATTTCATGTTAATGTAAATCGCTTGGGAAAACAAATTAGTTAAATAAATATTTTAGAGGTTGCGTTTGGTGTATTTTTTTTTAATACGCGATTCCTTCTCATTTAGGCTACATTTCACCATTATTTTTTGTTACTATTTGGACATCTATAGAGAGAAATACATATTTATATGAGAGACAATCTCAAGTCAGGTAAATTTAAATTTATTAAATTGTATAAAATCTTGACAATTTATTGGAATTAACTTTTTATTGCCAAAATCAACATCAAAGAGAAACAGCTGGTTCATATAAATTTAAATAGCAATAACAAACAGTTTCAGAGGTTAATGCTTTGACCCGAGGGACATTGGATATACACAGGGGATCAAAGTCGCCAAGCGACGGCCTCAATAGTGCTGTGATTCGAATCATTCAAAGGAATATACAAACATTCGGCGAGAAACCTGGAAAGTAGATGTCAAATTAGAAAAATTTTGTTTCAGATTTACATTGCACCAATTTCATACATCTTTTTAAATCAATTTGGTGTTACCAATTCAATTTTAGTATTGCGGCAAGAGCACACGGTGTATGGCTATTCAACACATGTGCCTGGTAACATCAATTGTATTGAATAGAGACAGGTGTCGGGCGATTTATAAAGTGGGTCGATCGTTTGCGAATATCAAGGTTGCTGGTGCCGCGGCGATTCGCTAGATGGCACCAGTCTCTATGCAAACGCTTAACTGTTGCTAAGCAGATCTGGGGAGTGGCAAAACGGATTTTTAGTGAAGATAAATAATTTGTGAGATCGATAATTTTAAACATTTTACAACTCCCCACTTTTGTACACCCAATCACGTTCTTTATGATCTAAATTTGACATACAAACTAATTTAACGATAAACTCTATATTATTATGTAAATTATTCATACGAAGAATCAAAGTTAGATCACAAAAACGACACAATGCCAAGAGCAACAAAGTCCAAACTGCGCTGACAGTCGTGGACAACAACAACACGCCGTGAGCGCAATTCTAGACCGTCTAAGTATGAAACGGCTGAGTTTGTGTGGACACGGGATCAAAATTTAATTTAGATAGTAAATCCACCAAACCGAGCGGGTTCAAGTCCCAACGTGTCGCGTGTTGTGTTCAAGGGGACCAACCTCCTGCACGGCCCGCTGGGTGGCTTCTCTGGTGGTGAACGTGACGAACGCGTATCCCCGGTTGGTCCCGGTCATGGGGTCCATCATGAGGCGCAGGTCCCATATGCTCCCGCAGCGCTCGAACAGCGGGATCAGCTCGTCCTCGTACATGTCCTTGGGTATTTTCCCGCAGAACACCTCGCAGCCGGCGCCCGGCGTGCCGCCCTCCCACCCGGGCGGCGGCCCGCCGTACTTGCGCTGACCTGTACGAGTTTATAAGTAATCATAAGCTATACCGATTTAAAATTTCACAAGAACAATTTATATTTGAACTTTTTGACCCTGCGAACTTTTAGTTTTCAAATATAAACGTCTATGTCTAAGGATATGTAACACGATTTTATTTTGTGTGTCGGCGAACCTTTTTATATAGAATGTATATTTTATAATTGTTTATGGTTTTTTATAATATTGTTTTGTTTTTAGTATTAAGTGGGTCTTTAATATATCTTTCAACTAGAATAATCTAGTCCCAAAGTAAGTAAAGCTGTTACTATGGGTACCTAATAGCACTGACATATCTGACATCGAACCCGCAACCTCCGGTTTCGTAGTCAGGGATCACTAGACCAATACGTAAATATATATGTACATATATGTTAATTTACACTTAAATTATTTACTTATAATGTGAAACTTGCACATAGTGAATTTTCATTTTATTCTGATCCTTAGTATACAAGAGGTGGGGGTCATGATTCTCTACAGCAATTGTTTAACTGACATTTTGAACCTTACAGTGATAGAGATAAGATCGTTTCGCTTTTATACTTAACCTTTTTAATGGTATAATAAAACAGTAATTAGTATAATAACTCACTATAGCATACCGTATAGGTAATTAAGTTATGAATTGTTTTAGTACTTTGAATTTATTATTACTAATTTATAACACGATCTGCACAAATATTTTTTTTATCGCGCGAGAATGATCTGTCACTGTCAAACTTTTGCAACTAGTGAAAGAGCGACAGAGAGAGACAAATACCTTATGCAAGACCTTCTGCTGTCTCTTTTCATCGCTACTTCCCTCATCTCTGCAAGAGTATGAATGTGGCCACCGCATTACGGTGCTAGCCCTTTTGTACAAGTACTTAGATACTTAGTACCTATCTATAAAGAATGTGTGTCGCTTCGCCAATGATGCGTGTCTTGGACATGTTATATGTACCTACCCTAGTACTATATTATATTATATCTTCCTATTTTATATTATATTTATCATATTAAGTGTATTATTTATTTGCGCCTACACATGCTCTCTGTTCATCTCAAAGGATGACTGGTAGAGAATGCCGTATGGCATTAAGTTCGCCTTTTGTACATTAATTAGTTTTTTGTGCAATAAAGAATAAAATAAATAAATAAATAAATACTAGTACTAGTAATGACACATAATTTAGTTTTCATATTTTTGCAAATAAAATCAAATTATTTGTGATAATCCTGTTATACACACACTGGTTAGCTCGGTCAGCTACGAATATGGGAACTGTAAAGTTTTCGAAACGTCAGAAACTAAAATCAAATACGCCAGTTAATTCATTTCAAAATGATAGGTACCTGATCTTAAAAAACCAAATCATTTATTTTTTTAAATCATGATTTCTCATTTCACGATAAAATATTATCAAATAAATAAATGTTGTACAAATATTCATTATTCTAATTCGTTCTACTTTAACGGCTCTATTAGACTATAAGTACAACTATCTAATAAGATTATTTTTAACAAGATTTGCAACTACCCACAGAAAATAAAATTTTAAAGTAGCAATTCCAATTGGATAAGCGAGACAAACATAGAAAACCTGCTAATTAGAAATAACCTACTCATAATTGGACCGTGTTAAACGTTCGTGTGTTAACCCACAAAAAATCGGGTTTTGAGTTATGAATGCAGTTTTATTAAATAGATCATGAGGAATACGGCAGTGTAATCCATTTTGTAAAAAAAAATCGTAGAATATTCTAGAGCACAAAATCGGTTATTGCTTATTTCCTATGTCAGATTTGTATTTTTGCATTAATGTGTTAAGCCACATAACACATTATTGCCTATTTTCTATGTCAGATTTGTATTTTTGCATTAATGTGTTAAGCCACATACCTAACACATTAATTAATGCAAAATTCTAATTTGTTGTTTTAAAACCAATATAACTATAATGCACTTATTTTTAGAAAATGTAATAAAATACACAACAAACGTACTAAAACTTTAATCTAGGTACTTATTTAATTAACGTTTTTATTGTTGTATAACATGTTTCAAATATCATTATAAGTTCTGCTGCTGTAGGTATAAGTTAACACTTAAGTAAATATTATTTCAATTAGGAACTTAAAAATCATAACAAAACTTATTAATTGTATCATTTTAAATGAAACCAATACATATTTTAGGGTTCCGTATCTTATAAAGATATATCTGTATCTGGTATCTTACAAAAAATGGAACCCTTACAGGATTACTTTGTTTTTTGTGTGACCCTTTACCTCAGTAACGCGTGGAGGTAGGTATCAAGCTGAAATTCATAGTAATTATCAAATACTCACGACTACCGTCCCTTGGTAATAGTAACAAATTCACAAAAAATCGCCAACGCAATCAAAAGATACCGCCGTTTATGTCGCGAATTGACGCAAATTTTCAACACTCGCTAGGGAATCTAAACCTACAGGGCATTTCTCGTGAACTCAGGATCTTGAAATTTAGTACGAGGTAACGTTTTATAGCACAGATAAAGAAAAAAATACGAAAACCATACATTTTCAGTTACATCATTTAAAAAATATATATTTGAACTTATATACCTACAGGTTTATTTATAGTACGGAACCCTTGGTGCGCTAGTCTAACCCGCACTTAACCGATATATTTTTTATATCCATCATTAGATTAAAACGTGTGTGAGAAAAAATAGAATATTACACATAATAATATTTTATTATAGAATGACAGACATGTCTTCACAATTTACCTATCAACTCTTCGAAAAATGGTTTTTAAGTGGTTTATTAACTTTTTAGGTACGGAAGTAGGTATATATTATTGGTTTAATTCAATATGATAAAATAATAATAATAAATCAATTTGCTTAAGACTTTGAAGTAATTGAAATAGGTAATATAGGTATATAGGTTGTCTGGTAGAGAATGCCGTATGGCATTAAGTCCGCCTTTTGTACATTTGTTTTTTATTGTGCAATAAAGTGTAAATAAATAAATAAATAAATTTTAATATAAGTGTTAACTTGTTGTACTTATTTCTCATTTTTAGCAGAACTTATAATGTTATTTAAAACATGTTATAACAATAAAAACTAAATAAATAAGTACTTACATTAAAGTTTTAATACGTTAGTTGTTTATTTTATTACATTTTCTAAAAAAATAGTGTAAAATATATTCATTTTAAAAGAACAAATTAGAATTTTGCATAGTGTTATGTGGCTTAGCACATAAATGCTAAATGTAATGAACCTTATAGCTTTTAAGCATTAACCATTTTTCTGCTTTTTCTTTTTAATTATGAATTTATTGTAATAAAAACATTTATATCCTTAATCTATGCACTTCAACAAAAAAAATGATACCACATAACAATATTTTTTTGCTTAAAATAAGCGGAAAAAGAAGAATGTTCTCAAAAAACTTTAAACGCCGATATCTCAAAACTACCTCGGTGTGGGTTGACACACGAATGTTAAACACGGACCAATTTAGAATCACAAAGTACATCTCTACTTGGAATCTTATTGAGTTAAGTATATAAACTACCTATTCGAAATATATCTGCAAATTTGAATTTAAATTCGCGTGATGATACGAAATCAAAGAAAAAACAATTTAGGCTTATACACAAGTACTTATGAAGGTCAGAAGACAACATTTCGTGATTTCACACTATTCCAGTAACTGTTCTATATAGTGCCTACCCCCACGTCTATACAGACACTGCGCGCACGCGCTCTACCGACTACCCAGTGCGACTGACCTGTGGTGACGTCTAACGTGTACCCAGTCCGGGCCAGGATGTGTTTGATCTTGTCCTCGTCCGGCCCCTTGACCTGGACAGCGGCCGCCAGCGCCGGCGCGCCTTGCACGCCAGCCCGGCTTTTCTGTCTGGAAACGTAACAAAAAAAATATACAACCACTGTTACAAAATATTATGCACAGCACAGTGAAATGGGAGGGGCTGTTATGTATATAGCTTTATACCATAGATAATACTTGTATGAAACTAGCCTTATAAACTGTTGTCAATATTTAAAATAACTGTATACGATACTAATCATCTGAAGTGTTATTCTGAATTCTCTATACTTTTATTTATGTATTATTTACAACAAGTAATAGGGATAAAAAGGGATATAGCTAATAAGTTGATAAATAAAGGTTTTTTTCGAGTTTTAAATAAGTTTCGCGTTTTAGTACCTATTTAGATAACTTTAAAAAGACTTGTGTTATAAATGTTATACTATAGATCACATGCTGGACTATTATCAAAAAAGCGTGGGGTAAATTACTAATATATATATATCAAATTTGAGATCTACCGACTTCATTTGCTAGCAATAGCGCAATATCCGCAATTCGGACTGCAAAACCAAATTTACGAGGCCGGAATACAATCAGTCTCTTTCCATCGCACGGCGCCGGAGCGAGACAGCTTGTGAAATACGCGCGGCAATTCCGAATTGCGCATAAATCTCGCTGAAATGTGACCCACGTAAAACACAATAGCTTCGAAGCGCTCCCATATCGTAAAATGTACGTACTCGACGAATTTATTTTTAAACCGGCGCTCTTTAAAACGCGCATGCAATTATAATGTCATCGGTCGCGTGGGGTACTCAGGGATCATTGTAGGAAAAAACGCAATGCGATTTCATTGCGCATATTTAGTTATCACGGCATCGGTAGGCGATTTGCATAGGTTGTGACGAGAATATAAAAGCTTGCAAACGAGTTTTGCATCATGCAACGCGATGCAGAGGCTAATGACCAGCCGTAATCTAATCTCGCGAACGGTGCAAACAGGCAGACGTGAGGGCAAATAGAACGTCAAAATGATCTTGTTACTGAGAGCCGAGTGAGACCGCGCTTCACTACACATTTTAAAGCCTTAACTGTAGGCCGTTTCAACTGCCTATTAGATTTTTTTTCTAATTGGATTTAGAGATCTATTTTTGACATGTACGGCGCTTCTCAACATTAAGGTGCGTAATGGAAAGCACCTTGAAAACGTTTTAGTCCTGTCATGCCCTATTAAGCTATTTAACATGGCCACACTAGACCACGCTCTCCTATTGCGCGGAAACTAAACGAGAGGGCGCCAGCGGTACGATGCACGATTGTTCGCAATTTAAACCGCGAACATGGCCGATATTGTGTCAAATCAATTTTTTTAGATTGTGACCCAGATAAGCAGGAAATTTGGCATACGTCCAATATCGACAGAGTTGCCAGGTTGAAAAATATGACACAACTTACCTATAGGTCTTCATGACTCCACATAAATAAGCACTTTTATTAGATACATGCTCGAGATTTGAATCTAAAAATTGTCCAAGAACACTTAAAGCACCGTCGGATGGAAATTCTTTTAAGGCATCTAACGCACGCTCGTCCAGTTCTGCGTGCGCTAGCTTTCCAGTCTTATAAATGTCGTCCAGCTTAGCAGCTACCTGGAATAGGAAACCAGACACACACTTCACTATGGCTTCATATGCTCAACACTTTCTGGAAATTACCCTTTGTAACTCATTTAGGGAGCCTTCTTGTATGGCTTCAGAATAATTACTTTCTCAATTCGAAATCCAAGAAATAAATCAAGTAGGTATATAGGTATATATACCTATGTAAGTATATCTTTACACCTACATACTGGCAACAACAAAAAGTTATTTAATAGGCACTCCTAGGTTTATCAATGTCTCTAAGCCCTAAGTTAATTTGTTTTTACCTATATAGTGTACCTTGATAGTAATACCTAAGTACTTAAACTTAGGTATCAAGACTAGTACTTAGGTAAATAATCATGTCATTGTAATCTACCTACCTACCTAGCTTGAAAATTTATTTTGATTTAAATTCACCTTTTGTACACTTATGTGCAATAAAGTAAATAAAATGGTATCACTTTAATAATAAGCTACACACCTACTTATTTAATGCTATGGAAACATTTGATAACAATAAACTATTTAAGTAACTACTGGTAACTCTTTCTAATTACTTATCCTAAGTAGGTACACAAGTACCCACTTAATTATTACCTACTTAAAAAATCATAACATAAATAATGTCCATACAACTTTGTTTTCTACATGATACATACCATTTTTAAATAATGTATAAAATAAGAATATAAGTTATCATCTACTCAAGTACTTAATATTACTTACTTATATTCTTAATTTCTATATATTAGGTAAGTACCTAAGTATATACTATTTTCGAGAAATTTACATTCCACATATTAAATGTGGTATTATTTTTACACCTACTTTTCAAACAAAACTGAAGCATTTCAAGAAAATATTATTGCTTTATTTCAAAATAAAACACTAACAAACCAGTAACTACAAAAACACCTATCAATATGTAGGCCTATGGAATATTTTAAGACAGACTCAAGCTGTGTATTAATTAAATAACAGCAGTAAATGTTGCATTACACATCTTGTGTACTGTGAAGGTCAACTTGAGGTTTAAAAACCAGCCAAGTAGACACAAGGAAAACATGAGCTTACACAAGCACCTACAACATAAATAAAAGCTAAATAGCTACATTAAAAAACTGATAGCACATGTGTGAAAAATATTATTATAGGTAACCTAAGATTACCTTTAGTGAACCTAGCAACAGAATGTTAAAAGCAAAACATTTAATGTAAACATGCTGGCTCGATGGAGGGTCATATCTTTCACCTTACTATCAGAGAAAGTTTGCAAGATAGCTCTTTTCAGTAATAAACATGGCAGGTAAGTATTGCAATGTGCAATGATACTGCAATATGATATGCAACTTATCCCTACCAGTATAACTTCAGTTAAGAATCCAATAAGAACATTTTTAATACTAATTGGAAACTTATAAGAACTCAAGTTCTATACTTGTCATCAAGTATAATTAAATAATCCAATAAGACTTGCCATAATGTGATAATGACAGGGTCATCATCACTTGACCTCAATTATGTTTTTGAATATATAATACAGCTTTGTTCTCAAATTGAAGCTGCTTTCGAGATATAGTGTCATGGTTTAGCGATAAAGTTTTCATAAACAAAACTTGGAGTTAATCGAAGACTTATGTATTGTTTAAGAATATGATAGTAAAGATAATTTATTACATTTCTTATTTCTAAATTATATTTTCTATTGTACAAATAAATAAACAACATAAATAGCAAAAATAATGTCATGTGTAAATCATAGTATGGTCATCGCACACCGAGCAAAAAAGTTAAAACTGAAAGTTATAACTTTTATTCGCTGCGGATTGTAAATTACTGTTTGTATAATATTAACAGTAGAAATATATTAATAATTTAAAGGAAAACTCACCTTAGGATCCAAGCCATAGTCAATGAGTTTGCGGTAATCTGGTGTTCGGCCAATGTCGGAGTCCTTTCCAGGCACATCTTCGATGGATATTTCTCCATTGCCCTCCGCCATTCTGAACATTTTTATCAAACGTTTGTACTCACTATACACTAAGCTTTTGCAATATGGAGTAACCTTATGAGCAGTTTCTTCTTCAAAACTTCTGATAACTACTAGGAACACTTGGAAATTATATTTCTATGGCTCGCCTACTACAGATGATGTCATTCGACAAAATTTCAAGAAAGCCACGCGTGTGAGCAGCGCTGACGAATATTGAATTATGAACTGCGATAACAAAATTACTACATTGATATTCATCTAGGTAAAAATAATAATATTTACCTTAATTTGTAATTTTTGTAATTTTGGAAGAAAATGATAACTCTTTAATCGTCCGAAAAACAAAAAAACAAATGATGTTCAAACATATGAAACTATGAAACAATGAGATCGTGCACTCCTCATTCCATCCGGGTAAAGGCAAATTTCAAAAACCGAATGCGCGGGTCAATGCTTTCTTTTAGTGAAGTGACACACTATTTTTGAAACTATAATAAAAATCGGTACTAGAACAAAAATTCTACAGTCGTCCCTAAACAATAACGGAGATGCAAAATCCGGCGGTCAATGACCGAAATAACACTACAGAGTAAACTGTGACAGCTCTTTATAAACTGTTACTCATATCACTTTCGATATAATAATCACTTTAAAACACTTTTATAACTCCATCTGAAGCGATTGACAAGCACTAAAAACTTTCCGCGCATGAAACTTTGCCGAATGCAAAACTGCAATAAGTTGAGAGTGCAACTGCATTGCACCCGATAAGAACCGGCCGGCGCGCGCCACAATTTCCAAATAGAATCCAGTTAGAATCAGCGTAGATAATGCGAAAAAGTAAAAATCACTATATCACACAAGCACTTTACAATCAAATCTATTGGAGGCACTGTACACGAAAATAATTACCTATTAATTTTGCTAGTTGGTGGCCGAGACAGATATGGCGGCACCGCGCGACGTCAACGTGACCGCCAGTACGGGGTTCTCATAACGACGCGAGCGGGATATGCAACGAGGAGTGCATTCAAAGTTTCAAAGGCACTTAATTTGTTTCTAAAGTTTTAAAAATCTCTCTGTTTATAGCCTAATTGCGACCGCAGCGAGAGATGAGATATTTTTATTGCACAGAGAGTTTTTGCAATGGTTGCGAATAATTTTGAATGTGAAAGAGCGCGGCGCGTCGCGCAAGGCTGCCGGCCGCGAGGTGAGACAGGCAACGGCAAGACGGCGGCGAGTGAGAAGCCGAGAGCGAAGGGGGGAGGGTGTTGCAACCCGCGGTGCAGGCGTGCAGCAGCGACGCCGCACCGAGCTCGCCTGCATACTTGCATATACACGCACACTCGCAAACCCTCTGACCTTCGTTACCCGTAATCGATTCACTGTCAGAGTTTCGCCTTTGTTATTATAATAGATCCTTTGGTCAAATTTTAACACCTTACCCTTTATTAAATCTATGACATAGAATCTTATGATAATTTATCAGAAGAGTAACAAGTTTTTCTTGTTCGAAACTAATAGAATTAATTTAGAGAATTGCATTAAAAATAACATTGGTGGTTACTCTAACTAGAATTTTGCTAAACTTGCAAAAAGAAATTAATTCAAATTTGCGAATAAGATTTTTTAACTAACTTGAATTATAATTATTTTACTATTGGAATATTTTTTATACTTACCTACAATATAAGACCTAATCATTTACTTATAACACTTTAAATGCCTAAATACCTACTACCGATATTTTACAGTAACATAACTAAATGTTTTAAAAAATAGCATAAAAGATCACACGGTTACTAATCGACATGTCCAATAGTAGAACAAGGTTCATTACTCTTTGATATGGAAACGAAGGGATAAAAGAGTTAATCGCAATAACCCCTTGCTTTAGTTCGCTTACACCTGCTGATCATCGAAGCCGTAGGTATGTGTTCGCGAGTCGAGCGAGACACATTCACATATTTAAAACTGGCCTTCGTACTTCATGTGTATGTGTAAGAAACTCGGATCTGTATCCGCCGCATTATGTGGGTAGGTAGGGCGGCTACTGCGGTGCCTTGCTTTATGCGGACAAGGTTTCAACAAAGCTTTCGCACAGCTACAATAATCCTTATACGACAACAAATATAAAGTTCAAAATTGAGTGAATCCTCAGTGCAGACTCTTCCTTTACAAAGAAATCGAGTGAAGTGAGTAGTAGCACGACCACAAGACAGACACACTTCCTTTCTCACATTTTCTTGATATCAATAGCATTGAAGTTTAAAATACAGCAGTAAAACGAATTCTCGTTCAGTTTCCGGTGCAGGCCAGTTTTGCTTTAAAAAGAACTTTGCTTTATTAAATTTACACAATAATAAAAGGTCGCTATTAAATAAAATACAAAATTAATATGTAAAACTAAGTATATCAAATTTACTTAAAAGACCGGTAACTATCTATATCAACTAGCTTACCAAAAATCGGTAATTAAATTTCACGGCCATCACTATTTTCAAAATTTGACAGATTCAGTTTTATTTTTTTTGCAAGTGGAATTTGGCATACAGCCAAAACATTTTTCAGCCAGTACACAATTCTTAGATTGCACGATGTAGGTAAGACAAACTTTTTATAGGTATATTATTATTAGTTTATTACCTATTTTATTCATTTCCTTTAATAAATTTAAAAATAGGCAAGATATCTACTTAAAGAATACTACTTCACACTAACTTATTGGCATACCTACGTAATATCTAAATAATCTACTAGATATTATATTGAGTAATTAATTTAAGAACGTAACGAAGTTGGATAACACGTGTATACTTATTTAGGTACTAAAAACCGAAAGGAGTTTATATAGAAATAACGCGAATCACTCGTCACGGCCACATCTCTGTATAAATAACCTTTTGCAAACTGCCGCCGCTAACGTACTCCAATACAGCATTCGCGATAAGGTACTTGGTGCGTATTTTAAATACGTCAACAGGTTCATTGACCTGCGCAGTTTCGCGCCGTATGTTGCCGAATTTTTATTGTGTCTGTAGATTTGTGGGTCGCGCACTAGCTGACGTGACGTCGCGGGCCCACCGGCCCAGACGAAGGTGACGTCATCCTATCGAATTAGCCGGTGTATCTAGTTCTAGTTTATCGTGTTCACAAAACGCGTACTACGCATTTAAATAGTCGCCCTAATCTAACCCGCTTTGAATAGATCACTAGTGCCATCGTGCCTATCATATGGTGTCGAGGTCAATGGTATTTGTTTATTTTTTGCCGATTCAAGGGCGTCGTTTTGCCGAAACGTTGCGTGCTAAATTTGACGCTGGATTATTTTGCGGGTGTCAGTTAGGTGAAGGGATTTGTTGAGACGCAATTAAGTCGTGGAAGAATCTCGTGTATTGTCGCGGAGGTTCTCGACCTCTCGGCGGCGGCGGCGGCTCTGCAGTTCGCACATTCAATAGAGCACAGATCGGTTGTTTTGTTTCGCCGCGGTCACGTCCCGATCCCTGAACGCCCAGAAACAAACGCTTATATCAAATACGTACTTACTAACTCGTTAAAATACTTGGGTAAGTAAGTAGGTATCCTTAGACTCGAGCTATTTAAATCGCGAATATCCGCATGAACACTAATCGAGGTTATGAATTTGGGTCATAGATTCTATAAGACTTTTTATAACTTACCTACGTACTAGACGTTACAAGATGCTCAGTGGCTTCATTGTAGATTAGGTACTTACGGAAGTTATTCGATTCTGTTGTGATCCCCCGATCCCATAAATGCTGAGCTTAAACCCTCAGTCAACATGCAATGTAGTTAACTATGTAAGTACTTAGAACAAGAACTAATCATTGTTAATATTTATTGCTTGTCTGCCTATAACTCACTATTGATGGGTTTATGGAAATACGAAGTACCTACCTATATATTTGACCCATTCCTTCGTACTCATGTACTTACTTACTTGCCTAATAAAATTGATCCCTACCTACTCTGTAGCCACTATGTACTTAAGTACCTAGTATTTGACTAGGTAATTATAAACGTTAAATCTCATTTAACAAAATGAATAGGTAACATAAATATAGTCATGACCTCAGACCTATTCTAAACTTATTTACCTAACTACAGAGCCTTCGACGTCTCTGATGATAACTTTGATAACCTGCATATATATCTAATATATAATTTTTTTGATATATAAGTTGGCATAGTGGTTAGCGTTTTTACGTGATTTTTGTTTGACATCTTGATTTTGATATCAATGCAAGTAAAAAATGTTTTATTCTCAATCCCAATATTCCTTCACCTACCTATACATATTATAGCGAATAGACAGGCATATAATATAGACAAGGGTCGAAATCAGGAATTAAAAAATACTGTTTCGTCACTTGTGATTTTTATTCACTATAGGGTAGGTTCAGGAAAATTGGAATTGAGTTAAAAACTTTTTGGAACAGCATAATGATATTATGTATTATTATTTACTTAAATAAAAAGATTATCAAGGTATTTATAGCTATTTATTAGGTAATCCCGTTATCGTTATCACCAAATTTGAATCATCTATCTAACGAAGTCTTCCTGTTATTGTGTGCGAAACTTGAGCTCCCTTCGGAATTTTACAAGCCTTTAAGTTACGTTTTTATTGCTGCTAATTGCACGTAATTACGATTGACGGACGCGTCGACAGATAAGCGAAATTTGCGGACGTTCGAATGGGCCCAGCAACAGGTGGCCAGTGCGAAAAGTAGCCAACTTAAAAATTCAGTTTGGAAAAGATGAACTTACTGGTTTTGGGGCGAACTTTTTAAATGAGTCTTTGAAAGTGGCGCCCCCGCCGACTGTTGTAATGAATTTGTGGATTTGGCAATGAAGATCTGACTCAAGTTTTCTGAAAATTTTACCATCGATTATTGACTAAAGGTTACAAATGCTCTGGCAACCTTGATCTTTAAGAATACGGATATCTTTTTAAACTTTTGCTAGAATGAAACACTTGTATGCGGACGCCATGCTTGTCTCTTTTTTTCAACGTAATATTCAAGGTTTTCGATATTTCTGGTACACTCTAGATTTCTGAGTCGATTTTATCGTTTAATGTTCATGTGAACATTTGTTTCGAAGCTTTCGACAGATTTACATTATAGGCATTCCCGTGGGAACTTTTGTATTTCCTGGGAACCAATATGCCTTGTTTTCTACTTCAATATCCACAACCTACAGTGTTGCATCATGATCTATCGCATTGGTTAAGAATAAGATATACCGACTTAAATACAGTGGTAATCCGTAGCGCTTAGGTAAGCGTTAGGTATAGTCAGTATGTAATTAATACAGATTTCACAAATATTTAGTATGATGTATATTTTAAACAATCGCGCCAACATTCATATCCTCATTAGTCGATGCGATGAGGGCTAGTCTTGATTGAGGTCTATCTGTCATGTTCCACCAATGAGAGACGTACTTGCCTGTGATTGGTGGAACATGACTGCTGACATCACTCAAGACTAGCGACATCTAGCGGAGTTTCGACTCCTGATAAATGATGTTAATTATGATGAATGGTAGTTACTATTGTGTGCAGGTTGTCTGGGACGCATCCTCCGACTAAAATTAACTAGCAACGAAACACACTCTTGGCTGTTTTCTTAAATCCAATTTCAATGAATTTGGATTCGTCTAGTTGCTGTATGTTACTTTGATTTGGTATTGGTTTATATTTATGAGTTAATTATTTTATTATTCGAATTAATTTTGAATTTGAATCATCATCAGATAAGTGTAAATCGATAATAGCAAACGAACGAATTCACATAGGCTTTCGAAAAGTCATGTGGTCAGGTTTCGTTTGCTTATGTCAGTTCCATAAAATATAATATATCGTAAAGATCAAGGTGCTCAATTATATTGATATAGATATATTTAAATATCTTAATTGTCAAGGGCGTTAGAGCGTATCCAATATATCTGACCATTTCTGGTAATACGATGCTGACTGTACCGAAGCTAGTTTAGCTTTAGAAGATGGTATGTATTTGAATAGGTATCACGCATTTTTTTTATTCTAGCTGAAGATTTGCTATCCCATCCGCTGATAATGGTAAAAGTGTGTATATTTGTATATAAACTCTTTATTGTACAACGAAACAATCACAGAAGTGAAATAAAACGTCCTATTCGTTGAGATACAACTTAAATTATTAATTATAATTGTTTTTTGGAAAATACTTACATTTAATCATTTATTATTCTCAAGAATTTAATTATACTTTAACACCGAGTCATTGTTTTCGGTTCGTTTAATATATTTAACTAAATTCTGTTATTTGAGATTCAACGGCAATTCTAAAAAGTCTTAATAAATACTAAAGGCCAAGTCACATCTTAGGTACCCTATAAAAAGTCCCCTTCATGTCCTAAATCGCATTAAAATAATTTGAGAATCTTGAATATCCAGTCTTTATAGCCGGGTGGCTTTCCTGTGTCGACCATGGGTTTTTAACAAGATAGGTTTTAATTTAGGTCTTAATAAATAATGTTATACCTAGTTTGTTTGCCATACTATAATCGACAACACGTATTAAGAATATTGTAGGTTTCTAATAATTAAAATATGTGTGACACAATAAAATCGTTGATACGTTTTAACATAACACAACGGTGTTAGTTTAACTCGTCACTTTGCATTATGCTAACCACGAGCGCGAATGAGCAACTATTAAAAAGAAAACAAAATTTACAATTCAAAAATTTGGAATCGGTTCGTAGTACACCGTTGCCCCTATTTAACCTTAAGAATTGGGGAGTCTTGCCGAATAAAAGAACAAGTATTGTCCGTGACTGCGAAAGATTACCGTCACCTATCACAATTTCTCCCTATTGTAGACATTCATTAATTTCTTTATAGTGCCAACGGGTTTATCGGCCTATGGTGGACAAAGGCCGAATGGGAGACACGTTGTGATTAAATTACAGAATACAAGCCAGGTCACCTATGAATGTAAGTGGATTGACATGGGTCATAGTTCATAGACAGGTCGTGAACGATTTACCCTAGGAAACAGGCATCCTTAGGGCATTCATACCTTTGATTCATTATTAATATAATTCTACACAATGAATTGCTTATGTGTGCTAAAGGGATTGCGTCATAAAACTAGCTAAATAGATTCGGATCATGTTCTCATAGCGTGAGCTTCTATTTGTGTTGTTTTTACAACTTAATAACTTATTACCCATTGTCGACTAGCGCGAAACACTATCCTTCTCACTAAGTAACGTTCACATCAGGTTAGAAAGTCATTCATCAATTTCTGCGACAGCAC
Organism: Polylopha cassiicola; assembly: GCA_038024825.1. Lineage (NCBI taxonomy): Eukaryota > Metazoa > Arthropoda > Insecta > Lepidoptera > Tortricidae > Polylopha > Polylopha cassiicola. The sequence goes on along the minus strand of CP149053.1, from coordinate 2,318,940 downwards.
ATCGCGACCGCAGCAGAGCTCCCATGAAAGCTAGTATTAGAAATAAAAGCTAATAACTCCAAACACACGTTTGAAAGGCCTATTCATTATACCTAAGCGTATGTAGTACCACCCTACCATTAAGAAAAATCCTGTTCGGATGCGAGCTGGCCTGGGAATACTCGGGGGTCAACGCCATTCGTTTCGCGTACTTGTCCCGCGCAAGCAGTGCGTATTATTATTTCGATAGATGTTTTTATTTTAGGGTCTGGGATCCGGTCTGAGCGCCCCCCCTCTCTGCGGCCGGCTGGCTCGCCCGCCGGGCTGCTCCTGCTTCGGCACTCGCATCGCCAATCCGTTTGGCGATCTGTATCATCTGTCATCCTTAATCTTGACGATTAAGATCTACGTAACCTTATCTAACCTATGAGCAAAGTAACGTGCACCATTCCTAATTATAATTATCATTAGTCGTACACATGATACCCGTCTACATACCTTCTAACTTTAATGTCAAGATTCAAATGAGTTGAAAAGTTAACACAACTTTTGATTGCCTATCTGATTTATACAAAGCTTACACTCGTCTTAGACGGAAGTTCTTAAATTTAATTGCAAAAAAATACGAACTATCAAGATCTTTATCTGTGACGAGACGACAAGTGCCGTTGCGAATGTTTCCAAACGGGAGGTCCGTAGTGGCAGCGCACCCGCGCGACCGGTTCTCTCAATCAATCTGAACCATTGAATCCGCGAAAGCGATGGCCGGTGCGAATTTCACACCAGTCTAGTCTAGATTCAGTAGTGTCGCAATAGCCTAGGTCTCAGATCAACGCCTAGAGCTGTGAGAACAAATAACGGGCGCGTCGCATGGATGCATTCAACGCCTTTGTGTGTACTTAATCTCTAGTTACCCGTATCTAAAGATCTAGGTTTACAGGGGGACTAGTCTATACAAAATTTCATGGGAGCTTTTTATTGAACCTTTTCTAGAGCTTTTGATTTTTGTTGTAGGTAATATGATTCGCTAGGATTGAGTTTGGTTAAACAGGGTAGAGGTGGAAGATGTCTTGCGACGTTCATTTAATAATGTAAAATAGTAAAACTGACTTACATTTTCTAAATTCAAAATTATAGTTATGTTTTCATAATATTACATAATTCACTGACGTCTTGAATAAACACGCGAAACTTTCTCCCTCGATATGTAATTGCCAAACAGCTGTGTATTGTCAAACAAAACAGCTGTCTGTTCAAAACCGAGAGGTTTAGTACGAGTAGAGTGTTTAGGGTGAATTGGGCACAATAAAAATAATGTAACTAATCCTTACACATGTTAAATGTGATGTAGGTATGATTTAATCTTATTGGAATGATACAAATTATTCCAATAAGATGGAATATTATTACTAAATAGCTAGTTAGGTACTTTCCTAAATTAAAATTAAGCTGATTTTAATTTATAATGCTATGCACAAAACCCTTTTAAATATGAATAATGAACTTTCTAATATAAACCTAAGTAGGTTGGTAACTAAATTAAGAAAACACGCCTTGTTAATATTATAAAACTAAAATGTAGTCCCTATTTGAACACTTTAAATAAATGCCAGAATTACTGAGACCGAATCTTCGTACAAATGTTTCTTTACAGACTTAGATCCTATGAAGATACTCATTTATAGTCTAAGGCAGTAAACTACACTATAACTGGACTTTACAATACAGTCCGAAATAAGGGTAGCCTTTTACACATACGGAAAAGCTTTAAAACAAAATACAAACTTACATACATAAATTTTATCCAAGCCTTGAAAGCCAGACTTAAATTTCCATTCACGAAAACAAGAACCTTATGAATTTACCAAAATGTAAATCAGGTTTGTCTCAAAAATAATTGTCTGCCTTCCGCATGAGATGTCTTTTGCCTGACGAGGTTGTCTCGAGGTCTCAGAGGCGACACGCTTAAACTTTGCCTTGTAAGCTTTAAAGGCTTGCAAAAAAACGAGTAGGCACCTATGTATTGGCATTTACGATACAATTTGTGATCAAATCTTATTATTTTGAGAAATGTTGTTTAAGGTATATGTTACATTATTGGGATGTCTTGGGAAACTCACCCAAATCAAATGATGTTACTAGATATAAACTTTAATTCAATGATAGCTTAGTACTTAATGCATTAAGAACCTACCTCGGAATAACCTACTTAGCTAGTTAACTGAGTACTTTTTGCTGTAATTAACACTAATTATTTATATTATATTTATCAGTTAGTCCGATATCGATGTGTAGGTATATGTAGACCAGGTATGTATAAAAAACAGTGTAAGTAATTGACTAGAATAAAAGGATTACTTCGGAGAATATTTTCCCTGTTTAAGTATTTGGGGGCTATCCAAAGTTATTACCTACCTACCTACTTTAATAAAAGTGCCATCTACTCTTGAAATACTTTATGAGTAGCTGCAGTTAATTCTCTCGAAGTATAATAATGTTTTCTTATATTTTCAAACTGTAAGAAGAAGAACAACGTTTTATTAGTGACCAGCACTCGATGGACGCAATTTTGTTGTATGTAATCTATGTATTATACATAATACACTTTTCACTCGTCTTGAATCACTGTATCTACTAAAAATCCCGCATCAAAATCCGTTGATCAGTTTTAAAGATCTAAGCTTACACAGGGACAGACAGACAGCGGAAAGCGACTTCATCTTATACTATGTAGTGATGAACAAATTTACATTTATGAAAAGGTACTAAAAAGGTACACTTAAAAAAAAACATGAAACGCTGTCCTCCGGAACTTTACAAAAGGCTCGTTTTTAAAGCGTTTAATTATAATTGGTGGCACAAAGACGTGAATGCAGCCTGCGTAGGTGTGAGGGTGTAATCAATAGGCATTTCCTGCACACTGCAGCCGGGAGAGAAATGCATCCACTATGAAGTGCTATTGTTTGAAGGGTAGAGTATAAAAGGAGAAAGGGAAATTTTTCAATATACGTCGAGTGGGCAGTAAGTATATGCGTGGATTTAATGTTCGTTTATCATACCTACGATTTTATTCTTTAAAAAAAAATGTTTTCTAGAATAAAAAGGCAATTTGGAAAGTTTATAATCTTTCCTTATGCCTAGTGTCCATTTTCCCCAACTTCCCCGATTAAAATATCGATTGTGCTTAAAATTTACCCTCAGAAATATTTTATCTATACTAATCTATACTAATATTATAAAGAGGAAAGATTTGTATTTTTGTATGTTTGTAATGAATAGGCTCCGAAACTACTGGACCGATTTCAAAAATTCTTTCACCTATGGAAAGCTACATTATCCCCGAGTAACATAGGCTATATAATATCACGCTAGGTCTTATAGTTGCGGAGCAGTAACCGAAAATGTTTCAAAAACGGGGGAAAAGTATAAACGTAAAACTATGAAAAAAATCTTAAGTCCCCCCGTGCGAAGCCGGGACGGGCCGCTAGTATTTTATATAGGAAAAAATATCAGACGGACTATTAAATAAATACTTATCATAGATTGCTGTCATTCTGCCTTTATTTACTTATTTAATAATATGAAAAATGTTGATTAAACATCCACAACGTTAGGTTTCGTCACTTGTTATAGTGAGATTGAAGAAAGCATGATAACTATATTGAGACCTTTGTATAAGTTTTGAGACTAAAAAATTACAGTACATTTTGTAAGGAGAATGAAGATTTCAGTAACTCGCCGCTAGGGGCGCTGCTCATTATCCAACACAATTTAAAACGTAAACGTAAAAGTTTAAGTAAGTAACGTTTCTGTCATAAATTCCTCTCTTAGAGAATACAGAACTGGAGGCGGCTTCGACAGGCGTTCCCCTCTGCCAAGGTATAAGATAAATTATCTAACGCGTTTGTAAAAACTGTTTTCAAACAGGTCACTTTGACAGTGTCACAATCGATATCGAAGAGAAAAGAGCTCCCGAAAAATGTCTTCCTGCGCTAAAATAAGTTGCAAAAATCCATCCACTATATCAGATATACAAAAAAACAGTATTTCCTTTCATCTGCAGATATTTTTTTTGTGCGTTAATTGTTATTTTTCAAATAATTATTTTCTCATTCACCACGCGAGAAGCATCGATTTACGCATCGATTAAGTTTTTATTCGTTTAAAATCGTTTAAAAAATTTTATAATAGTCTATGGTCAACAAAGAGTAATGTCACACATGTATAAAAAATTTGCAGAGTAGTGTATCCGATACTAGGCGTTAAGTCCTTTGAGTTAAAAGCGATAAAAGCATCCATGATCAAAATACGGTTAGAGATGTACTTACTGGACAATATCAATGTCGATGAATTTACAGTACAGATGATAAGAAGTACGCGTATATTTCAGTATATCAGGTATTATTTTATTAAAATATTTTATTTCTTTATTCGAATTTCAAATGGTTTAAGCGTACCAGCAGCTTGGAATTCGGTTGTCTACTTCGTACAATTTTTTTTAATTATGGTTGTTGATATTGTAATCTCTCCAGCTCAGTTGTAATAGACATCTGCCTATTTTTTCATGTTAAACATAGTAGGTAATTGTAATTGTTTAAGCATTATTACTAAAAGAAAATTACTTGTTTATTGAACTACGTAGTAACTAATGTTCAATTCTATAATAGTATGAATTAAAAGAAGTAAATTCATTATTATGTATGAAGTTAAAATAATTATATTAAAATATAAATTGGTTGATCCGCCATTTTGTGGCAAATATAGATAAATGTATCGACAGCCACTTAATCAAGCACTATGTAATCGGTTCAGTTTGGCTACTAATACATTTCAAACTTGTGTACGGATACGACGTTTATAGTCTTGTTTTTGCTAGTGTGAATAAATTCCACCTAGTGTTGACAGTTTCTATTAGTATGCGTGTGTAACGATGAGAATTATTTTTACATCAGTGTGCTGTTTTATGTATGTGTTCCTACCTCGTCCCCCGCTAAAAATGGCTAAAAATTTTGTTTGACGAATAGTGTCGAAGCCGCCTCCAGTTCTGTATTCTCTAAGATTCCTCTGAACAACATGTAGGTATTTTAACTACGACCATAGATTAAAAATCCTAGGTACTGCTGGGAACAGACCTTAACAATCCACAACGTAAAGCCTTTGCAAAAGTGTATGAACCAAATAGAAGCCCTAAAGTTAAGACTTAAGTACAATTCAACACATGTACATTACTTGCATGACAACTTAATACCGGCCGTGCTATATTGAACTTTAACTCACGGTGATAAGGGTCAAGAATAGTTCGTTGCATTTGCGATGCATGTGCGACGCTGCCATCTGCTTCGTTTGTAATGACCAATAAAAACGGCTGTTCCAAAGTTCATAATTACTAGAAGCCCTAGGTACTTATACGATATGAGGTAGGTTACAGTTTTTTTGAGTTTTTGTTCCTGCTAAGTATAGACCTACTCACTTGTTCCTACTAATTTGAAATAGGAATAAGATTGGCGAAGTAATTCCCATTCTATTTTTAAAATTATTCTGTGGAGTAAGTACTTATTTAAAATCGTCAACTTTTTCTATACCTATCTATAATAATAATATTCTATATTAAGATATAGGTAGAATACGTGTAGGTAATATCTTTTAAAAATATTGAACTATCTATGGCAGTAGGTACCAACGGATTGTTAAAAATTTGATTAAAATAATAATATTATTAATATTATACCTACTAATGTAGATACCTTAATTCTTAACGTTTTAATTAGCAAGTAACTAAGTACGTACTTATCTAACTAGTAGTACGAAAATGCATAAATCTGTCAAAACCTAGATAATAAAGGAGGGAAATTTTGGGAATCTGCCAAAGCCATAACTTGCGCCAGATTGTTCAGTGGGGCACCTAATTAGGGCAAACATTTTCGTTGCACTTGACAATATTTAAAAATACGAAAAAGTTTAAAATTAACAATGTAAAATATTCATCAAAACATAGTAAGTAGGTACATTGGTATAATATATTATGTGCCGTTCTGTATTTGAACAACTACTTATTTACTAGGACCGTATGAAATTTACTTAGGTTTACTCTTTTTCACAACGAACCCAGAATTACCTATAACTTTACTTTTACGGACATATTCTCTCTAAGATTAGATACCTACCTACCTACTGCTACTGTAACTACATTCCATCACTTTGAATGCATAGATAACTAGTTTTATACTTTTAAATAAGTACCTAGTCTAATAACCTACCAGTAGTTAAGTGGTAGGTTATTCTATAGAAACGTGGTACTCTATAAAATAGTCTCCCCTCGCTAGTAGGTAAGTACTTAACTATCTAAATACACTCACCTACCTATTTATAAGTACATTGCAGTTTAAAATAATCAGAGAGCCTCATTGGAACCGGATAATGCGGTCAACAAAACGTGTTCACGTGGCCACCCTATTTCCCGCCGCAATGCAGTTTTCCTACGCGCTCGATAACCGCGTAGTCACTCTAGTCTCTATGCAGTTTTCTGGTTCCGGTATTAATTTTACCTCCAACTATAGTAAAGTGTTGCTAGTGGCGCCACTAGCAAGCATATTTCAAAATTTCATTATCTAGGATTAGTTCCAACTTTGTCCGTTCCTATAAGTGTGATGGGTTTTTAAATGCAGTCAAATGCAGAAAGTCGCAAGATCTTGAATGCATTGATCATCTGGAGAAAGCTTGCTTTTTTTGTGTTACCCTTATAATGGACGGTTATTGTCGATGGCGTCGTTGTATAACTATTACCTATGAGTTTGGGGAATTATAAAATGTAAAAGTATATTTTTTTAATATTTTGTTTATTTAATCAATTTTTTTATTGCTTTATTTTTTTATTAAACTTATGTTCTTAGAAAATACACACATGTACTGCAGAAAATCGATGTTAAATGTTAAATTGTTAAAATCAATTGACTAATTTACTTTTTATTTATTTATTGATAATCATCAGGGACACATTAATAAATATTATTAAAGATACAAAGTATGCGTACAATGAAACGTTAAAATAATTGTTGCCAGACAAAGTATTTAATATAATAGTAGAATTATATTGATAAAATTAACAATAAACACTGACGTGGTTACAAAATCTACCAATTTAAAATTTTGTGGGAATGTACTTTGTTAAAGCAAGTTAACGAACAAACGAGTTCTTCAAAAAAATTGTACAGGCTTCATAGCTTTCTTTGTGATATCATGTTAATTTATTTTACCGTTTGTGATATCTGTCGGATTTTTCAGCAGTAATTAATGTAATTAAATGGCAACATCGTTTTTCAGTCATTCTATCCGTAATGGGGATGCTGTCAATTCGCTTGAAACCCAATTTTTTGGGTTTATTGCATTTTTTGAACAGAATAAACTGGTTTATTGTATTATTTAGTTTAATAAACCTGTCCGAATGTATTTACGAGGACCAGATAGGCAAATTTGACTGGTAGCTATCTCTTTAAGGTTATAATATTTGTATGTCATCCTTCGGTCTTAAGTAAGTGAATTATTAATATTTTAATTGTTTTCAGGCGTCAAACTTACGTGGGACGAATTAAGTTTTCACAGTTCGACACTGTATCGACTGCTAAAAAAATAATTGTCGCCACCGAGGAGAATGTATTGGCCGCTTTGAATTTGAAGACAGGTTCGTAGTTTAATCTATATTTATTGACCGCTTCCGCTGTTAACTAGTCAAATACGTGATATTTGTACTATATCCTGCCGGGCACATAAACTAAGAAAGTAATGACACGATGTCATTGTTGTAATTACCAAAATATCTCGTAAAAACGTAAGTCATTGAGACTAATCAAGACAGATAGCTGTTTGTGCAAGTAATAGCTACACCTGTTCAATTAAATAATAAGACACATAATACTATGTGTTTTAGTTTGAGACTAGCTCTATTGAGTATTGATTAATATCATAACACTGAGGTTTGTTTGATTGATAGATGTTTCCTTAGATATTGTCTGTCTCTATAGACTTTGTACTTACAGACAAACATTAACATTATATGCTTGAGCTAGTTTTTCTTAGTACACAGTGCATATATTTATTATGACTATATCAAAGCTTGAAAAAAATAAGGTGATACAATTAATCTTTAATTAAATCTTTAAAAAAATCATGTCAACTTCAGATGTTAACTGATATGAATATTATTTCAGGACAAGTAGTGTGGCGGCATGTGTTTGAAACATCATCATCCGGCAACATCCAGTTCCTGCACGTCAGCGAGAAGGTTGTCACCGTCACTGGAGCCAACCCGTACCTGGTGCGAGGATGGGACCCCAATTCTGGTGAATATCTCTTGAAATAATTAGCTATGCGGAGATCATAGAATTATCTACAAGACAAACCATTCTGTGGACTAATTGCTGTAGCAAAATCTTTAGACACAGCATTAGTTTTTGTATTATTATGCAAGCTGTTGTGTGTAGCAATATAGTAAATTTAATGGATGTCTCTAATTATCTAAAATTTATACAACAATATCTTTTATTTGTCAGCAATTAATGTATTTTGCATTTTTTTGATTGTACTATCTAATTGCCGTAATAATATGCTAAAATTTTAAATATTACATGTCTTCAGGCGTCCTTCTCTGGGAATGGTCCCTCACGCTGCAGAACGACGAACTGGCAGACTTTTCAGAGTGGTGGGTGCAGCAGAACATGCTGGTGCACATGTTACCGGTGTTTGGAACTCACCTCGAGGTATCCATGTACAACCTGATGACTGGACAGAACCGTGGCTCCTCTTCCAAGCTGCCAGCTACATGGACTAATGAGAAGTATGTAATTAAAATTTGTATATCAAAAAGTTTATTATATTCTTTAGATCAGTCTTTTATCTATATATAATGTTACATTTTTGTTGTTTTTGTTCTGTATGTTTCTTATGTTTTTCTGGGCTTTCTTAATTTTTAAATGAAATGAAATCTGTTTATTTACCAACACTGAAATTGAATTAATTATATTTATGAACATAACATTCATAACAACACAACTCATTCTAACTTTGGAAAACAAAATAAATTCTGTACAAAATATTCATATTAGGCAAGTCTTTATAAAATGTTCATATTAGACATTTTATTTTAATGTGTATAATATAAGATGATTATGTACTTCTTTTCAAATCTCACACATTTACCAGGTGTGTGCTATCGGCTCCGTACTACACCTGCATATCAGGAAGCCCCGGCAGCCAACTCCTCATATCCTTGGATGTAACCTCAAACGCTGTGCAAATCATTAGCAAGCCGCTATCCAAATATTTGAACTCGGAAAAATCTGACATCAGCCTACGTACCTTGGACGCTAACAGTGTGTCACCTGGCTTCATACTCAATGACGAGAAGATTGTGTTGGTGAAGGACAATGATTTTGAAGTGCTGAGTGTCGTGGCTCATCCGTCTGCTAGCGTGGCTCTGGTGGATAGCGGTACTGGTCCATTATTGCTGCAGACGTGGAATGATGATGTTAAGGTGAGATTTTTTTTTGTGCCAGTCTGTTTTACGATATCCTAGTATGCTTGTCACTATCGTAAGTAACGAAAATATCCTTTTCGATTTAAATAATTAAAGAAATTGATTATTGGCGTTTAAAAGCATAAGAAACTAATTATGATAACTACAATTTTAATACAAACATCATGATAATTAAAATTATGAAATTAAGCATATTATTAACTACCTGTTTGTGTTGACTTTCTCCACAAACTTAAAGCCCATTTGGAGGTTAATTTTAATAAAAAAAAGGCAATAGGTATATCTTCCATCCTTATGGAAGATATACCTATTGCCATATGGATATGTTAAAATGTTTATGCTAAATTTGAAATAGATTGGAACCCCAGAATCATATAGTTCCATACAACCTTCACTCTCTTTACCGTTGATTATTACATGTCTCTGAGCTATACCTCGATGTGAATGCACAGGGCTTCTCCCTGACGGCGCACACGGCGGACGGGCGCTCCGTGCCGGAGGTGCGCGGGGCGGAGGCGCCGCACGTGCCGGAGCCCGAGCTGAGCGCGGCGCTGTGCACGCGCGGGGCGCAGCAGCAGCTCGTCTGCCGCGTGCTCGTCAACGGCGCCGATGACGCGGTGCATCTCATTCAACAAGGAGGTTGGTGTGCGATGAGTAGTGATTTCGCCGAATACCGAATATTTGGCAACGCTGTTGGTCGAAGCGCCGAATATTCGGCGGTGCGTAAACTCTTCGTCTTGTCGTGTGCGTAAACATAAGACAAGCTGTGACCAGTCTCTGGTGGTGCGGTGCACCTCATGTAACAAGGAGTGCCCGAATATTCATGGCATCTCTAGTAATGTTTTTAACCCCCGACGCAAAAACGACGGGGTGTTATAAGTTTGACGTGTCTGTCTGTCTGTCTGTGTGTGTGTGTGTGTGTGTGTCTGTCTGTGGCATCATAGCTCCCTAACGCATGAACCGATTTTGATTCCGTTTTTTTTGTTTGAAAGGTGTATACGTCGGGAGTGTTCTTAGCTATGTTTTATAAAAATCGGCTCAGTAGTTTAATAATTAGGGGGGGTTAAAGAGGGGATGTAAAAATAAATGTCTACTAATATACTCGAGTGGGGTATCCAATGAAAGAGGGTGACGAGTACATTACAAAATTGAAATCATAATGAAAATCGGTTGAGTCGTTCAAAAAATATTGGGAGTAAAAGTGGGGATGGAAAACCAAATGTCTACAAATATACCCGAGTGGGGTATCAAATGAAAGAGAATCGCGTGTACATAACAAAATTGAACTTGTAATGAAAATCGGTTAAGTAGTTCAAAAATTATGGGGAGTAATAGTGTAAATGGTAAGCCCAATGTCGTCAAATATACTCGAGTGGGGTATCAAATGTAAGAGGATTACATGTACATTACAAAATTCCGTATCAAATGGAAATTAGTTAAAAATAATAATATGTAGTAGGTACCTACGTACCTACTTACAAAAAGTATGAAATAAAAAAATAAATTAAAAATTTAACAAACCCCCGACATAAAAACTAAAAGGCCCTCTAAAAAGTATAACAATAATAAAATCATAATATCAGTTACCTAAGTATTAATATTTCTACAAAGAAAACGTCATGTCGGGGGGACCGTAGGTTTAGGTAGATTGTAAATATAAGGTAAGTAAGTACACCTAAATGAAAAGCGGTCCCTCCGACATGACGTTTTCTTTGTAGAAATATTAATACTTAGGTAACTGATATTATGATTTTATTATTGTTATACTTTTTAGAGGGCCTTTTAGTTTTTATGTCGGGGGTTTGTTAAATTTTTATTCTTCATTAGGTTTAATAGGTTTAAACCCAAAGGGTAAAACGGTCCCCTATTACTGAGACTCCGCTGTCCGTATCTTTGACCAGACTTTATCTCATGAACCGTGATAGTTAGCCAGTTGAAATTATCACTGATAATGTATTTCTTTTGGCGCTATAACAACAGATACTAAAAAAGTTATGATTATGATTACTTGGCCAAGATTATGATTATTTGTCCAAAAGCATCAATTGACGCGTTTAAATTTATCATAACCTCTGTTTAACAATGTGATTCATTTGTTTTCAAGAATAGTTAATTCAATTAGTAAATAATTGTAATTTAACGCCGTAGGTCGCGTGATGTGGACTCGGGAGGAAGCGCTCGCCAACGTGGTGGCCGTCGAGTTCGTTGACCTCCCCGTCTCGGACCTAGATGCTGCTATCGAATCGGAGTTTGACCAGAAAGAAGGTAAGTTAATTGTATTGCTTATAGGAATAAATAATCAAATAAATAAAACATCTTTGGAAAATTCACACCAATTGATCTAGTCTCAAACTAAGAAAAGCTTGTACTATGGGTACTAGACAACGGATAAACATACATCAATACATATAAGTCATCCAAGACTCAAGTACAGATGCCAGTGCTCATCACATTGACATCTGCCCCTAGCAGGATTCGAACCCGCAACCTCCTGTTTCGTAGCCGTCAATATATTATAAAGGAATACACGTAACATTTTAATAAAGATAATATAAAGTATGTTTGGTACATTTTAACAGTATTATGTTTTGATGATAGTACATTTGACATAAATGTATGCAATTGCAAAGTAATACTATAATTTGGCACTTCAATAGGTCGGTCTATTGAAGTGCCAAATTATAGTATTACTTTACGTCCAATAATCTTTTTTTTTTTAATATTTACAAAGTACGATTGAAAATGATACAGATTTTTGAATGAAATATATTCAGTCGAAAACACTTTGCAAGACATATTAATAACTTCTTTTTTAATTTTATTAGTAAAATCGTGGTATAAATTCTATACATTTTTTTCTCTTTTATCTAATTAAATTATTTTTTTTAATAATCTACATTTGAATTGACGGCCACTCTTTGTTTTCTAGCTGCCAAGATGTATAGTAAGTACAGTGTTGATAAATGTCCCGTGAATTATAGCCATCTAAGAAATCTCCATAAAACGAGTTTATTTCTTAGTGTGTATTTATTGACACATATCAGAATATTACAATTACAAAGAATTTTTCTGTCCTCCGGCCGGAAAGCGCGAACTTTGTGGCCGCTGCGCTAAATGAAATTTCCGCTTTCTGGCTTCGTCGAACAGAAAAATAGTATACTGACCTCGGCCAGTAAAATAAAAAGCCTCAGATCACATTTTTGTCAACCTCGGCTTCGCCTCGGACGACAATTACATGTGATCTGAGACATTTTTTATTTTACTGGCCTCGGTGCGTAATGTACTATAACTCGCGTATATAAATTTTGTACTGACGTTCCGAATACAGTGACTGTATTCCAAGCGAACGTAATATTAATATGCACGAGTTAAATCCGTTGTAATTATTTTATTCCAATGTGTAATAACTGCGATAGTATTAGTTATTATTTTATTAACACATAGTTGTATAGCATGGTTGTGTGAGCGCTAGCAGTGTGTTATCATTGTCTCTTCTAATTCCTTTTTAGGTGTTAAAGAACGGTCGCTGAACACAGCGCAAAACGGACGTTGCCCTTTTCTATTTGTCTCCCTTGAAGGTTACTGTGCGAGCGTGAGGGCACTATAACAACGCGCGTGCGGCAGAAAACGGGCAATGTCCGTTTTTCGCTCTGCTCGGCGACCGTCCTTTAGCAGGTGCGTGCATTGGATGATGCTCATGTAGGCACAGGGTAGGCACTCTGTACATTTATAACATTTTGCCTATGACGTTACATAATATACTAGTCATTTACAAGAAACATCAGCGAACATTGCATATAGATTCAACGGAGTGCCTAGCCTGGTGCATACTGCGCTCTCTGCACACATCTTATTCCACATAAGTTTTCAACCTTATTTGGAATTAGATCTATAGATATCTAATATAGCAAATTTCGCATTGCACACGATATTGCCTATAAAGCTCAAAGTATTTGCATGTCATCCGTAGACCCTGTGCCCTGTTTTACTTCATCATCTTCACTTAACCTCAAACGTCAACTTCTAGACGGCGATCTTTCCCAAGGTGGTCGGGACCACCATGAAATGCCATGGATCTATCTACACTGCACTGTGTCTTCCTTGCTTCTGTAATTTACCCCCAAAAATGCTAATACAATTATGAGTAAAAGTTACTCGTGGGCTAATTGAGCACTTAAATGACGTCACGTTTCGAAACAATTTATATTCAAATTGTGTCGAGACCTGACGAGAGCCACTCCAGAACTTGCAGCGTTTATTTATTGAGAACTTTCTTCATGTATATACTTGATGGACAAAGAATAAATTACTATTATAAATCCGGGTCTTGTGTGTTATCAAGGGAGTGCCTTTCCTAGAGGCACAGTGTCACTAATGTTAGTACGGACCAGGCGCGTGCAGTGAGGGTCGCGTATGTACCACATCAGGGTAGGCACTCCATACATTTATACCATTGTGCCTATATGGGATGCACGCCTATTGTGTGGACTGCCTACCCTATCGCCATACTTACGCTCCGCCCACTGCACGCCCCTGTGCAGTGTTGCCAACTCCTAGAAATTCGAGTCGCTAAACTCAAAGTCAAAAGTCGCCAGATAGTCGCTAAAACTAAAACATAAGCGTAAAAAGATCGGGGACCCCCCCCCGCCCCCCCCCCCCATAATGATATACAAATGGAACTTCAATTAAATAAAGTTTGAATTTGGTGCGCTACTTTGGTGTGCTTTGGTGTGTCGTTTTCCATATTAAGTATCTCTTGGCATTTGTGGCGGCCCTGTCAGCGCATTCCACAGAGTCACGTAAATCACGTAGTAGATAGATCGAGCAGCGATATGCGCTGTCTCGATATAGTATATAAGTCATATGTTTTGTTAAATAAATATATTATAATAGCAGCAGTCAATACTCTTAGTGTCGTTACGTCGCACCATCCATCTCACCATGTCCCCGGAAGCCGGGGACATGACTTTCCATTCTGCCCGGCAAAGCATTGAATAATTCTGTGTCGATTTGATAAAAAATGTATCTATTATTGGCTCTAGAACTGTTTTAATTTGTACTCCAAAAGTCGCCAGATAAGTCGCTAAACTATTTTTGTCGTCAAAACTTTTTTTTGGTCGCTAAGCCTTAAGCAAAAGTCGCTAGTTCTAGCGACAAAATCGCTAAATTGGCAACACTGCCCCTGTGTTGTGCAGGTTCGGTGTGGAACGCGTTCTCGCGGCGGCTGTGGTCGCAGCTGCAGCAGCTGCAGGCGCTGGCGGCGGCGTGGGGCGGCCCGCAGCGCGCCGCCGCGCCCGAGCCGCTCGTGCGCGACTACTTCAACCTGCACAAGATCATCGTGCTCGTCACAGATGTCGGCAAGGTAATATATACTAGGGCACGGAAGTGGCCTCGCCAAGACGAGCGCGAAGCAAACACTGCCGTACCATCTTTACAGGAACCATTTCGCCACATTTTCAGACTCCTATTTGAGAACCTCTAAATAAAACCAGAACGCAGAAATTTTCGTCATCCAGTAAGCTATAATCACATACTTAAAATCCAAAATTTCAAGTCTGTAGGTCATTTAGTTCCGAAGTTAAGCGAAAGCAAAGTTTCGCATTTATGACACTCATTCACTCATGATCATCAAAATAGAACTAGTACTTCCCATAAACTCAGAGAGCTGAAATTTGGTACAGAGTTAGGGTTTAGTGGCCACATAAAAGGAAAACTATTAAAAGTAGGAAAATCGAAAAAAAAATGACATAAGAAAATCTACTACAATAAATCAATATATCCCCGTTTCTACAAAAAAAGTGAAATCCCATCAAAAACATTCTGTAAATAACTAGCCAAGCCTCGATAATGCAGCTTGTTTATCTCTAAAAAGTAATAGTAGTGCCAAGTGTAAGGTTCCTTACTGCGATTTCTTTATTATTATAGTTAATGTCGTGTGACTTGGCTCTCACGCTTGCACAGTACCCTTCTAGGTTAATGTGCGAGCGTCAGGGCACTATTTGCTGTGCTCGGCGACCGTCCTTTATCGTAAGTTTAGTTTATTCAATATATATTCGTATTGATTGTTGATAGATATTCGGCATGGACAACCTCTCGGGTGCGATACTGTGGCAGCGCTACGAGCCCACCCTCGACGCGGAGGGCGTGGCGCTGTTCCCGCGCCGCACCGCGCGCCACCCGCCGCACGACGCCTACCTCACCATCGTGGGCAAGCAGGCGGTTAGTTATATCTTATCTTATCTTATAATTCCACTATCTACATGTGGATGTCACTGAACTCCTAGAAAACGGCTTGACTTTTATGAAATTTTGAGTGCGTATCGGGTAGGTCTGAGAATCTGTTATTTTCATAATAGCATTTTTTCTAAATGTTTAGGATTTCGACAATTTTTTTTGTTTTTATTTTTCTATCAATAACCCCTATTTTTTTTAAATAATTTTCATACGACTCGACTCTATGTTTGGTTTTGAAATATTCCTAGGAAGGGAAAGATTATGTACATAAGTAGTACTACTTATGTGTATGTATTATTTATCACATAAATAAATTTAAATTCTAAACTTGTGATATTAGCGTGACACTGATTTTGTTTTTCATATCAATAATGTCAACAGGAGAACGGCAAAGGTCTGATAATTAGTTTGAATCCGATCCGCGGCACGCTGGTCGGAGAGCGGGTGCTGCCTCTAGACACGCAGCTGCTGCAGGCCACCACGCTGCACCAGCCCGACGCGGAGAAACTGCACGCGCTTGTAGTACTGGACAAGGAGGAGAATGCACAGGTATGTTAAAATACTATTAAAAGTAAAAAAACCTAATAATTTGACGGCCTGTTGGTCTAGTGGTCAGAGGCCCTGACTATGAAACCGGAGGTTGCGGGTTCGATTCCCGCTAGGGGCAGATGTCAATGTGATGAGCACTGGCATCTGTACCTGAGTCTTGGATGTGTTATATGTATTTATGTATATTTATCCGTTGTCTAGTACCCATAACACAAGCTTTGCTTAAAATGGGACTAGATAATTGGTGTGAATTGTTCAAAGATATTTATTTATTTATTTAATTTCTGATGCTTTCGCGGTTATTACACATTGGAGCTGACAATAGTCTTAACACTAAAGCTAATAACGCTAAGCTATTGTCAGCTCAGTCATGCTACGATTATGGAAACAGTTAAGAATCCGAAACGTCAGCAAATAAAATAAAATAAAAATACGCGAGTTAAGTCCGTCAATATTTGTTTCATTCCAATGTGTAATAACCGCGAAGGCGTCAGAAATTATTATGCCGCAAAGCTTGTTTTTATCAATTAGTGTAAATTGTTGTAAAGTGTCTTTTATTCGTGATTTGGTATTCAGTATTCGGCAGAAAAGCACGCTTTCCCGAATACCAAAAAAAATTGCCGAATACCCCGAATAGACAGAATATCGAATAGTGTCCGAATAGACCGAATACCGAATAGTGGCCGAATATTCGTGACAACTCTAATTTTGACCATCGCTTGCGCCCAAACGCCCCGAGTAACACAATTTAAGAGTGCTCCTTTGCTCGGCGCTTCCATACAAAACGTAATTCCTCATTCTTTCAAGAATTTTGAATTAAACATTATTATTTTTTTCTGCAATTATGATCGGATATGGCATAGCTAGGTCTAACTTTCGTTATTTTTATTAGATTATGTAAGATAATACAATCAGAGATGATATTAGATTCGTAATTTTACACGAAAAATAGACACATTTTCAGAGGACTTGTTCGCATACATTTAAAGATTTTCATAAAGATTTCAAAAGATAGAAACATCGGAAATATCCTCAAGATTGAAAATAAACCATAACTACAGTATTAATATCACAATCAATAATTTACAAGGGGAATTCGTACTTTCGAAATAATTTCTAATGAAATGGCGATATTACAAAATACTCATTTCACGCAAGTTTTGTTTTGCGTTTGTGTGCGTGCCTGAATTATTCCGACGGCCGCCGAACGTTTTGACAAGAACAAAGGTCAAAGACGAATTGCCAGTCGGTCATAGACTGTCATTGTGCAGATTTTTTGACGTTACGTTTACTTATTAATAATTAATTCTTAAATAATAGTAACTAAAACAACCACGGCTAGATTAACGGACTTCTGAATTATTACAAAGTGAATTGGTTTTATTGCGACGATCTTATATACCTACTTATCTACCTACGACGACTGTGTGACAGCGGACTTGGAATTACATTTCATTACGATTGTTCATTATGCGTAAGTACTAATATCAATTTATATTATTATTATTTATTAACAGTTGGAATAGGTACCTATCTAGATATACTTTATACTTAATCACTCGAAGCGATCATGTCTTTTCATTACTTTTCAAATACTTTGTCTTTAAGTATCTTTCACTCGATACTCGAACGTCTACATGTACTTATATGTAATATCATATAATATATTCAGTAGAAAGTGAAAATTTAACGGCGTGGATTTTTTTCACAGCAAATCCTAGAAAATCTAGTAAAACGAGGCTTTGGCTATCAGCTCGTCGTAAAAAACTAAGCGCATGGATTTACAAGAAACGAAACTGTGAGCACTCATTTTATAATTCACATAATGTGCAATCAATCAATAAGTCATAGCGAAGTTTATAATTATGTTGTAAATTAAATTTACTATGGTGAATTAAAAAAAATTGATTATGTAGGTATCTCATAGTTACTGTTTGTACAAATACTATTAAGCACAGTCTAGTAGCATTAGATAAATATAATTTGTTGGAATGAAACAACTATTAACGGATTTAACTCGCGTATTTGCGTATTTTTATTTTATATTTGCTGACGTTTCGGATTCTTTACAGTTTCCATAATCATTTGTTGTTTTTTTGTAGGATCGGGATAGCGGAACAAACTTTACAAGAAGTTAAAAGTCATGAAATTGATCATGCCGCAACAGAAAGGTGATTCTGTTCTGTTCGGGTGGACTGTGAATGTGATCTCTCTTATATAATTATAGGAATAGATCGTTATTCCTATTGTTTTTTTTTAATAAAAATATTTTTTTGACAAAGAAATTTTATGGGTATCTATATTCATACATGGTGCTATCTACGTTTCAAGGTTGATTATTGTTTGGTGTAGGCACTCCATTGAAATGCTACATTTTTGGGGTTAGCTTGCATTTGTCAGAGGCCTCAATTTTATTTTTTACTACCTAGCGATTCGCCCCAGCTTCTCTCGGATCCCTGTTTTTTTATTTTCTATAGCCTATTACTTGTGTCAATTAACTTTTAGTCTTAATAGATCCATAAATATAAAACTAAAAAATAATAGGTAATCGAAAATCCATGAAAATTTGAGAAATAAATACAACTCCACGATATTATATCTAACTTTCTTTCAATCATTTTACAAACCCCCACAAAAGGTAACTTATCTATGGAGCAATCACTTTTTATATACCTACGTATACTAAGCATCACCTATTGTAAATACCTAAGTGAGCTATCAGATTATTAAGTCAATACAATAATAATGTCTGTATTTTCTTTGGCGCAAGATTGATATAAATAATTATACCTATCCATTGCCAATTTATATAATTACTAGCTTCTGCCCGCGACTTCGTCTACGCTCGATGAGTAGGTACCAACTTTACACAATATCGTTATAAAATATAGCTTAAGTATATATTTTTCTAATGTATAAGCTATATTATTGTAATGTTTCAACAAAATCCATTCAGTAGGTACCTAGTTTTTACTTGAAAGATAAACAAACATACCCTAAGGTACCTAAAATTTTTACATACCTACATTCATCCGTCTATTCATAAGATTGTTACTACGGTAGGTACTAGGTAGGTACCTACTATAATATTTTGCTTATAGGTATTCGACCTGATGCTCTAGTGGATAGTAGGTAGGTACTCCTGGTTTGAATTCATCACCTTCTGGTAAGTACCTAACGTAAATATTCCAAGTGAATACCTACCTGCCTATTTTCAATTTTTACCCGTTTTAGTTAAACCAGAGGACTCGTCGAACTTTGTGCAGTGTTCTAAGAAAGTGAATTGTCTTTAAGTATATTATTTTAAGTTAAACATTATAATAATGGTAACAAGCAGAATTCCTATATAGGTATGTATATATATTTATATGTAGGTATTATGTTTACTCTACGTAAATATTTTCTTAATCCAAAAACGTACCTATTTACTTGACTTCGACCCAACCAAAATAAGGTACGGAAGTAGGCATTTCATTTAAAGTCAAATAAATTGTGTAAAGACTCGCTGTCACACACACACTAGCATGAATATTGGTTACGACATTCCCTCTCGCTCGCGCGCCCGAAGGCGGCTGACCGATGCAAGCGAAATTGACCCTTCGTTTTGTAAACCTGAGAATCCATAGCCGACTTCGCGGTACAAAAAGGTGCACTCTTAAGTTTGTTTGTATCCCGGGCAAGCAAAGTCGTCTCACTGGGCGGTTACGTACTATCCCACGTCGCATGGCGCTTTCAGAAAAAAATCCGCGAGTCATTGGGCCGACACTATACAACCACCTCTCGACTAAAATTAAAAATGAGCTGTCTGACGAAGCATTTAAGCGTCAATTGAGAAACTTTTTGTTGGAAAATCCATTTTATTCTGTGGATGAGTATAATAAAATGAATTTTTTGTGACATTTTATTATCATAGTATTATCCACTATATATTTGACATTTTAATTAATACTTCAATGTTTAAAAATACTTGACGACTAAGAGAAAAAATATCATAACGACATTTTGTTATTTCCCAAAATAATGACTTGTTTGAATTTTGTGTATTTCTTTGTTTACTTATATATTATTGACGATCTCACTATTAGTACATATAAATACAATGTTATTATGATGTATAAAATATTGAGAAATAAAAAAAAAAAAAAGTTGACGTTGACGGTGTATAAGTTGTATAATATACATAATATACCGCCATATATTATCGTATAACGTGTCGCAGATATTCCCGCTGTCCGCGGCGCCGCTCGTGGAGAACATGTTCCTGTACGTGGCGGAGCGCAGCACGGCGAAGGTGCGCGGATACGCGCTGCGGTACGACGGGACGGTAAGGAATACATACTAAATATATATATATATATATATATATATATATATATATATATATATATATGGGTGATTCAACGGGCGTTTCAACCGCCGTCAGTCCCTTGCCATAAATATTGAAGAATTAAGCTACAATAAGATTTAAACTCTATTAATTTTGACGACAAGTGCGAGCGCAGTATGTCGTCGCATCAAAACGTAATTCTTGTTGTAGCTCATTTCTTCAATATTCAGGACAACGGACTGACGGCGGTTGAAACGCCCGTGGAATCACCCATATACTAGCGGTTCGCCCCGGCTTCGCACGGATCCCTCATTTTTTTCAAAATATTCTATAGCCTACTCAGGGTGAACGTAACTTCCCAACAGTGAAAGAATTATTAAAATCGGTCCAATAGTTTTTGAGCCTATTCATTATAAACATACAAAAATAGGTACAAATCTTTCCTCTTTATAATATTAGTATATATAAGCAAAAGCTAACTGACTGATCTATAAACACAGGGCCTAAACTATAAGAGTTAGAAACTTCAAATTTTGCACAGAGGTCCCTTTAGTAAGAAGGGATTTTTGTAAATTCACCCCCTTAGGAATTAAACGGGGGTTCAAAGTTAGTATGAAACTTTTCCGTTTTTGAAATTATTCGAATGAAAGGTGGGGTCGGAACTTTGTATGAAAAGTTCTCTGATTTTCAAAGTTGTTTCAGTAATTTGGCATGCAGGCTTAAGGTTCTTTATTGAAAGTCATTAATATATTCGAGTAGAAGGGCGACCGCTACCGGCTTCACACGGGTGCTACAAACCTTCTTCTTGAATCACTCTATCTATTAAAAAAACCGCATCTTAATCCGTTGCGCAGTTTTAAAAATTTAAGCGTACATAGGGATATAGGTACAGAAAAAGCGACTTTGTTTTATACTATGTAGTGGTTATATTTCTCAATTCTCCATTACAGACAGTGGTAGCTCAGAACACGTGGTCTTTAGACCTGGGGGGCTCGTCCGGGCAGCGTATAGTTGCCTCCGTCGGGAAGCGAGCCGACGAGCGCGGGCAGTCCGCCGGCCGCGTCCTCGGCGACCGCAGCGTGCTCTACAAGTACAACAACCCGAACCTCGTGCTGTTTGTCACTGAGGGACCGGATCCGCTGAGTAAAGGTAAGGCTTGTTTTTTTTTTATAAAATAATTAGCTGTCCGCCTCGGCTTGGCCCGGATCCCTTTTTTTTATAACCTAGGTCACTCGGGAATAGTGTAGTTTTCCAACTGTATTTTTTTTTTCAAAACGGTCAAGTCATATTGGAGCATATTTAATACAGAAAACAAACAAATCTTTCCTCTTTATTATATTAGTGCAGAAAAATCGCTTAAACAAATGTCCGAGTGAAGTTTCCGTTTCAAAATAAAAATCATGTTTCGGTTGACTTTTCGGTTTCCGCCAAAATTGGCCAAATTATTAAGATCGTACGTTTGGGTCGCGTTCGGCTAACTTCGGGTGCGCTCGGCGCGGCAATATGGCGTCGCCGCTCGTTTGAGTACAGCCGGCTGGGAATCACTATGCTCGGCGTAGTGACGTGAATAAAATTATCTTATTCAACGTTTTAATCACGTTTATAGAAGGTTGGGTTTCGGCCGAAATTATAATTAAACAGAACTTTTGGTTTAGGTTTTTGTTTCGGCAGAAAAACATGTTCGGTTGATAACTACTAAACAATAAGATCAACTGGGGAACTGCAATGAAAATGTACACGTTTATATTTTAGTTGTCAGTTTTGTTTTAAGTTGTGTTTATGTGTTCTTTTATACATATAACTTTATTCAATTCCTAATATATTTAACACTCACAGTTTCATTGTACAGTCCAGCCTTCGCTAACAAATATTTTTTTCCGTCCTCCGGCCAGAAAGCGCCAACTTTGTGGCCGCACACTAAATTAAATTGCCGCTGTCTGGCTTCGTCGAACAGAAAAATAGTATACTGACCCCGGCCAGTAAAATAAAAAAGCCTCAGATCACATTTTTGTCAACCTCGGCTTCGCCTCGGACGACAATTACATGTGATCTGAGACATTTTTTATTTTACTGGCCTTGGTGCGTAATGTACTATAAATTACTATCCGTATATGTCATTTCAAATTTCTGACCCTCCTAAAAATGTGTACCTCTGACTGTCATGAAGTTCGTCCGTTGTCGGTTGCAGACATGGTGGTGTCGTCGCTGGTGGACGGCGCGAGCGGCGCGCTGCTGGCGGCGCAGGCGCACCGCCGCGCGCGCGCCACACGTCTAGCCGTGCACTGCGACAACTTCATCGCGTACGTCTACTACAGCGACCGCCAGCGGCGGTATGAAGTCGGTGAGTCTGTTGAGATATTTAAATTTAATAACTTATATTAACCTGGCTTTATTTTTTTTCTTTTGACTACAATTAGGTAAAAGGTGTCATACTAATTATGATAAATAACGTATTCAGCATATTTAACAATTTAACGGTTAAATAATTTGAATGTTAATTTTGACCACGATTAAAATTGAACATTACGACCACATATATACCCGGACGGCGGGGTATCAAATGAAAGACATTGTACATTGTAAAATTTTAAAAGCTTAATTTTTAAAAAAGTTTTTTACTATTAATCTAATTGATGATTTTCATCCTATTTTGACAACATAAAATTTTCATTTTGAACATTACTCTTAAGCTTGTCCAATATGCTTATGCAATATGAACCGTGCCACATACTGGTATTTGGCCAATCTAGGAGGACATAAGTCCCAAAATCTAAATTGCACTTACACCCCTAAAAATCAATTCCAGGTAAAGGTAACGAACTTGTCCATACCACCCCGGTGCATCCTCCCTCCCCGAGTGCTTCCTGATTAAGTAATGTCAATGGGAATTCGATTGTTTTGTCACGTGCACGTATCTATTCTCAAAGCGCTCTTAAAAGTGTTAACTTTGAAGCATAGTTTTTAAATCTTCTAGTTAAAATTATAATTTTAAAGTGATGGATCCTAATAAAGCAGGTAAGAAACTCAAGTAATGTGTTAAAAAAATACGTTAAACTGGATTAACATATTAATAATCTAACTGACAAAAATAAGTAAATTTAATACTCGAATTTGGGCACAATTTCTTATTAACTAACATTTTTGTTTATGTATCGGGATATATCGGGCTATAATTTTTATTATAAGTTATTCTACATATAATATTTTCTTAAAAAACAAATAAATCACGTCCGGATTCGTCCGGATAGATATTTTTTTTAATTAATTAGTATGACAAAAAAAATAATTTAAAAAGGTATTTTTTTTTTATGTCACTTGTACATAGTCTATGTTTGTTTTAGGTTTACGAGGGTCATTACGAGAAAAGATTGTGACCCGACAGTACTTATTCAATCGTTTCAAAAACCAAGATTTGCCTAATTTAGATGAAAGGTTGGATTTTTTGAGAAACCGGCTGTTACCAGACCGATCATACGATAACGATCAAATAGATACTTTAAAACTTAATTTTGCTTTTTTTTTAAATTAGAAATGAATTAAAGATGAACTAAAGCTCATTAAAAGGTAATATTTTTGAACAATCTCACCAATCATGGCTGGAGCAAACGTTTGAAATTCCTGTCGCTGACCACGTACATAATGGACATGCGTAAATCCAATGTAGGAAATACAAATGATGGTAACACAAGAAGGATTTTTTTTTAAACACCCCCGCTTAGCTTCAGAAATTACTAGGGTTGATTACGAGTTGATTTACAGGTTAATAATGGTTATATTGGAAGTCATTTCGAGTGGACACAAAGTTGACCCAATTAAATATGAAAGTATGCCTTAAATAGGTACAGCTCGTCTTAATACACGATTATATGACTGGCATCCCATGATTCCAACACTTCACAAAGTGTTGATACATGGTGCGGTAATAATCAGACGAGCTCTACTACCGATTGGACAGCATTCCGAGGAGGCAGCTGAGGCTCGCAATAAACATTTTGGACCGATTTCGGCAGAAAATTGTCTAGAGAAAGCTGCAACCAGGATGTTTTTAATTATTTTATTTTGAGCTCGGATCCTTTTCCAAGCACCCGACGTGCGATTAAAAAAAGGATATAAACTAACACAGTCTTTCCTGCGACCATAGCCATGTTCGTATCTGCGGAACCGTATATTGTGGAATATTCGTCAGAAAGTGATGAACAATAGGGTATATCGTATTTTATATATTTTTAATGAATATATTAATGTTTATAACAATTAAAAATATTTTTTATTAATTTTTTTTGTTATTTTTTTATTTTTTTTTTATTTTATTTTTTTAAATAAATATGTAAAATACTACCTTGACTTTTATTTATGACTTTAAAATTATTAAAACAACATATCTGTCTTATTTCCGCTGGTTAAATTCCAATTATACACAAAAATAATATTGTCCCCCTAGATCGACCAAATACCAGTATGTGCGTGCGTTCGTTCATCATTTACAAACCTTACGTTACCGGTTTCGTAGTAGGCCAATTGGCTGAAGCGCAGTTGCGCTTTAGTATTCAGTTTTAAAAAAAAAACCGTGACGTTTGCAGCGACGATGGAGCTGTACGAGGGCGCGCGGCGCTGGCTGCCCGCCGGCGCCGCCTTCAGCTCGCTGTCAGTCGCCGCCGCGCGCTCGCCCGCGACGCACGCGCAGGCGTACGTGCTGCCCGCCGCGCCCGCCGCCGCCGCCGCCACGCGCACCGAGCGCGCGCTCACCGACAAGCACGTGCTGCGTGAGTACACACACACACACCACACGACACACGACACACGCTGTGTATAGAGAGCGCAGGCGTACGTGCTGCCACCAAGGGCGTGCATTCCATATGGAATGAATGGCATAATGGTATAAATGTATGGAGTGCCTACCCTGACGTGGTGCATGCGCGACTCTCACTGCACGCGCTCAGGCGTTTTGTAGCGTGACGCAACTGGCTGCCACACGCTACAAAATGACCCACAACTTTTGTCTATATGCCGAGAGATGATATACGAGTATATTATGA
Source organism: Polylopha cassiicola (assembly GCA_038024825.1). Taxonomy (NCBI): domain Eukaryota; kingdom Metazoa; phylum Arthropoda; class Insecta; order Lepidoptera; family Tortricidae; genus Polylopha; species Polylopha cassiicola. Next base: position 2,293,286 of record CP149053.1, on the reverse strand, counting down.
TACGTGTCCGAATAGCGACTGTCGCTAAACTGTCGCAAATTCTAAGGCGGCTCTAAGATATCGCTCGCTTTCCCCGTTTTCGTGGTACGAGACACGCACATGTTCATCAACTGTAAAGAATCCGAAACGTCATAAAATAATATAAAATAAAAATACGCGACTTAAATCCGTTAATAGTTGTTTTCATTCTAAAAAACTAGTTTTCTTATCTTTATTTTCGTCCTCAGTGGCGTTATCAACGGGGGCGATAGTGGAGCTCCCCTGGGCGTACCTGGAGCCCCGGCGCACGCCCACGCCCACGGCGGAGGAGCGCGAGGAGGGGCTCATCCCGTACGCGCCGGAGCTGCCTCTGCCGGCGGAGGCCGTCATCAACTACAACCAGACGCTGCACCGCGTGGCCGCCATACACACCGCGCCCTCCGGCCTCGAGAGCACCAGTCTGGTGCTGGCCACTGGACTGGGTGAGTCATTACTCACTAGTCATTAGTCACTAGTCATTAGTCACTAGTCATTAGTCAGTAGTCATTAGTCACTAGTCATTAGTCATTAGTCACTAGTCATTAGTCACTAGTCACTAGTCATTAGTCACTAGTCATTAGTCACTGGTCATTAGTCACTAGTCATTAGTCATTAGTCACTAGTCATTACTCACTATTCATTAGTCCTAGATGAAGATTATAATTAACTAGCGACCCGCCCCGGCTTCACACGGGTGCTATAAGCCTTCCTCTTGAATTATTCTGTCTATTAAAAAAAAAACGCATCAAAATCCGTTGCGTAGTTTTATAGATTCAAGCGTGCATAGGGATAAAGGGACAGAAAAAGCGACTTTGTAATGACTATGTAATGATTACACGAAAATTAGAAAAAATATAGTAGTAGTTTTAAACGCTGTAGGTCAGTACGTACAGCGTTGAGAACTTAGTATTTTTCTTATTGGAAAGTACGGTTTTAATCGCACGAGGAAGCGTGAAATAAATACTTACTACACGTGGGGTCCGCGTGGACTTGAAATATTAAAGTTTTCTATAAGTAACTATATTCACCATTATTATATTATTAGAGAGAACTTTGTACCGCGTGTTGCGGAACCTCTAGTTAACATAATCGTAGCACAACCGAGCTGACAATAGTCTTGTACTTGGGCTTATTTTGCGCTAGTTCTTCGTAACAATACGGATTATTAACGTTTAGCTGTAAGCCTTCTAAAATAAAATAAAAAAATATAGGTAACTAGCTTCTGCCCGCGACTTCGTCCGCGTGGAACTCCTCCTTTTTTGAAGTCGGTTAAAAAGTAGCCTATGTTCTTTCTCGGGCTCCAGACTTTCTTTGTACCAAATTTCATTTAAATCGGTCCAGTAGTTTTAGCGTGAAAGCGTAACAGACAGACAGACAGACAGACAGAGTTACTTTCGCATTTATAATATTAGTTAGGATTGTTTTATTCTTATTCTATACGTTTGTCCACAGATCTGTTCTACACGCGAGTCGCGCCGTCGAAGACTTTCGACTTATTGAAGGACGATTTCGACTACTACCTCATTACCATAGTCCTGGCGGCGCTCGTGGTGGCCACATACAGCACCAAGTACTTCGCCTCCAGGAAGACCCTCAAGCAGGCGTGGAAGTGAGCCGGCTGAAGGAATTTAGACTGTGTGCGTGGGCCGTATGGTCGGGTTTCGATTGGCGCGAATGATAACACTAGGCTGGTGTTTTGTATGAATTTTAGGGATACAACGGGGCCTAAATTAAAATACAGATTTTTTTTGGTCGACTGTTTTACGGTGGTTTGGTAAAATTCAATTGATTATATGGTTTTAGGTAATTTTTTAAGTTAAATTCAAATCGGCGACAATGCAGTGTTTTTTTCAAAATTTTCAAAATTTTATTTTATTAGGAAAACTTACAGCTAAATGTTTACAAACCGTATGATTGCAAAGAACTGAATGATACAATTATAAAGGATTTGTTCGTAGCACGACTGAGCTGATAATATAATAGTCTAACGCTAAAGTGAAGTACTATTGTCAGCTCAGTCGTGCTACGATTATGGAAACTGTAAAGAATCCGAAACGTCATGTCAGCTAATAAAATAAAATAAAAATACGCGAGTTCAATCCGTTATAGTTGTTTCATTCCAATGTGTAACCGCGAAGACATCAGAAATTATTATGCATTTTTTTTTTATTTTTATTGTCCGATCGGCATTATGTCTAATCTTTTTTTTTATTTGTAACCCGTAAATTGCTGATAAGTATGTTACAGTATTTATTTTATTTTTTTACTATAAATAATATATAGTAAAAAACAAGGCGAAGCGCGAAGGGTATATATAATAAATGAAATATCAGCCAATTGACAGTAAAAATAATATTTTAGGGTAAATTATCATTCTAAATACATATTTACAGTTCATGTCTATTTACCTTATTGTAACTTGTAACCAAAAAATAATTGGACAGATGAAATATTAATTTTCTTTCAATAGGCACTGTTCCCCGTAGTTGTAACAGTAATAAAAAATAGTTAATATAAAATAATTATAAGGGAAATCCTAATAAATACAATAGACATGTTTTTGTGCTCATTTTAAACGGAGTTTAAGTCCTAGTATGCGCTATTTTTAACCGATTTCAAATAAAGAAGGTTCTCAATTAGTCGGGATTTTTTTTTTGTTTATACAGGGTCTTAAGTTATCTGTCACTTTAAAGTTGCGTGTGAAAAAGGCGTATGTCACACCGGTTTAAAATACCGCACACTAGAGCCGTATTTTTTTTTAAATAATTTACAAAATCGAAATTGAAACATTGCCGTACATACAGTCCAAGTTTCTCTTGGACTTGAAATAAATCGCTCCTGTAGTATCAAAGTGACACAATTAAAAATGTGTCGTTATTGGAATGATACAACTATACACGGATTTACACTGAGCTGGCAGACTATTGTCAGCTCAGTCGTGCTACGATTATGGAATCTGTAATGGTTCCGAAACGTCAGCCAATAAAATGATAAATTCAAATAAAATCCGTCTATAGTTGTTTCATTCCAATGTATAATAACCGCGAAGACATCAGAAATTATGTGTCGTTACTTCATTTATGTAAGTTATTTATATTTTGATTTTGAGTTTGGTCACTATGTAAAGGTGTATAGGACTAGAATAATTATATGTTGGTTTTAGTGAAGGGTCATTCCATTGTGACGGGTGGGACATTTATATTCATTTTTGCTCGCACTTCGCTTTATTTCTGACAAACGGCAACGATTTACGTATTGAATGTGACATTATCACATACTTGAATAGTCATTGCATGCTGTACCATCGAAAAAAGTATGAAAATGTCATTATTATTATGAGAAAATGACGGTATAAGAAGTGTGACGGGTGAGACTTCAAAGTACCTCTCCTCTCAGAGTTGACTTACACTGGAATGACCCAGAAGTGAAGTTTTGTATTTGACTTCGATAGATGGAGGGTTGAACTTATGTTTGACGGTTACTAGAATATCGTTGTTAACATCTTCAAGAAGCTAGTTTACCTTAAAGATACACGGGGTTAACTATTTAACCCCCATGGGTTGAAAATTTTTAGATAACATAGTCGAGTGGGGTATCAAATGAATGGGGTGTATCGCGCGAGATCTTTCGGAGCGAACTATTAGTTTAATATGTGTAGGAAAATTTTGATAAACAAATAAAATCATTAAATTAATGCAAATTATGAATTATAAAGTGTTTCTGGTATTTATAACGACTCAACAGATTTTGTGCTAGTTCAAAATGAACTTTTGTTAATTCCGACGATTTTACCCCCGGTTTAAAACGGCGTATGTCGCTCAGATCAATCTAGGTACAAATACTGGTAAATAATAAAAAAATAATATTTATTACTTTGGTACATTTTCGTACAAGCATAGTGCCGCCCAAGAGAAAAGGTTTAAGAGAGGTCTACCGGGTGAAGTAGCTAGTGCAATTTAAGTATATTTTAGTTTAAGTGTTTTTGTATTACCGTCGGTTTTAATTAAAGTTTAAAAAGATAAATAAATATTACTCAAACTACATTTAGTTTAATTTTGTTATGTTATTAATTTGTTATTAAATGGGAAAGCCGTGTCTAATCCACTAAATGCTCGTTGTGTAGAATGAGGTCCAGCTGTCATGTTCCACCAATCACAGGACAGCTTGTCTCTCATTGGTGGAACATGACAGCTGGACCTCATTCTACACTAGCGCATCTAGCGGATTAAGGTGGTCCCAATTGGGTATTGTTTGTTACCTTTTTAACTTTATACAACCATTCCAAAATGTATAGTCCACATATTTAAGTTTAGTTAATTTTGTTGGAATCATTTTAGTTGTTCCGATCTCGTCTGAATTATAAACAATGAAATTTCGATTCTATCGCTCGATATTAAGGTTCACAACGTAAAAAATAGTTTATACGGGATCGGGACAACAATAAAAAAATAATATATAAATATTTATGTAACATTTCATATTATTTAAACAAAAGTGGATAGCTGTGGCATCTTTACCTATAAATAGTCTAATCCTATAATATAAAAAATACATATTGTAAAATCACTTCAGTGTTAGACTATCGTCAACAATATGGGAACCGTAAAATTTTCAAAACGTTAGCATATTGATGATTAGGCGCGAGTTAAATTCGTTACAGTTTCTTTTTTTCATTGTGTTATAACCGCGAAAGCATCAGGAGTTAATTGATATAATTCACGTCAAAATTTTAAACCAATTTTGATGAATTTTAGTTTTGAGATGGAAAAGACCCTGAAAAACAATAGGCTATATCATAATGAAATTCTAATATGTATATCAACACGTATGGGCAAAGTTGCTACAGCAATCAAAATCATAATATATTTATTCAATTTAGGCTTTTACAAGCTCGTATGAAGATCAGAAGATACCGAAAAATCTCACTTGAGAATAAACGGCAAGAAACTTTTAACCAACTCAAAAACATATTTTATGTCTATGTACACTTCCTTAACTAAATATACGACATCTTTAATTTAATAATTGTATTTTTTATTTGCTTTGGGTTGTTCATATTTTTTTATTAACTACCTAGAACCCGGCTTCGTTTGGGTAAAATGTGAATTATTACACAATTAGTATAGTACACATAGATGTATGTCATTATATGTATATGCATAATGCAACATTGATAGGATAAAACGTAAAAAGTTTGTCAAAAAACTACAAAATTAGTTCGAAAGTTTGAACGTATGAAAATAACTCTCGTTTTTAGTTTGAATATTAAAAAAATACACATCCGTCACTGTCAGTTTGATAAATTATTTAGCAGGTTTATTTGTACTTTTTATATAAGTGTACAAACGTATTTACATCCAAAAATTTCATAAAATTTTAATGTTTTTACATAACTTACCAGTTGAGATCGGAATTATAATATTTACATACTTAGACACAAGATCAAAAATAAATGCATATGGTGTTCTAGAATTGCGGCAATTCTTTGCACCATGCCACGTGAAAAAGGTCACTCTTTCAAGAAGCGCTCTTGCTACCATAAAATCATTGAAGCTAGATTTATTTCAAGATTTTCCAACACACATCGAAGAACTAAATTTAAGCGGTATTCAAGATTTGACTGCTAACGAACTTATACCACACGTACAGACATTCGTCAATCTCAAAACCTTAGACTTGACGTTCACAAACGTTTATTTACCCGATTTGATAGATCTTTGTACGGAAAAATTGAGAAATATCAGCATTAACTTCTTCAAATGGCCCAGAAGGTGCAAGAGGGACGATATATGGAACAAAAGCGCTGTTCTTTTCAACGAGAAAAAGTTTGATGCTATTCATTTTGTTGTATTTGATTTGTTTGATGCAGATTCTCCTTTAGTATTATTGAAAGATGTTACAACTAAAGATTTAAAGGTAACGGTTGCTGATAATTATACAAATGACCGACATACATATGATGAAGACACGCCATTAGAGTTAGAAGGTGCAATTGATACTAATTTCAATAAACTAACGTACCTATTTCGAAATTGTCGTGTAACGCATCAATATTCTGGAAACCTGCGAGGAGTTTCAAATTTAAACTATAAACAGATAGAGTACATGTTGTTTATGTATTCAGAGAGAATTGACATTTACGTATCGCCTCTGTTTGAATCGGTATTCTCTTTAGCATGTTGCGATTTGAAAATAGAAATATTTCCGCAATTGCCGATGGACTTTATGGTAGATGGAAACATAGTATTTAAGGCTTGGGATAAATCGACTACTTTTGATGAAACTTTTTTTAACCAGTTGCATTGTGAGTTGAAAAATTATTTTCCTACTTTCGTGTGTATACAAGGAGGGACAAAAATGGCGATAACCAAAGCTCCGAGCGATTGGTATTGCATCGATACTTGCAAAGGATCCCAGATCCTAGATTTACCACAGAATGTGACGTTGACCCGATTTTGTAGGAAAGCTTCTGTGATGCGGAGTTGTCGCCCCGTAGGCCAAACAAATAAATATAAAAACGTAACCTTTTTAAGATTGAGTGATATTCCTGTAAACCAGTACTTTTTCTTTCAATGCAAAAATTTGCATACTCTAGACTTGGAAATTAAACGTACATCTCGAAATTTGCGTCATTTATTATTCATAAACTTCATAGATCAAGCTAGCAACCTCAAGAACATACGGTTTACGTCTAACAGTATAGACTATGGCAGATTATTCGATGCCTTAAGTCGTTGCTCTGTTTTGGAAAATATTCATATTTGCGAATATGCGAGGGAGGGGCCTGTGGAAGTGGCATCTATATTATTTGTTATAGAAAAATGTCGGGAGCTGTATAGTTTATTTATGGAGGTGGACTTGTCTCCCTGTGAACTGACTCTGACGATGGCTGCGTTAAGGGAAAAGGCGCAACTGTTGGAGAGAGATCACCTTTGTATAGAAGTTTGCGGATTCTGTGACGGTTGGAACCCTTTTGATGATGTGTTTAATCCTAGCCCTTTGGACATACGTTTCTAATTTTAATTGTTTTTTTATGAAGTTAACTTGCGAATATATATCAAAGTAAAAAACACGCAAATTTTACGTTTTTTTTTATTATAGTAACACTGGACACCAAAATACTTTAATGAATAAAAATTAGTCACCGAAATGTATGTACGCGCATAACTTCCGAACGACTGCACCAAATTGAATGATATATTTTATTGTTGTATTTACCTAGTTAGATATATATCTGTTGGACAGATTAAGTATTTAAAATTTTAAGAAATGAAAGATTGATTCCATTAAAAACATTTTTTATTAAAATAAGATTATATCCGTAAAGTCTACAACACCGACTAATTAACTACCTACTGTACAGAGATCTTATATTAAAGACCAGTTTCACAATGTCCGACTAAGTCCCGGTTTTTTATTCAGTGTATAATTTACAATAGTTCCAAATTAAGCTAGCATATATATATTTAATTATATTACATCACAAAGATACATGTACACCTAGCAGGATTCGAACCTGCATCCTCCCGTTTTGTAGTCGAGCACTGACCACTAGAAAAACTGTGTCATATGATATATTTGAAACTTAAACATTTTTATTTGACGGAAAAGTGGTCAACATCTTACTCGAACATTGTGAAAGGCTGTAAGGGAATAATAAAATAATGGCATACGAATTATTTGTACAAAATGGTCACACCATATTTTGTCGTCAATTCATTAAATCACACAACCAATATACATTTTTGACTATACGCCAGCCTCGTTTCACTTTGCCACTACAATATAGATCACATTCAAACACTGAGCGAATTAAAAAATAATTTAGATCATTTTTAAATAGGCGGAAGATCAATTTTCACATTTCGGAAATTCAGACAACAAACAACAAATGTACTTCCGAAAATTGGTAATAGTATAATTTAGTTGCTAATTATTTATTAATTTTAAAACGTCAGAAGCGATCTTACTTTATGTTCTACAATAATATTTTTCTGTCCTCCGGCCGGAAAGCGCCAACTTTCTGGCCGCTGCGCTAAATGAAATTGCCGCTTTCTGGCTTCGTCGAACAGAAAACTAGTATACTGACCTCGGCCAGTAAATAAAAAAGCCTCAGATCACATGTTTGTCAACCTCGGCTTCGCCTCGGACGACAATTACATGTGATCTGAGACATTTTTATTTTACCGGCCTAGGTGCGTAATGTACTATTGAGGGTACACTATAATAGGTAGAAAACGTTAAATTATTATTTGATAAAAAATTAACCTCCTACATTGGTCAAACTTTGATTTTAAACCATGAATTTTTATTATAGTGTATCCTTTATATTGATAATAGAACCAGATCTTTTTTCTTCGTCACTTAAAATATTATATAATCTAATTTCAGAGAATTTTAACTTGAAAAAGTGTGCGATAATTAAGACAGACGCTCTAACTCGTAAGCCTGTTTCAAGACACCTTGAAATTGGGTATTATAGGCCTTTAAAAGTACTTACATAATTACATAGACATACAAGAGTCATTTACCAGGAACAGAATTTTTTATTCGTCAATTTATATCGTGTAAAAATAGCAATTTAGTCTTAATTATTGTTTAACTTTTTATTTAACTGGAATATGACTGAGTTTTTCGATTACAATGATTGTAATAATTTTGCAAATCATGGGTTCCCAATGAAAAGGTGCGATAACATAGAAAACTCGCGTAACAGCATAATCTTTAACCTTTTTTTTCTAAATTCATGTCTGTCTATCAAAACAGTTTTTAACCGACTTCAAAAAAGGTTCTCAAGTCATATATATCGCACCCCTAGATCTAAAGGGAGCTAACTCAAAAAAAGTAACTTTTTCGGGAGAGGCGAAATTGTTGTAAGGAATCGGATCCTTTTTTTTAGCGTGTGTTTAATTTAAATCTTCAGATTTTTGAGTTAGCTCCCTTTAGATCTAGGGGTGCTATATATGTATAATTGTATATAATCACTGTCCCTCAGTGAATATAAGCGCTATATTGGCCTCCAGGTCCTTGTCCCGGGGCTCGCGGGGCGCGCCGTGTAGGGTCGCGAGCGCGGCGGCGGCGGCGGCTGCGGGCGGCGGCACGCGCGCGCGGTTGCCGCACAGCAGCCGCAGGTGGTGCCACGTGCAGCCGTAGTCGTATTGCAGCATCGCTTTGAAGAACTTCACCGCCAGTTTCTGTGCAATTTGGATATAATGGGTGTTTGAATTTTATAGTTCCCATGGATATTTATGATGGATGTCGTTGAAATGAGACAACTATAAATGATTTTAACTCGCGTATTTTATTTTATTTTGATGACGTATCAAATACAAATATGCTAACTGTAGTTTTCGAAACGTCAACAAATAAAATAAAATACGCGAGTTAAATCTGTTATAGTTGTTTTAGTCAAATGTGTAATAACCGGGAAGAAATCAGAAAATAACACATGTCAGAAATATTTGAAGCGATTTATCTGAAAAACTTACGCAGATATTTAAGAGTCCAGTGGATTGATTATTAGGTATCTATTTGAAGTAATAATTTATCGGATAGATAACTTGGAAACACTCAACTTGGTCCAAAACTGAATCCAAAATTGCACAAGTTTAACTGCCATCAAATCGAGGTGGTGTATTATTTATTTGGTATTTAACTGAAAGAACCTGCAGAGGCTTGGGTTGTTTCTTTGGAGAGGAAAGCATCATTACTGTCCATGGCGTTCCAGCTGACCTTTAGAGAAGGACAGCTTAGTCCTAAGCCCTCGGTCCCATTTCGGAACCATTTCATCTTTAGATGGAGTCCTTTAGGACGGTCGTCGAGTACAGCAAAAAAGGGACGTTGCCCTGTTTCTATTTGCCTCTGTCGCACACGCCGTACCTTTTTTAAAAGCCCACATACCTGCAGGGGCTACCTTGTCATCAATTGCTGTTCATGGACTAGAGAAGGACAGCTTACTCCTAAGGCCTTGGCGAGAACCACTCTACAACAAAGCCCACATACCTGCAGCGGCTTCGGTTGTTTCTTGGAGAGGTAGGCATCAGTCCTGTCCACGGCGTTCTAGCTGTCCTTTAGAGAAGGACAGCTTAGTCCTAAGGCCTCGGCCAGAACCACTCCATCTTTAGATGGTCGTCGAGCACAGTAAAAAAGGGACGTTGCCCTGTTTCTATTTGTTTCTGTCGCACGCGCCGTAGAAGCACGAAGCACAGCGAAAAACGTTTCGCTGTGCTTCGCGACCGTCCTTTAAAAGCATACATACCTGCAGAGGCTTCGGTTGTTTCTTGGAGAGGAAAGCATCATTGCAGCTGCCTTCTCTTGGGCCAGGTCCGCGGTCTGAACCACTCCATCTAAACCCCACATACCTGCAGAGGCTTCAATAGGCATCAATACCGTCCATGGACTAGAGAAGGACAGCTTAGTCCTAAGGCCTTGGCGAGAACCACTCTACCTCAAAGTCCACATACCTGCAGAGGCTTCGGCTGTTTCTTGGAGAGGTACGCGTCGACGGCGTCCAGCGCGTCCTCGAGGCTGTCCTCCTGGAGCGCCAGGTCGGCGGCGAGGCGCGGGAGGGCGGCCAGCGCGGCGGCCTGCAGGCTGTAGGCCTGGCTGTTGCGGTACGCCGAGCCCTTGTCCTTCAGCAGGCTGTCTGCGGAGGACTTGTGCAGGAACTTGAATATGTGCGGGAACACGTCTCTGGGGGAATGGTGGTTTTACAGTTATGTCTTGGTATAAATATCATTATCGTTAAAGGTAATGGTATTGCACCATATATATATCGATCGAATTTCGATTTTATCGTAGTAAATATGAAGTTTTACTTTATTTGTACTATTATTAGGTATTAAAACATAAATATTTCATATTTAAAAACAGGGTAGTACTTATATTTTGTTATTTAGAAAATATGGTAGTATGCATAATTGTATACTTAAACTACTTTAGCATAAAAAAAGACTACTGTCAGCTCAGTCATGCTATGATTATAGAAGCTGTAAAAGTTCCGAACGTCAGTCAATAAAATAAAATACGCGAGTTGTATCCATTTATAGTTGTTTCATTCCAATGTGTAATAACCGCGAAGGCGTCAGAAATTATTACTTTTATAAAAAATATAGGAAATTCGGAAAACAAAACTGCTTTAATGCCTTGATTGAAAAGTGCGAATAATATGGGATTAACGAAAGCTATCGAAATGCCACATGGTCAGTTTTCGTTCAGTTATGTTTGGCTTCGCTTTTTTAAATTATCACAAATATCTAAACCAAGCAACAAAAAAACAATTCCTTTTCTCATAGCTAGTAATTTTACTTAAATCCTGTAGTCTAATAGTACATTACGCACCTAGGCCAGTAAATAAAAAATGTCTCAGATCACATGTAATTGTCGTCCGAGGCGACGCCGAGGTTGACAAAAATGTGATCTGAGGCTTTTTATTTTACTGGCCGAGGTCAGTATACTATTTTTCTGTTCGACGAAGCCAGAAAGCGGAAATTTCATTGAGCGCAGCGGCCACAAAGTTGGTGCTTTCCGGCCGGAGGACAGAAAAGTCTATTTTTCTATATATCATTAGGCACTTACTTGACAGCTCGACACCTTATAAAATCCTTACTGACGTTCGCCATAGTGACCAGCAGGTTGAACGCCCTCCGCAGCACGATGGGCTCGCTGGACTCGAACCTGGCTACCAGCGGTGACCAGGTCAGGTGCACAAGGGGCAGCAGTTCGTTCTCGTGGTCCTTCAACACGGGCAGACCCAGGTTGAGAACTTGTAGCGCCAGTATAGATTCCTCTGGGTTTTTGGACACCACGAAGTTGACGCACCGACGTAATATTATCATTGTTATTGTTATATGTTTTGGTAGCGGCGGTGTTTCCTCTGTGGGGGGAAAGGATAGGTATTTTTTAAAAGAAATTTCATAGTAACGCGAGAGTATAGGACGGTATAAAATGCCTTGTAGGTACTAATGACTGACTGGCGGATAACCGCACAATCTATACAGCCGATCGTAGAGACCTGAAACTTGTAGGGTGTGTTCCTTATATGACGTAGGCATCCAATAAGAAAGGAAAAATCCTTCAAACCGAAATTCTACCCCCAAGAGGTGAAAAGGGGGCAAATATTGATTTCTTGGTCTAATCTATTTCAAATGTTACATAAACATTGTTTAAATCGCAGAAGTGATGCAAGACGTTCCTCGTATTTTATTGAAATTCATCCCCTAACTTCCCCTAGCTTCGAAATCGATATCAATTTATACTCCTTAGTGCTTTTAATTTAAATAGCATGTTTCTTTGGTTTTCAACAGTAGTTTTCAAAACGTGACTTAGTAAAAAAAAAGCCACTACACTCAGTTGTTTCATTCTATTATGTAATAACCGCTAAAGCATCAAAACTTTTAATAACTTCTAAACTTATTAGTTACAGTGAACTAAAAACTCACCAGTGACTGTATCATCATAGTCCAGCACCCCCTCCTCTTTCTTCTTCAAATGTTCTCTATACATCTCCTCCACTGTCTTCCCGCTCTCCTTCTCCATCTCGCTGTCGTTCATCAGTTTCTCCGCTTCCTCGTTATTACTCACGTATTCCATCAAGTCTTTTAATATGTCTATATCTTTCTTGTCAGTCTCCTCGGAATTTTCGGCTTTATTCTTTTCATTTAAGAACCATTTTCGTATGCACATCACGAACGTTAGGAACACTTGGAGGTAAGCGGATAGGTTTCTCTCGTGATACCTGTCGCAGCTTTGGACTAAAACCTAGGACATAAAATAAAGATCTAATAAGTAAATTGCCTAGTAGTTTTTCCTGGATAAAAGGCAGCCTATTAGCTTTTCAAAGGATCCATTATTTTCTTATCCTTATACTAATAGAGAAAGATTCCAGTCACTCTAGACTTACGTGATTTTAGGAAAGATGATTTTTTTAGGATTGCAAGTATAAAAATAAAGTTAGAAAGAAATGTGAAATGAATAAATTTGCAGGTAGTTTGATACCTGCTACCTGTAAGGATAAATAAAAATCATGCTAACTTTTTTCCCCCACTGGATCGCGATAAAAAGTATACTATAACCTCCCCACCAATTTTCAGGCAGATCAGTTCAGCCGTTCGTGAGTAACTTAGTCTAAAATCACGTAAGTCTGGGACCTTGGACAGTAAAATTCATAAAATGAAAAATTTCACATAATTAGTACGATTGTTGATGGTGTATGCATAAAGTTTTGACTGTCTTATTATTGATATTTTATATGGTACTCACGTCCTCGACGATCCCGTACAGGCAGTCCAGGATGGAGGCGTCGCTGTACTCCATCACCACCGACAGGATCTGCAGCGCCGACTGGCTGTTCCACGCCTGCACATATACACATACATACACACATAAAATATAGCACTTGTGTACGGAAAAGATTTTGAAATGTGTAATATGAATAAATCGTCGAAACGTATTTAAAAAAAAAAAACTAAATCTGTCAATTATTTAATATTTTATTTTTAATAATATCGATAATAAACATAAGTGAGAAATTTGCACGCGCGTAAACGAACTGAAGCGAAATAATAGGTTAGAACATTTCGTATTGCGTCGTCAACGGTACCATAGCAACGGACGGCGCGCAGCATGTTGCCATTGCGCATGCGGCAAGACAAGGACAGTGCCTCTATTTAGAGTTTCTGTCTCTCTTTACCGTGATACGCTTCCACTTACAGACAGTCCTATGGCTCACCTGCTCTAGTCTAATATCTCTATGTAAATTATTGGATATGTGTTGTCATCAAAAAAATAATGATAAAGTTATAGCCCGTTAAATTACCGCGCGAATTTACACAGTGAAATGACGTCACGGGCACCCTCTCGAACTTTGAAGTACTTTATCTTTATTAACTACAATCTATCAATCGAAATTCATTTAATATTTTTAGTTCAATACCATTCGTTTTTAATTATAATGATATTTTGTACAAAGACAAGAGTAGAAAAAATCTTAGACCCCCAGTTGGATTCGAACCCACGCTTATGCCTTTACTAGCGGCAGCGTGCTAACCATATTACACTATGGGAATCGACTAAGATTGATTTTTGATTGGTCTAAGATTTTTTCTACTCTTGACTTTGTACAAAATATCATTATACTTTATCTTTGTCACTCTTTATGTTTTGATATATATAAATGAAAAAAAAAATACATGATAAATATAATTATGTGGAACAAATATTTCAGAAATGGGTTTATTTACAATATGAGATTCGACATGGTTTGAAAATTCTATGTAGAAGATGAATTTACAAACCATCTAATAAAATACGCGAGTTCAATCCGTTAATAGTTGTCTCATTCCAATGTGTAATAACAGCGAAGGCATCAGTAAATATAAAAAAAGAAATATACCTTTTTAAGTCTAACAGAGACTTGGTGCGTAAAATAGTCGGCGTTGTGTCGGATCAGCTCGCCGACGCTCTGGTGAGAGCAGGCGGCCGCGATGTCGGTTATGGCCTTCACGCCCGCCAGGTGCAGCATCTCGTATGTACTGCCTGAGGAACACGCGTAGATACCATTGCAAAAAAGGCGTAACTACCTACGCATACTTATATATTGCGCAAAATTTTATAGATAAAAGTGTACAAAAGGCGAAGTTAATGCCATGAGGCATTCTCTACCAGTTAAGCAGAAAAATAAAATAGAACTAAGATAGATAGACACATTAAATTTATAACACTCCGTCGTTTTTGTGTCAGGGTTTCAAAATAAAAATAGCACACGAAAAAGAACATGATACCACATAAATACTAAATCTAATATATATTATACTAGCTTTTGCCCGCGACTTCGTCCTCGTGGAACTCCTTCCTTTTTTGCAATCGATTAAAAAGTAGCCTATGTCCTTTCTCAGGCTCCGGACTGTGTTTGTACCAAATTTCATTTAAATCGGCCCAGTAGTTTTAGCGTGAAAGCGTAACAGACAGACATAGTGACTTTCGCATTTATAATATTAGTAAGGATTATACACTCGGCGTCAAAAATATCGCCCCTCAGCGAAAATCAGATTCAAACAAATCTAGACGTTAGCGAAATTATGTCACCTAATTAATATTGGTATCAATTAAAAGCACGTTTAATGTGTTTTAAATTAACAATGTTTAATTTAAACTCAACATAATGGCTTCTGAATTAGAGCGTTTCCAAAAAAAAATGCATAAATGCTCCTTTGAAGGGTCGTTAGTTGTGCCCGTTTTCAGGGGTATAAAATGCCTGTAAGATGTCAAATGACCATTATTCACTATCCAGACGTCGAAGAGAATACATCTAAGGAACTCAAGCAAGAAACCAACCCTCGAACATGGAGACCACCGCTGCTGAATGAGCTCAAGTGGTTGCACTACTGCAATCAGGAGTTCGGCAGTGCGATGTCGCTCGGCAACTCAATTTAAGTCGTCATGCTGTCCCCGAGTATTTCAGCGGTTCCAGGAGACTGGGGGCTACATCGGAAGATATGGAGCTGGTCGGGGACGCTGCACATCCGAAAGAAATGATCGCTTCATTGTGACATCATCGCTACGCAATCGCTTCGCCAGTGCTGTTGAGGTGCAACAACGCCTCAGAGAAACTCGGACAACATCAGTTAGCGTCTCTACGGTTAGAAGAAGACTGCGGGAGAAGGATATTGAGGTTCACAGGGCTGCTACTGGTCCAGTGTTGACCACACAGCATCGCAGAAATCACTTGTAATTTGCCCGTGATCACGTTCATTGGACGTTTGATCAATGGAGGCAGGTTCTCTTTACCGATGAGACGAGAGTGCGTCTTTATTGCAACGATAGGCGGGCCAGAGTCTACAGAACGTCGGGCGAACGATTCGCTCAAGCCTGTATTAAGGAGACAGTGGGTTACGGAGGTGGCCTTTGCATGTTCTGGGGGGGCATATCTATAGACAGCAAAACCGACCTTGTCTGCGTCTCCAGGACTGGAAGCCCTCGCGGCCAAGGGTCCCTGACTGCTCGCCAATACATTGCCGAGATCCTGGAAGAGCATCTGATGCCATATGTGGGTTACGTCGGCTCTGGGTTCACATTAATGCTCGCTCCCACGCTGCATTAATTGTTCGGGATTGTCTGGAGGAGGTCGGGATCCCCATTTTGCCGTGGCCAGCCCGGAGTATTGACTTAAACTCGATTGAACACCTTTGGGACGAGCTGAAGCGAAGGGTTCGATCACGATATGCCGCCCCTACCACCCTGCAAGATCTTCAGAACGCAGTCATCGAAAATTAGGGCAACATTCCACAAGAAGACATCGTGAAGTTGGTGCGATCAATGAAAGACCGTTTGGAGGCAGTGATAAGGGCCAGAGGGGGTAACACTAGATTTTAAGTCAGTTTTAGGCACATGTTATTAAATTGTGGTATCCTTTTATTGTTGTAAAGTTAAACTTGAATAAACTTGAATGAACTGTCTACAATGTCATTTCCTTTAATCTTTGAACCCAATGAAAAATCTTTTTTTTTTTCTTTTTTCTGAAAAATACACTTTCTTACCTTTCAAATAATACCTAACAATCATATTGTTGTCCTTGATCAAATAGGGTTTAAAGTCGGTTGAAACGATTTTCCGAGTAGGGGCGATATTTTTGACGCCGAGTGTATAAATACAACATACATACATACCTAAATATAAGGGCGGATCACATAGTCAAATTCTGTTTTTTGTTTGCCAAGATAATGTTGAAATTAATTTGTTATAATAAAATACTAATAATATTATTTGTAACATCAATTAAATGATAAAAAACTTCTCTTTTGTCTTCTTGCTAAACGTGTCACGAGAGTTTAGAAAAATATTGGTACTGGTATATCCATGACAATTACAAATCCACTCACCAACCCTCTTTAGATAGGGGCGGAAGTCATCCTGGAGTTACTTAGCGAGAAGGCCGACGCTCTCGGCAAGGAGATCACAAATCAACTCACCCTACCTACCGTCTCCAGGATCAGGCATAGGGCAGGATATATATATAGCGAGGGAGTCGATGCCCTCGGTAAAGAGGTCGACGCTCTCGGTAAGGAGGCAGGCTTGTTTTAGTAACGAGCCGTTATGTCACGCCTAATCATAAATCGACTCACCAACCCTCTCCAGGATCAGGCACAGGGTCTTCAGCAGGTAGGGTCGGAAGTCCCCCCGCAGGCGGCGCGCCAGCAGCCCCACGCCCTCCGTGAGCAGGCAGGCGCGCGTGATGTTGCGCTGCGCCTCCGCCAGCGAGCCGCAGCGCAGCGTGTCGCGCCGCGGCGCCGCCCGCGGGGCCGCGTAGCTGATGCCCGTGTAGCGCGTCTCTGTCGTGCCCTCGTACAGACCTAATATTCATATTTCGTTATTTATATTTTACTAGCTTTTGCTAAACAGACAGAAGTCTCGTTTGCGTATTTTTGAAACCCGTTAGTAGATAGATTTTAATTTTAATAAAAAATAAAGTACATCTTCTATCAGTTTTGTTAAAGAATGTTGCCCCCATGTTGTTGTTTGGGATAAAATTTCAGAAAATGCTTTCTTATCTTAATTCATATCTCATAACTATTAAACGACTAAATCGATTTTCATCAAACATAGCTAAGAATACTCCCGACTTAAAAACCTTTCAAACAAAAATCAAAATCGATTTATCCATTCGGAAGCTACGATGCCACCCACACACTCTCTCTCTCTCTCTCTCTCTCTCTCTCTCTCACACACACACACACACACACACACACACACACACACACACACACACACACACACACACACACACACACACACACACACACACATACACAGACACGACAAACTTACAACACTCCATCATTTTTATGTCAGAGCTTAAAAAACAACACTCAAATAAATAGCATGTTTTCCATCTACGCGCATTACCGGGCACCGTGTCCTTAGTCCAGGCGCGCGGGTCGTACACGGTGTCGTCGTGTGTCTCCGCGCGGGTGGCTCGCGGCTCGCGGCCCACCTCTAGAGGCACGTACCACGTGCTCTCTTCCGTGTATGCTTCTATTATACGAGATATCAGACGGGGGGACGAGTTCGGCGCTGAAACATACAAACATAAAAACATAATATTATAATAACAATGTATAGTTAACGCGTTATCCTTACCAACTTTACTAATATAACTAGCTGACCTACTAGCTTCGCACAGATCCATTTTTTAGGGTTCTGTAGCCTAATGGCAAAAAAGGGACCCTTATAGATTCCCCATGTCTGTCTGTTTATAGCCTATGTCACACGGGAATAGTGTAGCTTCCCAACAGTGAAAGAATTTTTCAAATCGGCCCAGTCATTTTGGAGCCTATTCAATCCAAACAAACAAACAAACCTTTCCTCTTTATTATATTAGTATAGATATAAAATTCTCGTGTCGCTGTGTTTGTTGCCAGACTCTTCTAAAACTGCTCGATTTTTATGAAATGTTGTGTTCATATTCGGTAGATCTGAGAATAGGCCTACATCTATTTTTCATACCCCTTAATGCTAAGGGAAAAACTCAAAAGAAGTTTTTTTTTTTACCTTTTTTTATGACTCGATACTCAAAAATATAAACATCTAGAATATTTTCAGTCTTCCTCCAATAACCCCTATTTTTAATTAAAAATCTCAAAAAACGCGGTTAGTTCGTGCATATTGTGCGCATTACATTAAGTCTTACATATAAAACCAGAAGGGTCAACAACCTTAGGTCACTGACCTGATCCGATATAGTTGAGCACGTAGACGACGTCCGGCCGCGTGACGTCACCGAGCAGCTCGTCGAGCAGCAGCCCGGCGGCGGCGTCCCCCTCGCCCTCGCCCCCGGCGCCCCCGGCCCCCCCGACCCCCCCGGCTGCCCCCCCGGCGCCCCCGAGCAGCGCGCAGGCGGCCCGCAGGCGCGCCGCCCCGGCCGCGTCCAGCCGCGCGAGCCGCGCCCACGGCGAGCCCACCGGCGGCGGCGTCGTCACGTCTGTGTGTTGTGTACACTTATATTTATAATATACTAGCTTGTGCCCGCGACTTCGTCCGCGTGGAACTCCTCCTTTTTTGCAGTCGGTTAAAAAGTAGCCTATGTCCTTTCTCAGGCTCCAGACTATCTTTGTACCAAATTCCATTTAAATCAGTCCAGTAGTTTTAGCGTGAAAACGTAACAGACGGACAGACAGACAGAGTTACTTTCGCATTTATAATATTAGTAGGGAAGTAGGGATATATCACTCACACACTCGCGTGTGTTACTTATCGTTATGCTGCTGAGGTTAACTTATAGATAAGCCTTTATTGTATTATGTGTTAGAGATGGAGGGTTATTTCTTTGGAATGACCAATACTTTAGTTTAAGATTTACTTGTAGTTAAACAGTGGTATATCCTGACCTTCGTAAAAGCCTAAATTGAATAAATTTATTACATATTTAATTTGATTTTGAAATGCATTTTTTCTTTCAAATAATGAAGTAGTCTTAACGTAATTTAATCCTAAGCCTATTTTCTAAGAGTTATAATTTAAATAAATAACTGTCGTAAATCAGCTTACGTAATACATAAACGGCCCCTTATAACACTATATGAAATTCCTGCCTATGCGCGGCGTCAGTGAGCGCGCTGGTCAGTACGCGCACGTGTCGCGGTGGAGAGTCGTCAGTGGCGAGTGTGTTACTGACCTCTAGCCGCGTGCCGCGCCAGGAGCGTCAGTTCCGTCTGCATCTGCGCGGCGTCAGTGAGCGCGCTGGTCAGTACGCGCACGTGTCGCGGTGGAGAGTCGTCAGTGGCGAGTGTGTTACTGACCTCTAGCCGCGTGCCGCGCCAGGAGCGTCAGTTCCGTCTGCATCTGCGCGGCGTCAGTGAGCGCGCTGGTCAGTACGCGCACGTGTCGCGGTGGAGAGTCGTCAGTGGCGAGTGTGTTACTGACCTCTAGCCGCGTGCCGCGCCAGGAGCGTCAGTTCCGTCTGCATCTGCGCGGCGTCAGTGAGCGCGCTGGTCAGTACGCGCACGTGTCGCGGTGGAGAGTCGTCAGTGGCGAGTGTGTTACTGACCTCTAGCCGCGTGCCGCGCCAGGAGCGTCAGTTCCGTCTGCATCTGCGCGGCGTCAGTGAGCGCGCTGGTCAGTACGCGCACGTGTCGCGGTGGAGAGTCGTCAGTGGCGAGTGTGTTACTGACCTCTAGCCGCGTGCCGCGCCAGGAGCGTCAGTTCCGTCTGCATCTGCGCGGCGTCAGTGAGCGCGCTGGTCAGTACGCGCACGTGTCGCGGTGGAGAGTCGTCAGTGGCGAGTGTGTTACTGACCTCTAGCCGCGTGCCGCGCCAGGAGCGTCAGTTCCGTCTGCATCTGCGCGGCGTCAGTGAGCGCGCTGGTCAGTACGCGCACGTGTCGGCGGGAGCGCAGCGCGTGGGAGAGCTGCGAGGGCGGCGTGCTTAGAGCCGTTATATAACCGCATAGCAGGTTCAGAGCGTACAGTTTGCGGCCCGAATCTAAAATATAAAATAATCGTAATTTTACTACCACAAAATAAATCTTTCAATTGGCGAGATATACCTACAGTGTTATTAAATGTCAAAAAACACAATAGATAATTTTCGATTTTTGTTACAAAAATCTAATAAGTAAATATTATCAGTTCAATACCAAATGTGTTATTAAAATATTTTTTCTCAGACATTTTAATCATTTAAAATCAGTTGGCACAGTTTGTGACAATTAATTTAGAAATATAGTAAAGTACGTAGTGTTTTAAACAAATCTTACCTTTTTTTTAATATCACTATAGATATAGATATACATATCTGCATCAATGAGGGCCACCGCGTGTCAGAAGTCCGCTAGATGCGCTAGTGTAGAATGAGGTCTAGCTGTCATGTTCCACCAATGAGAGGCTAGCTACTGGCCCGTGATTGGTGGTACATGACAGCTGGACCTCATTCTACACTAGGCATCTAGCAGATTTCTGACACGCGGTGGCCCTCATTAACACAAAATCAAATTCTTAAAAAAAATCCTCAACGTTATTACAAACTCACCAATATTATTCAATATCCTCGGCAGGCTCGTGAGCGTGGCGAAGAAGCTCTCGCACAGGCTCTCCATGGCGTTGTGCCGCGCCTCCCCGGTCGTGGTCGCGAAGTATGCGCTCACCGCCGCCGAGCAGTACTGCGAGACCTCGGCATGCTCGTCCTTCGAGAGGGATATCAGCACGTCCAGGGCTATGGGGGCTGACGGTTGCATTGTTCTAAAACAATAGGTATATCGGTGAATGTATGAGCGATTCTCAACTAGAAATATAGAAATGCTGACTATTTTTTTTTGTTTTAGTAGATCTATACTATACTAATATTATAAAGCTGAAGAGTTTGTTTGTTTGAACGCGCTAATCTCAGGAACTACTGGTTCGAATCTATACTAATATTATAAAGCTGAAGAGTTTGTTTGTTTGAACGCGCTAATCTCAGGAACTACTGGTTCGAATTCAAAATTTATCGAGGAAGGCTTTAGGCTATTACATAACATCACGCTGCGACCAATAGGAGCGCAGAAACAGTGGAAAATGTGTAAAAAAACGGGGAAAATATGAAGAATTACTATTCCACGGGGACGAAGTCGCGGGCACAACTAGTTACTAATAATTTCATTTCTCAATCGATGAATAAACGACAAAGATAAGCGCATTTAAAGTTAGGTAGTGGGGACTCGTGACGTCACGTTATGGTAAAAAAAATATTTTTATTGAGACATGACGTGTGTGGGGCAGGGACACCAAAATTTCAAGTTTCTAACGTTCATAAGTCAGGTTCTCCTTTTATATACTAAGTCTGAGTCGACGATAGTCTAACGCTAAATCAGTCGCGCCACGATCATGGGAACTGTGAAGTTTTCGAAACGTCAGCCAATAAAATGAAATTTACGAGTTAAATTCGTTAATAATTGTTTCATTCCAATGTGTAATAACCGCAAAGGCATCGGAAATTATTAACTTAAAAAACACATTAAGGTGACGGCACCGGTAATGGACACGACACCAATTATGGTAATTTTTTTCGTTGATCGAATATATTAAGCAACTAAAATAAATAAAGTATCTTTGGACAATTCACACAAATTATCTAGTCGCATTTTAAGCAAAGCTTGTGTTATGGGTACTAGACAACGGATAAATATACAAAATTACATATAAGACATCCAAGACTCAGGTACAGATGCCAGTGCTCATCACATTGACATCTGCCCCTAGCGGGATTCGAACCCGCAACCTCCGGTTTCGTAGTCAGGGCCTCTAACCACTAGACCAACAGGCCGTCAGATAATATTTCTTACGAGTTGCATTCAACGAGCAGCCTAGCGCAGTAGACGGCTAGTTCCTTGCGCACTTTCACGTGCTCGTGGGTGGCGAGTGACGTCACACTCTTGGAGATCAGCGTGAGCTTCTCCCCCGCCATCGCGAACCACTCCGCCGACCGCTTGGGAATGTCTTTGGGCTTCTTATCTGAAATTTTAGTGGGACTTTAGACTTTGTGTACGTGGAGTTAAAGGTTATTTTGGTTCTGATAATAATATGGTTAAGAATGTTATTTTCTAATTTGTTTGTTTATTAAAATGTTTGTGGGACTTTAGACCTTATAAGAGTCAAGTTAAGGTTACTATTTTAGTTTCGATGAATTAAGAAAGTTATTTTATAATTTGTTTCTTAATAATTTAATGTTTGTATCACTTCAGACCCAAAGTTAAGGTTGCTATTCTAGTTTCGACGTATTAAGATTGATATGTAATAATTTTGTTTAGTTATTTATATTTAGGTACATCAATTATTATAGTCCCAAACTAAGCAAAACTTGTGCTATCGGTACTAGCCAGAGGATATTTCAAGATTAATTGGAGCTTCGTCGTTTATATCTAAAAAAATCTTAGACCAATTCATACTGATTGATTTAGTCCCGAAATAAGCAAAGATTGTACGATAAATAAATTAAAAAAAACATTTACTGAGGAACAAATAAATGTGTTCATCACTGACATTTATTCCTAACAGGATTCGAACCAGCAACCTCCAGTTTCGTAATCAGAAGCTCTGACCACTAGACCAACAAGTGCGCGCATTTTATATAGGCACACCGATATATACAGTGCCCGTGGCGCAATGCACGCGCCTGTTAACTTAGACATTACTAGCAACCCGCCCCGGTTTCTATTAAAAAAACCGCATCAATATCCGTTGCGTAGTTTTAAAGATTTAAGCGTACATAGGGATATAGGGACAGAAAAAGCGACTTTGTTTTATGCTATGTGGTGATAAAACAGCTACAATAACTATGCTAAAAAAATGAAATACTCTTAAAATATCAATTACCCTTATTGCTTACTTCTTTGTCCCTGAATTTTCTCTTGTCCCTTATCATTTTGGCGAAGTCCTCTGACGTCACTTGCGGGTGTTTTATCAGGTACTTGTCGTTCATTGTGAGACATACTATTCGGTGTATCGCGTTTAGCGAAGCCTGGAATTAATCAGTCTTTAATAATGACGGTATGGAATCGGTTATGGAGAACCTGGAGTAAGCTAAGGGAGGGGTAGGCACAAAAGATTCCAAGTGGTCGAAGTGCATCCGAGAGGACCCCACCAATAAGAATAAGACAAGATTATTAGATGACAGTGGATATTGTACCGATTTGTACCTTATTAACAATTGACAGGATGTTATAAGTTTGACGTGTCTGTGTGTTTGTCCATCTCTCTGTGGCATCATAGCAATTTGATTTTGTTTTTTGTATAAATTTGACGTATTTTTATTTTTTTATCTACACTCTACGCAGACACGTATTTTTACAACACATACATATATATATATATATACACACACAAGGTTTTCTTAACAATTTTTATAATTTCTAAATTTTTTATGGTTCCTTTTTTAATTAATTTATTTATGTTCCTTTACTTCTTTCATGTACTGCTGCAACCATAGTCTCCGAGAACAACTTGTTCTTAAAAACGGTTTTGCCTATATATGTATGTGGGATCGAAAAGGAAACCAGCCAAATTCTTCTAGTTATCTATATTTTTAGTAAATCAAATTAAATCAATGTTACACCGTCGTCCGCTAGGTATCGTCTGTTTCGTCTCAAAATCGTTCCTTCACTCACTCTCACTCCCTTACTCTTTCAGTCACTCTCTACAACATTCATTCCGTTCGTACAATCAATCATCCATACCTGTCATCCTACATATATATATATGTCGCAGTGAGATGATAAAAACAGGGATTTGATCAAGTCCCTCAGTGATATGATCAACTCCCGGCTGATGATAAAAATACCACGCGTTGTGTCATTTCCCTAGCGAAATTTAGTGATTTGATCAAGTCTCCAAGTCATTTTAGGGAAATGAAAGAATCATAAAAATGGCTGCTAGATTTCTTCATTTGACTTAGTTATTTGATCAAATGCCTGAGCTGTTTTAGGGACATGGTAAAACGAGTAATTAAGTCAACTCGGTTTTAACATTTTACCAAACACGTCTAGTTATTTGATCAACTCCCTAAACAGTTTTAGGGAAATGAAAGAATCACAGCAATAACTGGTGGAATTCTTCATTACCATTTCATCAAATCTCTTAGCTGATTTAGGGAAATGATAAAACTAGTCTTAGAAACAAGATAGATACCCTTTAGGAAATAACTATTATTTGCCATAATTACGAAAAAAGCAAATCCAGACTGTTTCTTTGTGCACAGTGGGTATAATGTAGGGGACATCGTAATTAATGGCAACTGAAGGTCTCCTTTAGGTACGACGACGAGCGAAGCGAGGAGGAGTGTTAGGTAGAACTGTGACCTTGCAGCGCGCGAGCCGAGCGAGCGAAGCGAGCGTGCCGCGGCAGCGGCCGGCGAAGCGTCAGAACCGATACTTTTGATAATACAACGCGTTATATTTTCGCATGTGCCGGGATTTTATGATCTCTCTGAGGGATTTGGATTGGGATTCCTGTTTTTATCATTTTTCTAAAAATATTTAGGGAGTTGATCAAATCACTAGACGTGTTTGGTAAAATGTTAAAACCGAGTTGACTTAATTACTCGTTTTATCATGTCCCTAAAACAGCCCAGGTATTTGATCAAATAACTAAGTGAAATGAAGAAATCTAGCAGCCATTTCTATGATTCTTTCATTTCCCTAAAATGACTCGGAGACTTGATCAAATCACTGAATTTCGCTAGGGAAATGACACAACGCGTGGTATTTTTATCATCTACCGGTAGTTGATCATATTACTGAGGGATTTGATCAAATCCCTGTTTTCATCATATCTCTGCGACATATATAACAGTAGGTACCAGAAATACATCATCTGTGTAAATTTAAACTGGCTATCTATCACGGTACATAAGACAGCCTGGCAGGTCCTGCAGGAGCAGTCTCAGAAATAGGATCTCATAATAGCAAAATTACATTAACATATATCTTTTTTATATCAGCATTAATAAATAATAATAATAAATAATAAATATCTTTGGACAATTCACACCAATTATCTAGTCCCATTTTAAGCAAAGCTTGTGTTATGGGTACTAGACAACGGATAAATATACATAAATACATATAAGACATCCAAGACTCAGGTACAGATGCCAGTGCTCATCACATTGACATCTGCACTTAGCGGGATTCGAACCCGCAACCTCCGGTTTCGTAGTCAGGGTCTCTGACCACTAGACCAACAGGCCGTCATTATATCAGCATTAGATTAGTAATCAGTCACATGTAGGTATCGTATCTCACCACTACGAGCGCGTGTCCGGGGTTGTCCGCGCAGGTGGCGACGTCCTGCAGCGCGGCCAGCACGCCGGGCAGGATGCTGGCCAGCATGTCCACGGCCAGAGCCTCCAGCGCCGCGTCGCGGATCTGGCCCGCCTCCGTGGTCAGCTTGGCGTGACACGCCGTGTGCGCTGTCACGCACTCTATGGCGGCCAGTCTGTAATGCAATAGTACATTACGCACCAAGGCCAGTAAAAATGTATCACATGTAATTGTCGTCCGAGGCGAAGCCGAGGTTGACAAAAATGTGATCTGAGGCTTTTTTATTTTACTGGCCGAGGTCAGTATACTATTTTTCTGTTCGACGAAGCGGAAATTTCATTTAGCGCAGCGGCCACAAAGTTGGCGGTTTCTGGCCGGAGGACGGAAAATTATGTTATAGTAGGCCCAGTAGATGTCCCGCCCGGCAAAGCGTTACATTAATCAAGTTTACCAAGCATCCATACCATTCATATATACTAGCGGCCCGCCCCAGTCCCCACGGATGCCTAATTTATTTTCAAAATATTCTATAGCCTATGTTACTCAGGGTGAATGTAGCTTTGGAACCACACATTAATTACAATTATTTTTAAGTATTACGAAAGTAGGTACATTTATTATTTACCGCCCCGCCCCTCTTGTCAGCAAGGGTAACCAAAGCTCTTACATTCTCCTCCCATGCTTACATAAATAAATATTACTAATATTAAAAAAAAATCTTATGTGTTTTTTTTTTATAGATTATGATCTCATGGGCTTACGTAATACTCGTACGTCTCCTTTCCAATGGTGAAAGAATTTTTGAAATCGATAGTTTTTTGAGTTTATTCATAACAAACATGCACACACACAGATATACAATTCATTTGTCTTTATAGTAAGTAGTAGTGTATGATTCTCACCTCAGTGCTCGAAGTCTCTCAAGCTTGGCGATGTGAACGGAGACGAAGACAGCCTGCGCTATAAGAGGCACCTGGGTTCGAAGCAGCTTGCGTCTGATCCTGTCTTCAATGTTTAGCATCAGCACCGTCAGACACTGCATCACACTGTGCTTCAACTCCTCGGGGACCGATGCAACTGCACATAGGACGAAATATAAAAGATTAAAAATTCAAAAGTAATTTTGTCTGTATGTCAGAAACTTGTTATGGCAATAGTTTATTCCTGGGGAAAGGCAAGATAATTTTTATTATAAAAACCATCCATGTATGCTGCAAGCTTATATTATCTGCGTTCCGTATTATCTACTTTTTTATTTAAAACTAGGTATCAAAGTGATACTGAAGTTGGATAAATATTAGGTAGTAAATTCTCATTTGGGTATTTAGGTACCCAATATTTACCTGACTTCAGGTATTTAAATGGGTAGTTACCCATCTCTATCTATTTTTAACACACTGATGTGTATGTGTGGAAGTACAAGCGTGGCACACTTAAAGATATTTCTTTAAATGTAACTAATGAAGCTTGCAACAAACATATAAAAAGATATATATTTGTAATAAATTTTTAAGTAAAACATCATACTCATGCCAGTCTTGGTGTTGTCGAAGATCAGGCTCAGTAGTCCCGTCTCTATCTTCATGCACATCTCGAAGCTGTTCACCGTGACCTTCTCCATGACAACCCTCATTGCATCGATCATCCTCCATTGCAACTCGTGTTTTTTTCTGGAAATCACCACAGATTACTTAGCAGTGCTCAGAATTTTATAGAGTCACATTTGAGTGGTGGATTTTTTTTATTTGTGTTTAATCCTCTAAATATTTCTAGAGAGGTCTTATAGGTCTATGCTTCAAAACTACTGCTCAATTGTCTTCATTGAAGAATCAACTTGAAGAATCAACTTGAAGAATACCGATGGGATTGGTTTACAATTTTTTATATTATTAATTATTAATTTAGTGAGAAAATGTTGTTCGGAAAAAAGAAAACAATTTGAATAGCAAATTGCATAAATTTTAGTGTGTACATAATCATATGTGAATTATTATAAAGCTCACAATATAAACCTTAATTTGTGCTCGATACAATTTTAAACTATAGCGGAATTACATAAGTATAAATATTTGCTATTCCTTTAGTTTTAATAACTTGTTGATCATGCATAATGTGGCTACATTGTATGCACATTGTAGGTATCATCTTACATAATGCTCTTAGATAAATTATTAATTAATTTCTGGAAACTTTCCGTACTAACTGAATGTAACAAAATACTTAAAGTTAGGTAAGTAAGTATATTTAACATACTTTAGGTAAGTATTATTCGGTTGTTTTAATTATAGTAGGACAAATTAAAAAAAATATATAGGTATATAAAACAGGAAATAAAACACGTGTAAGATTATATGAACAAAACACATAAGAAATAAATCGGATTCTAATTGAATAAATTAGACTGATACTTACTCGATTTCAGTGGACTTTATGTGAGTTATGAAAGGGAATAGGAGGTACTGCTGCAACTCTTGGACGGCTTCATTCTTCAGCTCGGAGACGCGACCGGTGAACTGTGCGATGGAGTCTGCCGTGGGGCACATCATCACAATATCGCAGACAGGCTTAATCCGCGAGAATGTCTCTTTCAAATCCAAACGTATATGGACGTTCATTTTGATATTTTACAATAAAATACCGTGCAAATGACAATAATTTACATTAGTTACACCAATGATCGCTAATTACTGCTTCTACGTCTTCCTATTTATGAAATAATATACAAATGTAGTTACAAATGATTTGGTCACTTTCCACTTCTACAATGTCGTAAGGGGCGATTTTTGTTTTAAAGTTAGAGTTTGTGTTGAAATAAAAATTGTAAAATACGTTGGCATACTAGCAAATAAAAATGTATTCATGGCATAGAAGCACTGTAATCAACTTATTTATTTAGCAGTAAGTCATTAAGTACATTTTCTTTCGGTTTTACTATAATTATTTGAATGTTTGGAAAAATTTAATCGAACTTTTACTTTAGTTCCAAAAAACGCTTCAAATTTGTCAAAATTCTAAAGTACAATCTACGCAGAAAAGTTTGGCGCTTTCAACAATATTTTGTGTTTATTACCTGGCAAGTTTATGAAATAATAGGAATACAATAAAATAAATACTTTAAAGTCCAATTTAAGAATATTTATCTCTCTTAAGTAGTGATAAAAAGTGAAATGGGTATAAAAATATTGTTTATAAATAAAAACAAAATCAGTAAAGGCCATACAGAAATTGCCATTTTAAAAAAGGAATTGTCAAAGTCAGGTGTATGTATATTATGTCCGGCCCTGTCAGTTAAGTAAAAGAGGATGGATCAAATAATTAGATTATAATAAATAAGGCGCAATGCCCTTATAATTTTAAAGAGTGAGTTAATATTTTCAAAATGTTCTCTCCAGCGGGGCACAGAGTCTTACATAAGTGCCTCAAAATTTTGAGGTTAACTTTCGTCGATTTTAGTAGTTTGCCCGATTTGAAGAATCTGAATGTGGTTAGAACAGTGGAAAAGACGATAGATAATAACACAAGCATCTTTGTGGAAAGTCCCATCCACGTGAAGGTGCAGCCCATCGATGTAAACGATATGAAGGCCCACAACAAGCTGACTATGATACTGTATAGTCGAGGCAAGGATACTGGCGATTTTCAAGTTAAACAATCTTCAAAAAAATTGGAACTGCTGAATAAGAACACGTCTTCAGATCGGAACGACGTGTGTTTAATACAAGTGCCCTATCAACTAAAAGTCCATGTCACAACAACTGATAATGCGTCAGTGCATTTATCTAAATTAGAGGGAGAAGAATTTGTTGTGAAAACGCAAAAAGGCTCAGTGAACGTGTCAGATTTAAAGGCACAGAATATCAGAGTGGAAAGTGTGGAGGGCACGGTACAGACTCAAGGCAGGCTGCAGGCCTCCAACATTGATCTGAAAACTGGCTTGAACTCTGGAATTACTTGTAACAATATTATGGCTAACTCATTCAATGTCATAACTCATGCTGGACCTATCACTGTTAAGTCATGTTACAGTGACCATTCACATTTCACCACGGCAATGGGTAATATTGATCTGGACCATCTGCACAGGACTGTTACTATCGATGTGATCCAGCAAGGCAACCTTCGCATCAGAGGATTTTCCGGAAGTCTGCAAGCTTCATTGAAGAGTGGCGATGTCTTCATGCATGCGTCGCAACTGATAAACAAGAGCAGTATTTTTATCCATGAGAAGGGTAAAGTGCAGTTGTTGATTCACGATATTGTTAAAAATTTACCAGCAACAAATTTGATAGCAGATAAAATACAAGTTGATGAGAAAATCATAAAACTTGGGAGATTTATGGATGACTCACATCCACAGCGATTTAGGTTTGAAGGAGAACCGCAGAATGAGCTGCATATAGTATGTAAGAATGGCTCCATTGAGTTGAAGGAAACGAACTTACCATTTGTGGTATAATTATAATGAAATTGTTGTCTTTTTGATTCAACATCAATAGAATTCACTCCCGTAACGGAAAGGAGTGTCCATGATGTGGTTGTTATTTGTATTTAGTATATTATGAAGTCTTACATCTTTACTCAATTTGATTAAATAGAATCTTAATAAAAAATGACATGTTATTTATTTGTTTGTATGTCTTTTGGAACAATGTGATGGTAGATCACATGATAGAGCTAGTAAATATATCATTTAAAGAGTTACATCTTTTAGAAATGGTTTATTGGTCAGATGTATACAATTACAATCATATTCATTATATCATAGATATAATCATTATATCTTTTATATTCAGTTTTGTAATATATTAAAATGCATTTAGTTTTGTTGTAGTAGGTCATAAATATATTTATTTTTGTAGATATTGTACCTAGTAGTTAATTTGTTTGTGATATAAGTAGTGCAATGCCAATTAAATGCAAATTTAATATGAGATATGTATCTCATACGAGTATCACCAGCATGTATGAAAGAATGGGTGTTTATCCATTTATTTGCATTATGTTACATTACAAAATAGCCAAATTCAATTTTGTTAGGAATAATATTAAGATTTTAATCAACATTGTTATTTGTCAAGTAGTTACAAAATTGATTAAAACATATCTTCCAAAGACCAATTTTTTTTATACACAGCCCACCTGCCTTGAACACTTAATTATCGGCGCAATATTACGATAATTTAGTGGTGTTTAGACTACGTAAATAAATCGATAACTCATTTTGAGTTCTCAACCTTTGTATCTTTGAGATGAAAAGATTATCATACTATATGTCCTAATTAGGTGGACACTAGTCTAATTCGTTGCGGGTTCTGTTTGTTTATTTTTTTTTAACTGGGTAACTGTTAATTGGGTGCAAAGATGAGCGGTCCGCGCCGGTCGGCCGCGCGGCGCTCGGCGCGATAACGAGGCGGTTTATATGCGAGGGCTCGGCGCGCGCGCGCCAGTCGCCGCCCGCTGCCCGCCGCCATGCCCGCCTGCGCGCCCGAGTACGCCCGCCTCGCGCGCTCCAACACAGAACTCGTGTTCTCGCCGCGAGTCAAGAGATGCACGCACCAGCAGCCGCCGCCCTTCACGGCGCTGCGGAGATCCTTCTCCTCGACCTTCTCGCTGATCCCCGAGGAGCGCGCCGTGCCCCCCGAGCACCCGCCTCGGCTGCCGCGCCTGATTCGCATTCTCACGTGGGGCCCGCGGCTCTTCCTGCGCCCGTTCTTCGCCGTCCTCGGCCTCATCGCCCACCCGGCCTGGAGACAGATCCTCGTCGTCCTGCCCACCCTATGGATTGCCGCGTCCCTCTTTATATTTTGGAAGTGCATTCAGTGTCCGATCGGAGTGTTGAAGATGATAGGAAGCGCCATCAGCTCTCAGAAGACCAATAAACCGAGGACCGTGCTCATCAGCGGGGGGAGCTCCGTGCAAGCTTTACATTTGGCCAGAAATTTCCATTCGGCGGGGGCGAGGGTAGTCGCCTTCGAAATAGAGGGTCAGTTCACTCTGCTGAAGTACTCCGCCGCCGTGAACAAGTTCTACACGGTCCCGCGGCCCAATCCCGCGGATCCGTTGGCGTACGCGCGCGCGCTGAGAGATATCGTGGACCGGGAATCGGCAGTGTTCTATGTACCCGTGAGTTCCTCGACCCCGGCCTACTATGACGCACTCGCAAAACCGTATCTGGAAGTAATGGGCTGTCAGTGTTTTGTGCCTTGTGCTCGTGATGTCGTAACTTTGGATGACCCTTTGGAATTGATGCGCGTGTGTCGCGCCGCCGGTCTGGCGACGCCGCAGTTTTGGGTGATGGCCAGCGAAGAAGACGTTCGAGCGTGGTATGATAGCGGCGCCTCCAAGGAGGGCCGACATTACATCGCGAGCGCCGGGGCTCGAGGCGCTCGGGACAGATTACGGTTTATAATGCCGGAGGACAGAACCAATTTCAGATTTCCGCGGGAGATCAGTGCCGAGAAACCGTGGGTCATTCTGAGGGAGCCGAAAGGAGAAAGAATTATAACATGTACGACTTTGAAGGAGTCCCGTGCCGTAAATAATGTGACCTGCCGCGTCGATTCAGTAAGAAAGGGCTTGGTGCCTCAGAGAGACGAGGAGGTCGACGCTTGGGTACAAAAGTTTGTGTCGTCACTGTCGCCAGTGAAGCCGATGACTGGCCACGCTTCTTTTAGACTCGTTCGCGAGGAGAACTCGGCAAACGGACACGGAAACAGGATGGTGGCTATGGCAGCCCGTGTCGGAGTGTCTTTGCCTTATTTATGTCAAGGCTCGACTCGGTGCGGGCACACCGCCACGGTGGGGAAACTATTAGATTCAGTCCTCGACACTCGCGAGGCTCTTTTCGCATTTTGGGACCCGCTGCCATACTGCGCGTACTACCAGTCGCGGCGGCCGGAGGAGCGCCGACCGCCCTCGCCGGAGCCCTGCAAGACGCCGCCGAACGTGCCGCTCTGAAGCTGAAGCCAGTGTTGGTGTAGAACTATTTATTTAAGACACTCAGTACCTGAAGAGTGCGTGAGTGAGCTCTCTGCCGGCGGATGCCGTGTCTAAGCCGCGCTCTCCGTCGGTCGCCTCCTGGATGCGAGTGTATGCACAGAGGCGATACGACATGTTTGTAACTACTAAGTAGATACCCGTACCAAATATTATTGTAAACTTATAATAAGTACTTATAATTATGTTAGATAATGGAATAAAAACACGGTCGACCAATGTCAATATTTTATTTACCCGACCCGTCTTTATTTATGTTCGAGGCGTAGTTATAAATTACATTGATGTACTTAAGACCTCACCATTCACTCTGGAAGTGGTATCTAAAGCGATAATGCAATGAATACGAGTCAACATTGCACTGGCTGGTGTGATTTTATTATTCCGTACAATGCACGCTTCTCATGCTTTGCTCACTGTAATGATCCTCAACCCCATATTACTTGCTCCATAATTGAGTAAAAAAGTGCAACGCTCCAGTAGTTTTCAAGTTTACGCCAAACCCACAAATTAATCACATGTTCACTTAGGTGCCGGTAATAACTGGTTTTCTTGCCGTTACGTTAACGTTTTTATTGATATTAAATCGTTATTTTTGTATATTAACTAAATAGTTCAAAGTCAGGGGCACCTAGGTACAACCAGTGCAAGAGATAGCTAGAGTCTATTTTTGCACCTATATCTGCATTTATCGGGCAGCTGCCTTAGTGCTTAGCCAGTGGTAGTTTTTTTCATGTTATTTTTACCGAAACCAGTTTCTTCTGCCTGGCATCGAGTAAATTACCGCGTTGGATAATAAGTACTCGCACACGAGTATTCAGACCAGTTTTTGCTAAACAATAATTATGTAGAGAGAATGTCAAGATCAAGTTCAAATTTAAACTCTGCTTTTTTAACTTGAGCGACGAGATAAAAATAACTTGGTAGGTACGTAGGTACTTAAAAAATACTTATCTACTTAATTGAAAAATTTTTTTTAGGTAAGTAGGTACCTACCTACATAAAAAAAAAATTATTTTAGGCCCCAATATTTTGGTACTTACCTACTTTAGTGCGTCAAACTACTACATAATTATAAGCGCTCGCTTACCTAAGCACATTGACTGTTGAGGTAGGCTTAGCAACATCATATTCGAAGGAGGTAGTTATATGTTTGTTCAATCTAGGCAAACTATTTAGTAATCTGTGATCTAGACTTTAGTTTATACCCAAAGCCACACTCCTCGCGCTGTCGCAATGCTATCCTCTCTCCACACTGCTCTACCTACCTATGTAATTTATCGCATCGCAAGTCAAAAACTCGCGACAAAAAAAAACGACAAAACAGGGAGTAGTGGGTATGACGTATGATGACGAGTAATGTTACCAGTTACCACACTAATTCTCTGCCTCCTTTCCTTACTAATTTTATTATGTCCTTGGCTCTGCAAGAGCGTGTAACAGGCATTATAAACATTTATATGAAGGTCAAAGGTAAGTACTTATATACCTAGGCACCTACCTACTATCTTTTAAATACGACATCGTAGGTTAATACTTATAAGTAAGACGATCGAATCCCGCCGTATCATATCGATATAGTGTTGTGTCTCCATATTTCTTCTATTAATAAACAAAGTACCTAAGTACTTACTTT
This sequence comes from Polylopha cassiicola, assembly GCA_038024825.1. Taxonomy (NCBI): domain Eukaryota; kingdom Metazoa; phylum Arthropoda; class Insecta; order Lepidoptera; family Tortricidae; genus Polylopha; species Polylopha cassiicola. Next base: position 2,258,850 of record CP149053.1, on the reverse strand, counting down.
GTTTACAGTAAAATGTGCGCAGAATAAATTATTGACGTTATTGGTATTGGGTCATTTATCGAATGGTGATAATGATGGATCTTGTTACTATTTGGGTAAAAATTAGGAAGCCGTGGGTCAGAACTTAATAGAAGTTCATTGGTAGGTAAGTACTTATTCCTTGCCTTCTAATGAATCTGCCAAGAGATGTACTGGGTAGTTGTTATATAATAACAGATATGGGTATTGTAAAGTAGGTAGGTAGGTAAGTATTATATTGTCAGGTGGCAAGTAAGGTGGTGAATTTATGTCCAGCAAATTTATAAAGTCTTCCAAAGTGTACGAGTTAAATGATGCGGTCAAAGGTAAAAGGACACATAAACCACAGAAAACCCAGACAGTAATTGGGTTAATAGTCTCTGTGGTTTTAGACAAAAACATACGGCATATTATCAACTTAACTCAAGTGTTACTATGCGTTGAATTTTAGAAACAGGACCCCTTATCTACAAGTGCCAATCGCTACTAACATCTAAACAAAACGAATGTTAAATTATATAGAGACTAGCGGTTCGCCCCGGCTTCGCACGGATCCCAATTTTTTTCAAAATATTCTATGAGTAACTACTCGGTTGAACGTAGCTTCCCAATAGCGTAATATTTTTTCAAATCGGTCCAGCCATTTTGGGGCCTAGTCAATACAAACAAACAAACAAACTTTTCCTCTTTATTATATTAGTATCGATAGTAAAGACTATAGATGATATACGCGAACTAACACTAGGTATATGACGTATTGTTTCTATATGTCAATTATATAAAATTTTGCATTCGTAACGTCTAGGGCTTCAGCGAGCCTATGATAAACTGTCGAGTTGACATTTTCTTGACATATTATTGGGAACGTTGTTGACAAGGAGAAGCTATGTCGAGTCGATATTATTTAGTTGTCGACATTAACAAATATTGATTTAACAAGATTTCACGTTGTTGACAACGTTGCCAATTATGACAGAATACAGCGAGAATAACGACATGACAAGATCGACAATTTATCATAGGCTCGCTGAGACTAGCCTAAGCTTAAAAGTGTAGGTTAAATGTCACCAGTAAACTAGAAATAACGTGATAGTTACATTCCAAAGTTTGCATCTCATTGCCGTAATCTCTTGGACATCACGCAGCCTGATAACCCGGCCATGTGAGCTGATTGCGATGATCGACAGCCGGAACCAGCGTTTAACTTTATAGTCACACTAGTTTCTGCCCGCGACTTCGTCCGCGTGGAACTCCTCCTTTTTTGCGGTCGGTTAAAAGGTAGCCTATGTCCTTTCTCAGGCTCCAGACTATCTTTGTACCAAATTTCATTTAAATCGGTCCAGTAGTTTTAGCGTGAAAGCGTAACAGACAGACAGACAGACAGACAGACAGAGTTACTTTCGCATTTATAATATTAGTTAGGATTACTATACTATAATACTATATTAGTACTATTAGTAGGGATGGTTCTAATAGCATGTACCTTCGTGGTGTTGCCAAACTCTTCCGAAACGGCTGGAAAGATGTTTAGGATTTTCTTTGTGCATATCGGGTGTACGGTCCATACACAAATATGTGGCAACACTGCCAGTCTGCCATTTTTTCAAAATTTAATTATTTAAATACAGTCAACAAATTTAATGCCTTTCATTTAATATACCACCGACCACGAAGTCTAATGTCTAGGTTAGGTTAGGTTATTTTTAAAATTTTTGGACAAAAATTTGTTGTTATTTTTTTTATGACAGTACCTAATGAAAAAATACCCACATAACTATAATAACCCCAAATTTTCAACCATTACCATTAACCCCTATTTTTTTTTTAATCTCAAAAATGGCGGTACATACCTATTACTAACTACGCTATAAGTAAGCTATAAAGCAAGTATGATTAGGTACCTATACATAACCTGTACTTTCATTATTACTTGAATAAATAACCTGCCAGTAAGGAAAATATACCTATAAAAGCTAAATCGATCGACACATCAAATGAGACTATCGATCGTTAAAGAATGTTTAATAATTAGGAAAATGATATAGCAGTTTAGTTTTGTCAACAACATAATAAAATATTTTTACACAAAGCAATTAAGTAGTTAGATAAATATTTACTGTTACGTAATAGCTGACGTAATCGAAGTTCAAAGGACTTCGCGTCTAAAGGACGGTCGCGGAGCACAGCGAAAAGCGGACGTTGCCCTTTTTCTATTTGTCTCTGTCGCACGCGCGTAGTAATAGTGCCCTTACGCTCGCACAGTAACCTTCAAGGTTACGTTTCGCTCTTCTCGGCATGGACCTCCGGCCTGCTAAATGAATTGACAATGAGACTTTAGCGTTAGACTATTGTCAGCTCAGTCGTGCTACGATTATGGAAACTGTAAAGATTCCGAAACGTCAGCAAATAAAATAAAAATACGCGAGTTAAATCCGTTAATAGTTGTTTCATTCCAATGTGTAATAACTGCGAAGGAATCAGAAATTAGAAATTATTTTAACAATGAGAATTTAGAAAAAAAATAATAGCACGATATTATAACGATGTGCCTTTGACTATATATATATGTAGATTGAGATCCCAGTCACCCTAGACTTAAGTGATTTTAGATGGATGAAAATGTCATGGGAGTACTTTTTAAAACGATTCATCCATAACAATACAAACAATAGCACTATTAAGTACTTACATGTACTTTTGAATAGGTAGTTCACAGTAGGTACAGAAAACAATATTAGATTGGTACCTATACATAATTAAAACTAGGCATTAAAACTATTGAAATTATATTTTCAGTCCTCCGGCCGGAAAGCGCCAACTTTGTGGCCGCTGCGCTAAGTGAAATTTCTGCTTTCTGGCTTCGTCGAACAGAAAAATAGTGTACTGACCTCGGCCAGTAAAATAAAAAAGCCTAAGATCACATTTTTGTCAACCTCGGCTTCGCCTCGGACGACAATTACATGTGATCTGAGACATTTTTTATTTTACTGGCCTCGGTGCGTAATGTACTATTGTTGGTATCAACAGCTGTAAAGAAGGGTGATTTTAAACCAAGAATAGGTAAGACGAATTATTTTTTTTGTCCATCAAATAGATTGCCAAAAAATATTAGAAACGTGTTTTTTCTTTTCTCAATCGAACAATAAATGCCAAAGATAAACGCTTACACAGTTCGGGAGAGGGGGCTTGTGACGTCACTAGGGCAAGGGACTGGCGGCGGTTGGAACGTTCGTAATATCACCCAGAAACGGTATTATTGACTTTAACGTTTACGTTTTAATTTACACTAGCGGCCCCGGCAGACGTCGTCCTGCCCGTCCGATTGTTTCGTCAAAGATCTGTCAAAGTCTTCTGTCACTTCTTCATAAGGCTTCATATATTATTTTCCCCGTTTTTTACACATTTTCCACTGTTTCTTCGCTCCTATTGGTCGCAGCGTGATGTCATATAGCCTAAAGCCTTCCTCGATAAATGGTCTATCCAACAAAAAAAGAATTTTTGAATTCGAACCAGTAGTTCCTGAGATTAGCGCGTTCAAACAAACAAACAAACAAACAAACAAACAAACAAACAAACTCTTCAGCTTTATAATATTAGTATAGATTAGATAACGGGTTGCGCCTCTAGCGGCAAGTACGTAACTCTAATATTTATTCTCTATACAAAATGTTACGTTTGTACGTCAATTCATTCGTACCGTATTTTGTGTCTTATATGTTAACTTTTACAAATAAATAAATATTGATAATTTCTGATGCCTTCGCGGTTATTACTCATTGGAATGAAACAACTATTAACGGATTTAACTTGCGCATTTTTATTAAATTTTATTTGCTGACGTTTCGGATTCTTTACAGTTTCCACACTAAAGTAAGTACCTACTTTAGCGTTAGACTATTGTCAGCTCAGTCGTGCTACGATTATGGAAACTGTAAAGAATCCGAAACGTCAGCAAATAAAATCAAATAAAAATACGCGAGTTAAATCCGTTAATAGTTGTTTCATTTCAAAATAAATGTTGAATTTTATGAAAATTGTTGTCGAGTTGCAATTAAACTTTGTGGCTGTTTGACGTTATCTTAGTCGAATAAAATGTAAGAATTAAAAAAAAGGAACAAAGGAAGGGCTACGATTTTGGTCAAAGAGCCATTAAAAAGTAAAGTCGGAATTCGAAAAATATTATTACGCCATTTGAATAACTGTTCAGTACTCTCTAAAATATAATTTAGTAAGTACCTATTATTTAGAAAAATATTAACCAGTTTTCAACACAAAAACCGCATACTACAGTGTCTGACCACAGATTACGTACACCAAAACTCACATTCAAACATGCGGTGTTTTAGGGTGGATCTTCGAGCGTTTGACACGCCGTCATTGTCCTCTACATCTATATTTAAGAACAGAGTCAATAAGTAACAAAAATTTGAGTGATATTATCCCCCGGCACTGTTACAAATACTATTTCAATCGATACATAATAATAATTTGCAAACATTATAGATATAGATGTAGAGGACAATGACGGCGTCTCAAACGCTCGAAGATTCACCCTTTAACAGAACCTCATCTTATAACACAGAGTAATCTCGTTCTTAATAGTGTCCAGTGTCCATTTGACCCTATAGATATAGTAAAACATATTTGTATGCTGCACTTGTGATATCGTATCTCGTCCGGGTCACCAGACGGAACGACCAAAGATCGCACTTTTCTCTGCTCGTGGAAAAATTAACGTTGATTACTAAACTGTTTATGATAACTCTAAGTACGGAAATGTTAATTTTTGCTTGTTATTAAAGAGATTTTAATGTTATCGTAATAAAACAACTTGTCATCAGATCGGTAGCGCCCCACTTGGAATCATTCTCTGAATGTAACACAACACAACTTCGTATGATGCAAGACATTAGGTACCCTTAATCCCTACTCTGCCTGTCTGTTACGCTTTCACGCTAAAACTACTGGACCGATTTAAATGAAATTTGGTACAAAGAAAGTTTGGAACCTGAGAAAGGACATAGGCTACTTTTTAACCGACTGCAAAAAAGGAGGAGTTCCAAACGGACGAAGTCACGGGCAGGACCTAGTGACTTGGTACTTATGTGCAGAAGTGCAGCGTGACTTTTGTGGGGGCGTGAAGGGTAACTGACAACCGATACAGTGTTGCCAACTTTTGAATGTACGTTTGGCGTGGGAAAAAAGAATTTGTTTTTTTGGTCTTTTGATATTTGTGACATTAAATCGTCCAGGTATCTATTATTAGGAATCTCTATACTAGTCTATCACCATAACCGTATCTCTGGCTGTTTTTGACAGTTGTGTGCATAATGCATATGGCCTATTTGATAATAGTTTCTTAAGTAGGTAACTACATAATTTATTTAGCGGATAAGCGATAATATTTATCTAAGTACCTACTTGCAGCTCATACCAATAATAACAGATTTAACTCGCGTATTTTATTTTAAGTGCTGATTTTTTTTAAAACTTTACTGTTCCCATATTCGTAGCAATAGTCTAGAACTAAGTATAAATTAACTTTAGTGGTAGACTATCGTCAGCTCACTCGTTATGGATACTGTAAAGTTTTCGAAACGTCAGCAAATAAAGCACGCGAGTTATCCTTACTAATATGTATTATAAATGCGATAGTAACTCTGTCTGTCTGTCTGTCTGTTACGCTTTCACGCTAAAACTACTGGACCGATTTAAATGAAATTTGGTACAAAGAAAGTCTGGAGCCTGAGAAAGGACATAGGCTACTTTTTAACCGACTGCAAAAAAGGAGTTCCACGCGGACGAAGTCGCGGGCAGAAGCTAGTCCGTTATAATTGTTTCATTCCAATGTGTAATAACCGCGAAGACATCAGAAATTATCAGGAACATTTTGCTGATTACTTTATTACGAATCAGCAAATATTCCTGTCATGCACGAGTTGATACTCTTTGTATTATATTATCAGTGTCTAGACGGGGCAAATAAACAAGACAGCAGACTGCTACGGAAGATACAGCGGCCAAGCGCGTGTCGGACCACGCACAGGAGGGGGACCGTAGAAAAATATCATCTGATGTGGTACCTTTGGCAAATATTTTTTGTATATTTTTGAAAGCTGAATAAAAGGAAAAGAGAGGTGGAGGATATAGGAGAGTAAAGGAAACGACTGTTAGAATTATATATTAGGTATATTATTATGTTGCTCGAGTTAATAACAATGAACAAGTGATAATCCTGTTAGTGATACGTTGTTTTTTACTCTTTCATGAAAACAGCTGGACAGAATCGAGTGAAATTTAGCTTATAGCCTTGTCTAGACTTCCAGACTTGAATATACAAATAGCCTGTGCCCGTCATCTCTATTTATCATCGTCTATAAGCGTCTTATAAGGATGGTCAGATGCATAGGCAGGCTGGAAAAAATGACAAGGGTGTGTGTCTTTTTTCGAAGAAACCCTAATCATAAGGCCATTTTGTCTTACAAACCCTAATAACAAAGGGTTCGTTTGTAACTTTTGTTTAAGAAACCCTAATAATACTGCGCACAGCGGCTTCAACGAAGTCGAGCATACAGACACGTGTCTGCCGCCTGCTGGTCTGACAACGCACAGAACTAGAACAACCTGATAAAAACTAACTTGCAAAATTAAAGTTAACTAGCTTCTGCCCGCGACTTCGTCCGCGTGGAATTCCTCCTTTTTTGCAGTCGGTTAAAAAATAGCCTATGTCCTTTCTCAGGCTCCAGACTTTCTTTGTACCAAATTTAATTTAAATCGGTCCAGTAGTTTTAGCGTGAAAGCGTAACAGACAGACAGACAGACAGACAGAGTTACTTTCGCATTTATAATATTAGTAGGGATGATTGACTGGTGTGGCAGTTTCCAGATGTAGGGGACCCTGGCCCAAAGCCAGTAAGCTAAGAACGAACTTTTTTTTAGTCTTACGTGTAAGTATTATGTTATTAGATTTATCGATCTTCGAAATAAAAAACTATTTATATTATACCTAATGATATTTTTGTACAAAGACAAGAGTAGATAAATTTTAGACCCCCAGTGGGATTCGAACCCACGCCTATGCCTTTACTAGCGGCAGCGTGCTGAACCATTACACCATAGGGACCAATGGTATGGTAATGGTATTGAACCAAAAATATCAATCGAATTATCGATTGATAGATCGTAGTTAATATTAAACTATTTATAAACAACTAGCGACCCGCCCTGGCTTCACACGGGTGCTATATAAACCTTCCTCTTGAATAACTCTATCTATTAAACAAAAACACATCCGTTGCGTAGTTTTAAAGATTTAAGCGTACATAGGGATATAGGGACAGAAAAAGCGACTTTGTTTTATACTGTGTAAGTATAGTACCTGTTGGTTTAGTGGTCAGAGCCGCTGACTACGAAATTTGTAACGGGCTCGAATCCAGCTATGCGCAGACGTCAGTGTGATAAGAGCTAAATGCTCTAGTTAGAAGAGCTAAATCTTGTATCCAAAGTACAATCGTAGTTTAGTTTGACTATAAACTTTTATACAAAAAAACTCAAGATTATTTACTATTAGGTAAATATATTAAAATGAATCAATGGGGCTGTAGTAAAAGAGGCAAAGTCTAGTGACCTGGTAAAGACCTGGAGTATTTTCTATGCGGGTAGATCTCCAAACCTACGTTAGTGTAAATCCATAGGTACCAACAAGAATAAGAATTGACGGAGGCAGGTGGCTGTCTGGATAACCTAAATAAGACTTGATAATAAACTAAAAGTCATAACCTACTTACACGGTAATGATAGTTACATCCGTCTGTCAAATGAGGTAAAACAAAGTCCGGGGCTGTACTGCGAATTATTTTATTCTTACTAATTGGAGTTGATCCAGTTATGTCCAGATTGATATCTTAATAATATTTTTTTGTTTATACAGTGGTAAGTAACATGTATATTGTTGTTGTGTATTGGCAGTTTTTCAAGTTATTTAAAAAATGTTTTGAAAATCTATAGCTTCTACCCGCGATTTCGTCCGCGTGAAACAGTTAGTACTATTCCACTCCTGTTGGCCACTTCAGAAAAAGGCAAAGTTTCATACTAACTTTGCACCCCCATTTTACCACCTTAGGAGATGAATATCCAAAAATCCTTGCGTAGTGCTCCCCTACGTTATCAAAGGAACCCCTGTGCAAAATTTTTAGTTTCTTTCCTTTATAGTTTAGTGCCTACGTTATGTCAGTTGTTGAGTCAGCTTCTCCTTTGGAATATATCAAGGTTCATGAGATATTGGGTGACAGAGGGATGGTCGGACAGCGAAATCTCAGAAACAGTGTCCCATTTCACTCTTTGGGTACGGAACCCTAATATTAAACTTTATATAAGTACATTGGAATGAAACAACTTTGAACGGATTTAACTCGCGTATTTTATTGGCTGACGTTTCGGGGCCTTTACAGATTCTATAATCGTAGCACGACAGAGCTGACAATAGTCTTATGCTAAAGTCTATATAATATATTTATTTCCCTGTCAGATATTAAGGACCCAATACACAATGGTTACTGGTCGCCTTGCTCATACCGTGTGCTAGCCCTTCACAGGTGTTCTTCAGAAGACATTATCAAGATAACAATATTGATTACATTAATGATTATATTAAAATTAAGTCGCAGTGTCTGAATCGATCGTGGAAGCAGACATAAATAGATAACAAATATTATCTAATCTCGAGGTTCTTTTAATTTTTATGGTGTTTTATTCCGCGTAACCTTGTAATTGCCAAACTATAGTTTTGTAAATATTAGTGACCTTTAAAATGATTAGAAAACTCGAAACGTGAACTAAATAGCAGTTAGGTACAGAAAAAAGTGCGCAGCAAGGGCGGATGGTCATGGAGAGGGGGGTGGCAGAGATAGTGCCTACTTAAATTTAATTAAGATTAACAGGGCCTGGAGGAGGGATAGTCACGACCACCTTTCCTCGAATTCTTAAAAAAATATTAGTAAGTAGGTAAGTATTTTTTTTTCAATTAAACAGTAATAGTATCTAGGTATTTTCTGACCTCGTTTTCATAAGAAAATTAGGTAATAAAATAATACCAATTTATTATATATTTACACTAGCTGTGCCCGCGACTTCGTCCGCGTGGAATTTAAGTACTGGGACATAAGTATGGATAATTAAAGATTTTTTTCTAAAATGAGTTACTCTTTATTACATAAGCTATCTGCCATTGAAAGTCCCGTCCAAATCAGTCCAGCTGTTCTATAGATTAGCCGGAACACACAGATACACAGACAAATAATATAAAAAATATAATATAGGTATGTATTTAATATTTCAAATGTAAATTATAAAATGTCTTTAAAAACCACATTAACAGTTTTTCCTTCTGGGGCTAATATGAAAAGGTTATCCGCATTACTAACCCGCGAGCAAGCCACGTATAGTTGGCCGTGTGAAAAACAATTCGACCTGAGATCAACTCCAACAGCCTTTAGCGTCTGCCCCTGAGACTTGTTCATTGTCATAGCAAAGCAAACGGACACTGGAAATTGTGTCCGTTTGAATTGGAATGGGAAATTGTTGGGGATGATTGGTATTCGTGGTATGTATACAGTTTCACCTGCACTACATCCAGTAAGAATCTCAGCTTCGATTAAGTTTCTTTGTAAAGAAGTTACTCTAAGTCGGGTTCCATTGCACAATTTAGGCGGAGTAAGATTTCTCAATAGCGATGCGTTGTAAGCGTTTCGTCTGGGCATTTTTAAAATCAAAGCAAATACATGCAATAATACATATATTTATTTCAATAAATCTACGTAGGCAATATTTTTTTAGATTATATCCGATATTTTTCAACCAATTCACAAAGCAAGTTCAGAGTCCGTATTTTCATATCCAAGTATAACATCAAAATCATCAACTAACCGAATCGCAAGACAAACAAAATTAAATACCTAGTTTTAAACGTAGGGAAACAACCAGTTTGTATTTATACTTTTCAGAGGAAAAAGCTATAGCGCGTTTTAATTGCCTTGAGGCGCCATCTAGTACTATATTATGTAACTATAAAATCTCCTATAGAAAAATTACCTTTAAACTTTAAAAGACGATAGCTTTTTTATTTGACATCCGATTTTGATGAAACAAAGCCTATATGTTGCTCAGGGAAGAGCTTAATCTATTAGTGAAAGCCGCGTCAAAATCTGTTCAGTAGTTTTCAAGATTAGCGAATACATACAGACAGACAGACAGACAGACAGACAGAAAAGAAAATCTAAAAAATCATTTTTGTGTTCTGTTACTCTTTTATTATTGCCCACACCCATTTTTTGTTAAAAATTTCAATTGTACAGACACGCGGTTTGTACTGTTTTATTATATGTAAGATAAGATACTATATAATCCGGGCCAGATCCTAGCCAAAACAACCCAGATAAGCTGCAGACAGATAACAAGAATTAGGTCTCAGTCAAGGCAAAAACACCTTAACTAGATAACGTTCAAGGAAATTAAAAAAATATTATCTTTTCAGCATATTAGTAAAACTAGTAAAAAAAAATTTAACCGCCGAAAAAAAACTAAAAGGCAACAAAATAGCGCACTGAAAAGAAAAAAAATATTATTTTGTCTTTTATAACGACTAATTATTTTGGTTGTAATGTCTGTTATTTTTGAAGTAGGTGCCAGGTGGTGCAGCAACTCCTCACTCTCAACTCTTCACTAAGTTGGTTTGATATTAGGTATGTATTTAGTATGGTGTAGACTTGTTTTTTTTTTTGGATTATTATTTAATATTATGTACTTAGAACTTACATAATTATATAAGGTCAAGTCACACTGGAGTTTTAATTTTTTGTACTCTTATCTTAGTAAATTATCTATTTTATTAAATTATCCATCATTTAATTAATAGTTTTAAACAATTGATATCGATCGAATTGTGATTGATACATTAAAAAAATTAAGATGCAATCTATAAATGACCTTAGAAATTTATTGTGTAAGTACGTCACAAAGTATAGGTAGGTTCTGTGTCCTTTATAAAGGCAAAATTTATTAAACAAATTTCATTTTCGCTAAGGTTATATTTTGAATGATTAATCGATTATCGAATATGATTATAAGAGGTACTTGGACTTTACAAAGGTCGTTACGTAAAAAATATATTTTGTTAGATTGATTCATAAATAGTTCATATATATTTTTTATCAGTGCTAGATTAGTGAACTTAATGTATCATCAGTGAAAATTTAAGCTGGCTCGCTATCACTGACGGTCGGTAGGACAGCGGAGTTTCAGTAATAGGCGGGGGCTAGACAAGCGTTGAACGTTGGCACCAATATGTATGGGATTTGACATCAGCGAACGATTGTGACGTACGTCATAATCGTTCGCAGATGTCAAATCCCATACATTTTGGTCGTTACGTCTAACGTTAACGTTAAAAGTTCAACCTTTCATCCCTTCTTAACCTTTGGGAACAGAAAAACACGGCCCAGGTCAAGACGACTCGAAATCGACATGTACGTTTAAAATACTGAAAATAGAAAAGTCACTCCCTACCACTATGCGACTGTATCTGACTTTATAATATCTATGTACTTATATAAAGCAATACAAGAATCACATTGCAAATGTACCACTGTCTCACGGCGTGGCTTCCAACACATCCACAAGTCATTGCCACCAGACGTTCAAAGTTCTCATCGCCAGACAGACCGACCTACATTATGATTACTATGTTATAATTTATATTGCAACAGTAAACAGGATAATTAGAGGAAAGTACCGCTGTTGATTTTAATTTAGTTTAATTGGTTATTCACCTGATATGAAAATAAGCGGGGGATATTTTGATGTATCTAGGATATGTAGGAGAAATTAATTCGAAGAAATCATTGAAGTTTGATGAACAAATTCGAAGCCTAGCCTAGCAAGTAAGGTTTTTGCCGAGCGAGAAAGCATAGGTATGTCTCTTTCACTCATGGTAAAAGAATAACAGTGACAGATATTTTCTCGCAAGATATAAAAATGACATGTCGGGGAAATAGATTCGGACATGGCGACAATTGATGTCACCCGGATCCGTCCACTAGTAATACTAGTTGTAAAACCAAACCACATAAATATAAAGCTCTCATAATCTTTTTTTACCAGTGAACTCGAGCTTCCTACTATGTTGATTTTGAATATAGAGTTAAAGAAATCAGGTGCGTGCAGTGTGGAATGAGAATGTACCGCGATATGGTAGGCAGGTGTCTGTAAGCAATGGCTACGGCCCTCGGCCTCAGTAGGATTAGCTACGGCGCGTGGCGTAGCGGCACGTACGCCAAATTGTCGTGTTAATTAAAATTATATTATTGATCAATAATATAATAACTACTTAATAATATAAAATTTGCACTTATTGCATTATATAATAGCATCCGCGTATGATATCTGAAATTATTCACAATAACCGAACGGAAATATAACTTTATTGCTATTATAATTAAGTCGAATTGAATATAAATTATAATTATTATATATGATAACCTGTTCTTGGGTTAATTGGATTAATAAAGTCCAGACGCATTTAATAAGGTGATGACCTGAGCAGACTTTTTAAACTTAATTAGTATTTTGAATTATCTGTTTCATGGCTTTTATGCGTGCTCGACTATGTATGTCATTGTATGTAGGAATGTTTTTATAACTGAATATGCAGGCACAGTAGGGGGAAGCGTTTGTGAGGGAGGGGGGGTCATGTAGGCGCCAGGGAAGGCACTCTATATATTTCTGTGTGCCGGCAGTACCTAAATGAACAGTAGCTGGTAGGTATAAGTGTCCTATATTTAGGCACTGGGTATGACTGCATATAACCGTAGATAATAAAAGTTGTTTAAGTACTAACTTATTTTATTTTATTTTATTTTCTACACTTACAACTATTTTTACAGGACAGTGCCCAATACAATAGCGTAACTACATTTTACACTTTTCGCCAGGTGTGGGGTATTTTAATAAAGTAAGTTAATGGAAAATGTTCGTGTCAATTGGCGGTAGGAGGTTAAAATACAGCATATATGGATATATATGTTATTAATATTAGCTTTATGTTTACTTCGTTACTCACTCCGGAAAATCTCAGTCTGAATAAAAAAAAAGACATTAATTACTAATATTATTTTTTATCCATATCACAACAAAGATATGTCTGTTCACGCCAAAATGCAAATTTAATATCTCAAACCATTATTGATTAGTTAAGTAATCTCAATTTTCCACTGAAAAATTCCAAGCTCATTATCACAATGAGTCATAGAAAATAATCAAAGGCATATAGGTAATTGTGGCATTGTACATTTTCAATCAATATTATTATTGAACTGGAACATAAAATATTTTCATTTAGTAAATGCTATAAATAATTTGCAAAATACCTATAGATCTAAAATGCAATTTTGAAAAAAACATTTATGCGGTGACCGGCGAAATTTTTTTTTATTACAATCTGTGAAAATCATAGTTACCTAAATCATTGGTATTCGAAGTAACCAAGAAGAAAACCTCAAATCGCAGAAAATAAAAAAGTGCTACAAGTCTCCGTTTTTTATTCAACTTTAAAGCTAAGTAGGTACCTACATACGAGTACAATTCAAAGCAAAAACATTTAAACCAAAAACCCGACGCCAATAAAGACGAATAAAGAAATACAGTTCACCCACATGCAAGTTACATTATCTACTTACTATTTAAACGTTTAAATCGAGACATGTAAGCAATTCCCAAAGTTAGACGGACGAATGCATTTAAAACCAACCATATATCAAAGTTGGCACACGCGAGTAGATTCGCGATATTACGATAAGGTTGCACATTCACGAGCAAATATAAGGTAGTAAATAGTGTTTAGTCTTTAATAACACGTTGATGGGCTTGGCTATTTACTAGCTGTCTTGGCAGACGTTGTCCTGTATAACAAAGCAGCGCTGATAAATAGCTATTTTGACGGCCTGTTGGTCTAGTGGTCAGAGGCCCTGATTATGAAACCGGAGGTTGCGGGTTCGAATCCCGCTAGGGGCAGATGTCAATGTGATGAGCACTGGCATCTGTACCTGAGTCTTGGATGTCTTATATGTATTTATGTATATTTATCCGTTGTCTAGTACCCATAACATGGGACTAGATAATTGGTGTGAATTGTCCAAAGATATTTATTTATATTATTCTATAAGAAATGTATCAGAAGTTTTAAGTTTATTTGAATAGTTCTTTATTCAATTAATATCATGAAAACAGGTTTGGTCGTTCTTGATTTTTGAATGGTGTAACTAACCCGATTGTTTCTCCGACGCATCTGTTAGGAGATCGGTCGCCGAAGCAACAAGCAGAGTGTAGTTGTGGCGGCTTAAAATATAACAAGAAACTTAAATAAAATGCTGTTATGTAACAAATGCATCAATTTATGATGCATTTGTTACATAACAGCTTTATAACAGTTGACAAGATTAAAAAAATAAAATCTTTATGACGACAATAGTGTATCGTACAAAACTATATTTTTATTGTATTTTTTTCCTGTTGACACTTATATAGAGTTTTGATAAATAATATGAAGAATTAAGGGTTAACGCGAAGTTAAAAGGCTTTAAAAATCGCATTTATTTACATTTTGAAGATTTTTCTAATCGACCATTTAATTTTGCTCGTCAGTGTAAAATGTTAACAGACAGGATAGAGACTTAAATCAAAAATCGACTCTATAATCACTTATATAAGGCTGAAATACACACACAGCTATCCGATTTTACTTATATCTTTGTACATGTACAGGAATGACTTGCTTGAAGAATTGCATACTGCCCTACTAAATGAAAATAGAGTACAAAAGGCTATGAGTCTATTATTCGAATTTTCAGCTTGTGCGGGAACTATCAGTGTTGGGAAGTTTAGTCTTTCTCTATCTATTTTTATAAGGAGGAAAAAGGATGCATAATATTTTTGTGACCATTTAGAAAGATATAGGTTGTATTAGTATATATTACTAGGCTAGTTTGGGTGACTTGCACACATTTCAACAGCCATTTTCGAACATGTAAAAATTAGTTGGAAATTTCGAGTCGCTTGACTAAGTCGCCTTATAAGAGCTAATTTTAAAAGCCATGTTTAAAGTCCATGTTAGGTGTTACACCGTATGCGTAGTGTAGCAGAGGTAACATGTCTAAACCAAAGTCTCCATTATCAGCTAGGTCTAGAGCCCCTATAGACACAGCTGCAGAAAAATGGTGGGATTTATATGGATACATGAATACGGAATATTACAAACAAAACGAAAGTGAAGCTGGTGAGAATTCAAGAGAAGATAAAAGGACCGAAGATTATTCCGCATCTTCTGACTCCGTAGTTTGTGAAACAGGTACAGTATTTGGGTGTTTATTAAAAATATTACGTTTAACTCATTGCCATACATGAACTAGGATAACGGATGGGACAGCGCTTAAACAGAAGAAAGATCCATAAAACATTTGTTGTGTTAAGCTTGGAAAAAACTTAATCAGTTGTATGTGTTGTCCTAAGTTCACTTATATCGTCGACCGTAGGTTCAATTAAGGTAAGGGACAAAATGCCGAAAATGAGTTAAGTATACAGTTTTGTTCAGAATTTTGCGCTCTTTCGAATGGTGTATTCGAAAAAATTCTAGCTAAAAAAAAATGTTCCTTACCATAGTGATTTTTAGGGGTCACAAGTCAAATTATCCCTCGGCCAATAATGTATCTGATAATGTTTGAACAATAGCATCTTGGAATAGTGTAATTACCGCCGTGAACTCAAATTAAATAAGGTAAGGGTCTTCGCATTCTATTAATTACGTGTACATTGTTTTTCATAAAGAGAAAATACAAAATATCACCCATACCTTATAAAAATTGCACAAGTTTTAAAATAGTTGTCCCTTACCTTAATTTACATTAGCGTACCGAAGGAGATGTTACCGTTACACTAATTTTATCATATCAACTCGGGATGTGTTACCACATGATTTCAAATTTAAATAACTATGACATAGAGTCTTAAATGGAGTAACAAAATATTTCAAGATGACACACTTTTCCAAAAAAGGTGCGATATAATTATCTTCATTTTACATGTATTTTTAACTTCATAATACAAGATACAGGCATGTGCTTAGATGTATAAGATACGCTGCAAAATGCAAGATTAGAGTAAAAAAAATAGCATTGAAAGAAGAAGGAGCAATCTTTAGGATAATTCTTTCAAGCTTGCAGGTACTTAATGGATTATATTCATTCGAATTCATGCAAGTAATATTTATTAATACCATAAGTATTGTAATACAAAAAAAATACGACCAGAATTATCAAAAACAACAGTAATACCTACTTCTTTACAGCATTAAGGTTTGTATCTAATTTGAATCATCTTAACTTCTTTTCTATTGTCTCAAAGATTTCAAGACACCTTCACAAGACAATTCATCATTATTAGAAACTGTAACTTTTCCGGTATTACCTTTTCTTAAGTCTTTCATAGAATCAATTCGTGATTATTAATAATAATATAATATGCCCGAAAACATTAAAATCGACATACCGCTTACTGTTGTCTACTTTTGCATTAATATTCAGTGCTGTTTCTTTACAATCGTAATAAACAGCACTGAATATTCTTTGATTTTGAACAAAACGGTCTATTTGTGTGATGGCATCTAGTTTGTAAAGCAGTATTTGGATAAGACTGGTTCGATTAATTCAATAGCTTTATTTTAAGAGTTCTCCAGAGCCATAACTAGTAGATCTAACTGAGGAGTAAACCTCCAATATTGTGATTGAAGCATCTTCTACAAATAACCAATAACGGTCAAGTCTTGGACTGTTGTTATTAGGTACAGAATCTAGGTGCGTCTCAATGTTGCAGCTAAAATTTACAAGGCAGTACCTATATAAAATCCTATCCTGTGTTTATTTTACGCACTTTCATAATAGCTTTAATACGTAAAATTGTTATGATTTAGACAGTTTTCCTTTCAGCAAAGAAATATTGGTATATTTTAATATTGCATAAAAATATAAAAACACTCAGTATGCACTTTCTATACATTTTCATGTCCCTTAAATATTTTTTAAACCTGTTTGCGATTTAAAATTAGCCTTACGATAAAATTTTCCATTAATTTCTTTTGCAACAACTGTCTTACATTATTTTATCTTTAATTTTTATTTTTAACACGTCTTTTACACTAATTGTAATAAAAAAATTGATTTTAACTTAGTAGTCAATTTAATGTAAGGGGCGTGACTACAAAATACTTGCAATGTAAGGGACGTAATTTTCGAAAAACACTAGTGTAAGGGACATCTATTTTCTAAAATAGCTGGAATATTGAAATAAACGTTACAAGGACTGATAGAGCACTACAATATAAGGTTTTTAGTGAAATCAGATCCAAAAAAGGTTCATTACAAAAAAAGTTACAAGCGATTGAGTCCAAAAAAAAACTTTGTCGGCCTCTCCTGAAAAACCGTATTTTGTCCCTTACCGTAATTGAACCTACGGTCGACGATATAAAAGTAATTAAGTAGAAATTTAGACCATGTGTTACAGGAAAACTTCTTCCAAAAGACGAAATCGTAAGGAAGTGGCGAGAAACCCAATCCCGAGCCAGATTCGAGGCGGCGAGGGCAGCCGTTATCAGATCGCTGAAAGCCAAACATAATAATACCAAAGTAATCCCTACCATTATTTTAACTGGAGACAATGCTGAAACATCAAATTCGAATGGAAATCGTGACAGTGGAACCCAGACGGTTTTGAAACTAGTGAGTATGGGATAGGGTTGTTTTTTTGTTGAAGGTTTGTTGAGGGTTTGAGTCACGCGAGGAGGCTTCAGATGGGGCCAGGTGGTGGACTGGCACTGGAGGCCCGGCTGCCAGTAGGGCGGCGGGCGCGGAGGACTGACTACGCGGGCTTGAACATGCCGGTGAGTCCTAACTTTAAGTTAGTTTTTAATTTTTTTACGATGCGTCGTATGATGTGGTGTTAAGATGACAACCTATGTGGTTGATCTTACTGGTGTGTCGATTAGCTGGATTACTGTTCAGACCAACGCAGTAGTAATTCTCATTTTGCGTATAATTTGAGCATTTCGCAAAATGTTGAAATTGTTATGTATCAAGTTGAAACTTTAGGTCCTTTAAAAAGTACACAAGGTAATTTTAGAACAAAGTTGCGACACTTTTTCATTCATGGAAATCATAGATACCTAAAGAAACTCGGAAAGTCTTCATAGATTATTCCATACCATTAAAGGCTCTATAAAGAATATACCTACGCAATGGCAATAAATATTTGGCCTATTTCCTTAAAGAAAAGATAATTATCGTGAAGTTATGATTGTTTACGACGTCACGCAGAGATGGGCGAAATGGTCGGGTGTTTCGCAACCTCGGCTAATGTCTCGCGGACACGGCACCACTGTGATGTGAACAGTACACAAAATTTTATACACACTAGCAACCCGCCCGGGACTCGCGCGGATCCCTATTTTTTAAAATATTCTATATTTAGCCTATGTCCCTCGGGAATAGTGTAACTTTCCAATAGTGAAAGCATTTTTCTAATCGGTCCAGTTATTTTGAGAGACAGTACTTTCAAGAATACATTTAGATAAGCGTGTTAAAAATGTCCTACCGAGCATGCATGCAAAATGTGATCAACGATAGATCAAATAACATATCAAGATTAGAATCTAAATATATTTTTAAGTAAGTACCAAATAATTACCTTGTAATTATTAAAGCAATAATTAAAAGATTAATGATAATCTCCGCGGAACGGCGAATATTTTTATACAACTATAGATAAAATATCTGTGGCTACGTGATCATAGACAAGTCTGCGTTTAATTACTCCACTATGATTTCGTAAAGACAAAGTTTATGTTTATTGTAAACAAGTTAATTTGTCTCATTAATATTCCACAAGTTATGATTAATTGGTGCACTTGCGTGTTAGTTTAGGGACTTTGGTTTTTAACTGAGACGACCTTTGTAAATATTTATAAACAATAATTAGACACAGCGAACTTCGTACCGCGTTTAATTTTTTTTTGTTATTTAAAACAGGGTTGATGGTAGAAGACTGAAAATTTAGTGTTGTATGTATTTTTCAAAGCCAAATCATGAAAAAATGAAAATAAAATCATTTAGGGGTATAAAAAATAGATGTTGGTCGATTCTCAGACGTAACATATATGCACACAAAATTTTATAGGAATCGGTCTAGCCGTTTTGGAGAAGTTTGGCAACAAACACCGCGACATGAGAATTTTGTATTATGTATAAGTTAGTTAACATCATAGCAATTATAATAGGTGCTATTTTGTTCAACTATGTAGGTCGTTGCTCCCAAATTTCTAGACTAGAAACGTCCTAGTAAAGATAACTTAGCATACCTAACTATTTTCTACGATTTTACAAATTCAACTCTGTCTCCTCATAATTAGGTTCAATATTAGTCTCAATTTTATAATGTTGTTTAATTTTAGTATCAACGGATGCTGTGTTTATTTTTAGTGTTATCAAACTGTTGCACTAAATAATGCATATTTTTTGATGAAAATTTTATTGGGAACGTGCGTTTTATTGGTTATCGTAAAATAATTATCATGTTTTTTTATATTTCAAATATAGTAATTATTATAACCTACTGGGTACATTTTGTACTTTACATAGTACGTAGACATTAAAAATTCTGCAGTCTGCAATTTAAATGGCAACACAGAAATATTTTATTAGTGTCCAGCATCCAGGTCATGAATAAATTAAAAAAATATATATTAGTGTCATCTAGTGGCTTTGTGGGTATACTTACATAAGACATTAGACGTCAAAACTGTCATCTGTTATTAGATTGAAAATGTCGGCGCTGCGCACATGTGTTAATGTGCATATACGAAAAAGAAATTTAATTAGGTACTTTCCATCATAATTTTTATACATGATTGAATCATTATGTTGTTTCAATGTACTATAGATTCACAATAGTGGTGTAGGATATTACTTCCACAAGGAAATAAATTATTATCTACAAAAAATGTAAATTCTATTATTTGCATCCTTTGAAATGTACAAAAGTAATAGTAAGTCTATTTAATAATTTCTGCCTTTGCGGTTATTATACAGTATCCATTTACATTTTTTTTACACTGATTAGGTACTTGCCTACACTTCTACCTACTTACTATATGAAGTACAGTAGGTACTTGAGTAGTATTTACCTATCACATAATTAAAAAAAAAACTTTTCTAAACACAGAAAAAATCATAAAAATTGGCCGAGCAGTTTCGGAAGAGGTTGGCAACAAACACCGCTACACGAGAATTCCAGTACCTGGGTATACCTATTAGATATAGGTACTTATCTATACTAATATTATAAAGCTGAAGAGTTTGTTTGTTTGTTTGTTTCAACGCGCTAATCTCGGGAACTACTGGTTCAAATTCAAAAATTCTTTTTGTTGGATAGACCATTTATCGAGGAAGGCTTTAGGCTATATAACATCACGCTGCGACCAATAGGAGCGAAGAAACAGTGGAAAATGTGTAAAAAACGGGGAAAATATGAAGCCTTATGAAGAAGTGACAGAAGACTTTGACAGATCTTTGACGAAACAATCGGACGGGCAGGACGACGTCTGCCGGGGCCGCTAGTAAACTATACATCTCTCTAACATGACACTAAACACGCACTTAGCCAGTATTTTAACTAGATCTCCTTTAAAGATCCTCTACTGTCGTATACAAAGCCATTAAAGAGATAACCGAGAGAGTTAAGTCGATAATGAATCGTTAATTAGTAGATTGCCGCTGACCTGCGCAACACTGACACGGAATGATTTCGTGGTCACCGTCGCAAATACATAAAACAATTTAGTTGCTAAATGACAGCGAGTCGGTCTAATTATTAATTTAATTGATCTGCGTTTTAAGTTTGCAAAAAGAAGAAGATAGGAAGAACTATAGACGGATTTAACTTGCGTATTTATTTTTTTGGCTGACGTTTCGGATTCTTTACAGATTCGATAATCGTAGTGAACTAGTGAATCATACTGAGCTGACAAAAATAGTCTAGCGGCACCCGTGCTTGAATCCGTTTAAGTATAGTGTTTTATTCTAATCCGTAAAAGATCTAACGAGACACACGTCGTCATTGATTTTATGGCGACATTTTGAGTAAATTAGTTACTAATTCGTAGCAGACTGAATTGACGATATACTCGTAGATATTTGTTTAGTTATAATAATATAGTTAGTTGAGGCTTAAGACCCTCCTTTCAGGAGTCTCGCCACCTGTCCGGTTTTGCAGTGAAGGCCCATTAGCTGGCCAACTGCGCTTCAGTATTCAGTTTGAAAAAAAAAAATATATAGTTAGTTAAGCCATTAACAAGATAAACCTATTAAACCCTGAATAGCGACCTTACCTCGGCACGCATTAGTATCATGACGCCCTTATCACAATCCGGGTGCTATACGGAACTGACCTATGATAAGAAGTGTTAAAAATTAACCTTAGTTTACCGTTTGTTGCGTAATAGAATTGTACTTTGATTTGCTTATTTATGGCGCATCCGGTTAGGCAAAGAACCAGTGTAATTAAAAGTAGTAGGTATCTTGAAATGAAACAATTATTAAAGGATTTAACTCGCGCATTTTATTTTATTTGCTGACGATTCGGATTCTTTACAGTTTCCATAATCGCAGCACGACTGAGCTGACAATGTATGTCTATAAGTAAAATATCTTATTATAATAATACTATTAACGCGAAAGCTCGTATGGATGGACGTGTCGATGTTTGTTACTCTTTCACGCAAAAATGATACTTTGTAAAGACGATCGCGGAGCACAGCGAAAAACGGACGTTGCCCTTTTTCTATTTGTCTCTGTCGCACGCGCTTAGTAATAGTGCCCTCACGCTATCACAGAACGTTGAAGGTTTTTCGCCTTCATCATCGTAAATTTTGTTCCCCGTTAGGATCTGAAATTCAATGAAAACTGAAATACGTCTTTGACATAGATTGAATCAAAGAATCACGTTGTCTTAGTAGATTACTGAATAGGTAGGTATTTGTGCAAATTATAGTACCCAAAACTGGGTTACGAATTCTGAAATTTAATTAAGCGAAGCAAAATACGCAATGTTATTAATTTACATGAATTTCTTTCTTAACTTTTCTGGTATTGTCTGTTATTCGGCCAGACACGCACAGTCTAGTCTGTCTGTAAATTTGGCAAAGTTATAAACGTGATTGTATAATGAATTCTGTTATGCTTATCTTTACTTATCATAAATTGGTTTAGTTTATTAGACGTTGTAATAAGGCACGGTGACATTGCGTATATCACCTACTTTTTCAGGAATATAAAAATAAGTCGGGTTTTTCTTCCTGACGCTATAACTCCAGAACGCACAAACCGATTTGGCTAATTTTAGTCTTGAATTATTCGTGGAAGTCCAGGGAAGGTTTGTAAGTAGAGAAAATTAAAAAACATCTTGAAAAAGTGTAAAATCAACATCATTCTATACTCCCATATACAAAGTGATTGACGGCAAGTGACAGAAGATTTTGACAGATCTTTGACGAAACAATCGGACGGGCAGGACGACGTTTGCCGGGGCCGATAGTTTGTATTAAAATTTTCATATGATAAGACTAGCTGACCCAGTGAACTTCGTACAGCTATTAGCTTAAGTTTTCCTATTTGGGTATTGCAGTGTTGACATACCTATACCTATTTATTGCAAAGTACAACAGAGTGACGGTCTCTTGATCGTGTGGAGACGAAATGGGGGACGCAACAGCCCGAACTATAATCAAAGTCTTGTTATCAGTTCGGGGTAATTAGTATTTATCGTTGAGTAACGTGATTTCGTCATTTTTGCAAACAACCATGGGCTTTTAGTCCACTGTATATAGTTAACTTAGCTCTACTGTAGTATTATTTATTTATTTTTAATGGATAATCATCTGCTGTAAATATAACAATAACTAACTTAGCAAGTTAAAGTAAGCCAAATAGTGAAATAATTAAATAATAATTTAATAATTAGCGTTAGACTATTGTCAGCTCAGTCGTGCTACGATTATGGAAACTGTAAAGAATCCGAAACGTCAGCTAATAAAATAAAATAAAAATACGCGAGTTAAATCCGTTAATAGTTGTTTCATTCCAAAGTGAAATAATTATTTAGTATGTAAGTGGCGCTACGCGTAGATACCTACTACGTCGTAGCACTGTAGCACCTAGTGTTATGTTCTACGCAATAAAAGGCCTATCAATAATTACTATAATTTTGTCTACTTAGTAACTTTTATTTTTTTCATATTATCTCAGACATTGCTATTTAAACGGCTGTTAAACAAAACCGAAAGTTTCCGGTACTCACAATAAGTACCTGCAATTTACACAATTCAAATCCAATGAGCAAATACTTTACTGTCGAAGCTATAAAGTGAATTGATATTAACGGCCTGAAACTATGGTTTAAGGATGTCATAATTTAGCAGTTTGCATAAACATTAAACGAAATTTAAGCGATTATTGAATGAGTAACCGAAACAGCTGAAGTCTTTTCGCGATGATCAATTGGTAGATCGAGTTGTTGGCTACCTGCAAATACAAATATATTATTAATTATTTATTAGTAGGTAAATAGAAAGTCCTTTTATACGTCAAAAGAGTCAACTAGCACTTCGGAAAGACTATCATTGCTAAGAAGAAACGCTGCAAGAAACTTGACAGAATGTCTTTTTCTAAAGTTGACTAGGTATACAATTTAAACTTAAGTACATTAAAAAAAACAAAACTACATAGACAGTATAAAAATAAGGTATGTAACATACTTAAAACACTATAATATCTCCAGTCAGATTTCGTCCCAAAGCAATAGTATTTATCTCTGAAGTCCTTCTTTTAGACCTGAACAGAGCGGACCCTACAAACAACTAACCCCAAAAATAGTCACAATAATTATTCACAGGCAATCCACCACTCGATCCGATCGCAGACGGATCCGAGAGAAGCACGAGTTGGCACAATCGATAAGACGAGTACGTACATTTTTTATAAATCGTACAAAATTTCGCTGGCACAAAAAAGCGAGAATATAACCTCTAAGTTAAGGTTGGTAGTACTGATATTCGTGAATATATCATTGAATATTTCCCGGTAAAACAAGATGGCCGCTGAGACACGTGACATAAAACGTTATTTACGAGCGGCAAGTTCGCGAGCCGATGACATGCGAGGCGGTCACGAACCGCGGAAATACGCCTAAAGAACGATTCCTATTCATGGCAGGTTTATAGGATTTCGGGTACTATCGAACCTCTTTATATCTAACGTAATCTTTCCACGTCGAAAGTGATTGTTTTTGTTCACTATCACCGCGCACTTAAAAATGATAAAATGCCAATGCTATCGGATAATTGTTCACTGTTTCGAAAAGGTCAATGTATGACGCGTTAAGATTTAAAAAATCTACACGTGCTTGAGGGTGCATTTGAAAAATGTCTCTTCTTAGTTACCTATTGCAAAATTATAAGCCTAAAGTCACGTGGAACTATTTCCCTAGTAGGTAAATCGCTGACTTAAGTATCGATGCTTAGAAGAGAATCATAACATATCTAGGTATGTTTACTTTTCATCTTTGCTAGCAGTCCAGGGTTATCCCAATAAATCCCAATAGCTTTTTCAGTCAAAAACTTTTTTCTCTTTACTTCCAACTGTCTATTTACCTATCTAAGCTATTTTCAAACACCTATAAATCTGACGGTGCCTCGCAAACTGTATCAATCGCTTCAATAAATAAGCAGTCCAAAAAACTGAACTATTCACGTCATGTTATCTACAATCGCAAGTTAGACTAATGAGCGAGTTTGCCACTTGGCAAGTTGCCGCTGCCGAAAGCTTCGACGCCACTTACTAACTGAAGTTAAAGGTTATAATACTTGTATGTATATTTCGTCTAGCACGTAAGGCTTTTGTCGCGCGAGAAAGCTTCTCCTACACCACAGCTTTTTTATATATATAATAAATAAAGCAAATGTCAGTGTCGCTCTTTCGTTGTAAATGTAGGTACATATAACAATGACATAGTTATATGCTTTCTCAATCGACAAAAACGTGATACCAAGTAGGTGATAATAAAGGAACTTCTTTTGTAATTTATTTTGTCGTTTTATAATTTAATTCATAGTAACGACACGCCATACGCCGAAGAAAAATGAGAGAAGCATTACCGAGTAGATAGGTAAGATAGCTAGCTTGCTTGATTGATAGCATGCTTGTAAACAGGGAAACTAGGCCATCATTCGGCCCCATCCTGAACTATTCACAGGCAATCACAGGGCATCATTTAGCTACGAACGATACCTACGATGACCTAATTTCCACAGAAACACGCGAAATGCGTGGAAAACAATCACATAACATTAAAACTACTTGGTTATATTCTACTAGCTGTGCCCGCGACTTCGTCCGCGTGGAATAGTTATTTTCCCCGTTTTTTACACATTTTCCACTGTTTCTTCGCTTCTATTGGTCGTAGCGTGAATGTGAATGGTCTATCCAACAAAAAAAGATTTTTTCAATTCGAACCAGTTGTTCCTGAGATTAGCGCGTTCAAGCAAACAAACAAACAAACTCTTTACCTTTATAATATTATAGATAGTATATAGCTTCTGCCCGCGACTTCGTTCGCGTGGAACTCCTCCTTTTTGCAGTCGGTTAAAAAGTAGCCTATGTCCTTTCTCAGGCTCCAGACTGTCTTTGTACCAAATTTCATTTAAATCGGTTCAGTAGTTTTAGCGTGAAAGCGTAACAGACAGACAGACAGAGTTACTTTCGCATTTATAATATTAGTAGGATACATTGAGGTAGACAATGAATACAAATAGAACGTGACGACTAGTTTGCGTCGTGTCGTCGTTTCGTCCTGTCGATCGTGAAAAGCTTGGAATACCGCTGGTGGAAATAAAGCTCAAAGTTATTATTTTTTAATTTATTCAGACACTTTATGTTTAATCTGTGTACAGAAATAGACTACAATTATGGTGTTGCCATTGTTAATAAGTAATTAATATTATTCCTTTGATAGTTGCACTTGCAAACAGAGAATCGGGAGTTTTCCGAAGTAAAAAAAAAATTCGTGTGTCACTCGACGAGCGTATACATTATTATTTTTATTATTGTTAAATAATATTTTGAGTTAGGAATCTAATAACAAAAGAGTTGCGATAACTTTAACAGTCAACGACCGAATAATTGTTCGTAACCAGAATATGTCGTAAATTATAAACTTATTATTAGATTTATGTATGACGTCTTTATTATTTAACATGTCAACTTAAATAAAGCGGTATACCTATATGTTAGCTTTTGTTGAAATTGAACTTTATGGCTGTTTGACGTTATCTTAGTCGAATGAAATGTCACAAAGTTTTTTTTTAATCTCGAGAGTTGGCTGTGTGCGCAGGTAATCGACAAACAGCCAATATTTTCTATTACTAAATTCACAATTAAAATGTTATATATCGGTTATATCTGTATTTATATAATGGTTTATAGTAAGTTGTTAATATAACATATAAATTGTTGAATGTTTTTTTAAATTATATTTAACAAATTAATGAGAAACACATTAAGTACCTACCTAATCTATTGTTATTTTAATGTAGCTACCTAAGTATCAATTAAGTTACATGTAGGTGAATTTACTTTGTTTATTATTTAAACTGAGTAGGTACCTACCTACTTACTTTCATATCAAATACCTCGCTGGCAACTAAACTTGAACTAAAAAGTAAAACAATATATTATAGAGGTCAAAGATAGCGTTATTATTTACACTCTGAAATCATGCTTTGATAAAAATTACAATCACAAAAACAATTTCATATTCTCGAGTATGTAAATAACTCTAAGTATATAAATATTTAGCAACCATAGCCTGTTGTGGCTGTTGTTAAAAAGTCATATGCAACTCGTGTGGATTACTAATTATATACCTACTCGGTTCTTACCGTGCTCGTCTGCGACTTACGCTTATATAAACCACCTCCTATGTAATATTCAAGTTATCAGACTTTGTTTGACACATAAATAAATAAATAAATAAATATCTTTGGACAATTCACACCAATTATCTAGTCCCATTTTAAGCAAAGCTTTGCTTGTGTTATGGGTACTAGACAACGGATAAATATACATAAATACATATAAGACATCCAAGACTCAGGTACAGATGCCAGTGCTCATCACATTGACATCTGCCCCTAGCGGGATTCGAACCCGCAACCTCCGGTTTCGTAGTCAGGGCCTCTAACCACTAGACCAACAGGCCGTCAACACATATATTATTTGACAGAAGTTTAATCTCCCCAAAACAGAACTACTAATAAACGCGAAAGTTTGTAAAAATGTAAGGATGCATGTATGTTAATTACTTAGGTACTCTTTCACGCTAAAACTATTAATTGGATTTTGATGGAACTTTACAATAATATAGCTTACATATGAGAATAACACATATGATATCATTTATGCAGGTGTTGTACATATAAAGTATTAATCATGCGTAGACAAAATCGCGACAAAAACTAGTATAAAATAAAAACTGATACTTACTTACAGATATTTTTTCAACAAGTAACAGCCGTTAAACAAATACTTATTATCATCACCTCTACCCACTTTTGAAGCGATAGCGGAATATAATTAAACCAACTGTACAAACAATTGCACTTGCATTAAAACTGCATTATTGCATGCGGTAGGCATGTTTCTATGCGTCATAAATCATGAATGAAAAGGGCAGAAGTAGCTAAAGATAACTGGCATTCTATTGAGGAATAATGTCATTTGCGGCTAAACTAATAATAAGTTGGGTACTAAATGAATGATCTACCTATACTAATATTATAAAGAGGAAAGGTTTGTTTGTTTGGATTGAATAGGCTCCAAAACGGCTGGACCAATTTGAAAAAATCTTTCACTGTTGGGAAGCTACACTATTCCCGAGTGACAAAGGCTATAGAAAAAGGGATTCGTGCGAGGACAGCTGGTAATAATTATAATTATAATAATATGTGTATCTACTAGCTGTCTGTCTGTGCATGATTAGTTCTTTACACAATATTTTCAAAAACCTATGTGTTATTTTGACGTGTAAGCTATATTATTGTAAAGTTTCATCAAAATCCACTAAGTAGTTTGTGAGTGAAGGAGTAAAAAAACATGCATGCATGCATATTATTTAAGAATATGGAACTCAAACTCAAACTCAAACTCAAATAATCATTTATTCAGTCTAGGCTCTTACAGGCACTTGTGAATGTCAACGTTAAAATTAATATTCTTTTTCGATTCAGCAAAAAAAAAAACCTCTTGAGAAGAATCGAGAATAAACTCAATGAGATATATTTTTTTCAATATAATAATATTACAATTTTACTTAAGAATAAATTATGTACAAATTACAATATGTATGTACGTAATCTAATTACATTTAAAAAAAAATATAGGAGAAAATAAAAAAAAAATAACAATAGGTACTGGAGATGTATAAGGTCTCCAG
Source organism: Polylopha cassiicola (assembly GCA_038024825.1). Lineage (NCBI taxonomy): Eukaryota > Metazoa > Arthropoda > Insecta > Lepidoptera > Tortricidae > Polylopha > Polylopha cassiicola. The sequence continues at coordinate 2,230,194 of CP149053.1, read as the reverse complement.
ATGTCAAAAGACTAAATTAAATTTACTGGAAATGTAAAGGTTTCCAGGAGTCAAACGAACGAGCAACAAGAACTATAGGAATTTTAGAAATAAAGGTACTTACAAGAGAAGTTGACTTAATGAGTGACATACCTATTAAAGCAGGCCTAAACTATAAGAATTTCAAACTTGAAACTTTGCACATGAGTTCGTTTTATAATGTAGGACAGCACTAAGAAAGTTTTCGGGGGTGCTTATCGTGGGCAGACGAAGTCGCGGGGAGAAGCTTGTATATATAATGATGATGGTTTTCCGCTAGTAGATTCACGTGACGTTTAAAAGTAGGTACTTATTTATTAATAATGATTTGATTTGATTATTTAAAAAAAAAGGTACTTACAAGTGAATGTTCATTGGATGGGTAGGTACCTACTTATAATCTTATAGGTAAGTCAGCTAGTAGATAGGGTATCTAAAGAATAACAATAAGTAGTGTAAGTACTTTCATTTCAATAATAAAAATATTCTTAACTTATCGAATTCAATTACGTCATTGATTATTCGAAGCAAGTACATTATATCGTAAACAACAAGTACCATGTGCTGTAATAATAATTATAGGCTTGGAGACAGTTTCGTAATTTCCAACTTTTCGAGAACATATTGCATTATCATTTATAGCTCCAGATACCTAAATGCATAGATTATTCACAGAGTATTGGGACAAAATATGATATATGTTTTAGTAAAGTTACCTTATGTAGATAATTATTGCATAGGCAAGACGACTGTTTTTTTCTATCCATCAAGTAGATTATCAAATGTACATTACGCACCAAGGCCAGTAAAATAAAAAATGTCTCTGATCACATGTAATTGTCGTCCGAGGCGAAGCCGAGGTTGACAAAAATTTGATCTGAGGCTTTTTTATTTTACTGGTCGAGATCAGTATACTATTTTTCTGTTTGACGAAGCCAGAAAGCGGCAATTTCATTTAGCGCAGCGGCCACAAAGTTGGCGCTTTCTGGCCGGAGGACGGAAAAAAATATTAGACACGTATTTTTTCTTTTCGCTATCGACCTATAGGTCATCCGATAGTTCGGGTGGAAGGGTTCGTGACGTCACGTTATGGCACAATTTATACTATAATGTGACGTCAAAAGCACCGTTAGCAACTTTATGGGTAAAAAAAACAGTCGTCATATTGATCTAGTATCGAACGAGAGGGAGGATCAAATTTAAAAAAAAAATGCTTTATGTAGGTAATACTTGAACGGTCCCTCAGGACTTTTTTGCAAAATAGCGTTGCATTGTCTACTAATATAATAAAGAGGAAAGGTTTGTTTGGATTGAATAGGCTCCAAAACGGCTAGACCGAATTTAAAAATTCTTTCAATATTGGAAAGCTACACTATTCCCGAATGTCATAGGCTATAAAAAAAAGGGATCCGGGCGGACCGCTATCTTTAATAAAGCAAGATCTCAGGGCCACCAGACCTTATGATAAAATAGTGCTAGTATTTACTTTAAGTGTGTGCATACTACTACATAGGTACCCACTAACTTTAGTAGATGGCCTAGATATCAGGTGCTGAAGGTGCGGAAATGAAACCAATGCAATGAAGTTCAATACCAACATTGGATTAATGATGAATTATCGAACTTCAATGATGGCCTTGGAATCTTGGACCATAACTTTCAATCAGTGATTGATTATATATGTAAATTTTGTCAAAGAGAAAATGAAAGATTTATAATTTACTAGCGACTCACCCGGCTTCGCATGGGTGCCATAAACATTTCTCTTGAATCACTCTATCTATTAAAAAACACAGCTTCAAATGTTGTTGCGTTGTTTTAAAGATTTAAGTATACATTGGGACAGACAGTGACAGCGACTTTGTTTTATACTATTATAATTATGTAGTAATTGTGGAGTTATTAATTAGGTAAGTATAACAATTTTTCAGAGACCCCACGCTTTAGTTAAAGATATTTGAATATTCTCTAGAAAATAGTATGCGAGATAGTGTTATCAGTCTTGTCACTAACACCAGAATGTGTTTATCAGGGCAAATCGCATTATCGGCCATTGACCCCCAACGGCTACCGTATCAAATCGACGCAGTTAGGACATCTAGGCTTTATTATTGTTTTGTACCCGCCCCCTTGATTATTTAATTTGTAACGGATTTAAGTCGCGTATTTTATTTCATTCGTTGACGTAGCACGGCTGAGCTGACGAAAGTGTAACGCTAAAGTTCGGTTTAAGTTTAGCGTTAGAGCGTTAGACTCGGTTAGACATACGACAGCTCAGTTGTGCTATGAATATAGGAACTGTAAAGGTTACAAAATGTCAGCAAATAAAACAAAAATAAGTTAGGATTATTGGAATGAAACGGAACGGATTTAACTCGCGTATTTTTATTTTATTAGCTGACGTTTCGGATTCTTTACAGTTTCCATAATCGTAGCACGACTGAGCTAACAATAGTCTAACGCTAATAAAATAAAATAAAAATACGCGAGTTAAATCCGTTCCGTTTCATTCCAATGTGTAATAACCGCGAAGGCATCAGAAATTATTAAGTTAGGATTAATTAAATTATTACAAATGTTCCGTTTATAGAGAATGTTAGTTTTCAGAAATTTAAATTAAATTTGCTTTTGCAGTTGCAGCTGTAATGAGTTTTGAGTCGGAGAACTTCATACAAACCTATGTAAAATTTAAAAAAAAATACTGGAAAAGTACCGATGTTTATTAGACTTTGACCAATGTGTGAATTAAATTGATTAGGGTACCGATAAATTTGTATATTTACACGCGTAAACAGTTTTAGTAGTTACAATTACAAGTATAATGATACTTATTAAGTTAATATTTAATTTAGTCAATACTTACTTTTATATAAATATATGAGTGAATGGGTTAATAACATTCATTAATAATATTATTATGATTCCGAGCGAAAATTTATGTGGATAATTTATTATTTTTAATCCTGGGTAAGGCTCAATAAAAAGAAATCATATTTTTTGGTGGTTTTCTGGGTAAAGATATTCTATTACCTAACTTAAAAGAAACGAAGTTACATTTCAATGAATGAGTACCTAACTTAGTTTAAAAAAGAGGTAGGTATTAACTATATGTAAGCGTTTACTTATATAAAGAACTACCGGCCCTTCTTTAAATATAATATACTAGCTTCTGCTCGCGACTCCGTCCGCGTGGAACTCCTCTTCTTTTGCAGTCGGTTAAAAAGTAGCCTATGTCCTTTCTCAGGCTCCAGACTTTCTACGTACCAAATTTCATTTAAATCGGTCCAGTAGTTTTAGCGTGAAAGCGTAACAGACAGACAGACAGACAGACGGAGTTACTTTAGCATTTATAATATTAGTAAGGATTTGTCATTCGGGAATAGTGTACGAGTAGCTTCCCAACAGTGAAAGAATTTTTCAAATCGGTCCAGTTGCTTCGGAGCCTACTCAATCCGAACTGCAGCACTTTTCTCTTTTGCATATCGAAAGTAACTACTTTCGATTAGATTATAATATAATATTATTAATTATATACTATTAGGTATATAGAAAAACTTTCCTATAATCTTTCTGATAATGTGCCTACGTACTTAATAATGAGCGAATTGGTATTTCGATAGATACACGTGTACACTGATACTGAGATGTTTTTTTACATTTATCATTTGTTACTAATTAGCAACAATTTTAATCACGTCATAAGTAGGTAATAGGGGTAATCTTATGACATCTGACATAGGTACCTATAGTTTGACATGTTATCTACAAAAACGTGAGTATAAAAATATATCTATAAAAGTATAATTTATTTTGAAAAAGAGGTTTAGTAAGTACGGTACCTTTTTCAGTTTTGGATTCCAATATCAAGGGATGTATAGAATTAAGTACCTACGAGTATAATTATATCGATTATAGTATATACGGTAACTCTATGATATCTGACTAGAAAGTATTTAGAAAGTCTTAAACTAAGAAAAGCTTATCTACTTACGAGTATTATACTATGAAGCCAAGTGTAGGTACATGTTAGACAATGATAAACATAGTATTGTATATATAAATATATTAGTTCTTTCTAATTATTTGGATTTCCGGTACATTGGATCATCCTTGCTAATGCAAGATAAAAGTCTTTTGTTCTTTGTAAGAATGTAATCCTGCAAAGATAGGACGGAATCCATTTGATTTCTCTAAATATAATGTTTGAGTTACCTATTCAATAGGTACCAGATCTTTTTATTTTTTGGAATATAAAATACATTTCCATAATATCTACTTATCTTACAAGGTTGAGTTTTCTATTTGTTTAATCAATATAAACTATTGGTATTGTTATCGGCAGTTGCAATCGTTCGAGGGTGCCCGGTGAAGCGAAACGCTGGCACCCCATGAAAAAATAATAAATTTTTAAACAGTACTCTACTATACCTCATGTGGAACACACAAGTGACATTTAAAATGTGTTCTGTGACTTAATTTTGTGAAGTTATCTAATAATTTGACTATAATCGAAAACCTAATCACTACAAAATAAACCAACGTCGATTTCTGCTGTCTGGCTGTGTGGCTATGTATGCTTAGATCTTCAAAACTATGCAACGGATTTTGATGCAATTCTATTAATAGATAGAGTGATTCAAGAGGAAGGTTTATATGCATAATACTTGCATAAACCCATGTGACGCCGAGACCGGTTGCCAGCAGAATATAAAACTGTGAACAAGAAAATAAGTTGTCCGTAATAGTAAACCTTCCCTAGTTATTAAATTAAATTACTTTTTATTTCTCCTGTACTTATACAATTTAAAAAAAGGAACTTTCAGTATCATTGCTATCGTTAAATAAATTAATTTTAGTGATAATTCAAGTGAAATAAGCTTGTGTTGGGCAAAATGCGATTTTGATTGCGTTGCTAGGCAACGGCGTCTTCAATTAAAACAAGTGGATTTTTGTGAGTCATCGAGTTTTTATAACAGGTGAGACATAAAAATAAGTATTAAGTATATACGTAAACTTTGCAGAAATCCATTGTTGCAAAGACCAAAGGACAACTTTGCTAATTCCTGCAAAGTAGGGGTAGTTCTACAAACTAAGGAAGAATTCGAGTCTGATTTCGGCCTGACATTTTTTATACAATCTGGTGGCGGAAATCAGTGTAATAGCTAGAATACAGTGTATTTTAGTGTATCCTAAAGGGAACAGTCAAAATATTTAATATTTTTTTATTTATGGCCATTCAAAGAAAATCGAGCCACAGGAAACTGAGAGTGTCACCAGGAAACTGAGGAAAACAACAAAAATCAATCGAGATCAATCATTTAATTCACATTTTTTTTAAATTAGCCTTTTAACATTAATTTGTAATAATCAAAGTAATTTTTAAAATAACAAAAAGTAGTTTTAAACTTAGCTTAGATACTAATTATATACCTGAAACAGACTTCAACAAGAACATTAATCATCAAATGATCATTGAACATAAGAATAATAATAATCTCTCTTACAATAACAAAAAAAATCTTAAAGGTACTTTTTGTAACAAATTGTGACTAAAGGACACTTAAATCTAGTATTTTACTTTAAATCTAGTAACAAAAATAATAATTTTGACAGTCTCGTTTTAATTCTTTTAAATTTTTTTTTTAAATCACATTCAGCTAAACAGCCAGGGCATGTAAATAATGTAGAGTTACCATTGATACGTCCATCTTGTGCCCAATTATTAAATATTAGACACTGGACCCAGTCATTTCCTGTCGTATCTTCTACTGTAGAGAATACCACATATAAGGCACTCGCAGTCACTGAACTTGTATTTATTTGTCTGTTCTTTTTTATTAATTTTCTTTAACTCTTTGTTTTCTTGAATTAATTGTTTTTTTCTGTCTTACGTCTCGTTTTTTGTATTTAACCGCTTTTTTAACTTTGTCTTTCCTTGATATCATTTCTTTTTCCTTTTTTGGTTGTTCAGTGACAGAATCAAGTTTGATTTCTTTTGTTTTAACTTTTCTTTGATTTCTTTTTTCTCTTAATGGCTCCTGTGATAGGTATGAGAAGAAAGTAGTCGGGTCAATTTGCAAATCAAGCATGGTGGCCAAAACTTCTGGATAGGTATTTCAATTTTAAGTAAGATCGCTTGCAACGCTCATATCATCTGGCTGATCTTTTGATTCCGTCTCTCTTTCGTAGACGTCTTTAAATATTTGCCGTGATCCTACAGAGTATTCTAGTAAACCCATCCGGTAATGTTTACACATAATAATAATAATACCCTCATCACAAAAACAGCTAAGGGTTTTCATTTGTAGCTTTCGTGACATGAAAGCACTGCCCTGTACTTGATGGACTTTGAGTGTCCCATTAAAAGGTATTAAATTCTGTTGATCGTTAGAAATCACTTTTTCCATAATATCGTGACAATAAAAAGTGTCAAACCAGGGCAGCGATTTTGAATGGTTCCGCAGAACTCAGTTAGGTTAGTAACATCACCTCCACATGCTACGACATCATTGGCAGTTATTTTACACACAGCGCCCTCACCATCTGGTGCTTCTTTACCATGGCCCGCTTCGTGATAATTCCAAGTCCAATTTACAGGTCCAGGGCATAGATCTGTAATTTTTGATGCTAGCGTGAAAAGATTATTTTGTTACGATATAGCGTGACTGTCACTCAAAAAATGAATGGTTTCTATTTGATTTAGTACTAATTCTTTCAGTACTGGTTTTAAGTGGGCCCAAATAGCTTAAACATTGTGACTCAAATCTGTTGATACAGTGCAATACGATCTTGTAGATCCTTTCAAATAAATTTAACTGCTGTGTGAAGTGAGAGCTGTGTACGAGATCCTCCAAAATGAAAAGATTGAATTTCTTCGTTGTATTTAGTACAAAAAAAATCTGAAAAATCCATATTAAATTATTTATTTGTAGTTAATGTTTATGTGTAAAAAATAATTATACTATTATGTCACAAAAACAATATTTTTAATATGATCTGCTCAGGATCCTGGATTGGTCTCAGTATCCTGGATACCAATTGGACAGGATTCTGAGGCCAGGTTCCTGAGAATTTCTGTCTAAAAATAAAATAAACACACCAATTTATAACTTTCAACAAAAATAACCTAAACTAGGCCTATGCGCTAGCATCTTACATATCAATACGCTGAAATTGGTCATAATAATTATTTATTTCATAATTAAAAATCTTACCAGGATTCTGTGAACTTGACTGATTACGGCACCACTTCACTCGCTGAACGCACTGGACTCACTAAACAAGGTGCTAAGTGAGAATAGATAGATGACATTCTTTGTCTCCTTTGTAGGTACTATCGTCTCAGCGAAAAGGTAAAGACGCACGGCAAATAGTTTAATGAATATTTGCTAATTCAACAGCGAACAGGATACTGATATAAAATCGTGGGGACAAAATGTAAACAAGATTTATTCAATATTTTTAAAGGAAATACTAGTAGTAATTGCTCTACCTAGACTGGAAAACTAGTAAACTTAGTAATTTGGGTTTCTTTTAAGACCCTAATGTAGAGGTAAATGTATCATGAGGCATTTTGAACTAAAATTTGGACGAGGGACACTGCAGGATACTGAGAATTTGGCACTTTGTGCAGTAATTTTGTTCAGAAAAGAATTGAGTATCCTTATTATTTTTATTGACCAGCTAGAAATAATTGTAATTAATAGTATTCCATCAAAAAAATATTAATATTAAGAATTATTTTATCATATTTTGGCCGAGCCGCCAAAAATTCCTTAGTTTGTAGAACTACCCGTAGATGAAGCAGAACTTCAAATGAATACAAAATTTAACACATGTTTTGCTTCTGATCCATTTTCAGGTTAAGTGGACTTTTATATTATTATAAAGTTGACAATCTAGCAGTGAAGCATATAAGTATTTTTTTATTCTTTGGAGTTGTGTTTAATTCTTTTTCAATAAATTAAAAAAATGGGTCACCTTAGCAGAAATTAGTAAGCAAGAAAATTGTCTTATGGTTTGCAATAGGAACATTTATTTACTTAGGTAGGTACATAAAATTAGTTATTAATTGGTTATACGACCATTTATAAACTTAACCTTTATATAGGGTCTATTTAGGTATGTACCTATAGGACCTCTAGATATAAATATTTATCTGCAAATAATATTGTGTTCTATACATTTTTCATTGTAGCTAACATATTTCCATTGTAGCTATCCTAACTAATATTATAAATGCGAAAGTAACTCTGTCTGCCTGTCTGTCTGTTACGCTTTCACGCTAAAACTACTGGACCGATTTAAATGAAATTTGGTACAAAGAAAGTCTGGAGCCTGAGAAAGAACATAGGCCGTCATAGGCTACTTTTTAACCGACTGCAAAAAAGGAAAAGTTCCACGCGGACGAAGTCGCGGGCAGAAGCTAGTAGGTAGTAATATAATTAATAAAACGATTTTTGCGATTTACCTGTTTATACTATAGTTTATTAATATTAAATCTGTTACTTAGTAGGTAGATATATTATGTTTTCTTTATTATAGAAAAGTGTCAACGTACCTACTAGCATGCAAGTTTTGTAATAGTGTACTTATTATAAAACTGGATTGACTCATCATTACCATACCAGGACTGCGACTTACGATACAATATTATCACAGCCGATTCTAGTTAGGTAGGTACATATCACATATCTAGATCTAAAGGAGGAAAACCTGATGTAAAAACTACTTACTACTACCTAAAACAGATTTAAGCTCTTCTAGCTTCTGTTATAAAGCGTAAATATCTATAAGTAAGTACAGAAAACTGCTGGAGTAGGTATCTACATATGGACATAGTAGCTTCTGCCCGCGACTTCGTCCGCGTGGAATAGTTATTTTTCCCGTTTTTTACACATTTTCAACTGTTTCGTTACTCACATTGGTCGCAGCGTGATGTTATATAGCCTAAAGCCTTCCTCGATAAATGGTAAAAATATATTCAACAAAAAAAGATTTTTTCATTTCGAACCAGTAGTTCCTGAGATTAGCGCGTTCAAACAAACAAACAAACAAACTCTTCAGCTTTAGTATAGATTAATCAGGTTTTCGCCATTCCTAAAAAAAACATTTTATTGAGTTAGTCTTGTTTAGATCTAGGTATGCGATATAGTCAACTGCCTAGAGAGGTCAAATCCGCAGGGGTTGTAAGACGAGAAGGGGGAGTCAACAGCCCGAACTACATACAAAAATGTATTATCTGTTCGGGACTATGTATTTATCGTTGAGTCACGTGATTTCGACATTCTTGCAAAGACCAAGGGCGTCGCACTATTATGTGATATTATGAAATTTGCCTCATACATTTTTTTTTATTCATGTGATGACAATCACTCAAGATGCAGATTCATTGTGAAACAATGAAGTATAATGACTAGGTCATGCAGGGGATGTCTCAAGGTCACATTTAATTTGCATGTTATTTTCATAATATTATTGTTTAGTCGCAATTGACCTGTTACGTGAACGATGTTTACAGTGTGACCTGGTTTCACTGATTCGTAGTACTTACTCATAGTTATTTATATTTAAAATACCTAAATATAAGCCCTAAGAAAACATGACACCTCTTTTTATGTCAGGAACCTAACTAAATACTGATATGGTTAATTGTAGCCGAGTGGCTAACTGATGGACAAATAAAACTTAGGGGGTGAAATTGGAGTAAAATCAAAATGGGAGTAAGCGATGACAAGAAACTAATGAATCATACAATTTTAAAATTTTAATTTGCTGTGGTTAGACAATACGAGTTAAGGATTGTACCTATCTACAAGCTACTAGGTATGTAGGCATCTTGTGGTTGTAACTAGTAAAGTAGGTAAGGACAATAAAATGGATAGAATTGTTAGGTACGCTGCGGAAGTTACCAACATAGCGTCTGGATAAAGGAAGTACATTTGTAAACACAACCTGCGATAATGTTCCTACGTAATGATTTATTCAGTGTTGAAGAGAGACAGGTTTATTCACCTTTCTTTGGTATGGGGTAGCTGCAGTGGGTGCGCGATAATTAGATGCCTAGCCCGATAGCCAACATGCTCGGCCGCCTTACCTTACTTCATTTTAGTGTGCATTAGCAAACCACAGACCCATCATTGCGCCAGGAAAATGCTGGCTGAAAGACATCCATTCAACTTTTTTTAATAAAACCAACGTTTCAACTTTAATTTAACAACCTCCCGCCGAATTAAAGTGAACATTTTGCACAATGTCTTATGATTTCAAATCCGCTCGTCATTTGTATTTCGAAGTTAAACACAAAAGGAAGATTAAAAAGAAAGTGACGTTTCAGGTTGTTATTGTGTTATAATTCGTTAAGCCTAGTTTACACGCGATTTAGTCAATTTGTGCTTTCTTTGTCAGTTGCCATCGAGGGAAGGTTTGACTACGCCGCGGAGCGCTCGGGCTCCTGTGGCGAGGAGGACTACTGGAACGCTTCCACATCAGCGTTTGAAAAGAGATGTAAGTTGAACAATCACACACACAATTAAAAAATAGAATCATTTAGCGCCTGTAATAAAATAGTATTTAGCATTTAGGCTCATTGCAATAAATATAAGTATAGGCGTTACTGAATTAAACCACTTTCGTAGAAATCTCTGGATAGTCCTCCCGAGATGGACTCTCCAGGAGGTAGTATCAGCAGTGATCTTCGACGGCAAAACGACGAGCTCCGCGCCCGTCTGGCTGGCGAAGCGGCTGACCACAGGCGCAGACTCGACGCGTATCGCAGAGCTCAGCAAGGTCAAGCTGCTTTGGTGTCCAGGCTTCAAGCAAAGGTATCTTTACCTACATAAATAAAATCATATTTATATCTATGCTTTAAATGACATAATATTATCTTAATAAAGTTATTTTTTTGTACTTAATTATATTGTATATCCACTGTTTATGTAATAATTTAATGATATTAACTAAGTTTGTTAGTATCAATAAATTAATCAATTTGATGAATAACGCATTAAATCTATGCCGCGTTTAAAAATAAATATGTAAAAATTTTCTGAACGTAATCATGAACACTTAAATTTTACTTTCTAAACGTTTTATTTTTGACATGTAAATAAAATAAGTTTGACAGTTCGGTTCAGTTTTGTATACAAATAATTCCGTATATTCAGTTAAAGGTAAAACAAACGCTATTGTGATAAATAAATAATTTACATAAGTACATGTAGGTACTAAATTACACCGTAGATATTTCGGTGTAAATATATGAATTTTAGATGCAAAATTCCTTGAAACCAGGTACTCCAATACAAACAACGATGTTCGGAGTTAGAGACTCAAATGCTGGAGACGACTCCTCGCAGCGAGCCGAGCTATCGGCCGCCGACGAAGGTCGCCATAGCCCTGCCACCGGCCTCTGTCTCCAGCTCGGAGCCCCGCAGAGACGAGAGGATCAACGATTTGGAAACTGCATTGCGGCGTTTGGATGAAGAGAAGCGCAAGTGAGTTGATTTTGTTTTAAATATTCTAGTATTTAATATTACTTATATCATTTTTGTATAATATTCAAGCTATAATCCGCAGGAGGCGTAGACAGAGACATTCTTTTTAAAAAAAACTGATACCATTCTTATTTGTTATGCTTAATCTTGATACTCGTACAAGTATCCTATATATTATGTCAAGTTATTGATGATCTTTATATAATTAAAGATTGTACTTTAAGATAAAAACCCGGATGGTAATATCAGCTTATAAGAATGCACATGAAGAATACATACATAAGAATACACATGGCAAAGAAAACAAAATATTTGATTTAGTCCATCAGTCATATTATGAAAACTATTGGATACATATTTTTTCTTTTATCAATAAAACAAAAATAAAAAATTAATATAAACACATGTATTGTTTCATTGAGAAAAAATAAGTATGTCCTATACTTTTTTAATAATTTACTTGATGGACAAAGAAAAAGGACTGTCATCAATCATCATACTTATTCCTTTTAAACCTAAGATCTCCAAATATTAAAAAACCAAGTCCTACATTATAGTACCTATTAGTTTCAGAAGTTCCTATATATCTTATGTTATTGTTAGGTGTGAAAAGCTGGTATCGCAGAACAACCTCCTCCGTGACCAGCTGGAAGAGTCCCACCACCTGAACGAAGCTCTCACCAACGACCTGCAGAAGCTCACCAACGACTGGGAGGCTCTCCGTGACGAGATGAATGTCAAGGAAGACGAGTGGAAGGATGAGGAGCAGGTATGAAGCTGTGCTAGTATTAATCTTGACTGTTTACTTATTAGCTTCATAACCAAATGGACTTTGATAAGGAAAACTAGTTAATGCTTGTGCATATTACACAAACATAAACATAGAAATAATCAAGACTCTATCTGGATTTTAACCCGCATGTACACCTAATACATCTTTTTACCAGATAAGGGTTACTTCAGTGCCATCTGCGTGAAACACAGACATGTACATATGGTTGCATAACTTTACAGTTAGCACAAAACATCATATCTTTCTTCTATTATTAACTAGCGGCCCGTCCCGGCTTCGCACGGGGGGGGGACTTAAGATTTTCATAGTTTTACGATTGTTATGAGTAAACTATAAAAGATAGACATATGCTCTCGCGGACTTTTTTAAAGATAATGTTAAGATGAACAATTCACCCATAAAGCATTTTTGTATAACTTTAACTATATGCTCAGCGCACGCCACGGAAGGCCTCAGAAACGACACTTTTCCCCCGTTTTTGAAACATTTTCGGTTACTGCTCTGCAACTATAAGACCTAGCGTGATATTATATAGCCTATGTTACTCGGGGATAATGTAGTTTTCCAGAGGTGAAAGAATTTTTGAAATCGGTCCAGTAGTTTCGGAGCCTATTCATTACAAACATACAAAAATACAAATCTTTCCTCTTTATAATATTAGTATAGATTAGTATAGATATATTATTATTTTACATTTTAAAACATTGTAAATTGTACTACTTGCATCCTAAATCTATTACTTATAACCCATAACACTCCAATAAGTACTTGTAAATTGTTTATTTTGCTATGAAACGCACCAATTCATACATCATGATAGGACATGTTATAACACAGTGGTTCTTAACCTTTTTAGGTCGGTTTCCATTATGACCTAACTATTTTACTGATTTTACCCCACCTCGCAACGATGAACTTGCGCGCTAGTCGGCGCTATGCTGTGTTCAGACTTGTCACTTTGAAATTCGGCGTTCGAGACAACTACCAGCTAATATTTACCCCCCCGGGGATAATTACCCCCAGGTTAAGAACCTAGGTTATAACAGAACTGTACAGTACAATCGACAAAAAACGCAACTATTGCTCGCAGGCTTTCAACGATTACTACACCAGCGAGCACAACCGTCTGCTCAGCCTCTGGCGCGAGGTGGTGTCTGTGAAGCGATTCTTCTCTGATCTCCAGAACACCACCGAGCGGGACTTATACAAAGTGAAGAACGACTTTGAATCCGCTAGCAGGGAGCTTGTGGGGACTTTGAGCGGTTATGCTATCAATGCTTACGCTTCTCAGGGGACCAAGGTATTTTTTTTAAGGTTTAATATTACATATGCACGGTGCCAGTTAGTAAAATACTTATTTATAATGTCTTTAAACAATTCACAACAATTGATCTAGTCTCAAATGAAGCGAAGCTTGTAGTGGAGGTATTAGTAAATATATGTACCTATATTGTATATAAGAGACATTCACAGATACATACTTATTAATCTGACATTAACCCCTAGCAGGATGCGAACCCGCAATCTCTAGTTTCGCTATTACCACTAGATCAATAGGCCATTCAGCAAAATTTATTTTTGCAATAGGATATATAAAATTGAATTTTCTGATAAGACTAATTATATCATAGTCTGGTTTTATTATGAAAATAAATGTACTTATTTAATCAACTTGTTGTTGCGTTTGTTTACTGTAACGACAATTTACGTTAAATACAATATGTACCTTATTGCCTATGTCTTGAAATCCAATTTTCTGTAACATCGAAATGCGACATTCAATTTAAAGACAATTTCACAGCCTCAAAGTGATCACTACGGGCATGGGGTGACCGCATCATCTCCCAACACGGTGGAGACCTTGCGCGTGGAGCTTAGAGAAGTGACGTCACAGCGGGACACAGCGCAAGCCGAGCTGCGGGAGAGAGACGCCAGGATACAGCGGCTGCTGGGAGAGCTGCAGGGGCTGGTGAGTGTGTGTATATACACGTGTGTGTATACATAGACCGTGCAGCGCAGTGGAGTGTGTGTGTGGAGCTGGGAGAAGTGACGTCACAGCGGGACACAGTGCAAGCCGAGCTGCGGGAGAGGGACGCCAGGATACAGCGGCTGCTGGGAGAGCTGCAGGGGCTGGTGAGTGTGTGTATATACACGTGTGTGTATACATAGACCGTGCAGCGCAGTGGAGTGTGTGTGTGGAGCTGGGAGAAGTGACGTCACAGCGGGACACAGTGCAAGCCGAGCTGCGGGAGAGGGACGCCAGGATACAGCGGCTGCTGGGAGAGCTGCAGGGGCTGGTGAGTGTGTGTATATACACGTGTGTGTATACATCGACCATGTAGCACAGTAGTGTGCGTGGAACTGAGAGAAGTGACGTCACAGCGGGACACAGCGCAAGCCGAGCTTCGGGAGAGGGACGCCAGGATACAGCGGCTGCTGGGAGAGCTGCAGGGGCTGGTGAGTGTGTATAATGATACGTGCGTGTATATAATACATCGACCATGTAGCACAGTAGTGTGCGTGGAACTGAGAGAAGTGACGTCACAGCGGGACACAGCGCAAGCCGAGCTGCGGGAGAGGGACGCCAGGATACAGCGGCTGCTGGGAGAGCTGCAGGGGCTGGTGAGTGTGTATAATGATACGTGCGTGTATATAATACATCGACCATGTAGCACAGTAGTGTGCGTGGAACTGAGAGAAGTGACGTCACAGCGGGACACAGCGCAAGCCGAGCTGCGGGAGAGGGACGCCAGGATACAGCGGCTGCTGGGAGAGCTGCAGGGGCTGGTGAGTGTGTATAATGATACGTGCGTGTATACATAGACCGTGCAGCGCAGTGAAGTGTGTGTGTGGAGCTGGGAGAAGTGACGTCACAGCGGGACACAGCGCAAGCCGAGCTGCGGGAGAGGGACGCCAGGATACAGCGGCTGCTGGGAGAGCTGCAGGGGCTGGTGAGTGTGTGTAATGATACGTGCGTGTATACATAGACCGTGCAGCGCAGTGAAGTGTGTGTGGGGCTTAGAGAAGTGACGTCACAGCGGGACACAGCGCAAGCCGAGCTGCGGGAGAGGGACGCCAGGATACAGCGGCTGCTGGGAGAGCTGCAGCGGCTGGTGAGTGTGTGTATACATAGACCGTGCAGCGCAGTGGAGTGTGTGTGTGGAGCTGGGAGAAGTGACGTCACAGCGGGACACAGCGCAAGCCGAGCTGCGGGAGAGGGACGCCAGGATACAGCGGCTGCTGGGAGAGCTGCAGGGGCTGGTGAGTGTGTGTATAATGATACGTGCGTGTATACATAGACCGTGTAGCACAGTAGTGTGCGTGGAGCTTAGAGAAGTGACGTCACAGCGGGACACAGCGCAAGCCGAGCTGCGGGAGAGGGACGCCAGGATACAGCGGCTGCTGGGAGAGCTGCAGGGGCTGGTGAGTGTGTGTATATACACGTGTGTGTATACATAGACCGTGCAGCGCAGTGGAGTGTGTGTGTGGAGCTGGGAGAAGTGACGTCACAGCGGGACACAGTGCAAGCCGAGCTGCGGGAGAGGGACGCCAGGATACAGCGGCTGCTGGGAGAGCTGCAGGGGCTGGTGAGTGTGTGTATATACACGTGTGTGTATACATAGACCGTGCAGCGCAGTGGAGTGTGTGTGTGGAGCTGGGAGAAGTGACGTCACAGCGGGACACAGTGCAAGCCGAGCTGCGGGAGAGGGACGCCAGGATACAGCGGCTGCTGGGAGAGCTGCAGGGGCTGGTGAGTGTGTGTATATACACGTGTGTGTATACATAGACCGTGCAGCGCAGTGGAGTGTGTGTGTGGAGCTGGGAGAAGTGACGTCACAGCGGGACACAGTGCAAGCCGAGCTGCGGGAGAGGGACGCCAGGATACAGCGGCTGCTGGGAGAGCTGCAGGGGCTGGTGAGTGTGTGTATATACACGTGTGTGTATACATCGACCATGTAGCACAGTAGTGTGCGTGGAACTGAGAGAAGTGACGTCACAGCGGGACACAGCGCAAGCCGAGCTTCGGGAGAGGGACGCCAGGATACAGCGGCTGCTGGGAGAGCTGCAGGGGCTGGTGAGTGTGTATAATGATACGTGCGTGTATATAATACATCGACCATGTAGCACAGTAGTGTGCGTGGAACTGAGAGAAGTGACGTCACAGCGGGACACAGCGCAAGCCGAGCTGCGGGAGAGGGACGCCAGGATACAGCGGCTGCTGGGAGAGCTGCAGGGGCTGGTGAGTGTGTATAATGATACGTGCGTGTATATAATACATCGACCATGTAGCACAGTAGTGTGCGTGGAACTGAGAGAAGTGACGTCACAGCGGGACACAGCGCAAGCCGAGCTGCGGGAGAGGGACGCCAGGATACAGCGGCTGCTGGGAGAGCTGCAGGGGCTGGTGAGTGTGTATAATGATACGTGCGTGTATACATAGACCGTGTAGCACAGTAGTGTGTGTGGAGCTGGGAGAAGTGACGTCACAGCGGGACACAGCGCAAGCCGAGCTGCGGGAGAGGGACGCCAGGATACAGCGGCTGCTGGGAGAGCTGCAGGGGCTGGTGAGTGTGTATAATGATACGTGCGTGTATACATCGACCATGCAGCGCAGTGGAGTGTGTGTGTGGAGCTGGGAGAAGTGACGTCACAGCGGGACACAGCGCAAGCCGAGCTGCGGGAGAGGGACACCAGGATACAGCGGCTGCTGGGAGAGCTGCAGCGGCTGGTGAGTGTGTATATACACGTGTGTGTATACATCGACCATGTAGCACAGTAGTGTGCGTGGAGCTTAGAGAAGTGACGTCACAGCGGGACACAGCGCAAGCCGAGCTGCGGGAGAGGGACGCCAGGATACAGCGGCTGCTGGGAGAGCTGCAGGGGCTGGTGAGTGTGTGTATATACACGTGTGTGTATACATCGACCATGTAGCACAGTAGTGTGCGTGGAACTGAGAGAAGTGACGTCACAGCGGGACACAGCGCAAGCCGAGCTTCGGGAGAGGGACGCCAGGATACAGCGGCTGCTGGGAGAGCTGCAGGGGCTGGTGAGTGTGTATAATGATACGTGCGTGTATATAATACATCGACCATGTAGCACAGTAGTGTGCGTGGAACTGAGAGAAGTGACGTCACAGCGGGACACAGCGCAAGCCGAGCTGCGGGAGAGGGACGCCAGGATACAGCGGCTGCTGGGAGAGCTGCAGGGGCTGGTGAGTGTGTATAATGATACGTGCGTGTATATAATACATCGACCATGTAGCACAGTAGTGTGCGTGGAACTGAGAGAAGTGACGTCACAGCGGGACACAGCGCAAGCCGAGCTGCGGGAGAGGGACGCCAGGATACAGCGGCTGCTGGGAGAGCTGCAGGGGCTGGTGAGTGTGTGTAATGATACGTGCGTGTATACATAGACCGTGCAGCGCAGTGAAGTGTGTGTGTGGAGCTGGGAGAAGTGACGTCACAGCGGGACACAGCGCAAGCCGAGCTGCGGGAGAGGGACGCCAGGATACAGCGGCTGCTGGGAGAGCTGCAGGGGCTGGTGAGTGTGTATAATGATACGTGCGTGTATACACATAGACCGTGCAGCGCAGTGAAGTGTGTGTGTGGAGCTGGGAGAAGTGACGTCACAGCGGGACACAGCGCAAGCCGAGCTGCGGGAGAGGGACGCCAGGATACAGCGGCTGCTGGGAGAGCTGCAGCGGCTGGTGAGTGTGTGTATACATAGACCGTGCAGCGCAGTGAAGTGTGTGTGTGGAGCTGGGAGAAGTGACGTCACAGCGGGACACAGCGCAAGCCGAGCTGCGGGAGAGGGACGCCAGGATACAGCGGCTGCTGGGAGAGCTGCAGGGGCTGGTGAGTGTGTGTATAATGATACGTGCGTGTATACATAGACCGTGTAGCACAGTAGTGTGCGTGGAGCTTAGAGAAGTGACGTCACAGCGGGACACAGCGCAAGCCGAGCTGCGGGAGAGGGACGCCAGGATACAGCGGCTGCTGGGAGAGCTGCAGGGGCTGGTGAGTGTGTGTATATACACGTGTGTGTATACATAGACCGTGCAGCGCAGTGGAGTGTGTGTGTGGAGCTGGGAGAAGTGACGTCACAGCGGGACACAGCGCAAGCCGAGCTGCGGGAGAGGGACGCCAGGATACAGCGGCTGCTGGGAGAGCTGCAGGGGCTGGTGAGTGTGTGTATAATGATACGTGCGTGTATACATAGACCGTGTAGCACAGTAGTGTGCGTGGAACTGAGAGAAGTGACGGCACAGCGGGACACATGTATGTATACATCTTCCACGTCTAGCACAGTGGATAATGAGTGGAGATGAGAGACGTGACGTCACGTCGGGACACAGCGCAAGCCGAGCTGCGGGAGAGGGACGCCAGGATACAGCGGCTGCTGGGAGAGCTGCAGGGGCTGGTGAGTGTGTGTATATACACGTGTGTGTATACATAGACTGTGTAGCTCAGTAGTGTATGTGGAGCTGAGAGAAGTGACGTCACAGCGGGACGCAGCGCAAGCCGAGCTGCGGGAGAGGGACGCCAGGATACAGCGGCTGCTGGGAGAGCTGCAGGGGCTGGTGAGTGTGTATATAATGATACGTGCGTGTATACATAGACCGTGCAGCACAGTAGTGTGCGTGGAGCTGGGAGAAGTGACGTCACAGCGGGACACAGCGCAAGCCGAGCTGCGGGAGAGGGACGCCAGGATACAGCGGCTGCTGGGAGAGCTGCAGGGGCTGGTGAGTGTGTGTATAATGATACGTGCGTGTATACATAGACCGTGTAGCACAGTAGTGTGCGTGGAACTGAGAGAAGTGACGGCACAGCGGGACACATGTATGTATACATCTTCCACGTCTAGCACAGTGGATAATGAGTGGAGATGAGAGACGTGACGTCACGTCGGGACACAGCGCAAGCCGAGCTGCGGGAGAGGGACGCCAGGATACAGCGGCTGCTGGGAGAGCTGCAGCGGCTGGTGAGTGTGTGTATATACACGTGTGTGTATACATAGACCGTGCAGCGCAGTGGAGTGTGTGTGTGGAGCTGGGAGAAGTGACGTCACAGCGGGACACAGCGCAAGCCGAGCTGCGGGAGAGGGACGCCAGGATACAGCGGCTGCTGGGAGAGCTGCAGGGGCTGGTGAGTGTGTGTATAATGATACGTGCGTGTATACATAGACCGTGTAGCACAGTAGTGTGCGTGGAGCTTAGAGAAGTGACGTCACAGCGGGACACAGCGCAAGCCGAGCTGCGGGAGAGGGACGCCAGGATACAGCGGCTGCTGGGAGAGCTGCAGGGGCTGGTGAGTGTGTGTATAATGATACGTGCGTGTATACATAGACCGTGTAGCACAGTAGTGTGCGTGGAGCTTAGAGAAGTGACGTCACAGCGGGACACAGCGCAAGCCGAGCTGCGGGAGAGGGACGCCAGGATACAGCGGCTGCTGGGAGAGCTGCAGGGGCTGGTGAGTGTGTGTATAATGATACGTGCGTGTATACATAGACCGTGTAGCACAGTGGATAATGAGTGGAGATGAGAGACGTGACGTCACGTCGGGATGCCTGATTACAAAGGTTGTAAGGACAGGATTTACAGACTGTGTAAGGCTAATTCGTTGATAAAAAAAAATGTGTTTTTATACACTAAGATAAGTAGATATGAGCAGTCTATGTCAATAAATAATTATATTCGTTTGTAATAATAATCTAAACATGTGTTATGTAATTAATTGACAGCCAATTATTATCCTAGGTATACTAAACTAATATATAAATCGCAGTTTAGATTATGAAGTCAAGAGTTGACTAGATAAGGTAATCTTTATGTGTTTGTCTCGAATTAGCCTATATCCGTGTATAGATCAAGGATTAACAATAATAATGTGTTGACTAAGTCTCGTACATTTATTAAACAACACGCTAACTTCTTTCTGCCCGCGACTTAGTCTGCACCCAATAAGCACCCTCGTTTTATCCCCTTAAATTTTCCAAAAGCGTTAGAATATTGTCAGCTCAGTCGTGCTACGATTATGGAAACTGTAAAGAATCCGAAACGTCAGTAAATAAAATAAAAATACGCGAGTTAAATCCGTTAATAGTTGTTTCATTCCAATGTGTAATAACCGCGAAGGCATCAGAAATTATTAAACCTTTCTCCTTTATTATATTATTATTACTAGCGGTTCGCCCCGGCTTCGCACGGCTCCCTAATTTATTTCAAAATATTCTATAGCTTATGTTACTCAGGGTGAACGTAGCTTCCCAACAGTGAAATAATTTTCTCTTTATTATATTTAAGATTTTTTTAAGGCCTCAGAAACGATACTTTTCCCCCGTTTTTGAAACATTTTCGGTTACTGCTCCGCAACTATAAGACCTAGCGTGATATTATATAGCCTATGTTACTCGGGGATAATGTAGCTTTCCAAAGGTGAAAGAATTTTTGAAATAGGTCCAGTAGTTTCGGAGCCTATTCGTTACAAACATACAAAAATACAAATCTTTCCTCTTTATAATATTAGTATTAATATTATAGTATTAAGTATTATATTACTATAGGTAATTACAGTATTTGTATAAATTAGAATAAATTAATAAGAATTATTTTGTTCTACAGGAGGAGCGCTATGAGTCTGCGGAGGCGCTCTGTTCAGAGGCTAATACGATGAGGTCTGCGTTGGAGGAGGTCGCGCGGGCGCTCATTCAGGACTCCGAGGCCGATATACCGGTCGCACAGCACCTGCATATGTCCGACAGGTAATTCATTTCGTAAAGTAAAAATATTAGACAGGTAATTGAACATTGTAATGAAACAACTATTAACGGAATTAACTCGCGTATTTTTATTTTATTTTATACTAGCTTCTGCCCGCGAGTTCGTCCGCGTGGAACTCCTTTTTCGCAGTCGGTTAAAAAGTAGCCTATGTCCTTTCTCGGGCTCCAGACTTTCTCTGTACCAAATTTCATTTAAATCGGTCCAGTAGTTTTAGCGTGAAAGCGTAACAGACAGACACAGACAGACAGAGTTACTTTCTCATTTATAATATTAGTAGGGATGCTGACGTTTCGGATTCTTTACAGTTTCCATAATCGTAGCACGACTGAGCTGACAATAGTCTAACGCTAAATTCTAATCCGTTAATAGTTGTTTCATTCCAATGTGTAATAACCGCGAAGGCATCAGAAATTATCAGGTAATTGAAGTGAAGGAAAAATATGAATAAAGTGACTAACGGATTTAAATTGAGTATATTGCAATGAAACAACTAAAAAGGATTTAACTCGCGTATTTTATTTTATTTGCTGATGTTTCGAATACTTTTAGTTCCCATATTCGTAGCTCGATCGAGCTGACGATAGTCTATCGCTTAGTTCGCTACGAATATTGGTAGTGTGACATTTTGAAACGTCCGTTATCAGCATGTTCCAATAAATAATTAAAATCGGTCAAGCGCGAGTCGGGCTCGCGCTCGAAGAGTACCATTATATATAAAAACGGCAAAAAAATAATTTGCATTTTCCTCTTATCTATTTTATTATTTCTTTTTTTAGTATTTGTTGTTATAGCAGCAACAGAAACACATCATCTGCTTCTCGGTGTCAGACGGACTGACAGAGTCTCAGTAATAGGGTTCCGTTTTGTTGAACCCTAAAGATATAAGAAAACACTTTTTTACCTAAACTACCCATATAAAACAAAACAATAGGAAATCAAATGTATGTGTTTACATAACCTCAGTCATTAGTCAGGTGTTGGCATCAGTTCTGTAGGCCACTAAGACTGATCAGTTAAACTGGTTTTCAGATCGCCTCGCCGCGGGGTGCCTCAGTCGGCCAACGCCACCGCCTTCGCCGAGAGCACGATATCGGCCGTGCAGGCGGCGCTGCACAAGTACCAGATACAGATACACGAGCTGCAGGTAAAATACACATATCAAAATGTGGCATGCGAATTTGAATTTAAATGTGCAGACTTAGAGTCTTAAATGGAGTAACGAAATATTTCGATATGTCACGTTGTTTTGGCAAACGTGTATGAAATACGTATTTACGATGGAAGAGACTTTACGGATGGACGTAAGATTATTAAAAATATTTTAGCGAACCGAAAAATGAAAAAGATACACACTTCTAAAGTTTGGGAGTGGGGGCAAGTCAAGATATGAATGGTACCGTGACGTCACAAGCCCCCACTCCTGATCTTTAGAAGCGTGTATCTTTGTCGTTTTTTGTTTGCTTGAGAAAAGCTAAAATACCCTCCTAAGACCCAGTTTCGAAGAGGGCACTTCCGATGAAGACCCAATGTCATAATATTAGAACCAAATCAATGATGTACTGAACACCCAGACCAAAAATTTGATGTATCAAGTTAACCGCAACATATACAGCTGTTATATATTAGGGGTATTATAATATTGATTTAGGCTTGTCAGACAAAAAGAAAAAATATCAATATCTTTTGTTCTATATTTAGCACATTGGACTGTCAGACATGTTATACAGAAAATCAAAGTCTTATAAAAAGTTAGTATTTAAACACTTGATACTAGCAGAGATCAACAAAAATAGCTTTCAGCTTTATCAAGGTTACAATAATAAGTTTTTTCTCTAATAGAAAGCTCAAATATCACTTATAAAATTAAAATTTTGGTATGAAAATCACCAAACAGTAACAATGATTATTTTCATTTTAGTTAACATTATGAAATATCGCTCGCTCTGGTTCTGCGTGAAAGGTACTCATCTTCTATATCATCCCCTCCGAAGGGATCATCCTCATCATCTTCGGTGTTGGATTGTTGAAGAAAGTCAAGTACTTGAATATCATCTAAGGCTGTAAAAAAATTAAATTTTCGAGCCGAACTGCCTAAAACTATGACAAATTATGCTGTACGTAAATAAATATCCCATTCTTTGTTTCTTTATCACACAAATACAAAAACTAATTCGAATAAGCAGGATGTCAAAACATTTAAAAAAAAAGAAACTTTTGGTATATCAGCCCGGCATACTAGTACTAGTACAAATAAATTATCGTCAAAAATACAAGTCGAAAATGACGAGATTAGGGTAAAATAACAGTATTTACACATACGTTATTAGTTTTTCTCAAAATCAGTGCAAAATACCGTAAGTTTCAGATAAAGATTTCAGAGATATTGATAAGTTAAACTAACCTCTCCTCGTATCACTTGTCATCGCTGTGACGTTTCGTGAAATAAGTCCGAAGATACCCCTCCCCGCTCACTTTAAGCAGTGCTGCCACAATGCCAAATATATCCTCAGGCTAACCGACAAAGTCGAGATGACATGGCGCGTAATATAAAAATACCAGGTGTCAGTAAATATTTTGTTCTAGTACTATCACAGTGGGTCATTGCCCCAAGTCTCTGTTAAAATACTTGGGCTTTCACTGCAAACTGATTTTGTCCTAGTATTATCACTTTGAACCCCAAGAGGATACTAGTCAAATATTTTTTGGCAATCTACTTGATAGACAAAGAAAAAAACAGTTGTCTATTATCAGATAATACTATAATAGCTGAAAAGTTTAATTGAACGCGCTAATTTCAGGATCTACTGCTCCGATTTCAAAAAGTCTTTCAGTGTTAGATAGCCCATTTATCAAGGAAGGTTTTAGGCTATATCATCACACTAAGACCAATAGGAGCGGGGCAGTAACTATTCCACGCGGACGTAGTCGTCGGCTAGAAAATGAATCTAATCTAATGATGTAAATCGACAGGTGAAACTCCAAAACACGCGGGAGCAACTATCAACTTCCAGGAAGCACTGCGAAGCGGCTGACACCAACATCGCCTCTTTAGAAAACAAAGTGCATGATCTTCAAGGTAATATTATTATTTTACTGTCGAAAATCTAAAATTTTGTTTTGAATATTACTTATGAGGATTGATGTAACGACTTTAATCAACGTATCTTGGTTTTATGCTGATGTCTCAGATTTTTTATATTAGTAGCAGAATGATGATACATATTACAAAAAAATTAGGACATTTTCAAATATTATATTATACTAGCTGACCACGCTAACGTTATTTTGCCATGTACATTATTTCTAAAAAATAGTTTTTTTGTTAAAAGTGACTATCCTTAATATTTATGGGTATGAAAAATATGTACCTGATATGCTCCTACAAATCAGTCCAGCCGTTTCGGAAGATTTCGGCATCAAACACCGTGACACGAGAATTTTTTATATTAGATTTTGACTTTTTAATCCTAATGCAGAAGTGTGTCTGATGTGTTAAATAATAATATTGTTATATTAAATAATAATAATATAATAAGTCGTTTATTTTTTTAATTGTTAAAGGTAAATTGGACCAAGCCAACGCCGAGCTCAACCAAATGGTACAAGACAAGGAATCGCTGCAGAAGACCGTGGAGACTCTGCGCATAGACAAGAATAATCTGGAGAGGAACAGAGTCGAGATAAACGCTATGGTAAGTGCAAACTTGCTTAAAGTATAAGAAAATACCGGCCAAGTGCGAGTAGGACACGCACACCGAGAGTTCCGTACAAGCCGTAGGTATAGAAGTTTAAAAATATTTTTATCATAATAATATGATGTACCTAATTAAAAAAAATATATTTTTGAAAATTTTCCTTTATTTTTATAAGACGTTGCTTCGTACTAAATAAGAGCTTTGTACAGACCTGTACTTATATAGATTTAAAAATATTTTTTTATTATTTTATGTTATTAAAAAAAATATATTTTTTGCAATATTTCGTTTAATTGTGTAAATTTCAAGATTCTGACGTCGCCCTGCCCTAAGCAGATACCTTCAAAGCCTTATCCTTAATTTTTGGGTAGTAGCGTAAGAGCTTATATCGTAAACCAGAATATCTTCTTACAAAATTTCATTAAATGTTTCACTCGTAACCTCGCGTCTTTCACTGTAAATGCTACCTTATGTTGCTAAAAATAAGGTCTCTTTTAGGTGGAATCGTTGACATCAGACTACGAGAAGCTGCAGAAGATCAACTCGCGTCTCGAGAAGGCGATCGAAGCCTTAGAGAATGATAAGCGGACGTTGAACTCTGAGGTCGATCACCTCCACAGAGAGGCCACTAACAGAGAGTCGGTGTTAAGGTAAGTGCTGGGGCATGACTAATGGGTAGGCACTCCGTATTTTTTTTAGATTGTTGCCTATTTGTAAAATTTAAGAAAACTTTACGAATATATGAACTTTATACCACCTCAATGACAACTGTCAAAGCGGTTAGTTAATGTCATGCTGGTTTGACGCGCGAGACGACGTCTGTAGGGACTATACCGTAATACATTAAAAGCTTTTATTTAACTTGCAATGTAAGTATCTAAAGGTTGGTCGCGGAGCACAGCGAAAAACGGACGTTGCCCTTTTTCTATTTGTCTCTGTCGCACGCGCGTAGTTATAGCGCCCTCACGCTCGCTAACCTTGAAGGTTACTGTGCGAGCGTGAGGTGATTAATCCTTATATAGTTGTTTCTTGTTGGTGTAAACTGTCCAAAGATATTTATCATATTTATTACTATTGTATTATTTCCAACCATTATATTTTTTGTTTTCCTTTATAGTTTAACTAGCGGTCCCGGCAGACGTCATCCTGCCCGTTCGAAGTTCAAATTGACTTTAAAATAGTTAGACAACGTTTGTATGGGAAAAGAAAAGGACCGTTTTTAGGATTTTCCCGGCAATTATTTGAATTTTTCTTGTCGTATAAACCATCCTTGGATTTCAGCGAACATCTAAAAAAAAGAATTGGTCCAAGCGTTGTAGAGTTATGCGCTTACCAATACATTTTGCAATTCATTTTTATATATATGTATATAGATAGATAGATTACTGCTAGAGTATATTTTTTAAATCCAACTATAATATATTTCATGTTATTTGTACAAGGGCGGAGGAGGAGCGGTCCTCGCGGCTGCGCGCGGAGCTGGTGACGGTGCGCGAGGAGCTCAACAAGACCAGCCTGGCGCGGGACTTGCTGGACCAGCAGAAACTGGAGGCGGACTCCATACTGGCGCACATGGAGAAGCATAGGAGTAAGCGACGATTATCTATACCAGGGGTCGGCAACCTGCGGCTCGCTAGCCACATGCGGCTCTTTGGATGTGAGGCTGCGGCTCTTTAGTTCCATTCGCAAATATTATTTACTAGCTTCTGCCCGCGACTTCGTCTGCGTATGATTAGTATTTTACACTATATCGTTATAAAATATAGCCTAGATATGTTATTCTGATGTATAAGCTATATTGTGGTAAAGTTTTATTCAAATCCATTCAGTAGTTTTTACGTGAAAGAGTAACAAACATCCATACATACAAACTTTCGCCTTTATAATAGTAGTAGGATTTTATAAAAAAAATGTTCTGAAATGATTAACGAGGTTTAGGCTTTATTTCTATCTCTCAGCTACATACCTACTCGCTTTTCACCGCAGCACCCCTCCCCCGCGACTCGCGACCCGCGTCGTCACTGTCGTCCAGTGTTGCCGTTTGGTCACATTTCTCACGTTTTTCGTTCACGAGGAGCGGGATGAGGGGCATGAATAACGGGGCGGCTACTAAAACTTGTTATCTGCTGTTTTGTATTCATAAATGATAATTTTAAAATTTTGTGGCCCTTTAAAAACTTGAAATTTTGTAAATGGTAATTTTTGGCTGTTCCGTCTCAAAAGGTTGCCGACCCCTGATCTATACTGATATACTTATCACTACATAGTATAAAACGAATTCGCTTTTTCAGTCTCTATATTCCTATGTACGCTTAAATCTTTAAAACTACGCAACGGATTTTGATGCGGTTTTTTTAATAGATAGAGTGATTCAAGAGGAAGGTTTATAGCATCCGCGTATAGGCGGGTCGCTAGTAATAAAATGAAGATGAAAGGTTTGTTTGTTTAGAATAAATAGGCTCCAGAACAACTGGCCGATTTAAAAAAATCTTCAATCTTTATTAGGTTATATTAAATTTTCAAAGTAAAAAAATATATTAAAATAAAACGTACCGTACTATCGTACCTATTTTAAAATCCTTCCTTGTTGAGTGTGTATAAAACTACACGTTAATCAAACTATATTTAGTTTCATACCCATTTTTTCTTTTCTCAGACTTACAAAAATCTCTAACATGAGCGCTTCGAAGTGTTCGGGAGGTCTCGTGACGTCACGAGCCTCCACTACCGAACTTTTGAAAAGCTTAAAAATGCCTGTTGAATATATTCTATTTGACTAAAAAATACCAGTAGTCGTGTCTGTTTACCGGTTTTTTTAGTGAGTATATCTATACTAATATAATAAAGAGGAAAAGTTTGTTTGTTTGGATTGAATAGGCTCCTAAACGACTGGACCGATTTGAAAAATTCTTTCACTGTTGGAAAGCTACACTATTCCTGAGTGACATAGGTTATAAAACAAGGGATCCGTGCGACGTCAGGGCGGATAGCTAGTCGTTACTTAATCCTTACTTAATATTATAAATGCGAAAGTAACTCTGTCTGTCTGTCTGTCTGTCTGTTACGCTTTCACGCTAAAACTACTGGACCGATTTAAATGAAATTTGGTACAAAGAAAGTCTGGAGCCTGAGAAAGGACATAGGCTACTTTTTAACCGACTGCAAAAAAGGAGGAGTCGAAGTCGCGGGCAGAAGCTAGTCCCTACTAATATTATAAATGCGTTAGTAACTCTGTCTGTCTGTCTGTCTGTTGCTCTTTCACGCCTAAACGGCTGAACGGATTTTGATGAAATTTGGTATGGTAATAGATGATAACCTAGAAATGGACATAGGCTATAAATAATCACGCCATCGTTCTTAGGGGGTAGGCAGTAGGCAGATAACTAAATTGAGATAGTGATTTTTAGTCGTTTTGGTTGGGACTTTTGCTCTATTGCTCTATTGCTCTATCCCTACTAATATTATAAATGCGAAAGTAACTCTGTCTGTCTGTTACGCTTTCCCGCTTAAACCTCTCAACCGATTTTGATGAAATTTGGCACAGACAATCTTTAGACCCTGAGAAAGGACATAGGCTACCTTTTATTGCGATTAATAGGGATCCGTGCGAAGCCGGGGCGGACCGCTAGTATTATATAAAACTTCTCTTTCAGACGAGCTGGAGATTGAGTTGGAGAGGACTCTGATGGAGAGGGGAGACCTGCAAGAGCTGGTCGACAAACTGCAGGCTGCCATCAGGAACCTCGAAGCAGACAAGAAGAAACTAACAGAAGACGTTAAAAACGTAAGTCATACGCTTTTGTACCCTGTAACTCCGAAAGTTAGACTGAGAAAATGAGCAAAATCTTTTTTAAAATTAATGAAATAACTGTAAACGGATTAAACTCACGTATTTTATTTTATTGGCTCACGCTTTGAAAACTTTACAGTTCCCATACTCGTAGCACGAGATGATGATAGTCTAACGCTATATTGATTTATAGTTGTTACATTAACTATCGCTTAAATAATTCAATGCTTAAATAGTCGTCAAGTGACTAAGAGAAAAAATTTCATAGTGACATTTTGTAATTTCCTAATAAGTATTTGTTTCAACTTTGTGTGTGCACTTTTTTTATATTTTTAACGATCTCACTATGAGTGCATATAATATAACATACGGCTATGTAATTATAATGTATAAAATATTGAGAAATACATGATTCAGAAATCTGAATTTACAGGTTTTAACATACAAACGATATGATGAAATAAAGGTTGCATAACCTTTATTTATCTATACTTATCGTATTTTTTAAATCCCTTCTTAGTGTGAGTACATTAGCTTATTTATGCTATAAATCTTCATTCGACCTGTGAAGCAGTAACGGCGCGAGGGCCAACTGTAAACACTTTAAAAAAAAGCTATAAATCAATAAATTCCATTTATCTTCCACAGTTGGAAGACGAGAAATCATCTCTCTCGTCGCAGTCTTCAGAGCAGCAGGGCGATCTGAACTCTCTCCGCAAGGAGTTGCTCTCTGCGGAACAGAACAGATTAGAGCTGGAGGCGGACAAGGCGTCTCTCTACGAGAAGATCAAGTTCTTAGAGGGGGAGAGGGAGAAAGTGGAGTTGGAGTTACGACAGGTTATAAGGTTAGTTTTTTTTAATATACTTTGTTGGAAATATAAATTTATAAGTTACTAGCTTTTCCCCGCGACTGTCTGCGTGGAATTAGTAATTACAACATTCCATCCCCCTTTTGACCCCTTACAACCCTTTCTTTTACAATTAAAGGCAGCCTTTCCTTTCAAAGGCTCTGCGCTATCTGTGTACAAAATTTCATTTAAATCAATTCAGTAGTTTTAGTGTAAAAGCGAGACAGACAGAGTTACTTTCGCAATTATAATATTAGTTATGATTAAGGCTGCATAAGCAAAACGCGTTCATAAAGCATTCTTTATTGATTTTATCTTTTAAAGATCTTCCAATTTTGCTTTACGAAATACTCGGACCGACCCCTAATTTATGAAAATCTTATTTGTTGCAAATATGAGAGAGACAGATTGTATCTCGCGCGTAAAAACTTTACGTACCAGCCCAGATATTGTATCGATTATCGTTATACAGGGAGCGTGGCGAGTTGAGCTCCCAGCTGACAGCCATGG
The DNA here is from genome assembly GCA_038024825.1 of Polylopha cassiicola. Lineage (NCBI taxonomy): Eukaryota > Metazoa > Arthropoda > Insecta > Lepidoptera > Tortricidae > Polylopha > Polylopha cassiicola. Next base: position 2,200,266 of record CP149053.1, on the reverse strand, counting down.
TCCGGAAGAAGGACACCCTCAACGAGGAGATCATCCGGCTGCAGCAGCGGCTGGAGCAGGCCAACGAGACCATCGGCCGCGTCAACCGCGCCCTGGAGGACCATGTCAAGGACGGGGAGGAGAAACAGGTGAGTGTGGACCTTATGCCGAGGATGTAGGGCTTAGAATGGCTTAGTAAGCCTTCATAAAACACTCGAAGTAGAAGTAATAAATAGGAAAGATCAGCTGGGCACTGAAGGACCACGTCAAGGACGGGGAGGAGAAACAGGTGATTGTGGACTTTATGCCGAGGTTATAGGGCTTAGAATGACATAATAAGGCCTCGTAAGACACTCGAAGTAGTAGTAATACATGGATAGGATTAGCAGGGTGCTGAAGGACCACGTCAAGTACATGGATGTGAAACAGGTGAGTGTGGAGTCTATGCTATGGTGATAGGGCTTAGAATAACTTATTTTTAGCTGACTAAGGAGGCTAAAACAGGCTTATGAGACTATAGGTAGGATCAGCTGTTCGCTGGAGGGGAGAAACAGGTGATTGTAGACTTTATGCTGTGGTGATAGAGTTTAGAATTGCCAAGTAAAACTCACAACTGATAACTTTACTTCGTAAGACATTTGATGAAAAGGTGCTGCTGTGGTATTAAGGCTTAAGACGAATTTAGAGCTTATTTTAATACAGGCAGAGGTCTAAAAGGCGAAAAAAAAAACAGATGATATTAAAGTCTATGGCTCAACTTAAACTTTATTAAAAATTTACCAGGATATTTAAAGAAAGATTTTATTCAGTTAAAGAAAGATATATAATTAAAGAAAGATGGCTTCAGTAAGTTAAAGAAAGATATATAAGTAAAGAAAGATACCTATATAATTAAAAAAGTTAGCTTCAGTCAGTTAAAGAAAGATATATATAAGTAAAGAAAGATAGCTTCATTAAGTTAAAGAAAGATACGGTCTATATAATTAAAAAACTTAGCTTCAGTCAGTTAAAGAAAGATAGCTTCAGTCAGTTAAAGAAAGATATATAAGTAAAGAAAGATAGCTTCATTAAGTTAAAGAATGATACCTATATAATCAAAAAAGATAGCTTCAGTCGGTTAAAGTGGCAATGAACTTAATGGTACCGACAGATTGTAACTCTACTTCCTTATTACAGATTTTAATAGATAGTTTGGAGAAAGACAAGCAACACTTGCAAGAGCAACTCGCCAGTGTTCGTTCGGAAAAGGACGCGTTGGAAGCGGTTTTGTTCGACACCGCCAATATGCTGGAAGACGCCGATAATAAGAGAAATAAATTGGAACACGAGCTGCAGGAGACTCTAGTGCAGCAGGAGAACTATAAAGGTACGTAAAATAAATAAAAATAATAAAAAGAAGTAATTTCTTTCCTGATTTTTTAAAGCATAGTTAAATTTTTAGGTATTTACTTTATAAATGCATGGTAATTTTTAAAACTTTACGATATTACATATTATAAAATACCCTTCCGATTTGTGATATAAAATAAGATTAATTATTGTTTGTCATGTTTGCTTGTTCGATCCCTGGATAAGCTGGTCGATTTTTCAAAAAAAAACAGGATAATTGTTTTAAGGCGACTTCCAAGTGTGTTTGTTTTTCTCACTCTGTACACTAGGGTTAATCATCCGGTAAAAGAAAAAAAAATCGTTTATGGCAGTTTTTCCCATGCTTATCCTGTATACCCTTTAATTTGTGTATCCGTATGTCATATATGGTATAGTTACCAAACGTCTCACCCGATTTTGACCCATTCCATCACCCAGGTCAAATAGCCCGCTTGTCGAAAGACCTGGAGAACAGCGAGAGGAAACTGCGCGACACCCGCAACTCGATGCAGCAGTCCTCCGGCAAGAAGGAGGCGGAGTACCAGCAGGTCATCGCCAACATCAACAGAACCACCACGGAGAACATCACCAAGCTCAAGGAGGAGAAGGTAACACACACACAGACACACAGACAGACAGACACACACACAATAGATAGACGGAAGAGATGCAGCAGTCCTCCGGCAAGAAGGAGGCGGAGTACCAGCAGGTCATCGCCAACATCAACAGGACCACCACCGAGAACATCACCAAGCTCAAGGAGGAGAAGGTAACACACACACAGACACACACACACACACACACACACACACACACACACACACACAATAGATAGACGGAAGAGATGCAGCAGTCCTCCGGCAAGAAGGAGGCGGAGTACCAGCAGGTCATCGCCAACATCAACAGGACCACCACCGAGAACATCACCAAGCTCAAGGAGGAGAAGGTAACACACACACAGACACACACACACACACACACACACAGACAGAAAGACAGACACACACACAATAGATAGACGTAAGAGATGCAGCAGTCCTCCGGCAAGAAGGAGGCGGAGTACCAGCAGGTCATCGCCAACATCAACAGGACCACCACCGAGAACATCACCAAGCTCAAGGAGGAGAAGGTAACACACACACAGACACACACACACACACACACACACACCCACACACACACACACACACACACACACACACACACACACACACACACACACACACACACACACACACACACACACACACACACACACACACACACACACATTCAAGTATGTATTAAGTAAGATGGTGATTATGTTACTAGTAGTTTTTGACTTGAAAATTAACAATCCGCACATTATTTAATAAATTTGCTTACGTAGTAATACTTGTACGGCTCCACGTAAAGTTACATAACACATTATGTCCCCCTTTTTCAAGACACGGTAGTTAAGTCTAAAAAATGTTTCTTTTTTTAATTCCGGGTCCGTTCAAGTATTACGTAAGCAGATTTATCACAGTTATTTAACCTTTATTTATTTTACCTCGATTCTAACCGAGTATCTAAACGTATTTATTATTTATGTGGAATAGTACATTACGCACGTAATTGTCATCCGAGGCGAAGCCGAGGTTGATAAAAATGTGATCTGAGGTTTTTTTATTTTACTGGCCGAGGTCAGTATACTATATTTCTGTTCGACGAAGCCAGAAAGCGGAAATTTCATTTAGAGCAGCGGCCACAAAGCTGGCTCTTTCTGGCCGGAAGACAGAAAAAAATATTGCTTACTTGAACGGCCTTTTAATATCCCTTGAAATTCTAAACTCTAATAAGCGTTTAACTAGCCCATTGATATTTAACACAGGAACAATTACGCCAATCGCTCGAGCACAAACTGAGCCAGACGATAGCGTCGCTGACGAGCGAGAAGGAAGCTAGCGAGGCCGGCGCGAGGGAGCGAGAGAAGAGACTGCTGGCGGCGCGCGAGCAGCTCATACTGCAGCACGACGAGGCCATGCTGCGAGCGGAGAACGACAAGCAGCAGGCGCTGATCATGGGTGAGCGAGAGGGGTGTACAGGGTGTCTGTGAGAGGGTGCGAGAGACTGACCTCGGCCAGGGGGGTTTCACTCCGCCGCCGCGCCATTCCGGCGCCGAGCTAGGCGCCGCCCCAATGCTTGGGGCAAATCGTCAGTGGTTGCCGCGCAGTGGCCCGTGACGCACGCGCTCGCTTCTTACGCAGCTAACGCAGCTACAGTACTGACAACCCTGTTCAGAACGTCTGACAAGGTGCGGAACAATGTCGACCTTCGCGCGGCGCCAGAGAGCTCAATGTCGGCTGCTCGCTCGCGGTCCGTTTGCTAATAATAATTATGTAGGCACATAAAAGGCGGCATTTGTGAACATCAAAGCAGTGAACCTTCTGTACTTGTACTATTATCTATTCTGTGCCTCGGCCAGTAAAATAAAAAAGCCTCAGATCACATTACATGTGATTTTTTTATTTTACTGGCTTAGGTGCGTAATGTACTATTTCCGTCCTCCGGCCAGAAAGCGCCAACTTTGTGGCCGCTTCGCTAAATGAAATTTCCGCTTTCTGGCTTCGTCGAACAGAAAAAATAGTATACTGACCGCGGCCAGTAAAATAAAAAAGCCTCAGACCACATTTTTGTAAACCTCGGCTTCGCCTCGGACGACAATTACATGTGATCTGAGACATTTTTTATTTTACTGGCCTTGGTGCGTAATGTACTATTCTTTCAATTGACTTTATAATTTCTTCAGTACACAATTCCATTAATTTTCAGCCCATCAAGAGCAACAAGCGTTGATCGAGCGCCTCGAGGAGGCGAAGCGATCGCTCGACTGCTCGCACAACAAGTTGGAGCGCACGAAGAGAGACGCGGCCGCCCGCCAGGAGCAGGACCGCGGGTTCATCAACCAGTTGAAGGACGAGTTGGCCGCGATGAAGACGCGGTTGGAGGAGGCCAAGTGAGTGTTTTTCTATACTAATAATATTATAAAAAAATTGTTGTGCCCAACAGGGTCTATAAGTATGTAGTGATACTATCTGTAAAGCTCTTGTTTATGTATGTACTTCCTACATCAAAAAGAGGCACTGTGTTGATGTTGATTGTTACTTGAAATAAAACCCGATCGTTACTTTGGAAGCATTTAATAAATTTCTGAAGAGCGTATATATTTATAGTCAGTATACTATTTTTCTGTTCGACGAAGCCAGAACGCGGGAATTTCATTTAGCGCAGCGGACAGAAAGTTGGCGCCGGAGGACGGAAATAGTACATTAGGAAATAGTACCTAGGCCAGTAAAATGAAAAATGTCTCAGATGATATGTAATTGTCGTCCGAGGCGAAGCCGAGGTTGACAAAAATGTGATCTAAGGCTATTTTATTGTACTAGCCGAGGTCTGTATACTATTTTTCTGTTCGACGAAGCCAGAAAGCGGAAATTTCATTTAGCGCAGCGGCCCGAAAGTTGGCGCTTTCCAGCCGGAGGACAGAAAAATAAATTTCTTCTTTTCTTTGTAACCCAGGGCCGCGGCGGAGGACGAGTGCTCCCGCTTCGAGAACAGGATCAAGGAGCTGCACCTGGAGAAGGAGGCGCTGAACCGCGAGTGCCAGGAGACGCGCGCGCAGCTCGCACTCGCCGAGGACAAGCACGACACCGCGCACGCGCAGCTGCAGGACACCGCCAGGAGACTGAAGGAGTGTGAGTGCACGCGTGGCCTAGTGTGTGTGTGTGTAGAAGGAGGCGCTGACCCGCGAGTGCCAGGAGACGCGCGCGCAGCTCGCACTCGCCGAGGACAAGCACGACACCGCGCACGCGCAGCTGCAGGACACCGCCAGGAGACTGAAGGAGTGTGAGTGCACGCGTGGCCTAGTGTGTGTGTGTGTGTGTAGAAGGAGGCGCTGAACCGCGAGTGCCAGGAGACGCGCGCGCAGCTCGCACTCGCCGAGGACAAGCACGACACCGCGCACGCGCAGCTGCAGGACACCGCCAGGAGACTGAAGGAGTGTGAGTGCACGCGTGGCCTAGTGTGTGTGTGTGTGTGTAGAAGGAGGCGCTGAACCGCGAGTGCCAGGAGACGCGCGCGCAGCTCGCACTCGCCGAGGACAAGCACGACACCGCGCACGCGCAGCTGCAGGACACCGCCAGGAGACTGAAGGAGTGTGAGTGCACGCGTGGCCTAGTGTGTGTGTGTGTGTGTGTGTAGAAGGAGGCGCTGACCCGCGAGTGCCAGGAGACGCGCGCGCAGCTCGCACTCGCCGAGGACAAGCACGACACCGCGCACGCGCAGCTGCAGGACACCGCCAGGAGACTGAAGGAGTGTGAGTGCACGCGTGGCCTAGTGTGTGTGTGTGTGTAGAAGGAGGCGCTGACCCGCGAGTGCCAGGAGACGCGCGCGCAGCTCGCACTCGCCGAGGACAAGCACGACACCGCGCACGCGCAGCTGCAGGACACCGCCAGGAGACTGAAGGAGTGTGAGTGCACGCGTGGCCTAGTGTGTGTGTGTGTAGAAGGAGGCGCTGACCCGCGAGTGCCAGGAGACGCGCGCGCAGCTCGCACTCGCCGAGGACAAGCACGACACCGCGCACGCGCAGCTGCAGGACACCGCCAGGAGACTGAAGGAGTGTGAGTGCACGCGTGGCCTAGTGTGTGTGTGTGTGTAGAAGGAGGCGCTGACCCGCGAGTGCCAGGAGACGCGCGCGCAGCTCGCACTCGCCGAGGACAAGCACGACACCGCGCACGCGCAGCTGCAGGACACCGCCAGGAGACTGAAGGAGTGTGAGTGCACGCGTGGCCTAGTGTGTGTGTGTGTGTAGAAGGAGGCGCTGACCCGCGAGTGCCAGGAGACGCGCGCGCAGCTCGCACTCGCCGAGGACAAGCACGACACCGCGCACGCGCAGCTGCAGGACACCGCCAGGAGACTGAAGGAGTGTGAGTGCACGCGTGGCCTAGTGTGTGTGTGTGTGTGTGTGTAGAAGGAGGCGCTGACCCGCGAGTGCCAGGAGACGCGCGCGCAGCTCGCACTCGCCGAGGACAAGCACGACACCGCGCACGCGCAGCTGCAGGACACCGCCAGGAGACTGAAGGAGTGTGAGTGCACGCGTGGCCTAGTGTGTGTGTGTGTAGAAGGAGGCGCTGACCCGCGAGTGCCAGGAGACGCGCGCGCAGCTCGCACTCGCCGAGGACAAGCACGACACCGCGCACGCGCAGCTGCAGGACACCGCCAGGAGACTGAAGGAGTGTGAGTGCACGCGTGGCCTAGTGTGTGTGTGTGTGTGTGTACTTAGAATGTTGATGTATGTCTTATACTGAAGGAGTATGAGTTGGGTTAATGCGTGTGTGTGTGCAGTTTGAATGTTGCTCCATATTATGTTATGTGGCCGTTCAGGTATTACGTAACGCAATTGTTTGAAGGTTTTTGATCTTGCGTTGTCTACTTTACTACGCTACGTGTCGACGATTCATCATAGACTTGGACTTTTTGGCTCGATTACGTTTTTTTACTTGTTTTTCTAGCCTCATAATCAAACTTAAAGTCCATAGTAGGCCTTTCATCATATGTATCTAAGAAAAATATATTTTCGCAGTGGAAAACGAAGCAGAAAGCCTCCGGAAAGAACTAACCGACGTCAGACGACAGCTGAGCAACTGCTGCGCCGAGAGAGACAAGTACAACAGCACCTGCAGAGAGCTGAGAGAGCACGTGAAGAGAGCCGAGCACGAGAGACGAGAGGCCGCCCGCGCCCGCGACGAGGCCGTCCACAACATCGCCAGTGAGTATACCGAGCGCGCCGAGGGCACTCGCCACAGAGACGAGAGGCCGTCCACAACATCGCCAGTGAGTATACCGAGCGCGCCGAGGGCACTCGCCACAGAGACGAGAGGCCGTCCACAACATCGCCAGTGAGTATACCGAGCGCGCCGAGGGCACTCGCCACAGAGACGAGAGGCCGTCCACAACATCGCCAGTGAGTATACCGAGCGCGCCGAGGGTATTCGGTCTCCACATCCGTCTGGGGTGGCCACACTCACGCTCTGCGTATCTCGCTACTTTTCTTCGCGTACTCGCGAGCATGTGGCAGCTTAGTAATCAATATCATATACAATTTTACGTCCCCCGTACCCCGTTTGTAAGTGAAGGCCAAAGGGTGAAATTTGATGAAATGCTTACAGCGCTGGAGGAGAACCGCACCTCCCTGGAGCTCGAGCTGTCCCGGCTGCAAAGCCAGCTGAAGGAGGCGCAGGGCGGCGGCGAGCACGCGGCCCGCGAGCTGCGCGCCGCCCAGCAGCAGCTCAAGAGAGAGCGCGCCGCGTTGGACCAGGCCGCCCACGACATCAAGGAGCTCAACTCCAGGTATCATTGTCAGTTTAGGCAATCTAGGCAATTGTCAATTTAGGCTTTTACAAGCTCTTATGAAGGTCGGAAGATACCAACGTTTCTGAAAAAACGTCACGAAAAAACTTCGGTCACCTCAACTCACCTCGATCCTTTCTGCTGATCTGTGTCAACAATATATGTGGGTATTTTAGAAATTTGAGCGACTAACTGGTTGACTTGTTTTACATAATATTATGTTTTTAGACTTCAGAACGAGAGCGAGGAGCGGGAGAGACAAGCCAACGAGGCGGCGGCGGCGCGGAGACACGGCGCCGAGCTGGAGGCCATGCTGGCCGCAGCGCGCGCCGAGCTGGCCGCCAGCCGCCAGCGCGGCGCCGAGCTCGAGGAGGCCTGCCGCGCCCGCGACCAGGTACGCACCGCCCCGCCGCCTGTAGCGCGGGGTGACGTCACCGCGGAGACACGGCGCCGAGCTGGAGGTGACGTCACTGCGCTGGGAAGTACGGGGGAACGGAAGTGGACCAGTGCCAGCATTACTCGTCATGCGGCGCGTCATGCATCTTGTCATACATGCCCCGTTTTATCGGTTTTTTACCCGGTGTTTTCGAGGTTATGTAATTGCACGGGAGTGGGAGGTAACGGGGAACGGAGGCGGACGCGTGGCAACATTACTCGTCATGCCGCACGTCATGCATATTATACAAGAATTTATTTGTGTTTTGCAGGAGTTGGTTCTCCGGCTGGAGGACTGTCGGTCGAAGGAGCGCCGCCTGGAAGAGCTGAAACACAACCTGGAGGTGTGTCTCGCTGACGCCACTCAACAGATACAGGAGCTAAAGGTAAGAATTAGACAGATAGACATTACGTCTTATGTTATAGCAGTGGTTCTTAACCCTTTCAGGTCCGTTACCCCTATGACCTAACTAGGGTCTAGTCGGCGCTACGCCGTATTCACATTTGCTACTTTGGAATTCTACGTTCGAAACAACTACCAGCTGATTGTATACCCCACGAAATACAATTTTTACCTCCGCGGGCGTAAATACACCCAGGTTTTACGCGGAAATTGTAAAACTGACGCATTTTTTTTATTTTTATTTGAAGTTATTTATTTACTTACTCTTTATTGCAAAATCAAACTGTACAAAAGACGACCTCAATGCCATACGGCCTCTACCAGTCAACCTTTGAAATAAACAGAGCGTGTAGCCAGAGTACTTTATTCTATAATTTAAGCTACAACATCCCTACTATCCCTACTAATATTATTATAAATGCGAAAGTAACTCTGTCTGTCTGTTACGCTTTCACGCTAAAACTACTGGACCGATTTAAATGAAATTTGGTACAAAGAAAGTCTGGAGCCTGAGCAAGGACATAGGCTACTTTTTAACCGACTGCAAAAAAGGAGGTGTCCCACGCGGACGAAGTCGGGGGCAGAAGCTAGTAACTAATAACTATCTAACTAACTTCACCAGGCGCGGTTAGGCGGCAGCGAGGGCCGGTGCCGCGCGCTCGACGCTTCGCTGACGCAGTGCGAAGCGGGCAAGCGCGAAGCAGAAGCGAAGCTGTCGTCGATCGCTCACGCGCTGCGCAGAGTGTGCGGCGTGCAGCCCGACGGCTCCGTGCACGCCGCCGCGCGCCGCCGCCTCGCCAGCCCCGCGAGGAGATACAGCCCGCATAGAGGTTTGTTTGACTCTCTTTCTCTCTCTCTCTCTCTCTCTCTCTCTCTCTCTCTCTCTCTCTCTCTCTCTCTCTCTTCTCTCTCTCTCTCTCTCTCTCCAACTCGCGTATTTTATTTGCTTTCGAAAACCTTACAGTTACCATATTCGCAATTCGCAGCACGACAGAGCTGGCGATAGCTTTAGCGTTAGACGATACTACAATACTGACTTATACCCGGTGTTGTTTACTAAAGAACAGTCGCGGAGCACAACGAAAAACAGACGTTGCCATTTTTCTATTTGTCTCTGTCGCAGATTAACCTTGTAGGTTACTGTGCGAGCGTGAGGGCACTACTACTACGCGCGTGCGACAGAGACAAATAGAAAAAGGGTAACGTCCGTTTTTCCTTTACAAGAGGCTTACAATGGTGTTGTTTGGTCCCAGGTCGTGATCACTCCGAGGATCGCAACGAGATCATCGACGTGGACCCCGAGCTAATCAAGAAGGGAGTCAGGAACCTGATGCACGAGGTCTGCCAGATCGAGCGGGAGAGGGTCAGTAATAATAATAATCATTATTATCATTTATTGAACTTAAAATATGTTTATAACAATCCACAATATCATTACTAGCTGACCCACCAATCTTTGTAACGCGTTTTTTTGAGTTTTTTTTATTTATAGAACATATACAGTCATTATAAGTAAAAAAAAATATTATGTAAATGAAAAAAAAAAGACTTGAATGTTCATAATATATTTTATTTTATTTTTTGATAAACAAATAGGATGGTAGAAGGGTAAAAATTTTGAGTTGTATGTATTTTTAAATGTCGAATCATAAATAAAATGTCCACAAGTTTTTGAAAAAAGACAACCCTTATTAAATATGGATATGAATTATTAATGATGGTCGATTCTAAGACCTGTCCGATATGCCAACAAAATGTCCTAAAAATCTGTCCAGCCGTTTCAGAGAAGTTTGGCAACAAACACCGCGACAAGAGAATTTTATAAATTAAATTATAGCTGCTTTTCTAGAAACTATTCTAAACTATTCTAAACACTAGTCACAACTCGAAATAATTTGTTACTCCATTTAAGACTGTGAACCGTCACATATAAATTTCAATTCAGAATGGTAACACATTTCGAGTTGTGACACTATTCCAGAGAAGCAGCGTTAATTTACCTTGGTCTTCAATTTTGAAAATTCCAGGACGACTACAAATCCCAAATGAACGCTTTCAAGAAACAATTAAAGGACGCGAGCGAACAGAAAGGCAAGGGCGAGGGGAAACTGCAGTCTATTACTAGCAACCTGCGAACAGTGCAGGAGGAGAAGGCGCGGCTGCAGAACTCAGTGGGGCAGAAGGACGCCCAGCTCAGCGCCTTGGTGAGGTTCAAAGTCAAAGTCGACTTTGGTGTGTAGGTGGAGTATGGTTTATATGAATAGAAACGGAATGCAAGGTTACATAAGGACGCGCAGCTTAGCGTCTTGGTAAGGTACAAAGTCAAAGTCGACTTTGGTGTGACTGGATGGAGTATGGTTTATGGTTTAGATTAGATTAGATTTATTTATTGCTCAAGATTCATACAGTATAATTACACTATTAGGTTAAATTATATGCACTCATATTGAGATCGTCTAAACAAAAATAAAGAATAAATAAAATGAACAAATTACATTATAAAAAATTACACTATTATGTTATTTCTATGAATAGTAAGACTACATAATATGTTTAAACAGAAGGATGCCCCGCTTAGCGTTTTTTGTGAGGGTGAAGTCAAAGTCATACTTTAGTGGAACAAGGTATATAACTTTTTCTGTCCTCCGGCCATAAAGCGCCAACTTTCTGGCCGCTGCTCTAAATGAAATTGCCGCTTTCTGGCTTCGTCGAACAGAAAATTAGTATACTGACCTCGGCCAGTAAAATAAAAAAGTCTCAGATCACATTTTTGTCAACCTCGGCTTTGCCTCGGAGGACTGGCCTAGGTGCGTATTGTGTAAATTTGTATATTTAGGTCTGGTTATGATTGGTATAGTTGTACAAATTATTTAATTCATTTGCGAAGTCACGAGCAGAAATTTATTAGAACTTAGTGCTATAAATGTATATATTTTCTTCTAGAATGAACAAGTTCAAAGCAAGACTGTGGAGATCAGCAACCTGCGAGACAAGATCACCAGCCTGGAAGCCACTCTTAGCTCCATCACCGAAGAGAAAGTGCAGAATGAGGTATGTAAAGTAGGCAGTTCTGTGGATTACCATACAACTTAGGATACTTTTTTTTTTTTTCTTTTTCGAACAAGACTTGAAAGCCTCCTCTCTGGAGGCTCGCCACCCGTCCGGTTTTGCAGTAAAGGCCCATTAGCTGGCCAACTGCGCTTCAGTATTCAGATCGAAAACAAAAGCTGTTCTGGCGTGATACCGTGATCAAGGGAAATAAGGATTCGTATTATATTGCATGTCTAACGTGGCTAAAAAGTACGCGAGCGAAAGCTATTTTGTATATATATTACTAGCGGTTCGCCCCGGCTTCGCACGGATCCCTGATTTTTTTTCAAAATATTCTATAGCCTATGTTACTCAGGGTGAACGTAGCTTCCCAACAGTGAAAGAATTATTAAAATCGGTCCAGTAGTTTTTGAGCCTATTGATTACAAACATACAAAAATAGGTATAAATCTTTCCTCTTTATAATATTAGTATAGATATAGATACTATAAATGTGTTTCAGAATAAGGGGGAGAATTTGCGAGTGCAGTTAGCAGAGAGAGTGCAGGAGGTCGGCCAGTTACGAGAAGCTTTGGCAGCCGCTGAAGGTAAAGAAAACCTAATAATTTCTTAATAATTTCTCATGCCTTAGCGAGTATTAAAGAGATAAGTTATATAGCAGTTAGCTTGATGCGAGTTTAACAAGAAAATAAAGGGGATAGTTGCACGAATAGTGAGGTTTACTAGATTTAGATTTTTATCAAATATATCCGATATAAATCAAGTTATTATAATAATAAAAAAATGTATTTTATAGACATAGATTTATTAAACATCACATGATTCATGTTTACAATATAATTTTAAACATGAAGTTGGTAAAAGAAATAAAAAAAGAGTTGATGCGATGCCAAAAAGGGATTTGACTCTGCATTAAACTGTAGTGCATTGCTACACTACAGCGTTGATTTTCAGTCAAATCTATCTGTCTATCCTATCAACCCTGGTTATGTATAAGCTATAAATGCGTCTGTGTGTCCGGGTGCGCGTGCGCAGGTCGCGCGGCGCGGCTGGACGTGCGGCGCGCGCAGCTGGAGGGCGACGTGCAGCGCGCCGCCGTCGCCGCCAGGGACCGAGACACCGCGCTCAAGGTACGAACAATACTGTACTTTATCTCAAATCTTTTAGATCGACAATTTTTATTTAATGATAATTATAATTAAAAGTTTAAAACAATGTATCGTTCGAAATTTGATTGAAAACTATAGTTTTAACTATATGTTATGACTTTATTGACATTAAATATCTACATGATATATTTATGATGGCACCGCGTTCAAGGTAAAAATAAACTACTGTATTTTTTTTAATATGTTTATGACTTTATTGGTATTAAGTATGTACATTAAACTTGAAATACGTGCATAAAACGTAAACATACTTTTCATCATAAAATGATGTCACAAACCGAACAAATTAATTTTGATTAATTTTAAGGGGGTAAAAATGTTGCATATTTTGTTTCATAATTATTTAAATCCTAAAAATAAGTTAAATTATTCAATACAGTTAAATCTATTTAACATTCCAATTGAAACAGTCTTTTTTGGCTTGTTTTAAAACAATATCATAAAAAATGAAAATAAAAATAGTAGGTATACAAAATAGTTCACCGACATTGTAAATAAGTAATGCTTACTTTATAATTTTCTCAAACAGAAACTACAAGAGCGTTGCGAGGGTTATTCCCGCACAATAGCCTCCCTAGAGGATCGGTGCACATCGCTCAAAGGCACCGTTGAGCAATTATCCACTTCGCTGCAAAAAGCCGCCACGGCCGAGAGCGAATTGCGAGCAGAGTTGAGCAAGACACAGCGGATGCTCAACGAGGCGAAGAACAATGAGCACAACGCCCTCGACAAGCTGAGGAACATACAGAAGAACGTCGGTGAGTGGATTTTTGCTCAAGTTGAGCATTTACATGTATGGTGCTGAATGTGAATTTGTTTAAGTTGAATTGGTTTTCAGAGTGGGTTATTGCTTATCGTACTTATTTTTATACTTAAATTAACTCCTGCCCGCTACTTCGTCTGCGCATGATAAGCACCCGTGTAAATTTTTCTAAAATTCTTTCTTAATGCCCTCCTACGTTTTTAAAGTAACCACTGTGTAAAATTTCAATTTTTAAAACTTACCTAGGGTTCCTTTTACAACGTAGGAAGAATTTTCGAAAATTCACCCTCTAAGGCAAAGCAGTGAACGAAGACGCGGGCAGAACCTATACATTAGGGTGGGTCAAAAAATTTTTTTTTAAGTAATCGATTTTTAATAGCGATAATATGTTGGAGTATGGTATCGTTATGAACCCCTTAATTTTTTTTTGAATTATTTTAAGTGGAACAGCCCGCGCAACGCACTTGAAGTTTTGATAAAAAATCGTTTAAGTACCCACTTTTACACCTTGACTTACATGTTTAACTTTGGGTATAGTTTAATATTTTAAAGAGTATCCAGTGAAATACACGTTACTTTTGTTAAATAATCGGTATTGTTTATTAAAAGAAGACTTTTGAGGTAAGTACATTCAGATAATTCATGTATCCGTAATGCTAGTTTCTCGTGAAACCTTGTGAAATTGTAATTTATATAATTTTTGTTTTAGGAATTGGAAATTAAACTTTCTCATCATGTCAAACAAAAGACAGTCATACAAGTGCCCTATATTTAGAACTATAGAGGATATAAGACCAAATGTGTGACCAACATACCAGGATGTAATGAAATATTACGAGTGGAATAGACTACAGGTGAAAATTAAAAATGGCAGTAACAAAGAGCCCCCATTTTCCGAAATTGCAGAAATTGTAACCCAAAAAGTTGAAGAAGTATGGCCAAAGGCATCAATCCCTGTGGTCTCGCATAGAAGAGTCATTCAGCTCCTAAAAGCTTATCATTCTAAATGCAAAAATATCATCAAATCATTGAAAAGGTTGTCAACTGAGAAAAAAGTGGATTTCTTGCAAAAAAGCGAAATTTTGTTTGATATTTGTTCATGCAAATGCAAGATAATAACTCAGTGCAAATGTCCCAGAGAAGTCAAAGTTCCTAAAGAAAAACAAGACTAGTGTTTTATTTTCGTAAAAGATACAAAAAAATATAGAAGAACCTTTACCTTCTACCTCTGTGTGTGGTTCGAAATTAAGACACATTCCTCATGCAAAGACGAGTCACGGCACCTTTGGAAATTGATTAAAAGTTCGCGATTTTTATCGAGTGCATTAAAAGCAGTCATAGATCCTGTTATTTAACGAAATGCATATTTTGCTCACCCTGAAAATTTACTATTGGCGATGTTAACAGATGAAAAAAAGCATATACGAGAACTTGCAAGTAGAAGAATTCTAAAAGCGCGTAATTCACCTACAACCACAAAACCACGCACTTTTCAAGTGCCTAAACTTAATTTTGAAGCTAAATCTTACATTGAGCTGATAAACTGGCAAGAAACCAATTTTGATCCACCTGTTCTAAGAGACCAAACGAATGAAGAATTTCTGCAGATAATAGAGAAAAAAGGTGACGAAAGGATGCTGTTTATTAGGCTACCCTGCCATACACAAGCGGTCGAACGTAGTGTAAAGATAGTAACAGAAGCTGCAATGGCAGCTTGTGATAAAAAAGCAAGGGATGGCATGATTCATGCAAAACTTGCTTCGAGGAAAGTTATCCCAAAATTTGAGAGTAGGCGCGATTTTTCGTATAAAAATAACTATTTTTTTTTATAACTTTTTATGATTATTTGTTTAAGTTTTTTATTTTACATGTTAGTATATGTCTTTTGTAAAATATTTGTTATGTTTCGATAGTACTTAAAGTAATTTCTAATAAAGAAATATGCCTTATAGTAGGACGTGTTTTTTTCAAAAAACGTATAGTTTTAAAGCGCATGCGCGGGCTGTAGATGTATGTTTAATTATATGTTTTTTAGCTAAAACTACTTTTTATAGTACACTACAACATAATAGAACTATTAGAATTTGATTCATCAACTTTTTTTTTTTTTCATACTAGAGTGACCCACCCTACTATACATACCTCAAATATAAATTTATTTATGTATAGCTACTGCTCCGCTCCTAATGATGAACGTCTGTTTGCTCATATAATATTAGTAACAAAATATCTTCTAAAAAAAGTTCCAAATTGCTTATTAGTCTTATTACCTAATCGACTTGGTTAATGTACCTATCGTACAACAATAATACTGGTACCAAGAGATCTTCCAACTAACCAAGAGATTAACGGTATTTAACCGTAGATATCGATTGTATTTCGATTGATAAACCATTTGGTACGGTATACTATTTTGTTTGTGACAGCTAACTGCGAGAACGAGCGGCGGGTGCTGAGCGAGAAGCTTGAGAGCGCTAAGACGGCGCTCGGCGAGCTGAAGCGACTGAACTGCACCCTCGAGGACCAGGTGCACCGCCTCACCAATCAGCTGGCCAACGTCGAGGTGCAAAGGTACGTCATCATCATCATCATCATCATCATCATCCTATTGCAGTCCGCTGCTGGACATAGGCCTCTCCAATTGCACGCCACTGTGCTCGATCTTCGGCTGCTCGCATCCATTCTTCATTTGACATTTGATTTTTGAATGATGAATATATGAATCAAAATCAAAAATATTTTTATTCAGTTTAAGCTTTTACGAGCTCTTATGAAGGTCAGAAGAAGATAACACTTCCGAAATACCTCAATTGAGAAACGGCAAGAAACTCAATGAGGTATATTTTTTTCAAAACACAGGTACATATATTACAACTAGCGGCCCGCCCCGGCTTCGCCCGGATCCCTTTTTTATAGCCTACTAGCTTCTGCCCGCGACTTCGTCTGCGTGGAACTCCTCCTTTATTTCAGTCGGTTAAAAAGTAGCCTATGTCCTTTCTTAGGCTCCAGACTTTCTTTGTACCAAATTTTATTTAAATCGGTCCAGTAGTTTTAGCGTGAAAGCGTAACAGACAGACAGACAGACAGAGTTACTTTCGCATTTATAATATTAGTACGGATTTATTATCATCATAAACAGCCTTTCGCCGTCCACTGCTGGACATAGGCCTCTCTTGCACGCCACTGTGCTCGATCTTCGGCTGCTCGCATCCAGCTCCTGCCAGCCATCTTACACAAATCGTCACTCCACCTTGCCTGAGGACGTCCTACACTACGCTTACCGAGACGCGGTCTCCACTCCAGAACACGTTTACCCCAACGGTTATCGGTTCTAATCCGCATCCGTGTTTATTCTTAAAAATAATAAGAATTTAGTACATTACGCACCTAGGCCAGTAAAATAAAAAAGCCTCAGACCACATTTTTGTCAACCTTGGCTTCGCCTCGGACGACAATTACATGTGATCTGAGACATTTTTTATTTACTGGCCGAGGTCAGTATACTATTTTTCTGTTCGACGAAGCCAGAAAGCGGCAATTTCATTTAGCGCAGCGGCCACAAAGTTGGCGCTTTCTGGCCGGAGGACGGAAAATATTATTTTTATGATTATTTCGCACAGGGATTCACAGTTATGACGTAACTAAGAAAAGATTTTTAAAAATTACCTCCCTAAGGGTAAAGGTGTGTGTTATCTTATCTATACTTCTATACTAATATTATAAAGAGGAAAGATTTGTATTTTTGTGTGTTTGTATGTTTGTAATGAATAGGCTCCGAAACTACTGGACCGATTTCAAAAATTCTTTCACCTTTGGATAGCTACATTATCCCCGAGTAACATAGGCTATATAATATCACGCTAGGTCTTATAGTTGCGGAGCAGTAACCGAAAATGTTTCAAAAACGGGGGAAAAGTATCGTTTCTGAGGCCTTAAAAAAATCTTAAGTCCCCCCGTGCGAAGCCGGGACGGGCCCGCTAGTCTTATATATTATTATATAACCCAGGTCCAGCCTGGAGTCGCAGCTGCGCATGACGGCGTGGGACGGCAAGGAGAGCTGCGACGGCGAGCTGGAGCGCGAGCTGCACGCGCTGCAGCGGGAGCGCACCGAGCTCAAGGCCAAGGTATCTTATCTTATATGTAAGGGCGATTCTTGGGTATGCAGCGAATGTTCGAATTAAAGATATTCATAATAATTTCTGATGCCTTCGCGGTTATTACACATTGGAATGAAACAACTATTAACGGATTTAACTCGCGTATTTTATTTTATTAGCTGACGTTTCGGATTCTTTACAGTTTCCATAATCGTAGCACGACTGAGCTGACAATAGTCTAACGCTAAAGTCACTTTAGCGTTTCCATCCGAAACGTCAGCTAATAAAATAAAATAAAAATACGCGAGTTAAAACCGTTAATAGTTGTTTCATTCCAATGTAAAGATATTAATGTTAGAAAACTGTTGTAATCCCCGAAACTTATTACTAAATGATTGTTAATGTTATGTTAAAATTATTATTATATGACGTGGGGGTAAATAATTGTAATAAATATCATTGGGCGGGTCTTCCAGCGTTTGAGACGCCGTCATGTTCGTCGACATCTATATTTGAGAACCGTCAATAAGTAACAAAAATGTAAATAAAATTATTCTCTGGTACTGGTACAAGTACTATTTCAATTGATACTTAATAAAATAAAGGTCCGCCCGCTTACGTAATAGGTACTTGTACTTAAATAGATTTTTTGTTAATAATTTCTGATGCCTATGCGGTTACTACACATTGGAATAAAATAACTATAAACGGATTTAACTCGCGTATTTTATTTTATTAGCTGACGTTTTGAACCCTTTATCGATTCCATAATAGGCTGACTACAGTCTAATGCTAAAATTAATTGGTAAACGTTTCCAGAACGACGCCCTGCAAGAGACGGTGCGCAAGTTGGACGCGGACCGCCGCCTGCGCGGCTCCGCCCTCCGCAGTAAGAGCCACGACCGCAGCGAGAAGACCGTCTACTACTCGGACTTAGACTCAGGTATTGTAGGAAAAATCTAGACTTTATAAATGTCCCGAAATATGTGACAATTTTGACTAGTTTGGTAAGTTAGTAAAAGTATATTTTTTTCTTTGTTCGATTAAATGTTGCTTCTCGTATTTTTTATAATTGACTCTTTGTCCGGTCGTCATGCCTATTGTATACTAGGTGGTATATAACTTCACAAATCCCATATTCGTAGTACCACTGAGCTGACGAAAGTCTAGCAATAGCGTTAAATCCGTTATAAAGGACGGTCGCGGAACACAACGAAAAACGGACGTTGCCCTTTTTCTATTTGTCTCTGTCGCACACGCGTAGTAATAGTGGGGGCCCACGCTCGCGTCCGTTTTTCGCTGTGCTCCGCGACCGTTCTTTAGTTATTTCATTCCAATGAGCAAGTTATTTCTTAAATAATTAATTATTTTCTACTGTTTTCACAGGTCCAGATTCGACCAAAGACACCAACCGCTACAAAGACTCCAATATATCTTGCGGTTGCAAGGAGAAGAGTTTCAGCGCGGAGCTCAGTCTTCTAGAGCTGGAGAACAGAGAGCTGCGTATGAAGATACGCCGCCTGGAGAAGGAGCTCAGCGATAAGGTAATTTAGACTTTATTGCTTAGTGTTTAGGTTGTAAGTGGCTTGGGTAGTAAACAACATAGATTTTTCGCTTCCATTCAGCGTAGAACTCGGTCTTCTAGAGCTAGATAATAGAGAACTGTGTATGAAGATACGGCGACTGGAGAAGGAACAACGATAAGGAAATTTAGACTTTATAACGTGGTGTTTAGGTTGCAAGTGGCTTGGGGAGTAAACAACATAGACTATCCGCTTGAATTTAGCTCAGAACTCGGTCTTCTAGAGCTAGACAATAGCGAGCTGCGTATGAAGATACGCCGCCTGGAGAAGGAGCTCAGCGATAAGGTAATTTAGACTTTAATACGTGGTGTTTAGGTTGCAAGTGGCTTGGGGAGTAAACAACATAGACTATCCGCTTGAATTTAGCTCAGAACTCGGTCTTCTAGAGCTAGACAATAGCGAGCTGCGTATAAAGATACGGCGTTTGGAGAAGGAGCTCAGCGATAAGGTAATTTAGTCTTTATTGCTTAGTGTTAAGGAGTGAAGTGGCTTGGGGAATTAAAATCCTAGTCTTAACTGAAACATACGACATCGACAGCGATGTAGTATGATTTGGCGTCGGGAGAAAGACCTGTGATAAAGGAATTTAGACCTTAACACGCAGCATTTAGGTTTCAAGTGGCTTGCGGACTTTAGCAACCGATTTATAAATGTTAGAAACAGTTTTACATAATACAAACTTTTTTTTCGCGACTCGTAGATTTCGGTTTTCATTCCCTGTTCATAAGAAATGAATTTTTTGTTTACTTACATTTTAAGTTTACCCCCATAGAAGGTATAAAATAAATATACCAAATTGTCTATTTGACAGTCATTTTCACTGAAAGTACTGCGTTAATATTTTTGTTTTTTTTTTAAAATCATCTAATTTTCCCCGTAACATTTTTTTCTTACACAAGAACTTCCTGATAAAACCAAACACACCAAAAAAAATTATAATCTGTCCAGCCCTGATGCCGTGACTAAGTTAATTGGGATTCATTCTAAGATATATTTTATTATACACTATTTTTCAATGTTTTCCTTACACAACTTCCTGGTAAAACCAAACACACCAAAAGTATAATCGGTCCAGCTGTAATTCCATAACCAAATTATTTGAGACTAGCTTCTGCCCGCGACTTCGTCCGCATGGAACTCCTCCTTTTTTTTTGCAGTCGGTTAAAAAGTAGCCTATGTCCTTTCTCAGGCTCTAGACTATCTTTGTACCAAATTTCATTTAAATCGGTCCAGTAGTTTTAGCGTGAAAGCGTAACAGACAGACAGACAGACAGACAGACAGAGTTACTTTCGCATTTATAATATTAGTAGAGAATATTATTTGAGATTCATTATTATATAGATTGTATTATACACTAACAGGAAGCAGAGCTGTCGATAGCGCGGAGCCGGTACATGAGCGACGTGACGACGCCGCACCGCGACGACTCCGACCGGCACCGGCAGGCGGCGCTGCAGGCCGAGCGGCTGCTGGAGGCGAGGGAGGCCAGCCACCGGCAGCAGATAGCCCGGCTGGAGAACCAGGTAACGAGCTGATCATCATCGGCTTATGACGCACGTAAAGACGATATTTCATTGCATGTTTGA
Source organism: Polylopha cassiicola (assembly GCA_038024825.1). Classification (NCBI taxonomy): domain Eukaryota; kingdom Metazoa; phylum Arthropoda; class Insecta; order Lepidoptera; family Tortricidae; genus Polylopha; species Polylopha cassiicola. Next base: position 2,179,462 of record CP149053.1, on the reverse strand, counting down.
GAAATAGTACATTACGCACCAAGGCCAGTAAAATAAAAAATGTCTCAGATCACATGTAATTGTCGTCCGAGGCGAAGCCGAGGTTGACAAAAATGTGATCTGAGGCTTTTTTATTTTACTGGCCGAGGTCAGTATAGTATTTTTCTGTTCGACGAAGCCAGAAAGCGGCAATTTCATTAAGCGCAGCGGCCACAAAGTTGGCGCTTTCCGGCCGGAGGACTGAAAAATAGTTTTTTTTACTTGCTTTAAAATACAGATATTGGCGCGAACCTAGAGGTGCCATTAACTGAGAATAGAATAGACCTTACAAAATCGCCTAGCGCAGTCCACTGCTGGACATAGGCCTCTCTTGCACGCCACTGTGCTCGATCATCGGCTGCTCGCATCCAGCTCCTGCCAGCCATCTTACGCAAATCGTCACTCCACCTTGCCTGAGGACGTCCTGCACTACGCTTGCCGAGACGCGGTCTCCACTCCAGAACACGTTTACTCCAACGGTTATCGGTTCTTCGGCTAATATGGCCAGCCCACTGCCACTTCAACGAGCTGATAGAATTTAGTAATTGAACCTATATATAGGTACCTACTAGCTGTGCACGCGACTTCGTCCCCGTGGAATAGTAATTCTTCATAAGGCTTCATATTTTCCCCGTTTTTTACACAATTTCCACTGTTTCTTCGCTCCTATAGGTCGCAGCGTGATGTTATATAGCCTAAAGCCTTCCTCGATAAATGGTCTATCCAACAAAAGAAGAATTTTTGAATTTGAACCAGTAGTTCCTGAGATTAGCGCGTTCAAACAAAGAAACAAACAAACTTTTCAGCTTTATAATGTTAGTATAGAGTATAGATATATAGGTATATAGGGAGCATAATCAAAAAGTTTTTTAAGAGAGACGATAAACGGTACACTTTTTTATAGTGACATTCATCTGTAAAACCTGTGTTTGCCTATTTCAGGATATTTTTTTCCTTATTTGCGTCATAAGTTATCCCGGTTTTAAAATAAACATATTTCCTCTTTGGTTAAGTATCATATCATGTATATAGGATAATCCGGCATTAATTTATACCAAAATAACTGATTTGTTACGACTGGAAATATAATTAATTGAATTCTATTAAAATGTCAGATACCACAATGATTACATCCGGCGTTTCTTTTCAGCAATGACGGTCTTTCCGAAACGCTAGCAGATTTGTGTGGCATATTGAAATGTTTCACCGCGTTAATTCAAATTTAAATGTGCAGACTTAGAGTCTTAAATGGAATAACAAAATATTTCGATATATCACGTTGTTTCGGCAAACGTGCGATTTTGTAAGGTCTATTATATTTTCAGTTTTAAAGCAAGTAAAAAAAAAACTATTTTTCTCAAACATGCAATGAAATATCGTCTTTACGTGCGTCATAAGCAGTCGGGAAATATGTTGTTGCAGGCCTAGGTCTATATACACTCAGCCTGCAACCCCCTGTTTCCCGGCGGCGGCAGTGATGTACTATTCTTTGGTCTATTTGCACATATAATGTATTAATATGTCATCATTTATTAACCAGGCGGCCCAACTCCGTACACAATTGTCCGCTGAGATCCGCCGCCGGCAGAGCTACGTGGCGCGCAGCGGCCGCGCCGCCCGGGACGTGCAGCGGCTGAGGACGGCGCTGGGCGACTCGCTGAGGACCGTCTCACAGGTAACTGGCTCACTGTTTGACGGCCTGTTGGTCTAGTGGTCAGAGGCCCTGACTACGAAACCGGAGGTTGCGGGTTCGAATCCCGCTAGGGGCAGATGTCAATATGATGAGCACTGGCATCTGTACCTGAGTCTTGGATGTCTTATATGTATTTATGTATATTTATCCGTTGTCTAGTACCCATAACACAAGCTTTGCTTAAAATGGGACTAGATAATTGGTTTGAATTGTCCAAAGATATTTATTTATTATTTTATATTTATAAAAAAAAACTGTTGGACTTGTACCCATAGTGTGGCTACTGACCCACCCATCCGCCCACTTGTCACTAAGAATTGGCTGTTGGATTTGTATCAATAATGTGTGACGCTACTGAGCCACCGATTTCAAAAATAACAGATGTTTCAACAATAGTACATTACGCACCAAGGCCAGTAAAATAAAAAATGTCTCAGATCACATGTAATTGTCGTCCGAGGCGAAGCCGAGGTTGTCAAAAATGTGATCTGAGGCTTTTATATTTTACTGGCCGAGGTACATACTATTTTTCTGTTCGACGAAGCCAGAAAGCGGAAATTTCATTTAGCGAAGCGGCCACAAAGTTGGCGCTTTCTGGCCGGAGGACGGAAAAAGTAATATTCGTTATAAAAGACAATTTTTTTATTTTTGTCTTTCAGTGCGCTTTTGTTTTTTGTTGCCGTTTAGTTTTGTTTCGGCGGTTATTTTTTTTATTATTATTCGCTAACGTTTAAAATACGCAAGTTAAATCCGTTATAGCTGTTTCATTCCAATGTTTAATATCCGCTGAGGCAAGAAAATAAAAAAATAAAATGTGGCTCTTGTTTTATCGACTATATTATAGATACGGGAATGGCCGTAATATATTTGGCTACTTAGGTCTCTGCGGGCTTGCCGATTATATATCCTACTACTATTATAAAGGCGAAAGTTTGTAAGTATGAATGTATGGATGTATGGATGTTTGTTACTCTTTCACGTAAAAACTACTGAATGGATTTGAATGAAACTTTACCACAATATAGCTTACTAGCTTCTGCTCGCGACTTCGTCCGCGTGGAACTCCTCCTTTGTTGCGGTTAAAAAGTAGCCTATGTCCTTTCTCAGGCTCCAGACTTTCTTTGTACCAAATTTCATTTAAATCGGTCCAGTAGTTTTAGCGTGAAAGCGTAACAGACAGACAGACAGAGTTACTTTCGCATTTATAATATTAGTAGGGATACGGGAATGGCCGTAATATATTTGGCTACTTAGGTCTCTGCGGGCTTGCCGATTATATATACACTTATATTCAAATCTTTAACTTTCTTCTCTCCAGGATCCAGCCCTGGACTCCTACACGCTGGAGCACGAGGCGCGCAAGCTGGACAGCACGCTGGCGCACAGCCTGCCGCCCCTCAACGACAGCTATGACAGCTCCAAATAAAAAAAAAACACTTCCACCTTCAGGACACGAACATTCGCATATCTATACTAACATTACTAGCGGCCCGTCCCGGCTTCGCACGGGGGGACTTAAGATTTTTTTAAGGCCTCAGAAACGGTACTTTACCCCCGTTTTTGAAACATTTTCGGTTACTGCTCCGCAACTATAAGACCTAGCGTGATATTATATAGCCTATGTTACTCGGGGATAATGTAGCTTTCCAAAGGTGAAAGAATTTTTGAAATCGGTCCAGTAGTTTCGGAGCCTATTCATTACAAACATACAAAAATACAAATCTTCCTCTTCTCCTCCTATAATATTAGTATAGATAAAGAGGAAAGGTCTCTTTATAATATTAGTATAGATAAAGAGGAAAGGTTTGTTTGTTTGGATTGAATAGTCTCCAAAACGACTGGACCGATTTGAAAAATTCTTTCACTGTTGGGAAGCTACACTATTCCCGAGTGACATAGGCTATAAAGAGGCAGATGTCAGTGTGATGAGCACTGGCATCTGTACCTGAGTCTTGGATGTCTTATATGTATTCATGTATGTTTATCCGTTGTCTAGTACCCATAGTACAAGTTTTGTGCTTAGTTTAGTTTGCTTAGTTTGCGACCAGATCAATTGGTGTCAATTGTCCAAAGATATTTATTTATATATTTCGAACTGATTCGCTTTAGTACTGTATTGTATATATTTCAAATAGTTTCTGCCCGCGACTTCGTCCGCGTGGAACTCCTCCTTTCTCAGGCTCCAGACTTTCTTTGTACTAAATTTCATTTAAATCGGTCCAGTAGTCTTAGCGTGAAAGCGTAACAGACAGACAGACAGACAGACAGAGTTACTTTCGCATTTATAATATTAGTAGGGAAGTAGGGATTATGCGCCTCTTTGATGATATATATAATATTAGTTAGGATATATCGGAGCCAATTGGCTGTGACAGACGGATAGTTAGACATAAGTGATTCTTAAGAGGTGTGGAACCCTAAAAAAAACCAGCTAGGAGTGCTTAAGTTTCCCACCAGTTAAGTAATTAATAATTGACCCTCATTAACTACACGAGTCTTATATAAGCTGTATAAAGGCTGTATTTAAGTCTTATACAACCTTGGAACTGCTTATTAGGGGTATAAATGTGTTTCGTGTAATATCCTTTTAACAAACTAGTACTTTAAAAAGGTTGATACAATATGTCCGTATTTATTTATTATTTTTACCTCTCTGTCCCAAGGAGACTGGTTTTGCCACAATGTTATAGTTTTTGTCACAATATAAATATAAATAATAAAATACATTCGTAGAATCCAAATTATAAAGCAAACGGAACTGAAAGTGCTAAAAAGGTCAAGTATTTATATATTTGTACAAAAATATTATTTGCAATGTTTTCTGTAAGTGACAAGGAAAATTTACAAAATATCTATTTATATTAATTAAACCACAAATTTTTGTTAAAAACTGGGATTACTGAGTCCATCGAAAACAGACCTTATCGTAATGCAAGTAAGGATCAAAATTACAAATTATTATATGGGATCTGGTAATTTTGCTTTGGATTCTTTATTCAATCTTGTAATTTGACGGTAAAAAGGTTAAATATTGAGTTATTAATGTTAATAGTTATTAATGACGTTTAGGAATTTATTATTGAGTAATTCAATAGGTGCTTAAAAGTGTACCTACGTGTATCAAGACATGACACTTCCTATAGGCATATTATTTTCCAAGGGATTTTTTTATAGCATCACAGGCCTATAAATAACTTTAGGAATTTTACGCGATGAAACGCGTTTTGAGACATCTGTGATTTTTTTCCTTTATGTTGTTAAGTTTGATTATTTATTTAAATAATGTTATTGTTATTTTATTTTATACTAGATTTTGCCCGCGACTTCGTCCGCGTGGAATTAGTTATCAAGGCGGCATGATGATACTTTCATACAACATTTCATCCCCCGTTTAAACCCCACCTTTTTTTCGCAATTAAAAGTACCCTATGTCCTTTCTCAGGCTCTAGACTATCTGTGTACCAAATTTCATTTCAATCGGTTCAGTAGTTTTAGCGTGAAAGCGAGACAAACAGACATATTAGTTACCTTCGCATTTATAATATTAGTTAGGATTAGGATTTTCTATAACTTCTATAACCATTTTTTTTCTGTTATTTTGATGATGTAATATTTTAAGAATTCTAGTTTCAAATAAGTATTACAAAATAATAATAATACCTCAAAGCAGATTTTGTCCAAAAATCTTTGCGTTTGTGGATTCGAGGTTTGTTGAGAACCGAATTTAATTAAAAGCGTGACCTCAATGTTCACTAGATATGGTATGTCATAGTAATGATTAGCATTAATGTGTGGGCAGAAGTGTGTGACTAATACATAGATACATTTTTACTATAATTTGTATAAGTTATTTAATTTGAATTTCATTTTGTAGGATTCTGAATAATATGAACAAGTGGGGTTTCGGTAGATTGCAAAATATTAAGTACCTATACCTAAATGAAGAGCGGTCCCTCCCACATGACGTTTTCTTTATAGAAATGTTAATATTTTAGGTAACTAATATTAAATTTTTATTATTGTTTTACTCTTTAGAGGGTTTTTAAGTTTAAAGGGTTTGTTATTTTATCTTTAGTATTTAACACTTGTTGTGTTTTAAATGAACTTCCGCAGAAAACACCTGTCATGTTTTTTTTTTACTTTTGTATGAGTATGATAGGGGCAGGTGGTTTTACGACAAAAACAACGTGCTAGCCAAAGAGACCTTGATTTTAGGGCTTTTAAACTTAGCTCGTTTGTTATGACCTTGACTGGTTTTTGTGAAATCTGTTTACTTAATTAACAAAAAAATTACCGAAGTAAAAACAGAAAGATAACTTGATACGGGTAATAAACTTCCGGTCACACAAACAAATAAAAAAATACTTTATACTATTAACATTACATTATCACCAGTGCTTGCTATAGATACATAGAAGCATACGACCAAATATCTGCCCCTAACGGGATTCGAACCCGCAACCTCCAGACTCCAGGTTGGTAGTCAAAAGGTCGCCAAGTTGCCTTTTTTAAGTTTACCCATTAATTACCAGGTCTTTATATGGTACAATACTTGCTGTTACAAGTACAGTCACCATCAAATGTAATAGCGGCCAAGGTAGTCAATTATATCAGTAAATCTAAGGGCGTTAGATAAATAAATATCTTTGGACAATTCACACCAATTGATCAAGTCCCTAACTAAGAAAAGCTTGTACTATGGGTACTAGACAACGGATAAACATACATAAATACATATAAGACATCCAAGACTCAAGTACAGATGCCAGTGCTCATCGCATTGACATCTGCCCCTAGCAGGGTTCGAACCCGCAACCTCCGGTTTCGTAGCCTCTGACCACTAGACCAACAGGCCGTCAAATCTTAGATCTTAGTTGTGTTGTGATATACCTATTTATCCACCTTCTCTGATCTTGAAGCTAACCTTACATATTCAATAGTTGTATAAATATTAGGGTTCCGTACCTATACGTGAAAATGGGACCGTATTACTGAGACTCTGTTGTCATTTCGTCCGTCATTAGCCAGTAATTTTCACAGATGATGTTGCCGCTGTAACAATATCTACTAAAAACAATATAATCTACACTAATATAATAAAGAGGAATGGTTTGTTTGTTTGGATTGAATAGGCTCCAAAACGGCTGGACCGATTTGAAAAATTCTTTCACTGTTGGGAAGCTACGTTCACCGTGAGTAATAAACAGGCTATAGAATATTATGAAAAAAATAGGGATCCGTGCGAAGCCGGGGTGAACCGCTAGTATAATATATCCCTACTCAAGGGATATAATATAATAATAGGTACACATACAACAAACGTATTTGTTTTGCAGTTATTATACATAATGGTACGGAACCCTTGATGCGTGAGAGTTCCTCGCACTTTGTTTAAAATAAATACGGATTGAATTGTTACTTACCTATTTTAGGGGTCGTTATCAGAATGCCTACGTTATGTGATTACTATTTTGTTTGATAACGTATGATTCACGGCGTCTTGCCGTTTGCAGTTGACTCACCGCTAAGGTCATCAGAACCGGAAGTAAACGGAAGTGACCATTTTAATCGTCAATGACTAAGTGAACTTGTTCTATACAGATTTATAAAGAGTACTTTAATTGCGAATTTTACAAATATTTCTGTCATTAGTGTGTATGTATGTAAAGTATTGTGCAACGAAACGTTTTTTTAAAGTCATAAGGTTATATCTTAGAGCTTGCTCTAAGGGTAATATTGTTAATTCTTAGATTTATAATTTATTTAGGTATGAATTCTAAAAACGGACTATTATGTGAGTTATAAATCTGCCAAACATCAAGGTAGCTGAACCTATTTATCTTTACTAATATTATAAAGAGGAATGGTTTGTTTGTTTGGATTGAATAGGCTCCAGAACGGCTGGACCGATTTCAAAAATTCTTTCACTGTTGGGAAGCTACACTATTCCCGAGTGACATACCTAGGCTATAAAAAAAAAGATGATCCGTGCGAAGCCGGGGCGGACAGCTAGTTGTTAATAAAAAGGTTGAAATTGACTTAAAATCTTAATTTAGATCAGAATTTTAATTACCTATTTTAAAGTTACTAACATAGTTTAGTAATACAACTAAACTCTGGTTTAATATACCTACCTATCGCACACCTAGATCGAAAGTCTAAAGTTTGAATTCCTGAAAAAATAACTTTTTTGAGTGAGGTCCCTTTAGATTTAGGTGTACGATATATTGCTATAGCGGCAGGTAGTTATATAATATATTTACAATATCACAGTATAGAAATTCTGGATTATATGAAATATTCATAATTGTGTAGTTCCTTGGAAGATTCCTAAAATATTGTCTTCAATAAAACCTAGTCTATATTGTATTTAATTGGATGTAAATCCGTCCATTGTAGTAAACGTGTAATGGTAAAAATAAACGTGTAATATGCACTTAAAAATCTAGAAATCTAGTCACTATATACCGCCTTAATTTAATAAGTGATTTGTTTAGATATAAGTTTAAAACAGTATTATTGAACAAGTATTGGGTAGAAATTTACATTTGGGATGTCAATTTTATTATTTATATACCTACTGGTATTTTTGAATAATGTTACTATTAAAATATATTTAGTATTTGTCGCAACTAATAAGAAATAATGTAGACGTCATTCAGAGTTATTTATCCTGTTTTATTGTACTCTACTGTATTAGTCATTAATATACGTGTAATTTAGTATTGTTCAGTAGTCGCATCATCCCTCGCACGTCATTTCATTTCAGGATTCATCTCAAATATATTAAAAACACTTATGAAAAGCGACATACCTACTTATATATAACGATGTCGTCAGTTACCAATACCAATTTTGCCATTGTGAAACTAGTCAGAAATTAAATTATTATAATAATATGTATTACCTATCATTATCCCATTCAGTAACAGAACAATACTTGTTAGTGCAAGGATATCGCTTATCAATGTAATTTTACGTACATTTATCATAGCCAACTGCCCGTACTGATAAGGCACTGTCCTTTCACATATCATCCAGTTTTTTTACTCGATCGGCGCAGCTAACGAGCTCATTAAAAATTTAATAACAAAGAAAATTAACCAATAAATGGAGAGCGGGCGGATGACCCCGAGAGGCTAAACGAGAGATAAATGCAACAGACGCAAACAGGTTCCTGTCGATAAAAATACATTTTATTGTTCCATTGCATTATCTTCCTTCATATTATATTGAGCTCGAATTGCAAGTAGATTTAGGCACTTCCACACGCTTTCGATGTTCAATTTTCGACTTTACAGCGTATCCTTAAGAACTTATTTTGTACAATAGGCGCGCCGCATAGTGAACTCGGTCTAAACGTTAGACCTTGTTTCACATCATGGGGGGCGCCGACAGAACTGTAACGTAACTCTATGTAACCTAACACTTATTTGCATAATAGATTAGATTGCTTAGTTATCGGTAGGTACCTAGATTAAGTTAGGTATGTGTTCATTTCCACTGGACTGTGTCAATTCTTATGTTACTAGAATGTCGACATACGCCCGCCACGTCACTGCCATTATTTTCTACTTAACAGCATTTTGTACCTACAGTTTGATTCAGAATTGTACTATGTGGAACACTTTTACAACTTTTTACACTTCAATAAAATAGCTGTAGACGTGATGGTTGTTTCATTCAATTAAATTCCATTAAAATTCCGACCCATATGTAGTTTGATTGGCGACGGGAGCGTGCGGGCTGAGTCACGCCGGCGCTGCGCCGGAGCAGCCGGGGGGACGGACCGCGCCTCGGCGGATCGGCGGCGCGCGGGAGAATATACCAAAACAAATTAATTTAAAATTGGTTTTATTGATAAATTTGCAAAAAAGAAATTAATAGTTATTGTACATGTCGATTATTGATTGAAAAGATAAAAATATACAAGATCATATTTTGCACAATATATATAAAAATATAATTCAACTCAGATCGAAGTCATTACCAATATCCTTGTGCAGTTAATCTTACATTTAAAAAAAGGAGAATGGAGGAAACATCTAAATCCCGTAACAATATTTGAACACCTATATTACGTTTAACAAAGTTCCGTAGAAGCAAAACATAGGTTGGCAATTACGTTTAAATGAGCTGGTAATCGTAAATCTTTATTCCACTTTCAATAACGATAAATTTTTTAGAGTTCAATTTCATAGATGAAGGGGTTATAGACCAGCGACGCGGGCGGCGCTGCGCGTGCGCTCTAAGGCTCACTAATATATTTTGTTCAAACTCCACCAATTCCTAATGGTGTAACATCATCAACCTTTCCTTCGATACATTTGAATTATATAACAAGACAATAATATATCTGAAAAAATTTAATGTATCCTTAAGTATTTACATTACACACTGGTTCAGCCCCGCTGGCACTCCCCAGCCCTCGTCATAGCCAGGCTCGACACTCCTGCGCTCATCGCCAGCTTTCACTCTCGCTCGGTCTCTCGGAACATTTCTACACATTATGTTACACCTGTGCTAAGTCCAGACAGTGAGGCAGTTCTTATAACCAATTTTACTAATATCTGGCACTTATTATTGCTATTTAAAGTTGTTATTATTTATACATAACTTATACAGCAAGGCTAACTACCAAATTTAAAATGAATAAATTAGAGACAATTTAACATTACCATAGGTACTGTAATTACAATGCCAGTGCCCTTGACTGATAAATCTTATGGCAAATACAGGCCTTGTGGCTTTCCTGTTCTGTGTAATTGACGCGACTAGACTGTCTGCACATAGCATCATCGAAAGTGTTATTTATGGAACAACATTTGGCAAAATTCATTCATTCATTCATTAAAGCAGGCTTTTGCCACAAATTACTAAGGCGGAAGACAATGAGAAGTGTTTCCCGTGACAATTAAATAATTAGTAAGAAAAAAAAGTAAAAATGACCTTATAGTATGGAATAATAATAATAGTGTACATAATTGTAATAAGTCTTGCCAGCACACTCCTCACTGCCTCCGAGATCACTCTCAACAGAATGGAATATCACTTTATTCATTTACTTCTGAATCTAACAGGATTCACACATACAATTGGAATTTTCTAGAGTGGAACACACACAGAATCTATCTCAAATACTTGCCCTAATGATACATAGATCAAAAAGTGTTAACTACATGTTTATGGAGTAGGAGTCTGTTTTAACCGCAATATTCTGTGCATTTTACACTCGCTATAGCACTGGTCATGATACAGCTCAACAAATGCACGATCAAAATGCTACAGGCAACCCGAGCCGACGCTCTACTAACTGAACCTAAAACTTCCGGAACGCCGAGAGCCTACACCGGGTCTGAGAAGTCTTTCATATCATTAAACGTTATATACCTAGTCGCGTCGAAGACCCCGCGGCGGGCCTTACAGGATCTTACACACTTTGTTCCTCTTGGGTTTCCTGATCTCACCGGGGCCCATCTTCTTGTTGATCTGTCGCACGAGGTCGTAGAACACGTCGTTGACGTTGATCTTTGCCTTGGCGGAGGTCTCCATGAAGGCGCAGTCATTGAACTGGCGCGAGAGGTTGGCGCCCTGCTCCTTGCCCACCACGCGTTCCGCCTCCAGGTCGCACTTGTTCCCCACCAGCACCATAGGCACGTCGGGCTTGTCTTTCACGCGTAGGATTTGCTCGCGCAGGTCCTGTAAGTCGTTGAATGTGGATTGCGCTGTGATCGAGTACACGAGTACGAAGCCCTGGCCGTTCTTCATGTACAGATCTCGCATCGCTGTGAATTGCTCCGTGCCCGCCGTGTCCAGTATTTCCAGCATGCATTGCTGTCCGTCCACCTCCACTTGCTTCCGGTAGCTGTCCTCGATTGTCGGGTCGTATTTCTCCACGAAGATGCCTTGTACGAACTGCACTGTGAGGGCGGACTTTCCCACGCCTCCGCTACCTAACACGACTATTTTGTATTCGCGCATTATTATCTATTTTGTGTCGCGTGATTCGAATTATCGAAATAAATGTCTATTTTGCTATAGCGCACATTAACTAGGGAGTTATTGCTAAAAAAGCTTCAATAAGTCAAACCGCCATGACACCGTTAACAGGGCGATGGCTCACTCACAGAGGCACAGACTCACGCACGAAAGTCACTCACAACTGCTTCGATGTTGCCTTATGACGACTGCCATAGACACTAAAATGTGTCATGACATGGACCTTGAACAGTACTGCTAATATATAAGGAAAAGTTTTTACTTAAAAAAAAGGAAATAGAACTGCTCAAAGTAAAATAGAAATTCGTAATGAAAAAGTAGCAGAATGATTTGTCAGCGCAACGCGGTGCATTAAAGTAGGCTAGAGTATGTGATGGGATGGGTGGGATGTGACAAATTATTTCATTAATCAATGAACGAGTTTTAAATTTGCGGACACATAATTTAATAACAAATATATTCGAGAACGATTACTTTGCAGATTTTAATATTTTTTTAAAGGATTAAATCTTATTGAGGCATTAATAATATTAATTATTTGTAAGTAATAATCATGATAAAAGTTACGTACAAAATATAGCTGAGTACTTTAAGAATTTTTTTTTTAGATATAATTTACACTAAATGTACATCACATAATAATATTTGATTTTGCAATATTGTGGAAATTTATTGCATGGTAACACTAACAAGCCCACAGCGTGTTAAAGTTCAAGGCTTCTCCCCTAGATGGCATTTTCAACACGAGTGTGTCGTCGTGGGTGGTACGCGTGTAACTTGAGTGATTCTCGCCCACGGTTTTTGAAGTCTAATCCTCTTCAGAGGCAAAATTACCATTTATTTTGAATATTGATAATTTTATATCAATATGTACCTTGTTTTATTTATAAACTTTACGAACTGAAACAATAATTTTCTAGAGTTTTTTGGCATTTGGTAGGTAGACACTTTCAGGTTGTGAAAATAAATAGGTATTAAATAAGTAGGTAGGTACCGAACTATTATAATATTATTCTCATGATTTGAAGTGAAATAAATTTAAAATTTCCAGGTATAAAGACTGCTCGTATGAAGGTACTTAACAACTTAATTGGGTAATTGTAGCTTTCTTTAATTTAGTTTTTAAAACTATCAGTCCTCGCTGTAAAATAAAAATACGGGTGACTTTCTGGTTTATTGATGTGTGTCTTATTAGAATTTTCTTAGTTTTTATATTACTACTTACCTATGTTGAACTATTTTATTTAAGTTCTAGGTAAGTAGGTAGGAATAAATTTTCTAGGGTATTGGTAAAACTATAAATATGTAAGTATTTAAATGAAACAACTATAACGGATCTAACTCGCGTCTTTTTATTTGCTGACGTTCCGGTACGCTAGATTTAGCGTTAGACTATTGTCAGTTAAGAATCCGAAACGTCAGCAAATAAAATGAAATAAAAATACGCGAGTTAAATACGTTAATAGTTGTTTCATTCCAATGTTTAATAACCGCGAAGGCATCAGAAATTGTTAAAGTACAAAGGACTTACCGAGGTACGGGCAGCAGTATCCTGTATGCTTTGATTCCCTTGCATGTGTCGAAAATTACCTTAGGTATAGATTCTTAGATTGTCTTCGCTTACCCAGTGTTCCCTCTCAACAAAATTCTAGCTACGCCCTTGAAAAGTCAACCTATACACGCGTTTTTCATTACAGAAACACTATTTTCAGCTCTTATAAAATATGGTTTCGAAGCAAACGCGCCGTACTGAACCAATAAAGTTAGCAAGCCACTCTTCAATCACTCGACGCAATGCAAAAACATCTGAAAGGCCCTGGAAACTCTACAAGTGCCTCTATGTAAAACAACTTTGCAAGAGGGCCTTATCGGGCTATTTTCATTTACAAGACGCACCTTCAAAGTTATGTCATTAGCCGCGAAATGTGAACTGAGGTCACCTACGCTGGAAAACATTTTAAACTTGATTAAAAGTTAGCCGGAGCGTTTTCATACAGAACGAAGTCTGTTAGTTTCTTGTAATACAGTGGTAGGTATCTATTGTATTTTTTTTATGAAAAACGTAAGCGTTTTATGTTCTTCCTTGCTTTTTGTAAAGAAAAATCTGTCTCAGTTTGTGTTAATTGAATTTGACAGATTAAATCGTAAGTAGGTCTGTACTTACTTTATTATTTTTTTAATTTAAGGCTCAGGTATTGCTGTCGCAACAGGCACCAAAATGAAATTTCGATGTTCTTGACACAGAAAATGTGTTTTAATCTTTTTTGTATGCAAAATGTCAACTGTAATTTAATTAAATGCTCGACTTGTCCGAAACAAAGTAAAGTTGGATAAAGCTTCAACGGTTAGTAATCCAATATCGACATTTTTCGAATAAATAATTGTTTACTGGACGTGTACAAAGTACGAAATCCATTCGGTGACGAGAATCAGGTTTTTTTTTGGCTTTTTTCGGAACTTTCGTACTGTGATCCAGATTTATCGTTCATACCAATTGTACACACCAATAAAATATTTTTTAAAGCTCCAAAAATAGTTCGTTTCCGAACGCCGCGGAAAATTGATGGCTATTTCTATATTCAAATCCAATGGGACATGTGTATGACCTTTTTATTTACATCTGTATGTACATTACTTAGGTACCTGTATGAACAAGGCGGGTATATATCTGTCATACGTTTATTAAAATACCGTTCAAAAACCTCTAGGTATAAACACTCGTACCTAATATAGGTATTAACTAGCTGTCCGCCCCGGCTTCGCACGGATCATCTTTTTTTTATAGCCTATGTCACTCGGGAATAGTATAGCTTCTTAACAGTAAAAGCCGTTCTGGAGCCTATTCAATCCAAACAAACAAACAAAATTCCTTTCCTGTTTATAATATTAGTATAAGTATAATATGGATAAATGATTAATGCTGTCAAAATTGCATCTACACAGATGGTCTTTTATCACACGCCAGTAGGTAGCTTGTTTCTCATCACAGGCCAGGGGCTTGCCTCTCATCACAGGCCAGTAGCTTGCCTCTCATCACAGGCCAGTAGCTTATCTCTCATCATTGGCCAGTAGCTTGCCTCTCATCACAGGCCAGTAGCTTGCCTCTCATCATAGGCCAGCAAATTATCTTTCTTTAGAAATAATGCTTATGTATTGCGGAGTTATACTCTGATTCTGTGAAAGGTCGTGCTGAGAAATAAATATATCAAAAGCAGAGAGTATTAAGTTTTAAGTTGAACCTCTTGTTCGTATTTATAAACAATTGAGACAACAAGGCGTTTGCACAGTGTTTGCAGAGTGGAACTGTATTGTTTCAAGATTATTGTCGAGAGAACTGTACCAGATTTTAGTATTTGATATTTTCCTTCGAAAATGTAGTAAATGAATTCTCGGGTGATTTTTTTCCTTTTGAAGTCTCACTTCGTCACGTAACTGGGAAAATGTGAAATATCTGTGCCTGGGCTAAAAAATACTTGTGTCTATATAACAAAGGGTATTTGAGTTCTTTCTAGATTTTACAATCTAGATAAAATGTGTTAAAGCTCGATATACTACAGTTCATTAATTATCTGACTTGTTGCGGGTGTATGTTTTTTGACATCCGCGGATATAGATGCGGATGTCAAAAGGAAGAAGTGTGACATTGAGAGACTTGTCACATAATGTCGTCACACGGGACGTCACATTTTAAAATGCACATCTAATTAAGTGTACCATTAAATTGCAATTTCGTGTGACATACTTTAAAACATTGTGGTATGTCACACATAATTACATAATAATTACATACCTACCCACTATACAATGATTCTACCTTCGAACATCTATGTAACTAGATGTAGGCACAGCAAGTAAATACATTTTGAATACCTATTGAGAAAATGTTTAATATTAAAATTCTTTTACCAATATGTAGGTAGCTTTTTGGGGCGTAATTTTTTTTGACAAAAACACGCCTCGCGGATTGTATGGAATGTTCCAGGAATTGAGTTGGCCTAAATAATTTTATTAACTCAAATTAATAAATCATTCCAGTGCCTAATGTTTACGACGAGCCTCCGCTCACGAGTCTTGACGCTTTTTTAAATACCTACTTACTTACTTAGAAGTAATAAAATTAAAAGCAAAAATCCTTACTAATATCCTTACTTCCTTACTAATATTATAAATGCGAAAGTAACTCTGTCTGTCTGTCTGTTACGCTTTTACGCTAAAACTACTGTACCGATTGAAATGAAATATTGAAGAATTAAGCTACAATAAGATTTAAACTCTATTAATTTTGACGACAAGTGCGAGCGCAGTATGTCGTCGCATCAAAACGTAATTCTTGTTGTAGCTCATTTCTTCAATATTCAGGACAACGGACTGACGGCGGTTGAAACGCCCGTGGAATCACCCATTTGTAGTTACTTATTTAGTTTTCCATTCTTAATTTGGTTTTAGAATGACGTCGTTAATCGGTTAAAGTTAACTCCTTCAAAATTCAGTTGCTGCATTTCAAATGTAGTTGATTTCATTGACTCCCTTACATACTTACCTATTTACATAAGTAAGTACTTAAATACCTACTTACATTGTAAGTTAAATAAGGGGCCATCCATTAATCACGTGAGGCTTGAAAGGAGCGGGAGGGGTTTGACAAAAATCACGAAATGTCACGAGGGGGGAGGGGGGTGTAGTAAGTAAGATATCACGTGTATTTAGTTTTTATTATTTTTTCAAACGCGCGATTTTTAATTTGAAAAATATATGTTTTATGGGGTAAAAAAATGCTTAAAAAAGATCACGTGATTAATGGACGGCCCCTAAAAATACGAATATTTGGTTTTTTAATTTGACTATAATATTTGTTAAATTATCCAAAAGTTACTTTTAGATAATTTAACATTAAATTAAAATTTCGCGTGACGTCACATTTTCATCTAGAAATTACGTCACGAGCCTTCACTCCCGAACTTTCGAAGCGCTTATCTTTGTCGATTAAAATTTGATATATTAATCTTATATATAAAAATGAATCGTAAAATGTGTTGGTAAGCGCATAACTCGACAAAGCCTGGACCAATTTAGCCAATTTTTTTTTAAATGTTCGTTGAAGTCCAAGGATGGTTCTTACGGCGAGAAAAAATCGAATAATTGCCGGGAAAACCCTAAAAACAGCCCTTTTCTTTTCCCATACAAACGTTGTCTAACTAAAGTTACCTAATTTGAATTTCGAACGGGCAGGATGACGTCTGCCGGGACCGCTAGTTTTAAATATAATTATATAAAAAACTCGGTAGTAGGCAACTGTCATACTAATTATGACATATTTTCTATCCAACAACGAGCCTATTAAAATGGGAAAATGTTAAAATTAACGGAAATTTATTTCACACGTTTCTGGATATAGGAGATAAGCAGATTTACAATTACGAGCCTCGGACGTCGGCCGTAATTAAGAATGACTTTTAAATTAATTGTCAATTAGGGACACTCACTTTGTGAGGTGCAAAAATAGAATTATCACCAGGAAATATGAATTTGAAAGTTAAATACGGTTTTCTTTTAAATTTGTTTAATCTATTCTAAATGTGTTTGATTGAAGAATAAAGAGATAGGGTGTATACCTATTTGGAGGTTAGGTATGTTTTCGTTTTTATTATGCTTAAGTATATAATTATTTTATTACTTTTAAGATGTAGGTAGGTACTTATTTACTTACCTATATGTTGTGTATATCTGTGTTATAAAATGTAATTTTATACTAAATAGAGTTTAAAACAAGTTTCCGCTGATTGTTTGACAATTATAACGGACTTAACTCAAGTATTTTATATCACTTGCATACTTATTCATCGTTGACTGAGCTGACCATAGTCTAACTAAAAAAGACCTTATTTTATATGAGACTACCCTGTTATAAGCCCCCCTGTTTAATGATATCAAACATTTTTATTTCGTTCAAGCTGATACCTTAACTATTTTAAAATACAATATCAAAATGCGGGAGGGGAAAAGGGGGACTTACTACCGCATTGAAAAGCCTATAATCGCTAAGAAACACCGTAAGAAAGTCAACAGAAATCATTGACTTATTGTAATTAAAATTATTATAGATAGTCTAGTCTTTAAGTCATGTCATGCATATAAAAATTAGCACCTCCCCGAACCTTTATTACATTTTGTCATTTTCATTTTATTAAACTCACCTCGCTAGCCGGCCGGTGATAATATCCTTTCCTTCCGTTTTTATTAAAAATAAAAAAAAAAACGTTTCGTTCGGTATGTTCCTGACTTTAATGAAAAGTATTTTAAATTGCTAATAACCCGTTTCTGACACAATAAAGTGAATACTAAAAGTTTTTCAACAAACAATTATATCTGCCGAAAAAAGTTGTGTGTTAAAAATTTAATGTAGCGTTTTTAAATATATTCCAATTTCAAATTCGTTTGACTGCAACGTCCAGCCAACAAATAGGTACGGACGTTAAACTATGGTAGTTATAATATTTAATCTGTGGTTTATTGATAAAACTGGGATTATGACGGAGATGCTCATACCAGCGATCAGGCAGGTAGTTTTTTGAAATAGATTTAATATTTAAATAATTTTAATGGCAGGTAATCTATCGCAAATTTAAACATAACAGAACTGTAAGCTCTATGTAAGGTATTTTAATAATCTCGTTCCCATCGTGCCAAAGTTTTGTTCCGATGTTTAAATTAATGGAATGAAATAACTTTGAAAAAGCCCACATATTTCAATGTCAATTTAAACGGACTAATTCCTTTGGGGACAAAATTTCTGTTTCTGTTCCGTTATTCATTTGTTATGTTTAAGGTATTTCGAGGTTCATTTGAAATATTAGAAACTAATTTCGTCGTTTTAATTACAATTTTCCAAAGGTATATGCTTGTCTATTTATAGGTCTAAAGTTTATTTCGCAGACTATTGTATTTTAAAAGAAAACAGTTTTTTATTATTATTACCTATATTATAATTTATGATTCTTTTGCGGCCATTACACATTGGAATAAAACTATAACGGATTTAAAACGCGTACTTAGGTACCTTTTTCTTTTGCGGCGATTTTTCGAAATCTTTCCAGATTATAAAATATTCGTTATAATTTATTAGACTATTGTCAGCTTAGTTATAAAAAGAGTTCCCGTGACAATAACAAAAATTACTATAGGTTAAGTAATTCCGTTATAATTTAATTCCAATACTTTTAAAAGTATTTTTAATTATACAACTAATGAAATATATAATAAATAATACATACATATATATTTCTTTGATACACGGCATTTTCCACGTAGAATATTATTTTACGTACCAACATTTCGCTTTGTGATCAAAGTAAGATTTGTGGTTTTCGAACTCTACACTGAACAAACATAAACTTTACAGAGAACTGTAAGAGAAATGCTTCATTAAAATAAACATAATATTTAAGCAGATATAATAATATATATTTTGCTAGCTGACCGTATTTAATACTTAAGTTGATCGTGGAAGGGTGAAAATATATAATTGTATCTATTTTTCAATGCTGAACCATAAAACAATTAACAATAAAATATACCTAAAATAAAAATAAATTTTGGGAACTAACTCGACATTAAGGAGTACGAAAAATAAATGTTGGCCGATTCTCGGACCTACCTAATATGCTCACAAAATTTCATAACAATCGCTGCAGCCGTTTCGGAGGAGTTTGGCAACAAACACCGCGATACGAGAATTTTATAATATTAGAAAATTATTATAAATCTGGGTTCTTAATAACAAATGGTGTAAAAGGGTATAAATCTTCTTCTGGAATATTTAAATTGGACACTAAACCAATAAACCAATTCCTTCCTTTCATAATATAAAACAACAATTAAAATGTAATGATACTTTATATTCACGCTATATCTACTCGAAAACTCTTTACTGTATACAATAAATGATAAGTACCTCATTAATTTTCTTGGCGGCACTTTTCAACAGGTGTTTTTCCTAACCGGTAGTAGCTTTGTTATTTACGAGCGCTTGTTACAGGCCTAAACTGGATAAATGTTATCCCTACTAATATTATAAATGCGAAAGTAACTCTGTCTGTCTGTCTGTCTGTTACGCTTTCACGCTAAAACTACTGGACCGATTTAAATGAAATTTGGTAAAAAGAAAGTCTGGATCCTGAGAAAGGACATAGGCTACTTTTTAACCGACTGCAAAAAAGGAGGAGTTCTACGCGGACGAAGTCGCGGGCAGAAGCTAGTTGGTTTATAAATACATTTAATATTAATGTGTAAAATTTTTACGGTGTTTGGAGTCGCACTCCGCCGACGCACAGTTAGACTGATTTTCATATTTTTTTGTATTTTGTAGATATGAGAATAGGTCATTAGGTTTTTTTAGAGCAAAAAAGTTTTCAGACTTATTGTTAAACCAAATCCGGTTATTTTTGTCGGTACTATGTGGTTATTTAAATTATTTAAAGCACTTTACAAGTTTTTATAAGGAATATAAGAATAGGAATAATTGATCCTAATCAATTATTCCTATATCTAACTTATAATCAACTTGTACGTGTTAATTATTTATTTAGTTATTAATTTCGCGGTTATTACAGATTGGACTTACGTATTTTATTTACCTAGACTTTAGCGTTATCGTCAGATCAGTCGTGCTACGATTATGGAAGGTGTAAAGGTCAAACGTGAGCCAATAAAATAAAATACGCGAGTTAAATCCGTTTATAGTTGTTTTAGAGAATATTCAGTATTTTATAAACATGTATAAAAAACATGGCCGCCGTGTTCTGCAAACATTGAATGCAATTGAAGTTTAGACACACTGCTGTAACGAGCACGAAAACAACGTCATTCAGCAAGCAAAATTTGAATCTCTCTTTCTTATGCACGGCGCAAATGCATAGAAAGAAAGAGATGGATGCACAAAGAACTCCTATTTCGCGCTAGTAGTTAGTTCAGTACAATGAAAGCGTTGATTTCAATGACGCTGGAACTGAGGTCGGAGAGTTAATTTGGAGTGTTTGAAATACGCTTGTATTGGGAAAAGATAAACGATAGAAAGTTTTCAGTCTAATATTAACACAAAGACTTTAACTTCAAGAGTTATCTACAATTTATTTCTCATTATTTCATACATTATAGTGAGATCGTCAAAAATACACAAAAAAAAGCAGAGAACAAAACCAAAAATACTAGTAGACATTTGGGTGATTCCACGGGCGTTTCAACCGCCGTCCGTCCGTTGTCCTGAATATTGAAGAAATGAGCTACAACAAGAATTACGTTTTGATGCGACGACATACTGCGCTCGCACTTGTCGTCAAAATTAATAGAGTTTAAATCTTATTGTAGCTTAATTCTTCAATTCCCATAAATATGGCAAGGGACTGACGGCGGTTGAAACGCCCATGGAATCACCCATTTACAAAATGTCATTATGGTAATGTTAAATGTACAGTTACTTTGTTAGTAAAAAATGTTAGTCTTAAGATATCTTTAATCAATCTTTTACTGCAATAAATTGATGAAAAATTGGATTTATAAATTTATATATGAAATTATTCAATTTACTTACATTTCGGCGATTATTTTTAATGTACCTATATAGATAGTATATAGTTTTTATATTTCTACATAGTTAAGTAAACAAGTATTGAAAAACAATGTTATAATAGAACGAAACCTCCTGTGTGCCAGACTCGATCAAATATATGTCAAATTACCAACCTATTTGTAACTAAATTGTCATTTTTTTTTATTAAAAATCAATATTCTCGTAGGTATCAAAAGTTCGTAATAACATTACGACGGTAAAATAAATCAAAGTGAACTGCATTCAGCAAACTCCATTGAAACAGGTGTTAACTAAGAAATCTCCGGCGCCGTTGGAAATCACATTTTCTACACGGAAAAGCAATTACACAGTGATGAAGGCACAAACACCGCTGCATAAGTTTTAATTGTAAAGTTGGACTTAATTTTGAGCATATCTTTGGTGTAATGTGCTTGGGTTACACTAAGCGGTTTTATTTTGAATTCTAAGTCACTCTCTCTCATTTTAAAGTGCTCTTTCAATTGGAATGAAACAACTATTAACGGATTTAACTTGCGTAATTTTATTTTAGTTGGAATGAAACAACTATTAACGGATTTAACTCGCGTATTTTTATTTTATTTTATTAGCTGACGTTTCGGATTCTTTACAGTTTCCATAATCGTAGCATGACTGAGCTGACAATAGTCTAACGCTTCATACAAGTCTACAAGCGTCTAACGCTTCATACAAGTCTACAAGCGTTAGACTATTGTCAGCTCAGTCATGCTACGATTATGGAAACTGTAAAGAATCCGAAACGTCAGCTAATAAAATAAAATAAAAATACGCGAGTTAAATCCGTTAATAGTTGTTTCATTCCAATGTGTAATAACCGCGAAGGCATCAGAAATTATTTATTTTAGTTGCTAACGTTCTGGATTCTTTAGGTTACATAATCGTAGCACGATTGAGCTGGCAATAGGCGTAGCGTTAGATTCCAATGTGTAATAGCCGCGAAGGCATCAGAAATTATTTAAAAAGGTATGTAAAGATCACGGCTACTTTTTGGTAATTTTCTAGCAGAACGCCTCAAGCATCTCTTTAAACTCAGTTAATTTAGTTTGAGGATTTAGTCCCCGATGCAAAGTGATCGTTTTAATTATTTGATTCAGACCAATTCGGATCAGCTGTGGCCAATTTTGATATTATACAATTAGGTACTTACGACTTCAATGATATTGGTATCAATACAAGAACAGATAAATTTAAGATATTCAGTGGGAATTAAACCTACAGGTTAAATTCCCACTGAATATCCCATCCCAATATCATTTAAATTTATGATTAAACCATAGATATTGCTCGATTTTCGATTGACACATTCTAGTAAATATTTCAAAAACGACGGGGTGTTATAAGTTTGACGTGTCTGTCTGTCTGTGTGTGTGTGTGTGTGTGTGTGTCTTCCTGTGGCATCATAGCTCCCAAACGCCTGAACCGATTTTGATTCTGTTTTTTTTGTTTGAAAGGTAATTATTTTGATACCATAGTTGACCTACACATAAATTCGTTTTTCTGAAAAAAACCCTACAGTTTTTACACATCTAGTCCTAGGTATTATTTTCCATTGTTCATTGCAAAAGTTTTGTACAAATTTTCTCAATCAACGTGAACTCAACTATTCTAGCTTTATTATACTAGTTTTCGATATCAATTTAACTTGGTCCAGCAAAAGAATGAAGTCGAGAGTCGGTTACTAAAAGTTTAATGGGTACTAGAACATTCTGCATACGTACCTATAAGTACTAGTAACCTATAGTGATTGTACCCTAACAAACCCTATTTTTGACCGCGGGTAAGACTGAGGGGTTAGACTAGGTAGGTTACTCGTTTTGGGTCAACGAGAAACAAATGACTATGTGACTGTTTTTATGAATTGAAGTGAGCTACTATTATATCACGACCGCCATACCGTCCTCCCCACAGACACATCCCGCACACTAAAACAAAGCGGCCTCACACACTCGGCCCCACATTTAGCAAATTCGAACAACGGCCCCGCTGGCGGGGTCGAAGATGTTTACCTGGCACGAGATTCACACTTACTCGCAAGAACCTTCTGTAACCGCATTATAATCGTGATAACCGAGGTATGACTCTCACTCCTCACGCCTCACGGGAGGCCTTTGGTACGGTCAGGGTTCAAATGTTAATAGTTCTTAAAGAAGCCCATAGTCCTTCGCCTATAGGCTATAGTCCGATTTTGCAATAAAGACCCGTAGCAGGTCAAGTAGCTTCAGTGTTCAGTTTGAAAATAACGACGGGTCAGCATTCGTTTGCAATGTCAATTTTATAAGTACATTATTTATTTTTTATTTGTTTCGTTAGTCTTTGCTATTATAGAGTGCAACTTGTCTATGGGTGGTGTGGTTTTGAAATAGTGTGTGAAAGTAGTATAACCTCTGGTTTGAAATATTATGTTCTAGCCGTGGGTGCGGACTTTTCGGCATTACTTAAATGAAGTGCTTAATTTTATTTATGAAAGTGACGAAAGCTTTTCGTTTATAGTGTTTTATGCTGTTATAAAACTGTTTTTATTTAAAAGCTTTTTAAAAGCGTTAATAGATATCGTTATTTTATAAAAAACCGACAAGAAACTGGTTATAGGTAAGGTAGTCTATAATCATATTTATTTCAAAATAAATATACTAACGATATCGTAGGTTGAGTCAAAGCTTTTTTTTTATGTTAGAATTGTATCTTGAAATTCGAGAATATGTATTATGTTAACCTTAAAATTTATTTTCTGTGTTCGGCAAAATGGATTCTATTGTGGTTTGAAAATAGAAAGAAAATAGTTACTTTGTATACTATTTTCAGTTTCTTTTCTTTAAAGAATGCTAACTCTGTTCAGCTCAATAGTATCAATAGTTAAGTAATTTCTTAAGTAAATCTAATAGAAAATATAAGTTTCTTTTTGGTACAAAATATATTATTAGGTACTTCAATATTCCCACCTATTTTTATTAAAGCGATCGTTATTCTATAATGAACAATTTTATTTTTATTACCAAAATGTTTCCATCGCGCCTTCGCGGTTATTACACATTGGAATGAAACAACTATTAACGGATTTGACTCGCGTATTTTTATTTTATTTTATTAGCTGACGTTTCGGATTCTTTACAGTTTCCATAATCGTAGCACGACTGAGCTGACAATAGTCTAACGCTATATGGAAACTGTAAAGAATCCGAAACGTCAGCTAATAAAATAAAATAAAAATACGCGAGTTAAATCCGTTAATAGTTGTTTCATTCCAACAAGTAATTTATTTTATAAATAAAAGTTATTTATAATGCTTCTCATGTTTCCTATTTGAAAACAAGACATTATTTCTCACTTACAAATTTGTTTGACCCAGATACCTTTATAAAATTTCAGTTTAACTTTTCAGTACAAAAGGGACTGAAATTTGCTTATTCCCT
This sequence comes from Polylopha cassiicola, assembly GCA_038024825.1. Lineage (NCBI taxonomy): Eukaryota > Metazoa > Arthropoda > Insecta > Lepidoptera > Tortricidae > Polylopha > Polylopha cassiicola. The sequence goes on along the minus strand of CP149053.1, from coordinate 2,154,717 downwards.
CTCATTTCTTTATAAAACTTGGGTCAATCGAGGACTACGGATTAACTTTGAATGGCTACCAAGAATCGCATTTTGCTAAATGAGAAAAACCTCCCTGGTTATTCAGTTATTTTTTCAACAATATCGTTTTTACTGCAGTCATTAGCTGTGTTTTCGTTTTATTTTTGCACTAGTGAGGAAAGGAGACAGAGCATTCGTGTGGCCTCTCTTCTCGTCATGCTACTCGTCATGCTCTCCGTCATGCACTGCTCCGCATTTTGTCTGTTTAAAGAGAGTCAAAGGACTGCAAGGCGAAACGTACCGCCATGAATTAGAGTGTAGCCAGAGACGGCAGCAATAGGAGCATAGTGTAGCGTAGGCGTTATACTTAATAGATTGATTTTATTATCTGTGGTAAAAGTCTTGGTTGTTTTATCTGTGAATGGAGATACGAATAGTAGTGGCAGCTTATGTAAACGGTTGGTTAGTTGATATAAAATAATAAAAGCGTTATCAAAGAAGAACCCTTTAATGTATTATTATGGCACGGGTTGCTTACTCACTAACAGTACTTAGTCACATACTGTAATAAAGTCTTCTAAGATTTACAGCCTCTTAAATACAAGGTTTAAATAATGCCCTCACGTCGGTGCCTAATGCCTTGATATATTATTATTATATGCCTAAAATTAGACACACAAAAGGCTATAAAAGGCGGGCTCAGCCATCAAAGAATATTATAACGTATTACGCACATGGGTAATGTTAAAATATTGTTAATATACCTTCATAAAATGTATAGAGGCTACAGATATTGAGAACTATCTATGTCATGTGGTATTACGGCTAGGAGATTTACAAAACAAGGCCATTGTAATGAAACAACTATTAACGGATTTAACTCGCGTATTTTTAGTTTATTGTTTTTGCTGACGTTTCGGTATCTTTACAGTTTCCATAATCGTAGCACGACTGAGCTGACAATAGTCTAACGCTAAAGTGATTCAAAACAATGCCATTTTGAAATACGGCGGTTCAACGATTAGCCGGATTTTCATTAAGTGTCGCAGTTGTAACCTAACCTAATTTTCTGCCAGTAATTGGAATTTCATGCGGGTCTGTCTTAACGTAACCTAACTTTTCTTTTTTTGTTATTTCTTCATTAATAATTGAAGACAGTATTACAATGATAATGTAGCTATTCTTTAAACTGCCATATTTCAAAACGGCCTTGTTATGTAAAACGGCTAGCCGTAATTTAAAATGGCGGATTATAAGTACAATCCGGTGTCGACATAAATATTATTAGTATAGAATCACTTTTGCGAAATATTTTCTCAAGTAATAACGTAAATATGTACGTAAATAATAATAACTACTGTCAACTAGACTTACGGGTAAATATATATTTATTGCCTCTTATTTCATACCTGGAATTCCTTTTTCTTTTGCATGAGAGGAAAAATAAATGATAGCTCATTAAAAGAACGTCTAATACATTATTATTTCGTGTTGCTTAATTAGAAAAATATAATTAACGCTTTTTTGCAAAATCATTTGATTAACGGGATGTAGGCGCCAATCGAAGCATATTAATTAAATAAGTTTAATAATTAGAAATGTACACCGTTTATAATTAAATATAGTCTATTGGTATGAAACAACTACGAGTATTAACGGATTCAACTTGTTTGAATCCGATAGATGTCGCTGTTCCGTAGGTTAAACTTGCAATCGATGTGTTCCGCTAGAATACATAGGTTTTGCTAAGAGTTTTGAATATATTGTCTTTCGTCCTGCAACGGTTGTTTCATTCTATTAGTAGGATAGCAATCTCAGGGAACATTAGGGCCACGCGTTTGTTCACAACTCGTTTCGGATTCTTTACAGTTCGTAATCGTAGCACGACTGAGCTGACAATATAGTCTAACGCTAAAGTGATTCCAATGTGTAATAACCGCGAAGGCATCAGAAATGATTAAAGACTAGCGGCCCGTCCCGGCTTCGCACGGGGGGACTTAAGATTTTTTTAAGGCCTCAGAAACGATACTTTTCCCCCGTTTTTGAAACATTTTCGGTTACTGCTCCGCAACTATAAGACCTAGCGTGATATTATATAGCCTATGTTACTCGGGGATAATGTAGCTTTCCAAAGGTGAAAGAATTTTTGAAATCGGTCCAGTAGTTTCGGAGCCTATTCATTACAAACATACAAAAATACAAAAATACAAAAATACAAATCTTTCCTCTTTATAATATTATATTAGTATTAGTATAGAAGTATAGATAAGTCTAGGTAAGATTAGGACGCGTTAGGAGGCGTTTAGTTAGTAACTTGGGATTAGGGGATTTAGTCCACTGACGTTGTTACAGGTTCGAATTCCGTTAGGGGTAGATATCTTAGTTTAGGACTAGATCAATTGTCTAAAGATATTTCTATTTATTTAACTACCTATTTGGGAGTTCAAAAACTGAAGATTTTTCTGTCAAAAAAAGTTACCTACAATTAGGTTATTTGAGTTTTTTAAAAGGCTATATAGAAGCAGGCACGTGTACGAGGTATAATAATATATTTTTCGGGTACTTATTAAATATGTTTTTGACTTCAATGTCAATAGAACGATGTTATCGAATAAGTCGACGGTAGTACTTCAAAGTTCGCTGAAAAATGGCGGCTTTGTGTAGACTTTATGATTTCCAAGTAGGTAAGAAATATCATTAGGTACGTACCTAACCCTGTTTGTCTATACTAATATAATAAAGAGGAAAAGTTTGTTTGTTTGTATTGAATACGCTCCTAAACAACTGGACCGATTTGAAGAATTCTTTCACTGTTGGAAAGCTACACTTTTCCCGAGTGACATAGGCCATAAAAAAAGAAATCCAGGCGAAGCCGGGGCGGGCCGCTAGTATACATATATACGAATTAATTCTTGTATTATCATGAGCTTATTTTGACGGCCTGTTGGTCAGAGCACCTGACTACGAGACTGGAGGTTGCGAGTTCGAATCCTGCTAGGGGTAGATGTCTGTGTGATGAACACGGGCGTCTGTATTTGAATTTTTGATATCTAACATGTATTTATGTAATTTTATCCGTTGTCTACTCATAATAGGTACCTATAAACTATACAGTTCCCATAATAGTAACCGGCCGAGCTGAAGTCATGTGATTTTAGACAAAGGGTATAAAGTCTCAAGTAATAAAAGTATGACGTCATAGTTCAACGTTTTGCGAAGTTGTGGAAATCTAACAATTGTTAGAAAAGCGAAATTTTCCGAACGAATTGGAAGAAAATTGGTGACCAGCGTCACTGCTATCAGCACTTTGTGTAAATAAAGGATTTGTTATTTTATATTTTTGCTGGGAAATTCTTATAAATTTAGTTTTGATACGTCAAATACACATACCCATAATAAAATTATTATTATTGCCCTCTGTATCCCTCTGGAGGAGCCATTGCCTGATCCTTTTCTTAAATATTCATTTTAGTATTTAACAAACAGCATAAAACAAACTTTAATTACAGTCAGTGTCAAACATAATAATATCTGAATTCGAATGAGCTACCCGCCCTCTTTTTTTTTCAAACGGAGCTACCTTTAAAGTCTATTTCCTAGGGTCTTTAGTCCTGACCGACCCGAAGCCCCCCAGAATGGGGGTCGCACCTCGGCTCGGGCCGTCAGAAGTGTTAACACGATTATGTGGCAGGTGGACAGAAGGTTGCGGGTAAGTTCGACTCGTGCCGGGTGTGTTTGACCCCGCCGGCGGGGCCGCTGTAACATTATCGAGTATGCTAGGTGTGAGTGAGGCCGCATGCCGCGCGACAGTTGCCTGTATGTGTTGGACCCCGCCGGCGGGGCCGCTGTAACACTATCGAGTATGCTAGGTGTGAGTGAGGCCGCATGCCGCGCATATTGTCAACTCAGTCGTGCTGCGATTATGGAAACTGTAATAACCACGATGGCATCAGAAATTAAGCCTTAATTACTTGATGGATAAAGAAAAGCAGTCATCATAAGTATATTTGATTTCCGATCCAATCAACTAGGTCTTTTTGTTTGCCAGGTCGCAGATCAGCGTTTTTCTATAAACGCCACTGTCCTAAACAAATGTTGGAGCGTTACTTGGCAAAATTTACCCTCATTAAAATTCGTGGGGTACGAATTTATATCCCCAGCTGCTTCGAACCGTAATCTTAAGGAGCAGTATGTTAGGAAAATATAAATTAACGTTGGAATGAAACAACTATTAACGGGTTTAACACACGTAGTTTATTTTATTGGCTGACGTTTCGGAGCCTTTGGCGATTCCATAATCGTAGCACGACTGAGCTGACAATAGTCTTATGCTAAAGTTTTTAAAATACGCCAGTTAAATCTGTCTTTAGTTGTTTCATTCCAATGTATAACTTTGCATATTATTATAATAATTTCTGATGCTTTCGCGGTAACAGTTTAGCGTTAGACTATGGTCAGTTCAAGCTACAATTACGCTAACGCTAAAGTTACATTTAAGCGCTAAAGTTACCTACACTTAAATGTTAGACTATCGTCAGCTCAATTATGCTACAAATATGGGAACTGTTAAGTTTTCGAAACGTCAGCAAAAAAATAAAATACGCCAGTTAAATCCTTTATGGTTGTATCATTCTAATGTGTAATAGCTGCGATAGCATCATAAATTTTGCATTTATTTTGGGTTAATTTTTTTAAATTGTTGTTGTGTAGATTTTCTTTTGTTTCTTTACTGTTTCCAACAAGCTTGTGATGGGATCACTACTTGCCTATTCGTACTTTTCTATTTGCATAATTTGGTTCAAACCTACGACAAATCCTTATAATTTTGTGGCTCTAGTATTTCCAAGTTTGACCCTCATTCTATACACGTTTTCTAGAAATAGTTGGCATTACCTAAGTTTTATATATTTCCTTTTTTGGGTAACTGTATAGGTTTATAATAATTTCTGTTCTATCGTGGTTATTACTTATTGGAATGGTTTTTTTTAATATTCCTTACATTGTACCTTTAGTGTTAAACTAATAGACTATCGTGTTATATTAGTTCAGTTGACTCCGAATATGGTAGCTGTAAAGTTTTCTAAACGATACTATAACAATATCATATATAGTTTATATTATCCCTACTAATATTATAAATGCGAAAGTAACTCTGTCTGTCTGTCCGTCTGTCTGTTACGCTTTCACGCTAAAACTACTGGACCGATTTAAATGAAATTTGGTACAAAGAAAGTCTGGAGCCTGAAAAAGGACATAGGCTACTTTTTAACCAACTACAAAAAAGGAGGGGTTCCACGCGGACGAAGTCGCGGGCAGAAGCTATAAACTATATTTAAAAAATGACAGCATAAAAGAAGAGTCAATCGGAAAGTAACGATTCAATCCGATGATATTTGTCATTTTGCTTAAACGATAAGAACCTTATTGACTAAGCAATAAAGGCCATTATATGATTTCTCTAGTACAGGGCTTAATTGCTTAATGACCACACTACAACTTCCTATAAAAGTTTCCTACATTATAACATCACATTTTGTCTCTCTCTATCATTAGGTTCTTTACCTAGGGAAGTAAGGGACAGAACTAGATAGCCATCGAAGGCTAAGACGAGTCTATTAGGTGCCATACCAAACATGCTACAGCCGAAGTGCTACGCTTCGTAGCGCTACGAACTCGTAGAAGTCCTCGTAGCACGTGAGTTAGCAAGTTAGGTGATGTGATGTTGTTATGAAATCTCTTCACCTATGGAGTTCTGTCACAGATTTAGAAACAGCGGAGTCACTTTATAGAAAAACTAGCGGTCCGCCCCGGCTTCGCACGGATCCCTTATTTTTTTTAAATATTCTATAGCCTATGTCACTCAGGAATAGTGTAGCTTTCTAACAGTGAAAGAATTTATAAAATCGGTCCAGTCGTTTTGAAGCCTATTCAATCCAAACAAACAAACCTTACCTATTTATTAAATTAGTTTAGACACGCTAATACTTCATAATATCTTATTAGTGAGGTTTCAGATGCACTTCGACCCATTGGGATCTTTTATTTATTTATTTATTATTTATTGGACAATAAAAAACAAATGTACAAAAGGCGGACTTAATGCCATACGGCATTCTGTACCAGACAACCTTCTTTTGTGCCCACTTCTCCCTTAGCTTACTCCAGGTTCTCCATAACCGATTCCATGTATCGTATTATGTCTCCCTGTCGCAATGCCTCGAAGTCTCCAGGCTCCAGGTATTCGGAGCCGAGTATCTTCAATAATCTTCAATCTATATCTGGTGAGGGCGTCGCAGTGGCACACCAAGTGTTCCACAGTTTCACATTCCTCATAGCCTACGGGCCGGCAAATATCACACACACTTATTTAAGAAAACAAAATTTTAAGAAAATCGATGCAGTCGATTTGGAGTAAAATTGTATATATGTCAATTAAATAGACCTCTATAAAATGTATAAACCAACATGTCCTCATAAACCTTGCAATAAACGATCGTTTTTTCATATCATCGAATAGTTTATTTTAATCTATGTAAATTGTTAGGTTGCAGTACTAGTTAAACTACATTTACCGGAAGGCAATATTAGAGCCCTTTAGAAGCTTAACCAGTTTAAAGTTAGTTATCTACAAGAGCTGCAAATACAGCCTTTGTAGCCCACCTGTACAGGAAGTTCCAAACTAAACAAGCTACATTCGAAACTTACTTGTAAACTGTACTTATTGATATTAATGAAGGCTCTCTTCATAAATAAAGGCTATTAGTAAATTTTTAACCTACTTCAAAAATGGAGGTTCTCAATTCGGGGTTCTTTTTTTATGTATGTTCCTCGATTACTCAAAGATGCCTGGATTTTTTATTATGACACAAAAAGAGGGGTAGACATTTAATTATGCCTATATAGAATGCACGCCCGTGCTTATAAGGAAGTAAATTCTCGGAAGTAAAGGGTTTTTTAGTTACACTGAGCGATTGACTATATTGTTATTACTAGCGACCCGCCCCGGTTTCACACGGGTGCTATAAACATTCTCTTAAATCATTCTATTAAAAACTAGTTGTCCGCCCATGCTTCGCACGGATCCCTTTTTTATAGCCTATGTCACTCGGGAATAGTGTAGCTTCCCAACAGTGGTTTTTTTTCAAATCGGTCCAGTAGTTTTGGAGCCTATTCAATCAAAACAAACAAACCTTTCTTCTTTATAATAATACTAGCGGCCCGCCCGCGACTTCGTCCGCGTGGAACTCCTCCTTTTTTGCAGTCGGTTAAAAAGTAGCCTATATTCTTTCTCATGCTTCAGACATTCTTTGTACCAAATTTCTTTTAAATCGGTCCAGTAGTTTTAGCGTGAAAGCGTAACAGACAGACAGGCAGACAGACAGAGTTACTTTCGCATTTATAATATTAGTAGGGATGTAGTAATAAGCGATTCGCCCCGGTTTCACACGGGTGCTATTTTAAACATTCTTAAGAATTCTCTATTAAAAAAACCGCTTCAAAATACGTTGTGTAGGTTTAAAGATTACTATGTTCAAATCTTTAAACCTGCACTACAAGTCAGAAAGGTCAAGAAATAAAGATATTTTTGTTAATACCTGTAAAACAAAGAGTTAGGAATCGTACAAATGAGGTGTAATAACGAAGTCCGGGTGGCTTATTACCCCGGGGAGTTATACTAAATTCTGAAGTCCTCCACTCGTAAACATAATTAGGGTTTGCCGGTTTATTAGGAGACACGATAAAACAATTACTAGATTTTTTCTATACTAATATTATAAAGAGAAAAGGTCTGTTTGTTTAAATTGAATAGACTCCAAAACGACTGGACCGGTTTTAAAAACTCTTTCACTGGAAAGCTACACTATTCCCAAGTGACATAGGCTATAAAAATAAGGAATCCGGGCGAAGTCGGTGCGGACAGCTAGTTATATATAATATAAACACAAAAAAAAGCTCACTGCTAGGTCACTCAGGTAAATATTCTATTGTTATTGTACATAATTATTTTACGAATGATCGGTAGTTTAAATTTGTAATATCTTTTTTACGCGCACACACACACACACATACACACACACACACGCACGCACACACACGCGCGCGCTCTGCACGCACACACACAGAAACAGAGAGTGAGTGTGTGTGAGAGAGACGTCAAACTTAGAACAACCAGTCGTCGTTAATGTATACCCACATATATTTAAGTATTAATTTATCTTCTTCTTCTTCTTATATATAAAAATGAAATGTGTTGGTAAGCGCATAACTCGACAACGCCTGGACCAATTTGGCCATTTTTTTTTAAATGTTCGTTGAAGTCCAAGGATGGTTCTTACGGCGAGAAAAAATCGAATAATTGCCGGGAAAGCCCTAAAAAAAAGGCCCTTTTCTTTTCCCATACAAACGTTGTCCAACTAAAGTTAACTAATTCGAATTTCGAACGGGCAGGATGACGTCTGCCAGGACCGCTAGTGACAATAATAAAAAACTAGATGTATATAACGTTACTAGCGGCCCCGGCAGACGTCGTCCTGCCCGTCCGATTGTTTCGTCAAAGATCTGTCAAAGTCTTCTGTCACTTCTTCATAAGGCTTCATATTTTCCCTGTTTTTTGCACATTTTCCACTGTTTCTTCGCTCCTATTGGTCGCAGCGTGATGTTATATAGCCTAAAGCCTTCCTCGATAAATGGTCTATCCAACAAAAAAAGAATTTTTGAATTCGTACCAGTAGTTCCTGAGATTAGCGCGTTCAAACAAACAAACAAACAAACAAACAAACAAACTCTTCAGCTTTATAATATTAGTATAGATTACAATGTTATATCGTCCAGTGACATAAGGGCTTGCAATTACACAAGATTAACTGCACAGGTTAGGATTAGTCTGAGATTAGGGACACTACAAAAGGACCAATAAATGCAGCCCCCTTAATAACATATTTACCACGGCTTTATTACCCTTTTAACACTTAATCATAATAATTGCAGTAAACTTTGCGGTTGTGAAAATTGTGCTCTGTGGTTTTACTCGTTTTATAAGCTAGCTCTGTGTTTTTTAACCTTTTTAAAAATGAGACTCCCATAGTAGATCAAAGTAATTTATTTCTCAAAAGTCTTATAATATAAAATTATGACAAATTATACGAACTCGTATTGAGATCGTCAGAAAAAAATAATAAGGCTTAAGAATAAATAACGGCAAAATATTATACATGTCCTTACAATACAATTTTGTTATGCGTAGAATGTCAATTTTAATTACGTAATCCCTACTAATATCCCTACTAATATTATAAATGCGAAAGTAACTCTGTCTGTCTGTCTGTCTGTCTATTACGCTTTCACGCTTAAACTACTGGACCGATTTAAATGAAATTTTATACAGAGAAAGTCTGGAGCCTGATAAAGGACATAGACCACTTTTTAACCGACTGCAAAAAAGGAGGAGTTCCACGCGGACGAAGTCGCGGGCAAAAGCTAGTTATTTATAACAGGTTTTTTTATTGATCAATGAAAAAATATAGATAGATAAACACTGATTCAGATTAAAAGATAAATAATAATATGTTTCCTCGTTAATTAGAAAATAAAAAATATTCTAGACGATTATTTATTTTGTCCGACAAAAAAAGTAACATCATACTTCGTTTTGCTAGACAAAAAAATAACATCACACTGATCAGTATTTGTTGTTGTGACGTCACAAGCTCTTACAGAGCTTTGTGAAAAATAAATGAGGTCTTGAATAGTGCATCCGAGGAATCAAAATGGACAACAAAATGCACGGTACATTTGCATTGTGGAAGCCATTAGTCCGCAGACGTTTCCCGGGACACGGACATACGCATTAGTAACTATTAGCTGAGACACTGATTTGTACTGAGTGTACTTGCATTTGGTTTGTATAGGCCTCGCCGTGGAAACTAGAAATCTAATTTCATGACGGCCTGTTGGTCTAGTGGTTAGAGGCCCTGACTACGAAACCGGAGGTTGCGGGTTCGAATCCCGCTAGGGGCAGATGTCAATGTGATGAGCACTGGCATCTGTACCTGAGTCTTGGATGTTTTATATGTATTTATGTATATTTATCCGTTGTCTAGTACCCATAACACAAGCTTTGCTTAAAATGGGACTAGATAATTGGTGTGAATTGTCCAAAGATATTTATTTATTATTATTATTTATCTAATGCATAATTAAGGAATACTACAAATATAGAACCAAATCATTATTGTAGTATTATTAAATCGGTACCAATTTGGTTCATTTACAAATCGCCTGGAGCTATTATGTCCAATTCGGATGGAGGCAGAATGCAATTGACATAGAGTTAGGATAATATACCTAGTTTAGAGACGGCCTCAGCAAATCTCTCAGACGAATTTTTTTTTATCGCCACATTGACGTCTTACGGTCTATCGTGCGGGCACTGTAAGACGGAGGAGCAAAAGCCCAAACTATATACAAAAAAATATTAGCAGCTACCGTTTATAAGTGCGATGAGCAATGCTAGGAGCAGCGTGGGCAAAGGGAGCACCAAGGCAGCGCGAGGAACAAAGATAAGAGCAGTGTGGGTAGAGAGGGAGCAATGAGGCAGAACAGCGAGGAATAGTACTAGGGGCAATGTGGATGGACAGGAAGCATTGAGGCATCGCGAGGAGCAGAGCTAGGACCAGTGTGGGCAAAAAGCACAGGTGCAGAGTGATGAGCATCGCTAGAAATAGTGAGTGCAGAGGGAACATCGATGCAGCGCGAGGAACAAAGCAATAAGCAGAGCTGGGAGTAATGTGGACAGAGAGGGAGCATCGAGACAGCGCGAGGAGTAGAGTGATGACCAGCACTAGGAGCAGTGTAGCTGCAGTATATATAATTTACACCTTTGCATTTTCGTAAGTATAACCATATCTATTGATTCTAAATCTATGGAAACTGCCGGTGGATTCGGTCCGATACACGAGTTTGAATAGATAGTACACTTTAATTGGAAAAGCGGTATCAAGTACGTGGATAATGTAAATTGATTTAGTTTGAACTAAATGAGAAGACTGTTCTGCAGTGTTTAAATCTTATGTACAAAGGGAACAGACCATAATTTTTTACCTACCTAAAAAGTTCGCTGGGTCAGCATATATAAGTATAGATATATGTATATATATATATAGATAAATTAGATAGATGGGTTTTGGCATTGTGATGATGGTAGGTCTTACTTGGGTTGACCCAACTATACCTACGCCAAATTAAAGTCAAACAACCTGCTATCTTACCAAAGAAAGAAAGGAACCTGCCTTACTCCCTTGCTAAATAACAAAATCACTCTCTTCCTTAATTACGTCAGTCCAAAACTAAGCGAATGTTCGAACAAAAAGGTTCATCGGTCTTTTTGCATTAAATACAAACTTAGCAGTTCCAAAGTTAGGAAAACATCGCAAGCCCATTAGTGGGACGGCTGGCGTGGAAAGTGCTTAACTAGTCATTGCGAAATTACCTTAAGCCTACCCGTGTATATGTTAACTTAACTATCGTTTGATGAAGTTATAAGTGTCATAACAGACCTATGCTGTAATAATTTACAACACGGTATCAGTATCATAACTTATTACGATGCTATGTAACAATATTTCACGACACACAGACAAGAGATGGACCATACAAACTACAAGATGGAAAGGACCAAATGGCAAACGGAATGCTGGAAGACCAATAAAACGGTGGGCTGATGATATTATACAGGTGTGTGGAAAAAACTGGACTGATAAGATAAAGAAAGATAAGGAGAGATGGAAGAAGCTAGAGGAGGCCTTTACCCAAAGAGGGGTCCATATTTCAAACAAAGAAAATTAACCACACTAGCACTAAATTAAGTTTACTAACCAAAGTACTTACTAACATTTGAAATGTAGATCGAAATATGGAATAAAAAAGGCTTTATTATTATTATTATTTATTATATTATTATGTAACTATAGCGGTGTTATAAGTTATGATGCATTGTTATGCATCAAACAAGGTACAATATTGAAGGGGTTTCTAAAATAATCCCTACTAATATTATAAATGCGAAAGTAACTCTGTCTGTCTGTCTGTTACGCTTTCACGCTAAAACTACTGGAACGATTTAAATGAAATTTGGTACAAAGAAAGTCTGGAGCCTGAGAAAGGACATAGGCTACTTTTTAACCGACTGCAAAAAATGAGGGTTCCACGCGGACGAAGTCGCGGGCAGAAGCTAGTACTAAATAAATTTAAAAAATATGAATAGTAGGTACATTGAAATGAAACTACTATAACGGATTCAACTCGTGTATTTTATTTTACTTAAAAAATTATTTAAGCGTTAGACTATGGTCACTGGTCAGCTCAGTCGTGCTACGAATATGTGAACAGTTTTCGAAACGTCAGCAAATAAAATACGCGAGTTAAATCCGTTATAGGTAGTTGTTTCATTCCAATGTGTTATAACCGCGAAGGCATCAGAAATTATTATTAGTCATAATAATAAGGGGCCATACATAAAGTGGATATCATATTTTACTAAAACCATCAAATTAATAATTATAAAGAACCTACAGATAGGTTTTTTTCACAAAAACTTGGTCAAAATTTACTAGCGAATTTCACATAATAAGAAGTAGCGGTATCTATAACAACAATTTCTAAAACGACGCTACATAACATCACGCTAAACAAAGCGCTCTAACCAAAACCTATTCATATAAGATAAAACAAACTAAAAAATCGGTTCATGCGTTAGGGAGCTATGATGCCACAGACAGACACACACACACACACACAGACAGACAGACAGACACGTCAAACTTATAACACCCCGTCGTTTTTGCGTCGGGGGTTAAAAACAAAGTCATTAAAATTCTCGTTACAAAATCCATCCTTTGACTGTCAACTATGAAATTAAAGCGATGGCACAAAACTCTGGTAACATTGTTAAAATAACCGGGGCGATGCAGCGCAGTTTGTAAAGTGCAGTGTATATTATGAAATATTGGTTGCTAAATAAATTTCGAAGCACTCAGCGCTTGTTTATCGGATGGCCAGTTAGGGGCAATAAACGCAACGCCCGTACCTAGTCGCAAATCCTGAATTTTGGCAACCACAACTGTTTGTTAAGTTTATGTGGAATTTGAAAATCGTTTGGAATTTAGAGGTACTTTTATTAATGATTATACTATTATCTGATGCCTTCGCGGACGAATATGGGAAAAAAGTTTTCGAAACGTAACAATATAATAAATTACTTACGCGAGTTATATCCATTATAATTGTTTTATTCCAATGACTAAAAACGGAATCAAAATCGGTTCATGCGTTAGGGAGCTATGATGCCACAGACAGACACACACACACACACACACACACAGACAGACACGTCAAACTTATAACACCCCGTCGTTTTTTCGTCGGGGGTTAAAAATTATGTAATAGTAGGATTAGTACTATTAGTAGGTATGTATTAGGCATGACGACTGGGTAGGTAGTGAAAACGAAATTCTATTTAGTCCGTTAGTTAGATTAAAAAATGATTAGACACGTATTTTTTCTTTTCTCAAATAAAAAAAAAAATAACAAAGATAATAAAGCTTTTGAGTGGGGGCAGGTGACGTCATGTTATTATACAATTGATACCTACCATAACGTGTCGTTACAAGCCCCCACTTCTGAAGTGGCCTAAACTAAAAGGTTTTAAAAACTAGAAATTTCGTATAAATGTTCCTTGTATTACGTAGGATAGTACTAAGAAAGGATTATTGAAAATCCACCCCCTAAGGGGTTTAAAAGGAGGTGCTAATCATGCACAGAAGTTACTGGCAGAAGCTAATTCACCTATAAAACGAGATAGTACATTTTGACGTCTTTTAAATTACTCTTTGTCGAAAGCATTATTAACGATAACTTCCTTTTTAGATGATTAATATTTTTGACAAGTATTTCAGGTCATAAGGCTACGGATTTTGATAATTAATCATAGGATAAGTCCTTGGCAAACTCATTTTTAGCTTTCGGGAAGGCAGGTCTTAATAATAAAGTGTTCCGTAATCTAAATAATGTAACATGCTAGAATACATCAGAACATGCTAGAATACATCAGAACATGCTAGAATACGTCAGAACATGCTAGAATACATCAGAACATGCTAGAATACATCAGAACATGCTAGAATACATCAGAACATGCTAGAATACGTCAGAACATGCTAGAACACGTCAGAATATAGATATATATTTTACATAAAGTTATGTAAGATCAGTTGTTATAACGACATAACTGACTACGGATCCCAGTAAAGAACGTACAAAATAATTAGCTTCCTTGCCAAAAGTATCCAACCAACGAAGCGCAGCGGGGCTACACACAAATTGAAATGAGTTCTCAACTTAGTGAATGCCAATGAGGGAACTTAAACTCATTAGGAAGTTTAGCGGTTACCGTGGCAATGGTGAGTTATACCTTCTTTGGAACAGTTCGGTGATGCATTACGTATTGATGACGCTGCCGACTTTACGCTGTGTTAAAAGATAATACTTGAAAATTAGGTCAATACGAAATTATTGCTTCAATGCTCAGTTTTAAATTTATGAGATACAATCTACCGATAAAGCAATTATGATAGTCATGAATGTTAATTGGTGATTATAGTTAATTGGTATCGATGAGGTAGGTATATTTTATTTGGTGACGTTTTGAAAACTTTATAGCCGACCGAGCTGAGTTAATAGTAGCACTTTAGCGTTAGACTATCGTCAGTAAAAGTTCCGAAACGTCAGCAAATAAAATAAATAGCGCGAGTTAAATCCGTTATAGTGTTTCATTCCAATGTGTAATAACCGCGAAGATACCAGAAGTTATTCCGTATTAATTATTTCATTCCAATGCTAATTCTAATCCTAACTAATATAAGTGCAAAAATAACTGTCTATCTTGCTTTTACGCTAAAAGTACTGAACCGATTTAAATGAAATTTATTACACAGATAGTTTCGAGCCTGAGAAAGGAGGCTACTTTTACTTTCCATAATTACTAATTCCACGAGGACCAAGTCGCGCGCAAAAGCTAGTATGTAATAACCGCAAAGGGCTTACAAATACAGTATAAAGTTAAATAAAAGGTTGCGACAAAACCGGCTGTAAACGATATTCCGAAACGAGACTTACTTTCATCTTCGTATCAGTTTTTCATTTCAAGAAAAGGAAGGTTTTTATTGGAAAACTTTCCGTTCACTTTCAATATTTCAACTGTTCGTCGCATATTGAATTTTCTCGGCTTTTCCCATACATTACTTTTTTCATAGTCGTTTCACGTATTTCAACCATAATTTATTTTTTTATCTTTTTTTTTATGCTTTGTTTGTTTAAAATAAATTTGAATGTATTAAAATATGCATTGAATACTGCAATGTCGCAAATACATTTAGTTTTAAATTCAATTTGGATTTCAAAATATCCTTTTACTAGTGACCTACTCCCGGCTTCGCATGTTATTATACACACAAAATCTTCTTCTTTAAACACTCTATTTAGTAAAAACTGCATGAAATATTTTATAATGTTTTTGCAGTGATTTTTCTGCTATTAAACTATCATTTAAGTCGGCTACGTATATGGGAACTATGAAGTATTCGAAACGCAACATAAAATTAGTACGCTAGTTAAATCCGTTATATTGTTTCATTCCCTTAAGCCTTTTAAGTACTCTCCGATTCAATTACGTACTTAAGTAAGGATTTATTTCTATTTTCTTCTAAAAAGTTTCTTGACTAGTTCTTCGTAACGTAATAAAATATATATTTTTATCCGAAATAATGGGTGTCGATCACCAATTAATTGCCTTAATCTCTAACTGCCAAACACTAGCTAACTTGTGTGACTATCGCCAGAGAAAAAGTACAAGAGAGTGTATTAAATAACCGAATACTTTGTTTCTTTAACACCATACAATTAGGTTTTTTTCAATTGTTCCCATTATAATTTCTGATGCTTTACAGGCTAAGTCGGCGGTAGTCTGATTGTGTTCAACTATGTTCTGACAGTCTTAGACTATTGCTACGTGTTCTAGCATGTTCTGACGTGCTCTAGCATGTTCTGACGTGTTCTAGTGTGTTCTAGCATGTTCTGACGTGTTCTAGCATGTTCTGACGTGTTCTAGTGTGTTCTAGCATGTTTTGACGTGTTCTAGTATGTTCTGACGTGTTCTAGTGTGTAAGTTCTAGAATGTTCTGACGTGTTCTATTGTGTTCTAGCATGTTCTTACCTATTCTAATGCGTTCTAGCATGTTCTGACATGTTCTAGGATATACTAACATGTTCTGACGTGTTCTAGCATATTCTGAAGTGCTCTAGCAAGTTCTGACATGTTCTAGGATATACTAACATGTTCTATCATGTTCTGACGTATTCTAGTGAGTTCTAAAATTGCTTACCTAGTACATTAATCTGATTAATACTAATAAATGATTTGTAAGTGCAATGTACACTCTCATTGTATCTCGGTACACACGCAGAAGCCAATGACACGCATGAGCGATGGCGGCTGGCCGAAGCGATAAAGGGCTCACAGCGAGCACGCTTCAGAAACGAAATTAAACGCAACACTATTGCTCACAATAAACCTGTGATTTGCCACTGGAAATGTATCTATGTAACTATGTTATGGTTAAAGAAGTTTTGCTACTGGGAACGTTGTGGTTAAAGAAATCTATACTTCTATACTATCTATATCTATACTAATATTATAAAGAGGAAAGATTTGTATTTTTGTATGTTTGTAATGAATAGGCTCCGAAACTACTGGACCGATTTCAAAAATTCTTTCACCTTTGGAAAGCTACATTATCCCCGAGTAACATAGGCTCTATAATATCACGCTAGGTCTTATAGTTGCGGAGCAGTAACCGAAAATGTTTCAAAAACGGGGGAAAAAGTATCGTTTCTGAGGCCTTAAAAAAATCTTAAGTCCCCCCGTGCGAAGCCGGGACGGGCCGCTAGTGTTGGAATGAAACATAACGAAATCGAAGGTTGTTCGATTCCTGCAGATGTTGGTGTGATGAGCACGAGCAGACACGTTTCAGAAACAAAATTAAACGCAACACTATTGCTCTCACAATAAACCTGTGATTTGCCGGGAATGTTGTGGTTAAAGAAATGTTGGAATTAAACATTATGGAAACTAAGGTTGTTTGATTCCTGCAGATGTTAGTGTGATGAGCATGGAGCAGTATGAGTGGCATTTGTTTTTGAGTCTCGGATGTCTTAAGTATAAGATCTATACTAATATAATAAAGAGGAAAGGTTTGTTTGTTTGTTTGGATTGAATAGGCTCCTAAACGACTGGACCGATTTGAAAAATTCTTTCACTGTTGGAAAGCTACACTATTCCCGAGTGACATAGGCTATAAAAAAGGGATCCTGGCAAAGCCGGGGCGGGCCGCTAGTATTATATACTTATAGCTTGGCTTAGTATGGGGACTAGATTTATTAGTGTGAATTGTCCAAAGATATTTATTTATTTACTATTGCCCTGGATTGTCAATATAAATCTGTAAATAGCTTTTTGGTGCAAAATCGATCTAATCCATTACCTATGTAGGTAACGGATTTGACTAGCGTAATTTATTTTATTTGCTGACATTTCAAAAACTTAAGAGTTCCCATTTTCGTAGTCTTTGTTACTTTATATTGCGAATTGGTAAGTTAGTCGGTAAATGAGCCTATAAATTCTGTTTCGGATGAAGCACAATTTTAAAAAGTCATTAAAAAGTCTTTTATGTTCTCAAAATACTCGTTAAAAATAAAACTTAACGGTTTTTTTATTACTCTAGATAAAGTAGCACAATATATCTATAATTGTTCGTAATATAATTTGCTTAAGTATGTTTTATTTTGGATATCGGAGGACACGGCAGTGCCCCCGCCAAGGCGAGCGCGAAGCAAACACCGTCGTACCATCCTTTACTGGAACCATTTCACCGCATCCAAGCAGCTTCATCGAGACTTGGCTAGTTTTTTACAGATTGTTTTCAGTGGTTTTCTTTTCCGAATATATTTTGTATTTGTAAATCAGAAATATTTATTTTGGTAAGTCAATTTTTGTAGAAGCACCTACTTTCATAAAATGTAGTTATTTACTTTTTACGTAATTTAAGTAAATGCAGAACTATCATCTGTTTAGTTACCTACGAGTCTGTCTGTTAAGCGAGTAATGCTAACTGACAGACATATAAACATCCACATGCACATTATTTCTCATCTATACTAATATTATAAAGCTGAAGAGTTTGTTTGTTTGTTTGTTTGATCGCGCTAATCTCAGGAACTCATGGTTCGAATTCAAAAATTCTTTTTTTGTTTGACAGACCACTTATCGAGGAAGGCTTTAGGCTATATAACATCACGCTGCGACCAATAAGAGCGAAGAAACAGTGGAAAATGTGTAAAAATCGGGGAAAATATGAAGCTTTATGAAGAAGTGACAGAAGACTTTGACAGATCTTTGACGAAACAATCGGACGGGCAGGACGACGTCTGCCGGGGCCGCTAGTGTAAGTATAAACAATTCCAAACAAAACGTAACGTTGTACAGCTCAAAAAGTTTTTATTCTGCTAACGTTATTTTTAATTAAAAACGCAAGCGTTATAAAAGCACTACAATTCTAAAAAAACCAGCGAAACCTAGTCTTTCATCGCCTTCATAATCTTGCCACAATTTTCACTCTAAAAGTTAAACTAAGAATAATTCTCCCGCTAAGAATTTCATATTGCAATGGATAGAACAATTAGCTTGTAAAATGAAAAAGAAACTTTTGCAGGAAAAGGAAACTGAAGTGAACTTTCAAAGATAAAATTGTCTTGGATAAATTAACTTTTTATTGGCCTCGATGACTACACCTAAGTTTTGCGAGGAAACTTGGTAACTGCGGAGATGCAGACCTTTTTATAATTAGTGCTACGTAAAAGAACAAAATAACACTTTCCTATGTACGAAAGTTTCGTAATTTAGAGACTTGTTATTAGAGATTAAATTTAAACAGAGTTGAATAACATAATAAGCTCAGTCGTGCTACGATTATGGAATCTGTAAAGGCTCCAACGCATCAGCCAATAAAATAAATACGCGAGTTAAATCCGTTAAAGTTGTTTCATTCCAATGTATAATAACCGTGAAGGCATCAGAAATTATTATATTAATTATAATTAATACAACAAAGAAGACTACATCTAGACAAGTGAGAACCACAGATGGCCAGCGTTATACTTTAACACCCCCATAACGTGGTCATCATCACCAGATACCATCACCTTACCCTACACTGGTCACAAATTGCTGATGTTTACCGAAACATAATGGCTTAGTGAATGTACACAAGCTTACATTGACCCAGATGGCTAGCGTTATACTTTAACACTTGTCTCATTTACAGCTAGTAAATTAAATAATGCTGACCAGTTGTTTATTTGGAATGGAACAACTATAACTGATTCAACTCGCGTAGGTATTTTACTTTATTTGCTAATTTTTCGAAAACTATACAATTCCAGCGTTACACTATCGTTAGCTCAGTCTTGCTACGAATAGGTATGGGTACTGTAAAGTTTATAAACATACTTGCTATGCTTAACGTGTTAAGCCCCAATTAACACGTCCTCTTTAATTTGACTTCTTTGTTCACATTTATAACAAAGTGTTTTTCAAAAACAAAATGTCTTAAATAGGACCTCAATTTTCAACCTAAAAAAGTGGTTGTTTGAGATTATTCAAGTCGTTTGCTATCAAAGCAAATGTAGCTTCAAAAGAAACTACCACATTTTGTCTTGCCTTCTTTTGTTTCAGCCCACTGCTGTCTTGTGGAAGCTAGAGCCAATCTTGTATAAGGAAGTTTTGATTTTACATAATAATATTTTTCAAGTAAGGGTCAAAAATAGGACGTCAAATTTATCATTTGAGATATTGACTGGGTGAAGAAAACTAAATTTTATTTAGACCGTCAGTTAGGTTTACATCAAAAGGAAAAAACAGAACCCTTATAGATCACTTTGTTGTTCGTCTGTCTCCCAAGGCCCTTTTTGTTACCAACGCGTGGAAGAATCAAGCCGAAATGTATAAAATATTATATTATATCAAATACTCGGGTCTACTGTCCCTTGGAGCTGTGAAAAAATCAAACTTTTAACCCAACGCCCGTTTATGCCTTAAATTGCCGCAAATTGTCGACACTCGCTAGGGAATCAAAACCTACAGATTTTTAGTTTGTACGAAACTCTCGGTGAGCGATTCCGACGCGCACTTTTCTTTTTTCAATCAAACAATATTATTTGGTAAAGATAAGTAAGTCAAAATGTTTTCACTAATATTGCGTAAACCACTTTATTATAACCACCACATCTTAAACTTAGAGATGTACTGAGCTTAATTAAACTATAATTTTATTGTTTAATTTCATTAACAGTTCATTTTATTTTCTCACCTGCAACGCTACACGTTATTTTTGAACAACAACTCCTAAAGTTTTATCACTGCACTTTTACAACCAATGCAAATTAAATGCAGTGGAGTGCAGTCGGTGAAAAATACGGAAGTAGGGTGCAATTCAAACTGCTTTATGAGTCCGTTGCGCAAACTAACCATTACTTCTAACCAAAACCAAGTTAACTTAAATGCTACTCCATTTTGTCATTATCTGACTAGCGTTCAAATAGTGGAAGCCATTTTACCTCGTCAATAGTTGGACCATCAAAAACTGTGAGGACGTTAAGAAAAAACGAAATCCTTACAGGATCCTTACAGGATCACTTTGTTGTCCGTCTGTTCATCAAGACCCTTTTTTTCAGGAATGCATGGAGGAACTTTGCCGGGTAACCTAGGCCACCAATCTACAACCTTCTAGCCCCAACGCCCATTTTTCTGCAAGCAATGAGTAGCCAAGAGCGTCGCGAGGTAAGGGCAGAAGTAATCAATCATTAATTCCCTTGCGAGTGTCGAAATAGATATTTTCTTAATTTGTCCACGCCTGCCCCTCCCTCAATAAAATCCTAGCTACGCTATTGACCACTTCTACTTAACCCTACTGCTAACCCTCCTACTTGAACCTTGCATTTCGAAGCTATTTTGCGAGCTTTGGTTTCTGAGGATCTCATAATTTCTATACTGTCATTATACTACAACTAGCTGTCCGCCGCAGCTTAGCACGGATTATCTTTTTTATAGCCTATGTCACTCGGGAATAGTGTAGTTTCCCAACAGTGAAAGAATTTTTGAAATCGGTCCAGTCGTTTTGGAGCCTATTCAATCCAAACAAACAAACCTTTCCTCTTAATAATATTAGTATAGATAACTGGAAATTCATACGTTTCAAAACGGTGAGTTAGGTCTAAGATCTTCCTCGAGGGATTTTACTGGACCACTGTATCTTGACACCCTGTTTCCGAAGTTTAGGTATCAAGTTCGATTCCCCTAGGGGTAAATATTCGGTCGATGATCAATAATATTTCTTCTCGACTCTCATATGTTTGGAATAAGTTTTGGTTTTCACATATACTCGATTTATGTAAGTTTATTTATTTCTGTGATATTTATTTATTTAATAGTTGCCCGGATTTGCTTGAATATTATTATACAAAATTTTCCCGACATAATCGAATTAACACAAATTGAACTAATCTCGAACTTAAAATTTTTATGTACGTGATTATTTATTATTTGTAGCGGGCTAACCTCGAGAGCCCAACTGCATTTCCATACGTCCACATCACCGTCGATCACATGCATTTCATTATCACTTCAGGAGCATCTCATCCTGCACCTCTCCTGAAAATCACGAGACCTTTAACATTCCATAACCCATCGAAACATGACCATCAATCTTTAAACGCCTGCACTCACTTCATTTGCACTCAAAATGACATGGCACCTTCACTGCACGCACTCATATAATTTTTCCAATGCACTGCTGCACTTTTCTCGTTAAATTAATTCATTTTTCACGCATTTTAGCACATTTGGCCATATTTTGACATCATTTTCTTGTTTGTTTACACCCGTTCCCATGACAAAATTCCCATGCCAAATTCAAAAGTATAACCCGTCTCACTCTACACCCTATATAAGCCCATACAAATCGTTCACCTCATTCATTTCGACGGCAGCTGAGCCTAGTTCAGCACCCGAAATTAAAGGCCTTGTCCGGGGCCAGCTCGCCCCGGACTCTACAGGTCCAAAGTCAAAGTTGACCACCTTTAGACCTCGCGTGTGTCCTATCTCTGAAGACCTACAAGAAGAAACTAAATCTAAAACCTTAATCTAAAAACTAAAAGTCTTTGAAAGAAAAGAAAGAAAATTTTGGTCCATTAGTTCGGAAGTTATGCGCAATGTACATGCATTTCGGTGATTATTTTTTACTAGCTTCTGCCCGCGACTTCGTCCGCGTGGAATACCTCCTTTTTTGCAGTCGGTTAAAAAATGGCCTATGTCCTTTATCAAGCTCCAGACTTTCTTTGTACCAAAATTCATTTAAAAGAGTCCAGTAGTTTTAGCTTGAAAGCGTAAAAGACAGACAGACAGAGTTACTTTCGCATTTATAATATTGAACTACTGAAAACAAAAACAACCAAAAAAAATCTGAGGATATTTTATACTATATAAATATGAAACAAAAAAATACGTATAATTATAGCAGTAAAAATATAAATGAGAATTGTCAAACTTTTCGAATCTATAAGCATAATAGACCTAACTCTGAAATTAGAAAACTTTTTTCTTAAACTTTGAAATGTTCCCGAACTTAAAAATCTAGACTTAAGTTTCCAGGGCTTATTAAGAAAAGTCCTGATAAGGCCAGTTAATTAACATTCAGTGTTTACTTGACCGTAGCGAACGGCATTTCAAGTTAAATTGATCAATTAAAACTTAGAAACAGAAGACTATCGAAAGTTCAACCATGTTTATATCAGATGGTTAGACTATGGAAGCAAACCCCTACTAATATTATAAATGCGAAAGTAACTCTGTCTGTCTGTCTGTTACGCTTTCACGCTAAAACTACTGGACCGATTTAAATGAAATTTGGTACAAAGAAAGTCTGGAGCCTGAGAAAGGACATAGGCTACTTTTTAACCGACTGTGATCAATGCGAAGAAAAAAAGAAAACAGAAGAATGCCTCCTGGAATGTCCCATATAAAGAACAAACATATGCAAGCTTTATAAATGACTAGCGGTTCGCCCTGGCTTCGCACTCCCTATTTTTTTTAATTTTTATTGACTATGTCACTCGGGAATAGTATTCTGTTCTGTAGCTTCCCAACAGTGAAAGAATTTTTCAAATCGGTCCACTCTTTTTTGAGCCTATTCAATCCAAACAAACAAACCTTTCCTCTTTATTATATTAGTACAGAGTATATACAGTCAGCCTGTTAGTTAAGTGGTCAGAACCGGTTGCGGGTTCGAATCCTGCTAAGGGCAAATGTCATTATTATATCTGCATTTATACGTGAGTTTTGGATGTTTTAATTGTTTACCTGTTATTTAGTAGGTACCCATATAAGTGTGTGTAATGTATTTGTATGGATGCTCGCTCTTATAGCATTTGTACAGATTTTATAGAACTTGTACCTTTGTTCTGTGCCACTTTAATGTTCTCTCAAGATACAAAATAAATCTTATACTCCGCCTACACGGAGCCACGAGACTTCTTAACATTACGAGTAGGAAATATACCCTAGTAATTTATTTTCGACTTGTCTGGCAGATAAAAAGGGAAGAATATTATTAGCTAATTAATATATATAATTTGCAATTAGATTATTTTAGAGTTACTTTAAATATAAATGAAAATTTAACATAGAATTCCAGCCATGTGCGATCCAGACTCGCGCACGAATGGTTCCGTAAGTACCATTTTCTATTAAAACGGCAAAGAATCATGTTTTTTTGGTACCCCCTTAAATATTTATTGTTTCGTTTTTTTGGCATTGGTTGTTATAGAAGCAAATAATAAATCATCAGTGAAAATATAATTAGTTAGTTATTTTAATTTAGACTAACAGACGGATGTACAGAAGAGTCTCAGTAATAGTACCCCATATTGCCCTGTGCGGAACCCTAAAAATGTCGAAGCAATAATTTGTTTTTCACTGTCGCCCGTAAAAGTGATTCAAAAGGCTCGGAACGATGTCAAACATGCGAACAAAAGAATTTGAATTAAATAAAACGTAGTAGGAAAACGTAAAACGTAAAGAAGATGCCGATACGGTTATAAAGTTTTGTTGTCAACGTGACGGTGGATTTTTTTTTACCTTATTTAAAGTAATGTAAATTTTGGGAGAGCCGTGTTTTCTTAAAAACTTTTATTTTGATAATAAAATTACAATCGCGTAAACGCTAGTGATTAACAAATATTTGCGGTCATTATGTTATAAGTAAAATTATAAAATTTTATATGTTATCATTCAGTACATAAATAAACAATGGGTATATAAATGAAGACTCGGTGTAATGGATTTCAGAATTTAATTTTATAAATATATATATTAAAATATATATATATATCCCTATCCCTACTAATATTATAAATGCGAAAGTAACTCTGTCTGTCTGTCTGTCTGTCTGTTACGCTTTCACGCTAAAACTACTGGACCGATTTAAATGAAATTTGGTACAAAGACAGTCTGGAGCCTGAGAATGGACATAGGCTACTTTTTAACCGACTCCAGAAAGGAGGAATTCCACGCGGACGAAGTCGCGGGCAGAGGCTAGTGGGTATATAAATGAAGACTCGGTGTAATGGATTTCAGAATTTAATTTTATAAATATATTAAAAAATATATATATAATTATATTCATCCTATTGTGTAAATATGGGAACACTAAAGCTTCGGAAAAGTTAAATTTATATATCAACGCAGGGCCTAAACTATAAGGGTTAGAAACTGGAAGTATTGCACAGGGTTTCCTTTTATAACATAGGGGAGAACTAAGAAAGGATTTTTGAATTCACTCCCTAACGGGGGTGCTTACCATGCTCAGATAAAGTCGCGGGCAGTAAACAAATTTTATTATCATCATTGAGCTCACTGTACAGTACTGTACATACACTACGTTGTACATCCTATTTGTATGATTATCCTCTCATACAAAAACCTGCAAAACTATATTTATAGAAACTTTGTGCCCCGTCACTCCGGTGCGGCTCCAACTTTCACTACATTGATTCCTTTATGGACAAAGGGAGAAAAGTTTGGGACCCAGTCTGACTGAAATTATATTCACTTTGTATCCAAGTTGTTCGACGGTACATTTTATAATGAATGTCATATCGATGTATCCCTACTAATATTACAAATTCGAAAGTATCTTTGTCTGTCTGTCTGTTACGCTTTCACGCTAAACTACTGAACCGATTTAAATGAAAGTCTGAAGCCTGAGAAAGGACGTAGGCCACTTTTTAACCACTGAAAAAAGGAGTTCCAAGCGGACGAAGTCGCGGGCAGAAGCTAGTTAGAAATAATGTCTTAATTTCTGATGCCTTCGCTATTGTGTGCTTATTCTATTTAACATTTTAAATCGTCATATCTGAACTTTCAGTTAGTCATAAATTTATTTTGAGTTAGGTCACTATAGTATTCAAGTAATAAATATTTGAATCAACTTTGAAAAGAAAAAAGTGTAAAAATTAAATTTAGACGAAATAAAAAAGAACGGCTGAACCGATTTGATTGAAATTTAGAGGAGGTAGCTTAAAACCTGGACATAAAATACTATTTAACTCGTTTTCAAAGGAAGTAAAATTGCATGATTTTATTCCACCTGTGATATGTGATAGCTGTATAACGGCTCCGCTTTCAACTTAGTGGGTCTACATTTCTTTATAAGTTCATTTTATACTACTGATCCTAAAAAAACGTATTTCCTAAAAACACTAAAGTCTGGGGTGACTGGGATCTTATAGGCCTATTAGGCAACTGTATAAAAAAACAAAACACAAGCGTTTTTAATCTATACTAATATTATAAAGCTGAAGAGTTTGTTTGTTTGTTTGTTTGAACGCGCTAATCTCAGGAACTACTGGTTCGAATTCAAAAAAATTTCAATCATAGGAGGGCTTTAGGCTATATAACATCACGCTGCGACCAATAGGAGCGAAGAAACAGTGGAAAATGTGTAAAAAACGGGGAAAATATGAAGCCTTATGAAGAAGTGACAGAAGACTTTGACAGATCTTTGACGAAACAATCGGACGGGCAGGACGACGTCTGCCGGGGCCGCTAGTGTATAATATCCGCGAAGGCATCAAAAAGTATTAAAACACAAGTTGTTCGAACACATAAGTAACTCGTGTTTTGTTTATACTCACTTCACCAAAATATCACAACGCCATTATCATACTACAGCTACCTGTGTTTGACAACTACATTTTGATTCTGAGCATATTGCAATTTTCCCTTTAGAATTTTGCCCATCGGCAACATGGCGGAACAAAGACAGTATCCCGGCTTTGCGGGAGTAAACTACCAATTATCCGGCCATTTCACGGGGTGTACCGCACACAGAATATGCATATTAGAAATTATGCTGATCTATTGACGTCACAGAGCTATGAATTAGCTTTGTAATGGAACGTGGATCATAGACAATAAAAGATGGTGGTTATTTTTTAATATTGTCTAATAATAATATGGCAATCGGCTTTTAGAATGTGGATCAGAGACAATAAAAGATGGTGTTTATTTTTTTATATTGTTTAATACGGCAATCTGCTTTTAGAACGTGGGTCATAGACAATAAAAATGGTGGTTCTGTTTTAATAATGTTTAATACGGCATTCGGCTTTTGGTACGTGGATCATAGACAATAAAAGATGGTGATTCTTTTATAATATTGTTTAATCCAGCATTCGGCTTTTGGTACGTCGATCATAGACAATAAAAGATGGCCGTTTTTTTTAATAATTTCTGATGCTTTCTGTATAGTTATTTTAGTTATAGTGCTGTCTTAATTGAGTAAGAATCAGAAATATTTCAATCTGGTTAAGTGCGAGTCAGACTCGCGCACGAAGGGTTCCGTATTATCACAATAAAATATTATTATAAAGGCGAAAGTTTGTGAGTGTGTATGTTCCTTACTTCTTCACGCAAAAACTACTGAATGGATTTTGTTGAAACTTAATAATATGGCTTACATATCAGAATACGTATAGGCTATGTTTTATAATGATACTAGCTTCTGCCCGCGACTTCGTCCGCGTCGAACTCCTCCTTTTTTACAATCGGTTAAAAAGTAGCCTATTTCCTTTCTCAAGCTCCAGACTTTCTTTGTACCAAATTTCATTTAAATCGGTCCAGTAGTTTTAGCGTGAAAGCGTAACAGACAGACAGACAGACAGAGTTACTTTCGCATTTATAATATTAGTTAGGATTGTGTAAAGTACTCATCGTGCGCAGACGAAGTAGAGGGCAGACGTTAGTTATCTATAAAAACAGCAGAAAATTGATGTCTGTTGTATGGGAGCCCACTTAAATATTTATTTTACCTATTCTATTTTTATGTAGAAGTACATCATCAGTGAAAATTTAAACTGGCTTACTATCAACCATATTCGGAATAAATTCGAACGTCAGAACGCAATCAAAATAGAAAAGTTAAATCCCTTTGTGTTCTAAAAATATACGCAAAAAAGGAAGTTTTAAACATGATATTCGATTTTAAAATAAATAACGGGTAAAGTGGTTTTATATTTTCCTCAGGGACTATCAGAGGACGGTTCCGAACCTGTGTCAGAAAACTCTTGTCTATGCATTATGTAGGTAACCTGTCATTTTGATTAAGCAAAGTTATAGCTTTTAATGTTGATAAATTTTAAATGCCAAGGTTACTTTAGATTGAGATAGGTTCAAATTGGAAAATGAAAAGGTTACATCTAAGTTTAATTGAGCGATTGTATGTTATTATTAGTCACTAGCTTCTGCCCGCGACTACGTTTGCGTGGAATAGTTACTGCTACGCTCCTATTGATCTTAGCGCGATGATAGACTTTCTACATAAATAAGCTTTCTAACACTAAAATAATTTTCCGAATCGGACCAGTAAGTAGTTCCTGATATGAGCACAGTCAAGCAAATAAGACCACACTCTCGGACTCAAATTATCACACCAGAAATTTTTATATAAATCAGTGGTTTAACTATGTAGAAAAAACTTATTTATATTGATCTCATAGATTTATTATAAAATTAAATAAGGGTAGCAAATTACGGAACGTATTCTATATAAGGTCCACACCTTATGACCAGGCGCGTGCAACGAGGGTCGCGCATGTACCATGTCAGGGTAGGTACTCCATACATTAATACCATTGTGCCTATATGGAATGCACGCCCTTGCTTACGACGTTTCAGTTGAATAAATCGCTCTTAAATCCGACTTGCACACATTTTATTTCATATAATCTTATCATAACATAATTATAATGTATAAAACGCTCTAATAACATAATTATACTTGCTTTCGCATTTATAACACTAGTGTGAATTTAATTATAAAGCTATTTCTATCCTTCATAGCTCACTGGCAGAAGATGCGTTAAATCATTGCTTTACAATACAAATTGGCTATTAACTCTCCACAAGATGGCGGCGAGTGTGGCACTATGCAACTATTTTACGTTATCTGTGCCGAGATGAGATCGGCTTTTGAGGTTAACTCTGCCATAGACAATGCAAACGGGCTTTGTCTTTTTTTCATCTAAGTGACAGTTGGTTTTATGTATTTTTGGATAGTTATATAAATTTGCGATGAATTTAAAATATAAAGAAAAATATACAAACTTACTTGTTTTTATGAGGTAGGTAATAGTAGCGATTAAAGGTTTTTAAAAATTACACATCGGAATAAAATATTTTGACTCATCGGTTTATTCTATCGCGAATATTAATAAGGAAACTGTTTCCGAACAATAATAATCTACGCGTTAAATTAGTTATAATTGTTTTATTCCAATAAACATTGAAGTGTTTTTTGGAATTTGATAATAAGTTAAAAATAGCTCATCATTATAAAAGAAACGTTTAAGAACTATTGTGCATTTTTTAGTCCGTGCTTTTAACATTTTTCCGTGAACGTATTTTTCTTCATTTTAAAATAGATATTCTGTCTAAAGCTAAGAGTTTTCCAATGAATGAAAATCTATTTTAAACTGAGCACTTAAAATAGAAGTTCTTATTATAATTACTTGCTGACGTAGCGATTTGAAATTTCATTACTAGGTTACAACGTTCAAAGAATCTTGTATAATTTTTAATTTAAGAGAATGTTGTTGAAATACTCATCAGAACGGAGATTGTTTTATCAAAATTCAAATTATTTAATTTTACGGCGAATATATTATTAAACCCAATTTAGAAAATATTAAAGTTTTGTCATTTCGGATAACTTTTTAAGTTATATCTAGCTACTTAAAAGTAATTTATGACTAAGATAAGGTATTAAGTATGTTAGTATAATAATATATTAATAATTATACTTCGTAAATACTAGGTATGTCTGTCTTTTTTTATATCCATACTAGCTTCTGCCCGCGACTTCGTTTGCGCATGATGAGTATAGATATCGTTACAAAATGTAGCCTATGTGTTATTCTGATGTATAAGCTATATTGTGGTAAAGTTTCATTCAAATCCATTCAGTAGTTTTTACGTGAAAGAGTAACAAACATCCATACATCCATACTTACAAACTTTCGCCTTTATAATAGTAGTAGGATATTTAAATACCTATGTATTATATAAGTAGATATAGAGAGAGACCGTGTACATACCAATCATTTTAGCTAAAAACCTTCGCTGTATAAATAATTAAACTCCACTTTCCGATGCATTATAACTTTTGAGTTCAGCGTCAAAATTTAAATTCCCTAAAGATTTTACATTTTAAGGTTACAAAAGCGCCGAGAAAAATGTTAAAAGTGGGAGAAAGATCCATCATTTTATAATCGATCGCGCGTTCAGCGGTGAATAATTTCGCCTAGAAAACGTAATGAAAAGTTTCACCACACGCCTTTATATTCTCGTTGGTAAGTTTATAATAACTAAAAAAGAACACAGCTGTTTGTGATAAGACTAACGATCTTTCTGACTTGCCAACTTCTTCGTTACATGTGAAGATAATAAATTAATAAATATTTACAACGATATATCCATACCAATACGATTACTTAAATGATAATGATCCTAAGACAAGAATAGTAAATTTCAAGACATGTAAAGTAGTGAGACTCTATGAGCTATTTGCCTTTAAGGCACTGAATGACTCCAGTGGGAGCCTTCACCTATACCTACCTTAATTACTTTCTACCTTAGTTCCTTTCTCTATACGTTAAGATATCAGTTTGTTAAGCTAGTAGGCTACAATGTGGGCCACCGCGTGTCAGAAATCCGCTAGATGCGCTAGTATAGAATGAGGTCTAGCTGTCATGTACCACCAATGAGATGCAAGCTACTGGCCTGTGATTGATGGTACATGACAGCTGGACCTCATTCTACACTAGCGCATCTAGCGGATTTCTGACACGCGGTGGCTCTCATTGGTGGAACACGACAGCTAAACTATTCTACACTAGCGCGTGCAGTGAGGGTCGCGCATGTACTACGTCAGGGTAGGCACTCCGTACGTTTATACCCTTGTGCCTATATGGAATGCACGCCCTTGACACTAGGAAAACTAACAGATTTTTGTTACGCGGCAGCACCTATTAGGATCACCTCACGACACATTGGGTACGTTCCACTTAACGCTCGCAACGCCGTCGACCACGACCGCTGAAATTGCCGTTCCACTAACGAGAAAACACCGCGGGCGTTGTAAGCGAATGTTTATAGGTGGATCGCACATCGTGAGCGACGAAAGCCCACTCTGACCCACCAATATTTTGTGGGCGAAGTGGGCGCGATGTGGTCGCGAACAGTGACGTCATCTATGACGTCGAGCCATCGCTCGCAACGACCACGGGCGTTAAGTGGAACGATACAGAGGGTGTCATGAGCGTTGCGGGCGCTTAGTGGAACGCCATTGTACCACGTTAACGGCGTACTGTAGCGCCGCCTCTCATAGGCTACCCTGAAAACCCAGCGTCACGGCCGCCAGGTCTGACACATGCTGAGTGGTAACCATTTTGGTACCTACCTAGTGTTCTTAACTCGTCTTTTCTAGTTATTCAGTTAAAATTATTTGTCTAATTATATGTACTTATTTGTTAATAACTTTTTGGTACCATAAAATTCTTTCTATCATGTTCTATTGTGCTTTTGTGTATAAAGTCAGTAAGATAGTCAAGCACTTTCTGGCCACACCGACCATTTATACCACTGTTGACAGTGGGCGGAGCATATTGCTCTGTAGTGAGACTAGATCAATTGGTGTGCATGTTGCAGCCGAAACGTATTATCCGCCGCATTACGGCTAGCCGTTTTATAAAACTGGGCTGTTTTGAAATAAGGCTGTCAAATGATTAGCCGGATTGTCATTGTAATGCTTCAATAATTAATTAGGAAAAAAAAGAAGGTTAAGATTGCGACCCTCGTGAAATTCGAATTGCTAGCAGAAGTAGGTTAAAACTGCGACACTTGATGACAATTGTTTGACTGCCATATTTTAAGACGGCCTTGTTTTGTAAAATAGCTAGCCGTAATGTAATGACAATCCAGCTAATCATTTGACCATCGTGTTACAAAAATGCCCTGTTTTGTAAAACGGCTAGCCGTAATGTAATAAGGCGGATTTTACGATCCGTTCGCGATATGCACATAAGGACAGACAGACTTTCTAACAGACAGTCTAATGACTTAGTGGAAGTCTTAGCATTTTCTGGTCGCAGGTTCGGTGGTTTATCTGTAAACTGATGTATTAAAGTAAATTGGGTTTTACAGCTGTCCTTTCTCTCTCTTCATATAAATGGAAGAAACTGATATATTTTAAGATTTCATTTTTCATTTTGAGAAGGTAGTAATAGTATACGGGTGTCACTCCGTCACTATGGATAAAAACCTTCCTTTGAATTTTCTTTTGAAAAAATATCACCTTTCCTATATTTTAGATAGGCCATTAAAGAAGCGCTTGCGTTATGTAACAACATTTTTTAAAAAGATATTATTATTCCAATTTATTCCTGTTAGTATATCTCTGTCTCGCTCTATTATAAAAGTTGTCTATGACTTGCTGTCAAGTCTATATACTCTTTTGAATTAACAATCACAGAAGATTCAAATTTCAGGGGAAAATGCTTTCTCCTAGATTTTAATAAAGTGGAAATCTGTCTTGAACGCAGACGCGAGTGTACCCAATAAAGTTATGTACGCTGTGTGTGATATGCCGGTTAAAAAAAACATTTTCTCCCGGTCCCATATATCTATGATATTATAAAATATTTTTAACCAGTTTTTTTTTATAGATAGTGTAGATATGATATTTTAAGATATCTCTTGTAAAACTACATCTTTCGTTTCCTCCAGAGGAAAAGAAAGATTAGGTATAACAATAAAAAAAATATGGATGTTTATTCGAACATTATAAAAGGGTAATTGTATTTTGTCTGTATAACTCTAAGGCTGACTGGTAGAGAATGCCTCAAGGCATTAAGTCAGCCTTTTGTACACTTACGTTTAGTTTTGTGCAATAAAGCATAAATAAATAAATACTCTAACGCTATATTATGAAGGACTATTGTCGGTAAAAACAAGAACGACATAGTACCTAAGCGTGTTACCTAGGTGATCGCAAATTTTACCCACAAAACGCTATTTTCGTCACCACACTACGATTCTAACTGGAGCGAGTGGTAACGTTATACGTCGGGAAAATAGGCTGCCGTGTCTGCATTAATTTACACCACGCCACCCACTTACTATCTGTACCCACCTGTATAAAGAGACCTGCCACCCCCTTTCTAAAACAAATAGCTCACAGCATCTAGGGGGGGAACGGGTGGTAGGCAAGGACCAGGGAATGCTGGTCGCTGTGAGGTAGTAATGAAACCGGTTAGAGGTTGTTCTGTGTTTTAGGTTTGTTTTGGGGATTTTTCGTAGACGAGTTTGTGGGATATGTTAGGAATTATACTGGATTAATAAGTTATTTTGCGCTACAAAATCTTAAATATTTGTGTCTTATTTTATTATATAGAAACATAGGTAATATAGTATTAAAGTTACCTAAGTAGGTACTTTTAATTATATTTTGCGGCAAACAAATTTAAAAATAAAAAAATGTTTCCGTAGCAATACAGCAATAAATTGAGGTATTGGAATGTCATTTTAAATGCATGGTCACAAAATTGCTACTTAGAAAATTCATTGTTAGGTACATCTATTATTCAAAAAAAAAAATCAACCATCTAAGTCATTTTTCTGTTAGTAACCTTTTCATATATTTATAAAACTATTTATCTGAGAAACTAAAATACCTAACTTAATGTTTTGAGTACTAAAAAAGTGTATATTTTAAGTTTTATCATTATTTTTATACTTATTAATCAAAATGTGTGTACCCTTGGATCTCATACTAGTCAGAATCTGTTCAACACCTATTTTACCGTATGTTATCTGTTTAGTATGCCAAATAAATTAATAAAATAAAATCATCCTTCGGAATTTTGCTATCATAAATTCATAATCAATCGTTGGCGCCATACTTAAATACATTCTTTCTGAAAGTGTTTCTTGCATTGAACTTATTTTAAGTTTGATAGTCCTTGTTGGTGAGGAATGGACTGTAATGAAAGCAATATAGGTTTATGAACAATAGGGATTTAATAAGGTAACTTTACAAACTCAATACAACACAATATCACAACACAACTTAACCAAATCAACTAACTACCTAAGTGACAATAGAAAACAATCGATTTATAAAAAAGAGCCAATAAAAGTAAAACTATAAAAACTATATACAACGCAAGGAGTACGCAACAGTCCTAATATTACATTTCAATAAGTCAAGGTTACATTTTTGTATTACCATTCCCCAAATAAACAAAAGATTGCAAATCAACCGTGACCCAGTTCTACTTGAAGCGGATTTCAGATTTCTGAATTTTCCGCTCGAATCTAGGTTTTAATTGGGTTCTAGGCACTAATCTAGGGCTGTGTTGAATTCACTTGTCTTGTACTGACAGTGCGGTGCCTTTGTGAATGTGTCCAAGTTCCCTGGCTTTGTGTCTTGGACACAAATTAACAGACAAAGTGTTAGTATATTGCTTTTAAGACGATAAATTGTCTTATTTGGGCTATGTGTTTAATTATATTTTGACGGCCTGTTGGTCTAGTGGTCAGAGGCCCTGACTACGAAACCGGAGGTTGCGGGTTCGAATCCCGCCAGGGGTAGATGTCAATGTGATGAGCACTGGCATCTGTACCTGAGTCTTGGATGTCTTATATGTATTTATGTGTATTTATCCGTTGTCTAGTACCCATAACACAAGCTTTGCTTAAAATGGGACTAGATAATTGGTGTGAATTGTCCAAAGATATTTATTATTTATTATTATTTATATATTATGTTGTATGTCGCTAGTTGTAATTTGATATAATTATTACTAGCTCTTGCCCGAGACTTTGTTTTTTTACGTTTTAATTTTTTGAAGGATTTTTAAAGGCTCCGAAACGTCAGCCAATAAAATAAAATACGCTGTAGCACGGCAACCCCAAGCCATAGACTTAAATTATAGAATAAACTATCTATGCCCAGTCTCGACTATGATTTGTTAAATAGTCAAGGCCGCGCCGCGTCAACCAATGACGGCTCGCGACGACCATGATTGGCTGACTGAGTTAGCCGTCGCTCGCGCGTTTTTCTAGAACTACACTTCGCTATCCGGTACTTTACCGTTCGCATGTCAGTTAGCTATAAGTTCTATTTTCTAATAAGATTTCTATTGTGTTCCTAATTAATGTAAAGTGTTTCCAAGTAATTAAAACTATCAATCAAGAACCTAACTTTTATTTGAAGAGTTACACTCACACAGCCTGTCGCGCACGAACCACAAAATTAGCAAGCTAGCCGGGTTTGCTACAAAATGGCGCCCAACGTGGGGCAATTGTGAAAAAGTGAACTTTTCCAGTTTTTATTAACGATGTCAAGACAACTACGTTCGCGTTCTGCAGAGAACCGAGATTCTGAGGCTTCAGGGGCCAACGTGACTTTCTTCCGCCAGGAGGATATCACCAACCTCGTCGATTCGTTGCAACGGTCACAGACCGCGGCATTCAAGGAACTGCTGGACAGTGTCCTCAGTCGACAGGCTTCTTCGACCCCTATCAGCAATGTTGCTCAACCTACAGAAACTCCGCCAGGGAACTTCTCGTCCTGCAAGGCTAGGTTCGCGGGAACCAGCGATGAATCCATCGACGCCTTCATCGACGCTGTCGAATCTTTTAAGGACTGCGCGAACGTCTCAGATGACAATGCCGTTCGAGGAATGTCTATGCTTCTAATGGAGCCAGCCGCTACATGGTGGCAAGGAATAAAATCAGAAATTAAAAAGTGGTCCGACGTCGTAGATAGTTTGCGAAGCACCTACGGAGACAGCCGCCCGCCTCATCGTATTTATCGAATTTTATTTTCCACCGAACAAGGTGAAGAGAACTCACATATTTTTATTGCCAAATGTCGAGCCCTTCTTTCGAAATTACCTAAAGACGAGCTTTCCGAGAAAACCCAAATTGATATGGTTTACGGACTTTTAGATAAAAGATTAAGAAAACGAATAAATCGAGACGATTGTATTACATTCAAAATATTACTACAAAAGTGCAAAGCCATCGAAGACTCCATGAAAGAAAATGTTTATCAACCTACGAAATATGACCGCAGCGTTTTACAAAGCGATACCGCCCGCGCTCTTATTATCAAAGAGTCGCCGCCGTCCCGGCCGGCCGCGTCAAAGCCGCCGCCGCCGAGGCCGCCACCGCCGCGAGTCTCCGCTCCGCGCGCCCCGATTTCGTCAGCGACGAACGCCGGCGCCGCCCCTAGTTCTTCTGGACCGTCCAGTAGTGCAGTGTTAAATAATAATGATCATCGTGATTACGCGGAAAGTGTAAATAAGAAATATTGTGTTTACTGTAAAAATTACGGACACTTAAAAGAAGATTGCCGTAAACTTAAGTATAGAGACTCTATACCTAGTAATAATACTAATGTTGTACCTAATGTTATTAGCTGTTATGGTTGTGGCCAACAAGGAGTTTTACGAGCTGACTGCGCGAAATGCGATGCTTCATTTTGCGCCATAGATTGTAGTACAGACTCGGGAACCCCGGGGTCAATGACCTCGCTAAACAGCTGTGGTAAGCTGTTATCACCGGTAAGTCAATTATTTTCTTTGGATAGTGTTACTGATAGTATGGAGTTGTTGCCTACAGTTTCTCCTCAATTTTCCCGTGCCGTTTCACCCTCCGCGCCCGCGCTAAATGTTCCAAATTTTATGAACCAAGGTGTAAACAGTACCGAGGCGGAATCTGTCACATTTGTACCTACAGATTTTAAAGCAACTCTCCCAAGTTCTTATTTTACAAGTTCCTTCAATACCAGTGACTCTAATCCCACCCTTATGTGTAGTAACAATAAGGTTGAAAATCATTTGTCTCAAGTTTCATCCCAATTTATTGATGTTACTAGTTGTATAACTAAAGCTTCTCATAGCAGTCCTGATGGACCAAATCCACATATTGATATTAATCATGTGAATCTTACTCGGACAACTGACAAAACAGTTCCATTATTTTCTTCCGAGTCACAACAGAGTGCAAATTCACTAACACATCCTACTAATTTTGAATTTTATTCTATGTCAGATGATGATATAAATGTTGAAAGTTTTTCTCGTCCAATTTTGGGCATTAATATATTAGGTGTTCAAGGGAGAGCTTTCATAGATACTGCTGCAAAACGTAGTCTTGCTAGCAACAGTTTATTCCAGTTATTACAAAAACATAATCAGCCTTTCACAGAATCTTTTATGCGAGTAAAGCTAGCAGATGGTACTATGCATTCTCGCCAAGTTCTTTTAACTAAATTAAATATCAAAGTAAAATCAAAAGTGATACCATTAGAATTTGTTATTTTGCCTGATGCCATCAACAATGAGACATTGTTAGGTATAGATTTTTTGAAAGCATCCGGCCTTATTTTAGATTTTTCATTGTCTATTTGGAGATTTTCTGATAGTGAACCTTATCCACTCCAGTTTGAAACAAATTACTCAAATTATAAAGCTTGTTCTTATATTGTATGTAACCAAGAAAGTACAGTACATAGTAAAACAACATTTAATAAATTTCATGATACCTTCAATCGAGGGGGAGGGCCAGGCCCATTGGTAAACCAACAAATTGATACAGGTCCTCTGTTATCTTTAAGATTTAAACCTGCTAGGGAATCTGTTAGGAAGAGATTCTCCATCAATATTGTTTAATATTAATTTCCAGATTTCATTCAAATTATTTTTTTTTTTGTATAATTGATTTCAAAATTACCATTTTTTTTTATGTTAACATTGTAATTGTTAATCTTATGTTATAACTTTTATTATTGAAGTTTGTTTATTTTATGATACATTTGCAAATTTTATGTACCCTATGTTTATTTGTACTGTGTCTAAGATTGTTATTGTAATTCTTAGGGTACCGTGTCATGTTTTATTGTTACCAAGTCCTCAACGGGTCGTTCTGTGGACTTGGAGGGGGAGTATGTAGCACGGCAACCCCAAGCCATAGACTTAAATTATAGAATAAACTATCTATGCCCAGTCTCGACTATGATTTGTTAAATAGTCAAGGCCGCGCCGCGTCAACCAATGACGGCTCGCGACGACCATGATT
Organism: Polylopha cassiicola; assembly: GCA_038024825.1. Taxonomy (NCBI): domain Eukaryota; kingdom Metazoa; phylum Arthropoda; class Insecta; order Lepidoptera; family Tortricidae; genus Polylopha; species Polylopha cassiicola. The sequence goes on along the minus strand of CP149053.1, from coordinate 2,116,850 downwards.
GGCTGACTGAGTTAGCCGTCGCTCGCGCGTTTTTCTAGAACTACACTTCGCTATCCGGTACTTTACCGTTCGCATGTCAGTTAGCTATAAGTTCTATTTTCTAATAAGATTTCTATTGTGTTCCTAATTAATGTAAAGTGTTTCCAAGTAATTAAAACTATCAATCAAGAACCTAACTTTTATTTGAAGAGTTACACTCACACAGCCTGTCGCGCACGAACCACAAAATTAGCAAGCTAGCCGGGTTTGCTACAACGCGAGTTAAATTAGTTAAAGTTGTTTCTGTCCTTGTAGACTTCTGTTACAATTTATTTAGATAAGTGAACAATTTTTTTTAATAATTTTCTATCGTTCCTAACTTTCTGAAAATGTTTAAATAACAACAGATATGTTCCTCACACAATTATTCGACAAACAGACAATTTTCACAATAATAATATGATGTCACCATGTGATTATGGAAACTGTAAAGAATCCGAAACGTCAGCAAATAAAATAAAATAAAAATACGCGAGTTAAATCCGTTAATAGTTGTTTCATTCCAATGTCTAATAACCGCGAAGGCATCACAAATTATTATGATGTCATCGCTTTGTGAATAGAACTAAACACGTCACAAATTTGTATAAAAATATGAAATAAATAGAAAATTATCTGTTTCTAGCATCAATTTGCACTTACCTCTTAAACATTTTCCAAGGACTTTTTTATCATTCAAATCACTGATAGTATAATAATTTGAAGTAACCTAATCCAGACCACAAATACAACCTCCTGCCTGAATAAACAGCTGTCATTTATATGGAAACTGTAAAATGTCGAGGACAATTGATAAGACTGTTTAATGACACACTTTAACAATAACACATTGTTTTATTATCAGTAACAGCTATATTCTTTATAACGCCCGTTATAATTTATTACAGAACAACGCTACGATATCGCACACCTAGATCTAAAATGAGCTAACTCAAAAACCTGTAGATTTATATGCACACCATCGGAATCCTTACATCAAAACCCATTTACCACTAAAACAGATTTAAACTAAGTCAAGCTTCATTATAAAAAGCATAAATCTATACAGAAGACTCATGCGTGCATATGGATAGGTTAACCAGTTTTACGCCTCTCCTGAAAAAGTAACTGTGCGTCGCTGAGTTTATTATTTAAACACATAAAAACACTTTTAATTCTGTATTTACATTTTATATTTTAGAGCTATTTGAGCTCCTTGTGAGTCTACGGGACGTTGACCACAGACTAAAGACTTAACAATAGAGAAAGGTAGACTATGTATACCTCATATTAAGTGTGCATCACACAGTAACTTTTTTGAGTTAGCTCCCTTTAGATCTAGGTGTGCGATATATTCGGTTCAAACAACTTCAAACACACACATCAAAAGTTCAACAACAGTATCGATATGGTTCCAAACTCAATAAAATAGTCCAACAGCATTCCACAATTCTGCAGTTATGGTACAAAAGTTCCACTTCGTACTTTACGACGTCCAGTTTCCAACAAACATACAATGCGATGGAATCAAAATGTAAGTCAATTTTAAAGTGCTATCGGTATCTTGTAACAAATGGGTACTTGTAGGCTACCTGTTATGTCCATTTGGAATTGAAAATAGGTTTAATAAAAAATGGGCTTATGTGACTTTGTTTAAGTCACATTCATTTGTTTCAGATGAAAAATGATGTCAGTTAAAGATTTTCGCGACATCAGTTTTCACCACGAAGTGATCTGATTTTTTCTGACTTTAGCATAAGACTATTGTCAGCTCAGTCGTGCTACGATTATGGAATCTATAAAGGCTCCGAAACGTCCAATATAATAAAATACGCGAGTTAAATCCGTTAAAGTTGTTTCATTCAAATATGATTAACTAGCGGTTCGCCTCGGCTTCGCACGGATCCCTATTTTTTTTCAAAATATTCTATAGCCTATGTTACTCAGAGTGAACGTAGCTTCCCAACAGTGAGAGAATTATTAAAATAGGTCCAGTAGTTTTTGAGCCTATTCATTAAAAACATACAAACATACAAAAATAGGTACAAATCTTTCCTCTTTATTATATTACTAGCGGCCCGTCCCGGCTTCGCACGGGGGGACTTAAGATTTTTTTAAGGCCTCAGAAACGATACTTTTCCCCCGTTTTTGTAACATTTTCGGTTACTGCTCCGCGGCTATAAGACCTAGCGTGATATTATATAGCCTATGTTACTCGGGAATAATGTAGCTTTCCAAAGGTGAAAGAATTTTTGAAATCGTCCAGTAGTTTCGGAGCCTATTCATTACAAACATACAAAAATACAAATCTTTCCTCTTTATAATATTAGTATAGAAGTATAGATATAGATAGATTAGATTAGATTAGATTAGTAGATATAGATATATTGTAATAACTGCGAGAAATTAGAACTCTACAGGTCTAAAAAAATGACAGCTCTCTCAAAACTATGGCAACACTTAAACAGAACATTATTTTATGAAGACCTTAATTTAATCAATTCCATGACGTCACAAGCTTACAGGCTGAAAGTTGAGGCAGTCTTGTTATACAAATTTTGAGGCTATATTTTGGCACTCCGCAGTAATGGAAATATGGCGGCGGACGCGATGTGGTAACAAACAGGGAGGATTGATACGCGGTCGGGTGTTTATCTGTGCATTTGGTTGCTGTGTGGTAGGTAGATGGTGGTTTTAGCCACTGTGTTTTGGTTTACAGTACCTATTGTGTTCTGTGTTTATTTGTTAAATGTATTAAAGCGAGCCTCCAGACGACTGTTACTTTAATGCTTTTGATAATCCCACAGGATCATTATAATATGTTTTTGCCTGCGACTTCGTCCGCGTAAATTTAACCCCGTTAGGAGGTGAACTTGAAAAAGCGAAATACGTTTTCCATTAGTTCTGTTATAGGATTTTTATACAACATTAAATTCACGTTGTCCCATATAATCTTTGCCCCCCTTTTTCACCCCCTTACGGCTAGAACTTAAAAAAAACCTTTCTTATCGGATACTTACTTACATATATTTTTTCAAATCAATTTCAATTTCATTTTATAAAAATGCATACACCATAGATTTAATGAAATCATTTACCACGTTTTAAAAATTTCTCCAAATGGGTTGAAAAGGGGGGTGAACAGAACATACCAAAATGCGACCGAAGCGAGCAGAAACCGTACTGTACCTACACTCTGATAGCCCTGGGTCCAATCAAAGTTTTACTGACCCTAGTATCATCCTTTTACTTCCATCAGAAATGAATATCGGTATAAGTCGATATAAGCTTTGAGAAATTGTTTGTGGTATACACGAGTTTTTCTGTCGTGGATTCGGTATTTGTCTTCGTGCGCAAACTTTGTTTTTAATTTCGTGGTCAATTCTTTTAAAAATAGCAGATAACTGAAATTTTGCGAAAACCAGTAGTATTAGTTACATTATCAATAAAAAATATTTTTGATACTTGCAAGGGAATCAAAACCTACAGGGTACTTACCGTGAACACAGAATCTTGAAATTAGGTTCGAAGCATGCAACGTCTCATAGCACAGATAAATAAAAAATTGCGAAAATTAAAGATTTTTACTTATCTACATCTTTTTTAAGTTTATTAGAAGATTAAGGTATACATAATTTTCGACATATGAAAGGGAATCAAAACCTACAGGGTACTTGCCGTTAACTCAGAATCTCAAAATTTGGTACGAAGCAACATCTTATAGGACAGATAAAGGAAAAATTGCTAATACCATACAATTTTAGTTACTTATATCATAATAATATACTTAAAATATTTTTGAATATACATAGGTATATTATATTGTCTATAGGTTTGTACGTAACATTCCAATATTAATATTCGACCCAAGAATCTTATAATATTGACAAAATATCATAAATCCTAATTGTACATTTTGAACAAATAGTCTTACAATATAAGGACGACAATAAAACGTCTCAAACAAAGTTAAATAACAGTATAACAGAATTACCTGCATCGGAACAATATTAATGTTACGATATCCAATAGATACAGAAACTGCCGTAGATATTTTACCGATGCACTTTTATTGCTTTATCTATAGCTAGTTGCTGTTATGGACGTGTATAGAATAAAATATTGATACAAAGGAGATTGATAAAAGTGCAAGATTCTTATTAACTTGTGATATCAATGAAAGTTAGTCTTTTATTTCTGATGCCTTCGCGGTTATTACGCATTGGAATGAAACAACTATTATTGACAATAGTCTAACTTTAGCGTCAGACTCTTGTCAGCTCAGTCGCGCTACGATTATGGAAGCTGTAAAAATTCCGAAATGAAAATACGCGAGTTAAATCCATTTATAGTTGTTTCATTCCAATTAGTCTCTTTTGTTAATACGTCACCTCATAATTATGTAAATTAGGTATTTGATTTGTAAATTTATAATATTTGGTTTAATAATTTCTGATGCCTTCGCGGTTATTACACATTGGAATGAAATAACTATTATCATTTGGTTTGATTTCATGTGGTCTTTGTTTTATATTTTTTCATTATGGATGCATATTATTATATAATATGATATTATATGACAGTATTATTATATCATGCAATCTAGTAATAGTACATTACGCACCAAGGCCAGTAAAATTAAAAATGTCTCAGATCACATGTAATTGTCGTCCGAGGCGAAGCCGAGGTTGACAAAAATGTGATCTGAGGCTTTTTTATTTTACTGGCCGAGGTCAGTATACTATTTTTCTGTTCGACGAAGCCAGAAAACGGCAATTTCATTTAGCGCAGCGGCCACAAAGTAGGCGCTTTCTGGCCGAAGTACAGAAAAATCTCATCGTGCAATATAGTTAACAAAAAAATAATTATATGTAGGTATATGAAGCTGACTTAATGACTGCCATGTCAACGCAAGGCCTAAACTGTAAGGGTTAGAGACCTGAAATTTTTTACAGGGGTTCCTTTTATGAGATAGTTTGTGAGTCTTTATCATGCGCAGACTTTGTCACAGAAGAAGCTATTTCATCATAACGCACCTTCGGTGGCACAAGGGCACAATTGTCAAAAAATCGAAAAATGAGCCAAGTATACAGAAATGTTCCAAAAAAAATTTAGAACATTTCTGTATACTTAACTCAATTTTGGATTTTTTGACAATTGTGCCCTTGTGCCACCGAAGGTGCGAATAATATAATAGGTAAAAAACTGAAGTGAAGACTCCAAAACGTACATTAACATCCAATCGATGCCTCAATCAGTCCAATAATATTTACGAAGAATTTAAATATCCAACGATAATATTTGCCAAAGATTTTTTCCACGACATTTCCTCAATAAAACGTCTTTTTGTGTCGACGCGACTTGTCGAAGAGATAAAACTTGTTTGCCCCAACTTAGATTTAGTAACTTTTTGCTGACTACGGATTCTGTGATTTATTGAGTCCTGATTTTATTCAATTGACAGTTATTTTCGAATTATTTTGCAGCCACATAAATATGGAAGGAAATAGTTGTATTATGCATGTAGATTTCGGAGCTTTAAATATTGGGCGAGTGGTTATTTTTAAGTTATTTCAAATTGCTACTCTCAAATATAAACAAAATTCAAAATTAAATACTTACTTCTATTTTAACACCCATTCTGTTTTATTTATCTCGGGTAATAACATTTTCTGTCCACTGGCCAGAAAGCGCCAACTTTCTGGCCGCTGCGCTTAATGAAATTGCCGCTTTCTGGCTTCGTCGAACAGAAAAATAGTATACTGACCTCGGTCAGTAAATAAAAAAGCCTCAGATCACGTTTTTGTCAACCTCGGCTTCGCCTCGGACGACAATTACATGTGATCTGAGACATTTTTTATTTTATTGGCCTCGGTGCGTAATGTACTATTTCTGTATTCGCAAATAAATGAAGAGTTTTTTGTATTATATTGATTGTAGAGATTAATATTCACTGAAAGTTACATAACATGCCATTCGATTTCGGAAGTGAGTTTTGTTTGTTAAGCTTTCAGGCCTAACCGCTAAGCCGATTTCGGTTGGTATATAGCATTATTGATAGAACCTCGGAGATGGATTAAGGTTTTTATTTCGGGAAAATATAAGGATCCCGCCAATCCAAGTAAAAACCACAGGCAGAGCTAGTACTAGAATAAATCAACCAAAACAGATATTTCAGAGGTGATCACTTTCATGAGAAGAAATGTCTTTTAACCTCATAGTCAAAAATCGAAATCAAAAATATACTTCTTCAATTCAGGCTTCAATATGAAGGTCAGAAGTTAATATCCCTACTAATATTATAAATGCTAAAGTAACTCTGTCTGTCTGTCTGTCTGTTACGCTTTCACGCTAAAACTACTGGACCGATTTAAATTAAATTTGGTACAAAGAAAGTCCGGAGCCTGAGAAAGAACATAGGCTACTTTTTAACCGACTGCAAAAAAGGAGGAGTTCCACGCGGACGAAGTCGCGGGCAGAAGCTAGTAATATATATAACCATTTCCGAAAAAAACTCATTTAAGAAGATTAGGTAGGTATATGATAGGCTTTTTTTAAATAAATTGTTAAATAAGCATGACGACTGTTTTTTTTCTCTTTGTCAATCAAGTATATTATTTTATTATTATTGACTGACGTTTTGAATATGAAAACTTTACAGTTCCCATATTCGTAGCACGACATATCTGACTATAGTCCAATTATAAATTAGAATTTTGTTTTCCGTACCCAGTCGTCATCTTTATTTCATTTTTTATTTAAAACCAAGAATAACTTGCAAAGTGTTTTATATATACCGGAAATAAAAAGCGCAATGCAATGTGAGAGGCAATAACTTGAGCAAGACGTGGGTATTAAGACTCACAAACCAGTAAACGGCAGACATTTCATTTAAACCAGTGGTTCCCAAACTCTTTCCATTGACCACTTTGAAAATTTTGAAAGAAAGTAAGAAATATAATTTATTTAAAACAACCCTTACAATCTATACGCCGAAAGTCCAAGCACACGAAAACAGAACAAAGTAAAAAAGGTTACTTACCTACCAAAAAATATATATTATACTAGCTTCTGCCCGCGACTTCGTCCGCGTGGAACTCCTCCTTTTTTGCAGTCGGTTGAAAAGTAGCCTATGTCCTTTCTCTGGCTCCAGACTATCTTTGTACAAAATTAAATTTAAATCGGTTCAGTAGTTTTTGCGTGAAAGCGTAACAGACAGACAGACAGACAAAGTTACTTGATATCTTTTCAAATATATAAATTACTAGGTGTCCGCCCCGGCTTCGCATGGATCCCTTTTTTTATAGCCTATGTCACTCGGGAATAGTGTAGCTTCCCAACAGAGAAGGAATTTCATCAAAATCGGTCCAGACGTTTAGGAGGAGTTCAATGTCTAACACACGCAATCTGTACGTGATTTATATATATAAAGATTATTTTCATGCAAGCTTACGATTGTGGACCCCCATTTTTATTCACGCTTAACGTTGACCCCCAAATAATCTCCCGTGGACCCCTGGGGGTCCACCTGGAGCACTTTGAGAATTACTGATTTAAACGTTTAGTTAAAAAATAAAACACGTATTAACTGTTTACCTTTTAACGTCAGGAGAAACATAAAAGCGGTAAAATAGTGTATAAATTTTAACTCTACATAACACTGGCAGAATATTAAGTTTGAATTTCATAGCATAGTTATTTATATAGAAAACTGAATAAAGGTTTGGACAAACCGAAAAACCATTGGTCATTTTTAGATTACTTGAATATCAATTTATCAAGTTCCAAACAAAATAAGGCTTGTAATATAGATACAAGACAACAATGAGAGTTTAGCTGCTGGCTTGAGATTAGAGAAAAGCTACTGGTTTGTGATGAAAGATTGGATACTGGTCTGTGATGAGTAAAGCTACTGGCCTGTGATGAAAGACTAGCTACTGGCCTGTGATGAAAGACAAACTACTGGCCTGTGATGAAAGACAAGCTACTTGCCTGTGATGAGAGAAGCTACTGGCCTGTGTTGAGAGACAAACTACTTGCCTGTGATGAGAGAAGCTACTGGCCTGTGTTGAGAGATAAGCTACTGCCTTGTGATGAAAGACAAGCTACTGGCTTGTGATGAGAGACAAGCTACTGGCTTGTGATGAGAGACAAGCTACTGGCTTGTGATGAGAGACAAGCTACTGGCCTGTGATGAGATACAAGCTACTGGCCTGTGATGAGAGACAAGCTACTGGCTTGTGATGAAAGACAAGCTACTGGCTTGTGATGAGAGACAAGCTACTGGCCTGTGATGAAAGACAAGCTACTGGCCTGCGATGAGATACAAGCTACTGGCCTGTGATGAGAGACAAGCTACTGGCCTGTGATGAGAGAAGCTACTGGCCTGTGTTGAGAGACAAACTACTTGCCTGTGATGAGAGACAAGCTACTGGCCTGTGATTGCAACATGACAGTTAAACATCATAGATTAAATATTAACAGTCATGACATTTTTAATTATGTCGAAAAGAGTAAAAAATCATATAAATTTGGAATTCAGTAATTTAACTTTCCAATTAAAAATTTGTTCATATTTAACATGAGTACTAATGAGTTAATTATGTTTATTTAAATAATTGCGAAAATTTGCACGAGCAATGCAATTTGTCTGAAATGGAATGCTGTTTATAAACGACTAGCTTCCTGCCCCGGCTTTGCACTGGTATCGTAAAAACATTATCACACATTAACATACACGATCGTTCGAAAGTTATACGCGTACATACATTTTAGTGATTTATTTTTATTTATATAGATGTTGAACATATTTGTTTTTTATTAAAATTACAGTATGCTATATATATATATATATATATATATATTATATAATCGTAGCAACAAAATAACAAATTTAACTTATTATATTTTACGCTTTCGTGTTTAACCCGTACAGGTTTCAAAAGAAATATAAAAAAAGATATATACTTACCTAGGTAAGTATATATCCTATACCTTTAATTTAATAATTTATGATGCTTTCCCGGTTATTACATTTTAAGATAAAACAATTATAACGGATTTAATACGCGTCCATTAAATTTTATACTGATGTTTCTAACTTTGATTACCTACACTTTTATTACACTATAAACTTCCTTATTTTTATTACAAATTTTCAAGGGTACAATCTTCTTATATATTACTAGATTATTCCTTTTTTTTATAGCCTATGTCACTCGGGAATAGTGTAGCTTTCCAACAGTGAAAGAATTTTTCAAATCAGCCAGTCGTTTCGGAGCCTATTCAATCCAAACAAACAAACAAAAAAACCTTTCCTGTTTATAATATTAGTATAGATTAAACAATTTCCACACCACAGTTTTTATTTCGTTTTATGCTTCGGCATTGAAAAAAACACGTACATACAACCGTAACGTTTCCCTTATTTATTCCATCAACACCTATTTTTGAATAAAATTGCTAAAGACGTTATAACTAATAGTTCGACGGGTCAGCTAGTAATATAATTATTTTTATAATACATAGCTTCTGTCCGCTACTTCGTCCGCGTGGAACTCCTCCTTTTTTGCAGGTTAAAAAATAGCCTAGTCCTTTCTCAGGCTCCAGAACTTCTTTGTACCAAATTTAATTTAACGATTTAAATTAAATTTGGTACCCAGTAGTTTTAGCATTTAAGCATAAAATACTGACAGAAAGAGTTACTTTCGCATTTACAATATTAGTATAGATGAAACAGCTGTGTTTGTTACACTGTCTAGCCTTACCGGAGGTAGTGAGAAGTGGTGTGCATCGCTCTGCTGTCAAAACGTTCTGTTGCAAGACATTGTCGTATGTCACCTCTTGAACTTGCATCCAAAGACAGTTGCACTATGCACTTCAACATGCGATAAATCTTATATATAAAAATGAATCGCAAAATGTGTTGGTAAGCGCATAACTCGACAACGCCTGGACCAATTTGGCCAATTTTTTTTTAAATGTTCGTTGAAGTCCAAGGATGGTTCTTACGGCGAGAAAAAATCGAATAATTGCCGGGAAAACCCTAAAAACAGCCCTTTTCTTTTCCCATACAAACGTTGTCTAACTAAAGTTACCTAATTTGAATTTCGAACGGGCAGGATGACGTCTGCCGGGACCGCTAGTAAATAAATAAATATCTTTGGACAATTCACACCCATTGATCTAGTCCCAAACTAAGCAAAGCTTGTACTATGGGTACTAGACAACGGATAATCATACATAAATACATATAAGACATCCAAGACTCAGGTACAGATGCCAGTGCTCATCACATTGATACGTTCCCCTAGCAGGAATCGAACCCGCAACCTCCGGTTTCATAGTCAGGGCCTCTGACCATTAGACCAACAGGCCGTAAAAATATCATATATCTTATATTATTATTTATTTATCTATTTAGATATGTTGAAACATGTGATAAAATGCTATTATTACAGGTTTTATAATGGTATAGCTTTTGGCCGTGACTTTGCGTGGAATAGTTATTGCTCCGCTCCTATTGGTTTTAAACTTAATAGTTTTTTGATTTTAATCTTATTTGTGATAGGTTATAGATAACACAAAAATATTTTTTTAAATCGTGTTCTGTATTTGGCGCGTTCAGCGAGCCTATTATGAACTGTCGACAACATGTTGTCGACAAGCAAAAGGTTCGTCGTTATGATATTATTTTGTTATCGACATGTAGAAATAAGAGACGACATCGACATGACAAGATTTCTCGTTGTCGACAACGTTGATTTTTGACAGATCATGGCGAGAATAAGACGATATCATGTCGACTCGACAATTCATCATAGCCTCGCTGGTAAACAAGCAGTCTTTAACTTTATATATATTATTATCATATTAAGTATAAGATAATTGTCTTATTCGACATAACTGTATTACTTAAGTACTAAAATTAATGGTGAAAGTTTCTAAATATTTAAGAACATAAAGAGGCTATTATTAATGATAATAATGTCTTATTCGCTTTAGGAAGTTATACACTTTTGAATAAAAAAGCTTATTATGAGGTATTAAGACTTTCGAGCTAAAACAATAGCTAGCTATAAAAATAATTCACATCTTATACTCGTATCATGTGTAACGGAAGGAAACAATTATGAAATGTGATAGCCAATTGAATTTTTTACAATGTTTTGTATCTATAACAACAAATAAGTAGATACTAAAATCCCTACTAATATTATAAATGCGAAAGTAACTCTGTCTGTCTGTCTGTCTGTTACGCTTTCACGCTAAAACTACTGAACCAATTTAAATGAAATTTGGTACAAAGAAAGTCTGGAGCCTGAAAAAGGACATAGGCTACTTTTTAATCGACTGCAAATAAGGAGGAGTTCCACGCGGACGAAGTCGCGGGCAGAAGCTAGTATAATATATAAACATTTAAGGGGCTCCGTTATATAACAAATTGATTTGTTTGCCGTTTATATAATTGTACGGAAAATTTACGCGAGTCCGACTCGCAATTGTTTTTAAAAATATCACTCTATCATGCATTTACGATCGACCCTGTGCAACTTCGAATAACAATGTTCGACTTAACACCAAAGTAAAGTGTGGGCGGGCACAGCATTATTCATGAAAACTTTGGTGTTTGCGAGAGAAATATTGCCTTGCATTTATATAGGATATCTTGGCTTTTGCCGCAACCTGGAAATATAATTTCCATTTAACTATGCCTCGGGGTTTATTATATTAGGATGCATAATAAACTTCGCAGCTGAAATCACACGTGGAGATAGGAACGGCTCAACACAAATCGAGTTTCTTAGGTGTTTTGTAATGATTAAAATTTGAATTTATTCTGATCGTTGTGTTGGTGAAGGATGGACTGTAATTAAAGCAATAGGAATAGAAGAATAGAGGAATTTAATACTTTACAAACGAACACACGAACACAATGTCACGACACAACTATAACAAATCAACTAACAAACTGACAATTAGAAAAACAAGAGATGTATAAAAAAGGGCAATAGCCAATTAAAAGTAAAACTATAAAACTACTAGCTTCTGCCCGCGACTTCGTCCGCGTGGAACTCCTCTTTTTTTGCAGTTGGTTAAAAAGTAGCCTATGTCCTTTCTCAGGCTTCAGACTTTCTTTGTGCCAAATTTCATTTAAATCGGTCCAGTAGTTTTAGCGTGAAAGCGTAACAGACAGACAGACAGAGTTACTTTCGCATTTATAATATTAGTAGGGATTAGTAGGGATTATACAACGCGCAAGGAGTACGCAACACGTTAAATTTAGGTGTGAATTGAGAAACAGGATACAAGACAATTATAACGAATTTAACTCGCGTATTTTATTTTATTTGCTGACGTATCGAAGATTCTACTCTCTTATTCGTAGCACTGAGCTGATGATACTAACGGTAAAGAGTTATAATTGTTTCATCCCGATGTGTACCTAATAACTGCGATGTCATCAACAATTAGCTGTAATAAATAACAGCTAATTGTTGATACGATATGCCTATGATCATCCAACTTCGAGATCCGGAGTAGTCTTCAGGATTCATCATCAGCACTACCATCATCATGTGTTTAGAAAGCGCTCGTCATACCGAGTCGAATAAACCCAAACACGGTATGCCTATGATCATCCAACTTCGAGATCCATAGTAGTCTTCAGGATTCATCATCAGCACTACCATCATCATATTCTGTTTAGAAAGTGCTCGTCATACCGAGTCGAATGAGCCTAAACATGATATGCTTATGTTCATCCATCTTTGAGATCCATTTTTTGGGTAGCTTAAAAGTGTCTGACAAAAGTTCTGGTCAATCAAAAGTGTCTGACACTTATATCCATTACTTTAAAATAATATTCTACATGATATATATAAAAATGAGCCATGAGAAAATAAGTAAGATAACTCTTATTTTTAGTCACCTTTCTCACCTGGTACCAGCCCTGGTGTCACTCGGACAGTTTTCACAAGCCCGTAGATATTCAAGGCTCTCTAGACGCTACTGAAATCTTAAGGTTTCATTCGTCAGAAAATAAGTTACGTCAGATCGCTCTGGGATCTTACTCTATTACATGATAAGATATAAGATGATTAATACTGCGTCATGTCAAAAAACAATTAAAAGTCAAATTAAATCCCTACTAATATTATAAATGCGAAAGTAACTCTGTCTGTCTGTCTGTCTGTTACGCATTCACGCTAAAACTACAGGACCGATTTAAATGAAATTTGGTACAAAGATAGTCTGGCGTCTGAGAAAGGACATAGGCTACTTTGTAACCGACTGCAAAAAAAGAGGAGTTCCACGCGGACGAAGTCGCAGGCAGAAGCTAGTACACAATAAATTATTGCAAAAAAGAAAAGTCAGTATGTTACACAATCGTTCTTATATTCGTAGCCGACTGAGCTGACGATAGACTAACACTACAAGTTAGAACACACACGGTTTATTCCACAAATATCATCCATTCACTATGACGCGTATCTCAGCCATCCCTTGAAAAATTGTAAAAAATTTCGGTACTTATACGGCTAGATTGTGTAACTATACTAATATTATAAAGCTGACGAGTTTGTTTGTTTGAACGCGCTAATCTCAGGAACAACTGGATCGAATTGAAAAAATATGTTAGATAGACCATTTATCGTGGGAGGCTTTAGGCTATATAACATCACGCTGCGACCAATAGGAGCGAAGAAACAGTGCAGTAGTAAAAAACGGGGAAAATAACTATTCCACGCGGAGAAGTCGCGGGCACGGCTAGTATTGTATATTGATACCTCCACGCATTCCTAAGGAGGGTCTTGACAGACAAACAGCAAATAAAGTGATCCTATAAGGGTTCTTTTCTTTCATAGTAAAGTACGGAACCTTAAGCCTATTGGCATTATTAAAGACTTAATTATTAGTTTTGTGGTCGCTTTTTAAATGGGTTAGTTTAACCCAATGCTTTCACGAGGCGGGGCTCAGCTCTCTTAATTATACGCCGCTCCCTCCCATGTCCCGTGATTTATATGGGATAGGTTGCACGCACAATGACTTTATATTCAGTAAATTTTTACCCTTTTGTACTTATGTTAACTACTTTGCAATCGCAATCTATCACCGTTTTCAAATCTCGCTTGAAAAAGTATTGTCTTGACGAATGAACTATTTTTTTATGGTTTGTTGTTATTTTTATAGATATCTATGGGGTATATATATATGTATTTGTATATATTTATGATACATATTTTTAATATTAAAATTTATTTATTTATTACAAATTATTTTATTACATGCTCTACCTTTTAAGTCGTACACATATTTTTGTCTTACCTACGATATACTGTTCCTAATGTCTCAATCGCCCAAAGGTTAACTGGAAGAGATCCCTTAAAGGGATAAGTTCGCCTTCGTATATTTTTGTATTTTCGTTTACCTATATATTATTTTGTTTTGTTGCTGTACAATAAAGAGTTTACATACATACTTATATAGTTGGAATGAAACAACTATAAACGGACTATTGTCTCAGTCGTGCTACGATTATGGAAACTGTTAAAAATCCGAAAAGATGCATTTGAAATTGTGTTACTAATTCGACTTTTTTATAGGTAATTCAATTGTCGTAATGTCCTGAAAGTTGAAGGAATAAGCTACAATAAGATAATTTTGACAAGTACGAATACACTATGTCGACACGTCAAAACATAATTTTTAGTGTTTTTATTTCTTCAATTTTTGGAACTAAGAATTGACGGCGGTTGACACACCTGTGGATTGTCCTTATATAGTATACTATCGGCCCCGGCAGACGTCGTCCTGCCCGTCCGATTGTTTCGTCAAAGATCTGTCAAAGTCTTCTGTCACCTCTTCATAAGGCTTCATATTTTCCCCGTTTTTTACACATTTTCCACTGTTTTTTCGCTCCTATTGGTTGCAGCGTGATGTTATATAGCCTAAAGCCTTCCTCGATAAATGGTCTATCCAACAAAAAAATATTTTTTGAATTCGAATCAGTAGTTCCTGAGATTAGTGCGTTCAAACAAACAAACAAACTCTTCAGCTTTATAATATTAGTATAGATATATGTACATATAAATACCTAATGATTTCCATTATATAATTCAAGTTGAGGACTGTAAACAAATTGTTAATTAATTCATAGAGAAGCTACTTTGAAGCACAAAAGATAGCAAACTGACTTTGACACATCTTCAAGCCCATATCAAAGTTCCTAACTGAGAAACTAAATTAATTCGAACCAAGATAATATAGTGGTTTGCACAACCAACCACGAAACAGCTGACTTACTCAATTAGTAACTACTTAATACATTTTTTAACCAATTTCGTCCCTGGACTGTTTAACTATGAAATTTAAATACATACGTATATTTTTTAACTGTGGAATTTAAATATGTAGTTGTTATTGTAAATATAAAATATGAGATTAAGTATTATATTTTCCTGGGATTAAATGTATTTTTTTAAAGTTACATTTACCTCAATACCAAAATTCATCTTAATCAATTCATTATTTACGTAAAAACTGTTATTACAAGTGATTTATATAGGACATCATTTTGGAGACTAGATATGTTTATAAAAGTTTTACTGTTACTTAAAAATTCATGTCACTTGGAATATGTTTATAGGAAGTATCTATTGTTTATTTTAATATATTCAATAATCGCTATATAAGGTATTTTTTAAAATACCTACTTCCGTGTACACAGCACATAAGAGATAATAAAAATGACACCAAATAAAACAAGTACAAAGGCAATGTCTTATGAGTGAAGCAGCTGATTCTTTGTCAGTTATGCCTGTTCGATAGAACCTATTAAGTAACTTATACGATGTGAACACAGAACTTTCTCAATTAGCTATGATATTTTTCTTATAATAGGCAGGATGATGATTTTTCATTTTTTTTAATTAAGTTTATTATCGTTTAATTCTCGCGAAAGGCTCTTTGGGTTAAGGATTAAAATCAATATTGAATAAGTGGAATGAAACAACTATAAACTGATTTAATTTTAATTCCCGTATTCTTTATTGGCTGACTTTAGCGTTAGACTATTGTCAGCTCAGTCGTGCTACGATTATGGAAACTGTAGTTTTCGAAACGTCAGCCTTTAAAATAAAATCGCTATATATGCCCCGCGGTTATTACACATTGGAATGAAACAACTATAAACGGATTTAACTCGCGTATTTTACTTTATTGGCTGACTGTTTTTACTTTACAGTTTTTGTAATCATAGCACGACTAAGCAGACGATAGTCTAAAACATAGTTAAATATAGATCCGTTATACATAGTTAGACAGTAGTTACGAGATAGTAATGTTTTTTATAACACAGGTAAACCGGCGATCCGTGTGATAGCTACAAAGTGGATTCCGGCCGAGCCGCGCGTTTATGTGACGGGTTGAATGAGACAATTGTATGAGATGTAACGAATGTTGTTTATGTACCTATATATTTTAATATTTAACAAAGTAAATACTTTTTTTTTTTTTTTTTTTTTTGTAAATACAAAAACACTTTTGAAGTGGATAATTTATTAGTTCTTACAAAAAAATAACGAACCACTTTAGTACAAATGTTATGCGAGTCAAATATCATAAAGAAACGTTTTGACACTTGAACCTTAAAGTTTTGCGTTCTATGAGTTGATTATTTGAAACAAGTGTATAATTTATTACCTGGGAACGTTTCGTGGATCTGAGACCTGAGGAGTGAGGGGTGCAAGGTTTGGGGATATGGTAGGGAATATTTTGACCATAGTCGAGGCAGTCGGGATTTAGCTATACTAAAGCCACAACGCGTGCGCATATAATAAGGGTTGTACTGACCTACTTGCTTAGGTATTAATTAAGTTAGTAATAGTGAAATATAATTAGAGTTGGGGCCGCGTTTTCGTCGCGAGTGTAAAATAAAATGAGAATTTTAAGTTTATAAACTTTAAGTGTTAGTTTAAGATAATAATATTTCAAGTAATTTTATTTCTTTATCCAAGAGTGACGCAGATCATCGAGGGTATGTTTGGTTCCTTTGTTTTAGACTCCGTTGTGCTGTTTTAATGGTTTACATAGTTCTTGTCTGGATTCAATTATATTTCAGGAGTTCGCAGTTTGAACGAGTAATTTTAATTTTGGGTAGACTTTAGCTAGGTTAGAAAATTAGTAGGTAGGTAAATAAATGGTTGTGAGATTTGTGAGATGTATGAATTATTTGAGAGTATGGAAGAGACAAATGACATTGATGTATACAAATTATGACTAAATAAGAATACAAGTTTCGATCACTTGTGATTCTATGCTGTTTAATACAAGTTTCGATCACTTGTATGACATTTGTGTTATATTGAAAATTTTTATGCAAGCTCAAAACTACTGTTTAAAGTTTTATGCTTAATAAAAGACATAATCCGACTGAATAACTACTGAACCGTTCTAAAAGATTTCTCCTTGTATGTAATTTGACTGCAAGAACTACTGAACCACTTATAAGATTTATCTTTGTTTGAAGTCATGATGATGACGAATGTATGTTTTAAGATTTACGATTTATGTGAATTGGATTTTATATTAAAACAAATTTCATCTGCAATCGGTTTTGGAGGTCGTTCACAATAGAACGATGTCCTAGTGTGTGTGTGAAAATTCTATATACTTAGTATTAATTATCACCTGAACCATTTCTTCAGTGAAATGAATTTCAGTTTTGAAATATACTCTGAAATTGCGCATTTGATGTGTCTTCAAATATTCATATTAAAAATAATTATCATTAATCACAACCTTATGGAATTATATTGTTCATGAATGTATCCGGACCAATCTGCGGTGTGTGAGAAAAAGAGATCAACTCGCCGCTTCAATCTTTCCAATCTCTATATTTCTACCTAAAAACTCAACAACGGAAAGAACACACACACACAACCGATCATCTTTATTTCATGTGCTGCGGCTTGTTCCGCGTATATTACTGAGTGATTGATTTCGACGAAGGCTGAACGATTGTTTCATATTATGAAAACTATTATTCACAAATAATAGTTTCCATTTTGTAAAATATATCTTTGACTGATGATAATTAATACGGAATACTGTCCGTCTGCTATACCGTCCGTCTGCTGTCTCAACTTTAATATTACAAAATATAAAGAAGTTCTAAGGAACCATAAAAGAAATTACATACATATAAAAAAAGAAATAACGCTGCACGAAGCCTCACACCCTTCGTAAAGCATCAATACAAAATATATAAAAAAGACATCATGTCATTTGTTAATTCAAAAGATATCACATATTTAAGTGATCAGTATGAAGTGAAGGTTTGAATGAAACTTTATTAAAGAAAATAATAGAAAACAGGGTGATAAAAAAGTAGATGGATTTGATGGGATATTTTAATCGGGCGAGTGCTAATTACGATTAAATATCATGGCATAGGCTATAAGGAGTGTTGGGAGGCCTATATATATTTTTAATCCAATCGAATTAGGTTTCCCCATTTATAGACTAAATGTCTATATATCAAACAGGTCCCTTGTGCTCGGGTTTTCAGATTCGTCGTTGTATTTATTCCTTTTTAATGCAGGAGGTGGAGATATAATCAGGACATATTAATTAAGTATTATAATTTTTTTAGTTTAATTAATTTTATTCTCAACAGCTAAGAAGACTTCTCTTCGGGCACGTGAGTGTTTGCTTTATTTTATTTTATATCTTTTGTTTTATTTGATAGTATTTGTATTTGCGTCATAAAACACAACGTATTTATACACAACGTATTGGGTCCTACGTAGTTAATAGACGATCACATTAATTTCGGCCATTTTGATTAACTAGGTATGTATATAAATACCTTTAGGTATTGATAGAGTTAGTTATAGGTAGTTATTTTATATAGGGCTAGGGATAAACCATTACATTTGGTGCCGTGACCAGGATATTAAGTTAGACAAGTTTAAATTATTATTAATTTAAACACTTAATAAAAAGAACCTAGGTTACAACTTTGTTTTAGAATGTTAGGGGCGTCTTATTAGACTCCGAGGTCAAGTAATCTAATATCACGTTATCAGCTGAGGAGAGTATAAAAAAAAGGGTCACCTTTTTTTTTGTTGAGGAATATTTATTGCAGAGCATAGATTGCGAACAGCTTTAGTTATTGTCGTAAGTGGGTTCGATTCCCGCTTGAAAATTTGATAAATATGTTTTAACAATTTAATTAACTTTTTAAAATATTCAAATTACGAGGTGGGTTCGATCCCTACCATCGATTTGTTTGTGTATCTACGTGATATAAATTTGTATACATGTACTGATATTTATACCGAGATAAGATGTAAGTCAAGTACGATTTAATATAAAACTCATTTGAAATTAAAACAAAATATTTGTGGGTTCGATTCCTACTACTGATTTGGCAATGAATAAGTGAATTCAATTGCTACTTTCATGAGCTAATAAAAAAAAAGGGGAATTGATGATTAAGGAAAAGATTGATTATTCAATAATCATTCTCTGTATGTATGATGTTTGTTGCAGAAATTAAACTTGATATGAACTATTTGTTGCGTTCGATATTTAGTTTTTGTAAGTAGTTAGGTATTTATGTATGTAATAAAGTATTTTTAGTTTCATAGATAGTACTATGTATTGAAGGTATGTTAAGTATGTATGTACTAAGTGTTTAGTAGATGTAACTTTGCAACTAACATTGGAGTTTTGAAATTAGTTGTTTTAATTGTATGGAGAGGCGTTGTTCAGATTCTATGAAAATAAACGGATATTAAACAATTTACATTGCGTTGGTTAGAATATTTATTTACTTAACTAAATTGATTATGCTAAGATGAAGGTATTAGTTTCATGACACTGCTATTTTGGAGTAGGGGCGTAAATAATTTACAGGATAAAATTATTTTCGTTGGTGTGAAGTTTCATTCTGATTTTTATACAGCATTTTAATAATTGTTAACAAGTTAATACAGGTTATTCTAATGTAGGGGCGTGTGCGCATATTCAAGATTGTAGACTATGAAAGGACGGGATGAGTGTCAAACACTTAGCTATTAAATTGTGTTAATGTATAGTTTATGTAATGACTTACTAATTATTTAAGTAGAGCTTATAAGCATTACGATTGCGCATTCGTTAAAGAAAATAAAAGCTATTGTGGTTTTCTCTAAATTTTACTTCAAGAATCAAAATTTCTCTAAAACCAAGGGGCGACTGTAACGAATGTTGTTTATGTACCTATATATTTTAATATTTAACAAAGTAAATACTTTTTTTTTTTTTTTTTTTTTTGTAAATACAAAAACACTTTTGAAGTGGATAATTTATTAGTTCTTACAAAAAAATAACGAACCACTTTAGTACAAATGTTATGCGAGTCAAATATCATAAAGAAACGTTTTGACACTTGAACCTTAAAGTTTTGCGTTCTATGAGTTGATTATTTGAAACAAGTGTATAATTTATTACCTGGGAACGTTTCGTGGATCTGAGACCTGAGGAGTGAGGGGTGCAAGGTTTGGGGATATGGTAGGGAATATTTTGACCATAGTCGAGGCAGTCGGGATTTAGCTATACTAAAGCCACAACGCGTGCGCATATAATAAGGGTTGTACTGACCTACTTGCTTAGGTATTAATTAAGTTAGTAATAGTGAAATATAATTAGAGTTGGGGCCGCGTTTTCGTCGCGAGTGTAAAATAAAATGAGAATTTTAAGTTTATAAACTTTAAGTGTTAGTTTAAGATAATAATATTTCAAGTAATTTTATTTCTTTATCCAAGAGTGACGCAGATCATCGAGGGTATGTTTGGTTCCTTTGTTTTAGACTCCGTTGTGCTGTTTTAATGGTTTACATAGTTCTTGTCTGGATTCAATTATATTTCAGGAGTTCGCAGTTTGAACGAGTAATTTTAATTTTGGGTAGACTTTAGCTAGGTTAGAAAATTAGTAGGTAGGTAAATAAATGGTTGTGAGATTTGTGAGATGTATGAATTATTTGAGAGTATGGAAGAGACAAATGACATTGATGTATACAAATTATGACTAAATAAGAATACAAGTTTCGATCACTTGTGATTCTATGCTGTTTAATACAAGTTTCGATCACTTGTATGACATTTGTGTTATATTGAAAATTTTTATGCAAGCTCAAAACTACTGTTTAAAGTTTTATGCTTAATAAAAGACATAATCCGACTGAATAACTACTGAACCGTTCTAAAAGATTTCTCCTTGTATGTAATTTGACTGCAAGAACTACTGAACCACTTATAAGATTTATCTTTGTTTGAAGTCATGATGATGACGAATGTATGTTTTAAGATTTACGATTTATGTGAATTGGATTTTATATTAAAACAAATTTCATCTGCAATCGGTTTTGGAGGTCGTTCACAATAGAACGATGTCCTAGTGTGTGTGTGAAAATTCTATATACTTAGTATTAATTATCACCTGAACCATTTCTTCAGTGAAATGAATTTCAGTTTTGAAATATACTCTGAAATTGCGCATTTGATGTGTCTTCAAATATTCATATTAAAAATAATTATCATTAATCACAACCTTATGGAATTATATTGTTCATGAATGTATCCGGACCAATCTGCGGTGTGTGAGAAAAAGAGATCAACTCGCCGCTTCAATCTTTCCAATCTCTATATTTCTACCTAAAAACTCAACAACGGAAAGAACACACACACACAACCGATCATCTTTATTTCATGTGCTGCGGCTTGTTCCGCGTATATTACTGAGTGATTGATTTCGACGAAGGCTGAACGATTGTTTCATATTATGAAAACTATTATTCACAAATAATAGTTTCCATTTTGTAAAATATATCTTTGACTGATGATAATTAATACGGAATACTGTCCGTCTGCTATACCGTCCGTCTGCTGTCTCAACTTTAATATTACAAAATATAAAGAAGTTCTAAGGAACCATAAAAGAAATTACATACATATAAAAAAAGAAATAACGCTGCACGAAGCCTCACACCCTTCGTAAAGCATCAATACAAAATATATAAAAAAGACATCATGTCATTTGTTAATTCAAAAGATATCACATATTTAAGTGATCAGTATGAAGTGAAGGTTTGAATGAAACTTTATTAAAGAAAATAATAGAAAACAGGGCGATAAAAAAGTAGATGGATTTGATGGGATATTTTAATCGGGCGAGTGCTAATTACGATTAAATATCATGGCATAGGCTATAAGGAGTGTTGGGAGGCCTATATATATTTTTAATCCAATCGAATTAGGTTTCCCCATTTATAGACTAAATGTCTATATATCAAACAGGTCCCTTGTGCTCGGGTTTTCAGATTCGTCGTTGTATTTATTCCTTTTTAATGCAGGAGGTGGAGATATAATCAGGACATATTAATTAAGTATTATAATTTTTTTAGTTTAATTAATTTTATTCTCAACAGCTAAGAAGACTTCTCTTCGGGCACGTGAGTGTTTGCTTTATTTTATTTTATATCTTTTGTTTTATTTGATAGTATTTGTATTTGCGTCATAAAACACAACGTATTTATACACAACGTATTGGGTCCTACGTAGTTAATAGACGATCACATTAATTTCGGCCATTTTGATTAACTAGGTATGTATATAAATACCTTTAGGTATTGATAGAGTTAGTTATAGGTAGTTATTTTATATAGGGCTAGGGATAAACCATTACAGAGAGCTTTACGGAATTGTAGATTCGGTTTCAAGAGACACTATATTATATGAGTATTTTACTGTAATTATATAAACAACAATTATTATTAGTATTAGTATAATATTATTATAAGGCTGGTCGGTCTAGTGGCCCTGACGGGTTCGAATTCTGCTAGGGGCAGATGTCAATATTATGATATTTCTTATTTATATTTATGTATGTTGAATGTCTTATTTGTATTTATGTATGTTTATCCGTTGTCTAGTACCCATAGTACAAGTTTTGCTTAGTTTGGGACTAGATGAACTGGTGTGAATTGTCCAAACATATTTATTTATTATAATAATTTCTGATGCCTTCGCGGTTATTACACATTGGAATGAAACAACTATAATGGATTTATCTCGCTTATTTGCTTTGTATTGGTACATAATATACCTATCATCAGAATTATTATATTGCGTAATACACACACATACACACACACAATGACATTACACATATTATATATTACGCAGTTGTTTACTCACACCTGCGCACAAACGCGCGTGTGTCATTTTACTTACAATAATTATCTTATTTATTTTCCTACCTTGCGTAGACATAATATTATCTATTTTCTGTACACTTTCATTTATTTACCTTTCCCAATTATAATGATTGCTAATCCGTAATTGGAAGTAAGTAATTAGTACGTAAAAAAATGTACGTGACTGAAACATAATGTTGTGGATTTTAGATAGATAAAATGTATAAATAAACTATGGGAGAATTAATAGTTACAAGAACTTAAAAATATTGTTGCCATCTCAGTATAATTACATCTATTATATAAAAATAAGTCGGGTTTTCCTCCCTGACGCTAACTCCAGAACGCACGAACCGATTTGGCTAATTCTGGTCTTGAATTATTCGTGGAAGTCCATGGAAGGTTTGTAAGTAGAGAAAAATTAAAAAACATCTTGAAAAAGTGTACAATCAACATCTTTCTATACCCCATATACAAAGTGGTTGAAGGTAAGTGACAGAAGACTTTGACAGATCTTTGACGAGACAATCGGACGGGCAGGACGACGTCTGCCGGGACCGCTAGTGTATTCTAAAAATTTAAAAGGACAAGCTCTTTTCATGACTGACATATATGTTTCAACGCAGGGCCTAAACTATAAAGGTTAGAACCTTAAAATTTTACACAGTTGTTACTTTTAGAATATAGGGGAGCACTAAGAAATATTTAAAAAAAAATCACCCCTTAAGGGTGTTACGTCGGGGTTTATCGTGCGCAGACGAAGTAGCTGACAGAAGCTAGTTTGACATAATAATGTAACTAATCATATTGTATGACTAGTGAGCAAGGGCGTGCATTCCATATAGGCACAATGGAGTGCCTACCTTGACGTAGTACATGCGCGACCTTGCACGCGCAGTACATTTGTAAATGTGTATTTACTATTTGCTACTAAAATATGCTATGACAGATGATTGCGCTTCAATGATTTTGGCTGCGTAAATCGTCTACTATCTGAAACAGTATTAGTTGCACGATGACGTCAGTCTATTGGCAGGCGCGTGCAGTGAGGGGAGCGTAAGTATGGCGCCAGGGTAGGCACTCCATACATTAGTGACATTGTGCCTATATGGACTGCACGCCCTTGTCTATTGGTCTATCCTTTTTAGATAGATTAGGTAAATGATTCATTAACATTAATGTCTCTGTTTTTATTCATGACAAATAACATGAAGCACTAATGTATGTGGTTATTTATATGCCCTTGAAAGTAATAGTTATACCGCACCCCGTTGTTTTAATTTCGCTATGTTTTATGTGGTCTAAGGGATAAGTGAATTTCATAAAATGGGTTAATGTATGTTTTTCAAAAAAGTTAGGTATAGTAGGTGACAATTGTATGTTTATAAAGAAATAAGCTATTTTTTGATGGAAGCGGATTGTATGGGATGCGGATGAAAATATGCCTACAGTGATGATTAGGGTTTTATGATAACTTGCCCAGTATAAAAACTATTGATACAATTTTAAATTTTATAAAAATAGAACATTATAAATTTGGGACGAAACAACTATAGACAGATTTAACTCGCGTATTTTTATTTTATTTTATTGGTTGACGTTTCGGAACCTTTACAGATTCCATAATCCTAGCACGACTGAGCTGACAATAGTCTTATGCTATTATTTGTGATAAGTTTATGAATTATGGCAACTCCGTTAATATTACCAGAACTGCCATAACTGAGCGGTCACACGTCACTGTGAAATTCTTATTTTACTGTTAAATTCATTGAAACAGTAATGAAATTTAAAATACTATATTTTAAATTTCGTTATTATTTTTGTGGGGTAACTCAATTCCATACCAATTGGTATAATCGTCATTATAGTTCAAGCGAGGTTCACTGATGGACAGTAGTCTCCTACAAGGTCCTCATAGTAACCGGTACCGGGTCGACGGCATTCAGCGGTCACCAGGTGCCAGGTCACCAGGTCTTTCGACCTTATAGGGGACCCGCACAACGTTAATTTTGTTCTGGATGTAGTTCTGGGTCCTGGAGAAGAATATAGTATAAGAAATAGTTTTTATCACTTAAATATTTCCTTAAGGGGGTAAAAAGGGGTTGTATTAAGGTATGGAAGTAGGTAGGTACTAATTGTACGAAGACAAAGTGACGGGCAGAAGCTAGTTAATTTATTCTACTCTTGTCTTGGTACAATGATCGTAATCATTTAAATTATTGTCATTAGACCATAAATATCGATCGAATTTCAATTGATACATCATTGTAAATAGGTAGGTAAAATATATAAACTTTTGTGTTCACAATAATGCAATAAAAAAAATTACATGCATTTTCCCTCGTATCTGAAAATGACTGGCTGCATCTGATATTTTTTAATTTAATCGACGGGCCGTATAAAAATACGTAAACATTTTTTGGGCGCCATTTTTTTACATTTTCCGTATTGTCTCTATGATAAAGATTTAACGGGGATGATATTGCGAATGACGTTTAAAAATATGGTAGCATATGTTTCTTAAAATTTTAATTTTATTTTCCTTTTGAGCGTGTAATAATTCCACGCGGACGAAGTCGCGGGCAAAAGCTAGTTATTAATATGTCCATGTGCACTGAAGGAGATTTCTGTATAGATTTATGCTTTTCATATAAAGCAAGAGTTAGTAATTTCTGATGCCTTTGCGGTTATTACACACTAGCTTCTGCCCGCGACTTCGTCCGCGTGGAACTCCTCCTTTTTTGCAGTCGGTTAAAAAGTGATCTATGTCCTTTCTCAGGCTCCAGACTTTCTCTGTACCAAATTTCATTTAAATCGGTCCAGTAGTTTTAGCGTGAAAGCGTAACAGACAGACAGAGTTACTTTCGCATTTATAATATTATAGTATAGATATTAGTAGGTATAGATAGTATAGATTGGAATGAAACAATTACTAACGGATTTAACTCTCGTATTTTTATTTTATTTTATTTGCTGACGTTTCGGATTCTTTACAGCTTCCATAATCGCTGACGATAGTCTAACGCTAAAACTCTATCGTCGACTCAGTCGTGCTGAAAAAAAAAATGATTCCGAAATTTGGGCAAATGAAATAAAAATATTTAAGCGTACATGGATATAGGGTCAGAAAAAGCGACCTTGTTTTATACTATGTAGTGATTATCATCATCTTCAGTCAATGACAAGATGCGTTGTCAACATATGATCAATTTAGCCACGTTGCCGTTAGTAATTCAATATTATCCACGAATTGTTCAAGTCCAGACACCTGTGGGGAGTTTGGGTATTCAATTAGAGCCGCACCTTGCCGTTTAATTACTTAGTACATTGCATGGGAATTAATAGTGATGAGACAAAAGCAATCGATTTTAGCAATAAATTTTAATGTGACAATTATAACTATCAATTGTTAGAAGATGTCGAAGGAAGCGAGTGTTTCAGAGATAAATTATAGAGCTTTACTTAACGTGAGTTTTAATAGAAGTAACAAAACAATACAGAATAGTTTTAAAAAAAATGCAAATATAGTTAGCAATATACAACAGGAATCCTAATCCCTACTAATCCCTACTAATATTATAAATGCGAAAGTAACTCTGTCTGTCTGTCTGTCTGTTACGCTTTCACGCTAAAACTACTGGACCGATTTAAATTAAATTTGGTACAAAGAAAGTCTGGATCCTGAGAAAGGACATGGGCTTACTTTTTAACCGACTGCAAAAAAGGAGGTGTTCCACGCGCACGAAGTCGCTGGCGGCCACTAGTATTATTATAAATGCAAAAAAGGAACTCTGTCTGAACAGCAAATATTTTTGGAATGAAACAACTGTAACTATCCTTATCCTAATCTTAAATTCCCTATTCCCTATTCCCTACTAATATTATAAATGCGAAAGTTACTCTGTCTGTCTGTCTTTCACGCTAAAACTACTGGATTTAAATGAAATTTGGTACAAAAAAAATATGGATCCTGAGAAAGGACATGGGCTTACTTTTTAACCGACTGCAAAAAAAGGAGGTGTTCCACGAGGACGAAGTCACAGGCAGAAGCTAGTTTTAAATAATATTATAAATGCGAAAGTAGCTCTGTCTGTCTCGCTTTCTCGATAAAACGCTTAAGAAAGGACATAGGCTACTTTTAGTTGTAAGGGGTTAAAGAGAGGATGAAATGTTGTATGTAATGATGTCATTTTTAAAGCAAGAAGCTTAACTTAGGCTACCTTAATTACTAATTCCATAGAGCGCAATAAGACTCCGTTTTACCCTCTTAGGGGGTGAATTTCCATAAAATATTTCCTAGTGCTACGTAAATAATTTACAAAAGAAACCCCTGTGCAAAATTTCAAAATTCTGTCCCTTAAAGTTAAGCCCTGTGTTGATATGTCAGTCATTAAATCAGCTTC
This sequence comes from Polylopha cassiicola, assembly GCA_038024825.1. Taxonomy (NCBI): domain Eukaryota; kingdom Metazoa; phylum Arthropoda; class Insecta; order Lepidoptera; family Tortricidae; genus Polylopha; species Polylopha cassiicola. The sequence continues at coordinate 2,089,184 of CP149053.1, read as the reverse complement.
TTATTTTATGTAAGTATTAATAGATTGGATTAGGTTTATTTATTTCTCATTATTACATACATTATAATTACACATTATCTCATATTATACGCACTCATAGTGAGATCGTCAAAATTTTACATTATAAAATAAACAAACACATAACAAAAAAAATTAAAACTATTTTAGAATTTTACAAATGTCATTATTATAATTTTTCTCTTTAGTCGTCAAGCAAATTTATACAAAATGTCAGATTCAAAATAAGTACTTAATTGTCAGATTCAAAATATTGGTAATAAACAATAATAGATAGCAAATAACATGTCACATAAATATATTTATATAAGGTACCTACTAGTATTATTTATTTCTCAGTAAGTATTTTATACAAAACTTATGTATTACTATGTATAACTAACTTACAGTGCCATTGTCAAAAATATAAAAGTACTTACTTACCTACTTAAAACAATGTTAACCATTTATTTTACTCCATCAAGTTACAATTAAAATTTACCAGCTCTATGACATTGACAGTTAATTAAAAAAATATGTGTCACTTTTTTTTTTAATTTACATTAAGTAGTTGGTTCGTCACTATACAGTATTGAAGTCATTGCCAGTCTATTAATCGCAGTTCACTTCGCTAAACGACAGTACGACATGACAATGGGTGAGTTTAATTTTAAAATTTAGTTTAAAATCCTTACTTACTAATATTATAAATGCAAAAGTAACTCTGTCTGTCTGTCTGTCTGTCTGTCTGTTACGCTATCACGCTAAAACTACTGGACCGATTTGAATGAAATTTGGTACAAAGATAGTCTGGGGTCTGAGAAAGGACATAGGCTACTTTTTAACCGACTGCAAAAAAGGAGGAGTTCCACGCGGATGAAGTCGCGGGCAGAAGCTAGTAAATTTATATTTTAATTTCTGAAGCCTTCGCGGTTATTACACGTAAGAATGACAACAATGATAACTAACGTTTGCGGCTTCGTCTGCGCCTGATAATCACCCCCATTTTACCTTTACGGGTCAATTTTCGAAAAGCCTTTCTTAATACTTCCCAAAGTTACAAAAGGAACCTTCGTGAACAATTTTTTTTTAATGCAAAGTTAGTTGTAGAAAGTTTAGATTTATTTTTTTAATACAAAGTTTTTAACCCCTTTAGTTTAGGTACTATGTTGATGTCATTAAGTCAATCTTACTTTTATATGTGAAGATTATATATTAATTTATGTATGAAAAATGTTTGGACACGGCACCATCTTGTATCGTACCAATTAATTTTTTTTTTTTGTTATCTTTATTGTATACAATACTTATCAATATATTATAATCTCATACTTGAAAATTTGTAAATAATTCGTTACGTCGTTTTTGAGATTGAATCCTTTAGCAAATGCACTTATACATATAGGTATACTTCTTAATATGATTAAACTACCTCAATAGATTTTACAATGAAATTTCGTAGCACACTCAACCCGCGACGCCTTGCAAGTAAGTGCTACGATTCAGTCTACGGCGTAGCACTTTGCTACGGCGTAGATGTGATAAGCGATGTACCGGCAAAGCCTTATTGCGGTTTTGGAGTGAAATGTGTTAGTACATTTCAAATGTGTCCAAGTTTCGAATAAGCTATTTTAACGAGATAATTTCTGATGCCTTCGCGGTTATTACACATTGGACTGAGCTGACAATAGCCTAAACTTTCCCGTAAAGAATCCGGAACGTCAGCAAATTAAATCAAATAAAAAATATGCGAGTTAAATCCGTTAATAGTTGTTTCATTCCAATATTTTAACAAACTTAGAGTAAAACAACTATGAACGTATTTAACTTGCGTTTATGTTTACAGTTTCCATAATCGTAGCACGACTGAGCCGAAAATTAATAATAGTCTAACACTAAAACGTCAGAAAATAAAATAAAATAAAAACACGCACGTTAAATCCGTTATAGTTGTTTCATTCCAATGTGTAATAACCGCGAAGGCATCAGAAATTATTATGATTTTTGTAAATTCGCCCACTTATATGCGCAGACGAAGTCGGCGGCAGAAGCTAGTTAATAAAATACTATTTCTTTAATGGCGTGTATTTACGAGCTCAATCGTATTGAATAGGGTTTTTCTGTACCACATATATCAATGGGAGTCTTTTCTTCATTTTGTTTACCGTTTTCCTGGTATCTGTGATTTACTTAAATGGTTTGGTAAGTGAATGAAAAAAGACATTAATACACTATAGGAAATTTTACAGCAAAAGATATTTTTATCTTTAGAAGCAAAAACGACGGCATTTTATAAGTTGAAGTGTAAAGTTAAAGTCAAAAGTTTACGTAAACGGTGAAAGTTAAAAGTTTAAGTCAACGGTGAAAGTTAAAAGTCAAAGTCAAAGGTTAAAGTCAAAAGTCAAAAGTCAAAGTCAAAAGTCAAAGTCAATATTTAATACAGTCTAGTGTAAGTATATAAAAACACGTCAAACTTATGACGTGTCTGTATGTGTGTGTGTTTATGTGTATTCTGAATGTGGCATTGTAATTCTGATTTTATGAACAAACGTATGACAGGTTATTGTCAAAAAGAAAGACCCATAAATCTTTGCATATTTGTAAATATTTAGAATCATTTCCGATGCCTTCACGGTTATTACAATTCCCATACTCGTCGCATGACTGTGCTGACTACTAACGATAGTCTAACGCCACGCTGCTACGACCTGGGAACTGTAAAGTACTGTACTGTAAAGTTTTCGAAACGTCAGACAATAAAATAGATCCGTTAATAGTTGTTTCATTAAAATAGTCATAATCCTCAAATTTTCCTCCTGTTTGCATAATAAATCTAAGTATACAAAAACAATATGCATTTACTAATTAAAACAGCCCAAAATGCAGTTGAAAACAACTTTTTCAGTTGACAAAAGTACTATAAATAAAATGTCGTTACTATTCACTCACAAAGGAATGGATGTCCTTTGTATAGAACAAAAGTCGTATAATTTTAATCACTCTACCGGCAGAATTGTCCAAACATGCAGCCGTGTAGGGTAAACATGTTGCAAATGGGGATAGAATTAATTGTCGCTACGCGGTGTCCATTTTAAAAAGGACGCTTAAAAAAAAACTTTCGAGTAAGTAACTTTGTTTGATTCATTTAAATGTTAAGTTGAAATTAGGCTGAGTTGGAAATACGACCAATAATGGTAAATAATGATAATAGTAATAAATTAATTGGAATAAAAAAAAGTATAAATATAACTCGCGTATTTAATTATATTTGCCGACGTTTCGAAAACTTTACAGTTCCTATTGTGCAGCTCAGTGCTACGAATATCAGACCTCTTAAGTTTTCTAAACGTCAGCAAATAAATCAAAATACGCGAGTTGAATCCATTACAATTGCAATGTGTTATAACCGCGAAGGCATCAGACATTATTATCAAGTAGTTTTAGTAATACATATAAATATTTTTGGGATATTAAGGTTAGTTTGCAACGTGTCCTTTTTAAAGGTCATTTATATGGTAACCCTGACTTGAGTGAAAAGGTATTATGAACACGATTTCCACTCTCAGAATAGTTCCTTTCAAGCGAAGGCTGTATAAATATTTAACTTTATTGTTACGAGGTTCCGTATAGTTTAATATTGAATAAAATCAAAAAAACCTTATGCCTTCACAGTTATTACACATTGAAATGAAACTGAAATGAATTAGGTTCAATCCGTTATAGTGTTTCATTCCGAAATAATAAATTTTATATTTTAATTTGTTATCAGAAAATTTTGTAAGCTAATTGAATGTAATTGAAATTCTACCTAATAACAAATTAATTAAAACGTTTTATAGAATTTAATATTTAATTATTTAGGTATTTTTTTAATATTTTTTTAATAAATGGGATGTACAAATATTTTTTAATTAATTTTTTGTTAATACTTGCTGACCTAAAAAAAGTACACCCTTTCATAGAGCACTAAAAGCTAAGTACCTATACCTTTTGCATCTGATATCCGACCTTATAATAGTCCTCCTACTTAAAAAAGATAATAAGTGCACTTCGAAAGGTCCAGGTATCTAAAGGAGTCTACTAAAATAATGAAAACTGCATCGCTTCCTAAAATACTGCATTTGCTAATGATCGGGTGATCTGACACTACCTTGTAGTGACACCCTGAGGAGGGAGAGGTACAAAATATAGTACTATTTAAAAATATATATATCTATACTAATGTAATAAAGAGAAAAGGTTTGTTTGTTTGGATTGAATAGGCTCCAAAATGGCTCCGATTTGAAAAATTCTTTCACTGTTGGGAAGCTACTAGGAAGCTAGTAATATTAAAAAGCTGAAGAGTTTGTTTGTTTGTTTTAACGCGCTAATCTCAGGAACTACTGGTTCGAATTGAAAAAATATTTTAGTTGGATAGACCATTTATCGAGGAAGGCTTTATATTACATCACGCTGCGACCAATAGGAGCAAAGAAACAGTGGAAAATGTGTAAAAAACGGTGAAAATTATTCTTACTTTACTTGATGGACAAAAAAAAATCAGTTGTCATGCCATTGTAGAAACATTTATGAATAACATTTAATTGAAACATTAAAGAGTCATTGTTTTATTAAACAAAAATCACAAACACCATTAACCTAATTTTTATATTACCGCAGTATGTGACCCCATATGCCACCTAAAAATTGCTCAGTGACTTCGCATTACCACACCTTTCAAAATTAAAAAAAAAAAACACAAAAAAATTACTGCCTATTCTAAACACTACCTTAAGTTTTACCCTAAAAGGTTCAATTTGTAACGCAGATTACGACGTACATGGCCGTCAGGGGCGTTTTTCAGTGTTTAACTCATAGCAATGTCACGTATTTGAGACGGGTAATTGCTTGCTTGCGTGACAATCAGTGTCATGCTGTGAGCTATTATTTTATGGTATAATAAAAAAACGCCATAACAATGTTAGGGCGAGATGTCAAAGAGAAGGTACTTATATGTTATGTAATACAAAAAAAAAATCGGAAAAAAAAACGGAAAAGTTTAACGTCAGAAACTAAACTTTATTACTTATATAGCAAAAACACACATAAATAAAAAAGAAATTAAATCATTGTTAATAATTTCTGATGCCTTCGCGATTATTACACACATACAACTAAATCACTTTAGCGATAGACTATCGTCGGCTCAGATTATGGAAACTATAAAGTTTTTGAAACGTCAGCCAAAAAAAGCGTGAGTTATCCCGTCCCGGCTTCCACGGATCCCTTTTTTTTAGTCTAAGTAACTCGGATAGAGTATAGCTTCCCAACGTAAAAGAATTCAAATCGGTCCAGTCATTTTGGAGCCTATTCAATCCAAACAAACAAACCTTTCCTCTTTATTGTATACTTACAATTATAAAGAGGAAAGGTTCAGAACGGCTGGACCGATTTCGAAAATTCTTTCACTGTAGGGAAGCGACACTATTCCCGAGTGACATAGGCTATAAAAAAAAGATCATCCGTGCGAAGCCGGGGATAGTTAGTATATTAGTATAGAAGTAGGTATATAGATATATCTATCTACCTATCGTTTTTATTTACCGACAGAACAATAATTTCGTTCCTACGATTTTTAGGCTTCAGTTCAATTCTGCGTACCGTTATATCAAACTTCGGGGAACTTCTCATCAAAAGCAACACATTTGTTCCAAAAAAGTAAAACTCCAACTAAACTTTCAAAATGCGCGCCGAGCAAACAAATGTTCTCTCAGGTACCTTAAATAATATTTCACTGCAACGTAAATTAAACCTTAACAGATAGAGCTAAAGTTTATTTTAACACAGTCGAATGATGACAATTCGTTGAAGCGTTTTTCTTGTTTTTGTTATTAAATCTATGCCGGGTGAAAGAGTTTGCAAACGGTGACGTCATCCATTTTGAGAGGTTTTTTAAATCATTGTGTGCAATGGAGTTATTTTTTAAATGTATTTGCGTTTAAATTAATTTCATTTTAATACGATTCTGGGTAGTGTTTTTAATACATTTGAACTAGGTATTAGTAGTCGAAGATGTCATAATTAAAAAAAAAAATTGTTATTTGTTTTGTAGTCGTAACATTAAGTTGCAAATGGCAACATTCGCGCTGATCTATGATTGGCTGTTATACATTTTGACCAATGGCGGACGAGCGAGAGCGGCCAATCAGCGGCGAGCCTCTGGCTGTCATGGCAGAAGACGCGGGAACGGAAAAAAACTGCTCTTTGTACAAATAATGTTAAATAATCCGTAATATTTAAATTATTGAGGTTAATGACCTATTTCAAATGAATTCGCTAATAATTGTAAATTTGATTAAATCAATAAATAGTATAAAACAAAGCCGCTGTTGCGGTCTGTCCGTCCCTATGTACGCTTAAATCTTTAAAACTACGTAACGGATTTTGAAGCGGTTTTTTGATAGATACAGTGATTCAAGAGGAAGGTTTATAGCATACATGTGAAGCCGGGGCGGGTCGCTAGTACAATGTAATATTAAATGTACACCAGTCGCATTCTTTTTTTTTAAATAATTTATTAAAATGTTAATTCAGATTGAAATTATTAAGCTTTTGACCATAAGATATATATAAATTACTTATGTCTAAGTTCTCATACAAATTCGCGCACGGAACCCTAAAAAACCCAAAATATTGAGATAACAGTAACTGAACTGAAAATTTAAAATTGTATATTCAAATAGAATTAATTAACTTAAATATTTTAATTCCCGGAATGTGAGTTAAAATCCGTGAAACCTGTCATAATAGAAATATCGCTTCATTAATACAAGTGAGATGAGCCTTATTTCTTAGGCCATAAGAATTATTATTGTACTGAAATCTTTGTAAAGTTAAGCCAAATGAATGGGAAGAGATATTTTTAAAAGCTATATTAATGTTAGCCAATTTCACTAGATAAGTGAAATTATACATTGGATCGCTATACGTATAAAATGTATAGAAGGGTAGCGGGCTCGAATCCTGCTAAAGCAAATGTAAGTAAGTGTGATTACCTACATTTGCTTTAACAGATACTTGACTACTATTTATCATCTATATAGGTATATTGCAAGGGCGTGCATTCCATATAGGCACAGTGTCACTAATGTACGGAGTGCCTACCCTGACGCCATACTTACACACCCCTCACTGCACGCGCCTGGTATATTGATACTTGACTACTATATATCATCATTATACTGAGGTCACAGGTTAGGGGTAGATTTTGGTTTTGAATTTCAAATAGGGTTTAACGCTGTAGTCGACGCCTTTATACTATAAAACGGTTTCTGAACTACTTACCTTATAACACACTAGCTGTGACCGCGACTTCGTCCGCGTGGAATAGGTAGTTATTCTTCATATAATCATTTTCCCCGTTTTTTATACATTTTCCACTGTTTCTTCGCTCCTATTGGTCGCAGCGTGATGTTATAAGTCAAGGCTTCTAATTCCGTCTATGGGGCTATTCCGTCACGTACACGTTTTTGGCGAATCTAAGCACAGTTCGCCGCTGCCGGCTCAGTTGGTAAAGCAGTAGGGTTTTCTAATGCAAACTAAAAAACACCCATGACGCTGTGCAATAAAGGAAGAAAAATATCTGCTTTCAAAGTTCAGTTGCGTTTCGAAGTCGAAGTGCGAGTATAGTACTATGCAGTTTGATCGAAGATAAATATGAAACAGTTAGACTTCTAGGCTTGTTTGTATTCTTATTACAACGTCTATGATATGTATAAACGTATTAGCCTGTTCGTGATGCGTAAAATCCCGATAGTGTTTAGTAATTCACCATTAAAAATTAACAACTTCAAAATAGTCAAGTGGGGAATTCCGTCTATTTTTTAAGGGGCAAAGCTGTCATATGCCGGTATTTCCCGATTCCAGACATTGTCAACATTTTTTTAGTGTATTACATTTTAAAATAGGTACACTTGTTAATCTGGCCATAATAAGCTTAGCTGTGACGAAATATATGAGTAAGTAATTCGATAGAACGTAGTACGAAAATACTCCGGACTGCAAAATGCATAAATCCTTATTTTATGAAATAATATATTAAAAAAAAATATATATTAGTAAAATTTTAAAAGGTTGAGCTCATCTGTTTGGCAAAATATGCCGGAATAGCCCCAAAAAATTGTGTTTGCGGATAACTCCTATTGTAAATCTTATATAGAAGGTCTTATAAGACATATTTGATTGAAATCGACGTGTGTTCATTTTCAACTAGCTAAGACTTCAAAAAACTGCGTAATTCTAGGGAAACTGCTTGCATGACGGAATAGCCCCACTCAGGCGGGAAACTCCGTCTAGCTGACATTTTTTTATAAAAAATATATAATAAATTAAGCAACCTAGATACATGGAATATCATACTTTTACTTGATAGCCAAGTAAATTATTAGTCTAGTACATGCGCGCAATGGGTAAATAGTTAAAAATAAACGTCTCAAATTTTTAACCAAAGTTGATCTAGCTCAAAAGTATGCCGGAATTAGAAGCCTTGACCTATAGCCTAAAGCCTTCCTCGATAAATGGTCTATCCAACAAAAAAAGTTTTTTTTCAATTCGAACCAGTAGTTCCTGAGATTAGCGCGTTCAAACAAACAAACTCTTCAGCTTTATAATATTAGTATAGATAGTATAGGTAAAACTCAGTATGAGATATTGGAATGTACACACTATTTTATTAGTGGAGGTTCACAAATCTTTACAGTTCATATATTATACTAGCTTTTGCCCGCGACTTCGTTCGCGTGGAACTCCTCCTTTTTTGCAGTCGGTTAAAAAATAGCCTGTGTCCTTTCTCAGGCTCCAGACTTTCTTTGTACCAAATTTCATTTAAATCGGTCCAGTAGTTTAAGCGTGAAAGCGTAACAGACAGACAGACAGACAGAGTTACTTTCACATTTATAATATTAGTAGGGATTTATAGCCGACTGACCTGGCGACAGTTTAACACAAAAATGAAACGTCAGCAAACAAAATAAAATACGCGAGTTAAATCCGGTATAGTTGTTTCATTCCAATATGTGATTCCAAGGTACTTAAATCCTTAGTTTAATCTATGTACAATTTTGCATAGGTATATACAATATTTTATACAATTGATGTTAGACGTGTTTCGATTTTATTTAAATTCATCCTTTTACGGGGTATAAAGTTATTTTTGGGGCATAATCCTTACTAATATTATAAATGCGATAGTAACTCTGTCTGTCTCTCTGTTACGCTTTCACGCTAAAACTACTGGACCGATTTTAATGAAATTTGGTACAAAGAAAGTCTGGAGCCTGAGAAAGGACATAGGCTACTTTTTAACCGACTGCAAAAAAGGAGGAGTTCCACGCGGACGAAGTCGCGGGCGGGCCGCTAGTAATTTATATGTTACTAGCGCCCGTCCCGGCTTCGCACGGGGGGACTTAAGATTTTTTTAAGGCCTCAGAAACGATACTTTTCCCCCGTTTTTGAAACATTTTCGGTTACTGCTCCGCAACTATAAGACCTAGCGTGATATTATATAGCCTATGTTACTCGGGGATAATGTAGCTTTTCAAAGGTGAAAGAATTTTTGAAATCGGTCCAGTAGTTTCGGAGCCTATTCATTACAAACATACAAACACACAAAAATACAAATCCTTCCTCTTTATAATATTAGTATAGATAATAGAAACGACAGAGCCATTTTTGACTTCTACGCGGACGAAGTCGCTAGCAAAAGCCAATATAATTTGATATGCGCTACGTAAAGCTTATACACTCGTAATATACACATAATTTCATGTACAGACCTTTCTTTAAACACATATAACAATACACAAATTTAAATAAAAACGTGATCCATTTATCTTTATGACAATAACGTGAAATTAAAAACAATACATTTAAATAAACTACATTGTCAGCGCTAACATTGGGAATGCATTCCTGTATTTTATTTTCTAAAAATATCCACAGGTAAAAGAATAAAATTAACATATTTTAATGCAAGCTTCCCGCGCAATGTTGATAGTGCATTTCTGTTTTACATTTTTGCTAACACATTGTTTCTGCCGCTGAATAGAAAATTTATTGTCAATGTTTCAAAATGCTGTATTTTAAATTTATTAGCTACGTGGGAGCTTTCTCGAATCTGAAAATAATTGGAATGAAACAACTGTAAACGGATTTAACTCACGTATTTCATTTTATTGGCGATTCGGACGATGACAGACTATAGTCTTATTAATCAATCTTGTTTAGCCTATTGCCATGTATATTCATTCCAATATAAGTATAATAACCGCAAAAGCATCAGAAATTATTCCAAAAAATAATTTATGAATATTTTTAAACCTTGTATGTCGGCCATTTTTAAATGCATTATGAGCATCAGTTATTTCACCATTCGAAAGGAAACAGTCATACATCCATAAAGGATCTTAGAAAGCATTTTGTGTGCATATCTAGTAGATCTGAGAATCGACCAACATCAATTTTTTTACCCGTAAATATTAGGGATGGTCCACATATAATAATATATGTGGACCATCCCCATCCCATTTTTTACGATTCGGTATTGAAAAATACCTACAAAAATAAATTTTCACTCTGGTTAAAAAATCTCAACAAACGTAGTTTGCTGTGTCAACTAAGTTTACTAAAATATATTTTGGTCAAACTAGCGGACAGCAAAACGGATTTCATTAATCAATTCAAGAATTTAACAATAACGTGACGTCATGAGTCTCCTCTCCCAAACTTAAGAAATACTAGTTGTCTAATTATTTTTCGTAATTTATGGGCAAAAAAAGAGTAGCCATGTCAATAACAGCTAAAGAATACGAATTCAATTAATTGTTAAAAACAACTATAACGTAAACTCAAATTTCCTTGAAGGAAATGAATATCCACCCGTATAGGAAATTAAGGTTTGCTAGATAAATCCGCGACCCGTTTTCTAGCTCGTCGAACGGCTTTCAATTTAATTTGACAAATGTTGACACCTTTTCTACACGTGCTTTTTTATTCCAAAACAAAATCAAAAATATATTTATTCAATTTAGGCTTTTACAAGCTCTTCTGAAGGTCAGAAGAAGAAAATGCCGTTTCCGAAAAACACCTCATTTGAGAAGAAGCGGCAAGAAACTTAATGTGGTATCATTTTTTCAAAACAAGGTACATAATTACTTACAAACTAAACAAAATTGTCGTTACAAACTAAACAATAAAATTCAAATGAAACTTGTTTTACTCAAATAAAAATATTTATTGGAATGAAACAACTTTTACGGATTTAACTCGCGTATTTTATTTTTATTAGCTGACGTTTCGGAGTCTTTACAGATTCCATAATCGTAGCACGACTGAGCTGACAATAGTCTTATGCTAAATGTCTTATGTTAATAGTTTTACTTACCTTATTGTATTCTCTATACACAAGTAATATAGAAATACAGTCCACAAAAAAACACGTCTGTAAACATCAATAAAATACGCTAAACTCTTTTCATCAATCTCTCTCGTAACCGTGAACAAAATTCAAATTATGGCCTGATCATTTATCAGCCCTTTATAGGCGCCTTGGGACCTCAAGTCAAGACCCCTATTAAACGGAATCCGACCTGTCTGGCACATGTCATGCTTATCAGATTTTGTACCACATTTTGAATATTTGGCCCTTGGGATTATATGGTAATGGAAAATTATGTAACAGCCTTTTATTATCTCCTTTAATCCTTAATTAGGTATTGGATAACGGTTACAAATGTTAAGTCATATTGAAAAAGGGTATAAGCGTCATACAGTTCTATTGAAAAAGGATATAAGTCCCAACAATTCAGTATTACACACGTACTCTTTTCAACATGACCGTATGACACTTATACCTTTTTTAATACGATGCCAGGCATACACTTACTATTATAAAGCTGGAAGGAATATCACCTGTACAAAAAGGTAATATCTATGGTTAATTCTCACCAATTCATCTATTTACGGATTCGTACTATAGGTACCTAGCAAGTACTAGCTATACATAATTATATTATATATACATAGCATTGAAGACGTAGGTCAATGAACTCATGTTAATCACCCACACACCACAATGACCCTAAGGTTGGGTTACTCTGACCAAAGGAGGGTTACATTAACCCTTTGCTTTGACTTCATTCACACAGTTCTTTTCATATTTTTATTTAACACTCCACACTGAAAATCACGTGGGAATTAATAATGTATGATGCCTTCTGGTTATTACACATTGGAATGAAACAACAATAAATAGATTTTTCCGTCCTCCGGCCAGAAAGCGCCAACTTTGTGGCCGCTTCGCTAAATGAAATTTCCGCTTTCTGGCTTCGTCGAACAGAAAAATAGTAAACTGACCTCGGCCAGTAAAATAAAAAAGCCTCAGATCACATTTTTGTCAACCTCGGCTTCGCCTCGGACGACAATTACATCTGATCTGAGACATTTTTATTTTACTGGCCTAGGTGCGTAATGTACTATAACTTGCATATTTTAGCGTTAGACTATCAGCTCATGCTACGATTATGGAAACTAAAGATTCCGAAACGACAGCCAGTAAAATATCTATCTATCAGAAAACATGTGGCTATATTTAGTGCCCTAGAGAATCTTTAAGTTGGTACCATGTCGGTCAGGGCTAAAAACCCTAAACCCAACCCAAAAGGCTTAAGGGTCTCCTTTCAGGAGTCTCGCCACCCGTCCGGTTTTGCAGTGAAGGCCCATTAGCTGGCCAACTGCGCTTCAGTATTCAGTTCGAAAAAAAAAAAAAAGGTACCAAGTCTAACTTTTAGAACAGTGATTCTTAACCTTTTTAGGTCAGTTACCCTTATGCCTTAACTAGAGTTACTTTTTTACCTCCCAACGACGAACTTGCGTGCTAATCGACGCTACTCAATCTTGGCTTGAAATTTAGCGTTCGAGACAACTACCAGCTGATTGTTACCACGAAATACAAGTTTTACCCTCAAGGGGTAATTACCCTCAGGTTAAGAACCTAGGTCTTAGGTAATATGGATAGGTTTAGACATTAGGCTTAGGTGACAAATATACATTAGTTATAAGGCTTTAGTAGGATCCATGCTTGTCATGTCTTTAGTAGGCAAATTTATCTTTGGACTTAATTAATCTATATTAGAGTTATTTGATAGTAATTGTAGTAATAATGTCGTATGGCATTAAGTCCGACTTTTGTACATTATTTAGTTGGTTTTTTGTGCAATCCCTAGTTCCCTACTAATATTATAAATGCGAAAGTAACTCTGTCTGTCTGTCTGTCTGTTACGCTTTCACGCTTTAACTACAGGACCGATTTAAATGAAATTTGGTACAAAGAAAGTCTGGAGCCTAAGAAAGGACATAGGCTACTTTTTAACCGACTGCAAAAAAGGAGGAGTTCCACGCGGACTAAGTCGCGGGCAGAAGCTAGTAAAAAATAAATAAATAAATAATACTGGCAAATAGATAGTGTAGTGGTCATTTTTCTTACAAATACAATATGCCTGTCTTATTATAGCATGTCATAAGAGTATTGATATTTACGGCTTTATAATGTTCCAATAAATCCATTTTTATTTATTAATATTATAATTATAATCTTTCACTTTCGGACCAACATTATTTTATCAGTTCGTTTTTCGTAGAATGCCGTGACAGAGTAGTAAACCCAAATGTGGTACTCGCTGAAAAAGTCCACTCTGTCACATTATTTTAGAACAAAACATGATTAAAAAAGCTTAACGAATATATGGACCGTGTTAAACGTTCGTGTGTTAACCCACAAAAAATCGGGTTTTGAGTTATGAATGCAGTTTTATTGAATAGATCATGAGGAATACGGCAGTGCAATCCATTTTGTTAAAAAAAAATCGTAGAATATTCTAGAGCACAAAATTGGTTATTGCTTTTTTCCTATGTCAGATTTGTATTTTTGCATTAATGTGTTAAGCCACATATAACACATTATTGCTTATTTCCCATGTCAGATTTGTATTTTTGCATTAATGTGTTAAGCCACATACGTATCACATTAATGCAAAATTCTAATTTGTTGTTTTAAAACGAATAGGTACCTATACATAATTATTATGCACTAATTTTTAGAAAATGTAATAAAATAAACAACTAACGCATTAAAACTTAAATGTAAATACTTATTTATTTAAAGTTTTTATTGTTGTATAACATGTATCAAATAACATTATAAGTTCTGCTAAAAATGAGAAATAGGTACAAGTTAACACTAACTTATTTTTTTATTACTTATTATTATTTTTATCATATTAAATAAAATATTTTAGGGTTCCGTATCTTAAAAGGAAAAAAAAATAACCCTTACAGGATTACTTTGTTGTCTGTGTGATCCTTTACCTCAGTAACGCGTGGAGGTAGGTATCAAACAAAAATTCATAGTAATATCAAATACTCAGGACTACCGTCCCTTAAAATTGTAACATAATTACAAAAAAATCGCCGACGCAATCAAAAGAGCCGCCGTTTATGCCGCGATTGATAAAAGTTTTTAACACTCGCTAGCGAATCAAAACCTACAGGGTACTCCTCGTGAACTCAAGATCTTGAATTAATTTAGTAGGTCCGAGGCAACGTCATATAGCACGGATAAAGAAAAAAATATGAAAACCATACATTTTAAATGACATCATTAAAAAAATATATACCTACAGGTTATTTATAGTACGAAACCCTTGGTGCGCGAGACTAACTCGCACTTAACCGATATTTTTTTATAATATACATCATTAGATTTAAACGTGTGTGATAAAAATTAGAATATTATAATAAATAATAATATTAAAGAATGTACGAATTGTCGCCACAATTTATCAACTCTTCGAAAAAAGGTTTTTAGGTGGTTTATTAACTTTTTAGGTACGGAAGTATATATTATTGGTTTAATTCAATATGATAAAATAATAATAATAAATCAATTTGGTTGAGCTTTTAAGTAATTGAAATAATATAAGTGTTAACTTGTTGTACCTATTTCTCATTTTTAGCAGAACTTGTAATGTTATTTAAAACATGTTATAACAATAAAAACTAAATAAATAAGTACTTACATTAAAGTTTTAATACGTTAGTTGTTTATTATTTTACATTTTCAAAAAAATAGTGTAAAATATATTCATTATAAAAGAACAAATTAGAATTTTGCATAGTGTTATGTGGCTTAGCATATAAATGCTAAATGTAATAAACCTTATAGCCGATAAGCATTAACCATTTTTCTGAATTTTCTATTTAATTATGAATTTATTGAAATAAATACATTTATATCCTTAATCTATGCACTTCAACAAAAAAAATGATACCACATAACTATATTTTTTTGCTTAAAATAAGCGGAAAAAGAAGAATGTTCTCAAAAAACTTTAAGCGCCGATATCTCAAAACTAGCTTGGTGTGGGTTGAAACACTAATGCTAAACACGGACCATATATTTCTTTCTAATTTTAAATTTTACTATGGTGTCTTAAACCTTCCTCTGGAATCATTCTATCTATTAAAAAATACCGCTTCCAAATCCGTTGCATAGCTTTAAAGATATATAAGTATACATAGGGACGGACAGACAGCGACAGCTACTTTGTGGTATACTATGTAGTGACTACCAATCCTAAAAAATCATACTTAAAATCACGAAAGTCTGAGTAGACTGGGATTTCACTCTTTAGTATGAATTCAAGGAATGTCAAACGTTTTGTACCTACTTAGTAGCAAAGTAAATATTGTATTTTTCATACTAAGAAATTTTATTAAACATATATTATTTAACATGAAATATAAAACCTGAACAGCCTTTGCTCAAATATTGTTAGATTGTTACTCGTAAGAAATTCGTTTCACATTTTAAAGACATTTGCTCAATGGTTAAAGCTAAAGAGTTTGAAATCATTCTGAGGTACTAGAGAAAAAAAATATAAAGTCCTTTAAGTAGTACTTACTCTTATAACCTTTTTCACTAAGACTCCAGGTTAACAATGATGATCGAAAACGAAATTGTAATTTGTTTTTTTATCGTACACCAAAACCACTATAATCAAAAACAGGGAAAGATGGGTTTGTTGTAGGTAAAATACAAGAAAAACTAATTTCTATGACATGATATTTAGACACTCATATTTAGGTTATGAATTAAAGTCTGTATCTGTACATAATATATTATCCATACATTTAAGCAAATAATATTTAGAAACGTATATAAGCTAAAAGGTATTAAATAAATAATGTTAATGTAACAACAATTGCCGATTATTTTTCAAATTTCACGAAATAATCAACACAGTCACAGACTAACCACATACTAAGTCAAACCGTGAACATTTAACAGTATCCAAACTCGTTCCATACGTATTTCGTTATCTCACTTCCCGCTAAAACCATCCCAGTATAGTTCCTCAGTGCTCAACCAAACTCCCGAGAGAGTAAACGTATCCCGTTAGGATCTGTAGACGTTCGAAATATTTCAAATTTAAAATTCGGAACGATGAGCTTTTTTAAAACTGACAGTTAAATGGACTTTGGAATGTAGTTTATGACAGTAAGTTTGAGACATCGATTTAAGTGCCGTGACGATGAATGGACTACGGAAAGCTGTTTTTCTGCTTTTTCTCACATGTTTTGGAGGTAAGTGGGTATTATAATTTATAACAAAGCTTAGAGTGTAGCTAAAAAGGTCTGTCATAAATGGAAGAGAGGTTAGGAATTTTTAAATAGGGGATGCATTTTTAAATACAATCGGCGTGTTTCGCATTAATTCTCTTCGTTTATTATTTAAGCGGGTTCTTCAAGTTTGTTGACACTATACTTTCTTACTGGAAGCACTTTGATTTTTTTGATATTTTATTTGAATGTGCTGTTGAAAAATTAAGGTAACTAATGTATTATGTTGCTTTACATAATATTATAAATCAAAATGGCAAATAAACTTTACATTAATTAATTTTTGTTATTTTCCGACTTTGTTTTTCTTTAAAATTAATTATGTTATGTAGGTATGTTTGACTTAACCAAAAAACGGGATTTTATTATACCTATGTAAAATAAATTATGTTATCATGTATGATTTACATATAAAAAAAACTGTTCCATACAAAATGTATGAGGAAGCTAATTTTCATCCTCATTTTTAGTTAAAAAACAATAATGATATAAATTGTTGCAGTCGTTCTTGAATTATGAATAATATAACTGATTTGACTTTGTTGTATATTTTTAGATTAAGTTTAGTTTAATATTATAACTTCATTTGTTTTTTCTAAATATTTACCTTAAATTATTTCCATTACAAGTCCTTGACAAACTTAATGTTGTTTTCAACATTCAAAGTTTCATAATTATATCTTCTTATATATAAAAATGAATCGCAAAATGTGTTGGTAAGCGCATAACTCGACAACGCCTGGACCAATTTGGCCAATTTTTTTTTTAAATGTCCGTTGAAGTCCAAGGATGGTTCAACCTTACGGCAGAAAATATCGAATAATTGCCGGGAAAACGCTAAAAACAGCCTTTTTCTTTTCCCATACAAACGTTGTCTAACTAAAATCAATTTGAACTTCGAAAGGGCAGGATGACGTCTGCCGGGACCGCTAGTTAAAGATAAATTTATTTGAGCTTCAATGAACGTGATGCCTTGATGTCATTATCGGGCACTTATTATCAGGCCCCTATTCCACCAACGTGACAATTGTCAATGACAAGTGACAATTCGAAATGCGTAGTCAATATGAAGGCTTTGATTCTTGTTGTGTTGACAGTGTAAACATTCTTTGATTACTCATTGGAATGAAACTATAAAGAATTGAATTCCCGTTTTATGTACTATCGGATGCTTTCGGGGTACGCCATTTTAGAAAAAAATTGCTTGCATTTGTTGCTTCACACACAGCCGCCAGGTACCAGGGTCGTTCAAGCGATTATTGCCTTAAAGGTGTAACATCGCCAGCACAGTTGATAGTACAAATAAGGGATCTGTAAAGTTTTATGTGCCTTCCAAAATAAACGTTAAACAGAAACTATTATAATTGATTTCGCATAATATTCAGGTTAAACATTTGCCCAACGCGTGACTCGAATCTGTAACCTTTACGTTATCATTAACAAGTCAGCAAAACAAAAGATAGACTATGTACCAGAAATAACATTATATCGTAGGAATGACGTAACAAAATTATACTTTTTTAATTATTTCTGATGCCGTCGCGGTTATTACACATTGGAATGAAACAACTATTAACGGATTAAACTCGCGTATTTTATTTTTATTGGCTGACGTTTCGGAGCCAATCAAAGAAAAAGACTTTAGTATAAGACTATTGTCAGCTCAGTCGTGCTACGATTATGGAATCTGTAAAGATTCCGAAATGTCAGCCAATAAAAATAAAATACGCAAGTTAAATCCGTTAAAGTTGTTTCATTCCAATCTATAATAACCGCGAAGGCATCAGAAATTATTATACCTATATGATCTTTTAATTTCAGTCTAGATAAATTAACGTTTTTGTCTAAAGTAAGTAGTAATTAAATAAAACACAAATATCACGGTCGGTTAGGACCCCTGACTACGAAATTGAAGATTAATGGTTCTAATCTTAATAATTTAATAATTTCTGATGCCTTCGCGGTTATTACACATTGGAATGAAACAACTATTAACGGATTCAACTCGCGTATTTTTATTATATTTTATTTGCTGACGTTTCGGATTCTTTATAGTTTCCATAATCGTAGCACGACTGAGCTGACAATAGTCTAACGCTAAAGTGATTTATACAGTTATGCAAACTACCTTATATTTAAATTACAAATTACAAATTTTGAAAACCTATTCTGAATTATGAAATACTAATGTTACATTTTACGCAAAAAATTTTACTTTTATACATTACAATTAAAACCTAATAGGGGGCGTTACTAGCGCTTCGGAAAGACCATCATTACTGAGAAGAAACGCCGCAAGAAACTCAGTAGAAAGTAATTTTTTAGGACACTTATATATTTACAATTAAAAAATATTATGACATTAAAATTAAAATTATACAAAACCAAAGGTTCTAATCTTGTTTGGGACAATCTATAATCAATAGTTACGTAGGTACCTATATAAAATAAGAAGATGACTTAATGAATGACATATCAACGCAAGGCCTAAACTATAAGGGTTAGAAAAAAATATACAGGGGTTCCTATTATAACGTAGGGGAGCATTAAGGAAGGTTTTATTGTCCAATCTAGCTTTGCTTAGTTTAGGAATAGTCCGATTTATATAAATTGTCCTAATCTATTTATTTATGTTGTAATTATAATTAGTTCCAAAATTCTGGTTGCTATAGTTTCTATGCCCCTTTTTTAATAATGTAAATATTTCGGTACTTCATTAACTTCATGTTTTATGTTTTTCTTTGAAGTCAACGAAAATGGAATTTTATATTACAATTTTACATTCTGCCTTTGGTAGAATAATATTATAAGCTGAAGAGTTTTTCATGTTTAAATGAGGTTTATTACGTACGTTGTTCTTGTGATTAAAATTTAAGTAGGCCGGTTAAATAACCAATTAACAATTCAATTGGTTTGAAGACATTCGAAGGCTCAGCGTTTTAGCTTGTTGAAGTATACCAATTGGGATTGCTTTCAAACCAAGTACATTATACAATTACGGTTTTTTTTTTCTCCCGATTAAGTGAAATTTTGTAATTATATTATTATGCAAAAATACGTAGGTAATAGATTCAGATTCAGATACGTTTATTTCTTAATCCTTACTAATATTATAAATGCGAAAGTAATTCTGTCTGTCTGTCTGTTACGCTTTCACGCTAAAACTACTGGACCGATTTAAATGAAATTTGGTACAAAGATAGTCTGGAGCCTGAGAAAGGACAAAGGCTACTTTTTAACCGACTGCAAAAAAGGAGGAGTTCCACGGGGACGAAGTCGCGGGCAGAAGCTAGTATTTTATACATCATAAATACATTGTAATATTAAATGACGTCATATTATATATATTAAATAATAAATAGTAATATCTATAATATTAGTATAGATTTATATATGATACAAGTTATGCAGGCTGGTTATGGTTAGTGATTTCTTGTTTATAAAAATGCATTTCGAATAAATGAAAAATAAGCCAAAGTTCACAGGAAACCCGGCCCTTAGATATAACTAAACAAAGAACGTACATATTTTTTCAACCAGCCCCAAACGGAAGACGGGGACAACTGAAAAAAAAGTTTGTTTTTAATTAACCCGTTCTAAATCTTATCCTTGGAAAAGTTGAATAGATAGGGGCGGGATTAAGAAAGTCCCCACTCACCAGTTTTGCTGTCAGCCAAACTAATTACAATAAAAACAAAACATCCAGGCGCCATTATTGCGAGTGTTTTTTAAAAATAGAATGCATTTGCAAGCGCTGTAGTTCAATTGTTTTTTGCGGTTCTCGCAAACGTGGATAGATAAAAATTAGGTTGCGTTTTTATTTACTCTTTGAAAAGTAAATTTGTTTTAGTGGTAGGTTTTGATGTAAGGAATTCGATTGTGTGCATAGCTCAATACTTTAATTCTCTTTTTCATAAACAATTATGCAAATAAAGCTTGCTTACTAAAAATATATATACCTAATACAAGTCTAGTAATAAAATATTTACTAGACTTGTATTAGGACGACGATGAAAAACAATATAAAAATAATTTAACAAAAGACACGATGAAGTCTCCAGTAAAATTTCGTCCCAACGTAAAAGTATGTGGTTAGGTATCTTGAACGATCGGCCTCACAAACAACACCCATTCGCGGTAAAAATTGTATGAATCGTGAAATATATATTCGGAAATTCCTTATTATTAGAACCAAACAAAAGGCAACTAAGCACCTTGCTAATTTCCGCCAGGAATCGGCGAATAGAATAATCAATACTTGGCACGTGTACGATTTTTTCCCTCAGCGAGGACCCTTGTTTCTTTAATTTACTTCTGTAATTTACTTTGAATATTTAAATTTACCGTCTGTGTCAAAATTTGTGTTTACAGACATTGCTACTAACGTGTGACTGTATCGATAGACTTTGAGGCCTCTTTAGACGTGTTTAATAGCGAACTAATTTGACATTTTCAAATCAATTGGTTTCCATGATTACCTACGATTATTATGACGCAATTTTATGACTGATTTGACTTCATTAATGATGCAACCGATATTAAAACTAATCTTAGTAAAACAGAACATAGCCACAATCCAAGGGCGCGCATTAAATATAGGCACAATGTAATAAATGTATGGAGTGCCTATCCTGAAATGAAACATCTCCCAATGCATACACCTGCTAAAATCGTCAGTAAATAGTTCAATAAATCAACCCCTTGATTGTATAACACTTGGTTTGGCAGCGATTTAAATTGGTTCACATTAAAGCGCTAAAGCGATCACTTTCACAACTCATTACGCCTCGATATTCTTTAAACCAATTCAATTGATATAAGTTTCTAACAAAGTATGCTTCTTAAAGCATCTTGAAGCATACCAATTAGATTGCTCACAAACCAATTCAATTGATATTATTTAGTACCAAAGTAGACGTTTTAGCGTCTTGAAGAATACTAATACTAATTTAAATCAATTACACAACAAGAGCGATTCACAAATGGGCAGACCCTTGTTTATTTTTGACTGACGTCTAGAAATCAGGTCTACAAAAAAAGTAAGCATTTATTATAGCATTATCAACAAAATCCAAAGTCACATTATGCAAAATTACCTTACAACGCTCTGAAACATCGTCAAAGCAAAGGAATCAGCAAATCTCAGTCGTTAGTGTAATAATGTATTAAAACGCTTAACGTTTTGGTATATAAAATTAACTTCATTATGGATAAAACGAGCCGTCAGTTTCACGTCATCTTAATCATTACTGGATGTCGACACGATTTTAATTCTTCCTTTGTCTTTCTTGCGGATAATTATTTTAAAATCTTACCGGATCTCATTTTAATCTTTTTATCGGATGTTCAGATTAATTGGTTAATTAATCTTTGGACTTAAAGATTCGTTTGGGCTTAATGTAAAGTATTGTGAACTAAGTATATTTTATTATTATTATGTGTACTATGATGTATCAATCGAAATTCGAACAATAGCTATAGTTCACCTTCTTTCTTGATTTTTTCTACACTAAGACTTGTATTTGTACAAATTTCATTATATTATATTATTATGATTCTTTGTATGACGTAAGAATCCGATAAGAAAGGATTTCCCGAAATTCAACCCCTAAAAGGGTGCAAAACGGTAGGAAAAATTTGTATAAAAATATATTACTTAGCAGAATTGATGGAAAACTAGAAAATTGTGTAAAAGTACGTAAATTTTGCATTAATACAGAATTGATAGGAAACTGTGTTTCGTATTTTAAATAAATTAATTTCAGGTTTAAAATTACGTGAATGAAGTCGCGAGGAAAGCTAGTAATTATATAAACGGTATCTGGGTGAAATTTCAAAAAACAAAATGTACAAAATATTAAATGGAAAATTGAAAACAGAACATAAACTTTTTGTTTTACAAACGGCTATCAGAACCAGAGATATCCACCTGTCAAAAATATTTAGCCAATGTCAATTTTAACAATTTAAATCTAAATATAAAATTAAATTTCATAAAATAATTAATTTTGATGATTTCTGATACTCTGTGATTATTACCTACACACTAGTTTTTGCCCGCGACTCCGTCGGGGTGGAGTTAGCAATTAAAAATAGCCTACGAGTATGTGCTTTCTTATGCTATTTTGACTATGTATAGTACCTACCAAATTTCTGTAGTTTTAGCATGAAAGCGACATACAGAGTAACTTTCATCCCTACTAATATTATAAATGCGAAAGTAACTCTGTCTGTCTGTCTGTCTGTCTGTTACGCTTTCACGCTACCTACTAATATTATAAATGCGATAGTAACTCTGTCTGTCTGTCTGTCTGTCGGTTACGCTTTCACGCTAAAACTACTGGACCGATTTAAATGAAATTTGGTACAAAGAAAGTTTGGAGTCTGAGAATGGACATAGGCTACTTTTTAACCGACTGCAAAAAAGGAGGAGTTCCACGCGGACGAAGTCGCGGGCAGAAGCTAGTATCTAATATTAGGATTTAACGAATGTAACTCGCTTAGGTACGAAGGCTCGCCACCCTTTTCTTTTGCAGCAAAGGCCCATTAGCTGGCCAACTGCGCTTCAGTAAGCAGTTCGAAAACAAAAACTACCTATCTTCAAGATTTTTTTTGTACAGTACGATTTGCTTTACATACCACCGCGCTTTTGCAGATACAAGCTAAATGCAACTAATCTAAGCTTAACATCTACGCTCACTGCAAACAAAGAAAATAAAAAGTGTTCTTTAACTATACGAAAGTAGCTGAAAAACCGAATGTAGTATTGTACAGTATCCAATTGGACTTAGGTGTCATTGATCGATAAATTCTTCCACTATCATGCTAAAAGCGCGTTGTAGAATGAGGTCCAGCTGTCATCTTCCAATCACAGGCCGGATAGTCATGGTCTGCTGCGTCGTGTAGAATGAGGTCCAGCAGTTACGTTCCAATCACAGGCCAGTAGTCTGTATCTCATAAGTGGAACAAAACAGAACCTCATTCTACACGGCGATCATTTTGACAGTCCTTATTAGAATTACCTAATAATGATTAATCATAGAATTATGTACTGTCCCTTAAGCTCCTTTAGTATTAAAGATGTTTGAAATTGATTTTTCGTTATTTATTTATTTTGTTAATTACTTTTATTCATCAATTCAGATAGAAATCTTATTAACAATTTCCCCCTCCACTCAATATTACTAAATCAACTTTACAATGAGACTCGTTTTAAATTGGACCTCATTCTTACACGAGCACGTCGTGCAAGAATGAGGTCTAGAGGATTTTCGTCAAGCCGCGGCCCTCATTGTATTATAATTCATCTATTAGTAGAACAGTCGTTTCTTTGAAATCAACTCAAGTGTATAAAGAGATACTGTCTCTTTACCGCCACAATGGTATCAAGTTTAGGTATTTTGATAGCATAATATAATGTTGCTGTTTTATCTCATTTTGATAATTATTTATTTGGAGTTAAACTAGAACGTGTTTCATATATTTTTATTCCTATAAGTAGGATACACGTGTATTTTTGAACACCTAATAATAATTTAATAATTTTAATGTCTTAGGGCGGATCTTTTAACGTTTGAGACGTCCATTTTCATTCAATAATATTGGTGTGAAAGAAAATATATTATTTTTATTTTATATAAATATTACATTGTTATTCTATTTCATAAGAGCTGACGAGTTTCTTGTGTTTTTTTTGCGCAGTGTATTTTTTAGAAGCACTAGTAAATACGTGTAAAAACATATAAATACTCGTCGACTTGAGAACCTCTCTGTTTTTTTCGTCGGTTAAAAAGTGTCCCTTGGTCCTATTAACGTAATATTAAATTTTAATTTTATTAATATTATATTAAACACAATTTTGATAAAAATATAAAAGTGCCATTTAATAATACCTATATTGAACAAAAATATATTTGACAAAGCTCTGTTAATCTTTGTCAGTAGGTATTTTAAAAGAGCCCCTACTACCTTATCTCGAGTATCACAAACAAGATACCAAATTCAAAGTTCGCAATATCACGAAATGACTAAGAATAAAGCATTTATTTAATTAACTCCGCATTTCTACGAATCTTCTAATTAATTCCATAGATTACAAAGTACATCATAACCATGCAGAGGTGAAAATGTCAAAATATTTAAATAAATTTTGCAAACGAAATATAGTTAAATAAAAGATAATTCGTTTGAAATCTTAAGCACTATTATTCTTGAGTTCTTGAATTAGTTTTGTTAATTCAGTACAGTTTTGATTTCAATTTAACATTAAAATTTGAATATTTTACTTTTAAAACTTTTTCGTTTAAGGGTGATCCTACGGGCGTTTCAGCCGCCGTCTATCTCTTGTCTGAATATTGAAGTAAATCCTTACTAATATTATAAATGCGAAAGTAACTCTGTCTGTCTGTCTGTCTGTCTGTTACGCTTTCACGCTAAAACTACTGGACCGATTTAAATGAAATTTGGTACAAAGAAAGTCTGGAGCCTGAGAAAGGACATAGGCTACTTTTTAACCGTCTGCAAAAAAGGAGGAGTTCCACGCGGACGAAGTCGCGGGCAGAAGCAGAAGTAAATAAATAAATATCTTTTGACGATTCACATCAATTGATCTAGTCCCAATCTAAGCAAAGTACACTATGGGTACTGAACAACGGATAAACATACATAAATACATATAAGACATCCATACTAAATAATTATTTTATTTTCAGTTTGTATGATGTTATATTACTTTAGTGTCAGTCGGCTATGAATACGGGAACTGTAATGTTTTCGAAACATCAGCAAATAAAATAAAATACTTACGCGAGTTAAATCCGTTATATTTGCTTCATTGTAAATAATGTAAGGTAAAAAAATAATAATTATAATAAACTAGCTGTGCCCGCGACTTCGTCCCCGTGGAATAGTAATTCTTCATATTTTCTCCGTTTTTTATACATTTTCCACTGTTTCTTCGCTCCTATTGGTCGCAGCGTGATGTTATGTAGCCTAAAACCTTCCTCGATAAATGGTCTATCCAACAAAAAAAGATTTTTTTTAATTCGAACCAGTAGTTCCTGAGATTAGCGCGTTCAAACAAACAAACAAACTCTTCCGCTTTATAATATTAGTATAGATTTATGCTACGAGATGAAAGATTGGGATAAAAACTAATTATCTTTAATAATTAATTTACTAGTTATTAAAGGAAATTTTAGACTTTCTGACGTAATTACTAATTACACCCAAGTTCCTGACGAAGGCTAAATTAGTAATTAAGTCAGATTTTGATTAATTAAATCATATAAAAGGCTGATTGACTTTTGATATTAAAATATTATATTGGGAATGCTAAAACATTTAAATTTTATTTATAGCAAAAACGTACTGTCGGAGAAACTTTTTTGTTTATGTTTTTTATTTTATAATTTACTAGCGGCCCCGGCAGACGTCGTCCTGCCCGTCCGATTGTTTCGCCAAAGATCTGTCAAAGTCCTCTGTCACTTCTTCATAAGGCTTCATATTTTCCCCGTTTTTTACACATTTTCCACTGTTTCTTCGCTCCTATTGGTCGCAGCGTGATGTTATATAGCCCAAAGCCTTCCTCAAAAAATGGTCTATTCAACAAAAAAATATTTTTTGAATTCGAACCAGTAGTTCCTGAGATTAGCGCGTTCAAACAAACAAACAAACTCTTCAGCTTTATAATATTAGTATTGATGATTTTGATACGAATTTATTTTGTTTTTATTTACCATTAAGTAAATAAAAACAGAATTCAAAGAAAAAAGTGTTTTTGTTGTTAATAAAATAGTCGACCAAAGATATCAACACTTTTAGACTTAAAGTGAAAAAAGTTCAATTGGTATAAACATTTAAAAACGTTATTTTTGATTTACGTACCTACTTAAAGTGTAAAACAGGACTTTTGTACTGATAACGCTATCAGTCCGTCCTTCCGTAAGTCTGTAACTAAATTGTACTTCATGAACCATAATAGTTGCTAGTTGAAAATTTCACAAATTATGTGTTTCTTTAGCACCAATAAAAAAAATTAAAACAAATATTGGAATGAAACAACTATTAACGGATTTAACTCGCGTTTTCGCGGATTTAACTCGCTAAAGTGTAACTTTAGCGTTAGACTATTGTCAGCTCAGTCGTGCTACGATTATGGAAACTGTAAAGAATCCGAAACGTCAGCTAATAAAATAAAATAAAAATACGCGAGTTAAATCCGTTAATAGTTGTTTCATTCCAATGTGTAATAACCGCGAAGGCATCAGAAATTATTAAAACAAATATTTTAAAGAGGGCTCCCGTACAAAACAAGTGTTTTTTTTTGCCTTTAGATAATGGCACAAGTCCGACTCGCGCTTGTCAGGTTTGAATTTGGATATACCTTACAGGTTTGCTAGTAAAACCACGTTATTTTTCTCAATTAATCCTTTGTTTATTTTACCACTAGATTGCCAGTATCTTCTCAATAAATATCCCTACTAATATTATAAATGCGAAAGTAACTCTGTATGTCTGTCTGTCTGTCTGTTACGCTTTCACGCTAAAACTACTGAACCGATTTAAATGAAATTTGGTACAAAGAAAGTCTGGAGCCTGAGAAAGGACATAGGCTACTTTTTAACGCACTGCAAAAAAGGAGGAGTTCCACGCGGACGAAGTCGCGGGCAGAAGCTAGTATACTTAATAAAATTAATACCGTTATAAAATAGTGCTCCTTTCTCACAATAGAGACGGATTTCATTGGATTTCCATTGAATCCTGCCATCGGAAGCCTTTTGATCTTATTCCAATTAAGAATAAATTTAGATATTGAGTTATCCTTCAAAATTGGAAGGATTCGTTTTGCCTTTTGTCGAGTGGATTTATTGTGTATTTTTTTAACTTTCATTCCGTGATTTCTTAAAGGTGCGGTTTTTACTACGATTTCAATAAATAAATAAATTTATTTGGATAATTTATAGGCTTCCCCTTTGGATAGTAGCCTTGATGACTGGTTTTTCCCGAACTGTAGAGGCATTTATCTTTGTCAATGCTTGTTTGAGAAAAGAAGAAATACTTATGTGTTTATTTTCTTAATAATCTGACGGATAAAATAGGATTCCGTTTTCTTTTTCTTTACCCATTTGTCATTGCTATTGATCTAGTCCCAAACTAAGCAAATAGTTGGGGTTAAAGAGAAACAAGTTATTTATTAAAAAAAAAAAACGGGGTGTGGCTGTGTTATGGACACGGCCGATTGTTGTACGTGAATACGTCTCGTAACGGGTAATAGTTTTTAAATAAAATACTATTATTTATACAGTCCTTACTTAGCGTAATAAATTCTTTGATTCTTTAGCTATCCAGTGGTGTAACTGAAATTTGGATGGAGATGATAGATATGTAGCTACAACACTAAACTGTATCCCCCGATTTTGTTATCATTCGTTTTTTTGGATTGCCACGTAATTTTAAAGACGTATCCACGTCAAAAAAAAAATGGCATGAAACTCGAATGTTAATTCTTTGCCATAGATTTACGTTTACGAAAATTTTACGCTTTTTTTTTTAAATTCAATTTTTCGTTTTTAAACCAATTTTATTTTATTTGTACCATGACATGGGGAATGTTGAAAGTTTAAACAGGTAGCAATATTAATGTTTAGTGAAGGGATCCTAAATATTTATTAGACAATGTCTATCTCGCGTTTCACTAAATATTACTAAGGTTTTGCTAGAATTAACTGTCAGATTTTGACAGTCGATTGGAGCAACATTCCTCATAGATGCTTAGACATTCTAAAATTATGTAGAATTCTAGAATTTAGAAAATGTTATTATTACTATTTCTGACACCTTCGCGGCTATTACATATTGCAATGAAATAACTATAACGGATTTAACTCGCGTTATTTTATTTTTTTTGCTAACGCGTTGAAAACTTTACAGTTTCTGGCGAAAGACACTATTTAAAGTATTTACTTAAATACACTTTAGTGTTAGAATTTAATTATTTATAGTTGTTTCATTGTTGTAAATCCTAGAATAGTTCATAATTTCAGAATATCTAAGTAACTTTGCTGGCTACTAGAAGCGAAACAGGGGGCGTCGACAAGTGGCCAACGTTGAACGTTAACGTTAAACGAAACGACCAAAATGTATGGAATTTGACATCCGCGAACGACTGTCGCGAACGTCACAAACGTTCGCGGATGTCAAATTCCATACATTTTGGTGCCAACGTTCAGCGTTAACGTTGAACGTTGGCACCTTGTCTACGGCCCCAGGTGTTTTTTGATAAATAAACATATTAGGGTTATTTATAATTAATGAAAACTTCAATAGGTACCTACTCTTAATTAATAATTTCTGATGCCTTCGCGGTTATTATACATTGGAATGAAACAACTGTTAACGGATTTAACTCGCGTATTTTCATTTTATTTTATTTGCTGACGTTTCGGATTATTTACAGTTTCCATAATCGTAGCACGACTGAGCTGACAATAGTCTAACGCTTTAGCGTAGCACGACTGAGCTGACGATAGTCTAACGCTTTAGCTTAGACTATTGTCAGCTCAGTCGTACTACGATTATGGAAACTGTAAAGAATCCGAAACGTTAGCAAATAAAATAAAATAAAAATACGCGAGTTATATCCGTTAATAGTTGTTTCATTCCAATGTACTCTTAATTAATTTAACTGCTACATATAAATTGAGGTGATTATACTTTTAAATGATGCATCGCGGTTAATCTTGTATGTTGAAATAATTTAAGCATTCCCATTGAAAAGTTCATTAATTAATGAAACATTACAATGAAATGAATGCATTTTAATGGATTATTGTGGTTTTGCTGGATGCAATGATTTTTAAATTATTGATGCATGATCATGATAATGTTAAAGTTAGTTGTAGCGGGTTCAAATCTTGAATAGGTACTTAATTATTATTTCGTTAAATATTAATTCATTATAAGATGAAAATATACTATTACGTATGTAATATTTGTTATCTAACTGTAATCCATTTTTCATAACAATTATATTTTGTTTGTTTCTTCAAGTTTTGAACATATTACCATAAAAGAAGAAAATATTAAAAATGATTTTTATTTGTATATGAAATTGCATTAAAAACATATACCTACTTACTTAAGTATTTTGTAAGGAAAAGCAAAAGCCGGAATATTTTCATTTTTACGCAGAATTTATTACGTAAAAGAATAAACAACAAAGCCATTCGCTTCAAAAAAAATCCAATCACATATTTACATTTCACAGCTTATCAAAACATATATTTGTTCTTTGTAGTAACACATCAAACAATTGACGTAAACAGTAAAATTCCCGAACAAAGGATGTTCCGTATTCGGCAGCGGTTGTACCCATTAATAATTCTATATGGGGCCACTCGCTGACAGTGTCACGCTGCTACTTTATACTGCCCTTTGGTAGAACTGCGACTAAATAATGTCACGCTTGTGATAGAGTAGAGTGCTGCTATTTTAGTCACTAGCATATTATATTATTGAGTCTTGTTCGAAAACAGACGAACTTAAAGTTTCGTGCGTATTTTTTTTTTAAGCCATAAGGTCGGTTGATGACCTGTGACTTTATCCCTTTGGCACGGCTGTGATTAAATAATGTCACGCTTGTGATAGTTTACAGTTATTTTAGTCACTTCTTAGTGGCATGGCTCGGTAATCATACCAAGCCATGCCACTTTCATCGAGCCATGATCGAAAATAAATATAAAGTTGCTGTCAGTGTCACGGTGTTACTTTATCCTATACTATCTGGTAGAGCTGCGACTAAATAATGTCACGCTTGTAATAGAGTAGAGTGTTGCTATTTTAGTCACTAGCATAAGGACCCATGCTCGTAAATAAATAAACGAACTAAAAGTTAGGTTTGCGTAAAGTTTCTTATTAAGTCAAATGTTTTTTAATGGCTGACTGATTATAATATGTGTCACGGCGTTACTTTATATTGCCCTTTGGTATGGCTGTGACTAAATAATGTCACGTATGTGATAGAGTAGAGTGCTGTTATTTTAGTCGCTAGCGTATTGAGTCTTGTTTGGAAATAAATAAACGAAGTTAAAGATAAGATTACGCGAATAACGTTAACGTTTGATAACGTTAAATGGCTGGCTGATTATAATGTGTCACGGCATTACTTTATACTGCCCTTTGGAAGAACTGCGACTAAATAATGTCACGCTTGTGATAGAGTAGAGTGCTGTTATTTTAGTCACTAGTATTCTTATGCTAGTTCTATGGGTTCTTACCTATGCTCGAAAGTAAGTAAATGAGCTTAAAGTTAGTTAGATTTGCATATTTTTTTTATTAAGCCATAAGACTGGTTGATTATAATCTGTGTCTTGGTGTTACTTTATACCTTTGGCAGGGCTGTGATGAAATTATGTCACGCTTGTAATAGTTTATAGTTATTTTAGTCACTTGATAGTGACTATCATCACTTATTTTAGTCACTATCATCGAAAATAATTATGAAGTCTCACAATTGCTGTCAGTGTCACGGTATTACTTTATCCTATACTATTTGGTAGAGCTGCGATTAAATAATGTCACGCTTGTGATAGAGTAGAGTGCTGTTAATTTAATCACTAGCATACCGTGTTATGGTCGACAATAAATAAATGCAGTTTTGGTAACGTTAAATGACTGGCTGATCATAATCTCACAGTTTCTGTCAGTGTCACGGTGTTACTTTATACTGTCCTTTAGTATGGCTGCGACTAACTAATGTCACGCTAATGATGGACTAGTCACTAGAGTACTTATTGTTATTTTAGTCACGTAAATAAAATACATGCGTTAAATCCGTTATAATTGTTTCATTCCAATGTGTAATAACCTCGAAGGCATATAAAAATATTAAATAAAGAAAGGCTGAGTAAATTGCTAATAGTCTCACTTTGTTACTCAATACTAATCTGTGAAAATGTGTTTTTTTTGTTTCCAATCATCCTTTATCTACTTAATTGAGCAAACTACTTGTTTCCAAAAGTGCAGTCACTACGCCCCATTACTTATTTATGTTGGTACATGGTCGACTCAGTATGTGTAACCAACCAAATAATTTCCTTTGTGGAAAACCAGTCAACCATCTTGATTTCAAATTAGTCGGGGTAAGACATAGAGTAATAGAAGCTGGCCAGAACGTATGGACCCAGTACGTATTAGTATTTTTATGTACATGACACAATACAAATACAAGGTAATATTCCCTGTAATATACCTGCGAAATGTGTCTTATTTCCCTAATAAGATGAGATGTGTCTTATATGTTAAGATTCATTGGTAAAGACTCAATACTTTACGAATGTATTTAGGTATCTTAGATTGGAATGAGAAACTACTTTAGACGGATTTAACTCGAGTATTATTTTTTTGGCTGACGTTTCGGAGCCTTTAGAGATTCCATAATCGTAGCACGACTGAGCTGATATGCTAAAGTGATGACTATTCTATTTAAAGATTAAAGAGTCAATTAATTTATGTAAAAAACTGCACTTCGGCGAAAGGTTTAACAAATATGCTTCTAAATATTAACTATGATGAATCGATATTTTCTGTTTAATACCATTAGTTATTTTTAAATTAATTATAATGGTATTTATACTGATACAAGTGTAGAATAAAATCAAATTTCACTGGGGTGTCGATTTTCACTACTCTTGTCTTGGTACGCATATCATTATCATTAAAGCTTCTATCTCTTTTTATCAGTGTATATGCTATCTTGCTCACCACTGCATAAGTGTGTATAGTCTGTTTATTGCATAAGTGTGTGTAAACGGATCTATAATTTGAAACTATGGGCTTAGATGAGATTGGCTATTTGGCTTCATTTGGCTGGGTACTTCCTTAGGGATTGCCTATTTGGGTCCGTTTAAGTTTTCTGTCTCGGAATAATGTACCTACGAGTCACCCAAGCAGCATATAAGGTCTATATAAGCAGTACATAGGCTGAATAAGAGCATTCACCGTTGTACAGCCTTTATATAACTTACATAGAACTCGTGTGCTAGTTGGGCAGTAAATAGTTCAATTTGTCTTACATTATATACTTACATATAAACTTTACAGTTCCCTTATTCACAGGATTTTCAATACGAAAAACTTAAGTATAGAAATGTCGCCATAGAAATATAGGTACGCGTTTAAATCCGTTAAGATTGTGTTATTTTAATGTATGCAAAAGAATCATAAATAGAAAGAAAGAAAATATGTTTATTTTAAAATGTTTACAATGATTTGGTTACCTACTTAAAAATTGACTTAAAACTATTGTTTTGCAAAAAAAATACTCCACTCAGCAAAAATATTTTTTACCTTACCTTGTGTATAACAAATATAGGTCTTAATTACTTATACTCAAATCCTAACTAATATTATAAATGCGAAAGTAACTCTGTCTGTCTGTCTGTCTGTTACGCTTTCACTCTAAAACTACTGAACCGATTTAAATGAAATTTGGTACAATGAAAGTCTGGAGCCTGAGAAAGAACATAGGCTACTTTTTAACCGACTGCAAAAAAGGAGGAGTTCCACGCGGACGAAGTCGCGGGCGGCCGCTAGTAATTATATATCGCACCCCTAGATCTAAAGGGAGCTAACTCAAAAAAAGTAACTTTTTCGGGAGAGGCAAAATTGTTGTAAGGAATCGGATCCTTTTTTTTTAGCGTGTGTTTAATTAAAATCTTCAGTTTTTGAGTTAGCTCCCTTTAGATCTAGGTGTGCGATATATATACAAATTTCGTCTCTTTTATTCTGTAAAGAAATTTCAATCATCAACTTAAAACTGTTTTGTGAAGAGCTTCTCTAGTTCACAGTGATGTTTGAGAACTACGTAAAATTAATATCAAAAAACTTGTAAAGAGATCCATTGATATGAAGATCAAAAGAAACTACAACTTCAGATTATTTTGACGAAGGTAAATGTCGGGGAAATGTCAAAAACTTGACACGACATTGTGTTTTATGTCTACGGTACAGGATGACATTATTAAAAAAAAATTCTTTGAAATAATAAACAGACAAGACTAAGTGACATGGTGAAATCACTAACGGTGTAGAATCGAAGGAACAATGGAAGTATCTATACAGACTAATATAATAAAGAAGAAAGGTTTGTTTGTTCGGATTGAATAGGCTCCAAAACGACTGGACTGATTTTAAAATTCTTTCACTGTTGGGAAGCTAGACTATTCCTGAGTGACATAGGCTATACTATATTTAAAATAAAATAGGTATCCGGGCGAAGCCGGGGCGGATCGCTTGTGTTACATAAAGTAAAGAAGATTGATGTGAGATTCCAGAATTGCTTAATTCTTATATATTTATTTCTGGTGCCTTCGCGTTTATTACACAGTGAAATGAAACAACTATAACGGATTTAAGTAGTGTATTTGTCGACACGTATTTTTTTTAACCCCCGACGAAAAAACGACGGGGTGTTATAAGTTTGACGTGTCTGTCTGTCTGTCTGTCTGTGTGTGTGTGTGTGTGTGTGTGTGTCTGTCTGTGGCATCATAGCTCCCTAACGCATGAACCGATTTTGATTCTGTTTTTTTTGTTTGATTTTATTTCCTGATGTTGACGGAAAGTGACTTTAGCGTAAGACTATCGTCAGTTCAGTCGTGTTACGAATATGGGAAAGCTGTAAAGTTTTCGAAACGAAAATAAAATAAAATACGTGAGTTGATTTCGTTGTAATTTTTTCATTTAATATGTTTGTCGCTTCACTTTACATTTCATTGTTTGTAAATGAAATTTATTCCTTTATGCAAGTTTACAAACAAACAAAACACTTATAATTTTTTTATATCAGTGCACTGCAGTACAATAGCGCGTTGATTGATTTAATTACGGTTTTCGCATTTATTTTACATCGATTTCAGGTTATGCAACACACTGCGTTTTGTTCCGTGCAAATTATATTTGTGACCACATTTTTGTTTTTGCGTTTTAATGGTCTGACAGCGTTTTTTTCTGTGTTAAAAATGAATTTGAATAATTTACTAACGTTCCGTTTATGATATTTTTTAACTTTTTTAAAATGGGTTCAAAAATGCGAAATGGATACATTCATTAGTTTTTTGCGTATTATTATTTAGGAAAGGTTTTGATCAAGTCTACCGTAACCTTTGAAGAAATTATATTTCTTGTTGTAGGTTTGTAAGCCTAAGGGCCAAACATAAGTGTATTTTAACTTGTAATGCTAACACCATAATATTTAAGAATCACAAATAAAGAATATTGAACCTTATCCATATGGCTTAGCAATATTTTTCGCTTATACTATAACATTGCTATAATAATTAATTTGAACAATTATGAACTGGTAACTGGGTTAAGACGGTCCCAAACATAAATTCAAAATTTTCAAATCTACTTAATTAAAATTAAGTAATTGATAAAATCTCTTTGCCAATCCGAATTCATTTATCATTTATAAAACCTTTCAATTTCAATTTGATTTCTGGAAACCTTTTACCTCTTTAATTTGTGTTTACTTCCATGTAATAACAATTAAGAATTGTCAGCTCAGTCGTGCTACGATCATGGAATCCGTAAAGGCTCCGAAATGTCAGCCAATGAAATGGAGAATTCAATTGTTACAGTAATGGATTTAACTCGCGTACTTATATTAATTTTATGCTGACGTTTCGAAAACTTTGCCGGGTCTTTATTCGTAGCAGCTGACGGTATATGGGAACTGTAAAGTTTACGAAACGTCAGCAACAAAATAAAATACGCGAGTCATATCCCTTATAAATATTTCATTTCAATATGTAACCGCGAAGGCATCAGAAATTATTAAACTTTGCTTAGTCTGAGACAAGATAAATTGGTGTGTGATAATCATTCATAATCAATTAATGATCTCAACTATAAAGACATATTTAAAAAAAATTAGAGAACTCAGTTCTATAAAAGTGAGACAAGTTGAGAACTAAGTGACGCTTAAGTCGTTGCAGATTTGGAATAATGCAAACATATCGCAATTTAAGTAATGGTTGTAGGTCTACGATGATACATTTTAACTATTTATTTGAATTTAAATACACGACTTCTTACAAAAACATGGAACTACACAGCGAAAGCCTTAAATCAAACATAAAATAGTAAAAATAGTCCAAAAATTAAGCTTCATAGTTCATACACATTTTGAACACTATTCTACCTACTTAGTATTCTCCCAGAATTAAAAAAAAAAAATATCCTTTCTTAGTGCTTCCCTACGCTACAAAAGGAAGTCCAGTGCAGAGTTTCAAGTTCCTAACCCTAAAAGTTTAAGCCTGGGTTGAAACATCAGTAAGCCAGTCATTCAGTCAGCTTTCGCTTTAGTACTCGTATATAGATTAAGAAGATATATAAAGATACTAGCTGTGCCCGCGACTTCATCCGCGTGGTATAGTTATTTTACCCGTTTTTTACACATTTTCTTCGCTCCTATTGGTCGCAGCGTTTATATAGCCTAAAGCCAACAAAAAAAGATTTTTTCAATTCGAACCAGTAGTTCCTGAGATTAGCGCGTTCAGACAAACAAACAAACTCTTCAGCTTTATAATATTAGTACCTACCTATAGATTATGTGCATTAATTAAATCTTCCAATTCCCATTAATTTTTGGTGTACATTTACATGCAGACCACCGCTTACCCACATGCATTTTCGCATATAATATGAGAATGGAATTGATATATGTGACGTTATACAATGGATAGGTATCCTAGGGTCACAGGTTAGTACCTAAACCTAAGATTTATTACTCCAGGACTCAAGATAGGCTACATTTCTCTTTGTCACTGAACGAGACGTATTTCTCAGTTGGATTTTCTATAATACATTTTTATATTAATCGGTTGGGAGTTGTGGTTATTTACTGAATCGCTTTTGGTTGAGGTTCTTTTTTATTTGGGACGCATGAAATATCATTCATGAAATGAGTAAACTATATATCTATCTGTCTTTATATATATATAAATATTCTGTACGTGTGTTAGTTATTGAACTCCTCCTAAACAGCTGGACCGATTTTGATGAATTTTTTTGGGACTGGACAACGTCTGTCGGGTCCGCTAGTATATTTATTATATAAAAGAAACGACTGAACTGTTCTGGCTGAAAATTGCCGGGGAGGTAGCTTAGAGCCAGGAAAAGGACATAGGGTACTTTTATCACGTTTCGGTAAAAAGTGATCTCATTTGTTAAAAATAGTATAACAAAACGCATCAATGACAACTGTCAAATCGATTGATTAATGCAGCGCATCTTTGCAAATACTTCCTGCCTTTTAGAAAGAACATCATTGCTGAAAAGGAACGGTCCAAGTTAAACAAAGCCTAAAATTTTGTTCCAAACTTGGGGCTTAGACAAGATGCCAACATTAAACGAAACGGCCAAAATGTGTGGGATTTGACATCCGCGAACGTTTGTGACGTACGTGACAGTCGTTCGCGGATGTCAAATTCCATATATTTTGGTGCCAACGTTCAACGTTAACGTTGACATCTTGTCTACGCCCCCTGATCTTTAAACGACTTTGCGTCGTTTTCTAGGAAATATCAATAATCAAAATTAAGTGGCAGTATTTAACACATAATATCCAAAAGCTATTTAAAACAAATTACGGAGTTAGGATGTCAAAATTGATTTTGAAACCCCCGAGGCCGTAAATTGTAATCCCTAAACCCTTTTTGATGTTGGCCTATTAAGAAAAATGCCACTTTGTACCCAGTATACTGTTGAAATGATTTAACGTCATTACGTAAAGTGTCTTTTTTTCTCTGA
The DNA here is from genome assembly GCA_038024825.1 of Polylopha cassiicola. Classification (NCBI taxonomy): domain Eukaryota; kingdom Metazoa; phylum Arthropoda; class Insecta; order Lepidoptera; family Tortricidae; genus Polylopha; species Polylopha cassiicola. The sequence continues at coordinate 2,051,663 of CP149053.1, read as the reverse complement.
AATTTTGTCCAAATTGCTTTTTCATTGTTATTCAGTAACCGGGTGATCTCCATTTTGAGTGTTTATTTACAGAACGTTTAAGTGTTTTTGCGTGACAAATTGATGTAAAACATTATTTATAAGCGAAATATGTGTGCGAAGGAGGAAATTGGAATCTAAATCAATACGTAATAATCTCTGATGCCTTCCCGGTTATTATACATTGCGTATTTTATTTTTATTGGCTAACGTTTCGGCCTTTACAGATTCCATAATCGTAGCACGACTGTGCTGACAATAGTCTTATTATAAAATACGCGAGTTAAATCCGTTAAAGTTGTTTCATTCCAATAAATCAATACGTATTTGCTAGCCGGTGGTGTATAGAACTTTGTCGGGAGTGTATGACTCTTTGTGAGGCTTTGGATTTGAGAGGAATATTGAATCAGCAATTTTGTAATATTTTAATTGTTTTACATTATGAGTTTCCCAGCACATTAGCTTAAGACTGTAATGCTATGTAATTTATTTTAAACTAGCGACCCGCCCCGGCTTCACACGGGTGCTATAAACCTTCCTCTTGATACACTCTATCTGTTAATAGAAACCGATGCAAAATCCGTTGCGTAGTTATAAAGATTTAAGCGTACATAGGGATATTGGGACAGAAAAAGCGACTTTGTGCTTTATGCTATGTAGTGATAAATACATGCGTGGTGAAATCATTGAAGTGGCTTAAAAAATAAATAGAACTGAAAACTTCTGACCTTTTTTTAATACTAGACATCACCGCTATTGCACCAATGTAGCGGATTTTTCACAACAGATTTTTCAAAAGATTTTTACAAATAAACCCGATACGATTCTATGAAACCTTTCAAATAAAAATAACGTAAATCCCAAATTTTGAAACCGACAAAAATGGAACTAAATCGGGAACCCGTTTTTTTAGAACAATCGGGAACCTATCCCACGGGATTAGAAAAGTAAATTTGATCCAGTCCTAGTGTTCATTAACAGTGTTGATCTTTTTTCTTCGCGTTAACTGGTTCCACGTTGATTTTGTCTAGACTTGGAAACTTTCAAATTAATTGAGTTTCTTGGCGTTTTAATTATGTTTACCTACAGATAAGTGGTTTGGTAAACTGGGTGATCGGGTACGAAAACTAGAGGAAATCGAATGAAAGATGTCACGGCTGGAAAGAAAAAGGACGCTTCGGTTTCGAAGAAAAAAAAAAGATTAAGTGCGCGAATAAATAAATAAATTCCCTCCGCATGCGACGTTGCAACTGTGGTCGCGGGAACAACTGGCTAAGGCATTAACATCTAGTAAAGGGTGGCAACGTCGCATCCGGAACGTCGGTGGTAATTGATTGATTTATTTATGCGAAGTTTTTATTATACCTAAGTGACGTAATGTCAGGATCAATAGAGCGTAACTGCCACATTGTCAAGTAAAAAAATAGTCTACCTTTGTGTAACAATGCGGCATTTACGTCGTTTTGCTCACTGACGATAAGTAAGGATTGAATAAGCTACATTTTCTTCCTAATCTAAAATTACTAAATAGTAGCGGCCCGCCCCGGCTTCGCCCGGATCCCTTTTTTTATACCCCATGTCACTTGGAAATAGTGTAGCTTACCAACAGTGAAAGAATTTTTCAAATCTTCAAGTCGTTTTGGAGCCTATTCAATCCAAACAAACAAACTTTTCCTCTTTATATTATATTAGTATAAATCAAATTAGCTACTTTACTAAACATTGTTCAAATTAAACAGAGTGTTAGTTAGTAACAATCGTTCGTTTAGATTGCGCACACACTGAATAAAACATTGCTACACAATGCCGGACAAATAAAGGATGCGTGCGCTTGACGGAATTTTACCGGAATTTTGCGGAGGTTTTCGGGTTAAAAGTTTGTTCCGGGTTCTGATTTGAGGTGGAAAAAGGTGAGAATGTTTTGAAAGCCTACCTTTATAAAGTTATGGAAATTTATGCTATTAATGCCATGTGAAAATATTACAGTAGTTTGGAACGGTATAAAATTGTTATGTGGACAATAGGCTTTTTGACAATGCGAAAAATAAAGTGTAAATTACTGTTAACAGTATAAATTAAGAGTTAAAAAATGATTATTCATTAACGTAAGTTGAAAATAATGATTGATTTATTTAAAAATCCTTAAATAAAAATTACATTTTTTAAACGTTTGTCACGTGACACAAAACGCTCCTGCTGGGCCGAGTTTTTCGTGACGTCACATGCCCGTAAACTTTGTTTACCTAGTTGTGTTGCGCCTAGTTGTCAAACAGGCATGTGACGTCACCGACCTCATTGCGGCGCCATATTGTCAAAGTAGCGTTTTGGCACACTATTTAAATATTGAATTTTTAATTCGATGTTTTTCAGCTAATACATACCAGATTTAAAAAAAACAACTTTCGCTGGGTTCCTTAGACTCTACTACATAATATAAAATGGATTTTAAAAACATGTCAAATACCCTATTCACATCAATCGGGTACTGGACACATGTAGGTAATAATTTCTGATGCCTTCGCGGTTATTACACATTGGAATGAACCAACTATTAACGGATTTAACTCGCGTATTTTTATTTTATTTTATTTGATGACGTATTCGGATTGTTACAGTTTCCATTATCGTAGTACGAGTCAGCAAATAAAATAAAATAAAAAAATTAAATCCTTTAATAGTTGTTTCATTCCAATGTGTAATAACCGCGAAGGCATCAGAAATTATTAAAGTAGACAAGTTAAATCCGTAATAGTAGTTTTATTCCAATCTAAATATTAATTAAAATGGTCGGCAGTGTACGGCTAACCGCCGTGTCGTTGAACCAAATATCGCATTACCTATTGTCCCAAACTAAACAAACCACCTATTGTGGTATCAACACAATGAGATAAGTATACATTTCTATTATAAGTGTTTTTATACACGGCCTGTTGGTCTAGTGGTCAGAGGCCCTGACTACGAAACCGGAGGTTGCGGGTTCGAATCCCGCTAGGGGCAGATGTCAATGTGATGAGCACTGGCATCTGTACCTGAGTCTTGGATGTCTTATATGTATTTATGTATATTTATCCGTTGTCTAGTACCCATAACACAAGGTTTGCTTAAAATGGGACTAGATAATTGGTGTGAATTGTCCAAAGATATTTATTTATTTATTATTTATACATCAATCTTTAACTCTACGCTATACTGACTTAAGCTTATGAACTTAAAGTAAGTATATCTATACTAATATTATAAAGCTGAAGAGTTTGTTTGTTTGTTTGAACGCGCTAATCTCAGGAACTACTGGTTCGAATTCAAAAATTCTTTTTTTATTGGATAGACCATTTATCGAGGAAGGCTTTGGGTTATATAACATCACGCTGTGACCAATAGGAGCGAAGAAACAGTGGAAAATGTGTAAAAAACGAGGAAAATATGAAGCTTTATGAAGAATTACTATTCCACGGGGACGAAGTCGCTGGCATAGCTAGTTAGTTTATATAAATTAAAATATCATAAAATAATGTTTCGATTCACATCTGCTCGAATCAGATTATATTATATAGCTTCTGCCCGTGACTTCGTCTGCGCACGATAAGCACCTTTTTATCAATTTTGGTGGTGAATTACTTTATTAGTGTCTAACATCATAAGCATGTACATAAATACATAATACTAGCAGCCCGTCCCGGCTTCGCACGGATCCCTCTTTTTTTAAATATACCTACCATAGTCTACGTCACTCGGTAATAGTGTAACAACCAACAGTAAAAGAGTTTTTAAATCGATCCAGCAGTTTTGAAGCTTATTCAATACAAACAAACAAAACTTTCGTCTTTAATATATTAACTAGCGGCCCCGGCAGACGTCGTCCTGCCCATCCGATTGTTTCGTCAAAGATCTGTCAGTCTTCTGTCACTTCTTCATAAGGCTTCATATTTCCCCCGTTTTTTACACATTTTCCACTGTTTCTTCGCTCCTATTGATCGCAGCGTGATGTTATATAGCCTAAAGCCTTCCTCGATAAATGGTCTATCCAACAAAAAAAGAATTTTTGAATTCGAACCAGTAGTTCCTGGGATTAGCGCGTTCAAACAAACAAATAAACAAACAAATAAACTCTTCAGCTTTGTAATATTAGTATAGATTTAGATGTAGATGTACCTATGTTTGTTGTAGCTATGTATAGCATAAAATCATTTCTTATTCTTATTCTTTTAACTCAAAGATCCACCCACAGATAAAGGCCCATTTTCTATCACAGAATAGTCTACATTCATTGTTACGCAACACTTGACCGTTGGAAGTAATACACATTTTTCTTCACATGTCAACTGCAGGAATTCTGCCTATAAGTGGTCGAATGCTAGCGTTGTAACTCCAAGCCTTTTCACTATGCACATAAACACTACAGGGAATGTGCAGCCTGTAATGGATTGTCGAGTCGACCTCATGTCGTGTCGATGTCGAGTCGACTTCATTTCATTTCGACGTCGAGTCGACTTCATGTCATTTCGATTCGACTTCATGACCTTGGGGGCTAGACAAGTGCCCAACGTTCAACGTTAACGTTAAACGTTAGCACCAAAATGTATGGGATTTGACATTTGTGACGTACGTGACAGTCGTTCGCGGATGTCAAATCCCATACATTTCGGTCCTAACGTTTAACGTTAACGTTGAACGTTGGGCACTTGTCTGGGGCCCATTGTCGACTTAATGTCATATCGATGTCGAGTCGATTTCATGTCATTTCGATTGGTGGATCGTAATCCGCCGTATTACATCGCAGATCGCAGTTAAGTATACAGAAATGTTCCAAATTTTTTTTGGAACATTTCTGTATACTTGGCTCATTTTAGGATTTTTTGACAATTGTGCCCTTGTGCCACCGAAGGTGCGACATAACGGTTAGCCGTTTTACAAAACAGGGCCGTTTTTTAATACGCCTGTTCAACGATTAGCCGGATTGACGTAGTTTTAACCTCACCTAATGTTTTGGTAGCAATTTAAATTTCACAAGGGTTTCAGTGTTAACATATACTAATATAATAAAGAGGAAAGGTTTGTTTGTTTGCTTGGATTAAATAGGCTCCAAAACGGTTGGACGGATTTGAAAAAAAAAACACTGTTGGATAGCTACACTATTCGTGAGTGACATAGGCAGCCGAAGATTAAGCACAGTGGCGTGCAATTGGAGAGGCCTATGTCCAGCAGTGGACTGCGACAGGCTGTTGATGATGATGATGATAGGCTATATTAAATTTTGAAAATTAACAGGGACCCTTGCGAAGCCGGGCGGACCGCTAGTAATCTATAAACTAAAAGGTCTCACATATATATGACCCACGATCAAGTTAAAGGCGAGAATATTTCCCTTTTCATTACACAAGTAGCTATTTTCCTTTGGGTCCTTGAAATGCATTCTTCGAAGGGCAATTTTCAACATTTTTCCACACAAAGGGAAGTAAAGAATCTTCCATTATGCAGACACTCTCATTTGTCACTTTTATTGTGTTTTCTTTTTCGTATTGAAATAAAATGACGGTAAATTATTTACGATGCGATATTGTTTGTCGAGATGATCATTTGTTTTGATGGTGATAGATAAATTATGTAAACCTTTTTTGTAAAAACAATAATATAATATATTATATACAGCTAATAGAGGATTTATGAGAGGTGCTTTTTCGACACCCTAATTTATAACTTCCGTAATAAAAATAGCGTTGGAATAAAACTACTATAACGGATTTATTTTGCGTTTTTTGTTATTTCATAACATTTGACCCTGGCGCGATTAGAAACCACAACCTCCGGTTTCGTAGTCAGAAGCTCTGACCACTAGACCACAGGAGGTCAGGTGTTACTTAATTGATAAACAAAAATACGTGTCCATATTTTTAGTCTAAAAAAGACTTTGTAAGTTTAGTAGGTACCAATAAATAGATTAGTAAACTAATAAATTATTAAAGTTCTCACAACGCACTTTATTTTCTTACGTAAAAATACCGCCATCAAAACACCTTTCATAAACTCATTTCCGAGTTAAAACATAATTAAACAACACATCATTAGTCTAAAAAAAACTGGATAAATAGGCATTGTTCCAAAACTAGGTTGGAGTTCTGAAGATATAAAAATACGCAGTACTGCCGTAAATTATCTTTGGAACAATCAAAGGAACGGAGTAAGGGAAAAATGGAATATTGTAGTATTGCAACACTGAGATGTTAATGCACCAGCCGGCTATATTTTACGCTAGCAACCCTATTGTTGCCTGGTTTTTAATTAAGAACCTCTGATGAAGCGATGCGGTCTTTAAAGAATGAAAAACTCCTTTTTTGAAATTGGAGCTTATTTTCACATTGTTTGGATGCTTGAAAATTTGCCGTTTATCTGTGAATTTGGGTGTAAGGAAATTAGCCGCCATTTACATTAGGGCTCATAGAATAATAATTGAATACTGTCATGAAATAATAAAAAATAACCATACAGCTACTATTACAATATAACAACTTCCTTTTTTACATCTACAGAGGTTTACCTCTGTAGATGTTTTATTTATTTAAAATAATAATAATATAGCATATAATATACGTAGAATTTCATATCTCCTTTTCGAGATTTATCATGAAAAACTATTCTATACAAAATATCTCATAAATTTAGTTTGTCCCATTTTTTTAATGTAGCCGATTTTTTAATTGTTTTCAGCTGCTATCCAGGGCGAAAACATAAAAAAAAAGTCAAACGTTAAACATTACCCTGATTCTAATTCTCAAATATTACCAAGACCGTATTTAATCCTTAGAAATTAAATTTATCATAATTTTTGCGTACTACTAAATCCTTTGTAAAGATAGGTAATGCCGTAGTAAGCAATATTCATTGTAATGGAAAGCTTTTGGAATTATAGTTTGTTTTAGCCGAAGGTAGTCCTTAAAAAGGAATTCCTATTTGTTTAATTTTTTTTTCAGCTGTAAAAGCCAATATAAAAAATATATTAACGCGATTAAAATCAGAGATATATATTTTTTCCAATGCGTAATAACAGTGAAAGCATCAAGAATTATTAATCGGCTATTGAGTTATTATCTACATATATAAAAAAAGAATAGCTGTTTATTTGTCTCGCTAAAGCTCAAAATAGATACGACCGATTTATACGTGAGGACATTTGGAAAAATCCTAACTAATATTATAAATGCGAAAGTATGTCTGTCTGTTACGCTTTCACGCTAAAACTACTGGACCAATTTAAATGAAATTTGGTACAAAGAAAGTCTGGGCCCGAGAAAGAACATAGGCAACTTTTTAACCGATTGCAAAACAGGAGAAGCTCCACGCGGACGAAGTCGCGGGCAGAAGCTAGTATGAAATAAAATTTCTCATGAATTGCGTTCGATACCAACCACGTGATATACACGAGCATTTGTACCTAAGGCTTGACTGTTATCTAGTACCCATAGCACAAGTTTTGCTTAGTTTGGGACTAGGTCAATTAGAGTTGTCAAACATATTAATTACCTATTTTTACTATCAGCATAGTCCTTAAGCTATATAGTATTTTTGCTCTTATATAACCTTTGTACATCTTATAAAAACTCGTGTGTTGTGAATAACATTTCTTAGCAAGACACCGAAAATATATGAAATTCTATACCACTTTATTCTCTCCGTACTTGCGGAAATTGAATCACTTTTTCCCACTGTATCTTAGTATTAAATTACAACATGTGACATTTAAATAACTTTATGTACCTATGTACCTATGTAAACTTATTGTACAACTAACGGTTCGCTCCGGCTTCGCACGGATTCCTATTTTTTTAGAATTCTTTATAGCCTATGTCACTCGGGAATAATGTAGCTTCCCAACAGTAAAATATTTTTTCTACCCTCCGGTCAGAAAGCGCCAACTTTGTGGCCGCTGCGCTAAATGAAATTGCCGCTTCCTGGCTTCGTCAAACAGAAAAATAGTATACTGACCTCGGCCAGTAAAATAAAAAAGCCTCAGATCACATTTTTGTCAACCTCGGCTTCGCCTCGGACGACAATTACCTACATGTGATCCGAGACATTTTTTATTTTACTGGCCTTGGTGCGTAATGTACTATTTCAAGCTAGTTACTTATATGTTAATCGAAATTCTACACAGACTAACGAGACTGTAAATCTCTGTTATATATTAAATCCTTTGATGTCCCAATCGGAAACAACTTTCCGAGGAATTTCAATATATGTAATTGCGAACGTGAGTGTTGCTAGTAAATTTAACTATTAGATATATAGACAACTAGCTTCTGCCCGCGACTTCGTCCGCGAGGAACTTCTCCTTTTTTGCAGTCGGTTAAAAAGTAGCCTATGTCCTTTCTCAGGCTCCAGACTTTCTTAGTACCAAATTTCATTTAAATCGGTCCAGTAGTTTTAGCGTGAAAGCGTAACAGACAGACAGACAGACAGACAGAGTTACTTTCGCATTTATAATATTAGTAGGGATAATGAAGAGAGCATAAAAGACCAACTTATTCCTTATGGAATTATCTACTAGTCAACCTTAGAGACATATTGAATAATAATTGTAGGTCCAGCCAGTTACAAAAAAAGACCATAACTATTCAGATACCTACATGTATGAAATACTAGTGACCCGCCCCGGATTCACACGGGTGCTTTAAACCTTACTCTTGAATCACTCTATCTATTAAAAAAACCGAAAGGTACTGACACGTATATAAAATATCGGGTAATTAAAGAGAAGTTTGAAAGAATGTATGGATGTTTGTTTGTTACACTTTCGAGCATAACCTACTGAATAGATTTTGATGGAATTTTACATAGCTTACACATCAGAATAACACAGAGGCTATAATTTGTAAAGATATCGTCCATAATAATATAACAATAAGTGCCAAGTGTGTAAGAAAATTATTTCCCATTCCAGCATTTTCTGGCACCTTATGTAACATAAAGGAATATAACCAATACCTAATAATATTGTCATACATTTTCCGTTCCACTTTTCGTAGCTTCAAACACAGATACCGTCATCAACCAAAAATAAACTTTATTAATTACTACCCAGAACTCATTTTCCACAACTCGGTCTACCTCCGAATAAGCAAAAACAACTTTGAGTCTAAAATCTGGGGTATGGAAGCGACAAAGTTCTACTAATTAGGCTTGCCAAGCAGATTTCGACTTTATAGAATTTTGTCGCAGTTCGTTTGCTTGCACCGAGGATTGCATCGGTTAAAGAAAACCTTAACTACGTGTGTGCAAATTAAGTTTATTTATCTTGTGGCTGTTTATTATGTTTTACAATGTTCATGTAAAACTTTAGTGGAATTTTATCACTAATTATAATAATAAAAAATAACTTTGGACAATTCACACCTGATTATAAAATTGATCTAATCCAAACTACGCAAAGCTTGTAGGTACTATTAGTATTAGATAACACATAAATACATACCTATTAGACATCCATGATTCGGGTACAGATGTCAGTGCTGTATACACTGACATTTGCCTCTAGCAGGATTCGAACCAGCAACCTCCGCAACAGACTATCAATAATATGTATTTTGTCACTAATATTATTATTGTATTAGTGACAAAATACAATAGGATAAACGGAAATACGCTTTTGTTGTTTATCCGTAACTTTTATGTTCAATGATGAGGTTATCCCTACTATATATATTATATATATATATATATAATATATATATATATATATAATATATATATATATATATATATAGGTATATATATACATTGTATATATTATATATTTATATATCCTTATCCTTACTATCCTTACTAATATTATATACCACATACCTTCAGCAGGTATTTTTTTCATTTACTTTAAAATCATAACAAAATAGTTACATTGATCGGTGTCGAAACTAAATATGCGCCTGTATTTCACAAATGAACGAAATAACACGTATTCTATGGATGAACATTGTGGTCAGTGGGTAGACTTATGTACCAAAATAGGGAATTAAAAATATATATATATTAGAATTGGAAATAAAGGGGGGTGCCTATGTCTCCCGACTGCCCGTCCCTCCCCTACCTCCCCTATATATATACATTGTATATATTATATATTTATATATCCTTATCCTTACTATCCTTACTAATATTATAAATGCGATAGTAACTCTGTCTGTCTGTCTGTCTGTTAAGCTTTCACGCTAAAACTACTGGACCGATTTCAATGAAATTTGGTACAAAGAAAGTCTGGAGCTTGAGAGCGGACATAGGCTACTTTTTAACCGACTGCAAAAAAGGAGGAGTTCCACGCGGACGAAGTCGCGGGCAGAACCTAGTATAAAATAAATAGGTACATTTTTTCAACACGCCTGCTCGTTAAGAGTATCTTATTACATCGATTTTAGGCTCAACATAAGTGCTGTACGGCTGTACCTAATCGTATACCCCAATAAGTTAAGAGGATTGTGAACCTGTTAATTTTCATACAAAAGGCGATAACGTTTTACACCCAGTAAATATAGTTAGATTTTTATAATTTTTGGATATGTTGTAAAATCTATATATAGATTTTTAGATGCTAATAAATTTTAGCGTAAGCAATATTTCTTAAAAATCAAAACGTACAGACGTAGTTTCTCATTATATCTACAACATATCAAAAAATTATAAAAATCTAACTATATTTACTGGTTGTAAAACGTTATCGCCTTTTGTATGAAAATTAACAGGTTCACAATCCTCTTAAGTTAGGACCTGACAGTGTTGGCATAACCGTTTACAATTAATGTAATCAACTTACTAATTTGATTACTCGGTAATCAAAATATTCAGTAATTTTGCTATTTGATTAAAATCGTGTAACCTAATAATAATTAGTTGATACTTTTTAAATTTATTGCCGTTTCAATATTTACATTGGATCTCGAAAATGGATAAATGTAGGAACAGTGTTGCCAACTCCTAGAAAATCGAGTCGCTAAACTCAAAGTCAAAAGTCGCCAGAAAGTCGCTAAAACTAAAACATAACCATAAAAAGTTCGCCCCCCCCCCCCCATAATGATATACAAATGGAACTTCAATTACTTAAATGAAGTTTGAATTTGGTGCGCTATCGCGTTTGTCGTTTTCCATATTAAGTATCTCTTGGCATTGAATAATTCTTTCTGTGTCGATTTGATAAAAAAATGTAGGTATCTATTATTGGCTCTAGAACTGTTTTAGTTTGTACTCCAAAAGTCGCCAGATAAGTCGCTAAACTATTTTTGTCGTCAAACCTTTTTTTTGGTCGCTAAGCCTTAAGCAAAAGTCGCTAGTTCTAGCGACAAAATCGCTAAATTGGCAACACTGTGTAGGAATAACTGTAATGTCAACGTAGCGTTGATTAATCAATCGATTTGACAGTTGTCATTGTTGCGTTTTGTTATATCATTTTTAGCAAATTAGTGGTTAGACTAATGTTTCGACGGTTTTTTTCACAACAAAGAGATATAAAGTACCTATCTTTTGACCTTTTCCTGGTTCTAAGCTACCGTCCCTCCGATTTTTATTTTCGGTTCAGCCGTTCTTGAGTTATATAGGTATTATAATATACTAGCTTCTGCCCGCGACTTCGTCTGCGTATGATTAGTATTTTACACTATATCGTTATAAAATATAGCCTACATGTTATTCTGGTGTATAAGCTATATTGTGGTAAAGTTTCATTCAAATCCATTCAGTAGTTTTTACGTGAAAGAGTAACAAACATCCATACATCCATACTTACAAACTTTCGCCTTTATAATAGTAGTAGGATTCGCCTTTATAATAGTAGTAAGATAGTGTAACCAAAATGACTTCCATTGACATAAGTATGAATATAGATAAACGTTTAGTTTTATTAATAGCGTAACAAGTCCGATATGATATAAATACAAAATTGCTCATAATTATCTAGTTTTTGTATTTATTCGTATTTGTTACGTTTAGTAACTAATTTTAGGTAATATTGGCTGTTTGTCAATTACCTGTGAACGAATCGGCATCTCGTTAAGAAAAACGTTGAAAAAGGCTTCATTTTATTTATGTTAAATTTAATATTCATCTTTGATGCTTTGCGATTGATGTGGAAAAAACGAATAAAAATACTGCAAACTCGATTTTACCCCACTGTACCTTATTTTATTTTCAATAACCGAACAGAAAGCAATTTCTGACCATTTCCGAACGGATAACAAATTCATAACAGCATTTTAACAAAATAATAAGTCCAAATAAGAATTCTTTTCGTGAAACAAATTCTTGTTTCTACAAAATAATTTAACGGAAACTGCATTCTTACGATATGATTTTGAAGTCGTAATTTGAAAACTACCCTATTTTAAAAACGGAGGCATTCCACCATAGACACTTGGACAAGGTTTGAAAAAGAAATGTTTCATATTGTATGAATTTTAATTAAAATGTTGGAACGCGAGCGTACAGATATTTTTATTTTATTGTTACAAGTCGAGTCAAAAAGTTAAAAGGGCATGAATACTTTAACGCTGTTATTATTTTATATTAACTGAACACGAGCGTATGCAGATGTGACACTTTTTAAACAAAAAATCTTTTTGTTTCCGCTGCAGATTTATTCATCTTTCTTTTTTATCAGGGGTAATACCGTATTCTTTTATAAAACTTGTTGAACTGATAGACGATCTTACCCCAATTTTAATTAGCGCTTGCAAGAGTCACAGAGGTGAGAAAATAGACTACAATAGAATGAATAAATATTTACTATGCTAGCAAAGGGAAGGTCATCATTATTGAGAAATAACGCCGCAAGAAATTTAGCAGAAAGTTATAGTAATACTTCGTCTGCCAATTATATTTTTATTATTTGTACCTACATCCATAAAAAAAAACTGTCTTTAGGGTATAATGAGGGCTACCGCGTGTCAGAAATCCGCAAGATGCGCTAGTGTAGACTAAGGTCTAGCTGTCATGTTCCACCAATGAGAGGCAAGCTACTGGCCTGTGATTGGTGGAACATGACAGCTAGACCTTATTCTACACTAGCGCATCTAGCGGATTTCTGACACGCGGTGGCCCTTATTAGGTACTGCGTGGACCTCAGTTCGAATCCCACCCACGCACCTTTTCATTACATACCTACATACATATATTATTATAATCCTTATTTCCAAACACGGAAGTGATATAACTGTCATAAATGAGACTGACAACCCGGAACCCGACGTCCCCCATCACATTATTAACGCTTTCAAGTTAATTCTGACAATGGATAATTACATGAACAAAAGATTCCCTTATTCTGAACATAGCTACAAGTAACTTAAAGCGTAACTAACTTAACATCAAACCTAATTGCCAGAATTAGAGTTAAAAGCGTTACTTACCGGTTACCTCGTCACGGGCTCAAGTCAAAAGGTAAATGGTATGTTATGAAGATATTATAAAGGCGGATTTTCGAGCGTTTGAGACGCTATCATTGTTGTCTACATCTATGGTTGAAAAATATTATAAAGTATCGATTGAAAAAGTATTTGTATCAGTACCAGGGGATAATATCACTTTATTTTTTGTAACTTATTGACTTAGTTCTTAAATATAGATATAGATCAAAATGGCAGCGTCTCAAACGCTCGAAGATCCGTCACAAGCGTTTTAGATAAGGCTTGGATAAGGAAGGTAGTTTTGTTTGGTTGAAACCAATACGATTCTACTAGGAAAATAATCTGCTTTTAGTAAAAAGGTAAGGAAATTCTTATTATAACATGTAATATTATATAAGAGACAAAAAGGAGCTTTTTGGATTTTTGTTTAGAAAATTGTTGTATTTTTTTTAGTTCAAGAATTAATTGCAGTACAGTGATATTTGAATGACATGAAGCAACCAGACCTCATTAACTTTCTTGACGTATGTAAGGATTTTTTGGAAACAGTTACCTTCTGACATTCATAAGAGCTTGTACGTCTAAGTGTATTTTTATTTTTGAAATTGATTCCGACGTGACGTATATTATTTTGAACAAAATACAATAATATTATCTCACCTCGTGTGACCTTTGAACTCAATCAACCATCATCTATACTGATATACTAATCTATACTATTATAAAGAGGAAAGGTTTGTTTGGATTGAATAGACTCCAAAACCACTGGGACCAATTTGAAAAATTCTTTCACTGTTGGGAAGCTACACTATTCCCGAGTGACATAGGCTATATTATATTTAAAAAAAAACAGGGATCTGTGCGTACCCGGGGCGAACAGCTAGTTATATGTAAGAACCTAGAGCACAATATTATCTAACCTCGTGTGACGTTTGAGCTGTCACAATCAACCCCCATATTTCTTAAAACTGTTACGCTTGCGATATACACCATTCACAAGGTAACCTCCAGGGCGCTTCGCCGTTTAACTAACTGTTAACTACAACTCCAGTATAGTTTTCAAAACTTAAATTGCGAAGTTAGGAAGCAAGAAGCAACTCTGTAATTCCAATAAGGCATTATGTCTTCAATAAGTGTACTCCATTGATGTATTTATAGTACAGAATTTAATTTAAAGTTTGGCTAATTGGCGTTCGATTGGTTAGTTTGGGTCCCCGGAAACTTTTGATATCGAAATGATTACGGTATAGTTGTGTAACGAGTTTATAATAAAACTAGCGGCGTGCCCCGGCTTCGCCCGGATCCCTTTTTTTATAGCCTATGTTACTCGGGAATAGTGTAGCTTTCTAACAGTGAAAGAATTTTCAAATCCAGTCGTTTGGGAGCCTATTCTATCCAAACAAACTTTTTGGAATGAAACAACTATTAATGGATTTAACTCGCGTATTTTTATTTTATTTTATTTGGTGACGTTTCGGATTCTTTACTGTTTCTATAATCGTAGCACGACTAAGCTGACAATAGTCTAACGCTAAAGTCAATAGTTGTTTCATTCCAATGTGTAATAACCGCGAAGGCATCAGAAATTATTAAACAAACTTTTCCTCTTTATAATATTAGTATAGATTAATGTGGTGAATACTCGTACGTTTCTTGGAACTAAGGCCATAGCTTAGTAATAGTGACGTCAGCAGCACTTTGACAGGGGTAGGGGGTAGGGGGAGGCAACAGCTCGAACTATACCGATGACGTATAATCCGGTCATTTTAGCTTATATTAGATAAGAATCTCGGAATTCGAGATACCCGGCTGTAATTTTGTAAATAGTTGTATATTGACATCCTTAAAGTTGTCTCAAAACCTACATATGGTAGGGTGTGAGCTACTATTAAATTTCAAGGTCAAAGTGTCAAAAAATCGTTATTTTTGTAAATTTCTCATTTTCTATGGGTTTTAGCTTTTTATCTTTGTTGGCAATATTGTAGAATACAAAATTCTCTACAAATTTTGTTTAAAATTTTTTTTTATACGGTGAACCGTATTCGAGGTAGGGGCAGTAAAGCGCGCCGTCACAGCCAACAGGTGCCACGCCACGGTCGAAATCACGACATATACAGTTGATGAACTACAGATATTATTAATTGTTGATGTTTACGCATGCTACTGTGTAATGCTTATACTTATATAGTTATATGGAAGTTTTTCACTATATATAAAATGAGAACATAATCATACTTACGTAATATTATAAAATCAAAAGCAAATGATCAATGTGCATAAAAAATGATAATTTCTTTAATTAGTGCTGTGCAATTAACCTTATTAAAGAAATTATCATTTTTTATGCACATTGATCATTTGCTTTTGATTTTATAATATTACGTAAGTATGATTATGTTCTCATTTTATATATAGTGAAAAACTTCCATATAACTATATAAGTATAAGCATTACACAGTAGCATGCGTAAACATCAACAATTAATAATATCTGTAGTTCATCAACTGTATATGTCGTGATTTCGACCGTGGCACCTGTTGGCTGTGACGGCGCGCTTTACTGCCCCTAACTCGAATACGGTTCACCGTATAAAAAAAAATTTAAACAAAATTTGTAGAGAATTTTGTATTCTACAATATTGCCAACAAAGATAAAAAGCTAAAACCCATAGGAAATGAGAAATTTACAAAAATAACGATTTTTTGACACTTTGACCTTGAAATTTAATAATAGCTCACACCCTACCATATGTAGGTTTTGAGACAACTTTAAGGATGTCAATATACAACTATTTACAAAATTACAGCCGGGTATCTCGAATTCCGAGGTGAATTCCTAATTTGACCGGTCTAGTAGTGTAATGACATCCAAAATGACATTTAGTAATTTTTGGGATTTTTATTTTTTTTAAAGAGCTACGAATTAAAAGTCTTTGAGTTTAAAGGTATCTATAGGTACTTTAATATTATAAAGAGGAAAAGTTTGTTTGTTTGTTTGGATTGAATAAGCTCCAGAACGACTAGATCGATTTGAAATTTTTTTTCACTGTTGGGAAGCTAATTTAAGTTCCCGAGTGACATCCTTACTAATATTATAAATGCGAAAGTCACTCTGTCTGTCTGTCTGTTACGCTTTCACGCTAAAACTACTGAACCGATTTAAATGAAATTTGGTACAAAGAAAGTCTGGAGCCTGAGAAAGGACATAGGCTACTTTTTAACCGACTGCAAAAAAGGAGGAGTTTCACGCGGACGAAGTCGCGGGCAGACGCTAGTAGGTTATAAAACAGGGGTGCTAATCGGGCAAGTCGTGGGCAGAAGCTAGGATTTCAAATATCATTATAATTAAAAAAATCTTTTAATAACTATCGAAATAATTACGAACCTAATTTTTTAAAAATTATGTTTAAAAACTGTTATTTGAAAGGCCTTTGTGAATTTGACAGTAATTAACAAAAACTTTGTCATGTATAAAGATTTGGTTCTAAACTGCCTAGGTACTCCATTATATAAACTTGAGACAACTTTGCCAAGTGTTAACCGACTTTTGTTAACTTCATCTGTCTTCGAATCGGGCGTTACGTTAAGTTTACAATCAAATTTTAACAACCTGCGGGCCTAATGGTTTTTAGCGTCAACAATCATCTATATATATAAAAACTAGCTTCTGCCCGCGACTTCGTCCGCGTGGAACTCCTCCTTTTTGCAGTCGGTTAAAAAGCAGCCTATGTCCTTTCTCAGGTTCCAGACTTTCTTTGTGCCAAATTTCATTTAAATCGGTTCAGTAGTTTTAACGTGAAAGCGTAACAGACAGACAGAGTTACTTTCGCATTTATAATATTACCTAGTTAGGATGAAACCCGTTCTCCGTTGTCACGACATCACGCGTGAATGGCTGGACCGATTTTACTAATTCTTTTTTTGATGTATTTATTATTATTAGGAGAAGGTTCTTATGTAAGAAAAAATCTATCATTCAGATAAAAAGGTAACATATATTTCTTGATTATAGGGTGGTACGAAGTTCGCCGGGTCAGCAGTCTTTATATATATAAATCTTCTGTACGTGTGTTCGTCATTGAACTCCTCCTAAACGGCTGGACCGATTTTGCTGAAATTTTTGTGTGTATTCCAGGGGGTTTGAGCATGGTTTACATTTGGGACGTGGGACAGGACAACGTCTGTCGGGTCCACTAGTATCGTGTAAAGAAATTTGATAAGGAAGTACCGTTTCATCGGGTTACTCTGACCCAAAAGGGTTTAGTTACCCATTGGAATGAAATGATAACCGCGAAGGCATCACAATTTATGATTCAGTTATCCGTTAACCCAACCCAATTTTCAATGTCTAATTAGCGTATTCAATAGAACCCATCATTATTCCAGAGTACTTAAAACCAATATTATGAAGGAAAGTAATTTTGAAGCAGTCAAAAGAATGGGTCAATCTAACCCTCTTGAGTCAAAGTAAAATATCAAAATATTTAATCTTAAATATTAACTACGATATATTAATCGAAATTCGATCAATATCCTTGGTTCAAGACGAGTAGAAAAATGTTAGGTCCCTATAGTGTAATGGTTCAGCACGCTACCGCTAGTAAAGGCATAGGCGTGGGTTCGAATCCCACCGGGGGTCTAAAATTTTTGTAGTCTTGTTTTTGTACAAAAAAATCATTATAATTAAATCTTAAAGTTAAGCAAAAAAAATGCATTGTATTGGCATTTGTCCAGGGGCCAAAAGACCTTTGAATTTTTATCGACATTTCCTTCATAGACAATCTTTGTTGCATAACAAAATGGCCACATAACCTCTAAGGCTTTGCTCCGATTCCGTTCTTTATTTTATACTAGCTGTCCGTCCCAGCTTTGCACGGGTGATCTTTTTTTTATAGCCTATGTCACTCGGGAATAGTGTAGCTTCCTAACAGTGAAAGAATTTTTGAAATCGGTCTTGCCGTTCTGGAGCCTATTCAATCCAAACAAACAAAGCTTTCCTCTTTATAATATTAGTATAGACATCGTAATTTCTAGAACTTTTTGAGCTACAGAGTTCGCACTTTCAACTTTGAACATATAAACTATATCGTCAAAGCTTTAAGTTGCAGCCTTTTGAGACTGTTTTAAAAGTTGGGACAAAGGTAAACCTTTGTTCAAGTTCTTTAATTCCATACTAGCTGTGCTTTAGAATTTAAATATCAAGTAAAAGCTAGATAAATGTACTCGTAATCTATGTTATTTTTCATTATATCACATGCCTACTATAGTATTATTTAATATACTAGCGGCCAGCTCTGGCTTCGCCCAGATCCCTTTTTTATATAGCCTATGTCACTCGGAAATAGTGTAGCTTTCCGACAGTGAAAAAATTTTTCAAATCGAACCAATCGTTTTGGAGCCTATTCAATACTAACAAACAAACCTTTCCCCTTTATTATATTATTGCTTTTTTACCGCCCTTGTCTACTACTTGCTCTTAAAGTACCACCTAATAAGCAACTCAAACCTGTATTATAATATACTATTGCGCACATCCACAAGTAATAATTACATAACAGGTATTCGTCAGTTTTCCTAACAGCAGTGTGTCGACCGAATATCGTCCCCAGATTGACCGGTGTAATGTACTAGAAAATGGAATTTCCCCGCGTGTACTCACGATAAAATCTTGACGAATTGCTTTCCTCTTGCGGTGCGGTAAGGCCATAATATAATAAGGTACAGTGTTGTAATGCAGCACTTTAATTGATTGAGATTATTATTTTTATTCTCAATCCGTAATCGTTGTTTTCTCGAATAACTTACTGTACCTTTAGTTTAAATAATGTTATTCTTCTACATTTGAAAATAATTACATTATTTTGTAATATTAATTAGCTTCTGCCTGGATAAATTATCTTGTACATTAATTATCTTAAAAAAAATTAGTCTATTTTTTAGTTTTGAATGTTCACCAACAGTAAAGTAAATTAATGCTTATATTTTTTTCCTGAAATGTACCAAATACAATTTTACACTATTTATTTATCGAGTTCTGTGAACATCTCCCGGTTTTTATTAAGTACTAGCGGTTCGCCCCGGCTTCGCACGGATCCCTATTTTTTTCAAAATATTCTATAGCCTATGTTAGTCAGGGTGAACGTAGCTTCCCAACAGTGAAAGAATTATTAAAATCGGTCCAGTAGTTTTTGAGCCTATTCATTACAAACATAAAAAAATAGGTACAAATCTTTACTCTTTATAATATTAGTATAGAGACAGAACTGTACAACTAAACTTAGTCATGTTACCTCACACTCGATTTCGTTACTGCCTATTACTTATACTATGATTATTCCGTGTTCGGAGATGTAATTCACTGCAATATAAGATGTTTAGCTTGAAAAGCGTTATGATAACATTATTGCGTATGTACTTTATATAGAACATGTACTTTATATAGAATGTTTGGTGGAGTATAAGGTTTGTGTGGGAAAGTTTCTGTCCGTAATTTTGTCTTAGAGGGTGAATTTTCAAAAATCCTTTCTTAGTGCTTCCCTACTTTGTAAAAAAAAAAACCCTTGTTCAACCCCCAAAATTTCAAGTTTCTTTCATCATTAATTCAGGCTTCGCACGGTTCCCTATTTTCTTTCAAAATATTCTGTAGTTTATATTACTCGGGAATAGTGTAGACTTTCACCCCTTTGTACAAAACTCACAAAAAAACAGTCTCAAGAGTTTTTATTATTAATTAGGATATTAATTTACTAATTGCAAATGAATTGTTTTTTGATACAATAAGTTAGTCCTTGAAAGAATCCAATCAAGTGAATAATTGATTTCTTGAAGTTGTAATTGAGAATAAATGATGACAGTTTTTTATTTGTGGATTCCATACTTATTTGTCGTAATTAAAACAAAATCAAAAGAAAAGTACTTAGTTCAGTGACAGCGGGTATTTTTTTGATTTTGCGCTGGTAAACTTTTCCGATAACAATTTCTATATTTTATAGCGTTACGGGTTCAATGATTTTGTAGAATTTATAGTGCATAGTATCAGCAAACTATTGATAAAAGTAGGTACTTAGCATTTTTTTTTCCTTTTTTTCAATACAAAATCAAAACAATAATTATATTATTTAAATTTCTCAATGAGGTATTATTTTTCAAAATAGGTACATAATTACTTAGTTTACCACTCTGTTACCAGTATTAATCACAATGTTACTCTAAGTGACACCTCATTTAGTTTCTGGCCGTTTCTTTTCAATTTTTTTTGGAAGTGTGGTATCTCCAGACCTTTATAAGAGCTGGTATAAGCCTAAATTTAATTTTATATTTCGGTGATACACCTTTATTTATATAAGACTAGCTTCTGCCCGCGACGTCGTCCGCGTGGAAATCCTCCTTTTTTGCAGTCGGTTAAAACGTAGCCTATGTCCTTCCTCATGCTCCAGACTTTCTTTGTACCAAATTTTATTTAAATCGGTCCAGTAGTTTTAGCGTGAAAGTGTAACAGACAGACAGACAGAGTTACTATCGCATTTATAATATTAGTAGGGAAGTAGGGATACTTACATTTAAATCTTTTCAAGTCGTTCGTTAAGCACATTAGCCAATCAATGGAAAACAAACTCAAACAAAAAAAATACACGAGAATTTCACAAAAGATTCAGAAATCGGCCCACATAATTAAGGGGTCACGTTTTGTACCTTATTGTATCGTGGAACAAAATCGACCGTTTAAATGAACCATGTGATACGTTTACGTTTCCTACTTGTGATGAAGGTCATATTTCTTTTATTATATTTGGGTTTGTATTTAGAGGAAGAATATCTCACATTTATATTTTTGATAGCATTTTTCCCATAGTTACTTACTTCCTTGGATGAAACAACTGTGAACGGATTTAACTCGCGTATTTTACTTTATAAAACGTAATAGTCTAACGTCTAGCGTTACACTATTGTCAGCTAAAACGAAACTGTAATCCGAAACGACAGCAAATAAAATAAAATACTTAGGTATAAATGTGACTTAAATCCGTTCATAGTTGTTTCATTCCAATGTGTAATAACCGCGAAGTCATCAGAAATTATTATCCTAACTTTCTTACTAGTATAACGAATGCAAAAGTAGCTCTTATTAACTTATACAAGAATTAACCAAGTTGGTTTAGGCTTTAGTATTTTATCCTATGGTTAGTTATATAAAATACTAGTGGTCCCGGCAGACTTCGTCCCGCCCGGCAATGTCGATTTGACAGTTGTCATTGTTGCGTTTTGTTATACTATTTTTAACAAATCAGCTTAATATTTTTTTCTTTTTTTTTACTGGAACGTGATAAAAAGTATCCTATGTCCTTTCCTAGTCTCCAGACTTTCTTTGTACCAAATTTTATTTAAATCGGTCCAGTAGTTTTAGCGTGAAAGCGTAACAGACAGACAGACAGACAGAGTTACTATCGCATTTATAATATTAGTAGGGATTAGTAGGGATTAATAAAATAAGGAATCCGTGCGAAGCCGGTGGTCTGTTAGTTATCTATAAAAACGTCAATGTTCACGTTTGTCATTGGAGCTTTCTTAAATATTGGTTTTATTCTGTTTTTTAACTATTTGTTGTTATAACAGCATCCCTTCTAATATTATAAATGCGAAAGTAACTCTGTCTGTCTGACTGTCTGCCTGTTACGCTTTCACGCTAAAACTACTGGGCCGATTTAAATGAAATTTGGTACAAAGAAATTCAGGAGCCTGAGAAAGGACATAGGCTAATTTTTAACGGACTGCAAAAAAGGAGGAGTTCCACGCGGACGAAGTCGCGGGCAGAAGCTAGTTAGAAATAATCTGTAAAGTTTTATATGGCTAACTATCACGGTTCATGAGTCTGGTGATAGACAGACGGACAGCGAAGTCTCAGTAATAAGGTCCCATTTTACTTTTTGGGTACGGAATTCTAAAAAACCGATACTCGAAGTCTGTCACTCACTAGGTTTCAGTCGAAGCGAGAAAATTCGGTTTTTGAGGTAGACCGCTCGAATTTCAACGATGAAATTTCGAAAACCGAATTTTCTTTTCAATCTGGTTTAACAAGTCGATTTCTAGTTTTATTTTTATGATTTGATTCTGTTCACTAACTAGTTATATGATTTTTTTTAATATTTCTTAATTTAAACCTAACTATTCTTCCAAATATAACCTTCATAATTATCCATGCATTTAAATCTATTTTTCCGTCCTCCGCCCAGAAAGCGCCAACTTTGTGGCCGCTGCGCTAAATGAAATTTCCGCTTTCTGGCTTCGTCGAACAGAAAAATAGTATACTGACCTCGGCCAGTAAAATAAAAAAGCCTCAGATCACATTTTTGTCAACCTCGGCTTCGCCTCGGACGACAATTACATGTGATCTGAGACATTTTTTATTTTACTGGCCTTGGCAATGTACTATAATTGAATACTTAGCATAAACCAAAATAAGTCACTGCTACATTTAAGTTTCTAAGTCATCACATATATATTTGAATATGCATGTCGAACGATTTTTTTTCTTTGTCCATCAAGTACCTACGTTACAAAAAAATTTGAAACAACTGAGTATTAACGGATTTAACTCGCGTATTTTTATTTTATTTTATTTGTTGCCGTTTCGGATTCTTTACAGTTTCCATAATTGTAGCACGACTACACAAGTGAATAGTTGTTTAATTCCAATGTGTAATAACCGCGAAGGCATCAGAAATTGTTACATTTATTTATTATAGCTTCTGCCCGCGACTTCGTCTGCGTAGAACTCCTCCTTTTTTGCAGTCGGTTAAAAAGTAGCCTATGTCCTTTCTCATGCTTCAGACTTCCTTTGTACCAAATTTCATTCTAGTAGTTTTAGCGTAAAAGCGTAACAGACAGACAGAGTTACTTTCGCATTTATAATATTAGTTAGGATTAGGATTTATATTAAAGCAACGATTTTAGAAATTCTAACAATTATGTACAAATAATATGTGTTATGTTATGCATTTAATTAATTCTTACTTACATGTATTTGATTGAGTTAAATATGAAATTTTGAAATAGGTCAAGCCCGTGTTGTGATGGACGAGTATTTCAACGGTGTACTGGTTTCAATGCGTTTGAAATAGTGAAATTCAGCGTAAAATGTAGGTATTATTGTTTAGCTTTGTGTTGAACTTCGTTGTATGGATTTTCAGAATCCCCGTTAAACTACTTAATATATATAAAATATTTTTACAAAACGTAGTATTTTAACGTGTTAACGTATTTTATAGAACATCGTTTTTAATATTTTAGAGATAATATTTCAATTTACGTTTACAATTTTGCTTTTTTATGATTGGTACACGGCCAAGAGGTGCCATTGATTGGGAAAAAAAATAATAAAATATATAACATAGTAAAAATAATAATAAATATAACACTGTAATAGGTAAACTGAAAATTGTACTTATTTATAATATTTATTACCTATAGTAATTCCTGACGCTTCGGTGGTAATTACACATAGGAATAAAACAATTATAACAGATTTTAACCGGCTTATTTAATAATATTTCCAGACGTTTCGAAAACTATGGGAACACAAATAAGTTCCCATATTCGTAGCACTACTGAGCTGACAATAGCCTAACGCTAAAAGCTGAGTTAAATCCATTATAATTGTTTCATATCATGTAAATTATACTAACTTACATATTGATCAAACCTCGTTAGCCGACATTCGTCAAGCGTAAGTGATATTACAATCATATTTTACTTGCTAAATACCTACCCCAGCCGCCACCTACCTACTGCACTCAGCCCTTCAGTTTAGCAGAAATTGTAGATGCGTGTAAAAAAATTAAGCGAAAGGATTCTAAAGACATAAATGACATGTCAACACGTATCTTAGACTATCTTCCGCCGGCCGTTATTGCGCTGTTTCTGCTACTGTTTAATAAGTGTATTCACATGGGTGTTTATCCAGATATTCTTAAACATATAAAAGTTCAGCCTATTTATAAAGGTAAAGGAGTAATGCACCTTCCTAAGTATTATCGACCTATATCATTAATACCTGTAATCTCCAAACTTTTCGAACGATTGATAAGCAATAGATTAATGAATCATATTACAACAAATAAACTGTTAAACTCTCAGCAATATGCATACCAACCGGGGAGATCAACCGTAGACGCGGCGCGCGACGTCGTGGCGCGGGTCACAGTGCACCTGGAAGGAGGGCGACAGGTCGCAGCGATATTCTGCGACTTGTCGCGCGCCTTCGAGATGATTGACCATGCAC
The DNA here is from genome assembly GCA_038024825.1 of Polylopha cassiicola. NCBI lineage: Eukaryota > Metazoa > Arthropoda > Insecta > Lepidoptera > Tortricidae > Polylopha > Polylopha cassiicola. The sequence continues at coordinate 2,026,992 of CP149053.1, read as the reverse complement.
TTCTTCTTGAGAAATTGTCACGCTACGGTGTCGTGGGCAGTTTTCACGACACTATTGCCTCCTTCTTGTACAACCGCAAGCAATGCACTTACGTCCTTAACGCGAAGTCCGAACTCGAACCTATAGGTAGCTGCGCTGTTCCGCAGGGGTCAGTTATGGGAAACAACCTATTCCTGATCCTTGTAAATGACATAACTACTGCCTGTAGTGACCCGGAATACGTGATGTTTGCGGACGACACTTGCATCATAGTCAATGCGGATAACATAGATAAATTAAAATCAAAATTATGTTCGGTAATGCATCAAATATCCATGTGGTTTGCGGCAAATGGTATGCTACTCAATGTGGAAAAAACTAACATAATTCACTTTAACCTTAAAAAGAAACACCACCCACTAAATATAAGTACTAACAACGCACCCGTTCCACAAGTTGACGCAACAAGGTACCTAGGCTTCATAATCGACTCTGGATTGACCTGGTCTCCACACATAGACTACGTAAGTGAGAAGCTGTCATCGGCCTGTTTTGCCTTAACTAGACTAGCCCCGTCTCTGTCAACTAACAACTTAAGAATAGCCTATTTTGGCTATTTTCACTCAATTCTGACTCAAGGTGTAGATCTCTGGGCAACATCTGCCAGCCGTGATAAGCTATTTAAAATTCAAAAACGGGCTGTGCGAATCATCGGTCGAAAACCTTCAGACCATCCAGCTAAGGATATATTTAGGGACTATAAAATACTAACACTACCCTGTGTATACATACTAACCGCTTGTAGATATGTTCGAGCAAACCTACATAACTACAAAACTTACGGACGTAACAACAGACCTTCGCGCAGGCGGGACCTTCTGGTGCCCCCGCGAAGAAGACTTGCGAAGGCCAGTGCGGCTCTGGATGTGATGGGACCCAAATTATACAATCGGGTTCCCGCAGAGATCATAGATTCGACTAGCGATATGATTTTTACAAAGAAACTTAAAACGCTATTATTAGACATGGCATGCTATAGTGTAAACGAGTTTCTGCACAAGGATCGTTGACCACAACACTAATAATTAAATAAATAATGTAGAAATGATGATAATATATTATTACTATAATTGTAAAATTCAAAATTTAATTGTAAAATTGTATAAATTGTATTTACTGCAAATGACTGCTAATTAAGCTAGTATTAAGAAATTGACTTGTAAATCTATAATATTTTTACCAATAAATGATCTGAATCTGAATCTGAATCAGTATCATACTTCTGATCATACATCATTAGCCGACATTCGTGAAGCGTAAGTGATATTACAACAATATCATCTTTTCTTAAAAGACAGCCTGCGTCCATTCAGCCGAAAAAGGGCACCTTCATTAAAATATTTATATTTCTCAAGATCTCCAAGTTTCCAGAGAAACACCTTTTTCTTTTATTAACGTGTTTTGCATATCTAATTAGTAATAAAGGTTCTGCAGAGATAACAATATTTCACTGTAACGACCCACCGTCGCCGGTAACGTTTAAACGTGCCCCTAAGTATTTCTGGTTTCTAAAAATATATTCTAGATATAATACCTACTCTAGGACTCGAAAATAAATTTAAAAATGTACTGCGGTAAATAGGCTTAATGTAGAGCACCTAATAATTTCTGATGCCTTCGCGGTTATTACACACTAGCGGCCCCGGCAGACGTCGTCCTGCCCGTCCGATTGTTTCGTCAAAGATCTGTCAAAGTCTTCTGTCACTTCTTTATAAGGCTTCATATTTTCCCCGTTTTTTACACATTTTCCACTGTTTCTTCGCTCCTATTGGTCGCAGCGTGATGTTATATAGCCTAAAGCCTTCCTCGATAAATGGTCTATCCAACAAAAAAAGAATTTTTGATTTCGAACCAGTAGTTCCTGACATTAGCGCGTTCAAACAAACAAACAAACAAACAAACTCTTCAGCTTTATAATATTAGTATATTAGTATATTAGTATACAAGTATACATTGGAATGAAAAAACTATTAGGTATTTATAAACGGATTCAACTCGCATATTTTATTTTATTAGGTAACGTTTAGGAAACTTTACCATTTCCATAATCGTAGTACGACTAAGCTGACCGTAGTCTAACATATTGGAATATGACTGGCTGACTAAGCAGGTATTTTTTTTACAAATCGAAGATATTTCGCATTTAAACACACTTGCCACTTGAACTTTACCAATAAAGAACAATGCGCTTGTATTATACTTAGGTAATCCTAGTTTTTCATTCTAAAGTGATTTATACACTTATGAAAACTACCTTTTTTTTCTAAATTACAATGTTTAAGTATGTACTACCCAGTTTTAAAGTTTATAGTTGTTTCATTCCAATCCTTACTAATATTATAAATGCGAAAGTAACTCTGTCTGTCTGTCTGTTACGCTTTCACGCTAAAACTACTGGACCGATTTAAATGAAATTTGGTACAAAGAAAGTCTGGAGCCTGAGAAAGGACATAGGCTACTTTTTAACCGACTGCATAAAAGGAGGAGTTCCACGCAGACGAAGTCGCGGGCAGAAGCTAGTGTATAATAAATGCGAAGGCATAAGAGAAGGTATTTGTGTATGTGTATGTGTGAGTTGGGTGTGTGTGTCTATGCAGTCTTCTGTCTGTTCAGGCTTTCATTAATTGCAGAATTTGGTCCCTAGAAGGTATGTGTTTATTGCTTACTATACACCAAGGACCGCTTTGTCCGGTAACCAAAACGGATTCAACATATTACCGTCCCTGTATATAGGTCGTTCAATAAAAACCCCAATAAAAAGACCACAACCGATTCCACTACTGAAGGAATGAAAAAAGTTCCGAAATGAAATCCACTCCTATAGAAAACCCTTTTTTAGGGTTCTGTACCTTTAAGGTGATATCGGAACACTGTCAAGGGCGTGCATTCCATATAGGCACAATGGTATAAATGGAGTGCCTACCCTGACGTGGTACATGCGTTAATAATATCTTTGGCCAATTTACACCAAATGATATAGTCCCAATCTAAGCAAAGCTTGTACTATGGGTACTAGACAATGGATAAACATACATAAATACATATAGACATCCAAGACTCAGGTACAGATGCCAGTGCTCATCACATTGTCATCTGTCCCTAGCAGGATTCGAACCCGCAACCTCCGGTTTTGTAGTCAGGGCCTCTGACCACTAGACCAATAGGCCTCACTGCACGCGCCTGCAAGTAACAGTGTGTTGTCTGTGTGTGCGTCTGTCATTTGCTTTGAAATTGTAATCAATTAAGTTAAAATTTTCTGTAATGTCTGTGAAGGCTGTGTAAAAATAATTGAAAATAGGGGGGTCATTAACTTAAAAAAAAATGATTTATTAGAAAATGCTTGTTGCGAGAACCTTAAAATTAAAGTTCTTTACTTAGGTACCTAAAGATTGTAGTTCAAAATAAGCTAGTATTTTTAATTTTATTATTCTGAATTAATTTTTCGGAAAAATTAGAATGGACTTGTAAATAAATTATTTAAAATCCATGCGCAAATCCATGACAGAAAAACCATGATAACTTTGACAGAAAAGTTAAAGGATTTTATAATAAAGTAGCTAAGCGCTACGTAATATTAGTAGCGCTAATACTAATACATAGTTACTAAAAAGTGTCTTTTTTTTTTCGAACTGAATACTGAAGCGCAGTTGGCCAGCTAATGGGCCTTCACTGCAAAACCGAATGGGTGGCGAGTCTCTTGAAAGGAGGCTCATTAGCCTTTTGGGTTGGGTTTAGGGTTTTTAGCCCTGACCGACCCGAGGGCCCACCAAGGTGGGGGAAGTAAAAAGTGTCGTACGGAACCCTTTGCACGGGAATCAAACTCGCCCTTGGCCGGTTTTTCCCCAACCAATGCCTTACAAGGTATTTGCATTCACTCCCACCTCCACTTTACAGAGCTTTTCAGTTTTCCCATTTTACTTTTATCCAAGGATTTTCATTTTGTTATTTATTTTTAAAATAACTTTCCAGCTCTAAATATAAAATATAGAGAAGCCATTTATTTTTTTGCACTCATTTTTTTATTCTGTTGGTTTTTGTTTATTTTCGTTAAACTGGAAATCTTTTGAATTATGAATGAAATTACGAGTATAATATGAATTAGCTAAGTTTAAAATAATGCTTTGCGCTAGTATGATAAGGACGTGGGTTCGATTCTTACTGAGAGTAACAATTTTTCTACTCTTGTCTTAGTACAAAATATCATTATACCTAATTAAATTATTCCTGTTATCACTTTAGTGATTATCATCCTAAGCCAGCTACGAATATGGAATTTGTAAAGTTTTCGAAACGTCTTTCGAAGCGAACCCCGAACTTTTGAAGCGATTATCTTACTCATTTATTTTTTTATGAAAAAAAAATAGATGTCCAAAATTCTTCAATAACCTAACTGACGTACTAAACGGAATATCTTATAGTCCAAGAATATCATTGTTCTACCAAACCCATCGGAAAATGGATAAGCAATTTACTCCATAAAGCTTAAGTTTGACAAAGCCTAGAAACAGAATCAGTTATGTCTCTATGCATGACAAAATTCCTATCACAACGTACGTAACGTGGTAGATTTTCAATATAGTATATCCGGATACAATATTGAATATACTATATTTTCCAAACATGCCCAGCCCTTTGGGACTAGAGAAACGATCACCATGCGACCAAGATATACAAATTGATTCGCCCAGCATCTAACCAAATAGGTGATTTATATTCAAGAATGTGCGCGGGATTCTTATAGAAGTATCCTCTTGAGGTTTCACTTGTTTTTGGGTTGGGATGGTGGTAATAAGCATAATGTTTACTGGATGTTTTGGACGAAAAAATTTCCCAGATGCAAGATAAATTTGTATATTGAAGTTTTATAAGCTTGCCTCTTTAGTGGCGATAATAGCGATCAAGTAAAACGAATGCAATGTTGAATGGATTTTCGGAATGAAACGTCACGTCGTTAGTTTTTATTCGTGTATGTCAATGAGGACTACCGCGTGTCAGAAATCCGCTAGTTGCGCTAGTGTAGAATAAGGTCTAGCTGTCATGTTCCACCAATCACAGGCCAGTAGCTTGCCTCTCATTGGTGGTACATGACAGCTAGACCTTATTCTACACTAGCGCATCTAGCGGATTTCTGACACGCGGTAGCCCTCATTACATTTTGTATTAGTTCGTTCGGTTGATGGTCACTTGTTTATGTTCCCTTTTCTTAAGTAGAATGAATATAACCCAATATCATGCTTGTCAAAATATTTAAAAAATGTTTTATGTAGCCAATAAAATAAAATACGTGAGTTTAATGCGTTTAGGCATAGTTGATTTAATCCAATGTTTTATTGTTATGTGAATTGCATTTTTATATTATACAAGTTTCGTTTTACCGTCTTAGGGGGTGAATTTTCAAAAATTCTTACTTAGTGCTCTCCTAACTTATAAAAATTCGACGTCAGCAATTAAAATACGAGAGTTAAACCCGTTATACAGTATCAGTCAGTCGTGATACGATTATGGAATCTGTAAAGGCTCCGAAAGACAACCAATAAAATAACGCGAGTTAAATCCGTTTATAGTTGTTTCATTCCAATGTATAATAACCGCGAAGGCATCAGAAATTAATAAACCCGTTATAGTTTCATTCCAATGTGTAATAACCGTTAAACCAATGGTTACTATGTACCTAATAGGTCTAACTTCCTACTACTATTATAAAGGCGAAAGTTTGTAAGTATGGATGTATGGATGTTTGTTACTCTTTCACGTAAAAACTACTGAATGGATTTGAATGAAACTTGACTACAATATAGCTTATACATCAGAATAACATATAGGCTATATTTTATAACGATATTGTGTGAAGTACTCATCGTGCGCAGACGAAGTCGCGGGCAGAAGCTAGTTAATCCATAAATCCTTCGAGATCTATAACAACCGTTCTCAGACATAACACGACACAAATATTCCAAGTACGTTCGTGAAATTGTTCGATATCAAAATGACGTGCATTTCTGATAGAGATGCGATTGCACTCTGAACAGCACTTCGATAGTTCATATAGTGTAGGAGGTAACCAATATAATATTAAAGTAAAAAAAAGATTTTATTTTTAATAATAAATATTTTTTTAAAACAAGCTTCTAAAATAAAAAATTCTGATGCCTTCACGGTTATTAAACGGATATCTGTATTAATCACTTTAGCATAAGACTATTGTCAGCTCAGTCGTGCTACGATTATGAACACTGTAAAGGCTCCGAAACGTAACAAATAAAATAAAATAAAAAATACGCGAGTTAAATCCGTTAATAGTTGTTTCATTTCAATATGTAATAACCGCGAAGGCATCAGAAATTATTAAGTTTTTATTTTTAATAAAACTTTTTTTTAAGCATGCTTATATTATATTTACATATTTATAATATTTACAATGTAATGCTGACAATAGTCTTATGCTAAAGCTTTAGCATCAGCCAATAAAATAAAATACGCGAGTTAAATCCGTTTAAAGTTGTTTCATTCCAATGTATAATAACCACGAAGGCCTCAGAAATTATTCCGTTTATAGTTGTTTCATTCCAATTTATAATGAGGTCGTTATCAATCACTCTACCTCTCGGTCTATCCTCTCAATTCTGCAACAGTTCAAACGAAGTGTCGCCGTTTTCCAATAGTTAAAGTATGACTCCAACTTTTACCCTATTTTTTAAACTTTACTTGAAATGCCTTTTGATTGTTGTTCTTTCCTTAGTAAAGGAAATACTTAACTTTACAATTTATCCTTATCTGGTTTTACTTGTAAGAGCTTGAAACTTGATGATATTGGTACCAGAAGCGTAGAAACAATTGTGATCCCAGTGGGATTTGAACCCACACCTATACCTTGACGGAAGCCAAAATTGGTTCAAATTATTTTGGTACAAATGTCATTATCTACAAATAGGTATGTCAATAAAGAGGAAAGTTTGTTGTTTGTTTGGATTAAATAGGCTCCAAAACGACTGGACCGATTTAAAAAATTCTTTCACTGTTGAGAAGCTATACTATTCCCCAGTGGCATAGGCTATATTATACATCTTAAGAAAAAAATAAGGATCCGTGCGGAGCCGGAGTGGGCCGCTAGTTTAATTATAAATATTGAACTAATTTTGATTGATACATCAACCGTAGCAGTTTTGTTCCAATTTAAAGCCATTCTATAGATACAACATTATTATTATTTAATAGTTAATAAAATCTGATGCATTCGCGGTTATTACACATTGAAATGAAAAAAAATAGACGTCGACTTTAATATTAGACTATCGTCATTTTAGGCGGCTACAAATATGGCAGTGAAAGATTTCGAAACGTTATCAAATAAATTAAAATGCGCAAGGGAAATCTATACCTATATAAAAGACTAGCTGTCCGCCCTGGCTTCGCACGGATCATCTTTTTTAATAGCCTATGTCACTCGGGAATAGTGTAGCTTCCCAACAGTGAACTGATTTTTGAAATCGGTGCAGCCGTTCTAAAGCCTTTTCAATCCAAACAAACAAACAAACCTTTCCTCTTTATAATATTGGTATAGAAGAAGGTGACTAAATGACGGACATATCAACATAGCTATAGCTTAGCTAACTAGCTTCTGCTAGCTAGCTAAGCTAGTCCTTTATAAATGTTTGATTTTAGGTATATTTTTAGTAGGTAGTTCAGTTTTCCAGTATTAGCTATAAGACCCTTTAAGATAAGACAAAGCCTTCGTGACGTCAGAGAGGGCAATAACCTTTTCTTTATTAACTTATTGGTTTATTACGCCTCTTAAGTATTGTACATTTTAAGGCTATCAGCTTCATCTTAAGGTCAACGTACTTAAAAATTAGGCTTTTATTAAGTACTGAATAAATTACTAAAGGAGAGATTTCTTTCTCGTGATGTTTTAATGGGCAGGAGTTTAAATTAAAGTTCAGCGAGATTTCTTATACTTGAGTTTATTACGACTTACATAGAACAAACAATAACAATGAGGGCCACCGCGTGTCAGAAATCCGCTAGATGCGCTAGTGTAGAATGAGGTCTAGCTGTCATGTTCCATCAATGAGAGGCAAGCTACTGGCCTGTGATTGGTGGTACATGACAGCTGGACCTCATTCTACACTAGCGCATCTAGCGGATTTCTGACACGCGGTGGCCCTCATTGAAGCGAGAGAAAATGGCGCCACCTGGTGGCCATGCGTGTAGTTAATCGATTACAAAGTTGCCTACATTAGACGTTTACAAAGATAGATTAATAGGCATCTTATATATTTTAATGCAATATGTTTTTTTAATGTCTTTATGTTTTAAACCTCAGGACGCACCTTCTCGGACTTCCACGAATATTTGAGAACCGAAGTAAGGAAAAATCGGTTAAATAATTAATTGTTTTATTCTAAAATATTATTTAAGCTCCAATTTGATATTTTAATTAGTATCTGGTGAATGGCTTAATTTGACTTGGAAGTCATCAATTTTTATATTTAATAGGAAAGCGGCAAATAGGTTACTTGGAAATTGTGTAACAGGTCATAAAATAAATTGCCGTAATTTATTTACTTTTGAAATATCAGTAAAGAAAAAAACATGTTAACGATCTAAGGGTAAGTAATCAATACATAGTATAAAACAAACTCGCTGTCTGTCCGTCCCTTTGTATGTTTAAATCTTTAAAAACTATATATAACGGATTTTGAAGCATTTTTTTTATATGGTAAGGATAAAGGAAAGTTTAATGCACCCGTGTTAAGCCGGGGCGGGTCGCTAGTAGTATATATTTTTTTCTATTAACATAAATAAAATAAATAAATATCTTTGGACAATTCACACTTATCTAGTCCCATTTTAAGCAAAGCTTCTGTTATGGGTACTAGACAACGGATAAATATACATAAATACATATAAGACATCCAAGACTCAGGTACAGATGCTAGTGCTCATCACATTGACATCTGCCCCTAGCGGGATTCGAACCCGCAACCTCCGGTTTCGTAGTCAGGGCCTCTGACCACTAGACCAACAGGCCGTCAAATGTTTTTTAAGAGGCCCTTTTCAATTTGTTGGGGATCGTAGCGATATACGAAAGATATACAGCTTACTCTAAAACTCGTTTATTGACAGTGAATAAGAGAAAACTAGAACAAAAGAACAATATACTAAAAAGGTATAAAAATATCCATAAAAAGTATATTATTAAAAAAGGTAGGTTGTAATCCTGTCGTCAACACAATTATTCCACCAAAAACGTGACATCATTACTGTGACGTATTTAGCACAGAAATGATAATTATACAGTACCTACATAGTTGATTAAACATACTTGTAAAATCAAAGTCTGTGTCTGATATACGTTTGCTTTGTGATTCGGATTTTGATTCCGGGATTGCAAATTGGGTGCCATTCCATTCTCATTCCATAATAATATATCCATTTGTCAAAATAGATTGAAGTACACAATAAACCTAGTCCCTTTATCAATGCTTATTACAAAATCAATATTACCTATTTTTAGAATAGCCAATAGGGGCTGCCGCTTGTCAAAAATCTGCAAAATGCGCTCGTTTAATTTGGTCCTTAAAAATTTGATAAAGATTCTTTGTGTCGTTCTTGAGGTTGAATCCTCTGACATACCTATATGAAATTAAAGATTTAAGATTCGTAGCAACGACTGAGCTGATGATAGTCTAACGTTAAAGTGATTTTTATATAATGGAATATATTTTATAAATTACAAAATTTACCGACTATCCTTCAAAATATTTCAAATATTTACATTCAAAATATTAAATACTAGCTTCTGTCCGCGACTTCGTCCGCCTGGAACTCCTCCTTTTGTGCAGTCGGTTAAAAAGTAGCCTATGTTCTTTCTCAGGGTTCAGACTTTCTTTGTACCAAATTAGTTTTAGCGTGAAAGCGTAACAGACAGACAGACAGACAGAGTTACTTTCGCATTTATAATATTAGTAGGGATTATGTGTCACTCTTTAAATAAATTAACTATTTTACAGCACAAGAATAAATAAATAATTGGAAAGGATTAGACTGTCGTATACCTATTGATTTTTGGCTGACATTTAAAGATCTCTATTGTACCCATAGCGAAATATTACTAGACAGACACAATCCTAGTCGAAATAAGAATTTATCAGAAAATGTGAAAGCTGTCACAGAACCTTCTTTCGATAAAACCCTGCAAAATCGTTTCACGCATACAAAATAAGAAGCACTACAAAATTTCAGGAAAAGCGAGAGCGAATATTTCTCCAATAAAATTGAGTTATTTTATAGAAGAAAAGGGAAAATTCAAGGAGTTCTTGAAAATAATGAAGTAGGCAAAAAGGTAAGATGGATAAAGAGTTATTATAACACACACACGCAAATATCTCATCTATATTTGTTTTTAAAATCAAGATACAGGCTCAGCTTTGGGGACTAACAGACATCAGTAAGTATGTGTAAATTATATAAATAAAAAAAATGAAAAAGTAAATATATAATTATATATAATATATTATGATATTGTAAAACACGCGTGTGGAGGAACAAGTATCTTTTAAATCAATTTTGATACATTTTTTTTTCGTTATTATTCTGTTACAGAGGAGCATTCTTGTATGAACTAAATAATTGTATGTATGTATGTATGTAAACTCTTTATTGTACAACAACAAAACAAAATAATACATAAACGAAAACACAATAAATGTACAAAGGCGAACTTATCCCTTTAAGGGATCTCTTCCAGTTAACCTTTGGGCGATTGAGAGAATAGGAAAAGTATATCGTAGGTAAGACAAAAATATGTGTACAACTTAAAAGGTAGAAAATGTAATAAAATAATTTGTAATAAATAAATAAATTTTAATATTTAAAATAAATATTATTATCATAAATATATACAAATATTATATATATATATATATATATACATATATATATATATATAAGTATATATATATATATATATATATCCCATAGATATCAATAAAAATAACAACAAACTATAAAATAAATAGTTCATTCGTCAAGCCAATACTTTTTCAAGCGAGATTTGAAAACGGTGATAGATTGCGATTGCCTAATGGTAGTTGGGAGATAATTATATTGATATGCGGTAAAACATTAGGAACGCATGTAGCTGTGTTTTTCAAAGAAGAATTATTTCAAACCAAGACTAGGTACCTAAATGAAAAAGGTCAATTTAAATCAAATCGGCTTTGTGTCTTTGCCGATGGTTTCTGTTTTTAATTAATTAGTCGCTAATTGAAACTTATAAAAGTAATTGAATTAGCCTTTGATGATTTTATTATTAAACTGCTTTGAGCTTATTGGTCACGTCAAAAACGGCAAGGTTACATACTAACTTTGTGCCCCCGTTTTAGCTGTTAGGGGTTGAATTTTTAAAAATCCTTTCTTAGTGCGCTCTTACGTTATAAAAGGAACCTGTGTGCATACCTGTATAATTTCAAGTTCATAACCCTTGTAGTATACTAGCGCCCCGGCAGACGTCGTCCTGCCCGTCCGATTGTTTCGTCAAATATCTGTCAAAGTCTTCTGTCACTTACCGTCAATCGCTTTGTATATGGGAGTATAGAAAAATGTTGATTTTACACTCTCTCAAGATGTTTTTTAAATTTTCTCTACTTACAAACCTTCCCTGGACTTCCAGGAATAATTCAAGACCAAAATTAGGTAGCCAAATCGGTAAAGGCGTTGTTGAGTTAGGTATACAACGAAAAGTGCCATTGATTTTTATATATATAGATTTAATATTATATCGCACCTTGATAATCAAAACGTCACTATACGAAAAACGCACTTTTTAAACTAACAATGCCATCTAGTTGGGCTAACAGTAAACTACATAATACAGAGACACTGGTGGCTCTAACTCCACTTACAGCGCCTGGAGGCGCTAGTGTCGTTTTGTCATTTAGTGGGGATGAGACCTCGACTCATCGGAATAGTGGCGTTTTATCATTAGCAACGCGTGAATTGAGAGTAATAGAGGTTTTTCGACGAAGAAGCTCGTCATTTTTGGTTTAATGTCGTTACGTCTTAAAATGATTATGAAACTGCTGTCTTTTTTAACGGTATAATGATCCTATACGAAAAATGACACTTTTACATAACGTATTTTTTTTGATTTTGCATATTAAAATTTAAAGTAATAACGTCACTTTAGTCTTAATGACAGTATTCTTTTTATAATTCGACTTAACTAAGACAGGTTCATTGTATTATTTTGTATAGTGTCACTTTTACCAGTTTTTTGGCCATCACGGAAAATAAATTTTAATCAAAGGAGAGAGTCACTTCAGGTATAGTGACGGTAATCTATTTAGGGGATAATTAAATTAGGTACCTACTTAACTTGAAACGAAACTTTTTCTGTTCTAATAATGATACAATTTGTTTTTGTAGTTTTATTATAATGAAAGAATACTACGATTTACTTATCCTGCTCATCTAAAACTGGTGCCAAACCACGAAAACCAATAAAAATACTAGAAGCAAATTTCCTAATGCCAAAAACCTCCTAATCTGTCGAGCAGTTCTAGCATTTCTTCATCATCTAGCTCTGTCAATTCTTCTACTAGCTTTTAGTAGTTAGATAAAATGTCTAACTAATGTAATCCTTAATTATTGTGTTATGTATTGCATGCACTTTAGGTTCTGTCACAGAAACTTGTAGTGTATGTTCTGCAACGGCCAACTCCTACAAAAATATCTTACCTACTTTTACCAAATAACTCATTCTTTTGCTGCTCTGCATAATGTGGCGCTTATTTACCCTTCTCCATCTTCAGAGGATACAGAACCTAGGAGATCTGTATATACCCGAAACGAATTACAGTTTGTCATCAGTTTTTTCACTGTCACTTCGAATGCAAGCGAATCTCTGAATGTAATTCTAAGATATTACATTACGTAATTATTGGACAAAACGATATTAAGATTTAGGAAAGCTTTTCAAGTTGAAATGTATGAAAAATTTAAAAAATTGAATTTTGTGATGATTTTATTTTAACAACTCCAAAAACATGCATGAAATAGGCTTTTTAAGTAGAAATTTCAATCATATAGACAAACTAAACAATCTGAAGTGAAAACCCCTTACTTATACAGTTGTTTAAATACTTTTAAACTGTGTTTTAAATAAAATGCAAACATTTTAAAAGATATGATGTCATTATTGCCCATAAAATATAAAAAACGTAGAAACAAACATATAGAAAACTGACACTATGTAAAATTTTGTGGAATAATGACACTAAAAAATTACATAAACCTTAATAATGAAGCCGTTTATGAATAAAAAAAATATTTGGATACCTGAGATAATAAAAGGTATCTTGTGGTTAGTAAAACCATACTTAAACATACGAATTTATTAAAAAAGTATATGTTTGTCACATTTTTTCTGATTGTAAACTTTAAACCCTCGTAGCCAAAAATCGACTTTTTTGTATAATGACGTTGTGATTATCAAGGTGCGATATAGTATGCTCTGCGATACGCTTCACTTTGTTGTAAATAAAAATAAAGAACTTGTATAATGTGCATAAATTTTATTTCAAAAGCCAAATATAGAATCTCATGTCATTCCCTACTTTAGGTAAATTCCAATATAACCAGTACTTACCTCGTGTGTAAAAATATATCTTGTGAGACTTTTACACTTACTTGCATTCAATTTACCAGGTATTTTCCTGGTACGGATTACCTGGTATTTGTGGAGTATTTTGTCACTCCGTTTGATATTCCAAGTAGCTAGCTCATACGTAATTTACGTTACGAAAACCTCTAGGTGAGATTTACGTTTGATTTTTTTTCGTATTTTGTATATAACTTTATTTAATGTTAATCTTTGATGTATATAAAAGGAGAAGCTAACTTAATGACTGACATATAAATGGAAATTATAAGAGACTAGCTGTCCGCCCCGGCTTCGCCCGAATCCTTTTTATGGCCTATCTCACTCGGGAATAGTGTAGCTTCTCAACAGTAAAAGAATTTTTGAAATCGGTCCAGCCGTTCTGGAGCCTATTCAATCCAAATAAATAAACAAACCTTTCCTCTTTATAATATAAGTATAGATAAAAATATATAAGATAGCGGTAGTACAAAAATATTTTTTTTTTGGGTGTAAAACGGAGTTATCGTAGGCAGAAGAAGTCATGAGATTGCTGCTCGTAGAGCAACCGTGGGAACGTCGTTGGTAGTAGACCGAATTCATCTTCTGGGTCTCAAAGTAGCATTATCCAAAACTGAGGCTGTCCTCTTTCATGGGCCACGCAGGGGTCCTCCTCGAGGCGCGCAAATCTTAGTTCATGGAGAGGTCATCCCGATAAAGACGCAAATGAGGTACTTGGGCCTTATCTTGGACGGTAAGTGGAGTTTTAAGGCCCATTTTGAACAACTTGAACCTAAACTAGTAACAGCTGCTGCTGCCCTGGGTAGATTATTACCCAATATTGGAGGGCCAGGTTCTACGTGTAGGCTACTTTACTCCGGCATCATCCGGAGTATGGCATTATACGGAGCACCAATTTGGGTGGATGCCCTAACTGCTCGAAATAAGATGCTTTTGCGAAGACCGCAGAGAATCATAGCAGTTAGAGCAATCCGGGGCTACCGGACCATATCTTGGACGGCAGCAACTCTACTCGCTGGTGATCCCCCATGGGAACTCCAGGCAGAGGTACTAGCAGAAGTTCACAAGTACCGATCGAACTTGAGAGCTAGAGGAGAAAACCCAGCAGATATTGAGGTCGAGCGAGCTAGAAAGATCGCCCAAGACGTGGTAGTTCAGCGATGGATGGATGACCTTAGATCTCCAGCATATGGTGTAGATACAGTGGAAGCCATTCGACCTAACCTCCAGCGCTGGCTGCAGAGGAAGCACGGTGTCCTAACATTTAGGTTGGTGCAGGTATTTACCGGACATGGATGTTTTGGTAAATACCTGCATCAAATAGCGAGACGGGAGGTGAGCCCAATCTGCCACGAGTGCGACGCACCTATCGACACGGTGCGTCACATGCTAGAGGAATGCGTGGTATGGGCCCCACAAAGGCTAGAATTGGCTAGAGTGGTAGGCGGGGACCTGTCATTGCATAGCATCGTCAATGCTATGCTATCCAATGACAGGTGCTGGAGTGCGATGGCTGAATTCTGCGAAAGCGTTATTGCTGAAAAGGAGGCGGCAGAGAGGGATAGGGAGGTAAGCGCATCTGCTGATCCCATCCGACGAAAAAGAATGGGCAGAAGAAGACGGCGCTATGCGCATCTTCTACCCCCACCGTAGTAGTGCCTCGATGAAGGGTCGGGGGACCCTTCATCCGCAAGAGGCCTACTAGACGGAGGGTGCCACTTCATCCGGGCACCCATAATGTCTGACGGCCTGTACATACAGGCTATCCGTCGGGACACCACAGTCGAATGCGCAAGTTATCCTGTGGTGTCCCATACTGACGGTGAGGGTAGACGCTGGTTTTTAGTGGGTAGTCTGGGTATCATCTCAGGAGTCCCACATAACCACCCGACGCTCCCCCGGGCTAGGGTGGTATGCGTAACGCATTTTCCAGCGATAAAAAAAAAAAAAACAAAAAAAAAAAGAAAGACAGAAGAAGTCAGGAACAGAAGCTAGTCTTTGTATGTAGTTCGGGCTCTTGCAACCTCCATCTCATGTAGCACGATTGACCTGTCAAGACGCCATCTTCAGGTGTTTGCATTTAGTTCTACTGTGTAATACCTAGGTAGTCTAGGTAGGGTGAGTTCTGGTAAGATCGGACACGGTTAACACTGTACTGTGAATTTTTTTAGTGCTGGCAACATGACTGTTGACGACAGGAACAACCGACCTTATTTAACAATATATTTACTTAGTTTAGACAATATAATTAACTAGTTCTTTTGTGTAATTCTTGTTATTTTTCGCTGTCAATTAAACGAGTTGTTCAATTTAGCTGTCTCTCATCTCAATCGCTACGATCCCCAACAATGACATTTTCATGGCACTATGAAATGGCGCGTTAACATGTTGCCAGCATTAAAAAAAATCCCAGATTAGGCATAAATTCACATCGTACAGTGTTAACCGTGTCCGATCTTACCAGAACTCACCCTACGTAATATAACCTAAACCTAAAATAATGTCTATTGTTTAGTTTCCCAACTTTGAAAAGAAAATTATAGCTTGAATACAAATTGTATCAGTTATTATAAAGATAATTTTCTTTATAAAAATCATACGTCTTTGTTCTTTTCGCAGAAAGTTAATAATACGACGTCAAAAAAGGAAAGCTGAAAAAATGGTTAAAATATAACAGAGAGAGTACAAAAAGTGTATGAGTAATTTAGCAGTAAGAAGCAATAACGTCCAAACCAACTATGTCAGGTTTTTTTACTAAATGTTGAACAAAGATGTTTTCAACTAGAGTGCTTTTTGTAATTTGTTTCTTCGTATACGTAATAGATATTATAATAACTTAACTCCCTTTATATAGATAGAAGAAAATATTGTAAAAATGGCAGGAAAAATGAGGTTTTTAACCTTGCTCGCTCTTTGTAAGCAGTTTATTGTGATCTTTTAGTATAGGTACTTGTAGATTAGGATCTACGTACATAAAAAAAGAAGCTGACTTAATTAATTATTAACATATCAACGCAGGACCTAAACTATAACTTTCTGATTGTTAGAATAATTTATGTTGGAATAAAAGAACTTTACACGGATTTAACTGGGTAACGTCAGTCAATAAACTAAAATACGCGAGTTATTACCTTCAAATGTGTAATAATAAAAGCATCAGAAATTATTTGTTTTTGATTAGCTTAGATTCATCAGAAATTATTAATTTTGTAATTTCTGACGCCTTCGCGGTTATTACAGTTGGTAATGAAAGAACCTTAAATTTAACACGGGTGTTTTATTTTATTGGCTGACATTTCGAAAGCTTTCAAGTTCCCTTTAGCGTTAGACTATCGTCAGCTCACTCGTGTAAGAAATATGAAAACTGTAAAATTTTCTAAACGTCAGCCCATAAAATAAAATACTCGAGTTAAATCCGTTAAAAGTTGTTTCATTCCAATGCATAATAACCGCGAAGGCATCAGAAATTATTTAAACTTTATAAGAAAAGCGATATGTTTTTATTAATCTTTTCTTTCCCAACTCTTTCCCAGGTGTAACCAGCCTTCGAGATGTGAAACTCCTGGTGGAGCCAGCAGTTGTCCGGGAGAATGGGACAGCCGCCCTCATTTGTTCCCGGGACATGCAGGGCGCCCCCCTCTACTCCGTCAAGTGGTACCGGGGCAACCATGAGTTCTACCGGTATACCCCCTTAGAGAACCCAAGCACTAGAGTCTTTGGGTTGAGGGGTATTTATGTTGATGTAAGTACACCTACTGATATTATAAATGCAAAAGTAAATCTGTCTGTCTGTCTGTTACGCTTTCGCGCTTAAACCTCTCAACCGGTTTTGATGAAATTTGTCACAGACAATCTTTAGACCCTGAGAAAGGCTATAAAAAAAAGGGACCCGGGCGAAGCCGGGGCGGGCCGCTTTATTAATAAATTAACGTAATAATTAATATACCGTTGGGACACTTTTCCAGCATGACGTAGTTTTTTTTTGTCCATCAAGTTAATAGCATAAGACCATTGTCAGCTCAGTTGTGCTCGTCAGCCAATAAAATAAAATACGCGAGTTAAAGCCGTTGAAAGTTGTTTCATTCCAATCATTATTTAAAATCATAAGTCCTATTCCATACCAAGTTACCCGGGAGCAATGAACCATATTTTATTAACGATTTAGTTTCGTAACTTCCTAGTACCTACTTGCGGTCAAAAATTAATTATCCCATAAAAGCTATAAACTATGAAACTTGTAATTTAATATAGGAGCTTCGTACAAAGGACGTTGAATATTTCTCAATTGAATTATCTTTATGAATCGCGGCAATTTCTGATACAATGTACTTTTAATAGTTGAATTAATTAGTTATAAAATGTAACCTTTTATAGGTACCTCCCAACTAGCATACGAGTTATATATCTATACAAATATAATAAAGAGGAAAGGTTTGTTTGTTCGGATTAAATAGTCACCATAACGACTGGACCGATTTGAAAAAAAAAATACTGTTGGGAACCTAGACTATTCGTGAGTGACATAGTCTATAGAAGCTTGTATTAAAATAAATTTTTTTTTTAATTGTACACGTTACCTATTGAATAATATTAAATATTACGGTCTAGTGAAAAGGGCATAAGACCTTCACATAATAATATAGTATTACACTACTATAGTACTACACTTAAATCCTTCTCGAATAACCCAGATAAGTATCTGCATTTGATCTTATTCCGTAACATAAACCAATATAAATCAATGCAGTATTGCAACATGCATGTGACTAGCCCGTGTCAGAGCTTCGAACTTAGTTTTCAATTAAAACTTACACCAGTAGGTAGAAGGTTTTATCTGACCACTCCATTGATCTACAGCCTCAATTCAGGAAAAAATAAAATCTACGTATAGTCGAGTTTGTATTTTTTTTCAACCGACGAAAAAAACGGAGGAGGTTATCAAGTCGACGCGTATATTTTTTTTTTTTTTATGTATGATCACGCATAACTTTGTACAGAGTGGTTCGATTTTGATAATTCTTTTTTTATTGGAAAGGGTATACATCGAAATTGGTCCCATTTTAATTTGGAAAGAAAATTCCAACCCTAAGGGTAGGAAAAGAGGGGATGATTAATTTTTCACGCACCGATTGTATCGTATGACCACGCGTAACTTATTACAGAGTAGTCCGATTTTGATAATTCTTTTTTTATTAGATAGGGCATACCTCGAATTTGATCCCATAAAAATTTGTAAAAAAGAAACCTACCCTAAGGGTGGGAAAATGGGGGTTTTTTACTGTTCACTAAAAGTTAATAGCAAAAACATGGTAGGTAGCTATTTCAAAAGTACCTAATTCAAAATTAAGCATGTAATAATTTGTACAAATTATGGCCTCGGAAAATTATAAAATAATAACTTTTTAATAAAAAAAAATAACCGCCGAAAAAAAACGAAAACCAACAAAAAACAATAGCGCACTGAAAAGAAAAAAATAATAATTTTGTCTTTTTTATAGCAACTACTATTTTAGTTGTAATGTCTGATATTTTTGGAGTCGGTGCCAGCCTCAAACAAACTTAAGCACCTTAGTGAAGAGTTGCTGCACCAACTGGCACCTACTTCAAAAATAACAGGCATTACAACTAAAATAGTAGTTGCTATAAAAAAGACAAAATTATTATTTTTTTCTTTTCAGTGCGCTATTGTTTTTTGTTGGTTTTCGTTTTTTTTCGGCGGTTAATTTTTTTTATGTAAGTGCCGGAATGATGGGAAATTTTAAAATGTTGTTTTCTATTATTTTTGGAACAATTATACTGACTCAATAAAAACAATAAAGAGTATTTGTACCTACCTTGTCAAATTTGACAGCTGACCTGTCAAATTTACCGTTTGAATGCTAATAAACAACTGAATCAAGCGACGGTCACCGAGCACAGCGAAAACCGGACGTTGCCCTTTTTCTATTTGTCTTTGTCGCACGCGCGTTGTAATAGTGCCCTCTCGCTCGCATAGTAACCTAAAGGGCAACGTCCGTTATTTGCTGTGCTCCGCGACCGTCCTCTAGTAACCTTATGCATCACAACCTGAATACAGGTTATGAAAACAGACCCTGAAAAATTCGACGGCCTGTTTGTAAACACATTCCTATCTTGGTAAATTAATTTAAACAAAGGAACTCGGTAGGATTACAAAGCTAATGCAGAAAACACCTGTTGTTTGACAAATCGAGTACTTGATACAAATATGTGAATTTTAATTACGAAATTTGTCAGTCGCTACGTTTAATTGGAGATGAGATTTCAAGCGATTTAAAATTTAATTTTCAGTCCTCCGGCCGGAAAGCGCCAACTTTCTGGCAGCTGCGCTAAATGAATTGCCGCTTTCTGACTTCGTCGAACAGAAAAATAGTATACTGACCTCGGCCAGTAAAATAAAAAAACCTCAGATCACATTTTTGTCAACCTCGGCTTCGCCTCGGACGACAATTACATGTGATCTGAGACATATTTTATTTTACTGGCCTCGGTGCGTAATGTACTATTACCTTACGCGAAGTAAAAAGTAAAATTTTAGAATCAATACTTGCCATGTAAAAAAGTGGAATAAACAGGTAACGGCAAAAAGTGGTTCTTGAATATAGGATAGATACTTTATATCTTACTAGCGGTTCGCCCCGGCTTCGCACGGATCCCTATTTTTTTCAAAATATTCTATAGCCTTTGTTAGTCAGGGTGAACATAGCTTCCCAACAGTGACAGAATTATTAAAATTGGTCCAGTAGTTTTTGAGCCTATTCATTACAAACATACAAAAATACGTACAAATCTTTCCTCTTTATAATATTAGTATAGATTTCGAAAACTTATAATTTTCATCTATTCAAACCTCCTGATCGTAACAATCACAATAAAAAAGAATTATGCAATTTCGTTCAGTCGATTATAAATAAAAATTACCCTCTTAAGATCCATGCGTAAGAATAAAACATAATAATAATATGATTATTTACTCAGCGTTATATAAACCAGAGTATATATAAAAAAATAATACGTAAGTATTGCTTTTTTTAAATAATCAGGATCAACGTCATTGTGCCAATCAGATTGAGGATTATTTTTGAATAAGGTAAAATGTCTCAAAATGTCATTGTGACGAAAACCTCAGCTGATAGAAACAACATCCAAGAAATAATATTATCATTGGAAACAATGTATCGATAATATGAGACTATTTAGAGGAAGGTTCATAAGAAAAAGGCTGTTAAAACCAATGTACTTAACTCTTCACTGTAAAGAACTATCTCTACTAATAATATCTAATAAAGAGGAAAACTTTGTTTGGTTGTAATGAATAGGCTCAAAAACTACTGGACCGATTTGAAAAATTCTTTTACTGTAAGGATTTAGGAAGCTATCTACAATATTCGTCAGTGACATAGACTATATTAAATTTTGGAAAAAAATAGGGATCCGTGCGAAGCCGGGGCGCACCGCTAGTACATAATATAAAAAAATGTATGTCGTTCCTTAGTTTTTCTCAGTTAGCTACTTTTACAAACAGTTATATTCCAAAAAACTTAACATAACGTAAACCCCCACGTAAGTGACATTGGTCATTCAAAAACTCTATAGAATTGAATGAAAAATCTATGGGATTGATATTTATAAGTGAAAATAATTCGACGTGACGTTTCGTAAGTTTAAAGACTAGACATAGTGACATAATTTTGAGTTAATCATAAACTAAATGAAATAAAATGTATCGACTTGTCGCTAGCTAACGAAAAATGACTTGGGGCGTAGACAAGGTGCCAACGTTCAACGTTAACGTTAACCTTGAACATTGGCACCAAAATGTATGGGATTTGACATCCGCGAACGACTGTCACGTACGTCACAAACGTTCGCGGATGTCAAATCCTTTATTAACGAGTTTTTAGAGTTTTTATAAGTTTTGGTCGTTACGTTTAACGTTAACGTTGAACGTTGGCACCTTGTCTACGCTCCATGGTCTATTTCTGTTCACTATTATCGATTAGATAATAATATTGTCTAGGAGAACTCATGTCAACTTCACACTTTTTAGAGTTCCGTACCCAAAGTATTAAACGGTAACTATTACTGAATTATAGTTAGACAGGTCGTGCTACGATTATGGAAACTGTAAATAATCCGACACGTCAACAAACAAAAATAAAAATACCGGAGTTAAATTCGTTAATTTAATAGTTGTTTCATTCCAATATACACAGTTAGACAGTTTCACGCATGATGTTTGTTGTATGTAACAACATATTAAAAACCAAAATAACATAAACATACTAAACGACAGACAATTAGGAGCAGAAGAGCTTTGTAGATACAATCCCAAACTCATCATCATCTTCACAGTCATTTGATATTCTTACACTCTTATCTCTACGGCTACCTTAATATTCAACACATATAGACCAACTTCATATCAGAGTCCTAAAATACTTTCAAGAATATGCCGTTCTGTTATCGGATCAGTAAAACTAAATTGGGCTTTGGAACGACGTCTGTGCCACGGTTCTAGCCGTACAAGTTTATAAGAGCTCTTTCTATCCACACGTGTATTGTCAGCTTTAAATCGATCAAGTTTTGCCACCTTATGCCCTCGAGTTAAGGTTCAAAATGACTATAGATCTTTCGGATTCTCGTGTCCGATGAAATCGCTTCTTCGCGCGATACTGCATCCTATTTTATGCGATTCTTGATCTCAAGGTGTTACGAAATGTTTTATCGAATTTGTGCTGTATTTGGAATAACCAGCTTATGTAGCTGCGATAGGAAGTAGGTTGTAAAACAAAATATTTTTGATACCTTTGCAGTTATTATACATTGGAATGAAACAACTATTAACGTTTTAACTCGCGTATTTTTATTTGTTAAGCTGAAATCACTTTAGCGTTAGACTATTGTCAGCTCAGTCGTGCTACGATTATGGAAACTGTAAAGCATCCGAAACGTCATCAAATAAAATAAAATAAAAATACGCGAGTTAAATCCGTTAATAGTTGTAAAACAAAGTTTACTATAAATAAACTCGTTAATAAATTGGCCGTCAATAAAATTTGCCAAATGTAATACTAAAATAAAATCAATAAAATTTAACAATTATAATAACTAAATTTCATTAATAGTTTGACTATTTCTAATTCCAGATGAACAATTCCAATGGAACCCAAGTGCAGCTTCGTAAATTGGACCTCAGTCTCGCCGGAGTCTTCAAATGTGAGGTCACCGCAGACTCGTCGTTCTCCACACAAATTGCAACCAAGTTTATTGATATCGTTGGTAAGAAAGTCCTATTTCCAAAGTCCATATTATCAATAAATGGGTGATTCCACGGGTGTTTCAACCGCCGTCAGTCCCTTGCCATAAATATTGAAGAATTAAGCTACAATAATATTTAAACTCTATTAATTTTGACGTCAAGTGCGAGCGCAGTATGTCGTCGCATCAAAACGTAATTCTTGTTGTAGCCCATTTCTTCAATATTCAGGACAACGGACTGACGGCGGTTGAAACGCCCGTGGAATCACCCAAATATTGAACACGTAACTTCTGGATTAAAAGAAGCATTATAAAGATACCTATCGCCAATTGAAGTTCCGCGTGACATTTCACAGCATAGTGACGTAACGAACACCTACGAAATTTGACACGCTTTATTTTGGTACTAGCTTCTGCCCGCGACTTCGTCCGCGTGGAACTCCTCCTTTTTTGCAGTCGGTTAAAAAGTAGCCTATGTCCTTTCTCAGGCTCCAGACTTTCTTTGTACCAAATTTCATTTAAATTGGTCCAGTAGTTTTAGCGTGAAAGCGTAACAGACAGACAGACAGAGTTACTATCGCATTTATAATATTAGTAAGGAAGTAAGGATTGATAAATTACAAAATATGTGTTCAAGATCTTTTACCAATGTAACCAACGGGCTTTTATATTTTTTTTTCATACAACAAGCTCTAGAATACTAACACCAGATCAAAATGAAATCGTAGTATATATTTGAACAGTGATATTTTAACTCTAAGGTGGACTACAGGATTTGAACTCGCGACCACACTACCGCTAGTCCATTGATATACCAAAGCTACGATATCTCTTAAGTTAGCAATCTATTCGTGGTTTCAAGCGGTCATTGCCAGTTCATTAGTGAGATTGCAAGCTATTTTACACGAGAGTGAAAACCATTACGAAATTACTGAATACTGCAGATTAATACATTTTGTATTTATTTTCAACCGACGAAAAAAACGGAGGAGGTTCTCAATTCGACGCGTATATAATAATAATTTTTTTTTTTTTTGTTGGCACCAACTTCATAAATAACAGACATTACAACGAAAGTAATAGTCGTTATAAAAGACAAAATTATTATTTTTCTCTTTTCAGTGCGCTATTGTTTTTTGTTGCCTTTTAATTTTTTTTCGGCGGTTACTTTTTTTTATTATTAGGTATATTAAAAAGAATGTCTTCTTTTTAATCTTGCCTCGCATGTTAGTAAACAAATTTCAAAAATTTTAAATGTTTAAAGGGTTTAACATAAAAATGACGTTATTTGCATAAAGGATTATCTATACTCTATATTAATTAATATAATAAAGATGAAAGGTTTGTTTGTTTGTTTGAATATGCTCCAAAACGACTGGACCGAATTGAAAAATTCTTTCACTGTTGGGAAGCTACACTATTCTCGACTAACATAGGCTTTAAAAAAAAAGGGATCCCTGCGAAGCCGGGGCGGACAGCTAGGGTTAAATAAAGTGAGATCCCAGTAATCCCAAACTTTCGTGATTATAGGAATGACCTTTTTTTAGGATCAGTATAAAATAAACTTAGAAAGTTATGGATACTTGCTAAGCTGAAAGCGGGGCCGTTATAGGTCGCAGGTAAAAATGGGAACTGCAAAAATTTAGACTGAGCTGACGATAGTCACAAAAATACGCGAGATAATTTTATTTTTCATTCCATTCTTAATCAGGGTCAATAACCTCTTAACCACACACACAGAGAAATGGAAGCGTAAAAAAGTTATAAACTTCTAAGCGTCGCAGATGTATAAAGTTTAGATTTATACCCCTATTTCGAATTGCTCACGTATCGGATCTAACTTCTAGTTTGCGTTATGTCGATATAGCTGAAATTTAAAAATACTTCTGAATTCGGAACTCGAAGTTCTATTTGGGGAAACGTGATTGTTTTTTTAATTTCGATTATAAAGTCGATGGAAAACAAACTTGGTGCCGGTGACGTCAAATCGATGGTGATTTTAAATATTCTCATTATTGATGCTTGTGCAAGTATAATGACTTAAAGAAGTAAAACACTATAATGCTAATGGATTGAATTGGCACATTATTATATATTGCATTAACGTTTCAAAAACTTACGATTCCCTTATTCGTATCCAATTAAGCCGACTGAGCTTTGGCTACTAATCTTTCTTATATATAAAAATGAATCGCAAAATGTGTTGGTAAGCGCATAACTCGACAAAGCCTGGAGCAATTTGGCCAATTTTTTTTTTAAATGTTCGTTGAAGTCCAAGGATGGTTCTTACGGCGAGAAAAAATCGAATAATTGCCGGGAATACCCTAAAAACAGCCCTTTTCTTTTCCCATACAAACGTTGTCTAACTAAAGTTAGGTACTTAATTTGAATTTCGAACGGGCAGGATGACGTCTGCCGGGACCGCTAGTTTATAATAAAATACGCGAATGAAATCCTTTATAGTTGTTTCATTCCAATGTGTATCAACCGCGAAAACAACAGAAATTATAATTTTCAAACTATTGTTAGCTTAGTCGAAAATTAATATAAGCTCTAAAATACGTTAACTGAGTCGGAAATGAATCGCACTAAAAAGTTTTCCATACGCCAACATAAAAAATATTACAGTTATTATATAAATTTATACACATTATTATATACGTTATACTTATTCATTTTAACCTAACTTAAATCCAATAGAACACAAAACTAACACTGTCTTAAAAGCAAAATCATCTAATTTCAATTATGACGTCATTCTTCCAGCACTACCTGATTCCCCGCCAGTCCTGAAGGCTGAGAAGGATCGGTACTCAGTGGGCGAGCTGCTGCGTGCCAACTGCACCTCTTCACCAGCGAAGCCTCCTGCCAACCTTACCATCTACATCAATGATGAACCGGTAATTTTTTTTTAACTAATCTATACATTGGAATAATCCAATGCATTATAAAATGGACTAGCGAGCCGCCCCGGCTTCACACACTATAAACTGTTGAAATGTAACGCTGGCCATCTCGGTTATTTTTAAATATCTTATGTCAGCTGTACTTTATGTCACTCCTCTTTTATTCTTCTTATTCGTATATATATATATTAATTATAGTTATTCTCTTATAGTACTCTGTTTAAATATATTTCCAATATAAATCTTCCTCTTGAATCACTATATCTATTAAAAAAACCGCATCATAATCCCTTGCGTAGCTTTAAAGATTTAAGTGTAAGGATATAGGGACAGAAAAAGCGACTTTGTTTTATACTATGTAGTGATTTAACTCGGATTTGACTCGAGCTTTAGACGTAGACGAAGTACAATGATCGCCTTAGTAACATTTTGTCATTTTTAATTGTTATGACGAATGAAAATGTTATAAGAAGAGTTCAGAAAAGTCACACTTAGTTTATTATGTATTTATGTATGTCTTATCATTGTATTTGTTATATACATAACAAATAGCGACACACAGGCAGCTGCCACGTGGCATGCGGCCACACCCACACATAGTAAACTTGATAGTGTTACAGCGGCCCCGCCGGCGGGGTCGAACACACCCACACTCGGTACGAGTCGGGACTTTCTGCAGGAACCTTCTGTCCCCCTGCAACATAATCGTGTTAACACACCTTCTGACGGCCCGAGCTAAGGTGCGACACACACTCTGGGGAACCCTCGGGTTGGTATATAGGTTAAAAAAAAACAAATTACTGGCTTTGCAGTTCCTCATCAGGAAGCTAAAATGCTAAAAGAATTTAAAAATACTGTTACAAGCAAACTAATTTTAAACACGTTGCGTAGTGATTTTGTAATAACGTATTCACCTTGAAAATAAATCACGTTATGAAAATACGGTAAAGTGATTCAATTTAATATAAAAGGTTCTGGAGCCAGAGGTTTGAAATCCATTAAAAAGATGAAATAAGTCCGGATGCTCCTATAAAGGTAACGAAATTAACTACCATTCAATATGTACGCTTTAATAATAAACTAAATATCCCTCCCTTATTTATCTAACGCTCTCTCAGTGTTATAGTGACGTAATTGAAAATATGTTACTACTCTATTTTAGATTCTAAGGCGTTACATTTAAATTTGTATTCGTGTAGTGACAGGTTTGAAGTTAGGCTTTTATGGTAAATTTAACAATATTTACTTTCGTTTTGATTCAATTTACCATTTCTTGACTATGTGACATAGATAATGTAAGTATGTTACTTTCAATGTACCTATACCTTCTAAATAAAATACCCGAGTTGAATCCGTTATATAGTTTCATTCTAAAGTGACCGCTGAGACATCAGAAATTATTTTACTAACTGAAGTGTTAGAAGTACATGAAGCATTTTAACAAGTTCTTATTTAGTTAAGCAATATCTTATATTTGTTTTTCCGAATATTTACCTATTCCCAGAATCAAACCCGGAACCGGCTGACGCTGAGATTGTATATAAGTTAGTTCAACATAACCTGCATAGCCTGAAGTTATACGTAACAATACTCCAGTTTTGCTTACATGACCGGAATATTCACAATAAAGCTAATATCCAGTAGCATAACCGCCGTAAACTTTTACTACTATGTACCTATCAAAATTCTATCGGTATCCATGGTTCAATACCAGTTTTTTTTTTCGGTTTATGTCTTTAGCCCAGGGGCTATTATTATCCCACCGAAGTGGGAGCCTTTCAGAGGGGAAGGCTCTACCTAATACCAGTTTTAATTTAATGGTAATGATATTTGTACCACGACAAGAGTAGAAAAAATCGAGACCCCAGTGGGACTTGCCTTTACGCGCAGCACCGTGCTTCCAACTACACTATGGGCGCCACCGTTGAGTCGACGAAAAATCTTTTTTTATCTTCTTCTATTCGGTTTGTTCGAAGAAAGTTTATTGATGTCTAAGAAACATCTTTATAGTTTTCCGTTTGCCACAGAAACAAAAAAAAATATTACTAATATAATAATATTATGTCAATCGAAATTCGATCGATACCTATAGTCTAATACCATTAAAAATTGGACCCCAATGGGACTTCTAAATTACAAATAAAGCATTGTATATGTGCCGTTTTTTCAGCTCATTTATATAAGTGAAGTAATATAATATTATTCTTTGTATTTAAACAGAAAATTTTGCGATATATACTTATGATAAGTACTTAATTAATGAGCTAAAAATACTCAGTCGTCGCTGTGAAACGTACACAATATTGAAATGAAACTTTATGGAACAACTATTAACGGATAAACGAACGCTAAAGTCTATTGTCAGCTCAGTCTTGCTACAATTATGGAAACTGTAAAGAATCCGAAACGTCAGCAAATAAAATAAAATAAAAATACGCGAGTTAAATCCGTTAATGGTTGTTTCATTCCAATGTGTAATAACCGCGAAGGCATCAGAAAATATTTGTACACAACATTTTCAACAATCAAATTATTATACTGGGTACTACTAGCACTGTGGTAGAAACACTAAGAATTACTCCAAGTCCTTGTTTGCAGGCGTCGTTTGCTCAGTGCGCTGGCCTGACTTATTCAAGAGGCTTGCTTGCACTTTCCAATTTAACTAAAGTTTATCCGAAAATTTGACAGTTGGTTATTAAAACTGAATTTTCTAACAGTAAATTTAATTGGTGTAATAAGAAATTGTACGGAAGCATTTTGATGACTTAGGTATTACGTCACGTTTTGCTATTGAAAATATTTTTTGATGTAACCAATTACCTACCATAATTAATTTGATTTGGTTTTGAATTAATTCTAATGTAAATTTAATAAAATGAATATAAAATAAGCCTTTATCTCTCATCTTAAAAATGAAATTTTAGAGTTAAGATATTTTTATGCAATATTGTAAAGATAACATAATAAATATAATATTATAGGCTTCACGACGGTTTTCTTTTCGTTTGTCCATCAACTAGATTAGCAAAAATTTTTGGGCAGGTATTTTTTTTCTCAAACTAACAAGTGTCTTTTGGTTGGATCGCAATTAAACCATGTCAAAATAAATGAAATAAACTTTATTTCAGATAAATTCAAAAAAAGGTACACATCCTAACCGCGGGGTAGTAGGTACCTACTAATTCTATGGTGCGTTCCTTATACCTCTAAAGTTCGGGAGTAGGGGTATATGACGTCACGTTATAATAATATGAATAGTCCAGGCTACCATAACTCGTCACGAGCCCCCACTTTTTTCCTTTTATATTATAATATATACTAGCTGTCCGCCCCGGCTTCGCACGGATCATCTTTTTTTTATAGCCTATGTCACTCGGGAATAGTGTAGCTTCCCAACAGTGAAAATTTTTGAAATCGGTCCAGCCCTTCTGGAGCCTATTCAATCCAAACAAACAAACCTTTCCTGTTTACAATATTAGTAAAGAAGTAAAGATATTATAAATAATAAAATACTTAATAATTTAAAATTTAAGTTCAATTTTTTCAAATTCCAGCTAAGCTCATCGGAGACCAGCCTCCAGTCGTTCGAGAACGGTCTGTTCTGGTCCAGCGTGGCCGTGGAGCTGGTGGTGACTCCGAAGCTGTTCCACAGCGGAAGACTTCGCGTCTCCTGCAACTCCACCTTGTATGATGTCTACAATGAATCCGCTACTCTGGACTTCTTCACGCCGGAGACGGATCCTAGGCCTGAGAGAAGTAGGTTTCACGTTTATTGTTCACTTGTGCAGTCTCCTGTCGAACACTAAAAGTTAGAGAAATAGTTAGGAAATGAGGCAGAGAATTCATGTGGTTAGGGTGAGCGCACCTCGGAGCGCTCCCCATTTTGTCCGGTGGAGCAGTAACGGCCCCAGGACCAACTGTATAAAATCACTACCTACAGAAAAAAAAATCATGTGGCTCTATTTGTCATGCCGCTCGTCATGCATCGTTCCGCTTTTTGGATATTTTTTGCAAGTCGAAGAGCCGTTAGGTAAAATGTTGCGATGAAAGACGCGAGTAGAGTAGAGTGTGGCCAGAGACGGCAACACTGCGGCAGACAGAGGAGCATAGTGTGGCTGAGGCGTTAGACAAGAGATTAGATTATATATAAATAAATAAATAAATAAATATCTTTGGACAATTCACACCAATTATCTAGTCCCATTTTAGCAAAGCTTGTGTTATGGGTACTAGACAACGGATAAATATACATAAATATATATAAGACATCCAAGACTCAGGTACAGATGCCAGTGCTCATCACATTGGCATCTGCCCCTAGCGGGAATCGAACCCGCAACCTCCGGTTTCATAGTCAGGGCCTCTGACCACTAGACCAACAGGCCGTCAAAGTATTCATTTACGAATAAAATAAAATGAAACGATGAAGTGTAATTGACATAACTGACTACGTATCTTTTCATCAGTTAGCTTCCGGACTGGTTTTAAAACAATTCCTATTAACATAAGCCTAGTTTATTCGCCGATACAATCATAGACTCTGACTAACAAGAGTAAAATAATACCATGTACTTAGGCACCAAAAAAGTCAGTAACATCTAAACAGTTCAATTAAATCCGTTACAGTTACTTTATTCTTCTTCTTCTCAGTCGTACACTCTTGACAGAGTGGTCGTGGTTATGAGTTGCCAACCTCCATGTAAGCAGCAGCCCTCGCGAGCTTCCTCCATCTCTCCCTGTTTGTGGCTTTGCGTGCACACTCTGTCAGAGAGCACTTGGTCGTGCATTTTATAAGGTCTGACAATCTTGTAGGCGATCGGCCGCGAGAACGTTGGCCTTCAACTCTTCCCTGTACTACTAATCTCTCCATTGAACTTTCGTTGCGGATGATGTGTCCAAACATTCTTAGGATTCGCACTTGCACAATCGACGAAAGACTTTGTTTGATGTTCAGTTTCCGTATGGAGAGATTAGTCCGGCGAGCAGTCCATTTTATTCTCAGCAGCCGTCTCCAACACCACATTTCCAGAGCGTCGATTTTTTTGCGGGTTTTCTGATGGATCGTCCATGTTTCAGCTCCGTAAAGGAAGATAGGAAATACTAAACACCTCATCAAGCGATCTTTCGTGTTTTTAGTATTCGGCGGTCTTTCCATATCTTCGTGAGCTTTTCCACAGCCGATTTACTTTATTACAAAGAATCATAATAATAATATCATTTAGGACTTGACCAATTCTTGTGACAGTTCACACAAAGATATTTAGTCATAGTCATATCGTTTATTGCATTTATGTGTTACATAGGTCTTATTATTATTACATATATAATATTTACTTATGAACAAACCTATACCTATATTTTATTGTTAATTTTTCCACACCTATTTTACATTCCAGTTACTCTCAACGGCGCCACAAAGTGCTTCACAAGCTGGATACTACTATTCCTACTGATACTACTGCCCATGGTAGTATTGGGCCAGGAGTATGAGCAGTTCAGCGCAAACCTCTTCAAAGAAGCCTACGAGGATTTCAACAATGAAAATTTCGAAGACATTCAATATTACGAGGAGAATCCTAGGAAAGCTTTCATGAGTCTTTTGGGGCATTGAACTTTATAGACTAAGAATTTTTGATGCCTTCGCGGTTATTATACATTGGAATGAAACAACTTTAAACGGATTTAACTCGCGTATTTTATTTTATTGGCTGACGTTTCGGAGCAAGTTCCATAATCGCAGCACGCCTGAGCTGACAATAGTCTTATGCTAAAGTGATCTTATGGTAAAATAAAACACGCGAGTTAAATTCGTTTAAAGTTGTTTCATTTCAATTTATAGACTAAGGTTTATCTGTGACTTAATTGTAAGTTAAACATTCCATTGTTTGTTATCACTTGCTTTTGTTTTTTAATCACTGGCTTTACAATAATATTCAGAATGACAAAAAGGTTTCAAATAAGTAGTTCTTTTATTAGATGTATTTGTGACCTTTTTCTAGTACATCATAATAATATCTAGTCAGGGCGGATTCAAGGGCGTGCATTCCATAAAGGCACAGTGTCACTTATAAAAGGAGTGCCTACCCAGGCGCCATACTTAATTACTTATGCTCCCCCAATGCACGCGCCTGGGTGGGTTTACAGTCTTTTTTCAGCACCCATCACATATTTAGATACTTTATCAGTGTTTTTTTTTGGCACGATTTGCCATCCCTAGTATCTGGCCTTCCTATTTAAAACGGTGAGCCTAGACAAGTGATTATCTACCTACATTCGCTAACGCAATAGATGAGTTAAAAATTTACATAAGCACACGAAAAGTCACGTGGTGTTTTTGCGATAGATTGTCAAATTTGTACATTTGATTATAGATTTACTAGCTTTTACCCGCGACCCTGTCCACGTGGAATTAATAATTACGGCAGTTTTATATTGTTCGCAATCAAAAGTAGCTTAATTATGTACTCTCTCAGGCTTTAGTACCAAATTTAATTGAAATTGGTGCATTAGATAAATTTTATCGTAAATGCGAGACAGACAGATTTACTTTCGCATTTATAATATTACACACGATTATCCTATAGCGTTGGCAAATGTAGAATTTCATCTTGTTTAGGAGAGACCTCGAAATCTGGTCCTTGATGCTTTTAGAGTAAGATCCCAGAGCGATCTGACGTAACTTATTTTCTGACGAATGAAACCTTAAGATTTCAGTAGCGTCTAGAGTGCCTTGAATACCTACGGGCTTGTGAAAACTGTCAGAGTGACACTAGGGCTGGTACCAGGTGAGAAAGGTGACTAAAAATAAGAGTTATCTTACTTATTTTCTCATGGCTCATTTTTATATATATCATGTAGAATATTATTTTAAAGTAATGGATATAAGTGTCAGACACTTGAGATTGACCAGAACTTTTGTCAGACACTTTTAAGCTACCCAAAAAATGGATCTCAAAGATGGATGAACATAAGCATATCATGTTTAGGCTCATTCGACTCGGTATGACGAGCACTTTCTAAATAGAATATGATGATGGTAGTGTTGATGATGAATCCTGAAGACTACTATGGATCTCGAAGTTGGATGATCATAGGCATATCGTGTTTGGGCTTATTCGACTCGGTATGACGAACACTTTCTAAACACATGATGATAGATACCCCACATGTAAAGGTCTGATGAAAAAAAAATGCTGAGTTTCAGTTCAATGTATGGGGAACCCCAAAATTTTTATTTTTTTTCTGATTTTATTTTAAAATCTTAATGCGGTTTACAGAATACATCTACGCACCAAATTTTAATAATGTAGCTCTTATAGTTTCGGAATAAACTGGCTGTGACTAGAGTACCCGATTACTTGAGTAATCGGTTACTGAGTAATCAAATTAGCAATTGGATTACATTTGTAATCGATTGACGCCAACACTGATTGAAACAGATAATGCTCGTCATAGCGAGTCGAATAAGCCCAAACACGATATGCCTATGATCATCCAACTTCGAGATCCGGAGTAGTCTTCAGGATTCATCATCAGCACTACCATCATCTTGTGTTTAGAAAGCGTTCGTCATACCGAGTCGAATAAGCCCAAACACGGTATGCCTATGATCATCCAACTTCGAGATCCATAGTAGTCTTCAGGATTCATCATCAACACTACCATCATCATATTCTATTTAGAAAGTGCTCGTCATACCGAGTCGAATGAGCCTAAACATGATATGCTTATGTTCATCCATCTTTGAGATCCATTTTTTGGGTAGCTTAAAAGTGTCTGACAAAAGTTCTGGTCAATCTCAAGTGTCTGACACTTATATCCATTACTTTAAAATAATATTCTACATGATATATATAAAAATGAGCCATGAGAAAATAAGTAAGATAACTCTTATTTTTAGTCACCTTTCTCACCTGGTACCAGCCCTGGTGTCACTCTGACAGTTTTCACAAGCCCGTAGATATTCAAGGCACTCTAGACGCTACTGAAATCTTCAGGTTTCATTCGTCAGAAAATAAGTTACGTCAGATCGCTCTGGGATCTTGGACCATTTGCGGTTAAATAAAACAACTATAACGGATTTAACTCGCGTATTTTCTAAGCAGAGAGAAAGAGAGTATCGTTAGTTCTGTGGGCTACGAATATGTAAACTGTAAAGTTTCCTTTTTTTATTATATTCAAACAATAAATTAGTGCGTAACACGCATCGTCAAAAATAAATATGATTTTAATGTACCATAATTTCTGAGATCCTAGTGAAAAAGGGCATAAGCGTCATACGGTTCTAGTGGAAAAAGGTTACAAGTCCTTCACATACAGTATAGCTGTTATACCCCTTTTCACTAGGATCCCATAGTTAATATTGCAATTGTGCAAGGCACTATGTATGTATAATAATGCGAGGAATTGTTTGCACGTTAATTGCGTTCTTAAACAAACACAAATTAATATTGCTTTTCGATATATCTGTTTTTTTTCTTACAGTTAAGCAGCTCTTTTTGAAAGCAGGTATTAAGAGATTTAGACATAAATGCTGTTATTTTGCACCTAGTTATGTGTCATACATAGTATTCAGTATGATACATTTTATTGAGTCCTCTTATTATTTATTGCTAGTTTATTCTATTGCAATAATTAAAATTTTAGCACAGTGATGTTTATAAAGTAAGGTAATTCATGATCCCATGTAAAAACTATTAATTTTAGTTATTACTAGCTGTGCCCGCGACTTCGTCTCCGTGAAATAGTAATTCTTCATAAGGCTTCATATTTTCCCCGTTTTTTACACATTTTCCACTGTTTCTTCGCTCCTATTGGTCGCAGCGTGATGTTATATAGCCTAAAGCCTTCCTCGATAAATGGTCTATCCAACGAAAAAAAGATAAAGTGATATGTTTAAATGAGATAACAAATACTATATACACTAAAAGAACTTCTAATCTACACTAATATTATAAAGCTGAAGAGTTTGTTTGTTTGTTTGTTTGTTTGAACGCGCTAATCTCAGTAACTACTGTTACTACTGTTCGAAATCAAAAAATATTTTTTTGTTGGACAGACCATTTATCGAGGAAGGTTTTAAGCTATAAAACATCACGCTGCGACCAATAGGAGCGAAGAAACAGTGGAAAATGTGTAAAAAACGGGGAAAATATGAAGCCTTATGAAAAATTACTATTCCACGGGGACGAAGTCGCGGGCACAGCTAGTTCTGAAAATACGTGTTGA
Source organism: Polylopha cassiicola (assembly GCA_038024825.1). Taxonomy (NCBI): domain Eukaryota; kingdom Metazoa; phylum Arthropoda; class Insecta; order Lepidoptera; family Tortricidae; genus Polylopha; species Polylopha cassiicola. Next base: position 1,991,877 of record CP149053.1, on the reverse strand, counting down.
TTTGACGTTATTTTGTTTAGATTTAATTAATTATTGTACTACTCAGTACCTAACTAGTTTCGTGTTCAATTTCATACACAGACTATTTTTTTTTCTGATGCCTTCGCGGCTTTGATACATTGAAATGAAACATCTTTAAACGGATTTAACTTGCGCATTTTATCTTATTGGTGGACGTTTCGGAGCCTTTACAGAATCCATAATCGTAGCACGACTGAGCTGACAATAGTCTGAGACTTGGAGAAACCCCCTATTAGTACTGATGACTTGAGCTATTGTTTGCAAGCCATTGCATGCTGTTTGCCTTGATCAAATAATCAACATCATTGACTAATCCTATGATGTAACAGAGATTAGGTTGGAATAGAATGTTAATTTATGCATTTGACAGTGTCACTTCACCTAGGGACGTCCCTTGCTAGATGATTTCATTTCTATACTTATTTCATCAATTTTATCTTTATTTTTTTAATTTATTAGTTATACTAGCTGACGTAGCAAACTGCGTAACGCGTTTTTTGAGAATGGTTTTTTTCTTGCATTTTTTGGGGTTTGTTTAATGTTTTGGAACTTTCAGTAACAAAACCAAATTAAGCCAAATCGGTCCCCCCGTTCTCTAGGTTTAGTGAGACAACCTAACAGCTATTAATTTTGATATGTATATATAATTAAATAATATATATGATATCGTGGTTTATAATTATATTTCTGAATCCAGCACTTATAAAAAAAACTTGTTTAAATTTTTGTAGTAAAATGTTATTGTCTGTTGAATTTATAGATTTTATTTCATTTCTTATGTACCTATACTACCCATAAAAAATCTGTAAAAAGTAAATAGTAATAATTTTATCGATAAACATTCATCTAGAACTAAGTACTTACATAATAAATAGGTTAAATATTATAAAGTATGAAAAATCGGTTTAGCCTTGATCACGAATTAGTTAGCAGATCTATTATTTTCCAAAGATTTTTCTTATTATAAAATTGTAAATAAACACTTGAAATTAAATTTCAAATAAGTTTAACACTCTTTTATTTTAAACCTGCTGTTTCATCCACCTTTTGAAAAAAAAAAACCATTTACATATAAATATAGATAATTTAGAAGTGAAGATTCTGCCCGCGACTTCATCCGCGTATTGAACACCTCCTTTCTTGCAGTCGGTTAGAAAAATATAATAACTCCTTTCGCAGGCTTCGCACGGATCTTTCTTTATACCAAATTTCATTTTAATCGGCCCGTAGTTTAAGCTTGACAGACAGAGTTACTTTCGCATTTATAATATTAGGATGATGCGACGTTGTCACGAACAGTGACGTCATCTATGACATGGAACGATCGCTCACGATGACCACGGGCCTTCGGTGGAACGATACAGAGGTTGTTACGATCGTTGATGGCGTTTAGTGGAACGTTCCCATAGTGTATTAATTATGCTTGATTTCAACGCCATCTAACGGAATCTTACGTAACTGCTTTGATTTCTAAAGGTATGGTACTTTAGGGAGCGCGTAGTTAGAATGATATTTCCATTTTTGTTGTACGTAAAACAATAAGTAGGTACAGTAAAGTCCCTTTGTCTAACCAAAATTTTAGTGACTTATTTGTGTGTTCCATAAAACTATCAAGCTGATTATTTTTGTTTTAATGTAGACTTCCTAAGAAAATATTCAGAAATGAACCGTGTCAATGGTGTATAGTCAAATTAAATGTATAATTTAACCCTGTTTTGGTTTAAGTAACTGGATGTTCAGTTAAAAAAAATAATTGATTATTCATAATATTCAGAATAATGCTAAGAATAATGTTTTCAGGCTAATTATATTAGAGACTACTTATTTCTAAAAAAATCAAATCTAAAGCTATAATGGATCAGCTACGTAGTTTTTTCGGTCAGCGATCTTCGGCCCTAGTTTTTTTATTTTTTTATTAAAAAGCGTTTGTTGGTTGCAAAGTGAAAATATAGAATTGTGTGTATTTTTAAATGCTAAATTATAAAAAAATGAAAACAATAAAACTAATCAAAAATTTAAAAAATCTTTGGGGTGGACACCCATAATACCTATAGCGGCAACAAAAATACATCATCTATTAAAATTTCTAACTATCATGGTTCATGAGACAGCTTGGTGACAGACGGACAGCGGACTCTCAGTAATACCCGTTTTACCATTTGGTTATTGAACCCTAAAAAATATCTTTACAGAAAAGAAAGCTAAAGAAACGAAGCCCGAGGCACTTCACAAAATACAAATAGCACAGACTAATTGTGCCCCGCGCCCTCGCTTGCATAAATGAGCAGAAAATTATAAACGCCTTGCAATTAGAACGCCGTAGAAAAATCAAATTAAAACCTCTAATGAACAAACAGTCTGTAGAACGGTGTGGCACAGAGTAGTCTGTGTACAGAGAAAGACAGTAGAAATAAGGACAGTAAGTTTACTTTAGAACAAGCAAAATTAAATTAGTACTAACTGCAAAAATCTAGGCTTCTACAAGCTCTTATGAAGGTCAGAAGAAGATACCATTTCCGAAAAGCCTCACTTGAGAAAAAACGGTAAGAAATAGCTGCGTTCTGCTGCGTACTCAAGACTATTTGCAAAATCAGTGGTTACTTACAGTGTTCTTATCTTTATTTGCAAAATCAATACTTACACCGTTCTCAAGATTGCCTTTATTTGTATTATCAGTAGCCATTCACAGTATTCTCAAGACCTTTTTTATTTGCATAATCAATAGGAACCTACTTACAGCGTTTTCAAGGCCACCTTTACATGTGTTCTTAGGCTACATTTATTTACAAAATCATTAATTTAATTAAAGTGTTTTCAAGACCTTTTTTATTTGTATAATCAGTACCTACTTATAGCGTTTGCAAGGCTACCTTTCTATATTATATGCATATCAGTAACTGAAGCTGTCTTAAGACTACCTCTTTTAGTACTTACAGTATTCTCAAGATTGCCTTTATTTGTAAAATCAGTACTTACAGTGTTATCAATACTACCTTTATTTACAAAATCAGTATATGCAGCGTTTTTAAGTTTGGCTTTATTTGCAAAATCAGTACTTACAGTGGTCTCAAGATTCTCTTTCATTTGCCCTAACTACGCACATTGTCACATAATATAAATTTGAGAAAACCTTTAGCTATAGTTTTTACAAATTCTATTATTTTGTAACATAACGGATATATTACCTACTGCGATCTAAAATTTAACTTCTGATAAGCAATAGCTTATCACGATTTTAATTGGTCCTTCTAATAAGAAGGACCAATTAAAATCGTTTCAACATACATAAAAGACAAACAAACGAAGCCTGAGCGAGAAAATTAAATTTATCGCCTATAAAGTAAACGTTTTCAATCCCCATAGAAGTTTTATGTGTACCGCTTTCATAACAAAACTTTAGTAATTTGCGGTCAATAACTTGTAATTACTTCCTGAAGGGCCTATTTTACAACGTTCAATTAAATCTCAGATAAGCCATTTGCAACTTTTTAATTGATAAATGCGACGGTTAATTTCAAAATGTAATAAGTGATATTAACTACAAATACTACAATCTATTAATCAAAATTCGATTAATACTCTTGGTTCAATACCTACCATTAGTTTTTAATTATAATGATATTATTTTTGTACATAGATAAGAGTAGAAAAATTTTAGACCCCCAGTGAGATTCGAACCCACGCCTATGCCTTTACTGTGGTCCCTATGGTGTAAAGGTTTAGCACGCTGCCGCTAGTAAAGGCATAAGCGTGGGTTCGAATCCAACTGGGGGTATAACATTTTTCTACTGTGGTCTTTGTACCAATAAAATAAAATACGCGAGTTAAATCCGTCTAAAGCTATTTCATTCTTATGTATAACAGGCAACCCGCTTCGGCTTCGCATGGGTAGTATAAACCTTTCTTTTGAATCACTCTATCTATTAAAAAAAACAAAATCCATTGCGTAGTTTTAAAGATTTATCTAACCGTACATAGGGATATAGGGACAAAAAAAAGGACTTTGTTTTATACTATGTAGTGATAACCGCGAAGGCATCAGAAATTATTGTCACGATATTTTTTGTACCAAGGTAGCAGCCTAATAGAATTTTAGCAATCTCTAATCGAGCATACTCTGGCCGCTCGCCGCTGCATCCGGCGCGGCGTGGCAGCGGCGCGGTGATAGCAGTCGGCAATCCGCCTAGATTGCACATTCTGGGTCAATTATTTGTTTTAGAATGACATTCACGGCTGAAGAATACTTGCCCCACTTAGAAGCTGATCTAACTTTGAAATGGAGTTAAGGTGTTTCCGATGGAACTCACTTAAAAGTAGGTATTTAAGTGATGAGTTCGTAAGTTTGTGTTTAGGTTATATTTTTGAGATTGAATATGAAGGTAAGTTAGTATTCGCGTTTTGATGAATTGTTTCATCTATAAGTAATTTGTATAATTTCTAATGATTACATAATATTCTTGACTAATGTACCACTTCTAATATTTACATAATGTTCTAAAATATTTTTGGTTAATTCCATAAAGTGTTAAGGTATGTAGACCCAGACAAGAAATAAACCAAAGTAGGTGTTTACTTTTCAACTTTTATTTTTCAAGTGACAACAAGATATAAGTAAGCTTATCAATCATACCAAAAACCTAAGTAGGACTATTTAAATCTAACGAGAAAAAAACTACTACAAAAATCGATATCGATTTGTGATCTAGTAACAATACACTCTTTTCTTGAGTTTAAAAAAACCGTATAAGAAACACCTGTATCAACTACAAAAGCTATAAGTGCAAAACCCCGGTGTTCCTGCGACTTTGATTGAGAAGTCCCGCTTGAGCCAGGATTTGAGACAGACGGAAACAATCCAGCCAGTGCTCAGTGCAAGTAAGTATTTGTAGAATTCTTCCGTATTTCAAATTAAAGGTGCTTAGGGGATATGGTAAGATTACTGGATTTGTGTAACGTACAGGTTATAAGGAATATTGATTATTGGATCGTTAATCATGTTGTTTTTGCAGATGACGTTATCTGTGATATCAAATTTGATATATACCTATCTTGATCATTATTAAAGACGTTTATTCCTAATAATAAATCATGCATTGGATAAATTTTCCAATCAATAAAAATGTCGTGTTACGGTTTTTGTAGTCGCACAAGTTCGAAAGGGTCTTCACTGGTTTTCAAATGTTTAAAATGTAGTATACATAATGTCATGAAGTATATTTTTAAGGTGATTAGGTATACAACAACTATAGTCAGTAATCATAATACTCGTTGATTATCTAGAGCTTAGCCAACGTCTTTATCTGCAAGAACACTTTGGACATACGGAGAAAGAAAAATCTGCGTGAACAATTAATAGCCAAAACAATTTGCTTGTACAATTAATACAATTATCCACAAGCCTTGTCGGGAGACATATTCCATTTTTCCCCCAAATAACTTGGGAGTTACGTAACACGTCTTAACTTTATAATACATCCATAAATTAAGTCGCGCGAGACAAAATACTAACGAACTCCGAAACTCAGCGCGTAAATGAGACTGGGGTGTGTCGCGCTGCCGCTCTCCTTCGAGCCAACTTGAGCTCATACATAGACCGATTTACACAGTAACAGTACTTTAATCTTGAAAATATTCCATATCTCCTTCTTTTTCAAACTTAGCTCTGAAGGTCTTATGTTGACCGCCATAAATCAAGATTGAGTGGAAAAAAATCTAGCTAATGCGGTGTTGATGTATTCTGTTTAGCCAAGATTTTGAGGTCTACCTTTTTTTGATTATCATCAAGAACTTTATTTTATAACTTGACAAGTAGGTGAATAGGTAATTAGTTTTCTATCTATTTTTGATATAACATTAACAATGTCTAAGGCAAGCGGAACTTTCCTGTAAAATCGTCTAACCTGAGTATGTGTACTCTGATGCTTTATGCACTTCAAAGGTGGTTTTCTAAATTATAAAGGCAGTTCTAATACATTGAACCAAGGGCGGACAGTTTTGTATGCGGGAGGGGGGGTCTACACAGCTCCTCTCCCTGGATCCGCCCTTGGATTCAGCATTATGAAGGAAAGCTGCGATCTGCTGGAAATAAGTAGGATTAGGTAGGTATATTATTGACAGCGGACTTTTTTTTCAAAAATGCTTTTGATAATAAATACCTTTTTAATACCTCAAAACGCATTTCTACGCTGCCGCATACACCACGAAATCTTAACGAGTTGCCAGTTTGAGCCGTATTCTATGACGTTTTTCTTACGGTAAACCCAATTACCATATGTATTCGCGGTATGAAATTCAGAGCAGCTTCGCACGTTGGTAGCATTTGCATTGTTAATTGTGGTTCCTACAATTCCTAGGTCTCAGTACAGAGCCTCGCAAAGGATGTGTTTACTAAGTTGGGACAATTAAAGTTTAATACCTACTTGGATACAAGTTGAAGGTGGAGTTAGTTTTCAACCGACGAAAAAACGGAGGAGGTTCTCAAGTCGACGCGTATATTTTTTTTTTTTTTATGTATGATCACGCATAACTTTTTACTGAGTGGTTGGATTTTGATAATTCTTTTTTTATTGGAAAGGGTATACTTCGAAATTGGTCCCATTTTATTTTGGAAAAAAAATTCCAACCCTAAGGGTAGGAAAAGAGGGGATGATTGAGAGAGAGTTAATTTTTCACGCACCGATTGTATCGTATGACCACGCGTAACTTATTACAGAGTAGTCCGATTTTGATAATTCTTTTTTTATTGGATAGGGCATACCTCAAAGTTGATCCCATAAAAAAATAAAAAAATAAACCTACCTTAAGGGTGGGAAAATAGGGGTAATTTACTGTTCACTAAAAGTTAATAGCAAAAACATGGTAGGTAGCTATTTCAAAAGTACCTAATTCAAAATTAAGCATGTAATAATTTGTACAAATTATGGCCACAGAAAATTATAAAATAATAACTTTTTAATAAAAAAAATTAACCGCCGAAAAAAACTAAAAGGCAACAAAAAACAATAGCGCACTAAAAAGAGAAAAATAATAATTTTGTCTTTTATAACGACTACTATTTTGGTTGTTACGTTGATATTTTTGGAGTCGGTGCCAGCCTCAAACAAACTTGAGCACCTTAGTGAAGAGTTGAGAGTGAAGAGTTGCTGCATTAACTGGCACCGACTTCAAAAATATCAACGTAACAACCAAAATAGTAGTCGTTATAAAAGACAAAATTATTATTTTTCTCTTTTTAGTGCGCTATTGTTTTTTGTTGCCTTTTAGTTTTTTTCGGCGGTTAATTTTTTTTATTAAAAAGTTATTATTGAAGGCAGGAGTTAAGCTTAGCTGGAATATTGTTTTCATTTGTGGAAGCTTATGTTCATTAGTTGTAGGTAGAGAGTTATTTGTATAAATGGATTTTTAGAGATCTTGTTTTGGGAGTGATTTTGGATGAAAAAAATAATAGACCGATTAACTTGGGAATAGTGTAGCTTCTCAACAGTGAAAGAATTTTTCATATCGGTCCAGTCCTTTTGGACAAAACCTCAATCCAAGCAAACAATTTCCTCTTTATAATATTAGTATAAACCATAATATCCGCAAAACGCTTATACGGTTTTTATGGTAAAAGATATTTCTGATTGCTTATTCTATAATAATTTCTGATGCCTTCGCGGTTATTACACATTGGAATGAAACAACTATTAACGGATTTAACTCGCGTATTTTTATTTTATTTTATTAGCTGACGTTTCGGATTCTTTACAGTTTCCATAATCGTAGCACGACTGAGCTGACAATAGTCTAACGCTAAAAGCTTATTCTATTTTAAAGTACTTACTGTCGCAAGAAAAATTTGATAACATACCAATATTAGCATTCAGTTTGCCTCAAATACCCAGCGCATTTATAATTACTTTTGCATTTATGATATTAGTTACGACTAGGATTCTCATAACTGCATATGACTGAGTACCTACATTATGGTATCAGTGGCTAGCTTTGCTGAGCCACCACTGTAGTGCGAAAGTAAGCGAGAAATACATTATTTATCTTTTGTGATAAAAATAGCACACCTAAGTTACTGCGCCAATGTGTTTATCACAAATGCAATCACCAATAAAATTTCACACGTAAATTTATTATTGAGTAGCGTTGTGAAATCACGTTGTAGGTTTTATAAGAGAATAATAATTTTTTGAAATATGCATTTTTTGTGGCGTAGTGTGTTTTTGTTTATGATATCAGTGGTTTTAGCAAAAATATCATATAATACTATTAAAGTGACCACACCGAGATATGTCGCACACACCTATAAAGGTTAAAAAATAATTTATAAATTCTAATTATTTCTTAATGCTCCCCTACGTTTCTTTTATAACGTAGGGCCTTTTATAACAACTCTCATTAAGTTGATTAAGTACAAGAATATTATTATTTAGTTTTATCCCGCTAAATTGGTCTGCGTACGATAAACACTTCTGTTTTACGGGGTAAATTTTCAAAAATCCTTTCTTAGTGTTCTTCGTTATAAAAGGAATCCCTCTGCAAAATTTTAAATTTGCTCTGCACTGATTTGTCAGTCATAAGGTCAGCTTCTTATTTAATATATAATACCTATTAATATATTATATTATATAATATTGTAAATATATGAATCATTATTTCTTACGTTATCACGCTAGAAATTCTTCGATTTTACTTTTTTGATGTTATGATCAGGAGAAGATTCCCACATAGGAAAAAATAAATACAATTCGCCGAAAAGAAAAAAAATAAAAAAAATATTAACATTAGTACCACCTCAATTATATATAGATACACAACTATCAAATCGATTGATTAAAGTAAAGCTTTGCCGGATAGAACGACGTCTGCCAGGACCAGTAGTATATTAACAAATCAAAATCAAAAATATATTTATTCAATTTAGGCTTTTACAAACTCTTATGAATGTCAGAAGATTCCGTTTCCGAAAAAAAAACTCACTTGAGAAGTAACGGCAAGAAAATCAATGAGTTATCATTTTTTTTAATATAGGTACATAAGTTATTACAATGCATCGGACTGTAATCTAATTCTTTACTAACATTAAACAAATCGAGTGGTTTATTTCAATGTTATTACCAACTGACGCGAATAGAAAACAAAACGCAAATAATCCTTAATAATCCTTCTACTTAATAATCCTTCTAAACATAAATATAAATAAAAACTATTAAAAAGAGGTTGAGTCGTCAACAGTATCCTTACAAATTAAACCAAACTAATAGAATAAAAATTCAATCCAAATAATAGTTAACAGTACATATACGATACTAAAACGAATGTTGTAAAGTTTGGTCAAAAATCAGTAATAACAAAAACCCTTTCAGTGATCTAATAATTTCTGATGCCTTGGCGGTTACACATTGGAATGAAACAACTATAAACGGATTTCGCGTATTTTTATTTTATTGTCTCGGATTCTTTAGTTTCCATAATCGTAGCGCGACTGAGCTGACAATAGTCTAACGCCTAACCTTTCAGTGATAGACAAAACATGTCTGCTGAAGCCGCAACAAGGACCATGTCGATCAAGAATAAAGATGTACTACTTCGATCCTGAGGAAATGACATGCAACTATACTTTCCATTGGGGCGGTTGTCAAGGCAACGGCAATCGGTTTTTTACGAAACAGGAATGCAACTTGACTTGTATTTCTCAGCCTGGAGTACCTAGTAAGAACAGGGCCAGACACATGCCAATATCATTACATAGTATAAAACAAAAAAAACAGAATCAAAATCGGTTCATGCGTTAGGGAACTATAATGCAACAGATAGACACACACACACAGACAGACAGACCGACAGACAGCAGACACGTCAAACTTATAACACCCCGTCGTTTTTTCGTCGGGGGTTAAAAACAAATTTGCTATTTCTATTCCTATATCCCTATGTACGCTTAAAATTTTAAAACTATGCAACGGAGTTTGATGCGGTTTTATTAATAGATAGAGTGATTCAAGATGAAGGTTTATAGCACCGTGTGAAGCCGGGGCGGGTCGCTAGTATATTATATAATAACTTCTGATGTCCTCGCGGTTATTACGCATTATAATGAAACAACTATAGACGGATTTATCACGCGTTTTTTAATTTATTGGTTTTTGGAACAGATTCCATAATCGTAGCACGATTGAGCTGACAATAGTCTTATGCTTAAGTGATATATCTATACTAATATTATAAAGCTGAAGAGTTTGTTTGTTTGAACGCGCTAATCTCAGGAACTACTGGTTCGAATTTGAAAAAATATTTTTTTGTTGGATAGATCATTTATTGAGGAAGGCTTTAGGCTATATTATAACATCACGCTACGACCAATAGGAGCGAAGAAACAGTGGAAAATGTGTAAAAAACGGGGAAAATAACTATTCCACGCGGACCAAGTCGCTGGCAGAAGCTAGTATTATAATTATACGTACATAGAGAAGATCTGAAACTTGTGTCCTTGGTAGGCGTCCGATAAGAAAGGATTTTTCGATATTCTACCCCTTCTTTAAAATTTTTAAAAGAACATTTTTAAATTACTCATACGGCTATGGATTGCAACCTCTACAGTATTTCGCACCTTTACTAGAAAATTGTGACATCTCGAAATATTTTATTACTCCAATTAAGACCCTATGTCTGTACATTTAAATATAAATTCATGTGTCACGTTAGAGTTGTGACTTCTTGTTAGGAAAACCTCCTAGAAAACCCTAGAAAGTACCAGAAAGTAAAGGTGCGATTACACATGAGTTTATTTGTAATAATGAACTTTCAGAAAGAATTCCTAGATTTTGTCAATTGACTTTTGACTATGGATTTTGTTTTGGAGCTTTGGAAAGGTATTATTACGATCCTAAATGGCATGTATGCAAGAAAAGAATTTATTCCGGATGTGGGGGAAACAAGAATAACTTCTATCAAAAAGAACAGGTATATATTTTTTAATAATTAAGAAAATTATATTTAGTCCGTCAGATAGAGTTAAAATTTATTTCATACGTATTTTTTCTTTCCTTAAACAAACAAAAAAAATACTATGATAAGTGCTTCTAAACATGTACGAATGACAGTCACGGAGCACAGCGAAAAATGGACGTTGCCCTTTTTCTATTTGTCTCTGTCGCACGCGCGTAGTAATAGTGCCCTCAGCCTCGCGCTCGCACACCTTGGGCAACGTCCGTTTTTCGCTGTGCTCCGCGTCCGTCCTTTATGACGTGACCTCACGAGCCCTGACTTTTTAAACGCTTATTATATCCTTTATAGAAAATAAATAATGTGTGCATATTATTTTTGGTAATCTACTGGATGGACAAAGAAATTTAAAACACTCAATAAACTATTATTTCGAATTGAGAAGTGATTCAAGTCTCTTTTAAAAATATGATCATAATAATTTCTGATGCCTTCGCGGTTATTGCACATTGGAATGAAACTACTATGAACGGATGAAACTCGCGCTTCATTGGCTGACGTTTCGGAGCCTTTATAGATTCCATAATCGTAGCACGACTGAGCTGAAGTCTAACGCTAAAGTCCTTTTCTAATATGATCATAAGCGAAAATTAAATTACAGTGTGTAGAAAAGTTGCGTTGAAAGTTTACAATATAATAAAGTTAGTAAATTTTTTGATGCATGATTCACGATAAACAAATTTCAGACAGGTTTTTTTGTACTGCTGGACTGTTGCTTTTGACAAAACCTTTGCAAACTTGTAATTTCTGAGTCTTAAAAAATACTTTTACGTTTTTTTAGCCTCGTACATTTTTAAAAAGGTTCATTGACCTTGTTCCTTGTTTTTTTTTCAGTGTGATGCGGTATGCCGTTATGGCACGGGAGCTCTTACAAGGAGTAACAAACGTGTCACTGGTTATAAGAAGCTGATTGTTAACCCTGAAGATACTACTAAGTCTAGAGGGTTGGACCAAGGGGACGGTGGGAGCGGTAAAGGCAAAACAACTACTGAGGAAGTCGAAAGACATATTATGGTGTTTGGTCATAATTAAAGTCTTTATTTTGCTTGGGGAAATTTAAAATTGACGTATTCTGGTAATTTGATGATTGCGAATTGGAAAAAATTACAGTTTTTTAAGACTTGCATTGTTAAAGTGTTTTGAAATCTGATTCAAGTCTGTTATAAATCAGAATTAACTTTTTCCAAAGAAATCAAATTATTTATAGGAATCTTTGAACTGAAATTAATAAAACCTGTACTTATTGAAAAACTAAGTATATTTTATTTTCCAAAAATAAACATAACGTTATAATTGTTCTAATATCAGTCACCGATTGTAATAAAAAATAAATTAAATAGTTCATCTACCACAAATAATATAAATAATAAAATTTTCAATAGTTCCATATCGTTTTGGTTTCGCTTTATTTACAAAGACTTCGCCATTTTCGCCACAGCTTGCAGATTGTCCGATAAGTAAGCAGTTCTGAAATAAGAAAATAGCCTGTTTAATATTTTTTTCTGATGCTTTCGCGGTTATTACACATTGGAATGAAACTACTAAGTATAACGGACGATAAAACAACACGAGTTAAATCTATACTAATATTATGAAGTTGAAGAGTTTGTTAGTTTGTTTGTTTGTTTGTTTGAACGCGCTAATCTCAGGAACTACTGGTTCGAATTCAAATTTTTTTTTTTGTTGGATAGACCATTTATCGAGGAAGGCTTTAGGCTATATAACATCACGCTGCAACCAATAGGAGCGAAGAAAGAGTGGAAAATGTGTAAAAAACGGGGAAAATATGAAGCCTTATGAAGAATTACTATTCCACGGGGACGAAGTCGCGGGCACAGCTAGTCCGTTATAATTATTAAACCTAGGAGTACGTAAGTGCAAAATCAAGTGGTTTAGGCAATTTTCGACCTCCTTTCATTTCTTCGTGAATACTAGGAGCCTGAATTTTTGGAAACCAGATATAAATTTGAAATGTGCATTAGTATGTGTGTGTTTTTTGAGTGTATACTTAACTGTATAGGTACTAAAGATTAAATTAGCTTACCGTCCATGGCTAACTCCGTCCGTTAGCTTAAACGTTTATTTTTTCAAATTCATTATTAAGGCACAAGAGAAGTTGAGTGGCTATCTATAATAATATATGGAGTGTGCGTGTGGGTGTGTTTTTGCCTATCTATGTTTGTGTGTTTGTGTATATATAAATGCATAAGTATCAATAATATTATTGAAGATTGTAGGATTATATTACCGTCCATGACTAACACCATCTGTGAGTTTGAACATGTAGCTGGGACAGACTTCTGGATGCATGAACCGGGCGTGGAAAAGGGTTCCCTGGCAGATGCAGTACAGCAGTTCAGGCAGGGGTATGCTGGTCGGCAGTATCTTATTTTCGTATAGAATTGTCGAATATAACTGAGAAAAAAAATAGAATCAAAATCAGTTCATGCGTTAGGGAGCTATGATGCCACAGCAGACACACACACACACACACACACACACACACAGAGACATACACGTCAAACTTATAACACCCCGTCGCTTTTGCGTTAAAAACAACATTGTGTTAGACGGTTAGTACCTACTAAATAACGAGATCCTAATCAATTAGATCTTAATATCGCGTGAATCTTGAAATTAATTTCGTATCTAAAAGATCTAACATCATAATAATTTCTGATACCTTCGCGATTATTATACATTGGAATGAAACAACTTTAACGGATTTAACTCGCGTATTTTATATACTTTATTACTTTAGCATTAGACTATTGTCGTGCTACGAATATGGAATCTCTAAAGGCTCCGAAACGTCAGCCAATAAAAAAAAATACGCGAGTTAAATCCGTCAAAGTTGATCTAAGATCATTATTAAGAAAAATATTGGTGCATAAAAGTTATCAGAACTGACATTTTTAAAAAATAAAAATAAATTTGGCAATGTTCATGACTGTGATTCTCTTTTATTTGATACCCCATTTTAGTATATTTGTAGTCATTTGGTTTTTCATCCTGTAACCATACTCACTTTGCAAGCAGCTGTAAAAGAAGCTGTAGCGATGCCAAGGTTAGGACTGAAGAGGAACGAGAGGCCAGCGAGGTAACCAGCTGGAAGAGCATACAGCTCCGAGTCGAAACCACGCTTACGGCACAGGTAGCATATTACAGCCTGGACAGTAAGAAGAATTCATTTTTACAGCACGTATAGTATACTAGCTTCTGCCCGCGACTTCGTCCGCGTGGAACTCTTCCTTTTTTGCAGTCGGTTAAATAAGTGGCCTATGTCCTTTCTCAGGCTCCAGACTTTCTTTGTACCAAATTTCATTTAAATCGGTCCAGTAGTTTTAGAGTGAAAGCGTAACAGACAGACAGACAGACAGAGTTACTTTCGCATTTATAATATTAGTATAGATGACAACCTGGATAATAAGAATAATTCATGAAAATATTAGCTAGTAAGACTTGATAAAGGACGGTCGCCGAGCACAGCGAAAAACGGACGTTGCCCTCTTTCTATTTGTCTCTATCGCACGCGTGTAGATGGCGTGGTTTACATTCTGTCTCCAGCGATCAAGGTTACTGTGCGAGCGTGAGGGCACTATTACGCGCGTGCGACAGAGACAAATAGAAAAAGGGCAACGTCCGTTTTTCGCTGAGCTCTGCTACCGTCATTTATAACGGATAACTTTCCACAAAATGGTATTACTAATCGAGAAACCGGTCAAAAGTGAGTCGGACTAGCGTACAAATCAATCCGTACTACTTCGAGCAAAAACTAGCTGGCCATTAAAACTTTAGTACCTAATAGAATCTTTTAGGTATCTATTAGGTATCATACCTAATATATTCTATTAGTTAATAATGTTTTTAAAATACGTTAATGAATGAAGATAGGTATGTACACTTAATGTAGGAAAACTAATTTTAGACGTAACAAGTGATAGTATTCTTATATATATTTTGAAATCCTAATTTAAAATATAAGTTCGTACTCTGTAAATACCGATATATGAGGCGAAGAATAGTCCCATCTTGAAGTGCTTCGGTTTTATAGAAGATAAGGCTTCTAAGGGTGATGTGATTTTGGGAAGTATCACTCTGGCCAAAGTTAATGCTGAACCAATTCCGAAGTATGTTGAGAAACCCTGAAAATTGAAGACAGAAATTAAAAATTGGAATGAAAGAACTATAACGGATTTAAATTGGGTTTTTGATTGTAAAGACCAAACACCAATTTGGTGTACCTCAAGGTACTGACATAGCTTATAATCAATTAATATGTTTTAGTTTAGTATTATTTATTTGTCTAGTAATAATCTTGTTAAAGTAGGTACTTAGTATATTTCAAGCATTTGCTAAATTTAATAATAACTTTTTGACAAAAAAAAATACTTGTGTAATAAATTGATTGATTTATTTTTGTTACCTTCAAAAAGTGTTTTATACAGGGTCCTTTGTGTGGACATATTTCATTCTCCCCTTCTGATTTCCGTTTCACCTTTTCTGGAGTAAATAACCTGTAAATATGTCATCAATGAAATATTAATATTTATTAAGAATAATTCATCAATTTCAAGTTACAAAGCTTTGCATAAAAAAAAGTTGACCTTAAAATGTTCGATGAGATTACGAATTACGAATAGGTATATTCATGAAGATTATCAATGTGCAATGCTAGTATTTTCATGATTATTACATTATCTTATATTTTAAACATTTATCGGCTTGTTATATTATAAAAAAATAACTTTAACAAAATCGTGTATTGAGCATAAATAAACCCAAAATCATTTTCATATACTTACAGCAACAAAAGCCAATGTATCAATTAAATTACCATTATTGCAAACAACGTCACAGTTTACAAACATCACATTGTAACAAAGAAATGGAACACTGAGTAATTCCTACAAACTTCCGCTGATGTATTGCAATATATCGTATGAACTGTACAAAGTCCATTGCACCTTAGTCACTGATAGTATTTGTAAACATTCCGTATCTGCTAACAGCTGTAGGTACAGTCAACAACAAACATATCGAGCTAGTAATTTCTGATGCCTTCGCGGTTATTACACATTGGAATGAAACAACTATTACCTAAGTTATAACTGTTAAATTTTGCGTAGAATGTAACATTAATATTTCTTATTTTAGAACAGGGTAGTATTTTTTTAAATTGTAATATAAATATAAGGTAGTTTGCATAACTGTATAAATCACTTTAGCGTTAGACTATTGTCAGCCTAGTCGTGCTACGATTATGGAAACTGTAAAGAGTCCGAAACGTCAGCAAATAAAATAAAATAAAAATACGCGAGTTAAATACATTAATAGTTGTTTCAATCCAATAACTTATAACTTTGTTAAATTTTGCGTAGAATGTAACATTAATATTTCTTATTTTAGAATAGGGTAGTATTTTTTAAAATTGTAATTTAGATATAAGGTAGTTTGCATAACTGTATAAATCACTTTAGCGTTAGACTATTGTCAGCCTAGTCGTGCTACGATTATGGAAACTGTAAAGAATCCGAAACGTCAGCAAATAAAATAAAATAAAAATACGCGAGTTAAATCCGTTAATAGTTGTTTCATTCCAATGCGTAATAACCGCGAAGGCATCAGAAATTATTATTGAGCTAGCTATAGTCAAATTTATATCGAAACAGACTTCACATAGGTCGAATTCCAGGATTTAGGTTAAAGTCAAATTTCCAAAGTAAACTTTAAACAAAACCAATGTATGACATGAAATCAAAATCAAAAATATATTTATTCAATTTAGGCTTTTACAAGCTTGTATGAAAGTCAGAAGAAGATGCCGTTTCCGAAAAAAAAAAACACTTAAGAAGAAGCGGCAAGAAATTCAATGAGGTATCATTTTTCCAAAACAAGGTACATAATTAAGAAGTCAATTGTGCGGAGACCGAGACGGGGGTGGCAACAGCCCGAACTATATAAAAGTATTTGTTAGCAGTTCGGGACAATACTTTATTTTAACATTTTTTCAAAAAAGAGCGATGGATCACCACTGTTACAATAGAGAAGTGAATAAAAAAAATATTGTTTTTTGTACAGTCAGTACTGCACAAAAAAGCAATAAATGACTCAAGTACGCCTAGGAAAAGATTAACGGGACATAATCTGTGGATTTTGGGTTGTTATCTGCCAGATAACGCTTATCGAGTATTAATGTCTATCTTGATTAAATCTTGTAAATATAGTTCATAAACTTCAACGTTCTCCAAAATGGCGTTTTTTAATTTAGACTTTGAAGGACCTTTCAAGTTTATTTTTGGTTATTTTTATTTGGAAGTCTGCAGAATATGAACCAATTGAAAATCGATCGATATTTTTGATTCAATACCATTTTTTAATTATAATGATATTTGCACCAAGACAAAAGTAAAAAAAAATATTCAAGTAACAGTTTTTTTAGATAGTTTAAACATTACCTATTTGAAAATACAAAACTTCCCATTAAGACTAATTACCTAAGAACCTTTAATTAAAGTGAAGTTGGTAACACTGAAGTTAGCTAAAAGTGCATACTATACTTACTCACCAAAACAATGGTGTCCTCTCTTTCTTGTCACCCTCCAAACGCATGAGATAGAAGAGGACGGCGCTACTGATCATGAACAGGATAGTTTGTTTTGACTTGGTCATTGACAAGTAACCAGCTCTTTCTGCAGTTCGCATCCAATATTCTAACATCTGCAGATAAAAAAGACATTTGAACAAATGATAAAAGTCTAGTAGGTAAGTAGTAGTTTGGAAGGAAAACTATAATAGATTAACTAACGTATATTGATTTTGTGTTGACATTTTGAGAATATCATAGTAAAGTTGCCGTATTACAGACTGAGTTGAAGATAGTCAAAATTGAAGATTTTTTTATTTTTAAAAATGCTGTGCTAGACTATTTCGAAATATGGCTGAGTTAGTTACAAATATGTATAAAATCAATAAAGCCGAATTAAATCTTGTAAGTAAAATCACCAGAAGTTATTATATTAGTAAATCTTACCAAACTGGTAAATAAGTTGATGACAAGTCCTCTTCTACTTGGAGGCTCCAGATATATAAACAAACCGTTGATTGTGCTAGGTATGAGGTAGGTAGTGTAGTATGCAAATTTGTTGCCTTGCATATGACTGGAAATAAAAAAAGTACTATTAACAAACAAAAGAAAGACAACACAATATCTGAGGAAGAAGATAGAATGATTTATAACTGACGATTTTACTGACGGTACCTATACTTTTGCGTTAGACTATTGTCAGCATGAATGTGGGAACTGTAAAGTTTTAAAAACGTCAGCAAATAAAATAAAATAAGAGTTTTATTCCAATGATGACAGAGGACCGAATATTCTGGAAGAGAATCGTAAAAAATATAAAAAACTCCATGTAATAATAGCATAAGAAAAGGATGAGGTAGAATTAAGTATTACAATAGGTATGATTCTGTTTGAGGAAGGAAAATAGTAAATAAATGTATTAAAAAGAGACAATGAATGAAAAGATAAATGCTGTAGAAGCTAGAACAAGGAAATAGTGGGACAGTTAGATATAAGTACTTTAAATTTTATTAAATGACTTGGAGACAGTAAAAATAGCTAACAATAAGAATCCCTAAATTGCTACACGCCATGATTAGTCTTTACAGCTGTCTCGAAAAGAATCTTGATAAAAAAAACTACCTAATAATGATCTGATTACCTCTTGACAAAAGACGCTGCTTACGCCAAAACAAAAAAATGGAATCATAAACGCGTGGAATTGACTTACACTTACGTAAATGTTACAATCGGTCAGTATGCCTATGATGAATTGTCTTGTCGACATCTTGTCATGACGATGTCGTCTGATTCTTGCGGTTGTCTGTCAAAATCGGTAATGTTACCGACAACGAGAAATCTTGTAAAACGTTGTTTTTTTCATATCGACAACTAAATAATAACGACACGAAAAACCTCCTTGTCAATAACGTTCTCAATTTTATGTCGACATTCGACTCGACAGCTCATCATAGGCTCGCTGTTTAGCTTATGTCAATTCCTATATCTATCATTCGTTCTCTTGCTTTCGCTATTGTCAAATATATATTATGTCTAATGTCTATATAATTATAATGTTTCCTTAATATACTTACTGAAACATACACCCTAAGGTACAACAAGTGCTGCAGATAAGACCGCCAAGTAAAGTCGATCTCACATAATACTCCCCCATTTTGAACCATTCTTCTTTCTTCTTAAGTTTCTTGCCTCGCATAAGAAGTTGAGCCTGGAAATGTTTCGTTAGATCTTTGTCTTTAAAAGTTCAAAATAAGCAAAGCTAGTAATACCTATGTGTGTAAGACAACGGATAAACAACCTACCAAGAACTAGGTAAAAATGCTTATCAGACTAGTATCCTGCAGCCATAGAAAAACATTTTTTTTATTTTACTCTTCAATGAAGATCATAAAACGAATAATAGGTACATAATATATGCTACTTTTATTGTAATCCTTGGATGTAAGTAGGCTTTTACAATTTCACACAAAACTTTAAGGATTTTGATGAAATTTACAATAATATAGCTTACACATATCAAAATAACATACAGGCTATATTTTATAACGATATCGGGATAGTACACATCGTGCGCAGACGAAGTAGCGAGCAAAAGCTAGACTAAAGACTAGATAGTAAACTATAAGGTTGTTAACTAGAATTACTATTACTACGCGAGACGTACACGAGAGACAAATAGAAAAAGGGCAACGTCCGTTTTTCGCTGTGCTCCGCGACAGTCCTTTAGTAGATAATTTGTTGTGCTTAACAGAGTGTATAGTGACACAATTTTTACAATATTAGGTATAACATCTTTGTACACCTATATAATGCAAATAAACGATTGAATATTAAAGAACTATTTAATTAGGCTTACCACATAAATTAAAGAATAGAACTTAGCACTCCCTATAAAGGAGTGCAAGTAAGTGTGTGCACTGGATGACAAGCAACCTTCTCCCCACGGATGCAGGTACAAATTGCACTCCATGTTCGACATGGTACTTTCAAAAAGGTGTTTGCTGATCTCCACCATTTTGAATTTTGATCACATCCGATTACCTGTAAGCAGAGAAAAATAATTTTGATTTATAATATTAATTGAGAGAAGTGATGACTGAGTCATATTCTTGAACGGGTGCTGTTTGTGGGTTAGGTCTGTTCAGGTCTGCTTATGGGATTTCAGAGATAACTACATGCTTTTGCTTTGGGATGAAATTCAACTGGAAATATCAAAGTGTCTAATTATTTTTTATTTTTTATTGTAAACGTCTTGTTTACTAATTTGGTATGTATTTTAAAAACAAATATGCCTCATTGAGTTTCTTGCCGTTTCTTCTGAAGTGATGTTAAAGAGTAACAGCATACTTACACCCATGATTGTTACATCCTTACATACATTGTCACAAACTTTCGCGTTTATGATATTAATAGGTAAGGAAAAAAATATATTAATCCCTACTAATATTATAAATGCGAAAGTAACTCTGTCTGTCTGCTACGCTGTCTCGCTAAAGCTATTGGACCGATTTCAATGAAATTTGGTACAAAGAAAGTCTGGAGCCTAAGAAAGGACATAGGCTACTTTTTAATCGACTGCAAAAAATGAGTTCCACACGGACGAAGTCGCGAGCAGAAGTTAGTATTGTATAAAAATAATTATCCATCATTACAACGGTAATAATGATAACATTTATATAATGTACACGGAAACATAATAATATAAACACAAAAGCATTAAATATTATCACAGAAACGATTGCAATAAACAGAGTGCAACAAATGACCTCCGGTTGTGCATTTTGAATCCAATTAGGTATGCTAACATACATAAATGCATTTATAAATGCATAATGCATATTTTATTATAGTGAAAGAGTACTATCGTGGAAACGGGTAATTCCAAGGGCGTTTATACCGCCGTTAGTACCTAGTTCTAAATATTGAAGGAATTGGTTTCAATCTATACTAATATTATAAAGCTGAAGAGTTTGTTTGTTTGTTTGTTTGAACGCGGTAATCTCAGAAACTACTGGTTATATTTGAAAATTATTTTTTTGTTGGATAGACCATTTATCGAGGAAGGCTTTAGGCTATATAACATTACGCTGCGACCAATAGGAGCGAAGAAACAGTGCAAAATGTGAAAAAAAAGGGGGAAAATAACTATTCCACGCGGACGAAGTCGCAAGCAGAAGCTAGTAAGATCTAAACGTGACCGAATTTATGCAATAACGACATATTTTGATTCCTGTCACTGTCACTTACAGAACGGTGCAATTAAATTTAAACTTAAAGTAAGTACACAAAATAGAGTGCAATTTCCACTTACCCAATAAAGAAATCTATAGTTACAACATAGTCAATCCTACGCAACCGTTTTACTGCAATTTACTTCATTTGTACATAAGTGAATTTTCTCTAGTGTAAAAGGGACGTATGAACACTGTTTTTTCTTTTGTTTACTTACGTTTTTATTATCAATTGTTTTGATATGTTTTATTATCAGGTGATATTGTGAAGGTTACCTACGTTATGTCACTTTTAAAGCAAGTAAAAAGTAGGTAAGTATACGAATCTTTTGGACAATTCTCACCAATCGATCTTGTCCCAAACTAAGCAAAGTTTGTTATTTATATAGGTACTAGATGAGAGATAAACATACAACAATCAAGACTCAAGAGCATATGCTCATGTTCATCTTACTGACATTTGACTCTATCAGAATTGGAACCCACAATCTATACTAATATAATAAGGAGGAAAGGTTTGTTGTGTGTATGAATTGAATAGGCTCCAAAACTACTAGACCGATTTGAAAAATCTTTTTACTGTTGGGAAGCTACATCACTTCAGAGTGACAAAGATAGGCTATAAAAAAAACATGATCTGAGCGAAGCCGGGGCGGACAGCTAGTATAATAATATATTTACATTATTTCATAATCATTAGCGAAAGTTAATTTAAAATATTATTATGCAAAAGACTTGGTAAACCCAATACCGCCTAATTGAAAATAACAGCTTCAGAAAATGAGAACTTCATAAGACTGAAGACAAGAATGAAGAATACCATCTTTGCATATTCTCACACGACCTCTGCTTATCATAATAATATAAATAGTAGTTCTGTTATTCTCAGCTTATCCAATGTTTTATCGGATAAATCAAATAGGACTTTAATACTTGTGTATTTTAAAAAGACTACATATAATAAAATAATAATTTCTGATGCCTTCGCGGTTATTACACATTGGAATGAAACAACTATTAACGGATTTAACTCGCGTATTTTTATTTTATTTTATTAGCTGACGTTTCGGATTCTTTACAGTTTCCATAATCGTAGTATGACTGAGCTGACAATAGTCTAACGCTAAAACTTTAGCGTAGCCAATACATATAATTTACGTTCATAATTTTCGCTTTCACGTACAGAAGATTTATATATAATATATATAAGTACATTACGCACCTAGGCCAGTAAAATAAAAAATGTCTCAGATAACATGTAATTGTCGTCAGAGGCGAAGCCGAGGTTGACAAAAATGTGATCTGAGGCTTTTTTATTTTACTGGCCGAGGTCAGTATACTATTTTTCAGTTCGACGAAGCCAGAAAGCGGCAATTTCATTTAGCGCAGCGGCCAGAAAGTTGGCGCTTTCTGGCCGGAGGACGGAAAATTACATTACATATTAACATTTTCCCTGTACATAATAAAAAACTTTTTAATTATTTAAACTGTTATCACGTAGAGCATTTCTAATAATGTTTTTTTTTTAAATAAACACGATACGAGGTTTAAAACAGATCGTTAAAATATTAATTAAATTAAAATCATTACGCCGTTAAATTTTTTATAGACCGAAACTTTAATCGCAAATCTATACTAATATTATAAAGCTGAAGAGTTTGTTTGTTTGAACGCGCTAATCTCAGGAACTACTGGTTCGAATTCAAAAATTCTTTTTTTGAGGAAGGCTTTAGGCTATATAACATCACGCTGCGACCAATAGGAGCGAAGAAACAGTGGAAAATGTGTAAAAAACGGGGAAAATATGAAGCCTTATGAAGTATTACTATTCCACGGGGACGAAGTCGCGGGCAAAGCTAGTTGTAGATACAAGACAAATAGGACTTAAAGTAAAATATTATATAACTCTATAATGTATAGGTACTAAACAATCAAATTTACGAACAAATAAAGGAAACTAACGGAAATTTACTTGTAAACAAAATAAATAATCTGGCGTAAAATTACATCAATTAGCGTAGCGTAAGATCAACAAAGCGTAAATACCATAATGGAGAAATATTGTCATTGTCTCAGTGAAAATTATTGTTTGTAATCCTAACTAATATAATATACTTATGCAAAAGTTACTCTGTCTGCCTGTCTTGCTTTCTAAAACTACTGAAATTTGGTACACAGATAGGCAGAACCTGAGAAAGGACATAGGCTAATTTTAAATGCGAAAAAAGGATAATTACCAATTCCACGAGGACGGAGTCGCGGGTAAAAGCTAGTCTTTGTATAGAGTAATGATAACAAAACAAGTAGATATGTTTATAGACGCACTATAATGTGTGCCGTAATTCCCGTCATTAGGTAGGTACCTATCTATCTATACTAATCTATACTAATATTATAAAGCTGAAGAGTTTGTTTGTTTGTTTGAACGCGCTAATCTCAGGAACTACTGGTTCGAATTCAAAAATTATTTTGTTGGATAGACCATTTATCGAGGAAGGCTTTAGGCTATATAACATCACGCTGCGACCAATAGGAGCGAAGATACAGTGGAAAATGTGAAAAAAAAAACGGGGAAAATAACTATTCCACGCGGACGAAGTCGCGGGCACAGCTAGTAATAAAATACGCGAGTTAAATCTGTTATATTATTATAGTTGTTTCTTTCCAATAGGTAGGTTTTCAGTTGTTAGTTGAACATTTTAATACATACTGTAAACAAGAATCTTGTGATCTATATACTAATACCTATTATAAAGAGGAAAGATTTGTACCTATTTTTGTATGCTTGTATGTTTGTAATGAATAGGCTCAAAAACTACTGGACCGATTTTAAGAATTTTTTCACTGTTGGGAAGCTATGTTCACCCTAACATAGGCTATAGAATATTTTGAAAAAAAAATTAGGGATCCGTGCGAAGCCGGGGCGAACCGCTAGTGTTAAATAAAATGTCTAATAATACTAAATTGGGTTTTTTTGTGGTTTAAAGGTTAAAATATTGAACTTTAGATATTCCATAGTACAGGGTCATTCACTTCATTTGCAATCAATAGCTGATTAACATGTACAAGTAAGTATAATATATAAATATATACAAAAGAATGATAAATGTAAGTTATTTGAAAAGCCAGTTTGTAACGTGATTTTTTGTTAATGTTTTTTACGTCTGTCTTTGTTTAAGAGACATGTTATTATTTATTTATAAAATTTAAATCTTGTAGTTAAATATCGCAAATTAGCTTCGACAGACAGACTGACAGATATACATAGATATAGGGTTTCGATTTTAGCGTCCGTAATTTTTAAATTCAATTTTGAATTTAGTATAATGTTAAACTGCTACGAATATAATAACTGTAGGTAAAGGTTTTTTTTTAAAAAAGAACGCCAGTTAAGTCCGTTATAGTTGCTTCATTCCAATCCCTACTAATATTATAAATGCGAAAGTAACTCTGTCTGTCTGTCTGTCTGCCTGTCTGTTACGCTTTCACGCTAAAACTACTGGACGATTTAAATGAAATTTGGTAAGAATGTCTGAAGCCTAAGAAAGAACATAGGCTACTTTTTATCCGACTGCAAAAAAGGAGGAGTTCCACGCGGACGAAGTCGCGGGCAGAATGTATATGTAATAACCGCGAAGGCATCAGAAATTATTTTCATTCGACATTTTAGGTGACCAATTTTACGTAACAATTTAAAGTCTCCTTTTTATTCTTACTTTATTGGTACTGGCAAACTTACCTATCGAGGTAAAGTGCTTGTTTTATCACAAAAATTACATTTAATTATACTTCTTTCCTGTACTTATAGTAATTTAAATAGGTAAAGCGATAACATATTGGTAGGTATTTTTGTTTGTTGTTGACTTGAACCAATCTTTATTAAATTCAGTGTTATATCTTGAATATATTAACTGGTATTAAACATATATATAAATATAACTGGTACTATTTAAATAAAAACAGCGGAACGTTGTTACTGTCACTTTAATTAGAAAATAACTAAAAAACAATGTTGCCAGTATACAACATTCAGCAAAGGAAAAGATTATCTTTGTGATAATTGGAATGAAAGAACTAAACGGATTTAGCTCGCATATTTTATTTTATTGGCTAATGTTTCAAAAACTTTACAGTTTCCATATTCGTAGCAAGACTGAGCTGACTCTTATTAACGAAATGCTAAGTGATTAATTAAACATAATGCAAACTAAATGTACTTTGTATATTTTTTAAGTTCGAGTTTGAGCGTAATTGGGAGAGGTTATGAAGATACTTGGGGTTAAAAAAGGGTTGAAATTTTTTACCGTCTTATTAAGAGAAGAAAATTATGAGTCTATGAATACAAATGGTATAACAGGCAAGGTCACTATTGGGCACCCAACAAGTGATATGTTAATTTAAAACACCTATTTATAGTAATTTACTATTTTATTGGACTTTAGCGTTAGACTATCAGCTCAGTCGTGCTACGATTATGGAAACTGTAAAGAATCCGAAACGTCAGTAAATAAAATAATAAATAAAATACGTTAATAGTTGTTTCATTCCAATCCCTAGGTACTAATATTATAAATGCGAAAGTAACTCTGTCTGTCTGTCTGTTACGCTTTCACGCTAAAACTACTAGACCGATTTAAATGAAATTTGCTACAAAGAAAGTCTGGAGCCTGAGAAAGGACATAGGCTACGTTTTAACCGACTGCAAAAAGGAGGAGTTCCACGCGGACGAAGTCGCGGGCAGAAGCTAGTGTGTAATAACCGCGAAGGCATCAGAAATTATTAATTTACTATTTTTTTATTCACTCTTTATTGGGCAGTAAAACTTGAATGTACAAACACTCAATATAGGCCAAAGGGCATAGGGCATACTCTACTAGTCAACCTTTGAAATATGCTTTTCTAGAATAGTGTCACAACTCGAAATGTATAACCATTTTGAATTAAAATTTATATGTGACGGTTCATGATCTAAAATGGAGTAACAAATTATTTCGAGTTGTGATACTATTCTAGAAAAGCAGTAAACAAAGAGCTTGTGTGCAAATAAAAATATAGGTAACACAAATACAAAATGAATATTACACAAATTATACTATACTTACTTACCTACTATAATTCTTCGCTTTTGTATTCCTTATTTTACAATTAAGTAAACAACTAAAACTCCATTAACTTCTCCATTATTTTACTTAACGGATAATAAAACACTTTACACTTAAAAACGATTCCCAAATAAAAAGATTCTTAAATTAAACGCGAGAAGTTAGCCACAAAAATACACTAATATTCAAATTGGTTTTTGAATACAGAATGCGCGAAGTTAGCCACAAAAAAGATCTATATTCAAATGATTTTCGTAAGACCGCAGCTAAGTTCGCTCTATCACAATACTACTACAACTGGTCACTTGTTCGATACAACATTGAGTGAACGTGCGTCGACGAAACGGCGTAAGCGACAACTTATGACGATTTCATTGGCGTTCTATTGCATCTAGCAATATCCTTGTATACCTTATCATAGTAACTATAAGGCAATGTTTTGTTACTTGTTATCCTTTTAAACTATGAGGAAATTATGCAATGAATTTGTAGGTATAAACAATATACCTACTTACTAGTTTTTGTCTGGATACCTATTCGTTTACGTAGAATTAGCGCTTTGGGTACCTAGGCGAAATTTTGATAAAAACTATTTAAGTAGGTACCTACCATCAAATTTTTTCTTTTGACTTTATCGTGACCTTGATCATAACCTTATTTCACTCAAATTGGTTCATCCTACAATACATTTTAGAATGTGACGTTACTTAAAAATTTTGTTTGGTTGAGTACTAATATCAATATGAGTATACTTAGAGATATTATCGTTTATTGACCGATAATTCCTTACCTTATTTAAGTGAAATATTTAGATATAGATAAAACGTTTATTTTTATCTGTAAATGCATTTGACTTAACTTATAATTATACAAATAAAAGGAAAAGAGTTTACAGTTATAATTAATATAAAAAATTACTATATCGTTATGTCTATTAAAAATACCAAAATGTGAATATGTGAACTGCGTAGCAGACTCACATAAATTTATTACCTACTAGCGGCCCGTCCCGGCTTCGCACGGAGGGACTTAAGATTTTTTTAAGGCCTCAGAAACGATACTTTTCCCCCGTTTTTGAAACATTTTCGGTTACTGCTCCGCAACTATAAGACCTAGCATGATATTATATAGCCTATGTTACTCGGGGATAATGTAGCTTTCCAAAGGTGAAAGAATTTTTGAAATCGGTCCAGTAGTTTCGGAGCCTATTCATTACAAACATACAAAAATACAAAAATACAAAAATACAAAAATACAAATCTTTCCTCTTTATAATATTAGTATAGAAGTATAGATTTAACGTTTGGACAGCTTTACAGTTCCTTTATTCGTTGCAGAATAAACGATACGAAATTCTAATAATAATATTTTCTAGAATGCAAAACAGTCTCACTATGTATTTAAGTTTATTGTTTTTGTTTGTGTCATTCACGTTCATACAAATTATGCCATTCATACATACAAATGGACTTGAATGGACACTAATGACAAACTCATTTGAGTTATTTTTCTGTTGTTTTAAAAGTAAGTACCTAGTAAATTACGAAACGTTTGTTATGCAATAAAGGGACATAGGTATTTTCAAATTATATATTATTATTACTAGCTTCTGTCCACGACATCATAAGCCCCCATTTTACCCTTAGGGGGTGAATTTTCAAAAAACCCTTTCTTGGTGCACCCTGTTATAAAGAACCCCTGTACAAAATTTCAAGGTTCTAACCCTTATAGTTTGGACCCTGCGTTAATAATCTAAAATTATGTCAGTCGTTAAGTCAGATTCTCCTTTAATAAATAATTAGATAATAAATAATAGTAATGATTAGAATGAAACCACTTTTAACGGTCTTAACTTGCGTATTTTATTTTATTGGCTGACGTTTCGGAGCCTTTACAGATTCCATAATCGTAGCACGACTGAGCTGACAATAGTCTTATGCTAAAGTGGGTAATGATGTATCTGTACCTAGTTCTTTTACAATATCGTCATTAAAGATAGGTAGTGTTAAGACTATCGTCAGCTTAGTCGGCTACGAATATGTTAACTGTAAAGTGACGTGAGATAAATCCGTTATAATTAAAAATGTTCATGTTCAATCATTATAATGTTAAAAGTCATTATCGATAGCAGTGAACCCGCTAACTAAATAAAGGTAGGTAATCATTTCCGATGCCTTCGCGGTTATACACGACTTCGTCCGCGTGGAATAGTTATTTTCCCTATTAAATACAATCTATCAAATAATTAAAATTTTTGATATTTTTGGTTCAATACCATTAGTTTTTAATTATAATGATATTTTTGTACAAAGACAAGAGTAGAAAAAATATGAGATGGCGCTGAAGCGAAAAATTCGCATATAAACAATAAAGACCGAATTGAAAAGAGTAGAGAAATTCGATGACCTGTCAGTTGATTCCCATAGTGTAATGGTTAAGCACGCTGCCGCTAGTAAAGACATAAGCGTGGGTTCGAATCCCACTGGGGGTCTAAGATTTTTTCTACTCTTGTCTTTGTACAAAAATATCATTATAGTTATTTTCCCTGTTTTTTACACATTTTCCACTGTTTATTCGCTCCTATTGGTCGCAGCGTTTTTTTCAATTCGGACCAATAGTTCCTGAGATTAGCGCGTTCAAACAAACAAACTCTTTAGCTTTATAATATTAAAGTATAGATTGGAATGAAACACTTTAAACGGATTAAATTAAGATTAAATTTACTTACAATAAATTAACAATGGGACACAAAAAGTATACTTTCCTCGACACTCGAAATAACACTGATAAACAAGTCTATCGCCTAATTAGGCATTATCTATGATAAACATTTCATTAATTACTTAACATCCGTTATCTATAAGATTTTTGGATTTAAATCCTATTTATCTATAAAAATATCATCAATATTAAATAATTTCTGAGGCCTTTGTCGTCATCAGAGCTTGAAATAGGTATAGAACCTATGTACTTACCAAAAAAATATTGTGATTTTTACACATTGGAATGAAACAATTATAACGGGTTTAATTTAGTCTTAGACTATCGTCAGCTCAATTGAGCAACGACTGTGGAAACTGTAAAGTTTTCGAAACATCAGCAAATAAAATACAATATGCTAGTTCAATCCGTTATGGTTTTTTTCATGCCAATATATTTTTTAAATTTAGGTTTTAAAAGCTATTATGAAAGTCAGAAAATACTACCGTTTCAGAAAAAACTAACTTAAAAAGAAACGGCAAGAAACTCAATGAGGTATATTTTTTACAATACATAATTAGGTATAATTTATCCTTACAAACTAAATTAACAAAAAACACTGAAGATGTTATTTAAACATTGAAATAAAACAACTTCAAATGGATTTAACTCGCGTATTTCATTTGTTTATTTATAGTTTCATTCCAATGTGTAATAACCGCGAAGGCATCAGAAATTATTATGTTATAAAGTCAATACTTACAATTATCAATTCACCAGATATATTTATTTGTCAAACACTTACTATTACAATAATATTAATATCAGAGACAACGGTTCGAGTCAGTAAAATCAATATAACTAATGCTAGGCAACGAACAAACAAAATCAATGTATCGTAATGATTAGTATGACCCATTTCTTCTATTACACGTCATGACCAATTAATGTAACTATCATTGGTATATACTATTTATTATTATAGGTATTTATTAGTAAGTAGAAATACTAATAATTTCTAATGCCTTCGCGGTTATTATACATTGGAATGAAACAACTTTAAACGGCATTTAGCATAAGACTATTGTCAGCTCAGTTGTGTTACGATTATGGAATTTGTAAAGGCTTCAAAACGTCAGCCAATAAAATAAAATACGCGAGTAAAATCCATTTTCCGTCCTCCGGCCGGAAAGCGCCAACTTTGTGGCCGCTGCGCTAAATGAAATTGCCGCTTTCTGGCTTCGTCGAACAGAAAAATAGTATACTGACCTCGGCCAGTAAAATAAAAAAGCCTCAGATCACATTTTTGTCAACCTCGGCTTCGCCTCGGACGACAATTACATGTGATCTGAGACATTTTTTATTTTACTGGCCTCGGTGCGTAATGTACTATTAAAGTTGTTTCATTCCAAAGAAGAAATATTATATTTTATTAAAGCGAAATTATTAATATTGATTTATATGAACACTAGCCCACCCCGGCTTCACACAGGTGCTATAAATCTTCCATTTAAATCACTCTATCTGATAAAAAAAGCTTCAAAATCCGTTGCGTAGTTTTAAACATTTAAGCATACATAGCAGCGACAGCGTCT
Source organism: Polylopha cassiicola (assembly GCA_038024825.1). Lineage (NCBI taxonomy): Eukaryota > Metazoa > Arthropoda > Insecta > Lepidoptera > Tortricidae > Polylopha > Polylopha cassiicola. The sequence goes on along the minus strand of CP149053.1, from coordinate 1,961,147 downwards.
TCGTTTTATACTATGTAGTGAAGTATTTATTAGTAGAAATACTATCATATTATTTATAAAAGCAAACATATAAATATTGATTTATATGAACAAGATATGCTTACTCCCTCCACCGTTACTTTAAAATCTGTTCCAAAATATATCTTTACTATGTGAATACACGGCATTAGTGTACCTAGACAGCATTTTATTGAAAGCATCCTATGTATGTCATTATTGTTTCGAAACATCAGCAAAATAAAATAGTACATTACGCACCTAGGCCAGTAAAATAAAAAATGTCTCAGATCACATGTAAAAAATGACAAAAATGTGATCTGAGGCTTTTTTATTTTACTGGCCGAGGTCAGTATACTATTTTTCTGTTCGACGAAGCCAGAAAGCGGCAATTTCATTTAGCGCAGCTGCCAGAAAGTTGGCGTTTTCCGGCCGGAGGACAGAAAAATAATATTACACGAGTTAAATCCGTTCATAGTTTCATTCCAATGTATATCAGCGGCATCAGAAATGATTAAGTTCTCAAATCTCAAGTAACAGAGCAACCTAACCCAAAATCGCTTCAGACAACCAGACAATAATCGCCAATAAAAATTATATACGCGGGCATTCCCAAATGAAACAGTATACTTTGGCATCCCGCCAATGCAATTATATCTCCAGTAAGTGGGTCCCCATCTAAATAACAGTTCACGGTAGATTACCTTTGTGTGGGATTAAGTACTGCGTTTATGGGGACTTTTAACGGGTTCGAGTTGTATAGACGTTACTTAAGCTACTCTTATGTGAGTTATAGTTGTAGGGTGTTTTGTAAGCTTGGATGTTATAGATTTGTTATTGCTGACTGAGCTATTTAAAAGTTGTGTTGTAAATCACTTAAGCGTTAGACTATCGTCAAGTCAACGCTACGACTATGGAAACTGTAAAGTTTTAGAAACTTCAACCAATAAAATAAACTACACGAGTTAAATCCGTTTATAGTTGTTTCATTCCAATGTTAAATGAAAGAGTTATAATTGATTTACTTACTTACGTTTAAATAAAATCAATAGTTTATGCTTTAGGTACCTATAGTTGCATGATTCTAATCACTTGAAATATCTAATTAGATTGTTGTAAATAAATTTATTTTAACGCAAAATATATTTAGAAAAATTGGCTAAGCATAGGTAGGTAATAATTGATAGGTCTCAGATTGACGGCAATAATACTTAGAGTTTGTATCCACGTAATTCTAAACAAACTAAAAGTTACAGGAAATAATAATTATTTATATATAAAAAAGTCACCTACAAAGCAATGACTATTATTTAAGCAGTCATGACACAAAATAGTCTTAAAAAGATATACTCCTGCGAATTTTGATTTATCGAAATCCACTACCGAGAAGAATTGCTCAGCAAAATTTCACAGGCGCTCAAGCCAAATTCAAAAATGCAAAAATATTCATAACCTAATAATCGCTTAGCTACACTTAGCTAAGGGTGATAAAATACAGTTCTACTGTAAGATTATATTGGCTTGAAGCCAATTTTAATTTCGGATAGAGTGTTACACATATCTCTCGGAGATACGGCCCAAGTGCAGTGTAAATATGAGAGGCGCTGTGTATCTTCTGGATTATGCAGTGCAAGTGTGTTAAGAAATTGGACTTGCAGATTTGTTGGGCGACAAGTTGAGGATTTAAGGTTACGTGTTGTGTGTTGTTGCTTTTAAAATTTATAGGCTATTTTAGTTTTATATGGGTATTTAAATGGGTCTTAATATTGTTATAATTTCTGATATTTTCGCTGAATCTACCTGTATTTTATAATGCAATAAAATAATTATGATAGATTTAACACGCATATTTTATCTTATCTTATCTTACATATAATAAAACAGTAGAAACCGCGTGTCTGTACAATTGAAATTTTTAACAAAAAATGGGTGTGGACAATAATAAAAGAGTAACAGAACACAAAAATGATTTTTTAGATTTTCTTTTCTGTCTGTCTGTCTGTCTGTCTGTCTGTCTGTCTGTATGTATTCGCTAATCTTGAAAACTACTGAACAGATTTTGACGCGGCTTTCACTAATAGATTAAGCTCTTCCCTGAGCAACATATAGGCTTTGTTTCATCAAAATCGGATGTCAAATAAAAAAGCTATCGTCTTTTAAAGTTTAAAGGTAATATACATATAATAAAACAGTAGAAACCGCGTGTCTGTACAATTGAAATTTTTAACAAAAAATGGGTGTGGACAATAATAAAAGAGTAACAGAACACAAAAATGATTTTTTAGATTTTCTTTTCTGTCTGTCTGTCTGTCTGTCTGTCTGTCTGTCTGTCTGTATGTATTCGCTAATCTTGAAAACTACTAAACAGATTTTGACGCGGCTTTCACTAATAGATTAAGCTCTTCCCTGAGCAACATATAGGCTTTGTTTCATCAAAATCGGATGTCAAATAAAAAAGCTATCGTCTTTTAAAGTTTAAAGGTAATTTTTCTATAGGAGATTTTATAGTTACATAATATAGTACTAGATGGCGCCTCAAGGCAATTAAAACGCGCTATAGCTTTTTCTCTGAAAAGTATAATAAATACAAACTGGTTGTTTCTCTACGTTTAAAACTATTTAATTTTGTTTGTCTTGCGATTCGGTTAGTTGATGATTTTGATGTTATACTTGGATATGAAAATACGGACTCTGAACTTGCTTTGTGAATTAGTTGAAAAATATCGGATATAATCTATAATCTAAAAAAATATTGCCTACCTACGTAGATTTATTGAAATAAATATATGTATTATTGTATTGTATGTATTTGCTTTGATTTTAAAAATGCCCAGACGAAACGCTTACAACGCATCGCTATTGAGAAATCTTACTCCGCCTAAATTGTGCAATGGAACCCGACTTAGAGTAACGTCTTTACAAAGAAACTTAATCGAAGCTGAGATTCTTACTGGATGTAGTGCAGGTGAAACTGTATACATACCACGAATACCTACCAATCATCCCCAACAATTTCCCATTCCAATTCAAACGGACACAATTTCCAGTGTCCGTTTGCTTTGCTATGACAATTAACAAGTCTCAGGGGCAGACGCTAAAGGCTGTTGGAGTTGATCTCAGGTCGAATTGTTTTTCACACGGCCAACTATACGTGGCTTGCTCGCGGGTTAGTAATGCGGATAACCTTTTCATATTAGCCCCAGAAGGAAAAACTGTTAATGTGGTTTATAAAGACATTTTATAATTTACATTTGAAATATTAAATACATACCTATATTATATTGTTTATATTATTTGTCTGTCTATCTGTGTGTTCCGGCTAATCTATAAAACAGCTGGACTGATTTGGACGGGACTTTCACTGGCAGATAGCTTATGTAATAAAGAGTAACTCATTTTAGAAAAAAATCTTTAATTATCCATACTTATGTCCCAGTACTTAAATTCCACGCGGACGAAGTCGCGGGCACAGCTAGTTTTATATAAGAACCTACTCACTGACGTTTCTTTTGTACTAATAAATAAAAATGAATGTCTAATCTAAAAGTGTACCATCAAATAAAGGCTTTCACGGTTTAACATTTGACAGCTGTCATAAAACTGTCAACTGTGTATACAGTGAGCACTGACAATGAAACAAGTAAATGTGTTAGGTATGTGCATAAAAGTGTGCCAATAAATATAGGCTCATATCGCTCAAAACTTGACAAATGATAGCTGTATATTTACTTAGGATATGTCTACGGTACCGCTTTTTAAGCGTAGGTAACTAAAATGGATTTATTTTTAAATTATCTGTCAAAACAAAACATTTGGACAACGGATTTTAAAGTGAAGGCTATTGCTACCCAACTAGCACACGAGTAAAGGCTGTGCAAGGGTGATTGCTCTTATTCAGCCTTTGTACTGCTTATATAGAGCTTGTGTGCAAGGGCGTGCATTCCATATAGGCACAATGTCATAAATGTATGGAGTGCCTACCCTGACGCCAGTATATATATTATGCACCCCACTGCACGCGCCTGCTTGGGTATGAATCAATGGTAACCATAAGGAGAAGCAATACTTCATCTCTTGATGACACGTCATAAAGTCCAATCATGCATTCCATTACATTCGACCATCGAATTGATGACACAATTTGTCAAAATTACAAGCCACTCTCGACCTTACACGTGTGTAACATGGGGTATAATGGTGTGCATAAATTTCGATAGACAGTCTCGATATGTTTGTGACTACGTATTTGGGATATTTGGAATTTTCAAGGACGAAATGTTTAAGTTGAGCTTTATAGTGTACTAGCGACCCGCCCCGGCTTCACACGGGGGCTATAAACCTTCCTTAAGAATCACTCTATCTATTAAAAAAAACCGCATCAAAATCCGTTGCGTAGTTTTAAAGATCTAAGCATACATACGGACATACAGCGAAAGCGACTTTGTTTTATACTATGTATTGATAAATAAGGAATTCTTGTATACCTACCTATGCGGAGTTATTGGAAAAAACGGTACCTATAAGTTCTATACATCTATTTACTGTAGGTAAGTATGTAGGTATAGGTAATTGGGTAGGTAATGTCCTTTTTTTTTGCTCAAAAACAATTCATTTTTTATCAAACTACCTTCTGCCCACGACTTCTCCTTCGTACGGCAAGCACCCTCGTTTTACCCCTCAGGGGATGAATTTACACAAATCCTTTCTTAGTGCTCCTAGTCAAAAAATCCAGTTTCTAATTATTATATTTTAAGTCCTTCGATGATTAAGTGATTCTAATGAGTCAACTCCTCCTTTTATATACTTATACTAGCACCTCGGCATCCCACGGATCCCTATTTTTTTTAAATATAATAATAATTTTTTAAATCTTTGGGGAATATAGCTTCCTAACAGTGAAAGTTTTTTTCAAATCGTCCAGTCGTTTTGGAGCCTTCATTAGGTACTATTTAATACAAATAAACTAACACATCTTTCCTCTTTATTATATTACTAGCGGTCCCGGCAGACGTCATCCTGCCCGTTCGAAATTCAAATTAGGTAACTTTAGTTAGACAACGTTTGTATGGGAAAAGAAAAGGGCTGTTTTTAGGGTTTTCCCGGCAATTATTCGATTTTTTTCTCGCCGTAAGAACCATCCTTGGACTTCAACGAACATTTTAAAAATAAAATTGGCCAAATTGGTCCAGGCGTTGTCGATTTATGCGCTTACCAACACATTTTGCGATTCATTTTTATATATAATAAAATAAAATAAAGAAGAAGAAGATTTATATATGTAGATATAGTACAGAAACACTGATAATTAGTATCAGCATTGCATCCGTGGAAAGCCGGGGCGAGTCAAAAATAAAACAGAAAGAATGTCCTTTCATGATTCATTAAAATGTACTCACACTCCTGTTGTTGCAAAGTGCCTTCATTTCCGGATATATTTCAAAAGATAAGCTTTAACATTGTATTTACATTTTATTATCTTCAATGCTGTTTTTTTGAGTTAATTTAGAAGTTTATTAAAGTCCTAAATTCTTTGTAAGAATCAAATTTTGGTAATAGGAGCCGCGATAAAAAACCTAGTGACTTTGTTTTAGAATTTGCTAGATAACTAGTTACTACTGGTTAGGTACCTATCTTAATATAATAATTTCTGATGCCTTCGCGGTTATTACACGTTGGAATGAAACAACTATTAACGAAATCAACTCGCGTATTTTTATTTTATTTTATTAGCTGACGTTTCGGATTCTTTACATAAAATAATAATAAAATAAAATAAAAATACGCGAGTTAAATCCGTTAATAGTTGTTTCATTCCAATCTGTCGACAAGCAAAAGGTTCGTCGTTACGATATTATTTTGCTATCGACATGTAGAAATAAGAGAAGACATCGACATGACAAGATTTCTCGTTGTCGACAACGTTGATTTTTGACAGATCATCGCGAGAATAAGACGATATCGACATGACGAGATGTCGACTCGACAATTCATCATAGCCTCGCAGGGTTTTTACTGAGACTCCGCTGTCCTTCCGTCCACCTGTCACCAGCCTATATAATAATATCACTAACCGTGATAGTAAGTTGAAATTTACACAGATGATAAGTATATATTTCTGTTGTCTATGTTTTGAGCTTTGTAAAGTTTTATTTAAATCAATAGAGTATTTTTTGCATGAAAGAGGTTATAACACAATTATAATAATATAGCTTCTGCCCGCGACTTCGTCCGCGTGGAATTCCTCCTTTTTTGCAGTGGGTTAAAAAGTAGCCTATGTTCTTTCTCAAGCTCCAGACTTTCTTTGTACCAAATTTCATTTAAATCGGTTCAGTAGTTTTAACGTGAAAGCGTAACAGACAGACAGACAGAGTTACTTTCGCATTTATAATATTAGTTAGGATTATTATTTAGATAAGAATAATAATAATAATTTATGATGCTTTAGCGGTTACACATTGAAATGTAAGTACCTATTATACAGTAAAAAAAACGCAATATTCATCTGGTTGTTATAAAAAAAACATTTCGGCAATTTCGACAGTGAATATTAGACAAAAAATGACGTCATCTTCCAGTCTCATCATTTAGCCAAACTTATTAACAAACCTTCAGTAAACAAGAACTCATAAACTCAAGAAACCACTAAACCCCCGTAATAGTAAACCAGGTCCCTTTAATATACACGTCAGCCCTAAACCTTAATAGTTACTAAGCTTCATTGGGCAACAAATATAAGGGCAGATATTAGTCGGCGTTTGTGGAAACAGCATATTTCTTCGTTAGTAGGAACGAATACCTAGCGATTACTCACCTACGGCGCTAATAGCTAAACGTTAAACACTGACGTCGAAAAATGTTCCTGTGAATTTGTGGTGAGGATAAATATTAAGTGTTAATAATTTGGGGGTTGGTTGTAACGTTTTGGTTTGGTATTTGTCTGAATACATCGTAATGGTGGCGTGTTTTTTTAAATGGCGGGATTTGGTGTCGGAGGCGTTTCTTTTTTATTTGTGTATTTTGTTTTATGTACCTAAATAAAAATGAATCACAAAAATGTAGGTATGATCGACTGCACCGCATCGAATAATTATTTTTTTGTGTTTTGTTGCTAGGACACGGTTTGTATATAACGAAATTAAAAAAAGAATAATTAACACAGTAGATTTTTATAATTTGATAATACCTACAAAAAGTGACAGTACGTGACAGATAATAAAAACAAGAATTATCCAATTTTGTCCAGTCGCTCAAAAGTCAAATGTTATGCGCATAGGTAAGTAGGTACATCATACATTTTGGCGATTCATTTTTATATATCGCACACCTAGATCTAAAGGGAGCTAACTCAAAAATCTGAAGATTTAAATTAAATACACGCTAAAAAAAAGATTCCGATTCCTTACAAGAATTTCGCCTCTCCCGAAAAAGTTACCTTTTTTGAGTTGGCTCCCTTTAGATCTAGGGGTGCGATATAGATTTTTGGTTCACACGTTTACTTACTTTTCCATAGCAAGGCCTACTTAAAATAAAAGTAATCATACTTGATCTCTGTAAGTGAATGATTGATTGAAAAACGAATTAAATCGTACGGATTCGACTCAGAAATAAAACGTCACGTAACGCTCGCACTGTCATTTGTTCACAACTCAATTGGCTGTCAAACACAATGACACAGTCTATTTCTGTTTCAATCAATTGCACAGAATTGATTTTCATGAATGTTAAATTAAAAATTTCATGAATTGTAAAATGCTATTATTTTTCTTTTGATATTGGATAGCGTTTTAAATATTTTTATGAATATTTCTACCGATCGAGGAGAGGTGTTTTCATGGTTGAGCAATTATGTTTCTTGTGTGATTTGATAATCATAATTATGACAATTTTAAGTTTGATTTTTATTATTGCTATGTACATAAGCAAGCATAAGTATTAATAGACATTAAATACCTGTTTTAATTTATATCTTTATTAAATAATCTCACTTTTCTGTAAGTTGAAGCGACGAATTGGTTTACATGTTTGTTCGACAATTACTTCAGTATTAGACTTATCAGCTTAGCTACGAATATGGAAACTGTAAAGTTTTCGAAATGTCCGTTATAAAATCCGTTATAGTTGTTTCATTGCAATGTATAACAACCGCGAAGGCATCAGAAATTATTATTAAGTACCTACTAATGTTATAAAGAAAACTGCTATCTATACTAATATTATAAAGAGGAAAGGATTGTTTGTTTGGATTGAATAAGCTCCAGAACGGCTGGACCAATTTTAAAAATTCTTTTAACTATTCCCGAGAGACATAGGCTATAAAAAAGATGATCCGTGCGAAGCCGGGGTGGACAGCTAGTCTTTCATAAAGGCGTTTTTCTCCGTTAAACTAAACCGTGCCTCTTTACGGCGGGAGGTTTTGACGCACAAGCAACCGCCCATAAAACAAGCCTTAAAATATGAGCGGCAGAGCCTTACAAGCGTCCCTTAATATTGAATGCTGTTGGTATTTCACTAAATATTACTGATTCATTGTAGGTACGGTTATCTTTATGTTTCTCTTGGGGTTGTTTACGATTTATAAACGTCAAATTGTTATTTAGTGCTTTTTAAAAGGTTGTTTATGCTTTTGCTGTCACTGACAGAGATTTGACATGAATATCAAAAAATTGAATGTTTGAGTTATGTATAGGTACTATCGAATTCCGTAGGTATAGCAAAACCTACCTACCATTAAAAAATATTTAAACTCGTCTTGCTTCATTATAAAAAGTATAAATATACGTATAATTTAGCATAAATGCAATATTATATTTATTATGATGACTGTTTATTAGTTAGTTTGTTAAGGTATATTAAATGCGACTAATATTCCATACAAAATAATAATATTATTTATTAGTTGTAAATATAGTTTTTGGAATAAATCGCGTATTTTATTTTATTAGCTGACGTTTTGGTAACTTTGCTGTTTCCATAATTAACTGAACCTCAAAAATTTCCGAAACATCAGCCTATAAAATAAAATACGCGAGTTAAATCCGTTAATAATTTTCCATTCCAATGTGTAATAACCGCGAAGACTTAAAAATTTAATATAGGTTTTGTTCAATTATTATAATTTTGCTGCAATTAGTAGAATAGTATAATTTCATTCGATATCATAAAAGTTAAGTTTAGCCTTACCTTTGATAGCTTAGCGTCTTAGTATTAGGTACCTATCTAATCTAGGTTTAATCTTAAAACCTAACTTTCGAAGTTTTAGAACTTTACCTCTATTTGCTTAAGTACCACCCAAATGAAAACTGGATTGGAATAAAACAAAGATAACGAATTTGATTCGAGTATATTAAATTTTACGCTGGCGTTTCGAGAACTATACAGATTCCATATTCGTAGCCAATGGAGCTGACGGCAATCTAATAAGAATGAGTGGTAGGAGCTGTAAAGTTTTTGAAATGTGAGCATTAAATTAGTATACGCGAGTTAAATCCGTTATAATTGTTTGATTGCAAAACCTATTAAAAAGCTTTTAATTAGCATTTTGTGTACTAAATTTAATTATTGTGTAAAATAATAAATAACAGCCAAATGTTTTGTTTTTTATTTTGTTCAGTCAAACATAAACATTAGTACTTACTATGTTTTGCTAAAAAAGATTTTTTTTTTAAAGTATATTAAATAAAGTGTCTCTCTCTATTAATCCTTGCCCCAGGTTATTGAACAAAATTAAAAGTGATTTTTCATAATAAAATAACAGTAATTCTTTTACAATTTTACCTGAAAAATAACATATACCTTGAGGCAATTAATTTGTAATACAATCCCTAATAACGTGAAGAGTGGAAGTAAATTAAGAAATTGATAGAAATCCGATGAAGCTCCTCGGTATTCGAAATTCTCTGAAGTTCATAATAATATTCTACTTAGCTAATAAGCTATTTTATTTCACAGAGAAAAGTTCAAGGTTTTCTTTGAAAATATAGTCAGAGGATTTCTTTGTTGAAATATATGGATAAAAATTACGCGGACGAAGTCACGAGAAAGTATCTAATATAATTATACAATAATATAATATGTTACAAATAAATGAGAAATATCTTTAAGTACCTAGTGTTAAATTGGTTATTTACAAAAAGTATTAATCGAATCGGAAAGTAAGTTTGTGGGGGTCAATACTGCCAGCTAGTGTCTCTCGTTTTCAAGAGAGGGCGCTGTTTTAAAAGTTTAATTCCAACCTAATTCCTCTTTATTTTTGGAAATATTTGATTGGCATATGCAGCCAATAACAACTAGCATCTACAGTACCTATAACCCCACTTTTTTTACCAGACTAATAATTATTATAAGTGCATGGCTGCATAACTCTTATTCTATGCAGATGAAGTTGCAGACAGAACCAAACTTATACAAATTGAAAACAGAATTAATCACAACTCATATATTAACCATAGCATGATATTCAAAATTGGACATTGCAGTTCATAACCTCCTAGCGAAAATTGCAGTGGAATTGAGAAAAAGCCAGTTGCATATGTCGCGAGGTATTGGCAACGTTCCACTGATTTGGCCACTTCACTCCAACTTCCGTACTTTGGTGGAAAAAGGTGGGAGCATTTGATGTACAATGCGGGGTTTTTAAGATACATTATTATGGTTAAATCTTACATTGATATTATAAGAAAGCTTTCAGTAAAAATCACTTTTAGGTACTATATCGGTAGTTCTTAACCTTTTTACGTCTTCACCCTTATGACATTAGTAGGGTCACTGATTTTACCCCTACTCCCAACGACGAACTTGCGCGCTTGTCAGTGTTACGCTGTGCTCAGACTTGTCACTTTGAAATTCGGTGTTCGAGACAACTACTGGGCTGGTGACAGCTTTAGACTATCGTTAGCTTAGTCGTGGTACGATTACGGAAACCGTAACGTTTTCGAGACGTCAGCCAATAAAATAAAATACGCCAGTTAAATCCGTTTATAGTTGTTTCATTCCAATCCTTTTATCAACTTCGTCTACCGCAATTATTATTCCTCTTCTTTTTATGACATTGACATGACGTTTAGAAGAACATTTTTGCAACTTCTTATTCGGCTAAATGAGAACCTTTACCAATACTTTTATCAAGAATAAAAACTTGACATTTACCTTAAACTGAAATTTAGTAAAGCTATTTTGATGACTCCAATCTTCATGAAAGGAACTAAGTCATTAACACCATTTTATTTCGGGTTTTTTGTCTCATTATTACTTTCAATCATACAGATTTTAATCTAATCGACCATACATGTGACTAGTCTTTTACTAAATCTAATTCTACCCCAAAATTGCACTTCAATGTACCGTGAACAGGAAAGTGGCTCGCAGGTCAAGCAGCCAAATCGATGGCAGCCCTCCGGGAGATTCATGTGGCCAACCACGCCAATATTGTTTAGGCCAAGAATTGTTTGAGCTACCAGAAATAAACCGCTTTTGTAGAACATTCTCGATAGTTTACATCCTTTGAGGGAAATTGTCAAAAGACTGGTGAGTTTTTTTGCTGGCAACTCTGAGGTTGCTTCGGAAGTTTGGTGATTGAGTGTTTTACGTTTAAGTGGTTTGTGGAAAAGGCTTTATCAATGTGTAGGTAATTGGAGTGAAGTTTTGAAAGAATTATAACGTCTATTATTATTTAATTATTGAAAAACCTATCTTAAAAAGTACGAGGACGAAATCACGGGTAAAAGCCAGTTTTTCACAAACAGAACTCTACCATTTCAAAAATAGTTTTTGTGTGTTTTATAAATTTCGTCCTGTATTTCTGACAAATAATCTTGTAATTATTAATATATCTTTATTAATTATTATCAACCGTTTGATTCGTAATAAGCTTCATATTAATATCTTCATACATCAGTATTTACGTGCTCTTGAGTAATTTTATCACATAAGTAATAAATCAAAAGAGATTGAGTCACTGCGAGATTTCGCTTTATTTTCACTGTTGGGAATATAAAATTATTATCACAATAAACCGTGACATTGAGTAATATTGGGGACCGTATTCCCTTATTCTGAATTTTTTATCATGCCAACTGTGACGTCATAAAGTGCAAACAAATAACTTGTCCGACACGGGGTGACCCTGGGTAGTATTTTTCTTTTTTCATGATGGAACTTTTTGGGTACCGTTTTTTATTGTGTTTGTGTAACATAATTTAATCAACTTTATTAATATAAGAAGGATTTTTTTTGACACAGATTACATGTAGGGGAGAGGGGGGCTAGAATTAACGGGGGTAAGTATTAACAAGTCTATAACTACTAAATTAAACGACGATACGGTAAGACGTTTAGGTCATAAGTTCGGGTGACGTCAGCGAACAAGTCACGACAAGTCGGTTGCCCGCCGGCTTCCGCGTTGTGCAGTTGTGGTACGGTGGTGCAAAAATACAGGTGAGCGAACATTTTTAAGTCTCGAATTTTTTGATTAATGTTTTAATTATTTGATTTTGTGATTGTAGATTTTTATATAATGCATGATTATTTAGTTGTTAATTAAATTCCCGTGTAATTTTATTAAATATACCTATAGTTTTTTTTTTATAATTAATTATATCCAAAAAGGTCCTCGGGGGCTAGTTTTAACAAAAGGAACGGGGTAAGTATTAACCCGTCTAATATTTGCCCCCGCGAAAGGTGTCACGGTACAAGAGTAAAAGAAGTATATGATTTAGCTGTGCAAGAAGTATTGAAATCCAATAGAAAATATTACCTACTACATTTTAAATGAAAAAGCCTTTTCTAAGACTGATTACTTAGTAACCTGAAGTAGGTAAGAATTTATGTTATTTGAGAGTTTTTATTGTTTTTTTTTTAACATTTGTATGTCAAAAAATAAATAAATTATCATTGTAATATTGTTTTGTTTTTTACTTATATGGTTAAATGAAATCATAACAAGTTTACTAGCGTTAATACTTACCCCCGAAACGGGGCAAGTTTTAACCGCTGACTTTTTTTATACAAATGCGTCTCCCTTCGAATCCAAGTAATTTAGATGAACTTTTAGCTTAGTATATGCAAGTCATATAAATTTCCGTTACTCGGGTATAAAAATAATAACATAAAGTTTTCAAATTGAGAAGCTAAATGACAATATTTAAAATCTGTTAGTACTAGCCCCCCTCTCCCCTACATCAGAACTTGTATTTTATTGTACTTCTATTCAGAGAGTTAATTAACAGTGTACAAATAGGTGGGGACCTATTGCAAAGTGGGGACTTTGCAGATGATAATAGCTGACAATAGTCTTATGCTAAAGTGATCACTTTAGCATAAGACTATTGTCAGCTCAGTCGTGCTACGATTAGGGAATCTGTAAAGGCTCCGAAACGTCAGCCAATAAAATAAAATACGCGAGTTAAATCTGTTTAAAGTTGTTTCATTTTATTTTTTATTTTTTTTATTGAAATATAGTATACTAGCTGTCTGCCCCGGCTTCGCACGGATCATCTTTTTTTATAGCCTATGTCACTCGAGAATAGTGTAGCTTTCCAACAGCGAAAGATTTTTTCAAATCGGTCCAGTCGTTTAGGAGCCTATTCAATCCAAACAAACAAACAAACAAACCTTTCCTCTTTATAATATTAGTATAGATAGGTACACTACGGAACCCTTGTTTAAACAATGTTTTGTTCTCAACCGTGACATAGCAGGAAAGTGTTTGACTGTTGTTTTGTAAAAGAATGCTTTGTTTTTGTAGGCTCTCTCGGCATTGTTACTTTGAAGGCTCGAAATGCGTAGTGGAGTCAAGAGGAGTTTAATGGATGTACAGTAAGAATGACGTCATCAACTCATGCCTACATAATTATATTAATACTAGCGTATTTGAAAGTTTAAAAGTTCATTATAGCAACTTTATTAATAGACCAGCGGTCCGCTCCGGCTTCGCATGCCTATGTTACTCAGGGTGAACGTAGCTTGCCAACAGTGAAAGAATTTTTCAAATCGGCCCAGCCGTTTTGGAGCCTGTTTATTACAAACAAACAAACCTTTCCTCTTTATTATAGTAGTGTAGAATAATGCTTGGGAAAGCAGTGCTACATTAATAAATTTTGACAATTGTAATATTTGCGTAAAGTTTTTTTAAATTTTCCTTTTACGCGTAAACTAGTTTTTTTTTCTTAACCTTCTAAAAATGATGACAAACGCAACAAAAAAAGAATAATTGAAATTGGTCCGACCGTTGTGGCGTGATGTCGTAACCAAATGAAATAGGGATTCATTTTAAAAAATATAAAAATATTTTTATATCTAAATAAATCAACCTAAAACAAATAGGCACTTAATAAAAGAAAAACAAAAATCATAGGGGCTGTTTTTTCAAAGTCACATTTTTTTTTTGTTTTTATTAGGCAAACCAACTAAATGTACATACCTACATAGTCATTACTCTTATATGCTAGTTATTATACATATTGCTTATATACATTTAACATAGTTTTTTTTGTAAGAAAACTAAACCATCCACAAATACCAAATCCACAGATAAGAACTCGCATCGGAACGGTAATGCCAACATAATAAAACGGTAATCCAAATCACAGGTAACGGTAAAATGAGGCATAGAGTGGAAGTTTCCGGTGACGAAAGCAATTTCCCATATTGCAAATATGGATAACGGAGTCTGACGTCACTTCCTTCGATATTCTTTGGTAACACCTAAGCTTTCTTATATATTTTCAGGTTGTAATATTTCTGGGAATATACGAAATATTCGACTGTATTTAGAGGTTAGATTTTACTGTGTATTTGTTATCAATACTAATATTATAAAGAGGAAAAGTTTGTTTGTTTGTTTGGATTTAATAGGGTCCTAAACGACTGGAACGATTTGAAAATTTCTTTCTATGTTGGAAAGCTACACTAAACACGAGTCGTATAGGATATAAAAAAAAGGGATCCGGGCGAAGTCAGGGCGGGCCGCCAGTGATTTTAAAATATAATGGTAGCTGAGGTACCGAATTTTTTTTAAATAGGATTCATACCTGGTGGAATGGTGAAAATTAGGGTTATTCATAGTTATAATAAAATTTTACAAAAATGTCCAAAATTAAAAAAAAAAAAAATTCTGGCAAACCACCCTTCACGTCATCAAAAATATATCTGCTTACCGGATATGGACATAAAAAATTATAAAAATCGGTCCAGTCGTTTTGCTGGACTTTAGCAACAAACACCGCGACACATGAATTTTATACATTATAATTATTATTTATATGTTTATCAATGTTATTTGTCTTGGTTGAATTAGGTACCTAATTGTTTCTTAAGTTAGACGATATTGCTATAACAATACGGAATTAATAAATCTAATCCATTAAATAAATAGACAATTTATTGGATAGAAATAAGAATTACAGAGCTTTTTCCGACCGTAGATCGTATTGTGGATTAAAAGACACATCTCTGGATTTATCTCCCGATTAGTTGATAAACTGGTACCTAATTATTAGGTGCGAGATTCGTTTAGGATATCCATTAGTAAGTAACCTTTATTCATTTGATTAATTTCTCGGAAGCGTTTAGGAATACTGCAGGTATGTAATACTTATTTTATTTTATTTTATTACGGCATTTATTGAAGCGGTTTGTTTTTACAACACACTTACTTATAAAAGAGACATTATTAACTTGTTTTTGGATTTATAATTAAATATTTAACAGCACACAGGCTTTTATATTTTTCAAAAGTTTATTATTATGGAAATTGTCTAGTCGTTTTGGAGCCTATTCAATCCAAACAAACAAACCTTTCCTCTTTATTAGGTATATTAGTATAGATAGGTACATAAATAACTACAATAGCTATTTATGTACCTACCTATGTTACTAAAATATTACCTATTGAAAATTATGAATGTTATTGAATCAGTAAGTACCAAGACCTCATATAAACTTTATATAACATTGTCGACGCGACCAAATTCACCTAAAATGTAAATATCGAACTTGTCCCTCG
This sequence comes from Polylopha cassiicola, assembly GCA_038024825.1. Lineage (NCBI taxonomy): Eukaryota > Metazoa > Arthropoda > Insecta > Lepidoptera > Tortricidae > Polylopha > Polylopha cassiicola. Next base: position 1,945,150 of record CP149053.1, on the reverse strand, counting down.
ATTTTGTCGAAAAATACATTTTCTCGCGTGCCAGCCATTAGCTAATGTGTTAATGTGAGGCCTTTGTGCAGTGTTCACGTCGGAAAATGTGATTCTTTACGCATAACACCACATGCCTTTGTGTGCCACGGTCGGGAACTGTGTGAAGAAGGCTGTCTTTTCTTTGCGTCATGAGGTTCCTCCTATATAACTTTTGACGTCATCGAGTAATACAAAAAATCCCCTTTTCGGCTCCCTTACTATTGGCATATTTTATTATGCGAACGACTTTCTCAATTTCTTACTGTCGTACATCACATGATTTTCGATTAATATTGTAAAACGCAAATATTTACTTGTTTTTATATGTGTAATAACCGCGAAGGCATCAGAAATTATTTATTATTTTTGGAAACCAAACAGAAAAACTATTGTATTATTTTATTTTAATTATTATATAATTATTCTATTGTTTTGTAATTAATGTACCTGCATTGACATAAAGTAAAGTAGGTAATTATTATTGTACTTACGTAAACGAAGTTTATAGTACATTACGCACCAAGGCCAGTAAAATAAAAAATGTCTCAGATCACATGTAATTGTCGTCCGAGGCGAAGCAAAGGTTGACAAAAATGTGATCTGAGGCTTTTTATTTTAATAGCCAAGGTCAGTATACTATTTTTCTATTCGACGAAGCCAGAAAGCGGCAATTTCATTGAGCGCAGCGGCCACAAAGTTGGCGCTTTCCGGCCGGAGGACTGAAAAAAATATTACCTACCTGCGCCATTTCGGAAGCGACGTCGCAACTGTGGTCAATGAGAACGACTCAACAATGCAACGTCGCATTTGACACGTCGGAGGTAATTTAGTAATAAAAATTCTTTCCTTGTTGGGAAGCTACACTATTCTCGAGTGACATAGGCTTTAAAGAAAGATGATCCGTGCGAAGCCGGGGCGGACAGCTAGTTCTATAATAAAGAGAAAAAGTTTGTTTGTTTGGATTGAATAGGCTCCTAAACGACTGGACCGATTTGAAAAATTTTTTCACTGTTGGAAAGCTACACTATTCCCGAGTGACATAGGGTATAAAACAGGTATCCGACCGAAGCTAGAGCGGGCCGCTAGTTTAATAGATTTTTAGAGTCCTAAAATTTGTAACAGATAAATAAATATTCCTAAACCTCCAAAATATTTCTTCATCGTGGCATCAACGTAATTCCATTTAAAGCTTTAGATGGAAGGCTTCCAAATAAACGGGAAAAATAATAATGGACTCAAAGTAAATAAATCAACTGTAATAAACTTATATTAGAATATAACAAGGCAACCAATTCAATTGGATTGTGGAATATATTATTTACTTTCGCGGTTATTACACAATGAAAAGAAACCACTTAAACGGATTTAACTCTCTTTTATTGTTAGCCAGGGTCAATGTAGTTTTTTAATGGTGAAAGAACTTTTGGAATCAACACATTAGTATTTTAGTTTATTCATTATACAAATACTAGTCTTTCCTCTGAACAACCATAAAAAATCGCACTTATTTTACATATATATTATTATGCCTTTTTGTGTTTTGTTTCTGTGACATCCGTTTAGGTTTAAGATGAAACCAGCGTTGTACAACGCACCCCCCTCCCCTCCCCCCAGGGCCCCTAGACAAGGTGCCAACGTTCAACGTTAACGTTAAACGAAACGACCAAAATGTACAGGATTTGACATCCGCGAACGTTTGTGACGTACGTGACAGTCGTTCGCAGATGTCAAATTTTGGTCGTTTCGTTTAACGTTAACGTTGAACGTTAGCGTTGTCTGGCCCCCCAGGTCACAACATGCATTGTACATAAAATAGTAACTAGTTATTGTGTATATTACTTATTGTCTACTAAATAAACTAATTCTTATTCTTATTCACTTGACTGGTTTTCTTTAATGAAAATAGCCGGTTCAATGGCGATAAATTGTGTATTTGGATTCTGTTTCTTAAAAAGTTAACTTATCGAAAAGATCGAATCTTACCCCTTTCTTGCAGCTGAATCAATACCTGTCACTAGCACACTGTAAATAGAGGGCCACGCCACAGCCTACTGAAGACAAGCCAAGTAGATATATGAAATACAATGATTACAATTTACAACACAATCCTATATTATTACAAGCGCTATAATAAGGACAAGCGGCCTGCCCCGGCTTCGACCGGATCCCTTTTTTATAACCTATGTCACTGGGGAATAGTGTAGCTTTCCAACAGTGAAAGATTAACAGACACACCTATTTAATATATTAGATAATAGTCGAGTGTGTTGTATAGACGACACATTATATAATAATATATTTGTATAGAAGTATAGACTTCTATGCAAATATATTATATAGTGTTACAACTTTTTTTTATTTAGCACTCGTGTTTTATAGTCATTGTAGGCCTGCCCTAATATTGAGTATTAGTGGCAACACTCGTGTCTATGGATGGGCGTGGTCGCGCGAGACGTCATCGAAGACCCGTGTCATTCGGCCATTTTGTTCTGAGCTATTGCTCCTCTTGCGCGTAAGCGCAGCCGATCCCAGTTTTTATTACGATGTTATCGTAGGTTATGGGTAAGTCTTCTATGACATGCTTTGTCTCGTTCACGGTAACGCTTGTCCTTCATTATTGTTTATTTTTGCAGGATTGTGACTTTGTGTCGAAAGAGAGGTTATAATTGTCACCTGGCTGTCGGCGTAGGACTTTTGGTTCCCTTTGGAACATCCTTTGCGCTGGCCCATCGGTGAGTAATCCCTGTTTCTCTCTTGCACAATAGTCAGATGAATTCTGTATTTAACTTCGTTATTTTGGTTTTAGGTTAGGTTAGGCCCGGAACGAGGGCTTCCAATAAAAATAAAGTGGTCCTTATTTTTATTGGAAGCCCTCGTTCCGGGCTGTTGGCGTGCAAAGGCACCTCTGTGGTATTCACGCATCCCCCGACGTACGTATCTGGCTGAGGCTGGTCCCACCTTCTTAATTTTCTTTTTATCTTTGATCATCGTATAAACATTATCCTTTCTTTTACAGGAACGGTTTCTTTATTCTACCGTTTCTTCTTTACTACGGCTTTCTTGATGCACCGGCTTTCTATATTTTCCGGCTTCTATATTCTTCGGGTTTCTTTATTCACCGGCTTCTTTTGACTCCGTGGCTTTCTTGGTTCCTTCTCTTTGTGTTGGTTCCAAGTACAAGACTTTCCTTCGAGGACTCCGCAGGGAAGTGTTTCACCCTCTATTTAATTTTTATCCCTCATCCAGACAAGCGCTGAATGAGGTTATTCTTTTTTAAATCGCTTGTGGCGCCCAATAATACTTATACTTAATCCTTTTTTAACTTTAAAGCTCCAAGATAACCCATATACCCCTGAGCTTAGCTGGCAATTCTTATAAATACTGTTGTGTCAACTATATACTACTTTAAGCTATAATACTTCTTAAAGTAAGGAAGCAACCTAGATTAGTATTCTAAGAATAAATAGACCTTTAATTATAATTCAACATCTTTATTTTTATAACCCTCTCCCTCCAAAAGGTAGAACGGTAACAATAGTGAAACTTGTTTAAGAGGGACCTGGATAAGTGAAAAACCTCCATATCTGGAACACATGCTGAGGTCCCGGCACCTTGGCTATGAATTACCTCTGTTAGTAAGACAAAAGCAACCTCTTTATCTGGGATAAGTTATTTCTATTTTCTTGTCATCATTACCTCTATAATTGAGAAGTCGCGTGTATTTATCTCTGTAACTGGGATAAAGTCAGTAGGTACACATAGGCTACCTCGGACCTCGGATGTCTCCTCTCTCTTTTACCTACTCGAACTTCTCTAAATCGGCCCTTATATAACTTAGTTTTAATGCGGTTTCTCTATTAATCGGGTATTTATTTAAAAAAGACCGAAACGAGGACAAAGTCTTTGTTATTACGAAAAAAAAACTAAAATTAACGTCAGTGCCCGAATCAGTAAAATAATCTGCCTCCAACTTTTAATAATTTTGTAAACGTCAACAACGAATTATTAGTTTCAGGAGAACTGTCTTTAAACCACATTTTTGTTATTTTTTATGGAAAATAGTGAATTGTTTACAAAATAAATACGTTGCTTTATTGAATACACCTCTATAACAGAGATTACCTCTTTTCTTACCTCTGTTAAGGAAACCCTCTGTAAATGAGACAGGTATTTTTTTATACCTAGATATCTGGGACACTGCGTAAGTGGAATACTTCTTTAAGTGAGACTAATTTACAGGCCCCTTGGAAGACCCAGTTAACCAGGTTTCACTGTATAATAAAGAGGAAAAGTTTGTTTGTTTGTTTGGATTGGACCGATTCAAAAATTCTATCACTGTTGGGAAGCTACACTAATCCCGAGTGACATAGGCTATAAAAAAGATGATCCGGGCGAAGCCGGGGTGGGCCGCTAATCACTACATAGTATAAAACAAAGTTGCTTTTTCTGTCCTATTTCCTTATGTAGGTACGCTTAAATCTTTAAAACTTTTTTAATAGATACAGTAATTCAAGAGAGTTTATAGCATCCGTGAGGCCGGGGCGGGTCGCTAGTAATTTATAAAATTGAATTAGCTGTCTAGCAGTGGATAGTTTAGCCTAGGAAGTAATAATATTGATTGAACACCCGCTAGACCTCGTAAATTATAGCAGGTTCAATAGGAAAGTGACGTTCTAGAGCAATGATCTAGAATGATCGAGAAAACTTGGACATTTTTACCGTACACGTTTAAATAGCTTACATTTATGTTGTTGTGTTTATCTATACTAATATAAGTACCTAATAAAGAGGAAAATATAGATACCTAACAAACACAAAAAGTTTGTTTGTTTGTTTGGATTGAATAGGCTCCTAAACTGACTGTTTTGAAAAATTCTTTCACTATTTTGAAGCTACACTATTCCCGAGTGACAGGCTATAAATAATGTCGGAATAAATTAAAAAAAAAAAATTTTATTTATCAAACCACTGAAAAAAACCCTCTATTATATAGGTACTACCTTTTAAATCTGTAAGTGCACATATTAATATTAGTAACAGAAATACGTCACTAACTAACTTAACTAAATAACTGGAAATTCATTAAAACCATTAGTTATCGAATAAATCATAACACACTTAACTAACAAAGTAATTTCATAAAAGGTTTTATTAATATCCAATAACTCAATCATTGGTTAAACCTAAAATAAACCTTACTCATAAGTTCAACATTCAATTAAAACTATGAATCAAATAAATCAACCCCGTACAAGTCGTAATTCGAAAAACTTTTGTTCAACTGTTCTAGCTAAAATTAAGTGATTTAAGACAAAAGAAAATCAACGAAAAATATCATCACTGTTAAGAAAACTGCTGTAAATACTTACACCTGATACTGGCTTTTTTAAATATATATTTAACTAGTTTCTGCGCGCGACTTCGTCCGCGTGGAACTCCTCCTTTTTTGCAGTCGGTTAAAAAGTAGCCTATGTCCTTTCTCAGGCTCCAGACTTTCTATGTACCAAATTTCATTTAAATCGATCCAGTAGTTTTAGCGTGAAAGCGTAACAGACAGACAGACAAACAGACAGAGTTACTTTTGCATTTATAATATTAGTAGGGATTTTAGAATAGGATACTCTTTTGAAAATCTTGCAATTTAGATATATAACGTAGTTTGCATAACTGTAAGTATAACACTTTAGCGTTAGATTATTGTTAGCTCAGTCATGCTGCGATTATGGAAAGTGTAAAGAATCCGAAACATCTACAAATAAAATAAAATACGCGAGTTAAATCCGTTAATAATTGTTTCATTCCAATGTATAATAACCGCGAAGGCAACAGAAATTATTATTAGTCTATATCTACTTAACAAAAATATTAAATTAACCTAAACATATTAATTATAACGTGTATATATTTCAAGTGTATATTATATTACAACGACAAGACAAACCTTTACCTATCCACGATGTTGTCTTAATAACTTTGAGCTGTAATAATGTGATATAACAGTGTTATTGTAGACTTTGGTGATATTTGTGCAGCCAGCGACGCTGCCATTAGACCGGTGGGAATCTTCCCTTATTGACACAGCTACTGGGAATGTTCCGGTATAGGATCTCAAGTTGAAGCATCTGTTTTAATAATTTCTGATACATTCGCGGTTATTACACATTGGAATGAAACAACTTTAGACGGATTTAACGCGCATATTTTATTTTATTTTGTTTGATTCTTTTAAGTTTCCATAATCGTAATACGACTGAGGCGACTACAGTCTAACGCTACAGGATAGCATTGTCAGTTATTGTCATTCTAACATATTTATTTTGTTAATTGGTAGGTATTTAAAATCTAACTGCAAAGGCTACAACTTGTAGTATTAATCTTTTTGTTCGGTATGTAAATATGAATTGTAAGAAATTACTAAGAGTATAATATTTGTATTTGCTTTTACACTTGTAGGTATGTACTGTTATACAGACTCTTTCTGATACTGTCGTTTACACATTCTAATAAAACAACTTTACTCGTAAAATTATTTTATAAATTAAAGTGAGGAAGGCATCAGAAATTATTGTGTATTTTTTTCAAGAAACACAATAGTCAGATGAATTCTGTATTTAACTTCGTTATTTTGGTTTTAGGTTAGGTTAGGCCCGGAACGAGGGCTTCCAATAAAAATAAAGTGGTCCTTATTTTTATTGGAAGCCCTCGTTCCGGGCTGTTGGCGTGCAAAGGCACCTCTGTGGTATTCACGCATCCCCCGACGTACGTATCTGGCTGAGGCTGGTCCCACCTTCTTAATTTTCTTTTTATCTTTGATCATCGTATAAACATTATCCTTTCTTTTACAGGAACGGTTTCTTTATTCTACCGTTTCTTCTTTACTACGGCTTTCTTGATGCACCGGCTTTCTATATTTTCCGGCTTCTATATTCTTCGGGTTTCTTTATTCACCGGCTTCTTTTGACTCCGTGGCTTTCTTGGTTCCTTCTCTTTGTGTTGGTTCCAAGTACAAGACTTTCCTTCGAGGACTCCGCAGGGAAGTGTTTCACCCTCTATTTAATTTTTATCCCTCATCCAGACAAGCGCTGAATGAGGTTATTCTTTTTTAAATCGCTTGTGGCGCCCAATAATACTTATACTTAATCCTTTTTTTTAACTTTAAAGCTCCAAGATAACCCATATACCCCTGAGCTTAGCTGGCAATTCTTATAAATACTGTTGTGTCAACTATATACTACTTTAAGCTATAATACTTCTTAAAGTAAGGAAGCAACCTAGATTAGTATTCTAAGAATAAATAGACCTTTAATTATAATTCAACATCTTTATTTTTATAACCCTCTCCCTCCAAAAGGTAGAACGGTAACAATAGTGAAACTTGTTTAAGAGGGACCTGGATAAGTGAAAAACCTCCATATCTGGAACACATGCTGAGGTCCCGGCACCTTGGCTATGAATTACCTCTGTTAGTAAGACAAAAGCAACCTCTTTATCTGGGATAAGTTATTTCTATTTTCTTGTCATCATTACCTCTATAATTGAGAAGTCGCGTGTATTTATCTCTGTAACTGGGATAAAGTCAGTAGGTACACATAGGCTACCTCGGACCTCGGACCTCGGATGTCTCCTCTCTCTTTTACCTACTCGAACTTCTCTAAATCGGCCCTTATATAACTTAGTTTTAATGCGGTTTCTCTATTAATCGGGTATTTATTTAAAAAAGACCGAAACGAGGACAAAGTCTTTGTTATTACGAAAAAAAAACTAAAATTAACGTCAGTGCCCGAATCAGTAAAATAATCTGCCTCCAACTTTTAATAATTTTGTAAACGTCAACAACGAATTATTAGTTTCAGGAGAACTGTCTTTAAACCACATTTTTGTTATTTTTTATGGAAAATAGTGAATTGTTTACAAAATAAATACGTTGCTTTATTGAATACACCTCTATAACAGAGATTACCTCTTTTCTTACCTCTGTTAAGGAAACCCTCTGTAAATGAGACAGGTATTTTTTTATACCTAGATATCTGGGACACTGCGTAAGTGGAATACTTCTTTAAGTGAGACTAATTTACAGGCCCCTTGGAAGACCCAGTTAACCAGGTTTCACTGTATAATAAAGAGGAAAAGTTTGTTTGTTTGTTTGGATTGGACCGATTCAAAAATTCTATCACTGTTGGGAAGCTACACTAATCCCGAGTGACATAGGCTATAAAAAAGATGATCCGGGCGAAGCCGGGGTGGGCCGCTAATCACTACATAGTATAAAACAAAGTTGCTTTTTCTGTCCTATTTCCTTATGTAGGTACGCTTAAATCTTTAAAACTTTTTTAATAGATACAGTAATTCAAGAGAGTTTATAGCATCCGTGAGGCCGGGGCGGGTCGCTAGTAATTTATAAAATTGAATTAGCTGTCTAGCAGTGGATAGTTTAGCCTAGGAAGTAATAATATTGATTGAACACCCGCTAGACCTCGTAAATTATAGCAGGTTCAATAGGAAAGTGACGTTCTAGAGCAATGATCTAGAATGATCGAGAAAACTTGGACATTTTTACCGTACACGTTTAAATAGCTTACATTTATGTTGTTGTGTTTATCTATACTAATATAAGTACCTAATAAAGAGGAAAATATAGATACCTAACAAACACAAAAAGTTTGTTTGTTTGTTTGGATTGAATAGGCTCCTAAACTGACTGTTTTGAAAAATTCTTTCACTATTTTGAAGCTACACTATTCCCGAGTGACAGGCTATAAATAATGTCGGAATAAATTAAAAAAAAAATTTTATTTATCAAACCACTGAAAAAAACCCTCTATTATATAGGTACTACCTTTTAAATCTGTAAGTGCACATATTAATATTAGTAACAGAAATACGTCACTAACTAACTTAACTAAATAACTGGAAATTCATTAAAACCATTAGTTATCGAATAAATCATAACACACTTAACTAACAAAGTAATTTCATAAAAGGTTTTATTAATATCCAATAACTCAATCATTGGTTAAACCTAAAATAAACCTTACTCATAAGTTCAACATTCAATTAAAACTATGAATCAAATAAATCAACCCCGTACAAGTCGTAATTCGAAAAACTTTTGTTCAACTGTTCTAGCTAAAATTAAGTGATTTAAGACAAAAGAAAATCAACGAAAAATATCATCACTGTTAAGAAAACTGCTGTAAATACTTACACCTGATACTGGCTTTTTTAAATATATATTTAACTAGTTTCTGCGCGCGACTTCGTCCGCGTGGAACTCCTCCTTTTTTGCAGTCGGTTAAAAAGTAGCCTATGTCCTTTCTCAGGCTCCAGACTTTCTATGTACCAAATTTCATTTAAATCGATCCAGTAGTTTTAGCGTGAAAGCGTAACAGACAGACAGACAAACAGACAGAGTTACTTTTGCATTTATAATATTAGTAGGGATTTTAGAATAGGATACTCTTTTGAAAATCTTGCAATTTAGATATATAACGTAGTTTGCATAACTGTAAGTATAACACTTTAGCGTTAGATTATTGTTAGCTCAGTCATGCTGCGATTATGGAAAGTGTAAAGAATCCGAAACATCTACAAATAAAATAAAATACGCGAGTTAAATCCGTTAATAATTGTTTCATTCCAATGTATAATAACCGCGAAGGCAACAGAAATTATTATTAGTCTATATCTACTTAACAAAAATATTAAATTAACCTAAACATATTAATTATAACGTGTATATATTTCAAGTGTATATTATATTACAACGACAAGACAAACCTTTACCTATCCACGATGTTGTCTTAATAACTTTGAGCTGTAATAATGTGATATAACAGTGTTATTGTAGACTTTGGTGATATTTGTGCAGCCAGCGACGCTGCCATTAGACCGGTGGGAATCTTCCCTTATTGACACAGCTACTGGGAATATTCCCGGATAGGATCTCAAATTAAAGCATCTTTTTTAATAATTTCTGATACATTCGCGGTTATTACACATTGGAATGAAACAACTTTAGACGGATTTAACGCGCATATTTTATTTTATTTTGTTTGATTCTTTTAAGTTTCCATAATCGTAATACGACTGAGGCGACTACAGTCTAACGCTACAGGATAGCATTGTCAGTTATTGTCATTCTAACATATTTATTTTGTTAATTGGTAGGTATTTAAAATCTAACTGCAAAGGCTACAACTTGTAGTATTAATCTTTTTGTTCGGTATGTAAATATGAATTGTAAGAAATTACTAAGAGTATAATATTTGTATTTGCTTTTACACTTGTAGGTATGTACTGTTATACAGACTCTTTCTGATACTGTCGTTTACACATTCTAATAAAACAACTTTACTCGTAAAATTATTTTATAAATTAAAGTGAGGAAGGCATCAGAAATTATTGTGTATTTTTTTCAAGAAATATAACCAAGTTTATAAGGAAAACACCCAAGCCTTTCGGTAACCGATCCGTACCCGTTAAGTGAGCACTTAAGTCGAGCGCGTTAAATTACGATGGATATAAAAATATAAAAAAACACTACCTTTATCTAGAGCAATTTCCGCGACGGCTCGAAATTACGGTAGATGGAAAATTTCAGTTTCAGGTAACGATCGTGCTATAAGTACAACGTAAGTATTGTAATACCGTACCGTGCGTATATGTACTTATAGTGTTACTTTACGGCATTATAATCTGTGTTAACGTATATTATAGTAATTTTATTATGCGCTAATTTCTGATGCCTTCGCGCTTATTATACACTAGCTTCTGCCCGCGACTTCGTCCGCGTGGAACTCCTCCTTTCTTGCAGTCGGTTAAAAAGTAGCCTATGTCCTTTCTCAGGCTCCAGACTTTCTTTGTACCGAATTTCATTTAAATCGGTCCAGTAGTTTTAGCGTGAAAGCGTAACAGACAGACAGACAGACAGACAGACAGAGTTACTTTCGCATTTGTAATATTAGTAGGGAAGTAGGGATTGGAATGAAACAACTTTAACGAATTTAACTCGCGTATTTTATTTTTTTGGCTGACGTTTCGGAGCCTTTACAGATTCTATAATCGTAGCACGACTGGGCTGACAATAGTTCGAAACGTCATCCAAAATATTTTTTTTATAATGCAATAGCACACTTGTGTGTGTTTGCTTTGACATAATTGTCAACCGATTTTTGTATTTTTTTTTATTGCATTTTTTTCTATTTGTGTAATAATATTATCGTGTGAATACTTTAGTATTTAAATTTTAGGACAAAAAATACCTAAGATAAGGCTTTTATTTAAAATCTCATGAAAAAAGACATTCAGAATTAAGTTGAATTATAACTACAACAATAATCATTGTATTCATCATAATTATTAAGTGTATTATTTATTTGCGCTTACACATGCTCTCTGTTCATCTCAATGGTTGACTGGTAGAGAATGCCGTATGGCATAAAGTTCGCCTTTTGTATATTACTTAGTTTTTTTTGTGCAATAAAGAATAAATAAATAAATAATCGCTTTAAGTTAAAAATATTAATTCAACCAATATATTAAATTGAGAGACGATCCAGCATACCAATTAATCCAGACAGGTATTATTAAAATGTTCTTAACCATTTAGATATTACCAAGAAATCATTCCAAATGTAATAGGTGACTATAATTTTATCTTTCCCTCGTAACCATTATAATATCAAGCTATTAGATTTTACAGTTCTTTCTTGAGAGTTTCTTTATGTAAGGGCAGTTTCAGGCGAGACTGGAACATTTTATTGGTTAGCTTTTGGCCGCGACTTTGTCTACGTTTTGAGCCCGTTAGGAGATTCATTTCAATAATGTTAAAGAATGTTGTCCTCTATAAATTCCCTCTCCTTTTTTTACCCCCTTAGGGGTCGAATTTCGCAAAATTATTACTTATCGGACGCCTACATCATACAAAAAACAGATCCTCTAAATTTCAGGTCTCTACGATCATAGATTTAGGCTGTGCGTGTATCCGTCAGTCATTCAGGATAAAGGATTTTATATATTACTAGCTTCTGACCGCGACTTCGTCCGCGTGGAACTCCTCCTTTTCTGCAGCCGGTTAAAAAGTAGCCCATGTCCTTTCTCAGGCTCCAGACTTTATTTGTACCAAATTTCATTTAAATCGGTCTAGTAGTTTTAGCGTGAAAACGTAACAGACAGACAGACAGACAGAGTTACTTTCGCATTTATAATATTAGTAGGGATTATAATGTATATAAGATATTATTATAAGATATACATATATAAGAGAACTCATTTTGGTCAAAATGGCATAAGTAAGCATTTTTCGCTTGCCACTTACTTTATGTTCTTAAATTGTTTTTAATTTATCTCCTCTCCGAATCGTAGAATAGGTAAGAATTAAAATATCTAAAAAAAAACCTTAGGTAGGTAGATATCATATTATATTTCTTATGGAAAGACGATTTAAGTTTCCTTTGCCAGACAGGACAACGTCTTTCTCTTAAAGAACTGCCAGAATTGTAAAATAACTTTAACATATTGACAAAGACCTGTTCCATCAAAAAGCGAAAAGCCATTAAAAAGTTATTATGTAGATACCATAAACTATAACGAGTAAAACATAACCTTAAGTTAGAAAGAAAATTTATAAAACTAATAGCAACATAAAACGTTAAGCAATCTACTAGAAGCGGGAACATTTTAAAACACGCCAGTAAACTGTTCTTGCAACGGCGTGTCTGAAAAATTATAAAGACTAGTACTTACATATAAAGCTAATAACACTTAGACTAGCTTCCTGCAGACTAGGCAAGAGATGAACTGTACCGTTTTTAAAAACTGGTACATGAAATATATTTATTAAGTGTAAATAGAGATGACAGGGTAAAGAGAACAAAATTCTATTTAGATTTTTTTCTTTTTTTAAACAAGCAAAAAATGACAAAGTTAAGTGTTTTAAATTCTTGTTCCGTTACGATAGGTATGGTACAATTTACCTATACCATAACATGACGTCACTAACCCCGACTCCCGAACTTTTGATGCGCTTATCTTTGTCGTTAATTGAATGAAAAATTTCGTATATAATGAGATAATATGATAAAATTTTTATCAGAAAAAAATAAATGCATATATTATTTGTATACCTTAGTGGTTATTACAAATCGGAATAGGTAAAACAATTACAACGTAGGTATTTAAGTTTCGAAAACATTACCATTCTCATAGCCGCAGCTGACTGATCTGTCAATAGTCTAACACAAACCACTTCACGCTAAATCCGTTATACTTAATCAATTTCATAATACATATTATTTAGTTCACTCTCGGTACATTTCCCAGCTTTATTGAAAGCTACCAACTCACCAGCACTCGAGCAACGTTAGCGCCTGAAGCGAAGCTTTAGCATCAATTTACACGTGTGTTATTGCCTATACCCTTCTCGCAGGCGTTTCAGACGGCAAACCGTCTTTGTACATTCTGATGGAGCAACTACACTATTGATACGAGTATATGTTTGCTATTATGTTGGTTTTAAATAGTTTTGCAATCCTATGATGAATTGTCGAGTTGACGTCGTTTCATTGTCGAGGAAAGGTTTGTTTGTTTGTTTGCATTGAATAGGCTCCAGAACGGCTGGACCGATTTCAAAAATTCTTTTACTATTGGGAAGCTACACTATTCCCGAGTGACATAGGCTATAAAAAAGATGATCTGTGCTAAGCCGGGGCGGACAGATTGTTAATATAATAAACAAAAAGTTTGTGTGTTTGGATTGAATAGGCTCCTAAACGACTGGACCGATTTGAAAAATTATTTCACTGTTGGAAAGCATTTTTCAATTGGAAAGCTATTCTCCGGAAGAAGCCGGAGCGGGCCACTAGTATTAAATAAACTTTTATGTTCCCAATTTTATTTAAATGTCCTTAATACTGACAGCATTTTAATATGGCAACATTTCTTCATGTCAGTGATTCTTCGGTTCAGTTACCGATTTGTGACAGGTTAGTGTTATATCAAAACGACATGAACATGACAAGAATAGGCGTGCAGGTAGCATAGCCAGGATAAATCCGGACTTAGGTAGGCTTTTGACGTGTCCGGACAATAGAACCGGTGTCCGGCTTTTGACAATAATCAGAAAAGTCTTATCCATTAATACTGAGACACTAAATTCTTAATGTAGGGTGTCCGGCCTTTCTACCCAAATGTCCGGCCAAACTTGCCGGTCTGTCCGGCTATTAGGTTTGGTGACATGGCAACCCTAAGTTTGGGCACTTACGAGAAATATTATTTATGTCTGTGGCTCATTTTAATATTAAATTTGAACGAAAGGTGCTATTAAAATTTAAGAATGATTTTTTTTTAAAATTACTGAGAATAATTCGCTATATTTTCAAAGCTGAAGCTTTATTGTATTTTCAGCATATTATTAAAGCATCAGATAAAAAGTTAATGAGCCCTTCAAAAACATCACTCACTTTATAACAAAAGCAAAATGATTCTCTTCAATCCGACAAGTATTTGCTTTGCACATAAAACTAGATTTAATAAAAAAACTTTATTTAACTTGCGATTTCCAAAAGATATAACAGTTTTATATGAACGTTTATTACTAAGTTAATAGCTAATACTTTCTACCCACTATAATCCTAATGGTGCTTTCAATATCAGGGAGATATTTGGACCATCAAAATTCGTCGCAAACATAATAAAAAAACCATAATAATTCCGATAGTAACATGGCTACTTATCTCATAAAACATGTTATTCGGTTATAAAAATCAGATATCCATGTTTACTGTTGTATTTATAAGTGATTTATGCGGAAAGTTAATGTCATTTCATCCTAATAAACATATATAACGACTATATTTTCGAGGGGTTCGGAATCTTGGTGAGTTGACTTTGTGATAATGAACTATTAACGTTGCAAAGTAGAAAGTTGGCAAAGTGAACTGCTAACCGGCAAAGCATTCAAAGTTTATCTTGTGTGGATTTTTATGGCATCAAAGCCTGTTTAGGTATTTGCAAGAATCTTAACGGGCTTCCATAATCTTCTTCTTATATATAAAAATGAATCGCAAAATGTGTTGGTAAGCGCATAACTCGACAACGCCTGGACCAATTTGGCCGATTTTTTTTTTAAATGTTCGTTGGAGTCCAAGGATGGTTCTTACGGTGAGAAAAAATCTAATAATTGCCGGGAAAACCCTAAAAACAGCCCTTTTCTTTTCCCATACAAACGTTGTCTAACTAAAGTTACCTAATTTGAATTTCGAACGGGCAGGATGACGTCTGCCGGGACCGCTAGTAATATATAAACCTTCATAATATGGCAAGTGGGAAATAGGTAGGGAAATAAAACATTATGTGGAAAAAAAAACATCCATACGATGTTGGGAAAACAAAAGATAGGTCATAAGAGTGTTAGGACAAATTATCATTATGACATAAAATGTTAGGAAATGCAATAATGGGTTAAATAAAACGTTAGGGATTCAGATATAGATCCGTATTCTAATGAACTTCGCCCCATAACGGGTTTAGAAATTACGCGGAAGAAGTGAAAAAATATATAATGACTGCTGTCAAATCGACTCTATGCCGGGCGGTAATATATAAACCTTCATAAAGATAAATTTCCTAATGTAATTCCTAATATAGTAAGTAGTTTTGTAAATCACATTAGTGTAACAATTTCTGATGCTTTGGATTATAATACCATATTAGAATGAAACAACTATAAACGGATTTAACTCGCGTATTTTATTTGGAGTCTTTGCAGATTCCATAATCGTAGCACGACTGAGCTGGCAATAGTCATAAGCTTAAGTGATAAATATCCAGCGCATTCCAATGTATAATCGCGAAGGCATCAGAAATTATTAAAATATGCGAGTTAAATCCGTATAAAATTATTTCATTCCAATAAAAAAACACAAGAAGAAGTTCAATAAGGCAAAAAAGCAGGAAAACCTTGGTTTGTAGGTAAAATAAAAGATTACCTATCCCAGGTAATTTTGCTAGCGCTATGTAACACTTTACACCACTATTTCAACCAGCAACCGCTATTTTAAAGATAAATATAACACCAAACCTTTAAAGTATTATTTCCTCGTAATAATGAAAAACCTCGCTTCAAGTTTCCAGTTTACACGAGCGTTCATCAGTCTTTATATTGCTTGTGTTTTCTTGCGTCATGTACATTATGAATAATGGAAAAGTTTGATACGGTGGAAAATGTATTGGGAAATGGTTCGGCTCTTTGATCAAAGATAGAAGATATTCAGGTAAGCCTCACGTGTGTGCCTTTGCGACGCATTGACCAGATCTGGATCCGGATATATAGAGCCTGGAGACTTCGTGGCATTGCGACAGACATAATACGGTATATAGAATAGAATAGAAAAACTTTATTTGGTACCAGAAAGTTATTAACAAAAAATTATAATGGAAGCCAACATTGGAGTATACTCTTTCCAATAAAAAAAGAATTATCAAAATCGAACCACTCTGTAAAAAGTTATGCGTGGTCATACTTTAAAAAAAAAAAATATATATATACGCGTCGAATTGAGAACCTCCTCCGTTTTTTCGTCGGTTGATAAGTACCGTAAAGTGGGGTTACTTTGAGTCCTGGGGTTACTTTGATAAAAACTTCTTTTCTTACTAAAACTGGGGCTAGTACTATTTCTGAACGCATTTATTACATTTTTATTTTACATTTAGCAGCATCGATAGACACTACAACCATGTGAATTATTGTAGCGCGATCGTGCTTCTGGTTTGATAGTAAAAAAATAAAAAACATAAGAAGTTGTTTTTGGTTATTTTCATACCATGAATAACTTCTAAAGTAGTCGTTAAACTATAACAACCACATTTTTTTTACTAATTTTGCTATATCAGAAATGTATCAATCTATAATAATCAATTTCATCAAAAACGATAACCTTTACGACTATTTTATTTTGGCGGTATTTTCGGCTTGGGTTGTCTCTGATCACTACTACGGGGCTACATTGATCAACTGATCTGTATCATTTCGTACTAGTAAAATGTGTTAACCCTTTCAATTATCTACTTAAAATAGGCTGATCGATCATTTATACTTCATTGGTAATAAGACCTGACCGTAATTATTAGTTAAAATTGACTGAAACCATTCTGAAAAATAAATAAAATAATTTCTATAAAAATACTGTGTAAAATTATCAAATAATGCTATTTAAGTATAATATATGGCAAAATAGCACAGCACAAGCATAAGAGATAGAAGTTAAGGGCATACGAACAAATTATTTAAAACAAAATAAATCTTTCTAAAAATGCTCTTATTTTTCCTTTGTCAAAGTAACCCCAACCAGATAAAAATCGTTCTAAATTCCAAACCTGTGGACGGATTAATTTGGTTTCTTCGGATGATTTACTCTAAATCAGGGATACTATCGAACCCCATAATAAAAAGAGGGGGTATCAAAGTAACCCCAATCATAGTATAAACTTGATCACGAACTTTTTATTTTTTTTCTCGAAATGTATTGATGAAAAAAAATATTTTAGTAACGGATTCGGTAGTATGAACAAAACCGATATTCCCATTTTTTGTATATTTTTTTTACATTATTGTATAAGGAGAAAAACACATTTGAATTTTAAAATTTACTAAAGTCACCCCATTCCACGGTACTTATAATTAGACATATAATTTAACTTAACAACTAAAAAAGACAGGAGTAAGACACTAGGTAGGTACCAAAATGGTTACCACTCAGCATGTGTCAGACCTGGCGGCCGTGACGCTGGTTTTCAGGGTAGCCAATGAGAGGCGGCGCTACAGTACGCCGTTACAAGAAAGAAACCAATAAGACGGAGATAAATAAAAGTAATAGTAATAATTTGTGTGCGCTCGTGTATGTGTGTGTGTGTGTACGTGCGTGTGTGAGTGTATATTTATAATGCAAAATAACAGTGCAAAAGAGTGTATAAGACGGTAATCGGTTATGGAGAACCTGGATTAATAATTTCTGATACCTTCGCGGTTATTACACATTGGAATGAAACAACTTTAACGGATTTAACTCGCGTATTTTATTTTTATTGGCTGACGTTTCGGAGCCTTTACAGATTCCATAATCGTAGCACGGCTGAGCTGACAATAGTCTTATGCTAAAGTGCAGTCTTATCTTATCTTATTCGACCCCACGAATAAGATAAGATAAGATAAGCAGCCTCAGAAACTACTGAGCGAATCACTATAATAGATTTCAGTTGGGTAGGTATATTGATTTTCATGACGTTTCTAAGACTACATTTTCCATACTTAATAACCGAATGAGCTGACGATAGTCTTATTGATATGTATGTCTACCTGCTTCCCTCAGTAATAAACGAGCCTTCGTACCGAACGGGTGTTTCATTTGCTAATTGCATCCATATTACTGGCGACGAGTGATATCTACCTACACGTGCACAAAAAAAAAAATTTTTTTGCCAACGATGTCGTATGTTGGAATGATTTCTGTTTTTGACCATAAAACGGCGATTGGTCAATTTTTAAAGGACGTTTAAATCAGTTTTTTAAAGTGAACAGTGTTACTAACGATAACAAAAGTGCTTTATTATTGACACACCTATCGGATGAGTCATACCGTTTGGCTCGCAACTTATGTTACCCGAGCGATTTAGAAACGGTAGACTTCGACGAGCTTGTTAAAAACTTTGATGACCACTTCTCGCCGAAAAAATCGGTATTCGTCGATCGAGCTAAATTTTATGGAGCCACGCGAGATTCTGGTGAAAGTTTAGCAGACTGGGCCGCACGACTAAGGGGGCTAGCGGCTCAGTGTGAGTTCGGTGATGCTTTAAAAACGATTCTGACGGATCGTTTTGTCCTAGGCCTAGGGAATGGACCCAGCCGGGACAGGCTCTTCGAGCAAGAAGCATCCAAGTTAACTTTCGCCACGGCGTTGGATATAGCCGAGCAGGCGGAAAGTGCCAGGTTGGCTAAGGCCGAAAATGAAAGAGCAGTGACATTTAAGGAGGAGCCAATATATCGAAATGCTACATCTTCATCAGCGGCACGAGGTCGAAACTGGGCAAAGGCCGTAAGTGCAACCACACTAGGGCAGTGTGACTGCCGAGCGCGGCGAGGCGGCGTCGGAGAAGCGTCGCGATGCTCAATTTGTGGACTCAAGAATCATGCAGCAGATAAATGTCGTTTTAAAAACTATAAATGTCAAATATGTGGTGAAAAAGGTCATTTAAAAAAAATGTGTGTTAAGAAAGGCGCAAAATCTTTTAAAACCTACCATATCGAGGGAAAAACCGAGTCTGATATTGAGAGTATAGATACTGACTGCGAAGAATGCCATAATTTTAATTTAAGGTACGTTAGTATTAAGCCATATACTTTTACCGTCAGAATAGAATCGAAAAATGTAACTATGGAACTGGACTCTGGTTCAGGGACATCCGTTATTTCGGATCAATTGTATAAACAGTTATTCTCGGAATTTCAATTAATGAAGTGTAACTTACGTATGTGCCTATATAATGGACATAAAATCTCGCCTTTAGGATATTTTAAAGCAAATGTTAAATATAATAATCAGTCAAAGAAAATGAGATTTTATGTTGTTCATAATGGAGGTCCGCCTTTGTTAGGCCGCGATTTTATGTCCAAGTTTGGTATCCATTTTAGTTCTGTAAATAAAATTTGCGAAACTGAGTATGACCAAGAGGTGAATGACTTATTAAAAAAATACAAAGACCTTTGGCGTGATGAGTTGGGGTGTTTTAACTTATTTGACGTCGAATTACAGTTAAAAGATAATGCTCAACCGAAATTTTTTAAACCACGTACAGTGCCTTTTGCTTTGAAAAAGAAGGTCGAATCAGAACTTCAGAGATTAGTAGATTTAGGTATCCTAGTTCCCATAAATCATGCTAGTTATGCCACTCCGATCGTACCTGTATTGAAAGATAATGGTGTGGTGCGAATTGCGGGCGACTACTCAGTGACCTTGAATAAGGACTTAGTAATTGATAAGTACCCCCTACCAAGAATAGAGGAGGTATTTGCTAAGCTTGGCGGGGGAGAACAATTCTCAAAGATAGATTTAAAAAATGCTTACAATCAATTTAAACTAAGCGAATCCTCACAGAATCTAACTGCCATAAATACTTCAAAAGGTTTATTCAAATATACTAGATTAGTTTATGGTTTAGCAAACGCCCCCGCAATTTTTCAAAAAGCGATGGAAACTTTACTTGCCAATATTGATGGAGTCAGTGTTTGGCTCGATGATGTATGTGTCACGGGCCCCACCAGGCAAATTCATTTAGAAAGATTAAATGAAGTTTTACGTAGACTATGCGAGGCGGGTCTAAGATTGCAAAAGGATAAATGTGTTTTTTTTAGAAATAAAGTTACCTATTTAGGTTACGTTATAAATAAAAGCGGTTTGCAGAAGTGTCCGTCTAAGGTTAAGGCCATAATGGACGCCCCAATTCCGTCAAACGTAACCGAGGTAAAACGTTTCCTCGGTGTCGTAAATTACTATAGGAATTTTATCCCTAACGCGTCATCATTATTGGAACCTTTACACAAGTTATTACGTGCCGACGCGGCATGGGAGTGGGGCGAGGCGCAGCAACGCGCTGTGCACCGAGTGCGAAGCGAGCTAGCTTCGGAACGCGTACTGGCGCATTTCGAGCCCGAAGCGCAGTTGGTGCTGACGGTAGATGCGGGACCACAAGGCCTCGGCGCTGTGTTATCGCAGCGCGATCAAAATGGTCAGGAGCGACCACTGGCTTACGGCTCAAGATCATTATCAACGAGCGAACGAAATTATAGCCAAATCCAAAAAGAGGCCACGGCCATAATATTTGGTGTGAAAAGATTTCACCAATACCTATATGGCAGGAGTGACCCCTTTATTCTAAAAACTGACCATAGGCCGTTGGTATCAATTTTTAATAATAAAAGCGGTATATCGATAACGACTGCGTCGCGGTTACAAAGATACGCCATAATTCTATCGGCTTACAATTACGTAATAAGTTATACGCCGAACAAGCATAATTTAGTGGCAGATTATTTTTCACGCGCACCCTTGTCTGTTGTAAATGAAACCGAAGGAAGGAATGAATTGAATTTTACAATACATTTTTTAGATAGTAACACCGCTCCTATAACTGCAACTGATATTAAAATTGCAACCGAGAAAGATAAAATACTTCAAACGGTCATAAAGTACATGAATAAAGGATGGCCACGAAAAATTTATTGTAAAAACATTCAACCTTTTTTTCAATGTAAATCGGATTTGCAGGTGGAAAAAGGCTGTTTAATGCGGGGCCATAGGGTTGTTATTCCGATGATATATAGGAGGGAAATGCTAGAAGAATTGCATACCGGTCATTTAGGAATTATAAAAACAAAAAGAAAAGCAAGAGAAAAAATGTGGTGGCCAGGTATAGATTTATCTATCGAGCAATGGGTAAATTCCTGTGTGACTTGTGCCAATGTTCGACCCGCACCGCCCCGCGCTCCGCCAGCGCCGTGGCCACGCCCGGCCGGTCCGTGGCATCGCATTCACATCGACTACATGACGCTCGGACAAAAGGTTTATCTAATTGTGGTTGATGCATTTAGTAAGTGGCTGGAATGTTTACAAATGAGGCAGGGCACCCCAACCAGCGCGCTAATCTCGAAACTTAAATACTTATTCTCGATGTTTGGCATGCCTAAGGTTATAGTTTCTGATAACGATGTAAAAATCAATTCATTAGAGTTTAAGACCTTTTGCACAAATAATGGCATAAAATACATTACGTCACCCATTTATCACCCTTGTAGCAATGGTCAGGCGGAAAATTCCGTAAGAACTTGTAAAAAAATGCTCAAATGTATTGTACAGAATAATTTATCGCAAGATGTCATTCAAGAAAAGTTACTAGGTTACTTGTTTAATTATAGAACCACCGAGCACTGTACGACAGGAAAATCGCCAGCCCTTTTAATGTTTGGTCGTGAATTAAGGTCAAAACTTGATTTAATACTCCCTGAAAATAAAAATAACTTAAATGTAATATGCCAACATAAACGAGTTTTTGACATTGGTGATTCAGTTTGGACGAGGTGGTACAGTGCTAGGAAAGAGATATGGGTTAGAGGTCAAATAAAAAAAATCATTGGTAATCGAATGTATGATGTTTATGTGCAAGATTATAATGTTTCGTGTATAAGACATGTTGACCAGTTGCTAAAGTTTACAGAACTGAATGATAATAATAATGATTCAAAAGGGCAAACGTCACGTAGTACAAATGTGACCCCTCCATTGCCTTCACCTTCTGTAATTTTGCCAGTAGTGCCTATACAGACTGCACCACTTATAAATTGTAATGAGGAGGCAAGTCAAAGTTTGGAGAGGGAAGGGAATGGAGAAAGCACGTCTTCAGTACCGGTCCCTACCGAAGGATGTGCCGGCGCTGAAAGCTATTTGCCAGCGGAAAGCCGCAGTGAGCAGGATGGCGAGGGTCCGACAGTTAGTGTCGCACCCGACCCACCGGCACCAACCGAGGTTCAGTCGGGCCCCACTAACAAGCGGTCAGTGAGGCCAAACAGGAAAAAAGTAGATTATAAGATGTTTTACTAGTTTAGGTTATTTAGTTTGTTAATTACTTAGTTGGTACTTATCTTCTATTTTATTGTTACCAGGTGTCTCAATTAGTGTGGAGGAGTGATATGTATGTCTACCTGCTTCCCTCAGTAATAAACGAGCCTTCGTACCGAACGGGTGTTTCATTTGCTAATTGCATCCATATTACTTATACAAAAGAATTTACAATAAAATATAATTATTTAAGTTAATATGTACCTATATTATAATAGTGTAAATATATTCAGAAGTGAAAAATACTAATTCATTATATCTTCAAACAGAAGTTCAATTTTTATCTACGGTATAATACTGAAAAAACGGTGTTAAATAATTGATATTACTTCCTTCTGACCTATTTCGCTTAGTAAGCCAATTTCCTCTCACTTGCCGCGACAATAACCTTTTTGTTTCTTCGGTTTTTACTGACCTAAGGCGGTCCCGTCACGTACAATGGTACATACTCGTATTACCAATATAACATCACCCCTATTTACTAACTCCTAGCCGTTATAACTTAATCTTAATTCCTAATATTTTTTTATTAAAAACAATAAGTAAATTGGTTTTGTAGAATTTGTTATACGATCTTATATCATTTTAAGTACCTACCTATTATGGATATATTAAAAATATTAGTAGCCCTAATACTTCTAAAATCCCAACAATTATATTAGATTTATATTACTTTAAGTAAGAAATATATTCAATTAATTTATGATTCATTATTTTATATATTACAATTACACAGTTTTATGTTATATACATATATTACAAAAAATATATCTTAGTCGCCAAGTAATTTTAAACACCTAACAGTACCTTATAGTTATTAAATGGGTGTATGAAATGTCATATTTATATTACAAATATAACGACGGCTTGCTGGTCTAGTGGTGACGGCCTGCTGGTCTAGTGGTCAGAGCCCCTGACTACGAAACCGGAGGTTGCGGGTTCGAATCCTTCTAGGGGCAGATGTCAGTGTGATGAACACTGGCATCTGTACCTGAGTCTTGGATGTCTTATATGTATTTATGTATGTTTATCCGTTGTCTAGTACCCATAGTACAAGCTTTGCTTAGTTTGGGACTAGATCAATTGGTGTGAATTGTCCAAAGATATTATTATTATTATTATAAGTACCTATTATAAAAATTGCCAGTAGATAAAGATCTATATACTATAGTAGAAAAAATAGTAATTAGAAGGATTAGTAGAAACTTTAGAAGTATTAGTAGACGATATCAACGTGGCATCGCAAGCTGATTAAGTAGATCACATTCGACTCACACAAGGCTCTATAGAACCAAAGCCTGTGTCGGAGACCGTCGAATATCAAACGTACATTATCCTTGAGGAATATTCATGAGATGACCGCAAATTTAGCGACGCGCCGTTTATCCTTATACGGGCCTGGAGTAATGCAAATGTGCAAGTTTGCCGAACTACGGAATATTGAGTCCCGTGTAAAGAATAAAGAATTAAGGATGCTGCTGAGTAATGAGGTTGAATTGGAATGAAACAAGTTTAAGCGGATTTAACTCGCGTATTTTATTTTATTGTTCGGAGCCTTTACAGATTCCATAATCGTAGCACGACTGAGCTGACAATAGTAATGCTAAAATCCGTTTAAAGTTGTTTCATTCCAATGTATAATAACCACGAAGGCATCAGAAATTAGACCTATTTTTTCATATAAAATAATATGATTATCACAATTATATATATACCTACTTACCTATGTAGATCACATAAAACGTAGTAGTAGACGTTATAATCTTAGAAACATTCTAAAATTGATATTTTTAATGATTTTCAATAATTATAATTAAAACTTAATAATACGAAAAACATTAATTTCCAGGTAAGCACTTCAGACAACACGTGCAAAATCAAATCGAGTTTTTTCGAGATCGTACTTAACCCCGAAATCTGAGAAAGCATTTTCGAGTAATAAATTCTATGAAAAAAAATCTGCTAAGCAACGGCGGAGACACTTAAGAACGCTCATCACGACGCGGCTGCCAAATTTTTTAGTTAGAGAGCTAGTGGTCAATTTAAGCAGATTTTCAGGGCAGAAATTATATCCCTAATTACCGGGCACATGTTGAGTGAAACGATACTAATTAGTACATTGTGACACTATACTAGTATCATTCTACTAATATAATTTTATCTACTAATATCTCTATAATTATTGTATATAGCGGTCCGCCCCGGCTTCGCACGGGTCCGTATTTTTTTTCAAAATTGAATATAGCCTATATCACTCACGAATAGTGTTGCTTCTCAACATTGAAATATTTTCAAATTGATCCATTTTAAGCCCAGTTAATCCAAACAAACAAACCTTTCCTCTTTATTATCACTATATTATTTATTTCATAAGACACTTATATTATTATAGTATATCGAATCAGTACTAATCGCTCCTCGATCTATAACTGTATATCTGACAGACGTGACAATCGCAATGGAATGTCTTTACCAAATACATCTTTGCATATGGTTCTTGGTATGTGTGAAGAAATTACTTTAATAATACAGTTATTTATGGGTGAAATAAGCTATTAAAATAATAGGGCCAAAAAATTGTCTTTTCTCCTGGTTTGCCCACTTTCGTCTAAACGGTAATAGCTTTGGCATTTTAAGCTGTATTACCATGAGCCTTAAAACCTAAGATATAGAATAACTATAAACTCATTGTATAAGATTATAAGTATTTTTTGACGTGGCCTTCTATCCCAAACTTTAGTGGGCAAAATTCCAAACCCTTTTTGTGCGCCGCTCCATACAAATGTGTAAACGAATTAGGGTTGTCAACACTTAACTAGATGAAGAAAAAGGAGGGTAATGTATTTTAACACTATCGCTGCCATTAAAATATAAAAAGGCTCATTATTAATCAACTCTTTACTATTATACTCAATAAAAAAACTCAAAAGAAATACAAAACGATACTTTTTCCAGCGACAAAGACAATAAAACTTGAAATTAAAACAAAAGTACTCATAAAAATGTACTGTCTATTGTTATATTATTTTATTGAGAATATTTCAATTACCAATACAATAAAAACGGGTTCAAAATCAGACATGTATACCTACTGTTCATCTTTTTTTTAATTCTGATAACAAATCTTAAGAGACAACCCTAGGGGTAAAATTGTACTGGGCAAAGTCGTCAAAAGTGAGCCTGAAATATGGATATGACATTACCCATCGCTATAAATCCGAATATAATAGAGATAAAGTACTGAGTCTTTGTCTTTCACCATCATTACCTATAAAGTTGTAACTGTCAAAAATCTATACCAGTAGAGACATCGTACAAAGATTTAGGACAGAAGTTTTTGGAAGTAATTTGGCCCGCCAAAAAACACCCTCATCTTTAACTGCGGCTAACTAGCAACTACAGTACGGTACGACAAGGTCATTTATCGACATTGACAGCAGATAAAGTCAACTTTCTACTAAACATTAAAAAAACAGTGTGCATTTGGCCATATTTGTTTTATTTCTGTTTTTATCAAAAGTTCTGACTTGGGCAAAGATAGGTTCAATGGGCAAAATAGCGCAGTTTTACGGTTCTCTCATGGATCGCTCATTTATTAATTCATAAGTTATCAGTGACAGCTTCCTCACGCGACAAAATCTTTACCTCGCTAACTGTGCAGTAGCTCCCTGACTAAATTTACCTAATTTATCCACTTCTCTCCAAATTTATGTCAGAATCCGTATAATTAGATTTAATTTTACTGGATTCTGAAGGCCTCTAGCTGTATTTAAGTAAACAAGAACAAGATTGACCTTATTGACTTAAAAACTTTTTAATTTCTAGGCTTACGAACAAAAGTATAGAGATTGCCGCCTACAACAAAACTTTGAAACTTTGTACGTACTCTATTTAATTTTGCGTATTTTATCTATTTAAAGGATCGTGTTTCTTAAAAGGTCGAATTTGTTTTTTTAAAGACAATATCTTATTTTCTATTTAAAATACATCACAATATTTCAAAGGTTTGGGCGGAAAGTCTTAAGATTATAGTTAGACCATCGCCAGCTCAGTTGTGCTATGAATAATAATACCTAATAATAATATGGGAAGTATTCGAAACGTCAGCCAATAAAATATTTTTTTTAAGTTATTTTTTTAGACGTCAACGTTGAACGTTGGCACCTTGTTTAGGCCCCAGATGTGCGGTTACTAGGCGGGGTTACATATCTCTGATACTAACTATACATTCTACACTTCCAACTTATCAAGCTACCCTTAGCATTGGAATGAAACTTTAACGAATTTAACTCGCCTATTTTATTTTTATTAGCTGACGTGTCGGAGCCTTTACAGATTCCATAATCGTAGCACGACGGAGCTGACAATAGTCTTATGCTAAAGATGCAAATCCGTTAAAGTTGTCGTTAGTTGTATAATAACCGCGAAGGCATCAGAAATTATTAAGCTACCGTTAGCGTTAAAATGTTTCATTTTAAACCCATCGATCGAGGTTCGACACCCACATTAGGCTATATCGCTACATTTAGCGAAGTATTACTCCAACAAGATGGATCATGATGGACGATTCTAGCACCAATTACTCGGGATTTCTTATCTCGAAGGAATTTGTCGTGAGAATTTTCGACGCTTGTAGGTATCAATCTTTGTATTTCGATTTTAATGGTTTTGATTGAGTATGTAATTTTGAGTAGGTACCTAAATGTATTTTTTAATTCTAGGATCTCGTTGGTTTGTCATTTTTTTATAAATTGCGCCGCGTAGTTTTAAGTCGTTTATTTTAATTGTCTTGAATTAGCAATTTTATGTTTAAGCTATAGATTGAGAGTCCAGTGACAGACTTACATGATTTTAGGATCGATAAATATTATAAAAGGTTATAAATGGTTTTAGCTAAAACGACTTTAGTGATATATTTAAGAATAAAAGAAAGGTCTATCTTCTTTTTATCTGTTAAATATTTCCGACAGGACAATATTCATATCGTCCGATTAGTTTATTGTGTTCATTAGGTAAGCTCTATGAGCGTCTCATTATAGCCCGCCTGTGGGGGTTTCTTCAAGACTCCCCAGGCCTCCTATTAGATGAGCAGTTTGGATTCCGTGCCAGACACTCTTGCGTACAGCAGGTGCACCGCATCACGGAGCACATACATAGTAATCCTAAAACCCCGACGGGAGCTATCTTCCTCGACGTAGCGAAGGCATTCGATAAGGTCTGGCATAACGGCCTGGTGTACAAATTGTCCACCATGGGCGTACCAGCACGTCTCGTCCTGATTTTGCGCGATTTTCTAGCAAATCGAAGCTTTCGCTACAGAGTGGAAGGTACGCTCTCGAATCCTCATCCGCTGAGAGCGGGAGTCCCACAAGGCTCCGTTCTTTCACCTCTCCTGTATTCCTTGTACACCAACGATATCCCCAAAATCCCTCAAGTTAGGTATGCCTTATTTGCAGACGACACCGCCATCTATGCGTCGTATAAAAGCCCCCGCCGTCTCAATCTATATCTCCAACGGGCCATGAACCTTCTAGGCGATTGGTTCCGTCTTTGGAGGATAGAAGTCAATCCAGAGAAGAGTGCCGCTGTGTGCTTCACACGCAAGACACTCTATCGAACCCACGAACTCCCGATCACGCTATTCGATAGGCAAATTCCATGGTCTAGCCAAGCAAAGTACTTGGGCGTCACCCTCGATCGCAGACTCACCTTCAGAGCGCATATAGAAATAGTTAGGAATAGGGCCGCTTTCGTTCTAGGCCGTTTATACTGTATGCTCAACGGGCGGAGTAAACTGTCACTTAGAAATAAGCTGACAATTTACAAAACCTGTGTGCGTCCCATCATGACTTACGCTAGCGTAGTGTTCGCACACGTCAGCCAATACAAACTGCAACGTCTGCAAGTTATTCAAAACAAATTTCTGCGTATGGCCGTAGGCGCGCGTCGTTACGAAAGGAATAGGGATCTCCATAGGGACCTCGATCTCCCCACTCTGGGGACTTTTATGCAAACCGCGTCGCGCGGTTATTTCGATAAAGCTCCGCATCATCCAAATCCGTTAGTCGTTCAAGCCTCCGAATACACGGTTCGCGCTGACGAAACTGTTCGTAAACGTCGCCCTCGTAACGTCCTCCTGGACCCGCCCGATTCGATCACGGCCGCCATAGCGGCCGCCGCGCCCCCTCCCACGGACACAAACCGTACACCGACACACAGGCAACTGCCGCGCGGCATGCGGCCTCACCCGCACCTAGCATACTCGATAGTGTTACAGCAGCCCCGCCGGCGCGGTCGAAGACGTTCACATATACCCGGCGCGCGTCGGACTTATCCGCAGGGATCTTCTGTTCCCTTGCAACATAATAGTCGTGTCAACACACCTCCTGACGGCCCGAGCCGAGGTGCGACCCCCACCTTGGGGGGCCCTCGGGTCGGTCAGGGCTAAAAACCCTAAACCAACCCAAAAGGCTTAAGAGTCTCCTTTCAGGAGTCTCGCCACCCGTCCGGTTTTGCAGTGAAGGCCCATTAGCTGGCCAACTGCGCTTCAGTACCTATTCAGTTCGAAAAAAAAAAAAAAAAAAAAAACAATATTCATATTTATCGTGTTATATGTACTTCGGTACTTCGTAATACCTAGTTAATAAAAATATTATAATATTGGAATGAAACAACTATTAACGGATTTAACTCGCTGACAATAGTCTAACGCTAAAGTGACTTTAGCGTTAGACTATTGTCAGCTCAGTCGTTGCTACGATTATGGAAACTGTAAAGAATCCGAAACGTCAGCTAATAAAATAAAATAAAAATACGCGAGTTAAATCCGTTAATAGTTGTTTCATTCCAATGTGTAATAACCGCGAAGGCATCAGAAATTATTATATTATAATATTATCGTAGGTCTAATTTGACTTTTACCCTAACTAAACTTTTTTACTTAAGTATGATACAGGTACCTACTAAAAATGTTTAATCGTAAATTGAAGTTTGTCTCTGCCTGCACTGTTTAACATGTACTTATATGCAAAGCACTGCAATTGCAAGGTATGACGGGTCATAACGCTATAAATTGCAGTTTGCAACAAGACTGTTGAAACTGCACTATTGTTCCCTATAGCCCGATCAAAATAGTTAACTTTTGCAGAATAATAATTTGTATTTTATTACGATTTAGAATAGTAGGTACCACTATTAAACAAGAGAGAGAGACAGGGAGAGAGAGTAATATTAATTATGAAAAAACATTTAGTTTTGATGATGTTTGTACCTAATTAAGGGTCCCGGACTTTCATTGTGTTTATATATACTTACCTAGATGTTTTTTTTTTATTTGGTAAACGTCCCAACTGCTAAGAATGATCTGATATTTGATATCGTACCCATAGTCTCTGAAAACAATTTAAAAGCATAATAAAATTAAAGCGGATTTAACTCGCATATTTTATTTTATTGGCTGGAGCCTTTACAGATTCCATAATCGTAGCACGACTAAGCTGACAATAGTCTTATGTTAAACATACATTAGTTTTAACGCAATTTTAATATATTATGTTACAAATTATATTTATTTTAAGATCCAAAGGTAAATGAGGCGACCTCAAGCTGCCATCCTAATTTATAGCCGTACAGGCAGATATTTTGCCGCAAACAAACAAGAATCTGAGTGGGTTTGCGAACCCTGACATTTGACGTGGTCAGAAACGTGGTATAAGGTTTCCTTGAATTATTTATAGCCTTAATTTATTATTTATATATAATGTTATTTTAAATATTTTCACTAGGTAATAGTAAGTATTATCATTAGGCGTAGTGTAGGACGTCCTCAGGCAAGGTGGAGTGACGATTTGCGTAAGATGGCTGGCAGGAGCTAGATGCGAGCAGCCAAAGATCGAGCACAGTGGCGTGCAATTGGAGAGGCCTATGTCCAGCAGTGGACTGCAATGCTGCTGATGATGACGATGACGATGATGATAATTATTAGGTGATAGTAAAACTTTAAAGTGGCATGCATGCTTTTGAAGTATTTTTTAGGGGATATCCTGAACTAACTTCTGCCCGCAGCTAATATTATACACGTAAACCACTGAATCCATTTTTATGAAACTTTTTCGAGAGGTATATAGGAGCTTAAGACAAGACTACTTTTTAGAAAAAATAGTATTATGGGTTAAAATATTTATTCTTATATCTTTATTCATTCTACGTATAATTTAACTATTTTACTACCAATTAAAAATAACTATCGCGTAAAAAAAAAACTAAAATAAAGTAGGTAAGTACTTATAAACAGTTTCCCCGGCCTGTACAACGTTGTAAATTTCACCAGTCACCCAACCTCCGGGCCCACTATCAGTCAACGTCAACCTTCTTATTTATCACTAGACTATTATATTATCTGCTATATGTATGACAAGTCGTATGTTTTTGCACAAATCGGGCTCAGAGATATCTCGACTTGTTTGTTACAAGCTCTATTTGTGATTTTTTATAAGCTTATCAAAGGGGGTTAGTTTTTTTGTTTAATTTAGTATGTATGTTTTATCGGATCCAATTAAAATAATAGGTATCTTAGTTGTTTTTTTATATTAATTTACATCGAGTGATCACATCAATATGTCTTCTCTATGAAAATACTTAAATGTTGGAATGAAACAACTATTAACGGATTCAACTCGACGACTGAGCTGACAATAGTCTAGTGTGTTAGTTAGACTATTGTCAGCTCAGTCGTGCTACGATTATGGAAACTGTAAAGAATCCGAAACGTCAGCAAATAAAATAAAATACAAATACACTAGTTTAATCCGTTAATAGTTGTGTCATTCCAATTAGTAGTTACGTATTTGTTTTATCGGATCCAATTAAAATATTAGGTAAGTACCTATCTAAGTTCTTTTTTTAAATTAATTTATAGCCTAACACTGTTAGATGATCGTCAGCTAAGTCGGATACTAATATGGGGACTGTAAAATTTTCGAAACTAGGATACAAAAATTACAAACAAATTTTACACGATTTTTCTAAGTAGGTATAGATAATAAAAAAAATGGTACTTAAATGTAAACATTTAAATGATAGAAAGAGCCCCAGACTACAAAACCGGAGGTTGCGGGATCGAATCCTGCTAGTCAAAGCTTAGTATGATACTAGAACAATTGAATAAATTTTCCAAAACAGTTTCAAATACCATTATATGTATATACATTTTGTGACGTTCGCTTATTCCTTCACTTATTATTTTCCACAGTGAACGAGTGAGATATATGAAACACTTAACAGAGTAATCAATCTTTTCAAGACGTCAAGGAAATGTTTAGACAAACTGAAGCTGCGATACTTAGGCGGTAAAGAGCAAAATACCAGTTAAGTATTAAAAGAAATCGGCCAAGTGTATCAGTACTATAATCCCTACTATCCCTACTAATATTATAAATTCGAAAGTAACTCTGTCTGTCTGTTTGTCTGTTACGCTTTCACGCTAAAACTACTACACCGATTTAAATGAAATTTGGTAGAAATAAAGTCTGGAGCCTGAGAAAGGACATAGGCTACTTTTTAACCGACTGCCAAAAAAGAGTTCCACGCGGACGAAGTCGCGGGCAGAAGCTAGTTATAGTATAAAACAAAGTCGCTTTCGGCTGTTTGTCTGTCCCTATGTATGCAAGGGCGAGTCCAACTTTGTATACAGGGAGCTGACGGGGTCACACAGTCAATTTATGTCTACTGCTATCTCAGGGCTCGCAAGGT
Source organism: Polylopha cassiicola (assembly GCA_038024825.1). Lineage (NCBI taxonomy): Eukaryota > Metazoa > Arthropoda > Insecta > Lepidoptera > Tortricidae > Polylopha > Polylopha cassiicola. The sequence continues at coordinate 1,912,715 of CP149053.1, read as the reverse complement.
ACCTCATTAGGTATATTTTTTCATTAGGTAATAGTAAGTATTATCATTAGGCGTAGTGTAGGACGTCCTCAGGCAAGGTGGAGTGACGATTTGCGTAAGATGGCTGGCAGGAGCTAGATGCGAGCAGCCAAAGATCGAGCACAGTGGCGTGCAATTGGATAGGCCTATGTCCAGCAGTGGACTGCGATAGGCTGATGATGATGATGACGATGATGATAATTATTAGGTGATAGTAAAACTTCAAAGTGGCATGCATGCTTTTGAAGTATTTTTTAGTGGATATCCTGAACTAACTTCTGCCCGCAGCTAATATTATACACATAAACCACTGAATCCATTTTTATGAAACTTTTTCGAGAGGTAGATTGGAGCTTAAGAAAAGACTACTTTTTAGAAAAAATAGTTTTAAGGGTTAAAATATTCATTCTTATATCTTTATTCATTCTACGCATAATTTAACTATTTTACTACCCATTTAAAAATGTTATGACTATCGATGTAAATAAAAAAACTAAAATAAAGTACATATAAACAGCTTCCCCGGCCTGTACAACGTTGTAAATTTCACCAGTCACCCAACCTCCGGGCCCACTATCAGTCAACGTCAACCTTCTTATTTATCACTAGACTATTATATTATCTGCTATATGTATGACAAGTCGTATGTTTTTGCACAAATCGGGGGGGTCATTACCCCCCCCCCCCCCAGATTGTCCATTGTATGTGTATTAGATGCTTCATCATCATCATCATCAGCCCATCGCAGTCCACTGCTGGACATAGGCCTCTCCAATTGCACGCCACTGTGCTCCATCTTGGGCTGCTCGCATCCAGCTCGTGCCAGCCATCTTACGCAAATCGTCACTCCACCTTGCCTGAGGACGTCCTACACTACGCTTTATTATTAGGTTAAGATTATTAGATGCTTAAAACTTCGCAACGGATTTTGATGCGGTTTTTTAATAGTGATAAAGGTTGTAATGATTACAAGCATAACATTGGAATGAAACATGACAATATTCTAACGAGTTAGACTATTAATTATCAGGTCAACTCAGTCGTGCTACGATTATGGAAACTGTAAGGAATCCGAAACGTCAGCAAATAAAATAAGAATACGCGTGTTAAGTCCGTTAATAGTTGTTTCATTCCGATCTGTAATAGCCGCGAAGGCATCAAAAATTACAAGCATAACAATTCGCACTTTTACTAGAAAAGTGTGACTATAAACACAACAAAAATCCCTTATGTTGTATGGAATCATCTTTTATTTTATTTTGTTTTTTAGTATTTGTTTTTATAGCGGCGACAGATATGCATCATCGACTGATGTTACGCGGTACTTAGATGGTTATATTTTAAATTTTCTTGTTTGATTGGCAAAAAAGTGTTCATTATTTTTTGATAATGCTCACTTTGTTAATTGTCATTCGATTGATGTGTACCTTAAAAAATATTCTTACTCACACGCAATCACACAAAAATACACATAAAATAATACAATTATTTTTTTACATAAAATAAAAAAAAAATACCTATCATAATAATGTATTAAGACAGTAGGGCAGCATTTGAAATTATGTAAAAACTAAGTAATAAAGTTTTCAACACGTCACCAAAAAACCATTCGCGTTTATATGAAGTATTGAGAATTTCCAAAAATCTTCACATTCAAAGCCAACAATAGCTTTGATTTGTGCGCAGTAAACAACGGTAAAGAAATCCAACTGTACGTTTGTTTTTGACACAATAGAGAGGGCAACTGGACTCGTAAACTTGTCAGTTACAGACCCAGTAAATAATGTATGGGACCATTTTGCCCTGCACGTAACACGGCCTGGGGTGCAGTGTTAGGATTATAAGCGGATTATTTGCCCTTTGTATTTTAATGTAGACTTTCTTGATCCAAGGTTAGGTTAGGATTACTTGGGTTAACTACGGTTAACCCAAGTATAATGCTTAAATAGCAACTGGTCTAAATATAAGCACTTTTTTCGTTCCGTGCCTAAAGGTCAATCATCAGGCTATATCACGAGAACTGTGATTGTTGGCCAGTTGAAATTTTTACAGATGATGTATTTCTGTAATGAGTGTGGGCTCATTACAACAAAGTGACGTCACAAACACTCCCAACCACACATTTCATCACTGTTTTATATTATATTATTATGACAAACAAAAACCTACTTATCCTTTGATACAAACAACCTCTAGAAGAATAATCCTCAAAATACTTTAAAAATATTTCAAAAAATCCAGTACATGCCATGCCGGTCGCCGTTAATGGACACAAGTAAAAGTAAACACAAGTTGAAATAAACATGAGCATAAATAAATTTAAGATGAAAAGATCGATTGGGAACACATCGAGCGGCACACGAAACCTTTCGACCGAGGTTAATAAAAGTAGTGCACGGAAGCAAACCTCGTTAGGAGGGTTACTAAGGACCTTTTATTTCCACTTTTGTTACTTTATAAATAGAGATTATCAATCTTTTTTTTTATAAATAAAGACTACCAAACAATGAGGACATTGTACTTCATAAATATAAAGTACTAGCGGCCCGCCCCGGCTTCGCCCGGATCCCTTTTTTATAGCCTATGTAACTCGGGAATAGTGTAGCTTCACAACAGTGAAAGAATTTTCAAATTTTAATCAGTCCAGAAGTTTTGGAGCCTATTCAATCCAAACAAATAAACAAACAGACAAACAAACCTCTCTTGTGCGTGTTTGTGTGCACGTGTGTGTAGTGTGTGTGAGTGGGTGTGTGTATGTGTGTGTGTGAATGTGTGTCGTTGGTTTTTTGACAACAACAATAAAATTAAATAACTACACGAGTAAAATCCGATACATTTCTTTTTATTAAGAACTAGCTTCTGCCCGCGACTTCGTCCGCGTGGAACTCCTCCTTTTTTGCAGTCGGTTAAAAAGTAGCCTATGTCCTTTCTCAGGCTCCAGACTATCTTTGTATCAAATTTCATTTAAATCGGTTCAGTGAAAGCGTAACAGACAGACAGACAGAGTTACTTTCGCATTTATAATATTAGTAGGTTAATAGTTGTAATGATTAATATTACTTATTGAATCAGTTAACTCTGTACCTCTCTGATGGTTAGTGGGAGTGCATACAAAAGTCGGTGTGTGTATGTGTGTGTGTAGGTACACACAACCAAGATGACCTTGGCTTTCGAAAATTATACTTATATTTTAGAGGGCTTTGAAAATTGTAAAAGTCCTTTAGGCTTGTTTTGAGCTAAAAAATAAAATACGCGAGTAAAATCCGTTACATTTGTTTCATTCACAGCTACACTGATCTGCAATCTTGACCTACATAAGTAAGTTTTCCTTTCCTGTTTTCATAATATAATTAATCATTACATACAGTTCCTGATCTAAATTTAGCAATTAAGTATACTTACCGTTTTGTAGCTCATAATTAATATGTTATGAGAAACAAGACGTGTTGTAATATAATATTACATTAACTAAGACGATGATGTAAAATCTGTCAAAGCAAAAAGCACCCACTTAGTCTTATTTTCTTGCCTGTAATATTATAGCCCACTCAAATCTCATCACAGAATCATGACTCAAACAACAGTGGCCTGACCGCAGACAGAGAGGTAACTCTAACGTTACAACTACTACAGTAACATATACTTGAAATTAAACAATAATTATCATATTTTCAAGAAAAACCTTAATATAAACAAATGAAACCTTATTTCGATCACTGGTTTTGTCGATTTATTTTTTTGTTTTAGTATTGATGCGGATATTTCTAATGTTTTGACGAAGCTTGTTGCTAATTTAATATTATTATTGTTTCGACCAACATTTTTGACGAAGCCTGCGCTTTTTGTAGCTTAATTACCTACTTTATTGTGTGAATAAATTATTATTCGATCATAGAGATCTGAAACTTCGAAAGTGTGTTCTTTGTATAATTTTGTAGGCTTGTGATAAAAAAGAAGACCACTAAGGATTAAAAAAGGGTTCTAAGTTTGTAAGGGATTTATCTGAAAACTAGCTACATTAACAAACTTTGTATTGACAATATTGCCGCAAGTCCGTGATTGGTCGGAAAAAGAACCGCAATACCTGACGATAACGAGTGACCAATAGGAGCTTCTGTTATTATTGTTTGAATTGCTAAGAGATAATAATAATAATGAAACGTTTCATTAAAAATATGTGACGTGACCAATTTTCATTTCTGTCGATTGTAATCAAGACTCACTCGCTACTCGCTTTCGAGGATACAAGAACAAATGGTTCCCCATTTCGTTACATTACGGAAAGCTAAATCATGTTTATTTTGCGCTTGTAAGATAAAACAATACAGTGGAAAGGGTAATCTTGTATCAAAGTTGTGTGTATGTAATGTTGTTTGCTTCACTCGTGTTTCGTTGATCTCTAAAACGGTTTGTTTTGTAAAGTGTTTGCCGAGGGGACTGAGATGACAAGTTTCGAGATTTTAAGTGCCTTTTGAAAAACGTCTGGAGACTTAGATTGAAGTTTAAGTGACGCTGTTTAAGTTTGATAATTTAATTAGATTGATACTGACAGGTCCAAATCACGAAATAAAATTTTTGAAAGCCTTTTTGAGAATGACAGCTGGCAAAGTGTTTGTTCGCATAATAATCAAAGTGGTTTCGTTCTGTGACAATTTTCGATTTGTGTCGATGCGATACAATAACATCGTCTATGTAAATCTAAAAAGTTTTTTCTTTAAAAGTAACAGTTATACCATATTGTATTTCACAATAAATGACCTTATGTAATGGGTTTATAAGGTTGCTATTCTCTTTATTAGTTATTTTTTGGTGAGGAAGTCCTAAAATAAAATGTCCTATCCTAAATTTATATTTGATGATATGTTAAATTTAAAACAACCTTGGAGTAAAATAATTATAATAGAGTTAACTCGCATATTTTCTTTTTATGCTGACGTTTGGTAAACTTCACAGTTCTCATAGTATTAGCAGACTGAGAGGACACTGTACTGGTGTTTTATTCCAATGTGTAATAACGGTGAATGTATCGGAAATTAAAATGTACAATTTTCTTAATATTTACTACGATGTATCAGACAAAATTCGATATGTATGCTTAAATGCTATTAATTTAAATCATAATGATATTTAAGACCCTCAGTGCAGTGGTAAGTGTTGCAAAACACTACACACAGATGGCGCTGAAGCGACATTTTCTTATAAACATGTACAAACATAAGATAGTGGAAGATTTCGTCGACTCGATCAGTGACGCCTCTAGTGTAATTGGAAAAAGGCACTATACCTCGCGTTCAGGTGTGGGTTCAAGTAACACTAGAGTCTGGTTTTTTTATTCTTTTGGTAAAATCATTTTCTATTTTCTTATTTTGTTCTTAATTAACAACTCTCAATTTATAATCAACTTTGTATCCATTTTTTTTCGCGTTGTAGTTAAGATTTCTTGTTATATCTTTTATTTTGTCGAAAACTTCTTTCAGCGTTAAGTTTGATATTGTTCTAGTCTTTTCTCTTGGCATTGGTTTATACGAGTTTTTCATTTTCAGCGCTTGCTTTATGTAGTTTGGGAGTTCTGAAAAAAGAAAAAAACTTTATTAAATACAGTCTTTCAATTGAAATACGATCGGTATTTTTTGGTTCAATACCATTAGTCTTTAATTATAATGATATTTTGTACTAAGACAAGAGTAGAAAAAAATTACGTTACGGATTTTAACAGATTTTATATAGGACTCATAAAGTACTATGCATTATGAATCACGCATCAGCATTTATTAATGAAAGTAGGCATTTAGTATTTTTTTTTTTCTATTTTAGTTAATACAAAATCTTTGTTTTTTTGAATCTGTGTCGTTGTAAATAACCTGCGTAAAACTTAAAAATTACACAGGTAGGTATAACACATGTCAAAATTAATCTAATATTATTACTTACTATATAAGAAAAGGTGTTTTACCATTATTAGTCATATAAAATTGAGATAACACACAAGTAACTGTTAGAAATGCCACTCCAGCAGCCAGCATCTTCTACGACTGATATTGTACAGCGATCGTCCATTGTTTACAAAAGTGTTAAACTCTCGTGTTTTGGAAAAAAAAACCAAACAGTCAATTGCTTATGTGGATGATTTTGAATTGCTTATCTAAGTAATTAAGGTTCATTTTGATTTGGGTTTCATTGAGTTCTTATGTCGTTTGTTTTTTGTTTTTGTGTTTCACAGTGTGATAAGAGGTGGTTGCTGTTTTGTATGACTGTATTGCTCAGTAGTTAGACAGTGAAACTGCAAAACAATGTACTGCAGATTCAATTCTTACAAGGCGTTATTATATCAAATAATTTATTAGTAGATAATATGGACCTGGAAAAATAACTTTTGCCTACACATAGTATGGTGGATCTACTAGCTCATCGGAAAACAACCATTGCTGAGAAGACACTCCGCAAAAAATCTTCAAACAGTTTTTTTTATAGTTAACTAGCTTCTACCCGCGACTTCGTCCGCGTAGAACTCCTCCTTTTTTGCAGTCGGTTAAAAAGTAGCCTATGTCCTTTCTCAGGCTCCAGACTTTCTTTGTACCAAATTTCATTTAAATCGGTCCAGTAGTTTTAGCGTGAAAGCGTAACAGACAGACAGACAGACAGACAGAGTTACTATCGCATTTATAATATTAGTAAGGATTTATACAATTTAGGCTCTCTTATAATGATCTGGGGCCCTAGACAAGTGCCCAACGTTCAACGTTAACGTTAAACGTTAGGACCGAAATGTATGGGATTTGACATCCGCGAACGACTGTCACGTACGTCACAAATGTCAAATCCCATACATTTTGGTGCTAACGTTTAACGTTAACGTTGAACGTTGGGCACTTGTCTAGCCCCCCTGATGTCCCACTTGATGTCAGATGGATTTCGTCCCAAAGCAAAATCTGTCAATAATATGGATATCTCTAAAGTCCCTTCTGGAGACCTGAACAGACCGGGTCCCACAAACAGCACCCGTTCACGAGTATGACGTATACGCGACATATTCATGAACAATAAAACTTCCTAAATAATAGATTTCATTGGGATAATAATATACGTAAGTATTTGACATTATATGCGTAATAAAATTGTAATTTTGCTGATATTGTAAGTACCTATTTAATTGTTAAATCTGTATTGACGATCTCAATATGAGTGAATATTATATTTTGACATAATAATGTATTTTTCTGTCCTCCGGCCGGAAAGCGCCAACTTTGTGGCCGCTGCGCTAAATGAAATTTCCGCCGAACAGAAAAATAGTATACTGACCTCGGCTAGTAAAATAAAAAAGCCTCAGATCACATTTTTGTCAACCTCGGCTTCGCCTCGGACGACAATTAGTTGTGATCTGAGACATTTTTTATTTTACTGGCCTTGGCGTAATGTACTATTTTTATAATGTAATTTGTTTATATTATTATTTATTTATTTTTATTTTTGTTCTGACTATCTCAATATAAGTGCCTATAATTTGACATACTAGTGTAATTATACTGTATGAGTTTTGAGAAATAAATGAAGAAAAAAAAAATTGTAAAGTTTTCGGAATGTCAGAAAAACCTAAATTACTTTAGTTAAATATGTTACAGTTTCATTCCGAAATGTAATAAGTAAGTTACTTACAGACTAAAAAAACACGCTTTTCTCACCAGATATAAAAAACGAAATAATGGCAAATGACTAAACACCACAAGAAAGCCAATGATTAATTCTCCTTTGACACGATTAATAAGAGTAATCGACTGTAAATATTTAATAAAGCTTCTAAATGAACTGAGAAAATAAACATAATGAACGCTACGAGAACCGCTATCGAAACGAAATTATTGTATTGGAAGTAAATACCTGTAATGAGCAATTATGTTGGATTATACGAGTGGGAAAATATTGCAACATCAATATTTTAAGACTAGCTGTCCGCCCCAGCTTCGCATGAATCATCTTTTTTATAGCCTATTAGCTTCTGCCCGCGACTTCGTCCGCGTGGAACTCCTTTTTTGCAGTCGGTTAAAAAGTAGCCTATGTCCTTTCTCAGGCTCCAGACTATCTTTGTACCAAATTTCATTTAAATCGGTCCAGTAGTTTTAATATGAAAGCGTAACAGACAGACAGACAGACAGAGTTACTTTCGCATTTATAATATTAGTAGGGATTATACGAGTGGGAAAATATTGCGGCATCAATATTTAAGACTAGCTATCCGCCCCGGCTTCGCACGGATCATCTTTTTTTTATAGCCTATGTCACTCGGGAATAGTGTAGCTTCCCAACAATGAAATAATTTTTGAATTCAGTCCAGCCTTTCTGGAGCCTATTCAATCCAAACAAACAAACCTTTCCTCTTTATAATATTAGTATAGATGAATACTAGCTTTTGTCCAGGACTAGTTCGCATGGAAGTTCATATAACATTTTTATTCCCTCTTTTAACCCCTTATAACCCTTTTTTGCAATTAAATAGCTCTAGACTATCTATGTATCAAATTTCATTTACATCGAATTAATAGTTTTAGCTTGAAAACGAGAGAGACAGACAGAGTTACCTTCGCATTTATAATATTAACTAGCAGCCCCGGCAGACGTTGTCCTGCCCGTCCGATTGTTTCGTCAAAGATCTGACAAAGTCTTCTGTCACTTCTTCATAAGGCTTCATATTTTCCCCGTTTTTTACACATTTTTCACTGTTTCTTCGCTCCTATTGGTCGCAGCATGATGTTATATAGCCTAAAGCCTTTCTCGATAAATGGTCTATCCAACAAAAAAAGAATTTTTGAATTCGAACCAGTAGTTCCTGAGATTAGCGCGTTCAAACAAACAAACAAAAAAACAAACAAACTCTTCAGCTTTATAATATTAGTATAGATTAAAATGTAAAATTCTACTTACGAAGTCGGAGGCAAAAAACACGTAATAATCCACTTTGTTTTGGAATAAAAAAAATCAACGATCATTCCCAAATGATTGCCGAGTTCGTATCAGGACGAGTGACGTTTGATTTCTGATGATTAATGACTGGAGTGATTATTGCATCCGTGTTTACAATACATTTCATTTCATGTGTTCGATATAGCCGTGATGACTGTACGATCATGAAATAAATGATTAGCAATTGGGTTTCGGGAAAAGTATACACAACTAGCTGTGCCTGCGTCTTCGTCCGCGTGGAATTATTTTCCCCATTTTTTACACATTTTTGTTTCTTCGCTCCTATTGGTCGCAGCGTGATGTTATATAGCCTAGCCTTTCTCGATGAATGGTCTATCTAACAAAAAAAGATTTAGAACCAGTGGTTCCTGAGATTAGCGCGTTCAAACAAACAAACAAACTCTTCAGCTTTATAATATTAGTATAGATTGACACTAGTTTTTTTATTTTATCCATTAATATAGAGAAAACACCGTCCAGATATATATTTTTTAAACTTAAATAACACATAAATAGCATACTAAAGATTTATGCAGTAATTTTGAAAAATGAGTTCAAAGGCGTTTTGGAAAGACTGTCATTGTCAAGGATACAACGCCGAAAGAAAGTCAGCAGTTTTTTTTTAATACATTTTAATATATAATGTAAACTTATATATCTAACTACACTACGGCCAGTCTTTTTATTTACGGCTAGCCGTCAATAAAAACGGCGGATAATCTATACTAATATAATACTACGGTCACCCTAAGTGACATAGGCATTAGAACATTTTGAAAAAAATAGGGACCCGTGTAAAGCCGGGGCGAACCGACAGTTTGTTATATAATTATGTAAGCGAGTTAAATCCGTTATAATGTTCATTCCAATATTTTATATTAGCATTATGAATAGCTATAATTATTTGTGATTCATTTAACAATGATAAGACTTATAAATACCTAATGAGTCTTATCTAAAGTAAAAGAATCACGAGAAATTATTCAAGTAAATCCATAAATTGGAATCGTACAAACAATTCATTGATTTGCCATTTCTCCACGCCAAAACCAATTGACTGCGTAATCTCTCTGAACATCGACGGATAATCAAATTTCGATGGATTTACTACTGCTAGGATTCGCATATAAAAATATTAAAAGATAATAATAATTTCTGATGCCTTCGCGGTTAATACATTGGAATGAAACAAGTTTAATCGGAACTCGCGAATTTTATTTTTATTGACTGACATTTCGGAGAGTTTATTGTAGCACGATTATGGAGTCTGCAAAGGCTCTGAAACGTCCAATAAAAATTAAATACGCGAGTTAAATCCGTCTACAGTTGTTTTATTCCAATAGAATATATCGCACATCTAAAATGAGCTAGCTCAAAAACCTGAAGATTTGAGTTATGCACACCATCGGATTCCTTACATCAAAACCCATTTACCACTAAAACAGATTTAAACTAACTCTGCTAGCTTCATTATAAAAAGCATAAATCTATACAGAAAACTCATGCGTGCATATGGATAGGTTAACCAGTTTTACGCCTCCTGAAAAAGTAACTTTTTAGAGTTAGCTCCCTTTAGATCTAGGTGTGCGATATAATCTTAGCGAAAGCTAGCTGACTGCCTGATCTATCAACGCAGGGCCTGTACTATAAGGTTGGAAAAGTGAAACTTTGCACAGGGGTTCCCATACTGCAGGGGAGAAATAAAAAAGGATTTTTGTAAATTAACCCCAGAATTAGAAGGTTGTAGGTTTGAATCCTTTTATATTTGCTGACGTTTCGGAAATAGATGTATAACGGATTCAACTCGCGTATTTTATTTTATTGGCTGACGTATCAAAAACTTAAACTGTTAAGTTTTTGAAACGACAGCAAACAAAATAAAATACGCGAGTTAAATCCGTTATAGTTGTTTCATACCAATTTGTTTATTACACTTAAATTCTAGAAGGATTCGAACCTGTAACCTCCTGCTTCGTAGTCAGAGTACACTAGAATCATCTACATGGTCAATTTGGCAGCAATAAATCTATATTAATTAAACCAAAATGTGAATTTAATTAAAACTGAATCTGATTAAACTTTTATTTCTGTAATGGAAACCAAACTTGACGTAGCCTCGGCTGTAAATTTGGGTTACACTTAAGTAATAAACTCTGGTTATTCTCAAGGTATTAAACTAAAGTTCGACTTATAATTATAAACTTATTTCAATAATCCTTGGAAACGGATTTATGTATTGCTTTCTGACACGGCTAAGTAACTTTTAACCTTGTTTTGGCAGTGTTTATTTCCTTTTCCGGAGTTCACAGTTTATATACTACTAGCTTCTACCCGCGACTGCGTGGAATTAGTAATTACAACATTTCACTCCTCTTTTTACCCCCTTACAACCTTTTTTTAGTAATTAAAAGTAGCCTATGTCCTTTCTAAGACTCTAGACTATCCGTGTACCAAATTTCATGTAAATCTGTTTAGTAGTATTAGCGCGAAAGCGAGACAGATAGATAGACAGAAAAAGCACTTTCGCATTTATGTAATATTATAAGTAAGGATTATGATTAGGATGTTACTTAAGAACGTTTGAACCGATTTGGCTGAAAATTGTGGGGAGCTTAGAATCAGCAGGACGGAATACTTTTTGTCTCGTTTTTGTGGGAAAAAAATAGCATGATTTTTGTTAAAAATTAGTGTCGCGGAATGAATAAAATTCATTACGAGACAATCTTTTAAGTGGGGACCTATTTGTACCACATGGTTTGTAATCTTATATATAAAAATGAATCGCAAAATGTGTTGGTAAGCGCATAACTCGACAACGCCTGGACCAATTTGGCCAATTTTTTTTTAAATGTTCGTTGAAGTCCAAGGATGGTTCTTACGGCTAGAAAAAATCGAATAATTGCCGGCAAAACCCTAAAAATAGCCCTTTTCTTTTCCCATACAAACGTTGTCTAACTAAAGTTACTTAATAATTTCTGATGCCTTCGCGGTTATTACACATTGGAATGAAACAACTATTAACGGATTTAACTCGCGTATTTTTATTTTATTTTATTTGCTGACGTTTCGGATTCTTTACAGTTTCCATAATCGTAAAGTTACCTAATTTGAATTTCGAACGGGCAGGATGATGTCTGCCGGGACCGCTAGTTAAGAATATAAATTTTCTTTCTTTTTTTTCAGTCGCTGTCGACTTTAGCAAAAAGCCCGTCTACTGTTTGTATTTCCACTGTAACGGTGGTGAAACGCAAAAAACAAACCATAGAATTTGACTCGAACGGTGTTTCTACGTCACTCCGATTTGTCAACGTCATCGCTCATATTTTATCAAGTTGGGACAATAGTAACTACATTTTGATATCGGCTTTGTAACACAGTACACAGGTTTTTGGTTCGTCCTTTATAAGGATTTAAAAGAAAAAATTTGCAATTATCAGTCTGTTTTGTAAAATTAATTGCGAGTTATAGTTTATTTTTTTTAATTCTAAAAACTGATTTTTAAATATCAATTTAGTGCTCTGGGAGTTTCTATTTATGTGAAGACTCACAAAAAACTAATAGGTGTTAATAATTATTAGGTACTTGTTGGAATGAGCCAATTATAAAGTACTAGCTTCTACCCGCGACTTTGTCCGCGTGGAACTCCTCCTTTTTTGCAGTCGGTTAAAATGTAGCCTATGTCCTTTCTCAGGCTCCAGACTTTCTTTGTACCAAATTTCATTAAAATCGGTCCAGTAGTTTTAGCGTGAAAGCGTAACAGACAGACAGACAGACAGACAGGGTTACTTTCGCATTTATAATATTAGTAAGGATTTTACTCCAATGACTAAAATTCTTCTGTCGGTTGCCGCTTGTACCTATACCTATACAATTTACCTATGATACCTATATAAAAATCTCGTGTCACGGTATATGACGTCACACTCCTCCAAAACGGCTCAATTTTCATCGAATTCTGTATGAGTATATATTATATCTATATAATAATATTATCTATATATATAAAAGAAAGTTGTGTTAGTTACCCCGTTTATAACTCAAGAACGGCTGAACTGATTTGGCTGAAAATTGGCGGGGAGGTAGCTCGGAGCCAGGAAAAGGACATAGGATACTTTTTATCACGTTCCAGTAATAAAAAAGGAAAAAACATTAAGCTGATTTGTTAAAAATAGTACCTATAACAAACGCAACAATGACAACTGTCAAATCGACATTGCCGGGCGGGACGAAGTCTGCCGGGACCACTAGTTTTATGTATAAAAGAAAGTCGTGTTAGTTACTCCGTTTATAACTCAAGAACGGCTGAACCGATATGGCTGAAAATTGACGCGGAGGTAGCTCAGAACCAGGAAAAGGACATAGGATACTTAAATCGATTCTTTGCCGGGCGGGACAAAGTCTGCCGGGACCGCCCCCTAGTATCTATATATTATTATGTATGAGAACCTATGGGTTCAAAAAACATTTCACTTAAAAACCCTCCATAGCAACTCCACGTTATTATTTCAGAGCATTTTCCTTACAAACAAATTCCCAAACTGTGCCCTGTGGGTAGTTTTTGAAACATTTGATGGATGGCACTGTGTCACACAGAGTTTGTAAGATGTCGCTTTATCGCTCGAGAATTTTGACAGGTGTTGGCGTTACCAATAGTCCCTTGGGTCGTAAATTACAAAGCTGGAAAGCCGGCTATTGTGGTTGCACGGTCTGATAATTTTATTGTTACGGTTTTTTAAAATGTATCCTTGTTGAATAGACGGTTTGGTTGTTCAGCATAAGTCTTGACTTAATTAGGTACTTGTTAAGACTGAGCTATGATTAAAATATAATAATAATTTTGTTAAAAAAGTTGTAGAATTTTGACAACTAGAAAAATGCCTAATATTTGTAGTTTATCAATTTATTGATAAAAAATTTGGCTCGCCATCTTGTATTGTACTTAAGTTTGTAATTAATTATTTTTTAATATTTTATCTATGTACATAAAAGGAGAGATTGACTTAATGATTGACATATTAACACAGGGTCTAACTATAAGGGTTAGAATTTTGAAATTTTGCAAAGTTCCTGTTATAGCGTAGGAGACCACTAAGAATGGATTTTTGAAAAGTCACCCCCTAAGGGAGTAAAACGGGGGTGCTTATTGTGCGCAGAAGTCGAGGGCAAAAGCTAGTTTATAAAATTGGGTTTAAAACCTATTGGATTATTTTCATATCGAAATTTATTTTCCTTGAAAATTTAGTAAAGCTCCATTATGACGTTTTTGAGATATGTTGAAGTTCTATGAGTTTATGAATAATATAGATACTAGCTTCTGTCCGCGACTTTGTCCGCGTGGAACTCCTCCTTTTTTTGCAGTCGGTTAAAAAGTAGCCTATGTCCTTTTTCAGGCTCCAGACTTTCTTTGTACCAAATTTCATTAAAATGGTCCATTAATTTTAGCGTGAAAGCGTTACAGACAGACAGACAGGCAGACAGAGTTACTTTCGCATTTATAATATTAGTAGGGATAAATTATGTAAGTATATAAGTCATATATACGTTGTATAAGGCGATAGATGAACTTTAATTTAAATAAAGCAACCTATTTCTCGATCCAGTTTGTAGTGTGTGTTGTATTTCAAATATTACCACAACCATGCCAGACGTTGACAAGGAAACCTCAAGATATCAAATGTCTCGATTCTTAAATAAACCACAATTTTATGTTGCACGAAACTCAAAGACAACAATATTGCTTCACTCATTGTGAAGGTTTTCGTTAAATATATTGCTAGGTTGGATATTTGTATCAAGACAAGCGTATAATAAAAAAACCTGCCAAGTTCGAGTGGGAATCGTGTACAAACAAGGGCGTGCATACCTTTCAGGCATAGTGTCACTAATGTATGGTGAAAACTTCTTTAGCGGCGCTGAGCACTTTTTTTTGTATGGGTAAAAACTTTCAAACTCGCGTCAGGGTCACGTGATGCTGATCGAAAAAGCGTAAGATCGAGGGGAAGGAAGAGGAACTAGTATCTCCCACTCTTTCTACCGTGCCTGAGAGTGCTGCTCCGTTTTTTTAATAACGTGACAGAGTGGTCTTTTTTAACAGCGACCACATGTCAGTTTACTAATCTGTCACGACTAGCATTTTTTTTAATTATTTAAGTTTTTGTAACTTAACTAATTAAAAAAAAATGCTAGTTCGAAAAAGTGAAAAAAATTACATAATATTTCTAGATTTTAAAAAAAGGACGTTTATTCGAATATTATAAAACCGTAGGTAAATATCAATACTCTAATCAGATGCTGTAAACGACAATGACCTTATTCCTTAACCAGAACTTTGAATTCACGCCCCATTGGCCTAAAATTTACCCAAGACATTGCCCAAAATGTAGGAACATCTTAACCGCGTCAGCAGATAGATGAACGTAATTATGCTAATGTGTTATGATTATGCTCACAACGGCTTTCCTGCGTGGCTTATTTTTGTAAATACACTGCTGGTTTGTGTGACAAGTAAGTTCAAGACTTAGTTCGTTTACTTGATTAATATGTAGTAACTAGCTGTGCACGCGATTTCGTTGAATAGTAATTTTTCATAAGGCTTCATATTTTCCCCGTTTTTTACACATTTTCCACTGTTTCTTCGCTCCTATTGGTCGCAGCGTGATGTTATGTAGCCTAAAGCCTTCCTCGATAAATGGTCTATCCAATAAAAAAATAATTTTTGAATTCGAATCAGTAGTTCCTGAGATTAGCGTGTTCAAACAAACAAACAAACAAACTCTTCAGCTTTATAATATTAGAATAGATATATTAACTAAGCACTATAGTAATTTCTGATACCTTCGCAGTTATACTTTGGAATGAAACAACTTTAGACGGATTTAAGTATCGTATTTTATTTTATTGGCTGACATTTCGGAGCCTTTACAGATTCCTCAGTTCAATTCCTCAATAAATTACAGGGTAGGTAGTGTAGTGTATGCATGGTAACGGTTGTTACACTAGCAACCGTCATTCCGGCAATAAAATGTTACAAAACTATAATAATATGTACATTTCCTTCCCGCATGTGTCGTCGCCTTGCCTTCAGACTATTTACATAATTATATCTTCCATGCACTACACACCACCGTCCTATACCTATTTCCCCCGTAAATCCGATACTGCGAAACAGTCGGTTCTCAGGACGTTTACGGTGCTTGCCCCGGAGCAGCTCAGCCGAGCTAGCTCCGGCACCGTCGCGTCCCATCCGCCGCATTCATCGCACACACTATTCCTATACGCGAAACGGCGTAACTTGCCCGGCGCCCTCCCGGAGCAGCTCAGCCGAGCTAGCTCCGACACCGTGGCCTCCCGTCCGCCGCGTTCATCGCAGTCGCTAACAGCATGATTCAGCGAAACGGCGTCCCCGCACCCGGTCCTCAGGACGTGTACGGCGTTAACCCAGAAGCAGCTCAGTCGAGCTATCTGCAACGTCGTCGCGTCCTGTCCGCTGCCTTCATCGCACACGGTATTTCCCGGCTTAATAGGTAGGGATGTCAGGCACTCTCAATCCATCCTTCCACGTGGACAAATCCCATCCTCGTCGCCACTGAGAAATCCGAAGGAATTACTGCCGAATTAATACACATTACACATGCTGATTGTTAACAGTTTATTGCCGGAATGACGGTTGCTAGTGTATCAACCGTTACCATGCATACACTACAGGTAGTACCTACTTAATTTTTTTGTTTTTTTTCTATAACTGTATAAATCACTATAGCATAAGACTATTGTCAGCTCAGTCGTGCTACGATATCAGAGACCAAGTAACTGCCACAACCCACTTGGTAAAAACCATAGGTAATAATATTTTTCTTCCTCCTAATTTGAACATTACCGCATCACTACATAGTATAAAACAAAGTCGCTTTTTCTATCCCTATATCCCTATGTACGCTTAAATCGACGCAACGGAAAACTAAGCAACGGATTTTAATGCGTTTTTTTTAATAGATAGAGTGATTCAAGAGGAAGGTTTATAGCACCCGTGTGAAGCCGGGATGGTAGTTAAGTATATTTTATACATTAAAAAATGTCTTAACCAAATTTTCCATTATATTTCATGTTCTCTAAATGTTAAGCTCTTGTGTAGTTCAACCAAGAAGGCAGATGGCTGCAATTGGACATTACACAATGTCCTGGCTAATCAGCTTTCCGAACAATTAATCTGATTAAAACCTAAATGGATTATAACGTGACTGTCAGCTGTTTCTGGCGATTTGCGTATTGCGTTAGGAACCTGTAAGTACCAATCGATAATAGCGAACGAAACGAATTCGAAATTCACGAAGAAAATGTTACGTCACTTTTGCGTTAGATTATCAGCTCAGTGCTACGAAAAGGGGAACTGTTGTTTTTTCAAACGTCGGCCAGTGAAATAAAATACACTAGTTACCTCAATCCGTTTATAGTTATTTAAATCCAAAACGTCACATGATTTCATTCCAATGTGTAATAACCGCGAAGGCATCAGAAATTTATGATATGCTCGTTATTTAACTTATTTCTATTCTAATTTGCAAATTATAATAATGACGGATATGATAAAAATATCCCATAATTTTTATGACGTCATTGTTAATTAATGTAAAAAGGGTTAACATCAACCCACTTTTTCTTTCTCAGCAAACTTCAAAAGAAATTTTATGCTTTGGAAAATATAATTTAAAACTTGTCTTTGTAAAGTTGATATAATGAAATTGGACGAGGAAATTGTTACGTAAAAATAATAAAAAAAACATATTTAATTCTAATTTTTTGCTTTCATCATCATCCATTAGTAAGGTAGATGACTTTATTTGTCGGGACAATCGTTGGTTAACATAAAACGAGCTCTGGTTTCAAACGGAAATAAAACGGAGCGGTATCTTGTAAGGCTGGGTAAAATTATCAAGTAATCTAGGTATTATACACATTAACAGAAAGACGTCCACTGGACATAGGTGTACCAACGATGACCACATAGACCAGTCACATGCCTCTCTCATCCATCGGCTACCAGCAACATTTCTGATAACTGTATTTCATTAATGACTTATTCCCAAATGTAAAATGTGGATTATGTATTATCTATACTAATATTATAAAGCTGAAGAGTTTGTTTGATTGTTAGAACGCGCTAATCTCAGGAACTACTGGATCGAATTGAAAAAAACTTTTTTTGTTTAACCGAGGAAGGCTTTAGGCCATATAACATCACGCTGCGACCAATAGGAGCAAAGAAACAGTGGAAAATGTGTAAAAAAACGGGGAAAATAACTATTTCACGCGGACGAAGTCGCGGGCACAGCTAGTTTTTAATAACGGGCTATCCCATGCCCAATGAAAAAAATACATTTTTTGTGGTTATACTTAACCAATCTTAGTTAATACTTACACATTGGAATGAAATAACTAAAAATGAATTTCACTCGCGTATTTTTATTTTATTAGCTGACGTTACGGAACCTTTACAATGATTTAAGCGTTAGACTATCGTAAGCTCAGTTGTGCTACGATTATGGAAGCTGTAAAGGTTACTTTCACCGGCAAAGTATAGGTATACCTAAAGGATATATCTGTTTTCGGTATTCCGAGCTTTAATTACATAAGACAACTTTTCCCAAAATTCCATTTCATTAGTAAATGAACACTTGAAATTCCAGTCATTTATAATAGCTGTCATGTTATATTTGTCTAGTTTAACTTGGTCATAATACCTAGATTACTTGATTTCCTACCCAGCCTTACAAGATACCGTTCCGTTTTATTTCCGTTTGAAACCAGAGCTCGTTTTATGTTAGCCAACGATTGTCCCGACAAATAATGTCATCTAGCTTATTAATGGACTGAGAATTTAGTTCCTGGATCCTTTTGTACAATATTTCTTGATAGATAGATAAAAACTTTATTTTAGCACAACAAAAATTATAAACCACAAAAACAGTTTCTAATCTCTACTAGTATTATAAAGAGGAAAGGTTTGTTTCTTTGGATTGAATAGGCACCAAAACGACTAAACCGATTTGAACAATTCTTTCATTGTTGGGAAGCTACACTATTCCCGAGTGACATCCCTACTAATCCCTACTAATATTATAAATGCGAAAGTAACTCTGTCTGTCTGTCTGTCTGTTACGCTTTAACGCTAAAACTACAGGACCGATTTAAATGAATTTTGGTACAAAGAAAGTCTGGAGCCTGAGAAAGCACGTAGGCTACTTTTTGACCGACTGCAAAAAAGGAGGAGTTCCACGCGGACGAAGTCGCGG
Organism: Polylopha cassiicola; assembly: GCA_038024825.1. NCBI lineage: Eukaryota > Metazoa > Arthropoda > Insecta > Lepidoptera > Tortricidae > Polylopha > Polylopha cassiicola. Next base: position 1,893,453 of record CP149053.1, on the reverse strand, counting down.
GCAGAAACTAGTAGTATTATAAAGAGGAAAGGTTTATTTCTTTGGTTTGAATAGGCTCCAAAACGACTAGACCAATTACAAAATTTTTTTCACTGTTGGGAAGCTACACTATTCCCGAGTGACATAGTCTATAAAAATGGGATCCGGGCGAAGCCGGGGCCGGGGCACTAGTAATCTAAAACCATAAGCTTTCTATAATTATCGATTGATAGTCATTAACGGAAAGTTGGTATATTGTAATTCCATCTATTATTCTATTCGTTTCCTTCTTTTACTTTGTTTCCATGTAACGAAAAGTGTAATATAACGTTACACAAATATTTTCTTACACGGAATTATGTTACCCCTATAAATATTAGAGTATCCAAATATAACCGACGTTGTTTATTAAAGACGGATTCACTATTCAAATAGGATAACAGTTACACATATTTACATATAAAACAAAATCGGCATATTTATTTTTGGTTAAATAAACTACTTATAGTCCGAGAGCTGGCACCAATTTTTGGGTAGGTGTTTGAGGCAAGCTGAAAAACATATCAAAATTGCACATTGCCGCAAATGTATTATAAAAAAGAAAAGCTTGCAGTTATATGTTGTTATAGTAGGAGAGCTATATGACAAGTTTTCAGCTTGTGTCAAAAACCTATACAAAAATTGGTGCCAGCTCTCGGAATATTAGCTGACCCGACCAGTGTCTGCAAAGTATTGCACACAGGTGGCGCTGAAGCGACAATTCGCTTGTATCCAAGAAAGTACAAAGACAGAATAGAGCCTACTAGCTTCTGCCCGCGACTTCGTCCGTGGAACTCCTCCCTTTTTGCAGTCGGTTAAAAAATAGCCTATGTGATCTTTCTCAGGCTCCAAAGTTTCTTTGTACCATATTTCATTTAAATCGGTCCAGTAGTTTTAACTTGGAAGCGTATCAACGTTAACTAAATACTACTCTGTCTGTTGACAGACAGACAGACAGACAGGGTTACTTTCGCATTTATAATATTAGTAGGGATAGTGTAATTGGAAGCACGGTGCTTCGTGTTAAGATTTGGGTTCAAGGCCCGCTAGAGTCTCGATTTTATTTACTCTCGTTCATTTTTAAATAAAAAATTCTATTTTTTTTGGAAAAGTGGATTATAGGAGTTAGCCGTTTCATTTCCTAGTTATCTGTTAGCGAATGAAAATAGATCAGGTATTTTATTGGCTCCGTTATTGAAGCCGATATTGTAAGATTTATTTATTCAGAAGGAATTCAAAATGAATTTATTAGTTCTCTATAAATGTTTATAAAGTGTTTTATCGATTTATATCATTGAAAAGTTATTGCTTTTTATGCTTATGGATGATAATTCTATTGGATTATTGGATTTCAGACCGTTATGTCAAGTTTTAATTTAAAAACAGGGAAAACGTCATTTTATTTTTGTATATTTGACAAAAAATCTGTACTTATGGTTCCTTAGAATCTGACTACCAAATTTTTTAAAAACATGAAAAAAATATATGTTTAGTTCTTTCCGGTGTTTCTTCTTTCCAAAAAAAAATCTTATTTTCTAAAGAAAAAAAAATAAAACTCCATATTGAACAAAGAACTTCTGAAAAAATACTTATTTGAAACTGTTACAAACATTTATTTACTCTAAACGGAGATTTTGTTCTATGACGTATTACTTCTGTCAAAATCACACACGTATGAGATAATACATGTCACCTTCAAGGCATGTCACTTAAACTGCTGACGTCATCATTATGACACATGAACATTGAGATAACTTTGAATTTCATCTATGACTATTACCTCCAATGAAACCTGTATCCATAGAACTTTCTTATTTCAATAAAGAAATACACTTAAGTCTTTACAAAACCAGAACATATCTTTTACTAAGCAATCCCAACCAATCCCGAATCGGATCGTCTTTATTCTCGTAACAATAAAGAAACAAGTAACAAATTCAATACAAAACTATCCTTATCCCTGAATAAAATAGTACGAAGATTTTTTTCCACCTGTCCTTAGACAGCTGGTAATTGAAACAGGTAGAATGAAACAATAGTACCGAACAAAGTTAATATGAGGGTGATACTAAATTTCAAAACCTCGTTAGCCAAAACGTCTTAACTGTATCTCGCTAGCCATGTCAATCTGAGACTTAGAGAGTTGACGCAAGATTGATTGTGGAAGGAAGGGCTCTTGTATACGAAGTGTCGTTCTGTGTATTAAGGAATTCCAGTCAGCCTACAATGTTGATAAGGGTCGCAGTTCCTTGGGCGGTGGTGTCCTATCGCGCTTTACTCCCACTTAAGGTATCGATGTAAGTAACTAACTTGTTACGATGTTAAATTTAGTTTCGATCTGTACCTAAACTCAAGTTTTGGAATTGTTCTATTGAGAAGTGTTAGCATAATATATAACTGTTTCATTCCAAACTATTTTCGAAACTTAAGCATAAGACTATTGTCAGCTCGGTCGTGCTACGATTATGGAATCTGTAAAGGCTCCGAAACGTCAGACAATAAAATAAAATATTTAAAGTTGTTTCATTCCAATATTTTCGGAACATTAACGTAGGGATACAAGGTGGCCCAATGACCATGACTTATGTCATATCGGTGGATATAATAATCTTCTATGACTGTTTACACCATTAAGCGTCATATAATATTAGTAAATTGGTAGGGCACTAAACGATCAAACAGTAATACAGAATCTATATAACTGTTTTCACTGCAAGTCGATGTTCAGTAGGGTCACATGTTTATCAATTAACCACTCGCATATAATTAACCTGGCTAGGTCAACTGTATACGAGGGGCAACGTCGCACGGACTTGTAATGTAACGCGACGTTGCCAATTTTCCGGAAATCGCTACTCTCCACAAATTTACACCAATACGCAAGTCCCGAGTAACAAATTGAGTTTACAACATTGGATTAGGAGCCAAATTAGATCATATTTCGCAGTCCAGTTTATTATTGTTATCAGTCGCCTCCACTTCGTCTTATTGTATTTCGATACTTCATTTTAAGTGATTCTAAATGAGTTGGAACGCAATACTGTGATCCTTAAAATTTTATCTGAAATATTTTTGAGTGTTCTGGAGAGATTCGCGTTTCAAGTTTTCGTCTTTCATTAATGTTACAAAATTTCATTAAATGTTTTAAATTGTTTTTGTTTGCAATTCACTTTGTTAATTTCATCTTTGACAAACTAGTAAAAATAAAAGGGATGAGGTAAAATTAACATATTAATTTTGCAGTTATTACACCTTTTAATGAAACAACTATAACGAATTTAACCCGCGTGACATTTTATGTATTTACTAACGCTTCTAAAAGTTTACGGATCCCATTCTTATTGTTACATATTATTATATTTTAAAGCAGAGCAGAGTAGTTAGACTATCAGCTCAGTCAGCTACTATATAATAATGTAGGTAGGTATATCTGTTATCGTTGTTTAATTCCAACACTTATTAACCTCGAAAGCTTCAAAAATTCCTAATCTAATTGGCTAACTAAAAATTACAGTAACGTACCCAAAAGAAAAAGACTTCTAGATCGTTCAAGTATTACGTAAGCACTATAAGGAGGGGAGAGTCTTTACTTTGCTTATTTTTGATGGCATGGAGGGTCAGATGACGTCAGCAGTAGTCATTATTTTTTTACTTACTACGTGCCTATATGGTCACACATTGTCTATGTTTGTAACGAAACACCTGTTTTAAACAATTGCTTACGTGATAGTTGGTCCTATAAACACTGTACCTGCAATTGAGACATTAGAATTGTCATTTCCGTCCCAAACTAGGGACTTACCCTCTTCAGAGATTCCGTGTAAACTAAAGTTAAGCTTCAGATACCTCCTGATTTATATTCTGCGCAGTAACCGCATAACCAAGCTACCTTTGAACCCCTACATCAGCCAAAATAACGCCTATGCAACTTATAGAATCCGCACAAAAAGAACGGTTCCACCGAAATATATTTTTCCGTTCACCCTTTAGTAAAGGAAATTGCCACCATATATCGGGGCTTATCTTCAGATCTATTTACATCTGGAAATGTCGCAATGGGTGTTCCTTCCGGTGGGAATTTCCGAATGAACGGAATACTTTCGAGTGATAGTTTCGATTCGTTTGTTCTTGCTTTTTGAGACTGCTAAGTTGAACTTATGCTGTTTGTTATATGTTGGAGCCTCGAAAGCAGTAAATGGTAAAAAAACGGTCAAGTGCGTGTCGGACTCGCGCATATAGGGTTCCGTACGGCAAAAAATCATGTTTGTTGTATAGGAGCCTTAAACAAAATATTCTGTTTATAATAAGTATCTGTTTTTATAGCGGCGACAGAAATACATCATCTGAAAATTTTAACCAGCTATTACGGTTCATGAGATACCCTGGTGACAGATAGTCGGATGTAGGTACCTACAGAGATGTCTCAGTTAATTTTCCAAAATATTTTAGTGTTTTCATATTGTGTCATTCCAATGTGTTATATCCGTGAAAGTATCATAATTGTTATGTTGAATATTTTTTTAAAAAACTCCCTTTTTACGCTTCAGGGTTTAACAGATATCCAAATATACCTACTTAATTACCTCATATACCTATTATGAGACTCAGTTTCATTTCAACGCGTAATAACCGCTTAGGCATCAAAAATTACTATCATTTAATTAATCTAATGAACGTTAAGAACCCATATCCCTAAACTAAGACACATACAATCGTATCATATTGGCCTGATAAAGCAAATATATTTCCGTTATCAAACCAAGTAAAATAATTGTTAAACATAAATTCTGAATGTACACGACGTGGACAATTCGCAAAAAGCAATTGTTGCCATACATCACTGTCTTATCGGTGGATCTACAACCGATTGTCACTGCGGATTTGACGCCATTTTGTTTTTCGCTTTGTATTACTAAACTGCGAAAATAAAATAAATGAACTATATAAATGTCTTTATACATGTTAGAATGAAATAGCTGTGATGGATTCATTTCTGATGACTTCGCGGTGTTTACATATTGGAATGATACAACTTTAAACGGATTTAACTCGCGTATTTTATTTTATTGGCTTACGTTTCGGAGCCTTGTTTCATTCCAACTTTAAACAGTCGTTTAAATTCACGGTTTTATAATTAGAAATTAATACTACTTTTGGGTATCGGCCACGTTAATAAGAACCTGAAAACCTAATGATATTAGCTATTTCCATATTATCTGTTTAATTATTAAACGCTGTTTTGCAGCTTAAGATTATTATAGTTATTATAGGTGTTTTGTTTTTGCTAGCTCGTCGATTGTTTGTTGTTTTGGGATATCTTTTGCACACTGATTTTGCATAGGAATTAATATAGGATTAGCATAAAGTAATTTATGCATTAGCATATCACAGGTAACAACGTTTGGTGTTAATTTACTTAGATAGATAATTATTAAACGTACCTACTGATCAATGGGAATGAAATCACTATTAACAGATTTAATTCGCGTATTTTTATTTTATTTTATTTGCTGACGTTTCGCATTCTTTACAGTTTCCATCATTTTTAAAGTACTACGGTTATTATTATAGTATTACGTAATTACTGATGCCATCGCGGTTATTACACATTGAAATGAAACACTTAACTACGGCTTATTTATATATATTGCACAAAACCTAAGTAAGTATATTATAAAAGGCGAATGTTATGCCTTGATGTAAATTTCAGATTAATAGTGTAGGTATTTTTAAGATTTCAAATGTACTGAAAAAATACGCCAAGTATGCACTTACTGCAAAAAACGTTACTAAAACCTCCCATGACTTCTTTTAAAACTACCTAAAGAATTTAATCTCGAATAAAATTCTGATCCCCAGCGCATCTGTATTAAAATCCTACCATTTCTTTAAACGACCACTTTGTGCTTGCCGAGATAAATTTACAAAATACGTTGAATTCCACTCTGCAGTCGCTGCGAGTCTGTTCTGTTTCTCTTCGGTTGCTTTTGGCACCTTCCTTTGACTGCCTTATCTTAAACAGCAGCAAAAGGGACCCTTTAACATACCAGCTCCAGTATTCATAAGTCTTTTGAATAAAAATGCGCTATTTAAATGTCTATGTTGTTAGAAACGGGTCCTATTGATTTAAATGTGTCGTTTTATTTGGCTAGTGGACTCGCACACTTTTTTTTATCTTCTGTTATATATTGCTTTGTCTTTGTAAAATGGAATGAATGGGATGCTTTATCTACATTATTTTGTTGTTGTATTATTGTACATGAATTATTATGCTCGTAACTTCTGATTAATACCTAGGCATACAATTTGCATAATATAGGTTGCTCCACCTAAATAAAATAATTTTAATGTGTTTGAGTAACTCTCTAGATGGTTTAGATTCACAAATCAGCCCGGCAGATGGCGCTGGTCACTATTACCAAAAAATGCTAGTTTAATAATAATATAAAGATATAGCTTCTGCCTCCGACTTCATCCGCGTGGAACTCCTCCTTTTTTTGCAGTCGGTTAAAAAGTAGCCTATGTCCATTCTCAGGCTCCAGACTTTCTGCGTGCCAAATTTCATTTAAATCGAGTAGTTTTAGCGTGAAAGAGAAAGAGACAGACAGAGTTACTTTCGCATTTATAATATTAGTATAGATAAAGGTGTCTAATAATTAATGTACCTGTTTCATTATTAATATGCTAATAAAGGTAAACAAACATACAGATAGCTCTGTTTAGATCAGTATTGGCTGACCACACCTCTCGCTCCTGTGATTAGGTTTCGCTTCATTAATGCTATTAATGAATGTGTGAATGGTGTTTAGTTTCTAATCAAAATAGGTAATTAAGGGAAGTAAATATAACTGAATATTGTTGAAATGTAACGCTGGCCATCTCGACTATTAAAATAGTAATTTATGTCAGTACTTTATGTCACTCCTCTTTTATTCTTCTTATTCGTATGTTATATTAATTATAGTTATTATCTTATAGTGCTCTGTTTTAATATATTTCCAAAAGGTTATGTGCTCCATCACGGCATATATTGTGTGAGAACATAATTATATTTTTTTATATTATTGGCTGACTTAAGCATAAGACTATTGGCAGGTCTGCCCCGGCTTCGCACGGATCCCTAATTTTTTTGAAAATTTAATATAACCTATGTCAACACAACTGTCGTTACAACAGTGAAAGATTTTTTTAAATCAGTGCAGCCGTTTTGTAGCATATTCAATCCAAACAAAGGAACAAACAAACCTTTCCTCTTTATTATATAATTATAGATTAGAATTAAGCAACTATAAACGGATTTAATTCGCGTATATTAATTTATACGCTGACATTTCTAAAACAATGATCGAAATTAGATAAGTGGTAGATTAACGTTAGCTCAGCCTCCAATATGGGAAATGGAAAGTTTTCACAACGTCAACAATTTTATTATACGCGAGTAAATCCGTTATATTTTTTTTATTCCAATTTATTTGATAATTTCAAGACTACCGATCCACATCATCAATGTGAAATAAAAATACAGAGTAGTGAAATTGCGATCCCTACTAATATTATAAATGCGAAAGTAAATCTGTCTATCTGTCTGTCTGTTACGCTTTCACGCTAAAACTACTGGACCGATTTAAATGAAATTTGGTACTTACAAAGAAAGTCTGGAGCCTGAGAAAGGACATAGGCTACTTTTTAACCGACTGCAAAAAAGGAGGAGTTCCACGCGGACGAAGTCGCGGGCAGAAGCTAGTAAACTCATAAAGTAGTACAGAGTTTAACTAATTTCCTGTATGACATTTACACTAACCAAGTATGGTTAGTTTTATCAAGAAGCCATACAAAACAAGAGAGTTTGAGTGGAACTTTTTCCTGCCCTCATTGTTTTCTGCAGAAGTTGGGCAGCCGCCCTGTTCTAGACGGAATGTCTGCGGAGACATAGCGTAGAATAACAAGCTGATTCAATCGCAAAGTTATCACCAATTTCACATATACGTAGTTAAACAGGTTGCTTCAATTCGAATCAATTTTATAAAGAGTTAAGTGATTTTAGGTAGTATATGATGAAGTAAAATTGGTAGAAAGGTTGAATAAACCAGGGTTCTAATGTAAAAGTAGGTACTGTAGCACTTTTTTTCTACTTTTGATACCTTCTACTTCTAAAACGCATTCAAGTTTATATACTACCAATCTTAAAAAAATATCTTTATAAATAAGGTTAAAATCGAATTCTAAAGGGTTAAATTATTTTGTACTAATTTCTAATGATTTCGCGGTCATTACACATTGGAATGAAACAACTATAATTATTTTATTTCATACATTATTAGACAAATAAAACAAAAACTAACGTTCCATTTATATTACATATAAACTTATCTTGAGGCAAGCTATGAGAAATAGTATTAGACCCAGGGCTAACTATAAGTAGAACTTAGAAACAAGAAAACATTAATTATACTGAAGAAGAAAAAAACGTGTCCATTAAATTCAGGTAAATTACTTAGACAAATAAAACAAAACGTAACCTCATTAGGTATACGTAAACTTGTCTTAAGGCAGGCTATACAATAATCCCTACTAATATTATAAATGCGAAAGTAACTCTGTCTGTCTGTCTGTCTGTTACGCTTTCACGCTAAAACAACTGGACGATTAAATGAAATTTGGTACAAAGAAAGTCTGGAGCCTGAGAAAGGACATAGGCTACTTTTTAACCGACTGCAAAAAAAGGAGTTTCACGCGGACGAAGTCGCGGGCAGAAGCTAGTCATTTATAAATCATCTGCCAAAAAACCTGTCTTAAGATAAAAAATATGAAATAATAATTCTTTAAATCATCTGCCAAAAGTACGCTATAAGCACGCGTAGGGTGGCCAAGTGTAAAGAATCCCAGTTATTCTCCAAAGCTAAGGAAAGTATGCAGACGGCAATACCTCGCGCCTAGTTAACGCCTCGTGATTTACATGCATTCTTAGGATTGTAGTTGTCTTCTATAATTATATCATCTATATAAAGTTGAATCACCGTCTGGCTAAGCTCGTGTCCCAAATGAACTGGCGTATTTTATTAGTAGATATTTAGAAAACAAGTTTGAAGCTAGAAATACAGTTTATTTTAGTAATTAGACCTTATAAAAAGTATTTTCCTTGTCTAATAGGGCTTTGCAAAGATTAAATTGACGTGACGTTACATTGAAAGTGACGATACAAGAAACTCAGCTCAGCAATATACTTAATCGATAACTATTATAATAATATAAAGGAAAGGCTCAATAACGGCTTAACCGATTTGACTAAAAATTGATGAGGCGATAACTTAAAACTAGGAGAAGGATATACGATTAGGACTTTTTATCCCATTCCCGTAAAACAAAAAAAAATATCAGTCTAGCCGTTCGTTTGTTAAAAATGGCATAACAAAACGCAACATCAACAACAACCATCAAGAGTATAATATATTAAATATACCTATTAATACAGTACAATAATAAACTGAAAAACTTACACCTTATTGTTATTCCAATAGCGTAGAAACAAACCCAAAATTATCCCAACTCACTACCGTCAATTCAGAAGTCATAATGGCTTTAAAACATCAACAATCGTTAAAATATAGTATCCCATAATCCCCATATTAACGCTGCCATCAAGTATAATGCCCTATTTACCACCATCAACCCTTCCATTAAAGTTCAGGCGACTCATAAATCAAAATTTCCCACTTTACAAACGTAAACCGTCCGAACAGACCCTACCCAGATCAAATGTGTTGATTTAACAATAATATTGGGATAACTTCAATTCGTAATGGAATCTAGGTTAAATATGATTGATTTAAGGAATAGTTTTGTGTTGAGAGTTTTTATTCATCAGGTAAAGGTACAGATGATCTGGTTAACTTTGTACCACGTACAAGAATATGCCAAATTTCCTGATGTGTATCTTTCGTTATATTATTGTGAATTTTGAAAATTAGCGGTAATTTCAGCTTTTCTTTAGCAAGACTTATGATCGGCAATTCATTTTAATATATTATTATTATATTGATTTTCCGTCTTTATTTCTGATTGCTAAACTTTGACATTTGATTTGTCTCATAACTTCACCATATTATCACTATCTCCTTCGTCCAAGAAAATAGTCGAAGAAAATTTTCCTAATCAGTATTTGTCCAAATCTCATTGAATGATACCTAAGTTAAATAATATTTAAAATCATCTCCATTTCATGATTAACTATGCAATTTATTTTCGACATCTTCGATTTTTCAAAGACATCCTCAAAATATAAACACATTTTTTTCGAAATGTAAGCAAATTACATCCGTTATAATTGTTTTAAATCCAATCAACGAAATACCTAACGCAATAACATAGTTCTAGGATTCAAATACAAACAATACGAATATTCTAGATACCCAATCTATATTTGGCGATAAACCTTCTATTTTCGATTCCAAAATAGTATCATTCCAATAATCTATTGTCACCCTCAGTAGGTACAATGTTATCTGTTTTGCTACTCTACTTGTACTCGTAAGCTGGGTGAAACTTAGTTGAGAATTCGAGAACAAGGAAACAATAGCCACGGACCTTAACAAAAGAAGAAAATATACGAAAATTGTGACAATGAGCAGCATTCCAATAATTCATCGACGTTACTCTCGATTCGTGGTTTGATTGTATCTGCATTGGAGTTTGGAAATTGTTGTTCTAACTTTCGCAAAGTTTTTGTTAGGTTAATATTGAGAGATGAGTAAAGGTGATAATGGGCAAAGTAGTTTAGGTTGTAGATTCAAATTCTGTCTATGATCATAATTTTGCCTGTTGGTCTAGTGGTTAGAGGCCTACGAAACCGGAGAGAGCAGGATCGAATCCTGCTAGGGGCAGATGTCAATGTGATGAGCACTGGCATCTGTACCTGAGTCTTGGATGTCTATATGTATTTATGTATGTTTATCCGTTGTCAGGTACCCATAGTACAAGCTTTGCTTAGTTAGGGACTATATCAATTGGTGTGAGTTGTCCAAAGATATTTTTTTTCCGTCGATTAAGTTTCTTTTGGATAATCTGCTGCTTGCATTGAAACAACTTGAAAAATAAAGTCCTTAGACAGCTTGTACTCAGTGTTAGGACGATTTAAAACTGAATTATTAACTGTTAATAATTTTTGATGCCTTCGCGGTTATTGCACATTGGACACTAAAGATTATTAGACTATTGTCAGGCTACGATTATGGAAACTGTAATGGATCCGAAACGTCCGCCAATGAAATAAAATACGCGAGTTAAATACGTTTATGGTTGTATCATTGCAATGTGAATTATTAACTGTTATTCAGTGTAATCAAATTTGAAATATTTCATGACGTACAATCCTGAAAACACGGAAAAATCTAGATTTTTACAGTAGGTACCTACTGCTGATACTACATTAAAAGAACTAATTCTCTAAACATTCGCTACGCTACATTAAATAAACTTACATACACAAAAAAGGCGTGACAAACATTCTGTTTAAAAATATTACCTTTCCATATTCAGCATTTACCTCGTTCGCTTTGATCGCTGTTTTAATCCCATCCAGTAGATACAAAAGCGTAGTTTTCCTTTTAAAGTAGAAAGCAGTTTTGTAGCAAACTGCCAGTGGGTGGGTTTGCATTGGGCAGGTACTCTGATCCAAATATATTGCGTGTAGACTCGCCCGCTTTGGCCAATACAATCGATCAAGATTGGCTAGAACAGAAAGGACATTTTCCACTTAGCTAACTATACCGCTAAAGTTTTTTTGCTGAGTGAAAATACCACTTAAGTCACTATTGTATTATTAATTTTTACTAATTGATGACTTGACCGGTATCTATACTAATATAGTAAAAGAGGAAAGGTTTGTTTGATTGTATTGAATAGGCTCCAAAACGGCTGTAACTGATTTGAAAAATTCTTTCACTGCAGTTGGGTAGCTACGTTCACCCTGAGTAACATAGGCTATAGAATATTTTGAAAAAAAAAACTAACGAGCCGTGCAAAGCCGGGGCGAACCGCTAGTTACCTTGTTAGATAAGGGGCGATTTGAAGTTTGATGCTTAATGTACATGAAAGTTTGAACGTATAACCGACAAGGATAGACCGTGCTTAAAACATAAAAAAAATATTAGGTAAGTAAATGATTTCTGATGCCTTCGCGGTCATTAACTCGCGTATTTTGTTAAATCAGTTACTTACAAAATAAAATACGTTTTAACTCCTTCATAGTTGTATCATTCCAAAGTATTCCAAATTGAAAGTCTTGCTAGAAACTTGCATTTATTACCATTCTCCATAGGTAGTTTTATAAAAAAACCTAGAAATAGATACTGGCAAATGAATAACAGCTATTTCAAGACAAAGACCCACTTAGAATAGGAACAGAGAACTTTCATAAGTTGCCAAAATTGACAGACCTCTTATAGGCAAGTTAAGCTGTTCAAAGATCAGTACTAACTGCAGGTGAAACTCTTTGAGAAACGCCGTGTTTACCAACGGGAGTAGCTGCAGTCTGCAACACGACTCCAGTGGTCTCTGCCAACCCTTTGTGTACAAGTCTATGATGCAATAAATGACATACGGCAGATGTTTTGGAAGCTGCCAATTTTCGCACAGAAGTGTCTGGTGTTTGTTCATTCTGTGGTCTTTTCAGTTACCAAGTAAATAACGATTTACCTGCATAACAGTTGAAAATAAGATATCAAGATAGCATTAGTCTTCAGTCCATGAATTTTAGTAAAATATCTGTATTATTTTTTGTTAAATCTTGAATTAAACTTATAAGTGATACTATACTATTATAATAAAGATGAATGGTTTGTTTGGATTGAATAGACTCCAAAATGGCTGGAATGATTTGAAAAAATATTTTACTGTTGTTGGGAAGCTACGTTCACCCTGATTGACATAGGCTATAGAATATTTTGAAGAAAAAAAGGGATCCGGGCAAAGCCGGGGCGGACAGCTACTCTGTAATAATTTGATAAGATTAGACTGATTCATTGATCAAATTATAATTTTTCGTATATTTGTGAAAAGCAGACAGTAACTATAACATAAGAAATATAAGAACTATTCGGTGACATTTAATTTTGTTTAATGCAATATTGTATAAGAAGGTATATTCATCTTTTACACACGTGGAAATCTTACATTCAATATCAAACTTTATTTTATAACTAGCGGTTCGCCTTGGCTTTGCACCGATCCCTATTTTTCTTCAAAATATTCTATAGCCTATGTCACTCAGGGTGAACATAGCTTCCCAACACTAAAAGAATTTTTAAATCGGTCCAACCGTTTTGGAGCCTATTCAATCCAAACAAACAAACCTTTCTTCTTTATAATATTAGTATAGAAATCAAAAGACAACTCAGTGTATCAAAGTATCAATAGACACCAAAGTTGCACCTGTATTTAAACAATGACATTTGCTAAAGTGTCCACTCGACAGTGTAGCCAGTCTACACTGCACCAGCGTGTCACTGTTAAATATTGACACTGACCAGTGTACCCTCCTTTCCACCTATAGACACAGCGGATTGGCTGTGTCACAAAATAGTTGGAGAAATAAAAGTGTTTGTTCAATCTGCCCTCTGTGTCGATACACATACTTGGTTTAAGCGATACCAATTGGAATGAAACAACTACTCGTATTAACGGATTCACATTTTTTTTTTTTATTATTTAGCTTTAAATTAGACTATTGTCAGTTCAGTCGTGCTACGATTATGGAAACTGTAAATAATCCCAAGCGTCAGCAAATAAGATAAAATAAAAATACGCGAGTTAAATCCTTTAATAGTTGTTTCATTCCAATGTTATAACCGTAAAGGCATCAGAAATTATGACGATACCAATTGGTTTTCAACAGGCTCGTGTTGACATTCTGGAACGCTTAGGAAACCCACTGAAGAGAATTAAATTGGTTGATAATTGAAACATTATGAATTGCGAAAGTGTTTTGTAAACCAATTGGAATCGCTTTCGAACCAAGTGATCAACATAATCAGGTGGATAATGTGAGAAGTACCCAAGTAAGTTAGTTTAGTTAAAGATATCTTGGAACAATTCTTAACAAAAATGATCTCAGTAGATTGAATGATACCAGAACAAAATAATTGGATTTAGAAACTTGAAAATTTTACATGAAGTGTCTTCTGTAATTAAGGTTAACACTAGAACGGGATTACCTCAAATTTGACTCCTTAATTGGGGGAAAGAGGGTGAAATTCTATATGAAACTTATTCATCCATTAATTAATTATAATACGCATAAAGTGTTGTAACATGCATGGGTTTAAAAACCAAAATCTGTCTGCAGAAAAAATACACATCAATCAATAAAATCTACATCAATTTGATAAATAAAGTTTACTTATATCCTTTGTATTGAAAACAAATTTCAATAAATACAATAGGTATTGAATGTAAATAGTTTGAGTAACAGACAGTTTGCATTTATATATTGAGTCCATAATATTATGAATTTCAAATAAAAAATGTGAATGTTCATCGGATATGTAGCTTTCAAAGAACGATATAGGTAGCTGTATGGTTTTATTTGAAAACAACATAAGTACATAATAATATAGAATTTGGACAAAAGTAATTATAATGGATAGCTTCTGGAGGCCTAGGCAAGGTGCCAACGTTCAACGTTAACGTTAAACGAAACGACCAAAATGTTAGGGATTTGACATCCGCGAACGTTTGTGACGTACGTGACAGCCGTTCGCGGATGTCAAATCCCATACATTTTGGTGCCAACGTTCAGCGTTAACGTTGAATGTTGGCGCCTTGTCTAGGCCCCCTGGCCGCGAATTCGTCTGCGTACGATAATCACTCCCATTTTACCCGTTTACGGAGAGATTAGGTATGGCTTGAAAAAAGTTGTACTTCTCTCGCTAAAAATTATCCTCAACATTTACACTACTGTACATCTCCATCAATCCTATCTTCCATACCGATTGGTCTTGAGACGTCAGCGGATTCCAGGATACATTCTCCACGCCGCTCTTTCAATTACTTCTCAAGCTCCGTGCTTCCCACATCCAACTAATACCAATGACCTTCACCAGATCAGACCACCTTGTACGATCAACGACAATTGCTTTTCAAGCTCCGCGCTTCCAACAACCAACCGATCCCAGTGACCTTCACTAGGTCAACCACCTTATAATAATATAGCTTTCTCCCGCGACTTCGTCTGCGCACGATGAGTACTTCACACAATATCGTTATAAAATATAGCCTATATGTTATTCTGATGTATAAGCTATATTGTGGTAAAGTTTCATTCAAATCTATTCAGTAGTTTTTACGTGAAAGAGTAACAAACATCCATACATCCATACTTACAAACTTTCGCCTTTATAATAGTAGTAGGATGAGACCTCCCTAAGCTGCTTCTATAATCTGCAATTGCTTATCGAGCTCCGTGCTTCTCACATCCAACGGATCCAAATGACCTTCACCAGATCGAATCCCTTATATAAGACCTTCCTAAGCTTCTTCTCCAATTTGTAGTTACTTCTCAAACACGGCGCTTCCCATAACCAACGAATCCCAGTGACCTTCACCAGACCTTGTATAAGGTCTCTCCAGAATCACGTACGCCTCAATATCACACAATATACATTAGTAAACAAAACACAGTAACTTACTAT
The DNA here is from genome assembly GCA_038024825.1 of Polylopha cassiicola. Taxonomy (NCBI): domain Eukaryota; kingdom Metazoa; phylum Arthropoda; class Insecta; order Lepidoptera; family Tortricidae; genus Polylopha; species Polylopha cassiicola. The sequence continues at coordinate 1,877,749 of CP149053.1, read as the reverse complement.
TTCCAAAGCAATTTAACCTAAACAATGAGCCCGTCACAATACTGTTTATGTCCAACCATAATTTCTCTTTTGGCATACAGAACACAATTGAATCCTTTAGTAGCTACTGAAGATCTATATTTCAAATGTTGAGAGGCTCTCGTAATGCTTTCAGCGAGAACAACAGAGGCGACCTGTGAACCTTAAGGCTAAGTAATAGGAGTTGATTTTGTTTGTGATTATTCAGTCTTTTTGACTATAATAAATCTAGTAAATGGACATTGAAATGAAGAGGGTTGTTGTTAAAAGGTCCTAGCCGTCTTTATAAGCTGGATATGGGTGATATTAGCCAACGTGTTATTTCGAATTGGTTTCTTCTGATTTTATTGTTTTGTTATACTAATTAGTAATATATTTATCTTACCCCTACCTTTGGACTAGTTGTTCCCTTTTCTTTCGTTTTACCTGTGTGACCCTAAGTAGGTGAGGTAAATTACATCAAATTTGTGAGAAATCAAAATCAAAATTAAAAATACGTTTATTTTCAATAAGATAGCATTTGTTCAAAATACATTTAGGTACATTATATGCTTATAGACAAGCATAAATAAATAGAAAACTAAAGATGTAAAAGGTCTGAAAACCTTTTGGAATGATTTTTATTTGAGTATTGTGGTTAAACACTACATTCATAAATAAAAAATAGGTGAGTCAGCACAGTCTGTTACGAATATGGGACGTGTAATGTTTTTGAAACGTTAGCATAAAATAAAATATAATATATTTTATGTAAAAAAAAATCGTTAAGTATATTTTTTTTACGCAAAAGCATCTGAAGTTATTATAAAGACTAGCTTTTGCCCGACTCCGTCCGTTTGGAATTTTAATTGCCCTTTTTTTGCAATCAAAAGTAGCTTATGTCCTTTCTCAGGCTCTAGACTATCTGTGTACCAAATTTCATTAAAAACGAGCAGTTTTAGCGTGAAAGCGAGACAGACAGAGTTACTTTCGCATTTATAATATTACTTAGGATTAGGATTAGTTAGGTATAGGATTTACATTCTGATCCAATGGAACATCCGCATTGACGTATAGTATTAAATCAGGAATACCTAAACGTGAAATGTCATGTGATATCCGGCCTCCTGATTGGTGGGAACTGTGTAGCTCTAATTGGTTTATGGATTCATGCCCTAAGGCAGTTGAGACCGTCTATTACGAACTAGCGATTCGGCCCGGCTTCTCATGGATCCCTAATTTTTTTTAAAAATATTTTAATATACTTATGTGGCTATGTCACTCGGGAATAGTGTAGGTTCACACGTTTTGAAACAAACCGTTCCTCCTTATTATATGTTTTAGTATAGATACCTATAGATTAAAACTACACTACACTAAAGGTAGTAGATAGGTACTTACATCATACTTACTGATAAATTTAAACTATTTAATTATTTTATTTCGATGTATTTTGTTTAAAAAACAGATGAAATTTAAATAATAATGTTTTTTTATACTAATATAATAAAGAGGAAAGATTTGTTTGTATTGAATAGGCCCCAAAACGATCGGACCGATTTTAAAAATTCTTTCATCGTTGGGAAGCTTCACAATTCCAGAGTGAAATAGACTGGAGAATATTTAAAAAAAAATAGGGATCCTGTAAAGCCTGGGCCGCTATTTTACAGAAAAGTGTTACATAGCTGTAAGGTTAACTTGTGTAAAGTAAAACTTCATGCAAATTATATTAATAAAGTCAACTAAAGAATAAATAAAGAGAAATGTATTTGGAAACTATGGTACAAAGTTTATACCAAGTTTTGACGTTTCTTGACAAATAAGACTCTCCGAATGACACCACATTCAAGTTGAGAAATAACTTCCCTTGTACAAAATCAAAGAATTAAAATACTGAATCCGGTTCTATCAAAGTACTACCTACCGCTAATATACCAAAAAAGGCCGCTAAGTGTTATTATTATTACGAATATACCTTTATAAATATCCCTACTTAATATTATAAATGCGAAAGTAACTCTGTCTGTCTGTTACACTTTCACGCAAAATCTTCTGGACCGATTTAAATGAAATTTGGTATAAAGACAGTTTGGAACCTAAGAAAGGACATAGGCTACTTTTTAACCGACTGCAAAAAAAGAGGAGTTCCACGCGGACGAAGTCGCGGGCAGAAGCTAGTTTTATTATAAAGGTGTTTAAAATACGGTAAGCAAGTAAGTCATTAAGTGACAATCATGACAGTTCATTAAAAGCCATGTAGTAAATTGGAATGAAACAACTAATAACTAATAATTTCTGATGCCTTCGCGGTTATTACACATTGGAATGAAACAACTATTAACGGATTTAACTTGCGTATTTTTATTTTATTTTATTTGCTGACAAGAACTGCTGTAAAGAATCCGAAATGTCAGCAAATAAAATAAAATAAAAATACGCGAGTTAAATCCGTTAATAGTTGTTTCATTCCAACTTATAACTAACGAATTTTTATGTATTTACTGACATTTTGAAATCTACACAGTTCCCGTATCATAACTAAGCTGACGATATTCTAAAGCTAAAGTGATTTACACTAATAATAACTACCTTATTTTCTAAATTTCATAATTAGGGCTTCCTTATATCATTACAATACTAATCCTAACTAATATTATAAATGCGAAAGTAACTCTGAAACTACTGAGCAAATTTAAATGAAATTTGGAACACAGGTAGTCTAGTCAGAGAAAGTAAGGAGTCGCGGACAAAAACTAGTCTAGAATATTTTTCTAGTATCCTTTGACCTAACTCTTGGTACAAATACAAAGTAACGAAAGTGCTCCTGGGAAGTTTTTTAAAGTGTCACTTTTCAGATAGTGACATTGTCCCGGTGCATAAATAAAATGTCATTGTGTTACTGTGGCACTGTTTTGTTTGTCATTTTCTTTACTTTGTCTTTAACTTTTGTATGACTAACTCTAAAACTACGAAGGTTCAAATCCTGGCAGGAGCATAGTATGTGCGATTTTTTTAATAATAGCTAATAATAAACTAGGTTATTAGGTTCGGTTTTGGTTAGTTTCAACGACTACTTCGATGTTACAATGAAATAGTACTTTCTAGTTGAAAGATATATTAAAGAGCCATACTAAAAAACAAAACAATATCATAAAAAAACATAAACAATTATAAAATATAAATTCTATATAAAAAGGTTCGCCGACAGTTAGGCTACATTTTTATAAAGATATCGTATAAAGTACTCATCGCGCGCAGACGAAGTCGAAAACAGAAGCTTGTCTATACTAATATTATAAAGAGGAAAACTTTGTTTGTTTGGTTGTAATGAATACGGTCAAAAACTAGTGGACCTTTTTTTAAAATTCTTTTACCATTCGAATGCTACATTATCCACGAGTAACATAGGCTATAGAATATTTTGAAAAAAAAATAGCGATCCATGCGAAGCCGGGCGAACCGCTAGTATAAAATACTTTTAAACACAATTAAAAAGGAACTTTACCAAAAGGACGTTGGACACAATAGGCATGGTAACTTTTTTTGTCCATCAAGTAGAAAACCAAAAATAATAGGACACGTATTTTTTCTTTTCTCAAATAAATAGAAAATAACATAGATAAGCGCTCCTAAAGTTCCGGAGTTGGGATAGTATACTATAAAAATATAAAATACTAGCTTCTGCCCGCGACTTCGTCCGCGTGGAACTCCTCCTTTTTTGCAGTCGGTTAAAAAGTAGCCTATGTCCTTTCTCAGGCTCCAGACTATCTTTGTACCAAATTTCATTTAAATCGGTTCAGTAGTTTTAGCGTGAAAGCGTAACAGACAGACAGACAGACAGAGTTACTTTCGCATTTATAATATTAGTAGGGATAAAATATAAAATATAAAATATAAAATATAAAATATAAAATATAAAATATAAAATATAAAATATAAAACATAAAACATAAAACATAAAACATAAAACATAAAACATAAAACATAAAATATAAAATATAAAATATAAAATATAAAATATAAAATATAAAATATAAAATATAAAATATAAAATATAAAATATAAAATATAAAATATAAAATATAAAATATAAAATATAAAATATAAAATATAAAATATAAAATATAAAATATAAAATATAAAATATAAAATATAAAATATAAAATATAAAATATAAAATATAAAATATAAAATATAAAATATAAAATATAAAATATAAAATATAAAATATAAAATATAAAATATAAAATATAAAATATAAAATATAAAATATAAAATATAAAATATAAAATATAAAATATAAAATATAAAATATAAAATATAAAATATAAAATATAAATTGTACCATAACGTGACGTCACGGGCCCCCACTCCCAACCTTTAGAAACACTTAGGTACTTATCTTTGTTTTGTGTGTCGCTGTTCGTTTGATTAACATTCAACTCCGATTATAAAGAGTTAGGTATATGTTTTCATGTCATCAGTTCATTCCTATTTAAAGATATATCTATACTAATCTAGAGGAGGCCTTTGTCGAAAGACAAGCTGTTAGGAACAAACATCCAGTTGCCGATCATTCAAATGGAATTTAGAAGAAATTAATAAATTTATTTTAGTAAATAGGCATGTATTAATTGTAAGGAAAGAAACAGCAATAAAGGCAATTTTATTGTATTTATTTATTTTTTATACTAATCTATATCTATACTAATATAATAAAGAGGAAAGGTTTGTTTGTTTGGATTGAATAGGCTCCAAAACGGCTGGACCGATTCGAAAAATTCTTTCACTGTTGGGAAGCTACACTATTCCCAAGTGACATAGGCTATAAAAATAAGGGATCCGGGCGAAGCCGAGGCGAACCGCTAGTACACTATATTTCTAGAATCTTCAAATGAAATTACAAAACCGTCACGGCCGCATTTGACACATGCTGAGTGGTAACCATTTTGGTACCTACGTCAGTGTCTTACTCCTGTTTTTTTTAGTTGTTAAGTTAAGTTAAATAACATTTCTAATTATAAGTACTTACCTATTTGTTAATAACTTTCTGGTACCAAATAAAGTTTTTTCTATTCTATTCTATTCTATTCTATTCAAAATAACCCAATGTAAGAATTCAACGTAAAAGTGGTTGCTGGCAGTGTTCTGTAGGATCTTAAAATTTAAGTAGGTAAAAACTAACTCAATCTAGCGGAACAAAGAAACCGTATTGGCTCCGTAAAACAAAGATAAGTTATACAAAACACATCTCGCCGGAATAATACAGTGCGCAATCGAAAGGCTTGAGTTATGTGAAAACTTTACCGATTCACCACTATCGTGTAAAGAGCAATGATACATAAACTCTGGAAGTGCCTATGAATTAAATTATTGTATTTTTACTGACAAGGTGACAATCTTTGAAATTTGTATGACGTACGTACTTTGTATCCCTACTAATATTATAAATGCGAAAGTAACTCTGTCTGTCTGTCTGTCTGTCTGTTACGCTTTCACGCTAAAACTACTGGACCGATTTAAATGAAATTTGGTACAAAGAAAGTCTGGAGCCTGAGAAAGGACATAGGCTACTTTTTAACCGACTGCAAAAAAGGAGGAGTTCCACGCGGACGAAGTCGCGGGCAGATGCTAGTATTATATATATAGCTAATGATTTTGTTGCCTAGACAAAGTGCCAACGTTCAACGTTGAAACGACCAAAATGTATGGGATTTGACATCCGCGGACGTTTGTGACGTATGTGACAGCCGTTCCCATACACTTTGGTGCCAACGTTCAGCGTTAACGTTGAACGTTGGCACCTGGGGGGCTAGACAAGTGCCCAACGTTCAACGTTAACGTTAAACGTTAGCACCAAAATGTATGGGATTTGACATTTGTGACGTACGTGACAGTCGTTCGCGGATGTCAAATCCCATACATTTTGGTCATAACGTTTTACGTTAACGTTGAACGTTGGGCACTTGTCTAGGGCCCCTTGTCTAAGTCCCCTTGAATTTTAACACTTCATTACCTGATGTACTTATCTGATTTTGAAGGTCTATCGTCACGAAGTTCGGGCCGCTGTAGTATGATTGAGTTTTTTAGGTGTGTGTGAGGTCGCATGCCGAGCATAGGTACTACCTGTGTTCGAGGTTTATCTAAAGGGATGAAATTGAGGACTAAAGAGAAAAAATATTATAAAGACATTTGTAAAATTCTAAAATAGTTTTTATTTTATCTGTACTGTGTAACTTGTTTTTATTATAATGTACAATTTTGTTGATCTCACTATGAGTGCATAATATGACATAAAACATGTAATTATAATATCGATACCTTTGGGTTCAATTGGCGTAAAAGCCAAATTGCCACTTTTCAGGAGAGCCAAAAAACTGTTTTTGAAATTTTATTTTTCGTATAAAATGGTAAATATAAACCATATAAAAAAGTTATATATACAAAATATGCTTGAATTTTCGGCATGAAGGTAAATAAATTGTCAATATTAATCAGCCTCCTTCGGTTTAGGAAATAGCTTGGAGTTACGCCCAAGATATTTGCTCGATATGGTAATTACGTCTATGAAATATCATTAACTAAGAATGGATCTGTGACGTATCACCCATATTAATAAATGTGGGTTAGTAATTCTTGCCGTAAAACACAGTAGTTTAAGAGTACTAGGTGTATTAACCATGTAAATCTTTTATTTTTGCCAATAATATCTAATAATCCCCTTAAAAATCATAATATTTGTGTGCTAATTAATGAAATAATACAAAGAAAAGTTGGCACAATTTATTTTCCTACGATTTTATCAGTATTAGGGTCGAGTAGTTAAATTTTCAGCTTGTATTGTTTTATTTAGTAAAGCAAATATTAAATATTTAGTTATTTTTATTATTATCCAGCATTATATTATCTTTTTCCATAAAAAATTGTCTATATTAACAAAAAAATAATATTATGAATCACAAACCACAAAATTTGCATTATTATGTAATGTTGGCATGCAATTATTTGTTATTCGTCTTTGAATTAGACAACAAAACATATAAAACAAACAAAATAAAAATCTATAATGACCAGGGTATGTATAACAAGGACTATCTGGAGAAGATGAAAGCAATAGTGATTTAAAAACTTATTACTTACTTACATTATCTACTTAAATCACCATTGTATTTATCTTCTTCAATAAGCCCCTGTGATATTATTTCGGAATGGTACCATTTTTCCAGAGACATTTAAAATATAGATATATTTCGCTTCAAAAATTGGCAGTTGGGAAAAACATGATCTTTTCATACACATTTCTGTTTTATCGGCCGCCAATTCATTTGTCCTCGATAGTTTTTCCAATGCGTTTTCTATTTCTTGACAGCTTTTTTTAAGAAAAAGAATGTTAGTGTGTTTGTTAGTGCATCTATTTCATTTCTCTGTGATGAAATAACGGTATTCTCATTGATTTCTATTTGATACTGAGTATTAATAGTACTTACGCAGATATCATCAGGCACTAAGGTGTGGATATGGATTCAGGAATGAGATTTTTTTTTATTCAAGTCATGTTCTTATTTATGTAAGTATGTGCAGATTTTTATCAGATAAAATGGTTATTTATTTGTGTTAACTTTTGCAGTACTTACTTGATTTTTTTGAAATCTTTGTATCGTCACCAAAACATCGATGCAACAAAAGAAACAAAAACATTATTATAATAATTTTCCTTGATTTAATCCGACATTACTGTGCGAATCTTTTTTAACTTATTAGGCGAAGTTTCTATTTTCTCGTTGACATTTTGTTTCTTCACGAACTGAATTAAAATAAATAAAAATGGGGTGACACCAAAATAATAAAAGAAAATTAAATTCTGTTGCAGGTCGCTAATACAGTGTTCTCTGTTTCATAATAATATAATTTTATACACTTACCTATTACGTTTAAAATATTGATGTAAAAACCACCACCTTTTATAGTGAATCCTTAAAATATAGCTGTAAATGCAAGATTTTTTTGTTGGAAAACTTGTTATGGACGTAAAAGTCACACAATTATCAAGTAGGCAGCGTAAGAAACTTAAACTTTTTCAAAATTTATTGGCGTAAAAGCCGTTAAGGTAAAATTATGGTTTATACGTCAATATACTTGACTAATTGTGAACTTACGCCGTTCGACTAGACGTAACAATAATAATATGGTATCAAATACTGTGACGTATAAACCCTCAATGGCTGCACTGGCTTTTACAGTGGTTAATAAAAACTAAAAAGGCAATTACGGCTACGACAATTTAAGAAATTTAAGTGCTAGTCTGATACATCCAACATTTTAAATTTTTGATAACATTTTGTGTGAAAAAGTTGGGTAGTAAAAGCCATAAAATTGCGAATTTCGATGATCCTTATATACAGATCGATAGAGCTCAAAATTCTGAGAAAAACTGTATATATAACTCATTTTGGCCAAAATGGCTTTTACGCCAATTGAACCCAAAGGTATCGATATAATAAAATAAAAATTGGCTAAATGGCCAATTTTTATTTTATTATGTTTTAGTATTGAGATGTAAATTTAATAGTTCTAACAATAATAACATTTCAACAATTTCAACATTTGACGGCCTGTTGGTCTAGTGGTTAGAGGCCCTGACTACGAAACCGGAGGTTGCGGGTTCGAATCCCGCTAGGGGCAGATGTCAATGTGATGAGCACTGGCATCTGTACTTGAGTCTTGGATGTCTTATATGTATTTACGTATATTTATCCGTTGTCTAGTACCCATAACACAAGCAAAAAGCTTTGCTTAAAATGGGACTATATAATTGGTGTGAATTGTCCAAAGATATTTATATGTATTTAAACAACGCTAATAAACTCACAACATCCATCTTAAATTTACCTACACATTTCTAAACGTTTTCAAAACTCACTTCCAATTACTCTATCCGGTACAGTCGCGCTCGTAAATAATAAGTGAGCAACCGGAGGCGTTGAGGCTCACTGTACAAAACGTCAAATAAGAAAAAAGACGTAACTACCTATCGTTGGTTGTTTTTTTTACTGAGCACCGGAGAAGTAAATAGAAAATTAGGATTTTATGGTTACTTTTTTGTTTTTGAATGTGGTTGTTTTTTATTTCTCTGTAGTTGAGTTTTAGTAGTTTTTTTATGTAGGTAATTAGGTCTGGTTTGGTTAATATGCTTTTAAAATAAATTGGGGTGTTTAATTTTATTGAAGGAGTAAAAGGCTTGATGAGGTAATTAGCGTAATTACTTAAGTAATAAATTATCGTCAGTTCAGACGGGTACGAATATGAGAACTGCAAAGTTTTCGAAATGTCAGCAAATAAAATAAAATTTACAAGTAAAATCCGTTATAGTTGTTGCATTCCAAAGTTATAATATTTTTTATGCTTTGGCGGTTATTAGGTACACATGGGGACTTAATTATTTAATTTATAGTTGTACAGATGTGTTGTTTTTTATGAGAAAAAACATTTTTGAATATGTTAAAAAAAACGGATTTAACAATCGCATATTGATTATCGTGGATTATGATTTTGTTCCAAATTTCATAGTTTAAATATTCGTAATGGACTATAAAACGTCATAATAATAATAAGAACACGTTCAATAGATTACAGTTATGATTCCACTATCGAATAACCAACACAAAAAAAATCTCAAACAAATATACAATGACTAACATAGGTACTCATTTTAGTCATTGTAATTTCCAGAAGTGGAGACACATGACGTCACAATAATATAGTATATGCATATTTTATGCTATAACGCAACGTCACGAAATTTTTGACATTTATTGTACGAAATTAAATGAGAAAAGAAATGTGTCCAATAATATTTGCTAATCCTTGGACAAAAAACAGTCTATTGAAATCTTTATTACGTCCTTATTCACCAGACACAAGAAAGTAACAAACATCCTTTAAATAAAGAAAACAGCATGTTAACAACTGGTACAGTGTCGTGGACACGCGTGCCGACCTACCTAAATAAACATCAATGTTTTTTATACAGTTCGCTTTTGTTTTTCTATCCGGAATTTGTTTGTCGTTTGTCTTTTCGATTGGTTTACGATGTATTTACATTTGGCAGATGTATCGTTTATTACATGTACTTTAAACGTAAGTAGGAATTTTGTTTTGTTTAATAATTTCTGATGCCTTCGCGGTTATTACACATTGGAATGAAACTATTAACGGATTATACTCGCGTATTTTTATTTTATTTTGTTTGCTGACGACTGAGCTGACAATTTCAAAATTTTTTTCATTGTTGGGAAGCTACACTATTCCCGAGTGACATAGGCTATAAAAAAAGGGATCCGAGCGAAGTCGGGGCGGGCCGCTAGATAAAATAAACTTAGAAAGGAATGGATACTCGATAAGCTGAAAGCGGGGCCGTTTTACAGGTATAAAAATGTAATATAAGGTGGAGAAAATCTTAATATTTTATTCCCATAGGAACGGGATAAATAGTACATTACGCACCTAGGCCAGTACAATAAAAAATGTCTCAGATTACATGCAATTGTCGTCCGAGGCGAAGCCGAGGTTGACATAAATGTGATCTGAGGCTTTTTTATTTTCCTGGCCGAGGTCAGTATACTATTTTTCTGTTCGATGAAGCCAGAAAGCGGTAATTTCATTTAGCGCAGCGGCCACAAAATTGGCGTTTTCTGGCCGGAGGACAGAAAAAGTATTTTATGTCCGTTTCCTGGTTTCTAAACTAGCTTTTCACCAATTTTCAGCCAAATTCGAGTTCCAAGTTCTAGAGTTATATATAGAAACGATTTTCCTTATATATCTATAAAAGACCCCGCTTTTATATTTATACATCCACCTTTAAAAATGCAAACGATTCCGTAAAACGAAAATAGAAACGTAAATAAAAATAAGAGCATTGAAAATCATAATTAAAATGGATTCTTAAAAGGAAATCCGACTTTGTGATGACACCTGTCTTTTCATACAATTGTTTATGAGGAAAAAGCAGTGACCTTTGCGATTCTTCAATTTCTATTATAATTTCGCACTTTGAGCATTTCTTGAATTTTCCCAATTATGAAATATGAATTCCTTTATTTTCCTCATTATTTATTTTTGCTTACCTACCCACTGTATTATTGTTGGAGTTAACGTGTCCTGGAGTGGAGACCGCGTCTCGGCAAGCGTAGTGTAGGACGTCCTCAGGCAAGATGGAGTGACGATTTGCGTAAGATGGCTGGCAGGAGCTGGATGCGAGCAGCCGAAGATCGAGCACAGTGGCGTGCAATTGGAGAGGTCTATGTCCAGCAGTGGACTGCGATAGGCTGATGATGACTAGCAGGCAGAAACCTGTGACGATAAGCACCATTTTACCCTTTTAGGGGTGAATTTCCGAAAATCCTTTCTTAATGCCCCTACGTTGTAAAAGAAACCACTTTGCTAAATTTCAAGTCCCTAACCCTTATAGTTTAGGCCTTGCGTTGATATGTCATTCATTAGATCAGTTTCTCCTTTTATATATTTTAAATAGGTAGGTGTGTATTTTTCTTAAAGTTTCAATATGGGTACTTATTGAAATTTGAGTTAAAATCATTAATTTAATTATTTATGCATACTTGTTTACGTTTTATTTCAGTGTACATAATAACGCCCGAAACTTCGGAGATTAGTTATGAGTCATTTAAGGTTATCAATTTTTTGGTGTTATTTTTCTATAGATTACTACAATACGGACTTGAAAATTCCCTCAAATTTAAATAAGATTTTAAATAAATTAAAAAAACAACTTTTAGCCAATATTTTGTAAACTTTTTCATCAACGAAAAATAATCCCAAATTGCACAAAAGTAGAATTAGGTACTTTTACCAAATTCGGGCTTAAACTTTGATTGACGTTAAAAAGTTTCGGGTACAGAAATAGGCTCATTCTGGAAAGGACATAATTAACGTTAAACTCAGCAGACGTTCACAAATTCTCATTTACATAATAGCCAGTTTGACAGTGTAAACATAATAATTACGATTTTAATAAACTACTAATTCAAAGACAATTAAGATACTAAAAGTCACCATCACCGTGGAAACAAAATCGTATTTGATTTGACGCTATTTATTTAAAAAAAGATCGATTTAATACGTCAGTCCTCTTACACCCGTAAGAGGACTACCCCTACCCTACCGTCACTACTACAAATACACATTCGTAGTAGTGACGAATTCAACACACAGATGATGTAGGTACAGATAGATTTTGTACCTATACCTACACTGGCACTACACAGGCAGTTGCCATGTAGCATGGAGCCTCACACACACTTAGCAAACTCAATCATACTGCAGCGGCCCCGCCGGCGGGGTCACCGCCTATGTACTGGAGGATCCGAGATTACCTATTTACTGCAGTGATGAAATGACTGATTTAGAGGTTAAACTAAAACAAATACTCATATTAATATACTATATAGAACTTCTTTCTTATTTTATTTAATTAAATCTACGAACTAATCTTTGTTTGGACGATTGTGCATTTGATTAATTATTCCTGCAACTTACAAGTGTGTTTGATTGTGGGAGACCAGCTCAGGTTTTTTTTTTATATTTTTGCAATGGATGTCTTATCCAGATTCCATAAAAAACATCTTAAATTTAAACCATGGGGACTTCCACTGAAGTTTGACAAGTCCTTAATAATTAAAGACTCCCTTCTATTTCGATTTTAAAGTGGCAGATATTTAATAGGGAATTCCAATTGAAATCTATTTATAAGCAGGCGCGTGCAGTCACATGTGTCAGGTAGGCACTTAATATATTTATGACATTGTGCTTGTGTCGAAGGCACGCCCTTGTTTATAAGAGGAACCTGCTTCTATAATGTGACATGTTTTAAAATGATATAATAAGCGATCAGGAACTTATCTAGCAAATAAATGCTTCATTTTAGATTTAATAAGTATCTTCAACTGCATACCTAGCTATTTTACTACAACGTTTGAATAATTAGATCGATATTGAATCATAGATTAGGTATGATTAAGTTCCAAAAAATTTAATGATATTTGTACCAAGCCAAGCATAGAAAAAATCCAGACCCCAGTGAAACTCAAACCTATATTTTTACTTACTTAACATGAGGTATCCTGCTTTTTCCACTGATTGAGCGAACATTGTCTTCACAGGTACCTACTTATTTTTATTAAAAGGTCACTTATGTTGACACATGACTATTTCATCATCACAAGTGTGTTTTATCATCATGTCATGAAATACTGAATCAATACGGTCACGTCACTATCTATCTATATATATAAAAAAAGAAACCCGTTTTCCGTTGTCACGACATCACGCGGGGACGGCTGGACCGATTTCACTAATTCTTTTTTTTGTTGTACTTACTTGTTATTATTAGGAGAAGGTTCTTACGTAAGAAAAAAAAACTTTATTATAGGGCGGTACATTAATATAACTTTGCTAGTGTATCGCGACAATCGCGATGAATCATCACAAATTGTGACTTGCATTACATATAGGCGCAGTGTCACTGATGTTTGAAGTGCCTCCCTGGCGTCATACTGACGCTACCCCAACTGCACGCACCTGATATTAATACAACTATAGATGCGACTATATCGCAACACTCGCGATGAATCATCAAAATGACCGTATCGCGATTGTATAAATGCTATCGATATAAAGCGTTCTCGAAATGCGACAACATCGCTATAAAACTTAAAAAGTTCCTGTCAGTTCTATTTAAATTTAACAAACAGAATACTGAAGTATTAAAGACGTTTACTGTTTATTCCGAAAGCAATAAGTCAAATTGATTACGTTTTATTATAAATAGACTTTTGCATCTGTTTGTTCAGCTTTGCAAATGTTAATCTTATCCACGTTGTATAAGGTTGAAGTTTCTATGTTTTTTTTTAAGAACCCTGTTTACGTTGAATACAAATCAAACAGCTGTTAAAGTGCATTTTACAAGTTCTATTTATGATGCTTTAAGGGATTTTATTGAGATTGTGTCGGAAGAGAAATACCTAGAATGTTCTTGGAACTAGTGTAAGTATGTATCAAGGGCGTGCATTACAGGCATAGTGTCGCTGTATGGAGTGCCTACCCTGACGTCATATTTAAGCTCCCTCCACTGCACGCGCCTGGTATGTATGTATGTAAACTCTTTATTGCGCAACAAAACAAATACAGAAGCGACAATACAAATGTACAAAGACACACTAATCCCTTTTGAGATCTCTTCTAGTTAACCTTAGGGCGATGGAGAGATTATAAAGATTTTCAAAAAAATCTTGTTTTTGTGATGCACTTGTTTTCCATACATTAATACATTGATGGGTTTTTCAATAACAAAATCAGTAGGCCAACAGCGTTTATTCAATTCTAAAAAAACCGAACAAAAAAATTTTTTTTTTTATCTAATTTATCATAATAAAGTTAGTGTAAGTATATTATTATGTTTACCTAAATTAGAATGTTGTGAAACACAAATTCCATAGTAATACCATTTAGCTAAAACAAACATATACCAACTTTAATTCCAAAGCAATAACTTGTGACATGTGTTGTGACAAAAATAACGTGACCTTCCTCCCCTACAATTAAGAACAAGACAAATTTCTCCCAAATCCCGCGTCGAATAACAAAAATAGACACGAACACACGTCACGTCAAAACGGACATTTTAACCTAAACTTCCCCTCTTGTCACTAAATTTATCAAAGACTAGCAGTTCGCCCCGGCTTCGCACGGATCCCTTTTCTATAGCCTATGTCACTCGGGAATAGTGTAGCTTCCCAATAGTGAAAGAATTTTTTCAAATTGGACCAGTCGTTCGTAAGACAATCTTAGTGAATTTCATTTTAATAACTTAACAAAAACTGCAAAATTTTATAAAAACTTTAGAGCCCCGTTTTACACCCTCAGGGAGTGAATCTACAAAAATCCTTTCTTAGTACTCCCTTACCTACGCGATTAAAGGAAACCTTGTGCAAAATTTCAAGATTCTAACCCTTATAGTTTAGGCCCTGTGTTGATAGATCAGTCAGTTTTTCGCTTATCCCTACTAATAATAATAAATATTATAAATGCGAAAGTAACTCTGTCTGTCTGTCTGTCTGTTATGCTTTCACGCTAAACCTACTTGACAAAAAAGTCTGGAGCCTGAGAAAAGACATAGGCTACTTCTTAACCGACTGCAAAAAAGGAGTAGTTCCACGCGTAAGAAGTCGCGGGCAGAAGCTAGTATTATTTTATTTAGAATGATAAGTCGATACGAAAGCATCCGAAATTCCAAGAACTTAAACACGCTAAGAAACAAAAGCAAAACGCTTAGTTTAAATTTATTTACAGTTTATATTTGGAATTTACAGACGTTCCAGCGATAAATTAGCTTAGAACAAGCTGGGATGTCAGAGAGATCAAATGAAAGATGAAATCACTATATTTATGATTGCTAACAAAGCAATGTTGTAAAGAAACCTTAAAGAAATATGCACTTACTAAGTACATTGAATGACTAAGTTTGAAATCAATGACTCACTGATTCAAAATACATTGGAATGAAACAACTTTAAACGGATTTAACTCGCGTATTTTATTTTATTGGCTGACGTTTTGGAGCCTTTACGGATTCCATAATCGTAGCACGACTGAGCTGACAATAGTCTTATGCTAAAGTTAATAAATGTTAATAAAATACGCGAGTTAAATCCGTATAAAATTGTTTCATTCCAATGTATAATAACCGCGAAGGCATCACAAATTATTATATCTATTACTACACGTTCGCCCCGGCTTCGCACGGATCCTTTTTTTTTTAATTTTCTATAGCCTATGTTACTCGTGGATAATGTTGCTTTCGAACAAAAACGGTCCAGTACTTTTTGAGCCTATTCGTTACAACCAAACAAACAAAGTTTTCCTCTTTATAATCCTTACTTCCTTACTAATATTATAAATGCGAAAGTAACTCTGTCTGTCTGTCTGTCTGTCTGTTACGCTTTCACGCTAAAACTACTGGAACTATGAAATTTGGTACAAAGAAAGTCTGGAGCCTGAGAAAGGACATAGGCTACTTTTTAACCGACTGCAAAAAAGGAGGAGTTCCACGCGGACGAAGTCGCGGGCAGAAGCTAGTATTAGTATAAATGATATCTATTATTATCCATGAGGACTAGCGACCAATAAAAGCATTCTAGACAATTTAGTAAATAAAAAAACGATCGAATAAATTGGACAAAACGAAACGTCGGCCCAATTTAACAGCTATTAAGGATTTCCAAAAGATATCTCAATGTCTCAATGTGACAGTTTATTTCTTGTGACATAAATAAAAATGGGAAGGGGCGGTGCCCTGCGAGGGGAAAAAAACAAACATATCTCTTAAAGTAGGAAAACAAACAACGTATGTTAACATCTGTTGGGCGCTGTACAGTTGCCGACTCAAGTACTAGGGTGAATCGTTTGTGACATGTCTCATACAATATTTAAGAACATAATCAATATAAAAAATTCTGATGCCTTCGCGGTTATTACGCTAGACTTTTACTAGCGTTAAACTATTGTCAGCTCAGTTGTGCTACTATTATGGAAACTGTAAAGAATCCGAAACATTAAAAATAAAATAAAATAAAAATCCGTTAATAGTTGTTTCATTCCAAAACATAATCAATAAGTAAAAAAAAATCGCTTATTTGCTAGAATAGTGATATAGATGTTCCGAAATGTCGGTTTGTGTTATGTTTTGATTTTAATTATGGTGACACTTTTTGTATTGTGTCGAATTATATTAAATTATTTTGGTTTGTATTTTGTTGTAAGAGTGACAAAAACTCTCTAACAGAAAAGTGACACAAACCAAAATAGATCATTGGAATGAAACAACTTTAAACGGATCCGTTTAAAATGTATAATAACCGCGAAGGCATCAGAATTATCAAAATAGATCAGTTTAAATAGAAAAGTGACACAAACCAAAATATGTCAAACAACAGGCATGTCAGTGCTTCAGTAAATTTTACAATTAATTTGAAATCCACCTGGTGACACATTTTGTATTGTGTCACTATTTTATACTGATAAAAGGATAGCGGAGCGCCTCACTAACGTCTACCCTAAAACAATTTCGCCCCTCAATGTACAGAATGCTTGAAATTCAATACGTCAGTGTTGATTGCAGTTAATTATAAGTCGGTCTCCCTTCTTTTCTGGATGCCTATATTTATCTCACTGTACCAAAACCCATTAAACTTCCAACTCTAAACCAACTGCATAAGGTTAAAATTTCATAGTATGATGTGTAGGTGTTTAAACTGTACAACTCTTAAATCAAATCGGAATCAGTGTTTAGGAGAGTCCCTTTTAGGCGATGCTTCCGTTAATAAAAAAAACCTTTCCTTTGTCCATCCGCGAGCGATGAGATGGAAAATCTGCGTTTCGTTTGAAGTTCGAATTGACTCTCATTGGTTCTAATAAGCTTTGAGCTTTCGTAATGAATAAAATTTCTTTGTCATCTTTTGAACTTATTTAGCTATAAGAACTTGTGACGTTATGTCCGGGTATTTTTGATTTTTAGGGTTCCGTACGTCTGAATACAAAAACGGAACCCTTATAGGGTCACTCGTGTGTCTGTCCGTCCGTCGCTTACAGTCAATTATCTCCGAATCTATCAGACCGATTAAGTTGAAATTTGGTACACATATCAATTCCTGTGACCCAAACAAAGAGGTGTGACGTGAGCAGATGAAATCTGTATATGGGGGGTCATTTTTGGGGGGGAAGGGGAAAATTAAAAAAAAAAATTCTGAAAACTGCATCGTGTGGCATAATATTTATATATAATGGATTATAATATTTAATGTAGCTATTAGAAGAAATAATTAAAATCTTTTTAACTTTCAAATTTCAAAAAATATCCGAAACGGCTGGACAGATTTTAATTAAATCTAGTGTGCATATCGAGTGGGTCTGAGAATCGCCCAAAATCTATTTTTCATACCCACCACAAAGATTTTTTTAAATTTTTGGACCTTTTTTGTTTTTATTTTTTTCTGACTTGATTGGTTAGAAACACATCCAATGATTATTACTATATAATTTATTTAAACTCATAATTCACATCAGTCGTGATCAAAACGCCAATATACTAACCATCAAGGTAGCACTTAGGTACAAATCTAGGGTACCTAAACAGCCTAGCCAAAGTACATTAAGATACTAATAGGCCGAGGCAATAGAGCTTAAATGCGCAGTGCATGCTAATTGCTAGTGATGTCCTCAACAAACCGGACAACCGTAACCCGGAAACCGGAATATCCGGACTTCGATCCGGTCGTACTTTGACGGTAAGTGAAGGCTACATTTTAATGGAATGAAAGGATTTGTGTCTGTTGAAATTTGTATTTTAAAAGGTATTTTATTGATTATTAGTTGGAAAATCGGGCTATGCTCGGAAATAAGTTAAAATGTACAAAATGTTGTTGGAGATTTTGTGTTCTCCAAATTCAGCGACGTGTATTATTAACTAGCTTCTGCCAGCGACTGAAATAGTTATTTCCCCGTTTTTTACACATTTTCCACTGTTCCTTCGCTCCTATTGGTCGCAGCGTGATGTTATATAGCCTAAAGCCTTCCTTGATTTCTTCTTCTTCGATGAATGGTCTATCCAACAAAAAAAGATTTTTTTTTTTCGATTCGAACCAGTAGTTCCTGAGATTAGCGCGTTCAAACAAACAAATAAACAATCAAATAAACTCTTCAGCTTAATAATATAAGTAAGTATAGATTTGAACCAGTAGTTCCTGAGATTAACGATTTATGAAATTCAAACAAATAAGTAAACAGAATGCATTGTATTAAATTAATTTATTTGTGAATTTATAATTATTGCTACAAATTATAAAATACGAAAATTTGATGTTGTCATTAACTGCTGAACAGACAGGCAAATATTATATCTGCATTTAATTATATATTACTACCCGGCTTCGTATCGAAAAATTCACTATATTATGCATATATTTCACATATAAACCTTCCTCTTGAATCATTTCTATATATTTCAAAAACCGCATCAATATCTGTTTCGTAACTTTAAAGATCTAAGCATAAATATAATAATATAAGAACATACATGAAAAAGCGACTTAATCCTAACTAATATTATAAATGCGAAAGTAACTCTGTCTGTCTGTCTGTTACGCTTTCACGATAAAACTACTGGACCGATTTAAATGAAATTTGGTACAAAGAAAGTCTGGAGTCTGAGAAAGGACATAGGCTACTTTTTAAACGACTACAAAAAAGGAGGAGTTCCACGCGGACGAAGTCGCGGGCAGAAGCTAGTTGTGTATAACGTTACTAGCTTTTCCCCGCGACTTTGTTCCATTTATCACTCTTAAGGGACGAGTATAATAATTTAATATATAATCATACGAAAACAGTTTATATTATTAACATAAACGGATAAATCGAAATGTTAATCATCTTAAATCCGAGACCCAAGAAAGGACCCCAAAACTACCACAATGAATTTAAAATTCATTAAATTACCCCTTCACTATTTATTACCGGATTTAACGCATTCGCCCGCGAACCTTTACAAAGATATTCCGGATAAACCGGATCCCGGATAATTACCGGAAATCCGGCGCATCTCTACTTATTACCCGTTTAACTGCGTTTGGCGTTGTAGGTTTAGTTTTCAGGTCATCTTCGCTAGAGTGGTTTCACTATGTATACAGAACTATTATATACATACTAGCTTGTGCCTGCGACTTCGTCCGCGTGGAATAGTTATTTTCCCCGTTTTTTACACATTTTCCACTGTTTTTTCGCTCCTATTGGTCGCAGCGTGATGTTATATAGCCTAAAGCCTTCCTCGATAAATTGGTCTATCCAACAAAAAAATAATTTTTCAATTCGAACCAGTAGTTCCTGAGATTAGGCTACTTTCAAACCGACAAACAAAAAGGAGGAGTTCCACGTGGACGAAGTCGCGGGCAGAAGCTAGTATCATTATATAATAAATAATAATAATAATAATAGTATAGATTATTCTGATGTATGAACCATAATAATATTATTGTGAAGTTGCATCATTGTTTTTTTTCTTTCGAACTGAATACTGAAGCGCAGTTGGCCAGCTAATGGGCCTTTACTGCAAAACCGGACGGGTGGCGAGACTCCTGAGAGGAGGCTTTCAAGCCTTTAGGTTGGGTTTAGGGTTTTTAGCCCTGACCGACCCGAGGGCCTCCCAGAGTGGGGGTCGCACCTCGACTCGGGCCGTCAGGACAGAATATTCCTGCGTATAAGTCCGACGCGTGCCGGGTGTAGGTGGACGTCCTAACCCCGCCGGCGGGGAAGTTTCATCATAGTTTGCAAGAATGTATGCATGTAAAGATGAATGTATGGATATATCGCACGCCTAGATCTAAAGGGATCTAACTCAAAAACCGGAAGATTTGAATTATGCACACCATCGGATTTCAGCAAAACCCACCTACACTAAAACTGATTTCAGCTAATATAACTCTGCTAGCTTTATTAAAAAAAGTATAAACTTATACAGAAAACTCATGCGTGCATATGGACATATTAATCAGTTTCTCGCCTCTCCTGAAAAAGTACCTTTTTTGAGTTAGCTCTCTTTAGATCTAGGTGTGCGATATATTATGTTTGTTACACGTTCACGCAAAAACTACTGAATGGATTTTGAAAAAACTTTACAGTAATATAGCTTACACCTAAGATCAACATATAGGCTATATTTTATAACGATATTGTATAAAGTATTCATGCGCAGTAAAAGTCGCGGGCAGTAGCTAGTTAGTGTGTAAAGAAAGAACAGCTTTTAGACGTTTCTTAAACGAACCTTAAATATACTTCCGAAGCCTTAAAAACTTGACCTTTGGTTAATCATGATTTAGCATAAAATTAATTAGGAATTACCTTAGCGCGAAGTACCTTCAAAATTAAACGCAAATATTTATTCGGAAAGGGAAAGGGCGGCCATCTTAGTAATATTGATTCAGGCTTCGACTGTAATATTTATTATAAGTATATAAATTTAGGAATGTGATTATGGGACCAAATTGTTATTCTGATTAGATAAACCTTGGCCCGTAGACAAGGTGCCAACGTTCAACGTTAACGTTAAACGACACGACTAAAATGTCCATACATTTTAATGTCAAATCGTTAACTTTGAACGTTGGCACCTTGTCTAAAGGACGGTCGCGGAGCGCAGCGAAAAACGGACTTTGCCCTTTTCTTCTTTTTGTCTCTGTCGCACGTTAACCGCAAAGGCTTTAGAAATTATTTTTTCTGTCCTCCGGTCAGAAAGCGCCAAATTTCTGGCCGCTGCGCTAAATGAAATTGCCGCTTTCTGGCTTCGTCAAACAGAAAAATAGTATACTGACCTCCGCCAGTAAAATAAAAAAGACTCAGATCACACTTTTGTCAATCTCGGCTTCGCTTTTGACGACAATTACATGTGATCTGAGACATTTTTTATTTTACTGGCCTAGGTAAGTGTAAATGTACTATTAGATAATTCATACCAATTAAGCAATGTTTGTAAAATACGGATATTTTAATATAATTATTTCATTATACTGCCGTCCACTTACTAAAGAGCCGTTAACCCTCAAAACGTCAATTTTGACTTTTTGATGGTACGTTATATAGTTTTCAATTCTCTATCTTTTGGTTTAAGAATCGTATTCCTACGGCAAATAGTTTTAAAGATAATGAACAGTACTGTGGCCGTTAAGTGGCAGATTTTTTGGTGGTTCCTACACTAAAGAGCGTCAAACCCACATTGCTTAGCTTAAATGTACGTTAAACCACCATAACTGCTAAAATTTAAGGAATTAATTATTTTTTTGTGATCTTGTGCTTACCTAAAAAGTCGTTATCCCATTATCCTTAGCTAGAAAGACGCAAAACTCCTTTAACTTCGTTATAGCTAAGCAAGCCACTACGGTTATTATTAAAATTGCTATACTAAAAAGCGGTCTTATAGAAAAACTCCGCTAAAGAGCAGTTATAGTCCTTTAACGCTATTTTAGTTAAGTATAGATGAAATTATTTTGTATATTATACAGAGCTAAAGAGCAGTAAAGCCTCATTCCTTAACTAAACGGCAGTTTTTCGACGCTCGCACCGCGTACATTTCGAGGGAGGGGATAGATCGGGAGGGCACCCACCACCAATTATTATAGTTTATTTAGTCATCCGGTAGAGCTTGTTGACGGCGGACGCGTACATTTTGATTATTGCTTAATTATTAGATGTAAAAGAAGTTTTAATTTAGGTTTAATAACTGAAATATAACTGCCCCGACTGGAATTGCAGCATTTAACGTAAACGGATAAACTATTCACAGATTATTACAACTGCCCGTAGAACATTAACAAACTTCTAAATACAACTCGCTTTCAGACGAACTACTTCAAATTTTAAGGACAGACTTAAAATCTGTCCATTTATTTATTACTAGCGGCCCGTCCCGGCGTCGCCCGGATCCCTTTTTTTTATAGCCTACTAGCTTCTGCCCGCGACTTCGTCCGCATGGAACTCCTCCTTTTTTGCAGTCGGTTAAAAAGTAGCCTATGTCCTTTCTCGGGCTCCAGACTTTCTTTGTACCAAATTTCATTTAAATCGGTCCAGTAGTTTTAGCGTGAAAGCGTAACAGACAGACAGACAGACAGACAGAGTTACTTTCGCATTTATAATATTAGTAGGGATTATTTTTCTACACCTTCGGTTACATAGTTCAAATTTTACCAAGGATCCCTAATTTTTTTCAAAATGAAATGTAGCCTATGTCAAATTGGAAGAATGTAGCATTCTATCGGTGAAAGATTTTTTAAATCGGCCCAGCACTTTTTGAGCCTATTCATTACAAACATACAAAATAGGTACAAATCTTTCCTCTTTATAATATTATTAGTGTAGGTAGATGAAGAGTCTATGTCTAATGTAACTCTAGCTTACATAAATCTTCGTTTGTGCGAAGTGTATGATACTTCTGATGTAGAAGATTGGTTGAAAGTTGAAGGTTGGTTTGGGAAAAGAAATAAGTATTTTAGTGTTTGGGGATCTTTTGCAACTTCCACCCGTTAGAGAAAAGTCGCCATTTGAAAAACCAACCCCTTCAGAAATTAATAAACATATAGGCACCTTAAGTATTCCAAACTTATAGACTAAACTTTATAGTTACAACGAACTCACGTTGAATATGAGACAGCTGGATGATTCTACGTTTGTAAAAATGTTAAAAAGAATCGGAGTAGGAGTGACAACTCAATCAGACAAATATATACTGTCTAACCGATTGATACCTCTGCTTTCGCATTGCAATGAAGGAAGGTTAATGGAAATAGCACAATGTTTGAGGGACTCGCCAAAACATGCTGTTTGCTTACTACCGACTAGAAATAATTATGTAGGTAGGTATATGCAGTTAAATAATGCTATGTTAAAAGCGATTCCGAACCCCGAGATAAAGTTAGTTGCTAAAGATTCCTTGAATTGTTTAAAATGTATGAAATTGAAAGCCCCGGTGTGCTTACAAAAATATAAAGATGACGCGTCGATGACTGCTGGACTGGAAGAAACAATAATCTTTAAAAAGGGAGTTAAAGTAATGCTTAGCAGAAACATTGATGTTATTTTAGGTTTAGTGGGTCGATAGGCGTTGTACAAAAAGTGACGTGGGACCCAAACAAAGCCTAAACAATTCATGGGAAAATTCGCTAATAATTGTATTCACGAATTATAGCCTATTGAGTCAAAATTTGAGATCATACCCCTGCAATACGTGTACATAGAACAATTCCCAATCTGTGTGGCGTATGCCCTAACAATTACAAGAGCCAAGGGCTTAAATATGGCATATGTGCACCTCCATATTCTCTTGTGGCCAAGCCTACGTGGCGCTTTCACGAGTAACCGATCTTCATGCGGTGCACCTCATAAATGTTCACTTCAAGAGTATAAAAGCTCTAGCTTCAGTGATCACCGAATACAACCGGCCTAAGCGTAAATACCGCGCTTATATTTCAGAAATGATCTATCGGAATTATATATTATAAATCGTCTATTTAAATAAATAATGAACGCGAATGGGCAATAAGAAAAATTGTTGCTGTACAAGAATCAGAACCAAAAAACAAGAAAAGAAAGATTTGTAATAATAAAAAACTACTCCTAAAAAGAAAAAACTTTGTCGAATAAGAAAATCTAATAAAATAAATAAATCAATATTCCCACGTTTCTACAAAAAGAAGTGAAATCCCACCAAAAATATTGTGTAAAAAACTAGCCAAGTCTCGAAGAAGAACATTCTTTATATGTTAGTGGGTACAAGTCAATTTTGTTTACACGTAATTGTTGTTGCAACTACCTATGTTTGTTAAGCGATAAAAGCCCATGTTGGTATTGGTAATTGGACGCTAGTGTCTCGTTTTCGATCAACGGCCAAGTCATACAACATTAACTATGATAATAAACAAATCGCAGTAAGGAACCTTAGAATTTGCCCGAATTTGTCTAGATTTCTTTACTTTTTAGAAATAAACAAGCAGCTTCTTCGAGATTTAGCTAGTTTTTTACAGAATGTTTTGGTGGAATAAAGTTTATTAGCTCAGTTAACAGGCAAGTTGACCTAATTTTTTTTATTTCTTTATTTTTTATTTGGATTTTGAATAAAATGATTTTGTTACTACGAATTTCGACTTTAATATATCACATTTGATGTTATGATTGCTTTACTAAAAAGAAGTTATCCCCGAGCGACGTATGTTTAACTGCCCTTTAGTTAAGTATCACACTATAATCTGTTAGGAATAATTCAATTTTGTTGACACTTCCTTCACTTAATAGACGTTAAGGTAGGTTAGCCGCTCCTTGAACTGTATCAGTAAGTGAAATTTGTTTCTGTTACTTGACTATACAGCAGTTAAGTCACCTAGCCGCCGTATAGCTAAGCATTTCTGAATAACTGCCACATACATTTACTACATTCAACATTTAAAAGAAATTACATCACTAAAGGGCCGCTAAGCCTCGCTCAGGGATGGTTCACTGCCGTTTAGTGCTGTAACTGAAGACAAAAGCCAGTCCATGTCCTTGGCTAAAAAGAAAAAATGATAAAAAAAAAATGAAATAATGCACTTTTAGTATCGCGTACCACTTTAAATAGTTCTCGGAATTAAATGAAAATTTTGTAGACAAAAATCGTTTTTCTATGTGTAATAGTTTTGTAGAGACAACGAATTCCACGTTTTTTGGCTTTTTCTCGAAATTTACATTTTGGGCTTAACGGCTCTTTAGTAAGTGGACGGCAGTATAGATCTAATCAGTAATTACAGTTCAGCGGTTACAGTTATAAACCAGTGCCGTAACCGCAGAACTGTAATGGCCTTATCACACACACCTTTCATTTTCACACGCCCCAATTCTACTAAGTAATATTATTAACGCGGATGTGAGGACGTATGAAGGATGTTTTTTATATAACAGGCAAATATATATTTCTATAGCTTCTGCCCGTGACTTCGTCCGCGTGGAAGTCCTTATTTCTTGCAGTCGGTTAAAAAGTAGCCTATGTTCTTTCTCAGGCTCCAGACTTTCTTTGTACCAAATTTCTTTTAAATCGGTCCAGTAGTTTTAGCGTGAAAGCGTAACAAACAGACAGAGTTACTTTCGCATTTATAATATTAGTAGGGATAATATGCATAATATTGATAATTGTTTTATTCCGACACAGCTAATGTTCAAAATTTGTTTAATGAAAATTTATATCGATATTTAAATTAAATTTCAATAGTTATTACATCCAATATTATTAAGATATACTAACTTCTGCCCGCGACTTCGTCTACTCGATAACACCTACGTTTGACCCCTTTAGGGGGTCAATTTTCAAAAATCCTTTCTTAGTACTCCCCTACTTTATAAACTGGACATGGACAACATGGACAACAGCTAGTTAGCTATATTTTTTTATCTTGACGTTAAAATTTTAAGCTATCTTTCAGCAATTTTATTTATTTAATTTTATTTTATTGCCTTAGAGTATACAAAAGGCGAACTTAATGCCGTGAAGCACTCTTCACAAGTCAATCTTAGAGTTATACAGAAAAATCAAATGCTTATGTGCAAACAATTACTAAAAACGAACATAAAGACAACCAAACTAACTATGAAATATAAAATACTAAAGATATATTAGTACCTATAATAATATGAATACAACATACATACGTAGGTACATACAAAAATATAATCACTACATACATAGTATAAAACAAAGTCGCTTTTTATGTCCTTATATCCCTATGTACACTTAAATCTTTAAAACTACGCAACGGATATTGATGCGGTTTTTTTAATAGATAGAGTGATTCAAGAGGAAGGTGTGAAGCCTGGTCGGATCGCTAGTAACGAATATTTTACTGTCAAGTTATCAAGAATACCAATTAAAATACGTCAATTATCGGTACAGAATCCTAAAATACATTCTAGCCATTAACAAATTAAGTTTGTCGACTGATGGATGTGTGTGTCTGTAATTCTAGTGGAGTAATCGTTTTTATAGAGACATAGTGTTTGACAAATTATCAAGGAAGTCTCAAGTTAAATAACATATTATCTATAAATACTATATACTATTACTATATAATATTATAAAGCTGAAGAGTTTGTTTGTTTGTTTGTTTGAACGCGCTAATCTCAGGAACTACTGGTTCGAATTCAAAAATTCTTTTTGTTGGATAGACCATTTATCGAGGAAGGCTTTAGGCTATATAACATCACGCTGCGACCAATAGGAGCGAAGAAACAGCGGAAAATGTGTAAAAAACGGGGAAAATATGCCTTATGAAGAAGTGACAGTTAGAAGACTTTGACAGATCTTTGACGAAACAATCGGACGGGCAGGACGACGTCTGCCGGGGCCGCTAGTAAGAATATATATGCTTATATTAAGACAAGAAGACGTGTTACTATTACAAAAGTGTGAAATTAAATACAGGTAAGCATATAAAAAAATTAGATGCCTTCGCGGTTAAACACATTGCAATGAAACAACTATTAACGGATTTAACTCGCATATTTTTGTTTTATTTTATTTGATGACGTTTCGGATTTACAGTCTCCATAATCGTAGCACGACTGAACCGACTTTAATCAAGAAATTATTACAACTTTTTTTTCTTTTAGAGATATTACCTATTTCAATTTACGTTTTTACTTGCCTAAAAATAACATTGGCGCCCTATAGGTGAACTAATTGGGAATAGAATAGAAGTAACCTTTTCATATTCTAAAAACCACTTTTCCTACAGAAAACCGGCAAAAGCAATCTCTGTGATACATGCAGAGTTTAATTAGACAGTAGATTAAACACTCATTATAAAATTAACTCCGGTGAAATCGTATCTTTCAGATAAATGTACACTTTAATTGCTTCTTCACACAAGATTTCTTTGATATCGCCATCCTTGTCTACCGGTGAACCTGCAAGCTACAACCCCTAGGAATATCATCTTGCATCCCTATCTCGCAGAACCTCAGCTGGCAGGAGCTTGTCCCTTATGTAAGTCAGTGATATTCTGTCCACGGGAGAGGACGCTCGTGTCTCAGATCCAAAATACGCGGTTCGATTTTAAATCGTAAAATGTGACTTGCTAAAGTTCGAGTTTTAAAATTAAAGTGTGTAAAGGATGTGACGTTGCGTGAATTTTAAATTTAAAATTTAAAGATTATCTTTTAAGATTTGTTTTGCCATTATGCATTGCGAAAGCGACACCGCACAGACGGTAGTAAGGAACGATTTATGTGAGATTATGTATTTTAAAGTTAAATAAAAATAGATTTAGGAAAGCTTGAGATATATGGTGTGAGGCGTTTAGCTAAGACGTGTCGTTTAGTTATTAGTCAAGGGGTTAATTAGTGACTAAAATAAATGAAATTAGAAGCTTAGTTAAAGTGAAGTGGTGACATGGTCTACTCGCGTTAGTATTAAATTAGGGAGATAGTTATATTCCTTGTAGTAGAAATTTTAGAGGTAGTGATTAATTAAGTGATGATGAGTGATTTGAAATTTAATTAAGTGATGAAAAAAGTCAAGATGGGCGGGACTTTGAAAAGGATTAAGCGCCATTCATACGTTTTGAATGCTTTGCTCCTATTTGTCTCGTTTATATACGGTAAGTCTTTTTTTTATGTTTTAATTATATGAAAAGTTATTCATTTTCATTTATGAAATGCCTTTTGAATATGTTTTGCTGGGCTTCTTTATACGAAATAAGCATTTATTTTTCATACACGTATTATTATTTTCCTGTAAGAGTAGTTTTATGTTGAGGTTTAATTAATAAATATTAATTTTAAATATTTTTAAAATACGAGACTATTATCAGTAAGAATGATGTCGATGAATCTTTTTGGTTTTTTTTTGTATTTAATTATTATTTATTTATTTATTTACACTTTATTGCACAATAAAAAACAAATGTACAAAAGGCGGACTTAATGCCATACGGCATTCTCTACCAGACAACCTTTAAAGCAAACAGAGAGCATGTGTAGGCGCAAAAAGAATAATACATATAACATAATAGATACAATATATTAATTACCTACGAATAAATATTCAAAATATTAAGCAAAATAGCTTCTGCCCGCGACTTCGTCTGCGCATTTAAAATACCGACTTCAGGGATTTATTTACAAAAATCCATTCTAATTGCTTTCCTACGTTATAAAAAAAGCCCTGCCCCAAATTTCAAATTCCTAACCCTTATAGTTTGGGTCCTACAGCCAGTCATTAAGTCAGCTTCACCTTTTATATTATATTATGTATCAGCTTCTCCTTTTACATTTAGATAAACAAATTCTAAAAATTAAAAATAACAACACTCGACCAAAACCTTCTTAAATAACTAGTTTTAATTCCAGTATCTAATCACCGTAATATTTCAACGGAAGCCGTTTTAAAGACAGGCCGAATTGCTTCTGCTCCTAATTACCTAATTATCAAGTAAATTATGGGTCTTTAATACTTAATTTTAAGAGACAGATATACCTACTGCGTTATTATATTATTTTACTAGCGGTCCGTCCCGGCGTCGCACGGATCCCTATTTTTTTCCAAAATGTTATACAGCCTATCATAATGTCACTCGGGAATAGTGTAGCTTCCCAACAGTGAAATAATTTCGAAACCAGTCGTTTTGGAGTTTATTCAATCCAAACAAACAAACATTTCCTCTTTATTATATTAGTAAAGATTATTACAGGAAGATTTAACCAACATTTTAATTAAATAGTTAGTCTCGCTAAAACTGAAAAAAAAAAATACAACTATACTAAGAAAAGCTGGACCGATTTAGATACTTTTGAAAAATTCGTAATTCTATTAATCAGGTACCTAATAATTTTCAATTCACTTTATTCCAGAATAATCATGATAATATTATAATTTCAACGTACTTAGATCAAAAACTAAAGTAATGAAAAAATCACTTTAGCGTTAGACTGTCGTCAGATCAGTCGTGCAACGAATATGGCAATTGTAAAGAATCCGAAACGTCAGCAGATAAAATAAAATAAAAAATACGCGAGTTAAGTACGTTAATAGTTGTTTTATTCCCATCCCTATCCCTACTAATATTATAAATGCGAAAGTAACCCTGTCTGTCTGTCTGTCTGTTACGCTTTCGCGCTAAAACTACTGGGCCGATTTAAATTAAATTTGGTACACAGATAGTCTAGAGCCTGAGAAAGAACATCAAGTCGCGGGCAGAAGCTAGTAGTTCATAAAGAACGAAGAATAATGATGTAAGACAGCCCCCCAAATCGAAATACAACTAATAAAACAACAGAAAGAAACGAAAGAATTTTTCCCCTCAAGTCAGTGTCAAAACAATGACTCCGCAGAACCCAGCTTCAAATGAAATTCAACGGGTATTAATTCACTATTTTGTTTCTAAAGTCCCGCCCTTTGCAAACTCCCGACAGAGTGAGGAAAAATAATTCAATTAACTTCCATGGAAAGTTACAGAATGATGAGGATTACTGGATTTATTGGAATCGACTGGAAGTTGTACCTAATACTTAGTTAATATATAATAATAATTTCAGATGCTTCGCGGTTATTATACACTAGCTGTGCCCGCGACTTCGTCCCCGTGGAATAATTCTTCATAAGGCTTCATATTTTACCCGTTATTTACACATTTTCTACTGTTTCTTCGCTCCTATTGGTCGCAGCGTGATGTTATATAGCCTAAAGCCTTCCTCGATAAATGGTCTATCCAACAAAAAAAGAATTTTTCATTTCGAACCAGTAGTTCCTGAGATTAGCGCGTTCAAACAAACAAACAAACAAACTCTTCAGCTTTATAATATTAGTATAGATTGAAATGAAACAACTGTACACTGATTTAACACGCGTATTTTATTCTATTGGCTGACGTTTCAGAGCTTTTACAGATTCCATAATCGTAGCTCAGGCTGACTGTAGTCTAAATAGACAATATAGTCTAGTGGCGTTACTTAAATCCGTTAAACTCAACTCAAACTCAAATAATCATTTATTCAGGCTAGGCTCTTACAGGCACTTGTGAATGTCAACGTTAAAATTAATATTCTTTTTCGATTCAGCAAAAAAAAAACCTCTTGAGAAGAATCGAGAATAAACTCAATGAGGTATATTCTTTTCAATATAATAATATTACAATTTCACTTAAGAATAAATTATGTACAAATTACAATATGTATGTACTTAATCTAATTACATTTTTTTTTAAAAATTATAGGAGAAAATAAAAAAAATAAAAAAATAACAATAGGTACTGGAGATGTATAAGGTCTCCAGATGTCAAAAGACTAAATTAAATTTACTGGAAATGTAAAGGTTTCCAGGAGTCAAATATAAAATAAAATTACAGGAGAAAAAAAAGAAAAAAATACACAAAGTAAAAAAGAAAGTTAGGTAGTAGTTGTTTCATTCCAATGTGTAATAACCGCGAAGGAATCAGAAATTATTTTACGTCATTATTCTTCGTTCTTTAGGTAGGTACCTACTATGTACCTACTTATTTACATTGTAATGGATCCATGAACTATGTACCAACAAAGTACCTACAAGTGATATAAAAATATTATACCTACTTAAATGTTATTTTTTTTTGTGACTTGATCTCACATCTATATCTTATCGCAAGGTATTGTTTAATTTTTGTTGCCATCACGAACACAAGAAAAATATAATATACCTACATACGTGATCAGTTTTCGTTATCTTTATATTATTATATTTTTATGCTCATTTAATTTTTTTTCTTTCTACAATTATTTACGCTAGAAGAATATTAATTATGACATAGCTTATACAACTCATTCTTTACTAATTCTTACTATAATGAATAATAATATAAGTTTGTAAGAATGTACCGATGTATGGATGTAAGTATATTTCTTTCTCTTTCACGCAATAACTACTGAATGAATTTCGATGAAACTTTACAATAATCTTTATTATTGAAATCCATTCCTGAAAATAACATAATAATTATAATGTTATTTTATTTAGTACTCATCTAACTAAGAAGCTAGTATTATATATTTGCACAGGAAAATATTAATCAGTTTTTTGCCTCCAGAGAAAAATAACTTTTTAAGAGTTAGCTCCCTTTAGACCTATTCTAGTTGTACGATATATACCAATGTACGAAATATTAAACCGTTTCTAGGAATATAGTTATCAAGTGCCTTTGATGGTATATCGCCTGGAATTTCACAGGCTATATGACTATTTTATTAAATGCATTGGCTTCGATTGAGGCCTGTAGCAGCGCGCCATGCAGCGGTACACATTACAATCAATACATACAAATCGTCGCTTAGCTAACAATACCGCTTAAACCATTTTTGTTATCGAGTTACAATACCGCTTAAGTCACTTGGCGTAGGTGCATTATTTATTTTGCAGCAGTTAATGACTTGAGTGATATTGTTAGATAAGCGACAAAATATGAAATGTATTTCGCGAAGCTAGTAAACTAAAATTTTGACGTGTTAAAGTTTTATAACAAGACTAGCTTCTGCCCGCGACTTCGTCTGCGTGGAACTCCTCCTTTTTTGCAGTCGGTTAAAAAGTAGCCTATGTCCTTTCTCAGGCTCCAGACTTTCTTTGTACCAAATTTCATTTAAATCGGTCCAGTAGTTTTAGCGTGAAAGCGTAACAGACAGACAGACAGACAGACAGAGTTACTTTCGCATTTATAATATTAGTAGGGATGTTATACTATACAAAAATACTAATTCTTCGTCTGCGCACGATAAGCACCCCCGTTTTACCCCCAAAGGGGTGAATCTTCAAAAATATTGTCTTACTGCTCCTCTACGTTATAAAACCCTTGCATTTTTAACCCCTGAACTTCTTCCATTTTTTAAATTTATTTTTATATCCTGTAACATTTTTCATCTCTAAGTAATTTGCTTTGTCATTTGTTTGACTGAGAAAATAAAAATACGTGTCCATTGATTTGATCTTGATGGAAATAAAAAAACAGCCTATTCAAAGCTATGTATTCAGACAATTAGATTTAATTCTCTATACCTACCTATCCAAATCCTTATTATATATATTAAAATATTATAAATGCGGAAGTAACTCTGTCTGTCTCGCTATCACGCTAAAACTACTCAACCGATTAAAATGAAATTTTGTACATAGTTAGTCTAGAGTCTGAAAAAAGACATAGGTTACTTTTGATTGCGAAAAATTAGGCTATCGTTATTAATAATTCCACGCGAACGGAGTCGCGGGTAAAAGCTAGTAATTTATAAATGAAGAGGCGTATAGAACCTGTCTGGTTCATTACTGATAGTGGTCTTAATCTCTTAAAGCATTCTCTACCAGTCAATTTAAATAAATGCATTTAATAGTCTGCAGCATTTGCATTTACTCATTACAATACAGATGCATATCTGTGAGTCTGTGAGACAATGCAATGTTGCATCGAAGAAATGACGTTGCATCTAAATTACAATCTTGCAATTGAATATTGATATTATAATTATTGTAAAGATATCGCACACCTAGATCTAAAGGGAGCTAACTCAAAAATCTGTAGTTTTTTATTATGCACACCATCAAATTCCTTACAGCAAAACCTACCTACCAGTAAAACAAAAAACAAATTTAAGCTAGCTTCTAGCTTCATATAAGTAACAAAAATAAATAATAATATAATATACAGAAACCTAACCTTCTTATTTAACTGGTAGCAATTCGATATTTCACGAGAGTCGCAGTAATAAACAAAACATATTTTTTTTATTTTCTCATTCAATCAATTATTGAAAAAGGTATTTGAATGACAACCCGGCTAATCGTTGAAGCACCGTATTACAAATGCTGTTTTGCAAAAAGCCTAATCGTAATGTAATACGGCGGATTATACGATTTGGCTGTGACATATATTATAAACTAGCGGTCCCGGCAGACGTCATCCTGCCCGTTCGAAATTCAAATTAGGTAACTTTAGTTAAACAACGTTTGTATGGGAAAAGAAAAGGGCTGTTTTTAGGGTTTTCCCGGCAATTATTCGATTTTTTCGCCGTAAGAACCATCCTTGGACTTCAACGAAGATTTAAAAAAAAATTGGCCAAATTGGTCCAGGCGTTGTCGAGTTATACGCTTACCAACACATTTTGCGATTCATTTTTATACATAAGATTATATAGATAAGCGATTTGTTTAAAATATCCTCCACAGTCTCAAAGGTTTCACAAGTACAGCGACATAATTAAAAGCTATAATTAAAACACAATGTACCACTGATTAAATGGCTTTCAAACCCAAAAACTCTCGAACAAACGTTTGTGTTATTTAATTAAATTTCGTTTCCCGAAAGGTAAAAGAGCCTTTTCAATCGTTTGATGTTTTTAAACTGCCTCCATTTGAAAAGAGTTAATTATTTGAATCCATAAAGAATAATTAGATTTTGTTGATTAATAATTTAACTACGTTAGGTTATAAAAAAAGTGTTCATTTCTGACGCTTCCGCAGATATTTCTCACTAGCTTTTGCCCGCGACTTCGTCCGCGTGGATCTCCTCCTTTTTTGCAGTCGGTTAAAAAATAGCCTATGTCCTTTCTCAGGCTCCAGACTTTCTTTGTAACAAATTTCATTTAAATCGGTCCAGTAGTTTAAGCGTGAAAGCGTAACAGACAGACAGACAGAGTTACTTTCACATTTATAATATTAGTAGGGATTGACATTCAACGATTAAAACGGACTTAACTCGCCTTGGTAATTTATTTTGTTTCTTGACGATATTGTTCTTTAGTGTAAGATTATCGTCAGCTACGAATTTCGCTCTGAATTTTTCTAAGTACCTAGTCCAGCAGCGAGTACGCCAAATGTTTTGTGGGTCTAGATTGGTCCTTATAGTCAAGGGCGTGCATTCCGTATAGGCACAATGTCAAGAATGTATGGAGTGCCTATCTTAGCGCCTTACAATTGCACACTCCACTGCACGCGCCTGCTTATTAATAGTAGTATCCTCATAGTAGGTAGTTAATGTCATACTGTTAAAATGTTGATGCCCATATCAGAACACACTTTTTCACTTGATTAAATTACAAACTCAATTGGAATGTTGTAAAACGCTATAGCTATCACTTTCTGATTGACCACCTTTAAATGAAGTCAATTGAATTGGTTTAACGACATGGCGATAGTGATCTCTTTATAGTTTTCAAACAACCCAATTGTGACCGCTTTCAAACCAAGTTACACAAAGTAGGACCTTGCTAAAGAAGCCTTTTGTGCTCTAATTATAATGAACATTTTACACACCATTGTTAATTCAAAACCTATGACGCAGCGTCTTAATCATGGACAAGTAATCCTTGACCCGAAACAAAACAATACGGGAGCACAAAATGGCTGTTCGTCACAGGAATCTACAATTAAGGGACAATGCGAAAACGGGACAATAGTTTGGAAACTTACGGTTGGGCATTCCATTGTCTCTGGAGCAATGCTAATCTGCTCACTTGACACTTTACGTATTAAGTCGAGTTTAACTTGAGTTAGGTTTCAGTAGCATGCAAGTTTTGAATTAACACGTTGCTGTGTAATTTTCTTAGTTAATTATGTTTTGATGGAAGAATGTGTACGGTTAGAAATGTTAAGTTTACGTAATCTTGTGTTTAACGCTTAGCTTTGTGGATATCAGGTAGATTTAGATAGGACGTGTTTCTCACTTTAACGCAGAATACCTAGTCTTAGGGATTAGTTTTAAGTGTAACATGAAAATCCTGCCTTTTGATTATGTATAAGTACGTGTATAATACACAAGGTTTGAAGCAGTCCCAATTGGTTGTTTCAAGCCGCTATTAATTTCACTTCCCACGTCTCTCCGACAAAATTGGTTCACGAACATCCTGCTTGCTGATTGTGTTATGTACTTGGTTTGAACGCAGTCACAATTGGTATCTTTCAAGACGTTAATACGTTTACTTTACATATCGCTATGATATTCTTCAAATGAATCAATTGAAATTGGTTCACGAAGATCCTGCCTTCTGATTGTGTAATGTTCTTGGTTTAAAAGCTATCCTAATTGGTTTGTTTCAAGACGCTGATAAGTTCATTTCCCACATTGTTTCGACAGCCTTTACCGATAAGCACTTAGTCTTGTCTAGAAGACCTATGTTATTATTGCAGCACAATCCTTGAAGGAGAAGTAAGGTAACTGACAATAATAATTTTTAAAATTTGTCGTACTTATCCCAAGATATATAGGTACATAATCGTAGGTATATATAGGTACTATAAGTAGATTATACCGAAGTATACAACTGGAGAAATGTTCGAATTTGTTTCTAAAAGCCTGTGAGGTGATAAACAAAAACCGTGAGATATTATTGGTTTTGCCCCACAAATTGAAAAGTAATGTTAAACCAATAATATCGAAAAACGTGATGATTCATGTCTTCGCGGTTTTTAGACTCACAACAACTTTTTAAATAAGTGTAGGTACATATAGATTTTGAGATCGTGAAAAATCCATTTTCATTATTACTGTTATTGTAATAATTATGGGTCTATATTAAAACGCATAAAATAAATCGTCATAATTTGAAGTAGCATAACAATTCTAAGCATAATTGTAAATCAGCATAACATTAATAAGCATAATTGAAAATGCATAATTTTAATACGCATAATGTAAATACTCATAACGATAAACTAGCATAAAAATAAAAAGCATAAAATTATTTTTTATAAATATGAAAAATTATAAAAAGTTTAAGTGTCTGTTCACAACCTCAACTGATTTAAATATGTTTTTTGTGTGCATAATGTATATCAAATTTTCAATATTCAATATTGAAAAGAAAAAGTTTTCATACATATACTTTTATTTTCATCTATTGGGGCCAATAAAATGAAAAAATGTGTTTAAAAACTGATCTACTTTTCTGGTAGCAAATCGATCATGCAAGTGTCGCAGTTTTAACCTTTTTTTTTTTTTTTTTTTTTTTTACATGAGGAAATGCATTACGCATACCACACCGTCCGGGGGAACAGTGTGGTTATGTGGGACTCTCCCGCCAAGACGGGCCTACCCACTAAAACCTCATGGTGTTCCACCTCTCCGCCTTGTGCCGGGAAACACGGGAACGTTTGTCACATCCGCGAACCCGGCAGCGGATGCCCGCCATAAATGGCAGGCCCTCCTCTGGGGGATTCGCATCCCCCCCCTCCGTGTCAGGCGCGTCCGAACACAAGACGCGCCTTTCCACACGGCCTCCTTTGTGCGGGTCCCAAAGCTCCCCCGAGCCCGTCACCCGGAGGCCATGGGAGCCGGAAAAGCAAGCACTCGTGAGTGCGAGCCCTTCCGACCCCCAGCGGCGGATCTGGTCTTAGGCTCCGCCGCTTACCACTCGGCCGCAGAAGATAGGGAGAACGGCGCACCGTAATACCGGCACTCCTCTTCTCCTGCGGCCCCACCGATGCCGCATCTGACGGTGCGGCCCCGCCAGGTCGCGAAGGATAGGGAAAGCGGCGCACCGCAATACCGGCAGTCCTCTCCCTCCGCGACCAGCCTCGGCTGCCTGAGGACGTCAGTCGTCCTCCCACAGTCCGTCCGGCCAGTTGCCCATACAGGCCGGACTTGGTCGCTTCCGAACTAGGGCTGTCCCAAAGCCCAGTCGGAGCGACCCCCTCCTCGGATCCCTCTTCGCTTCACCGTGGGTGACCAAGCCACGGTTACTAAGCCCCCCCGCCACGGCAAGGCGAGGACCCATCGGGGGGGGTCGCAGTTTTAACCTAACCTAACCTACTTTTCTGATAATTTTGGAATAAAGACAAGTATAAATAACTATTGAAAGTTTCTAGAATTGTTGCACTAATTTATGATGAAAAACTGTCTGAGATAATTTTCGGTATCTCAATAATCGACTTTTCCATTTTATGGAAACTGTGGTTCCCCCTTGTTTATGCATTTATTTTATTATGCATATTAAAGTTATACCAGATAAAGTTATACTAATTAAAATTATGCTTTTTCATTATTATGCATTTTAAGCAGTATGCCATTTTATAATTATGCATATTGTATGTTATGCATAATATTGTTATGCCAAGTCTGTTATGCGTTTTCAATATATGACAATTAATGTTATGCTATATAAGGGGCACCCAATAATTATATTAAGCTGTACAATAAATATAAAATATTATAAATGTACATTTACTCGCTAGGGACTTGGCGATATGTTTCAAGTCACATTCACTTGAAAGTTGACGGGTTCGTACGTAGCCTTTATTCTGGAAACAAAGATATTATTTAAACCAGAGCAATAATAGGTAATATATTTTTGATAAATTTTAAATTTATGTACTTACTTGTTTTTGAGCATGACACGGCTTCCAGATATTCCTTTATAAGAGAAAAAAGAGTTTGGATATATTGTTGTAAGTATTTAAAAAAATAACATTTTGAAATTGCAAGATCAATCGCAGAATCGAATGGAAGATGAGGAAGAATTAATTGGATAAACCTATGGAAAATCATTTAAAATAATTTACCATTTTTTTTCCTAATAATTACGGATGCCTCCGCGGTTTACCCCCCAAAAATTACTTTCATATTTAAACCTTTTTCATTTACCTTACGCGGTCATCTTTGGTTACCTACCAAATTCTTTATCAGTCCAGTTATTTAAGAGCAAATTGGTATCGGTTTTTTAATTAGTGCAACGATGCCCTAAATACTATAATTGCAATTAAAGTAATAATTAGGTAAATTATAGGTACCTTACTTTGTCTCTTTGTCTTTTAGGGTGTTATCAGAGGCGTGTATAACAGGCACAATGAGATAGAAAGTGCCTACCCAGTCGGGGTGTATTTGCACGCACCTGATTTCGTTAAAGCAATATTGCTTACCCTGTCCTGAATAGCGGTGCAGATTTACGTATCTCGTGAGCAATTTACTAGAAATTTTGCAGTATTTCAACATGTTAAGCCGTTAGGAGTTGCCTAAGTCTGGTTTAATGTGGTTTGGCTGAAGTGTTGATTAAGTTTATTTTGAGTTTAGTAATTTTCAAAATTCATATCACCTTGTAAAAGAACATTAATTTTATAAAAAATATTATTATATGTACATGTTCTTTTTCAATAAAATATAATAATATTAATATTAATATTGTTATGCAATAAACCTTTACCTAATTAAAAACAACAAACAAATTGGAAAAATAAAAGCATATTTTATGGAACTACTAGTTGCCCTCCGGCTTTACGTGGATCGTATTATACAAATATTGACCTGACAAAGATGAACACAAAAGAAACACGTAAAAAAATATTAGACCCCCAGTGGGATTCGAACCCACACCTATGCCTTTACTGGCGGTCCCTATGGTGTAATGGTTCAGCACGCTGCCCAACACAATAGTCTAACGCTAAAGTCAGCTCAGTCGTGCTACGATTATGGAAACTGTAAAGAATCCGAAACGTCAGCTAATAAAATAAAATAAAAATACGCGAGTTAAATCCGTTAACAGTTGTTTCATTCCAATGTGTAATAACCGCGAAGGCATCAGAAATTATAATATCATTATAATTATAAAACTAATGGTAGGTATTGAACCAAAAATATCAATCGAATTTCGATTGATAGATCGTAGTTAATATTAAAACACGTAAAGTTTCATATGTCAATTCTATACAATTTTACATTCGTTTCGTTCGATCGCTATTATCGATTGGCACTTGTCTAGGGGCTCTGGAACGTAAAGCCCCGAGCATTGAATAAAACATGAAAATATATTATCAACTCTATTCATATGTAAATTTTGTTAGCTACAATGTATGATGTATGTTACGAGACTTTGAAAAAGCGAAATCATTTTCTAATTTAGCGTTACCAACACCTAAGGTAACTACTTATTTTTTATAAATTATACAGTTACAACAAAGATCTTTGAATATTATGTAATCGTAAAAAAAAATTGTTCAATTTGTAGACGGGGATTTATAAGGAAAATTCGTTTTAAAACCTATATTGATTACTTAGTTGGTTACAAATGAAACCTAATATTGAATTATTTATTTGGTTACAAATGAAACCTAGCAATAATTAGTTACTTAATATACAAATGAAACCTAATATTAATTACTTGATTATAATTATTTACCGTAATATTGATTGGGTACTTACTTTTTTGGCTACAAATGAAACCCAGCGTTGGTTAGTTATGTGAATGCATACGAAAATCAATATTGAAATGACCCAATATAGATTAATGACCTGATTACAAATGAAACCTAACATTGATTACTAACTTGGTTACAGATAAAACCTAATACTGATTTGGTACTTGCTTGGTTACAGATGAAACCTAATATTGATTACCTACCTACTTGGTTATAACTGAAACCTGATATTGATCAGCTTGGTTACAGATGAAACCTAATATGAATTACTTGGAACCTTAACTTTTTTCCACCATATTTACATCTTTATAAACCGGGGAAAAGCTGAAGACCTTTTTATATATTCTCCATTAAATTATTCTTCATCCTTCATACGAAAGATGACTCGCTTATTACCTAGCTAACTAGATCCAGGGCACAGTGAGTTGGCTATTTTAGATAAAATTACTGCCATTAAGTTATAAAAAACTATCCTTGTAAAAGGAAGGCTAGGTAGTAAATAAGTTAAAGGTAATAAGGAAAACATATTATTTATTATGATATTTTGTATTAAGTATTATAAATAATTTCTGATGCCTTTGCGGTTATTACAGATTGGAATGAAACAACTATTAACGGATTTAACTCGCGT
The DNA here is from genome assembly GCA_038024825.1 of Polylopha cassiicola. Taxonomy (NCBI): domain Eukaryota; kingdom Metazoa; phylum Arthropoda; class Insecta; order Lepidoptera; family Tortricidae; genus Polylopha; species Polylopha cassiicola. The sequence goes on along the minus strand of CP149053.1, from coordinate 1,837,355 downwards.
ATTTTATTTTATTTTGTTGACTTTAGCGTTAGACTATTGTTAGCTCAGTCGTGCTACGAATATGGGAAATTTTAAAGTTTTCGGAAACGTCAGCAAATAAAATAAAATACCAGAGTTACATCAGTTATAGTTTTTTCATTCTAATGTAACCATTCGTGGACATCAGAAATTATTAATTCAAGACACACACACCGCTGACAAAAACCGATAAGTCCTAAATTTAGTACTTACATCAATTTGCTCTGTTCTTTATAAAGTACCGTCAGTCAGTCAGAAGGCATCAGAAATTATTATTGAATAAACGTATTTTTAATAATTTCTGATGCCTTCGCGGTTATTAACTTTAGCGTTAGACTATTGTCAGCTCAGTCGTGCTACGATTATGGAAACTTGTAAGAATCCGAAACGTCAGCAAATAAAATAAAATAAAAATACGCGAGTTAAATCCGTTAATAGTTGTTTCATTTAAACGTATTTTTTATTTTGATGTTGATTTTTTATAGATATACTTAAGGTATTGCCAACATAACTAACATTGAAATTACTACTGTTTTGATCTAACATCCGTAATGTTGCCAGGGTAAAATTTACGACCATTCCCCTTGATACGGTGCTGGCAACACGGTTTCCCTTAGCCAACGTTACGGTTCAGTGGTGCGTAGGCTATGTTTTATCTGTGCTCTATTCTATTAGAATGTCTACGGTAATAAATGTGATTAAATGCATCCTTGAGCTTACGTTTGTAAACAATTCTTTATTTGCTGATTAATAAGCTTGAAAGGCATCGTTTTCGTTTGTAAAAACAATCCTATGAGTTCTGATGCCTTCGCGGTTATTATACATTGGAATGAAACAACTGTACGGATTTAACTCGTGTATTTTATTTTGTTTGTTTTGATTGAATCGGCTCTAAAACGGCTTGACCGATTTGAAAAATTCTATCACTGTTGGGAAGCTACTTTCACTCTGAGTGACATAGGCATGTAATAGTTTGTAAAAAAATTAAGGATCCGTGCGAAGCCGGGGCGAACCGCTAGTCTATTAAAATAAACGAAGCATGATTATAGGTTACAGGCTGAACTAGTCTTCTATCTATAGAACACTAATCCAGCCTATAGATCAGATTTCAGTTCGTGACAAAAATACCTACATTTTTTCTTACTAACCTTCAGAGTGTTACTCTACTTTCATAATTTATCACAACTTTTTATCTTAAGGCCCTTTGACTCTCGCCAAAAACTGACGAAAGCGAAGCGGTTCATGACGAGGAGCATGACATGCGGCCTGACGAGTAGAGTATCGGCATTTCTCTACTTCCTTCACCGCTGCACGAGAGTGTAGCAGTTACCATGGGCTTAGCGAGGTACGGGCAGGGAAGGTACCCTAGAAGTAACCTGTAGGTTTTCATTCCCTCGCGAGTGTCGAAAATTTTCTTTCACATATTTTTAATTTGTCTACGCCTGCCCCTCCTCAACAAAATCAACTAGCTACGCCCTTGCCTGCCATTACGTCTGCCTCTGTTCTCACTACTGCAGGCTAGGGTATTAGAAGTAAGCTGTAGGTTTTGATTCCCTTGCGAGTGTCGAAAGTTACCTTAGAAAATAATGCCTCTGTTCTCACTAAGTTACTGCTAGGGTATTAGAAGTAACCTGTAGGATTTGATTCCCTTGCAAGTGTCGAAAATTACCTTAGATATATTCTTAGCTTCTACCGCCCCCAACAAAATCCTAGCTACGCCCTTTGTCGGCTATTATGTCTGCCTCTGTTCTCACTACTGCTAGAGTATTAGGGTATTAGAAGTAAGCTGTAGGTTTTGATTCCCTTGCGAGTGTCGAAAGTTACCTTAGATATATTTTTATTTTGTCTACCGCCCCCAACAAAATCCTAGCTACGCCCTTTGTGGGCTATTACTTCTGCGTCTTTTCTCACTACCGCTTTGGTATTACGGTTCAAATATCATTATTTTAAGTTTCCACAGCGTTCCATGGAGTTCCATTAAATTCCACGGACCAGCGACTAATTGTCTCAGTCTAATGCACAGCGCAGTTTCCGTTTTAGTTCCGTTTCTATTGTTCCGTTTGTCCCACTCTTTCTTTCATTTCCCCTTTGTTGTCTATCCTTATTTTATCGTGGAGCGTTTGCGAAAGGTCCTAAGCCGTTTACCTTCAATTAGGGACGAAAGGTCCTATGTTGGAAATTGAGCTTAAAAACAGATTGAAGTTATAAAATGTTACTTGGACTAAATGTAGCTTTAATATTTATTCTGTCATTGTAGTTGTTTATGTATTTTTATATATCTATATATTTTAGTATATTTATGTATTGTATTTATGTAGTGTAACATCATGCCGTCATAATAATATATTGTATCTATTATTTTATATGTTATTATTCTTTTTGCGCCTACACATGCTCTCTGTTTGCTTTAAAGGTTGTCTGGTAGAGAATGCCGTATGGCATTAAGTCCGCCTTTTGTACATCTGTTTTTTATTGTGCAATGAAGTGTAAATAAATAAATATTTGACTAGCTTCTGCCCGCGACTTCGTCTTTGCATGATAACCACGTTTTAGCCCCTTAGGGGGCGAATTATTAAAAGTAATTTTTAGTACTTACCCCCCTACATTATGAAAAAAAATAATAATAATGTAGTCATAATAGTCAGCTTTTCCTTTTATATTATATACTAAATAATGAAACAGCTTTAACGGATTACGGACGTATTTTTATTGTATTTTATTTGCTGACGTTTCGGATTCCTTACAGTTTCCATAATCCTAGCACGACTGAGCTGACAATAGTCTAACGCTAAAGCTAATAAAATAAAATAAAAATAAGCGAGTTAAATCCGTTAATAGTTGTTTCATTCCAAAGTTATTAAAAATGTAATAATTGTAAAGATTTGCAGAAGCATGTACAAGACACATAAGCTGTATAAAATACATGGAAACCGCTACATTTTATTTGTATAAAAGTAATTATACAGCCTTTATACCCGTTTACACACGACCGTTAAAAAGGAACTAAATAACTGCTGCTTTAGTAAAATTTAAATATCAAGCAAGTAACTAAGTATTAATTTAAAAGTTTTTCCTTGAAGCATAGTTGGCTCTTCTCGCTTGTGTTTCTTTTAAGGAAATTATTTCCCAACTCCGCCAACACTGATTATATGAAAGGGTATTTCAACTTTGAAATATGATTTGGTAGCCTTTTATAATAAGACTAGCTTCTGCCCGCGACTTCGTCTGCGTGGAACTCCTTTTTTGCAGTCGGTTAAAAAGTAGCTTATGTCCTTTCTCAGGCTCCAGACTTTCTTTGTACCAAAGTTCATTTAAATCGGTCCAGTAGTTTTAGAGTGAAAGCATAACTGAACAGACAGACAGACAGAGTTACTTTCGCATTTATAATATTAGTAGGGACTAGCACCGCCGCTTCGCACGGATCCCTTTTTTAAAATGTATTACAGCCTATGTCACTCGGGAATAGTGTAGCTTCCAAACAGTAAAAGAATTTTTCAAATCGGTCCAGTAATTTTGGAGCCTAATAAATGCAAACAAACCTTTCCTCTTTATTACATTATAGTATAGACTAGCTTTTGCAAGTAAAAGTAACTTATATACTTTCTTAGACTTAAGACTGTGTACCAAATTTCATTTAAATCGGTTCAGTAGTTTTAGCGTAAAAAGCGAGAGAGACAGAGTTACTTTCGCATTTATAATATTAGTTAGGAAGTGTTTTGAGATAGCTTCACCATCACTACATATATATGGCAAATAGATACATACGTAATATTCCAAGAAAACTTGACTATCACCAGGTGCGTGCAGTGGGGCATCAGGGTAGGCACTCCGTATGTTAGACACTGTTTTGTATGGAATGCACGCCCTTGACTCCAAGTTATTTTAATAATTTCTGATGCCTTCGCGGTTATTACACATTGGAATGAAACAACTATTAACACCAATCACTTTAGCGTTAGACTATTGTCAGCTCAGTCGTGCTACGATTATGGAAACTGTAAAGAATCCGAAACGTCAGCAAATAAAATAAAATAAAAATACGCGAGTTAAATCCGTTAATAGTTGTTTCATTCCAATGTCCAAGTTATTTTTATTTAATTAAGGGGTCAAATAAAACTGATAGATGTCATTAATTTACCAATCGCTTGTTTATTTTCTAAATAACTAATTTGCTTCTTAATCAGATAGGTACCTACCGTAAAATCGTTCAATATCCAATATCAGCTTCCAATATCGTTAAATCAAAGAGAAACATAATCTATTTGGATTTATTAATTCCAATCTATTTTTATTTATTGTTCAAAATGTCCAAATAAACGTTTAACTTATCTTATCTTCATATTTATATGAAACTAGCTTCTGCCCGCGACTTCGTCCGCGTGGAACTCCTCCTTTTTTGCAGTCGGTTAAAAAGTAGCCTATGTCCTTTTTCAGGCTCCAAACTTTCTTTGTGTCAAATTTCATTTAAATCGGTCCAGTAGTTTAAGCGTGAAAGCGTAACAGACAGACAGAGTTACTTTCGCATTTATAATATTAGTAGGGATTTGTCCTGAATGTCTTATCGCTGATCGTAGAGATCTGAAACTTGTAGGCGTCCGTTAAGATGGGATTTTCCGAAATTCTACCCCTAAAGGGGAGAAAAGGGGAGATACAGTTTTTAGGAGACAATGTGATTCCTTGGTTCAATCTATTTAAAATTTAGCATAAACATTCTTTAACAGAAATAATGGAAGACTGGTTTTATATTTAAATTTATCTAACATGGTTAAAAAGTACTGACGATGTCACGGGAAAAAGCTAGTCTATATATAAAATAGCTAATTGTTGTTCGTTAGTTTAGCTAAAACTCGAGAACGCTGGACCGATTTAGGTATTTTTTAAATATTTGTAGAAGTCTAGAGAAAGTTAATATAGTGAGGAAATTTGGAAACAAATATAAAAAAAAACCCAAAAACCGTTGTACGAAGTTCGCTGGATCTGCTAGTTTTCATTATAAAACACTGCATAAGCTCTATAGTACATTACGCACCAAGGCCAGTAAAATAAAAAACGTCTCAGATCACATGTAATTATGCTGAGGCTTTTTTATTTACTGGCCGAGGTCAGTATACTATTTTTCTGTTCGACGAAGCCAGAAAGCGGAAATTTCATTTAGCGCAGCGGCCACAAAGTTGGCGCTTTCTGGCCGGAGGACAGAAAAATATATTAGTACTACAATCTAGTATATTATATTACTGCTGTTGAATAATTAGGAATTAAACAACTATAACGGATTTAACTCCATTTTATCCGTTATTATTATTCCATTCCGTGCAATAACGCGTTATCATCAGAATACATTATGATGATTAAATTATTTAATTAGTATAATTATACCGTTAAACCTTAAACCAAAAATTGCAAAGCTTATAATATAATTAAAATGTAAATCAAAGAAACGTGAATAGCGACGACTGTGTAAAGAAAATGAAATTATATTTATTGGAATGAAACAACTATTAACGGATTTAACTCGCGTATTTTAATTTTATTTTATTTGCTGACGTTTCGGATTATTCACAGTTTCCATAATCGTGGCACGACTGAGCTGACAATAGTATAGACTTTAGCGTTAGACTATTGTCAGCTCAGTCGTGCTACGATTATGGAAGTTAATAGTTGTTTCATTCCAATGTGTAATAACCGCGAAGGCATCAGAAATTATTATGAAATTATATTTAGTTCATCAATTTATTAGATTATTAAAAATAATTGTAAACGTATTTTTTATTGCTATTATAGTTTGGGAGTGGGGGCACGTAACATCACGATTTTGCACAACTTTTACGCAGATTGTACCGCAAAGTGACGTCACGAGCCTTTAAGTTTAGCAGCGCTTGGTCCTTTAGTGTTCAATTGAGATCAGAAAAAAATACTTACAAAATTTTTGGTAATGTTTTTGATGGACAGAAAAAAGTCGTCATGCCTTTTAAGCTTTCTTGGAACTAAATTCAAAGGAAATAAAAATAGTGTAATCAAAGCAAGCAGTCAACCGCGCCGCGGCAAAGTGGCATAAGTCAAAAAGCCAAATATTTAATGGGAGGCAACGAATCCGTATTAATGGCCGCCGAAATGACTTCGGAATAACCCAAATTATTTTATTTCCCTGTGATGATAATTTATTTGTGTGTTTTCGGATGTTGACACGTGTTAAAAGGCAGAAACGTTTTTATTAGTTCCTGTTTTTTTTAATTTGGGGATACTTTGTTTGTTTGTTTGTACTTAAGTTTAAAATAGACGGTTTTTAAATATTATAAATTAATAATTATTGTCTGCGAGTATCATTACTTTTGTATTAGTTATTTCGCTACCTTGTAAAATTTTATTATAACGAATTTTTTTTTTGCAGGTATGTTGAAACTTCAATATTGTATACAATACCTACCCAGGTAAGTCATATTAATAAGCTTTAATAGAATTGTGCTATTAAAACTACAGAAAATTGCAATCTCGTACCGTTTGTGCTTTAAAAAGGACAATTATTAATAAATCTTTTGATTTTTAAATATACTTTTTACGAACTAATTATTATGTGATTAACTAAAGTACTAGTTACAATAAACTGTCAATTATTTCAGCTATAGAAGAATTACACATCTATACTAATATTATAAAGAGGAAAGGTTTGTTTGTTTGTTTGGATTGAATAGTGTTGGGAAGCTACACTATTCCCGAGTCACATAGGCTATAAAAAAGGGATCCGTGCGAAGCCGGGGCGGACAGAAAGTTACCTATATAATTTTGAAATGAGAAAAGTAAATCAACAAAACCAAATCGTCCATCACAATTTCTCCATTTACCTTCGGTAAGTAAATATCGGAAATGAGGAGAACGACACAATGCGGGTCTTACGTTTTGTGTCGATCTAATGTAGTGTGAACCGGGTCGGTCGACACAATGGACAAGCGGTCATGAAAAATGATGCAACTGATGGATTTATCAAGAAAATTCAGATTTTTCTTCGAGGGAAAAAATGTTCGAGCCTTTTAAGTTAAATCGACGGCGTAGCTGAGATGTAGATAAAAGGACTAGGGGTCCTGTGGTTTTAGATAAATTTTAAACTGGGTAAATGAATATATGTCATTTATTAACCAGGCGTAACAAATTCTGTTTAGTTTGTTGATAAAACAAAAAAAAGACGAATATACGCGAATTATACTCCGCATTTTTTCTTTTTATTTTTTCCGAATTTCCTATTTCTATAAATAGACTTCCACGAATATTTCAAATCCAAATTTAGATAAATTGGTCCAGCCGCGCACGAGTTTTAGCGAGACTAACGAATAGCTATTAATCTATATATATACAAAAGAAGAAGCTGATAATGACTGACATATCAAAGCAGAGCCTAAACTATAAGAGTTAGAAACTTGAAATCTGCATCATCCTCTTAGAGGCCTAAATGGGAGTGCTTATCATGACAAAGTTACATATAGAATCTAGGTTTTATAAATGAAGATTACATGTGGTAGAACATAGAGGCCTACATATAATCTCGTATAACATAGATGCGTTTTCCAACTAATTATTAACATGAGTTATTATAACTCGGCAAGTTCGTGTAGAAGCGACAGTTTTAGACAGGCCGAGGGAAGTTCCCAGCTTGCCGCGGCTTGCGGTTTTGATATTTGTTTAGATGCAATTAAAATCCTGTTTTATGATGTATTTGAATAAGGCTTTATTTAGAAAGTTTTAGTATAAAATATGGTTCTGCTTAGATTTTACTACCGGTCTTCCGCTCTTGGCTGACCATTTAACGAAAGGAAAAGTTTGAGGTTATAGTTAATTCGTAAGTAAAGTATAAAAATTACTCTAAATTATTAACAAATTATAAAACTATACATAATACAAAACGATTAATCGACACCGAAATTTCCCTTAATTGGGAGATTCCGTAACATTCCTGTTCCTAGGAATCCAATTATCTATAAGAGTAGGTAACAATTATTGCCTAAATCACGTGTTTCCTAAAACCAATACTATTTTATTATATTATCTTACCAAAGACCATAATAATATCATCAAGGCAAAAATGCAGTCAGAAACATATCAACAGTTTTTAAAGTTAATTAAAAAGTTATTCCTTTATATAGATCGGTAGAAAATCGATTTATAGTAAACATTGACAAATCAAAGATGGCGTCGATGTCTTAACCAGAAGCGAAACAAGATAAGCAATCAGGCTCTGAGGTTACTAACGATGTAGTTTAGTCTATTGCTTAGCCTAGGAGATCTAGATCAAGGAATATCTAATAATACCTTAGGTCGGTTTACCCCAATTAATAGGGCAAGTCAGGTATCTGACTAGTATTTGTATATTATCTTGTTTGTCAGTATTGTAGTTTGGAGATAGCTGTAGGAATATTAAAATTAATTGAAGTGGCTTTTATCAGCGACTTCGTCTAGTGGAATAAGTGTGGAATAAGTATAAACATTTTACATTGGATCGAAACAAATTTAATTAGCGTATTCTGTTCTAATGCCTCCCCTTTCGGAACAGTTTCCATAATCGTAGCATGACTGAGCTGACGATAGTCTAACAGTAATCCGTTTATGGTTGTTTCAGTCCAAAGTGTTATAAACGTTTTAAATTACATTATTAACAAATTACCGATTCCTCATAAACTTACACCTACGCTTTCTCCCCCTTGGGGCATACCGTATAAGATACAAGATAAGTTATAAAAGCCCGGGGACTTAAACTATAGGTATTTGTACTAAGTTTTATCTATATCGAGTCGATCATACATTACGTAAAGAGGTCAATATGTGTACATATTATGGATTAAAATCATTCACTCTTATTGTTCTTGGTTGACCTTTTAGAAGGACAGTATTCAATTGCATAGGTACATAATAGTGTCAAATTATTTACATCGTTGCTTTACTAGAATAGTTGAGACCACTCGAAAATATTTACTTCCTGAATTCATTTAAATAGATTTATTTCATCAATATTTAAATTTACAGAAACAAAAGAAATTCAAACAAAGAAAATACTCTGAACAAATGCCTGGAATATTTTTTCGACACAAAGCGTAATTAAAGTTTTTCATAAAAATCGCGTCTATTTTGTATGATTGGCTCGTTTCATTTATTTCATAGTGTAATCGGATTCTCGTATAATATTATTATCCTTTGAAATATCATACTAAATTTACTATTATACCTATCATATTTTGATTACATTTCTTTTTTAAATTATATTTTAACGATAATTTGTATCTGAACTCTTTTTTGCATAGCAAAATATTAAATTACTTAACGTATAAAAAATAATGTAGAAAAGCAAAGTTTTATTAGTGAATTGAATCTCAACGACACAACCAATAGAAAATACATCTATATCAAAATTAAATTGCTATAGGTTGTAGATCCAATAATGAAAACTAATATTATGGAATGGATAAGAGTAATTTTAAATGGTCAGTACAATACAAAATGGAGTCTTGTCATAACTTCATTCTGCAATAATAATCGGCGTACATTATTGACATTGTCAGAAAATGCAACTTTCTTAAATATTTAATTAACTGTGTCAGACTCAGTTTACCATTAACTGTTCTATAAATAGCACTACCAACTGCAGAATATAACTTGCCTATGGCAACTTAAGGCATACCTTATTAAATAAAAATCAATCAAGTATAAACACTTAAAAGTTTTAGTACTCTATAAAGGACAAAGGGTTCAGTCTTTGAAGTACTTGAAAGTTGAAAGTAACCGAAGTAGGGGGGACATTAAGTGGGGAAAAGGGGGGTCTATATTGCGTCTTGTAAAAGAAAAGTTATTTCAGCGTTTCACCTTTTGTTTCCGAAAAGTAGAACGGTTTCCCTTTCGTCAATTGTTTTGTTGTGTGCTTTTGAATATGTTACAATGAATTGTTATGAATACAAAATGTCTTAAGTCAAGTGTATGTATATTATAATTGTGCCGAAATTGTCCTTTTTAAAGTAACATTTTTAGCTTCTATACTTTTTGGAACTATTTTTATATTTCTGTATTTTTAAATGTGTATGGTATTAAACTAGTAGAAATTATTATATATACTTACAGTCCATAATAATTTCTGATGCCTTCGCGGTTATTACACATTGGAATGAAAATAATTATAACGGACTTTACGCGCGTCCCTGTTTTTTCATATTTACTTACGCTTTGAAAACTTTACAGTTACCAATTTCGTAACCGACCGATTGACCTAACCATATTATTATAATAAATATAGCGTAACGAGTATTCAAAACTTCAGCAAATACATTTTAATACGCGAGTTATAATAATCATGATTACATCAAATCAAAATAATAGACAAATTACCTATTTTCATTTCTTGGTATTCAAACTCAGTAATCAAAACACAAAGCGACCTCTTCCAGAGTAATCATAAAAAATGTTAGAGTAATTTAATTACATTTATAACGATTGATAAAGCTTCCAAAGTAATCAAATTCAAAAGTAATTTGATTACATTTATAACGATTGATAAAGCTTCCAAAGTAATCAAATTCAAAAGTGATTTGATTACGTTTATAAGGATTGATAAACCTTTCAAAGTAATCAAAATCAAAAGTAATTTGATTACATTTATAACGATTGATAAAGCTTCTAAAGTAATCAAATTCAAAAGTAATTTGATTACATTTATAACGATTGATAAAGCTTCCAAAGTAATCAAATTCAAAAGTAATTTGATTACATTTATAACGATTGATAAAGCTTCCAAAGTAATCAAATTCAAAAGTAATTTGATTGCATTTATAACGATTGATAAAGCAAAGTAATCAAATTCAAAAGTGGTTTGATTACATTTACAACAATTAATGCCAACACTTTCAAATTACATTAAAAGACTACTCTATTCAGTACAAAACCTAGAACTTCCGAGCTGTCTCGGAAACTACGTTAAGAACTGGAGCAAAAAGCCAAGAAACAAAGGTACAAAAAGTCTTTCTACCTGACAGATATCAGACATTGTCTGTGTAGTTTATCTTGTTTTCAAAGTGACTTTATTTATACTTTACGTTTTAAATTGTAAATATTTAAATGTTTAAAAATGCTTAAGGATTCAGACAAAACTTATCATCCTATCCTACTACTATTATAAAGGCGAAAGTTTGTAAGTATGGATGTATGGATGTATGGATGTTTGTTACTCTTTCACGTAAAAACTACTGAATGGATTTGAATGAAACTTTACCACAATATAGCTTATACATCAGAATAACATATAGGCTATATTTTATAACGATATTGTGTGAAGTACTCATTGTGCGCAGACGAAGTCGCGGGCAGAAGCTAGTAATATATTATAATAATGACATTTTGTGTGTTTCTCTGTATTTATATTTTTGACGATCTCACTATAATATTAGTACATATAATATGAACGAGTAATTACGATGTATAAAGTATTGAAAAATAAATATATTAATTATAAATGAAAATAAGTCACTGTTTTGGAGCGTTTGAGCTGTCATTGTCTTCTTTGACTTTATTTAGGAATAGAATTATGAAGTACTTAAATAAAACTTTTTGAAAATTAGCTTATTGTATGACTGACATATCTGGGTTAGGTAATTATGAAATTTTGCACAGGGATTCCTATTATTATGTAGCCCAGGGAAACAATAAAATATTTTTTGAAACTTCATCCCAATCGTGAACAAAATATAGTACCTATATTATTCTATTCTACTAATATTATAAACGCGAAAGTTTGTAAGAATGTATGGATGTAATAATGGATGGGTGTATGTATGTTTGTCACTTAAAAACTACAGAATGGATTTTGATGAAACTGTACATTAATATAGCTTACATAATATATCAGGATATATTCTATAACAATATTCTGTAAAGTACTCATCGTGCGCAGACAAGTCGCGGGCAGTAGCTAGTGTATAATGAATGTTAGTCAAATAAAGACTATTTTATTTATTTATTTATTAAGGTTTACCAACAGATAATATCCTATAGTACAATGCTGAAGTAAAAATATATGCGTATTACATTAAATTTTGAGTATAATTATATCCAATTACAGGTAAACACAACATGTGCATCTTTGCGCAAAAATGTTACTATAAGTTGTCACGTTCAAATTTAAAATCCTGTAGTGATGACATTTGACACACACTTTTTGATTTTAGTATTTTATGAAAGCAGCGATATGTAAAGCCTTTTTGTATTAGCTCGGTGAAAAAAACCTTTGTAGCCGAAATTGAATTTCGGCGAAAACTCCACTTCAGCACCGATAACCCGATAACATTTTGGCCGTTCTTTTTTGAAAAGCCACTCGTCAATTTATCGATATTTTTTGCGAGTAAAAAATATATCGATAAATTGATTTTTCAAAAACACAAGCACCCTCACTTTGTAGTAACTTTTTTAACTTTTTTGACAAAGTAAGTAATTGCATTGTTTTCAGCTATTTCTATTTGATGCACAAAGGCAAAAAATGGTTGTTTTTTTATTTATAACTATGCGTTTTTCGAATAGAAATGAAATGAATCTGTTAAATAATTAAGTCTAAAAATAATTGTGAAAGATATCGTTACCTTTAGTTATATATATATAGATAGATAATAATACTAGCTGTCGGTCCCGGCTTTGCACGGATCCCTTATTTATATAGCCTTTGTCACTCGGGAGTAGTGTAGCTTCTCAACAGTGTTTTTTTTTTCAAATCGGTCTAGTCGTTTTTGGAGCCTATTCAATCCAAACAAACAAACAGACAAACCTTTCCTCTTTATTATATACAAGCTGTTCGGCCCGGCTTCGCACGGATCCCTTATTTTTATAGCCTATGTCACTCGGGAGTAGTGTAGCTTCTCAACAGTGTTTTTTTTTTTTCAAATCGGCTAGTCGTTTTTGGAGCCTATTCAATCCAAACAAACAAACCTTTCCTCTTTATTATATTAGTATATATACATAATAATGCATATAATAGATGACGTCTCTTATTTCTTCATGTCGACAACGAACCTCGACAACGTTCCCAATAGTATGTCGACAAAATGTCGACATACTTCCACTCGGTTACAGAAATGGACAATCGGTTACACTTAATGACGTTTTTAATTATCGTTTTAATGACAACGGTTTTATCGTTTGTGTCGTATCGTTATTGGTTTGTTTTGCGTGTTTGGTCTGAAAGTCAAATGGACGTAAGGGTTTTTGTGTAAATTGTACGTAGTGACGTTTTAACTTTGAGACCTTTTTTTCTTGTTGGAATGAAACAACTGTTAACGGATTGAACTCGCGTATTGTTATTTTGTTTTATTTTCTGACGTTTCGGATTCTTTACAGTTTCCATAATCGTAGCACGACTGAGCTGTCAATAGTCTAACGCTAAAGAAAAATACACGAGTTAAATCCGTTAATAGTTGTTTCATTCCAATAACCGCGAAGGCATTACAAATTATTACCTTTTTTCTTTTAAAATAAAACTGTAGAGAACTAAGTACATACATTTATAATTTAAATAGTGTAAAAAGGATGCATTTTTATACATTGTTTTTATATGAAACTAGCTTTTGCCTGCGACTCCGTCCGCGTGGAATTATATCGGTTTAGTAGAGCGTGAAAGCGTGATAGACAAGGTTACCTTCGCATTAATAATATTAGTAAGGATACTTACTGCTTTGCATATATATATTTACAATCAGAAAAAACATTTTATAAGCAAGTTTTTTTTTTTAACACTAATATAATAAACAGGAAAAGTTTGTTTGTTTGGATCGAATTGAGAGGAGCCTTCCCAAACCGATTTGAAAAATTCTTTCACTGTTGAAAAGCTACACTATTGCCGTGTTACATAGGCTATAAAAATGGAATCCGGGCGAAGCCGGGGCGGGCCGCTAGTTCCAATATAAAAAGATAACAATGACATACTGATCTTTTTATATTGTAAAAATTGAAATCAATTTCTTTATCCGGGACTTTTTTTGCGTTTATTCACGAAAGAATACGAGTATTCTTATAAGCCCAATAATTTCAACAAAAACAAAGAAAATTTGTAATATGACACCTCGGTCATTGAACCCACAATATATCTCCCGGGTCATTGACATGTAATAAGGAAATTATTGCCTTAGAAATTTGGTTCCCTTGGTTCCCACGAGAGCGAGAGTGATTTCGAATATACCAATTACTTTGATAATTACATATTTATATATGTAGGTATTTTTGAAATCCCGCTTGTATTCTCATTTCCTTTTTCTAATAATTCTTTGATCTAAATATAGAAGCAGAATTATTCATGACTATTTAAGTAGAGTAACATTGGAGGGTTGTGACCCTCCGGTGTAATTCTAGTTATAAAAATATATTTTTTATTTAAATTTCATCTATAAGAACCAAAATTTATCAAAATCGGGTCTGCAATTAAGGTGTGCAAGCAGCGACACAATTTAAGAAGTACTTGTCTAGTATGAATGCCAATATTATACTATAATGGATTTTTTTTTTTTTGGACAATTCACACCAATTATCTAGTCCCATTTTAAGCAAAGCTTGTATTATGGGTACTAGACAACGGATAAATATATACATAAATACATATAAGACATCCAAGACTCAGGTACAGATGCCAGTGCTCATCACATTGACATCTGCCCCTAGCAGGATTCGAACCCGCAACCTCCGGTTTCGTAGTCAGGGCCTCTGACCACTAGACCAACAGGCCGTTTAAATCGTGTATTTTATAAAATTTTCTAAACACTAGTCTTGTAAGATTATCGTCAGCTAAATCTTCTACGAATATGGGAACTATAAAGTTTTCAAAAAGTTCGTAAAACAAATACAAAGCCGATTATAAATTGAGAGTTGTTAATTAAAATTATTTTTACTAAGACGCAAGTAGAAAAAATCAAGACCCTAGTGGTAATTGAACCCACACCTATACCTTAATATGCGAGGTATAGTGCTTTCTTCCAATTACACTACAAGCGTCACTCATCGAGTTGACAAAATCTTTCACTATTACTGCAAAATTTCACTTCAGCGCCATCTGTGTGTAGTGCGTTGCAAGGGCGTGCATTACATACAGGTACAGTGTAATAAATGTACTTATGGAATGCCTACCCTTTTTTTTTTTTTACGTGGGGAAATCCTCATGGATACCCCTCCAACACGGGGGGCGGAGGGGTTATGCCGGACGCCTACCGACTAAAACCCCACGGTGTCCGTCTCGTTGCCTTGCGGTACGGGTCCCGGGAATTGCATAAAAGCTATCTTCCGCAACCCGACCAGCAACTGTCCACCAGAGCAACTGTCCACCAGAGCAACTGTCCACCAGAAACAACTGTCCACCAGGAATGCCTACCCTGGCGCAACCCCCACTGCACGCGCCTGGTGCATTGTAATCACGGGCTCTGACCACTAGATGAATTTAAAAGTTCTAATTAATTCACAGGATATGTTTCAAAAACCCGATATGCTGGTCGTCATGTTTGTAGTTGTTTCGAAATTTATGCCACGTCCCGGTGTTTCCAGGAAATAGTTTCAGAACGGTCGTGTGTTGCGCTTTATTGTTGAAAGTTATAGAACGTAAAGTTGGCTATATGCTTATCATATTGCATATTATCACGTACTATAAACTTTAGTATTGAAATTAAAGAGATTTTGTTACGCCTTGTTTTTAAATAGATTCAATTGACTTATGAAGTAGTAAGATTTTTTTGGTGTTCGAGGTCGGAGGGAAATGAATAGTTTTGCTTGAATTCGATGTACCTATTTAAAATCTATGTACCTACATTTGACCGAACAAGTCGATAGCGCGTTCTATTTCAAACAAAGTAACATCTAATACTAGTGACATAATATCTAACTAGCCGTATACACGATTGAACAATTGAAATGAAACAACTCCGTATTTTATTTTATTTGCTGACGTTTTCAAAACTATACGGTTACCATATTTGTAGTAAGTCTGAGCTGACGATAGTCTATAAACGCTAAATGAAATACGCTAGTTAATTCCGTTCGGAAGCCATTCCGATATTCGTATTTAAGATAACAGAGCTGACAATAGTCTAACTAGTTGTTTCATTCCAATGTGTAATAACCGTGAAAGCATTAGAAAATATTAACTAACTTTAACGAATTTAACTAGGGTTATAATTTCTTATGACTACATTTCGAAATGTCAACATAAAAAATATAGGTAACTAGCTTCTGCCCGCGACTACGTCCGCGTGGAACTCCTCCTTTTTTGCAGTCGGTTAAAAAGTAGCATATGTCCTTTCTCAGACTCCAGACTATCTTTGTACCAAATTTCATTTAAATCGGTTCAGTAGTTTTAGCGTGAAAGCGTAACAGACAGACAGACAGAGTTACGTTCGCATTTATAATATTAGTAAGTATGGATACGCTACTCAAATCCGTTATAGTTGTTTCATTCCAATAACCGCGGCATCAGAAATTATTATCACAAAGGGCTTTGAAATAATGAATTTTCCTCTCATGGGACGTGCTTAATCTCATGTCAGATATGTTTGAGCCTATGCCTTAATAGAATTTTAATCCCTTATAGCTTGTGATAAGAAGGGATTCACGATGTATGTACGTACTTAGATTTTGGTATTAAGTTTGGGTATGCTAGTTAACAGTACTGATTTTGTAATGAAACAACTATTAATGGATTTAACTCGCGTATTTTATTTTTAGCGTTAGATTATTGTCAGCTCAGTCGTGCTACGATTATGGAAACTGTAAAGAATCCGAAACGTCATCTAATAAAATAAAATAAAAATACGCGAGTTAAATCCGTTAAAAGTTGTTTCATTCCAATGTGTAATAACCGCGAAGGCATCAGAAATTATTATAGTACCCTTTTTTTTTAGAATTTATACTAATATAATAAAGAGGAAAGGTTTGTTTGTTTGTTTGGATTGTATAGGCTCCAAAACGATTGGACCGATTTGGAAAATTGTTTTCACTGTTGGGAAGCTACACTATTCCCGAGTGACATAGGCTATATTCAATTTTAAAAAAGATAGGTATCCGTGCGAAGCCGTGGCGGCTAGTAAGATATAGATATACGAAAATTCATTCGCATTAATTTTATAGAATAATTGCTTCTAATTATTCCGAGAAAACTTTGTAAGCGGATTCAGTAAGTTATTTAGTTCTGGCTTTCACAAAACTTAGGTTTGATTTTGAGTTATGTCAACTCGGAAGTTTCCCAGATAAATTGGTAATGATATTTATTTTATTAAGTTGGTACAGTTTTCATGATAAATTAGGCCTAAGATTTCTAAGTGCGTATAGGCACAATGTCACTAATGAAGTGCCTACCCTGCCGCCATACTCCCAATGCACGCGCCTACTAACGTTGCAACATTCTTTTTGATGATACCAAGTTATAGTTTAGTTGCCAGTAAAATAGAAATCTTGTACAGAAACAAAAATAAAATTGGTTCAACTCCGATGTAGGTTAAGCTTGCATATTCCATTTTATTGGTACCTATGTTCCCAGTAGACTAGCTCTTATTCACAGAAATATCGAAATGTACTTCTAAAAATGTTTTACCTAGTAAAACTTTACACGGTGAATTTGGGTGTATTTTTTTGTCTTTTGCGCGAAAATCTTTTGATCTTAGGATAAAAGAAGTGAATATTTGAACTGGATTGGCATAAACTTGTATATTAGTTTTACATATGGAATTCATGTAGGTAACTATAGCGTTTGTTTGTTTAGCCGTACTTTGAATTTTACTTTTATCAATATGATAATTATCGATTTGCTTACAAAACTTATATAAGTTATGACATAAATCATGATAATTATGTATCATATATTATCGCCCTTTTTAACTTTCATTAAATTTCATTATTTATATTGAAAAAATATTAAAAATAAAGTTTCAAAATATATAAAGCACGTATTTTTTCATTTGTCAGTTAAACGCAAAATAATGAAGATGAAAGTAGGACGATAAAGATCCAAATGACGTCAGAACCTGCTACACGTTTCACGACGATGTGACGTCACGAGACACCACTCACCACCCACCCACCCCAACTTAACGCACTTTATCTTTACTTTGGTAATAGGGAAAAAAAAACAATATTTTGTTGACTATAGGTCACTAGATCACACTCTGGACCGTCGCAAAACTTTTAATTACAAAACCAGAAGTTGTGAGTTCTAATTCTGCTAGTTGTATGTCTACTTCTCAATATTTATGTATGTTTTTCCGTTGTCCATACCCATATGGCTTAACTATTTTAAGACAAGATCAATTGGTGTGAATGTCCAAAGATATATTTTGATACAACCGGCAGCGAATTGATCAAATACCCTTAAGGGTCAGTCGAAATCTGTCCAAATAGTTAATCCACATTATTCATTTATTTAACCCACAAAAGATACTGAAATAGCTTTACCAACTATTCAACATAGTTCCTTTGATCCTTTCTGAAGATCAGCTTCATATCATGAATGGGTTAAAACCCTATTGACGTTACTAGTTTCAGAACAAGTGGATATATTACAAGTAACTGTCTTGTAAATTCAATACACGGTAACTTAAGATATGGTTTAAAACTGCTTTTCTTGATGTCTCGATATCTATACTAATATTATAAAGCTGAAGAGTTTGTTTGTTTGAATGCGCTAATCTCAGGAACTACTGGTTCGAATTGAAATTTTTTGTTGGATATACCATTTATCGAGGAAGGCTTTAGGCTATATAACATCACGCTGCGACCAATAGGAGCGAGGAAACTGTGGAAAATGAGTAAAACGAGGAAATTATTACATGAAGAACTAACTAACTATTCCTCGCAGACGAAGTCGCGGGCACAGCTAGTAGTATACAAGTCTTATGTTTTATGAAATAAATCTTATATTAGGTATATAAAAACGAATCGCAAAATGTGTCGGTAAGCGCATAACTCGACAACGCCTGGACCAATTTGGATAATTCTTTTTTCTAAATGTTCATTGAAGTCCAAGGATGGTTTTTTACGATGAGAAGAATTATTGCCGGGAAAAGCCTAAAAACAGCCCTATTCTTTTTCCCATACAAACGTTTTCTAACCTAAGTTAATTTGAACTTCGAACGGGCAGAATGACGTCTGCCGTGACCGCTAGTAGTTAATAATTTACAGTACTCATAGTGTTATTACTTGGTACCAATAACTGGGAACAATTTATCCTGCTATCAAAAAAGCACCAGGTTTTGTTCAACTCTTGTCTTAGTACAAATGTAATTATCATTAAAAATATTCGATTCGACATCGTAGTAAAGATTCGTAGTAAGATCGACTTTAAATCAAAGCAATATTTTATGGAATGAAATAAGTTTTTCAAAATAATTGCTAAAAAATGTTCATGGATACATATAAAAATATTATCAGTTTTTCGCCTTTCCTTAAAGAAGAACTTTCCGTTTAGATCTAGGTGGGTATCACAAGCCTTTTTTAGCGTCTATTTTGTATTTACCAAAGATTTCTTACAACGCACGAATGCTTCCTTGAAACATTTTTTCCTCTATAAATATTAAGAAGCTATTCAAAGTTTATTGCTTAATAAATCACCTCAACCGTAAGCCGTGTAATTACAAAACCCTCTAAAATAAACCCCCTAAAAGCTGATAATTAGAAATTCACTGAAGCTAACAAATCCTCTTAAAAGATTTCCTTTAAAGAAAACGATAAAAACGACAGCGTTCGATAATTTACTGGCGCCGACGGAACGTCTAACCTGCCCACGTTTACGTGGAGAATGAGAGAGAATAATTAAGAATTAATTGAGGGTTTTTTTGTGGTCTAAAATTATGTACGTAAAAGAAACTGCTCGCTCTGTAGGTATGTACATATTATAACTAATCTGGAATCTAACTAATTTGAATCTGGAATCTGTAAAGGCTCCGAAACGTCAATCAATAAAAATAAAATACGCGAGTTAAATCCGTTAAAGTTGTTTCATTCTAATGTATGATAACCGCGAAGGCATCAGAAATTATTATATTATTATATAACTAGTTCTTACCTGCGACTTTGTCCGCAATTATGCTGTGTAAGGCGAAGGATTAACTGCTGTAGGTATATATAACTAGCATTTATACGCAATTTATTATAATATTTATTCGTCCGCTATTTTTAAACCCCTTTCGGAGGTGAACTTAATTTCTTCCATCAAATCTCTCAAAAATGCAAAATTTAAAATTGAACCAAGGAATCACGTTTTACAAATTTTGCACCCCTTTTCAACCACTTGAGGGAAAAAATTCGGACGCCTACGTCGTACAAAATACACACTCTCTAAGTGTCAGCGGTTTAGGTTGTGAGCGTATCTGTCAGTCATTCAGGACAAAGGATTTTATATAAATACCGATGTTAAGATAACATTTATGTACCTACTGAAGGTTTAAAAACGATACTTTTTTACATCGCCCATATTTCACCAACGTAACTATTATTAATGACAAATGACAATGCTAAATTAATATACAGCCAACATTTTCTATAGTAATATTATAAAGAGGAATGGTTTGTTTGATTTTATTGAATTATCCAGGCCATCCAGAACGGCTGGACCAATTTCAAAAATTCTTTCACTGTTGGGAAGCTACACTATTCCCGAGTGTCATAGGCTATATAAAAATTGACCCGGACTAAGCCGGGGCGGACAGCTAGTATAAAATAACGTTGAGTTAACTAATTACTTCATTTACACCTCAAGAAGAACTTGGCTGATTTTTGTAGTCTTTCGTTGCGTTCCGAATATCATATTATTATTAACTAGGTAATACAAATGGGATAACAAAAAAAAAACAAATTTCCTTTCCATTATTCATTCATTTTATATGAAACAGCTTCTTAAATGATATCTCCAAAAGGTACAAAGTTCGCCGGGCGTTTTATAAAACAAATTGCTTTCATAATTGCAAAAACTTTTAGATAAATCTATGTTCTTACTAAATTTCGCATTGTAAGTACCTACATAATTATAATTATTGTCCCAAAAAAGTTCCTTTCTACTGAATTCGTTGCGGCGTTTCTTCTCGGTAATAACGTTTATTCCGAAGCTAGTAATACTTTATTTGTATTGTAAAATAGTTAATTTACACGTAGAATGTAACATAAATATTTCATATTTTAGAACAGGGTAGTACTTAAAATTTTGTAATTAAATATAAGGTAGTTTGCATAACTGTATAAATCACTTTAGCGTTAGACTATTGTCAGCTCAATCGTGCTACGGTTATGAAAACTGTAAAGAATCCGACACGTCAGCAAATAAAATAAAATGCAATACGTGAGTTAAATCTCCCAGTATCAACTTACTAATAAAGTTACAAGAAACATAAAGATCCATAAATTCTCCATCCGCGTTTATGGTAGCTGTATTTATTCCTTTCGAAACTAAACTTTAACGTCTAGAGTTATCACTTTAGAGTCGTGTGGTGTATAAATTTAACCGCACTGTATCTCGCGTAAACTTTTTATTACTTGTTCCTTGCAATACTTTAACACTGTCAAGAAATAACGCTATTTGTAACTGCTATACGAAACTTTATTTCTGTGCGGTAAAATTTTATTTTGTTTCTGGTTTGCTTAACAATGTACAAATATGTCTCATCATCATCATGACTATCATTCAGCAGCTGTTACCAGATCATCGGACCAATTGTGTAACAACCATTAGCGTATCTTAAAAAAATGTAAGTAAAAAAACTTAGGAAATTCTATCCCACCTTAACACAACTAAAAAATCTCTAGCGAACCTTAACACAACCAAGAAAACTCAAGCAAACCTTAACGTTACCAAAACAACTCTAGCAAACCATAAAAGAACCAAGAAAACTAGCCAACATTAATACAACCAAGAAAACAAACAATCTTTTACATAACCAAGAAAAATCTAGCAAACCTTTACACAGCCAAGAAATCTCTAGCAAACCTTAACACAACCAAGTAAATTCTAGGGAACCTTAACACAACCAAGTTAATTCTAGGGAACCTTAACACAGCCAAGAAAACTCTAGTGAACCTTAAATTAACCAAGTAAACTCTAGCAAATCTTAAGCTCAGCATTTTGTTGATACGGACAGTAAATGCCGGTTGATCTTCCGCTGAAATCCCACCGAGGGTGACGCGATACAAGCTAAAGTATAAATAGAACAATGAATGTATTACTAAGGCCAAACGCGTGCTGTAAAATACCTATAATTAAATGACAGCTGTGTTCAGACTACGAGGGTAGCTATATTTATTGATCGTTTCGTAAAAATACCAGAATCAAAATAGCTATTTATTGCTAAGTTTCATTTAGGTACATTCATAATGGTTATTGGTTTTTTTTTTTTACATTTTATAATTTGTATCTATGATAATTTTACAAATAACGATATTTTATTTATAAAATACATATAATAAAAATATATTATTATAACAATTAGTTATTTATTTAACCGTTTTTTTAATGGCCTCTCCTTTATATCATGATGGCTTGTACTGGGAGGTGTGGTAGTCTCCATGGTTTACAAATCCTTCAAGGATAATTAATTATGTTTATTAGTATTATTATTGTTTGTAAAAAAAAATACACAAAGTTTATTTTATATAAGTCAAGCGCTACTCACAAGTCTGTCATAGGAACACAAAACAGAAATAGAACAAAATTGGACAATTTCGTCTAGTTACATACAGGATGCACTTTGTCTTTTTCTCGTCGGGTGTAAAATAAAAAGCCCCATTAATTAACTGATAAAAATAGAATGGGACCAGTCTAGACAATATATATTTGGTCCTCAGTCAACAAAGAGGTGACCAACAAAGAACTCCGAAAAAGGGAATTAAGTTGAAGTGTACTTCACGGAACAATTAGCCTGTGGCTAGTGTATAATATATATCTATATATTTATTTATTTTTATTTATTTACACTTTATTGCACAATAAAAAACAAATGTACAAAAGGCGGACTTAATGCCATACGGCATTCTCTACCAGACAACCTTAAAGCAAACAGAGAGCATGTGTAGGCGCAAAAAGAATAATACATATAATATAATAGATACAATATATAACAGGAATACATTACATAAATACAATACATAAATATACTAAAATATATATATATATATATACAAAAATACATAAATAACTACAATGAAAGATGATGAAAACTAAAGGTTTAAAAAGTGCTTACGTAACAAACGCTTGAATGCTAACTTACTCGGTGCTTGCCTGATAGATAGAGGGAGATATATCTATATCTTTTGGACAATTCACACCAATTATCTAGTCCTATTTTAAGCAAAGCTTGTATTATGGGTACTAGACAACGGATAAATATACATAAATACATATAAGACATCCAAGACTCAGGTACAGATGCCAGTGCTCATCACATTGACATCTGCCCCTAGCAGAATTCGAACCCGCAACCTCCGGTTTCGTAGTCAGGGCCTCTGACCACTAGACCAACAGGCCGTCTAATAATATATACAATTATAATCACCTCATAGTATAATACAAAGTCGCTGTCCCATATATAGTGTAATACTCAATATACTCAAATCTTAAAAACTACGCAAAGGATTTCAAAAAGGTTTTTTTAATAGATACAGTGATTCAGGAGAAAGGCTTTTATACTAATTTCTGATGCCTTCGCGGTTATTAAACATTGGAATAAAACAACTATAGATGGATTTAACTCGCGTTTTTTATTTTATTGGCTGACGTTTCGGAGCCTTTGCAGATTCCATAATCGTAGCACGACTGAGCTGACAATAGTCTTAAAGTTGTTTAGCATAAGACTATTAATTTCCGTCTTTAGTTGTTTCATTCCAATGCCACTATTCTAGCTTATAGTATATCGTCGACCGTAGGTTCAATTACGGTAAGGGACAAAATGCCGAAAATGAGTTAAGTATACAGTTTTGTTCAGAATTTTGCGCTCTTTCGAATGGTGTATTCGAAAAAATTCTAGCTCAAAAAAAATGTTCCTTACCATAGTGATTTTTAGGGGTCACAAGTCAAATTATCCCTCGGCCAATAATGTATCTGATAATTTTTGAACAATAGCATCTTGGAATAGTGTAATTACCGCTGTGAACTCAAATTAAATAAGGTAAGGGTCTTCGCATTCTATTAATTACATGTACATTGTTTTTCATAAAGAGAAAATAAAAAATATCACCCATACCTTAAAAAAATTGCACAAGTTGTAAAATATTTGTCCCTTACCTTAATTTACATTAGCGTACCGAAGGAGATGTTACCGTTACACTAATTTTATCATAACAACTCGGGATGTGTCACCACATGAATTCAAATTTAAATAACTAAGACATAGAGTCTAAAGTGGAGTAACAAAATATTTCAAGATGACACACTTTTCTAATAAAGGTGCGATATAATTATCTTCATTTTACAATTTTTTAACTTTATAATACAAGATACATGCATGTGCTTATATAAGATATTATGCTGCAAAATGCAAGATTAGAGTAAAAAAAATGAGTAATGTTTAGGATGCTTTAGGATATTTTTTTCCAGCTTGCTCAGTTTACTCTATTGATTATATTCATTCGAATTCATGCAAGTAATGTTTATTAATACCATAAGTATTGTAATACATAAAAAATACGACCAGAATTATCAAAAAAAAAAACAGTAAAACCTACTACTTTCTTTACAAGATTAGGGTTTGAATCTAATTTGAATCGTCTTAACTTATTTGCTATTGTCTCAAAGATTTCAAGACAACTTCACAAGGCAATTCATCGTTATTGGAAACTGTCACTTTTCCGGTATTATCTTTTCTTAAGTATTTCATCCAATCAATTCTTAGTTATAATATATGCCCAAAAACATTAAAATCGACATACCGCTTATTGTTGTCTACTTTTGCATTAATATTCAGTGATGTTTCTTTACAATTGTAATAAACAGCACTGAATATTCTTTGATTTTGAACAAAACGGTCTATTTGTGTGATGGCATCTAGTTTGTAAAGCAGTATTTGAATTACACTGGTTCGATTAATTCAATAGATTTATTTTAATGGAGTTCTCCAGAGCCATAACTAGTAGATCTAACTGAGGAGTAAACCTCCAAGAACAAAACTTGTGGTTGAAGCATCTTCTACAAATAACTAATAACGGTCAAGTCTTGGACTGTTGTTATTAGGTACAGAATCTAGGTGCTTCTCAATGTCGCAGCTAAAATCTACAAGGCAGTACCTATATAAAATCCTATCCTGTGTTTATTTTACGCACTTTCATAATAGATTTATACGTAAAATTGTTATGATTTAGTCAATTTTCCTTTCAGCAAAGAAATATTGGTATATTTTAATATTGCATAACAATATAAAAACACTCAGCATGCACTTTCTATACATTTTCATGTTCCTTAAATATTTTTTAAACCTGTTTGCGATTTAAAATTAGCTTTACGATAAAAATTTCCATTAATTTCTTTTGCAACCACTGTCTTACAGTATTTTATCTTTAATTTCTATTTTTAACACGTCTTTTACACTATTTGTAATAAATATTTTGATTTTAACTTAGAAGTCAATTTAATGTAAGGGGCGTGACTACGAAATACTTGCAATGTAAGGGACGTAATTTTCGAAAAACGCTAGTGTAAGGGACATCTATTTTCTAAAATAGATGGGATATTGAAATAAACGTTACAAGGACTGATAGAGCACTACAATATAAGGTTTTTTGTGAAATCAGATCCAAAAAAGGTTCATTACAAAAAAAGTTACAAGCGATTGAGTCCGAAAAAAAACTTTGTCGGCCTCTCCTGAAAAACCGTATTTTGTCCCTTACCGTAATTGAACCTACGGTCGACGATATATATATTCGCACACCTAGATCTAAAGGGAGCTAACTCAACAAAAGTAACTTTTTCGGGAGAGGCGAAATTGTTGTAAGGAATCGGATCCTTTTTTTAGCGTGTGTTTAATTTAAATCTTCAGAATAATTTCTGATGCCTTCGCGGTTATTACACATTGGAATGAAACAACTATAACTATATATATATATATAACTTTAGCGTTAGACTATTGTCAGCTCAGTCGTGCTACGATTATGGAAACTGTAAAGAATCCGAAACGTCAGCTAATAAAATAAAATAAAAATACGCGAGTTAAATCCGTTAATAGTTGTTTCATTCCAATTAAATCTTCAGATTTTTGATAGACGCTACGGTATATATATATATATATATATATATATATATATATATACATATATATATATATATATATATATATATATATATATATATATATATATATATAGGTATATATTACGTAGCGTCTATTTCTAACTTGGTTCTTAGAAATGTTAAAAACACGTCAGCTATATTAATTATTTTGATTACAAATTGTAATCACACGGTGATTTCAACTTGAGTAAACCCGGGTAATAGCGTAATGGCTTAAAGTTTACAACTTATTCTATTAGCTTTGCCGCTAACTTTTCGCAATACATCTATATACATATAAATATCTTGAAAGATTGACGGACGCACAGCCTAAACTATTTATAGTACGCATACGAAGTCGCGGGCAGAAGCTAGTATTTAATAATGACATTAGATGAGTTTAAACTAACGGATTCAAAATTCATATATATTTAACATTATATAAGATGGCAATAACAATAAAAGATTGATACTAATGCTTTTTTTTTTTAAATTTTTTCAAAAAAATAAGTCACGTAAAACTCGATTGGATTAATAATTAAATATTGGCCCTCTTACCCTACTCGTATTTCACTTATTATACGACCTAGTGTTTATTATAATCATCACCATACCACCCTTCCAATGTACTAAAGTCAGTCCAAACCGAATTATAATAAATTTTCCCAACAACAAGTCTGTCGGTAAGTTTTTACAAAGCGCGCTAAGTACGCCCAGTCGGGAGCGCTCTGGAATGCTCGCGGGACTTATTAACGCATTCCCGCTGCCGTGATTCAGAGGATTCAAACGTCATCGCCATCGACTACAAGTGGCTGGCGATGACGAGACTAGGAATTTACTTTTTATGTCACGTATTAACATATTCCATCTATTGTGATTTAGAGGTGCGATTCAAACGCGTCATTACCAACGACTACAATTAGTGTCTGGCGATGACGAGACTAGAAATTTACGGGTACTTATTAACGTATTCATACTATTGTGATCCAGCGGTGTGATTCAAACGCATCATTACCATCGACTACAAGTATCTGGCGATGACGAGACTGGGAATTTACTATTTATGTGACATATTAACATATTCCATCTATTGTGATTTAGAGGTGCGATTCAAACGCATCATTACCATCGTCTACAAGAGTCTGGCGATGACGAGACTAGGAATTTACTTTTATGTGGGACTTATTAACATATCCCAACTATTGTGATCCAGCGGTGTGATTCAAACGCATCATTGCCTTCGACTACAAGTGTTTGGTAATGACGAGACTAGGAATTTACTTTGTTATTTCTGATGCCTTCGCGGTCAATACACATCGGAATACAACATTTGTAACGAATTTAACTTGCATATTTTATTTGCGACTTCGATATGATAATGATGGTGATGATTCTAATGATCATCAGTCAGGTGAATGATAAAAGAGTCTATTTCTGGTAACACTAGAAAAGTTAATAAAGGAACTTTACAGTTTCCATATTAGTAGCACTCAGCCGTCGATAGTCTAACGCTAGTTTTCGAAACTTTCGCCAATAGAAAAAAATACGGGAGTTAAATCCGTTGTAGTTGTTTCATTCCAACTGTAACGGATTTAACTCGCGTTAGTATTTTCTGACGTTTCGAAAAGTTTACGGTTCCCATATTTGTAGCCTATTGATCTGATCTATTGGTCTAACGCTAAATTTTTCGAAATACGCGCAAAAAATACGCGAGTTAAGTCCGTTATAGTTTTTAATTCATTTAGATTTTAAAAACCCCGCTACCGTCTGCCACAAACTCTCTTTTTGTGGATTTATTTCAAAACCGTTTTATGGTTTTAAAAACAGACATGATGATTTGTGGCGGTTCTGCGGTATTATGAATATTTCAACTGTACATACCTGGGCGGGCGGTATTTTCTAAATTCCTTTTGTGCTGCGTTTCGCTTTTCAGAAGTTTATTGTAAAGAGTTTTTCAAATGAAATATGTTTACGGAATTAAAATATTAAATTGCTCCTTGTTTGTGGAGTTGGTCTTTTATGTTTTTAAAAGTTTATACATGCTTCTGTTTGTCCGTGACTTTGTCTGCGGAAAATACCTACTAAGGTGATGCATTATTTTTTTTCTACTATTTCTCGTTACTATTTTCTATCTAAATTTCATCTTAATTGGTTGTATTCTAGTTAAGTACTACATAGGTAGTCATTTTTACTTAAGCAAAAAAATTAATCCTTACTAATATTATAGACGTTAAGTTTGTAAGAATATACGGATGTAAGACTCAAAAACTACTTAACAGATTTTGATGAAACTGTACAATAATATAGTTTATACATCAGAATAACATTATGAATAAATTCTGTAAAGTACTAATCATGCGCAGGCAAACTCGAAGACAGAAGCTAGTTAAACAAAACAATTTCGATGGAAGTTCTCTGAAACGAATATAAACACATTAGTCAAAGCGATTGTAATAGCAAGGTGGCTTCCTTCATACTGACAAACAAACAGAATGATATTTATGGAACCGCTTATTATTAGAGAGTACTTACTGAGGCGCGGCCACCCAAGTTCATTTAAGATTCTGATTTATGCAAAACTAGCTTCTGCCCGCGACTTTGTCCGCGTGGGATTCCTCCTTTTTTGCAGTCGGTTAAAAAGTAGCCTATGTTCTTTCTCAGGCTCCAGACTTTCTTTGTATCAGATTTCATTTAAATCGGTCCAGTAGTTTTAGCGTGAAAGCGTAACAGACAGACAGACAGAGTTACTTTCGCATTTATAATATTAGCAGGGATTATTAGATAGCTTATTTGTGCCGTTCGAGTATTACGTAAGTTTTATTACAATTTATTGACACCCCCTGGAATCTCGGGCACAAGCTAGTTACATACTTAATAATATAATATATTAGTACATTACGCACCGAGGCCAGTAAAATAAAAAATGTCGATCTGAGGCTTTTTATTTTACTGGCCGAGGTCAGTATACTATTTTTCTGTTCGACGAAGCCAGAAAGCGGAAATTTCATTTTGCGCAGCGGCCAGAAAGTTGGAGCTTTCTGGCCGGAGGACGGAAATAGTACAATTACGCACCGAGGCCAGTAAAATGAAAAATGTCTCAGATCACATGTAATTGTCGTCCGAGGCGAAGCCGAGGTTGACAAAAATGTGATCTGAGGCTTTTTTATTTTACTGGCCGAGGTCAGTATACTATTTTTCTGTTCGACGAAGCCAGAAAGCGGCAATTTCATTGAGCGCAGCGGCCACAAAGTTGGCGCTTTCCGGCCGGAGGACTGAAAATTATATTATGTAAGATTCATTTCGCTCCCTTGTGTCAAGTGAATTTTCAGAGGCAAAAAACTTTTAGAAGCAATTGTTGCCTATTTGTCATCTTTCTAAAGCGATGTTTCCTAAGGGAGCCCACACGAAATGTTCGTGACGTAGGTATTAAATAAGGGTAGTTTATGTATTGAATTTCTTAAAAAAACTTTATTTTACTTAAGTGGGCCAAAGAAATGGGTTCGAAAGTGTCAACTTAAAGCTAAAGGGGTAAGGTACCTATAAGTAAAACTTTTATTGGAATGAAACAACTATTACCGGATTTAAATTGCGTATTTTTATTTTTGTAAGACTATTGTCAGCTCAATCGCGCTACGATTATGGGAACTGTAAAGAATCCGACACTTCAGCAAATAAAATATAAATACGTGAGTTAAATCCGTTAATGGTTGTTTCATTCAAATGTGTAATAACCGCGAAGGCATCAGAAATTATTATGTAAAACTTTTAGTGTTTAGCGTTTAATAAAATAGCGTTTTCAAACATTCATTTTGAGTTTTGGAATAAACTTTCCGAGAATGCGTTTGATGTAGGTTTAGTTTTATATTAAGTTGGGAAAAGTTAATGTTTAAATTGAAAATATAATATACTAGAATAAAATAATATTAATTGTATTATTACGACGTTTTGAAAACTGTCAGTTCTACATTCCTAGCAGACTAAGCTGACGATTGAATGTTGAAGTTATTCTACATATTTCCACATTTCTTATTTTAGTTAAAAATATTCATTATTCTTGTTTTCAAATATGTGTCGGAGATGGTATCGAATCGACATTCTCATCAGACATCGTGGTAGGCGAGATTGGGAGATCGAGTAATAAGAGAACCGATCAAATTAATAAATCAGCACTTTAATCTATTTTAACACTTTTATGCAATGTAACTTAATTTAATTTAAACTGAGGTAGCGTAGACAGTTCCGAGGTTAGACCAATACGTCCACTCTGCTACAACGCCAGCAAAAGAGTGACCCCTCCTTGGCCCACCCGGCTCCGTCCTAGCGCGATACGGCAGGTAATCGAACCAGTGTGACGTCACAGAGGGATCGACCAATCATGATAAAAGGCGCGCTGCGCTACCATTGAGTGTCCGTATTCATGACCATCCTGTCTCCGACATATGTTTAATTTTACTCATCTACATATTATTATATAAAAGGAGAAGCTGACTTAATGACTGACATATCAACGCAGTGCCTAAACTACAAGGGTTAGAAACTTGAAATCTTGCACAGGGGTTCCTTTTATAACGTAAGGGAGAACTAAGAAAGGGAAGGCAATACAAAAAAATTTAACTCCTTTAAGGGGTTAAAACAGAATAAAATCTCCATAAACATTACGAAAATCATGAATGATTTCTTCAAGCCTTTTCCAGCATGGTGTAATGTAAATTCAAAATTTCGATGAAATTAATTACTAACGGAGGTTAATTACAAAATTTAATTTGTAAGCTTGTATTAATTATTTGCTTGTAACATACTCCGGCACGTGTCTGTTTTAAGCCTGACAGCACAATGGGAATAACATTAATTATTTAGCAATTATTAAAACGGTATTGCATTGTAATCTCGATGTTTAACATGGCATGCTATTGTCATGTTCGTAATTGGTTAAGTTTCTGTATTGTTTTATTTAACTTTCATCTACAAGATGGGTTACTGTGTTTATATGTTAAGGCCTGTTTTTTTTAATAGATCATGTAGTATACACGCGCTGAGGGTACTCCGTTCCAGGCCGCGGTCGAGTGCGGACGTGCCGTGCGTTGGTGTACTAGATACCCAGTGATATATATATTTGTATTATTTGAACCCTTGAGTATTCTATAAGTGGCGACAGAGGAAAACGTAAGTAAAAAAAAAATGGATATATACATATAATTATTTTTGATGAAAGAAAGACAGAAGGAGATTAAGTAAAAAGCATTAGAAATGCTTATTTGTCAAAAAACCGGTCTTGTTATAAGATACTTGCCAAGGGTCTATAACTGTTAAATGCGATAATACGCAATAGTGTATTTTATGTTCGCAGATCAAGTTTAAAGTGAGTTATGGGGTAGAACGGAAACAATTGATTGACCTACTTAGATATTACTCATGTTACTATGATAATTATCTAAGGTAATTTGTAATTAATTGTTAGTAAATCAGTTATTAGAATGGTTATTGCTATGATGTGACATGTATATAAATCCTGTTGTTTTTATACCTATGTATATAAACAATATACTTAATTATTTATACTTATGTAAGAGTACTAAATTAATCTAACGTTTTAATAAAATATCCATTAGGTACGTATATAATATCGTAATGATATTTGTGCGTAAGAACAAAAGGTTTTATGTCCAAATCTATAATATTAGGTAATGGATATCTTAATCTTAAAATCGGGATACTTAGTCACACATACATAAGTACCTATGAATTCCGATTCGAATAATTATATTCATTTACAGTATACGATATTAGTTTTCTAAATAGTTACGTATTTTGAAATTAAAATTACCTATCTACCCATGAGTAGTATAAACGCTATTAGTTGGAGTAAATATTATTTTTATTTGGATACGAATAAAACTTTAGTACCTAAGTAATATTATTTAGTAAATTTGACCTGCGAACGTTATTCTTATAAGGACCAGTCCATGAAGATGGCCACAGATCAATCAGTAGTACTTACTTACCTATATATTGGTATAAATATATTGTGGTATAATTTGACATGTTTACCTATATGGGGTAAACTATTCTATTAAGAGTCAGGTAATAATAAAACCTGCAATTCCTGACAGACAAAACCACATCAAGGGCCATGCAACTCATGTTGTTGTTACAGCAAATAGCGAGGCCATGGGTTAATATTTTATAACTAGGGCCATGCAAAACTTATAATAGCTAGGCCACAGGTAATAGGGCCATGCATAACCCACTGTTTTACAGTGAACAGCTAGGCCATAGGAAATAGGGCCATGCACGACCCACTGTTTTACAGTGAACAGCTAGGCCACTGGAAATGATAACTGGTAATGTATTTACAGGTCGCCCCAATGGCGGAAATTCAAGGACTAACGTCGCTCGAAAGTTTTAACTGTGAAGGTGAACCAACATCCATCGGAACACGATGGGAGCGTTGGAAACGGGGTTTAGAAGTATATCTTTTAGCCCTAAATGTCACTGACCCCGAAAAAAAGAGGGCAACATTATTACACGTCGGCGGATTATCACTACAAGACGTGTATTATAACATCCCTGGAGCACACGTAGAACCTGCTGAGGGAGTCGATGTATATAAAACTGCTATACACAAATTAGACGATTTTTTCTTTCCTAAACAAAGCAAAATCTACGAGCGTCATGTCTTTAGGCTGATAAAACAGGAAGAAAATGAACGTTTCGAAGCCTTTTTACTACGACTTCGCACTCAGGCCGAAAAATGTAAATTTGCTAACAAAGATGAAAGTCTTATAGATCAAATCACAGAAAAATGTTGTTCCTCGGATCTGAAGAAAAAAATTTTAGGAATCGGTGATGAGATCACATTGGACAAAATAATTTCTTTAGCAAATTCATTAGAAGTAGTAGGTCGTCAGTTAGATGTACTTGAAGGGAAATCCAATGGAAACAAAACCATACCAGAAGTGAACAAATTATTTACCTCCAGGAAGTTACAAAGACGATACCCAAGAAAAAATGAATGTGGTAGGTGTGGCAGCAATACACATTTTTCTAACGACAAAGCATGCCCGGCTTCATCAAAGAGGTGTTTGAAATGCGGATTTTTTGGACACTTCCAAGAATATTGTAGGACTACTCGGAAAAGGCAGCTCATGGGCACAAAATCTAATACCACGGTAAAGAGACCAAAAGTAGATACTCAGTCAAAGAA
This sequence comes from Polylopha cassiicola, assembly GCA_038024825.1. NCBI lineage: Eukaryota > Metazoa > Arthropoda > Insecta > Lepidoptera > Tortricidae > Polylopha > Polylopha cassiicola. Next base: position 1,803,912 of record CP149053.1, on the reverse strand, counting down.
AGAGGATGTAGATTATGTTTTTCATATTGACGAAGACTCTACTGTTGATTGCCAAGTGGGTGGCGTTGAGATTAAGATGCTAATTGATTCGGGAAGCAAATGCAATATTATTGATGATAAAACGTGGCAGTTCCTAAAAGAGCGGAGAGTTAAAGTTACAAATCAAAACAAAAATCCAGACAAAGTATTTCATTCTTATGGCAGTAAAGAACCATTAAAAATAGTAGGCTCCTTCGAAGCTATAATACGAGTAAATAGAAAGGAACAAACCGCCACATTTTACGTTATACAAAATGGTACTCGTAATTTGTTGGGTAAAAGCACTGCAATTGAGCTGGGAGTACTCCAAATTGGTTCTCATATTAATAACATTGAAAATAAAACGACTTTCCCGAAATTCAAGGACGTCACCATTCAAATATCCATCGACAAAACTGTGAGACCTGTAATTCAACCTTATCGGCGGATCCCGATACCACTGGAAGAAAAGGTAAACCTAAAGTTAGAAGAATTGAGAAAAGCCGACATTATTGAAGAAGTAGAGGGACCTTCACCTTGGGTGTCACCGATGGTGCCAGTACTCAAAGAAAATGGCGAGGTACGAATCTGTTTAGACATGAGGCAAGCTAACCTAGCTATCATTAGGGAAAATCATCCTCTTCCAACAATGGACCAGTTGTTACCACATTTTAGTAATGCTAGGATTTTCTCTAAATTAGACATAAAAAATGCATTTCACCAGATAGAAATTGATGCTGAATGTAGATATATTACTACATTTAGTACAAGCAAAGGGTTGTTCAGATATAAAAGATTATTATTTGGTGTCTCGTGCGCCCCTGAAATGTTTCAAAAGATATTAGAGAAAATGTTACTCGGTTGTGAGGGGACATCAAACTTTATTGATGACATAGTTGTTTACGGAGCTACTGAGAAGGAACATGACCAGAGACTCAACAAAGTTCTTGCCGTATTAAAAAATAATAATGTTTTATTAAATGAATCCAAATGTATATATAAGACTAATAAAATTGAGTTTTTGGGTCATGAACTTTCAGAAAAAGGTATAAAGCCGTTAGATAAATATGTTAAAATTATTCAATCCAGTCGTAAACCCCGCACGATCGAGGAAATTCAGAGCTTTTTAGGGTTAGTAAATTTTGTAGGTAAGTGGATTTCTAATTTAGCCACATTGACTGATCCATTGAGACAGCTGTTACGTTTAGGTTTGAGTAAGACCTCTAATGTCAATGAGTTTTGGACTCAGAAACAAGATAAGGCATTCGATAAGTTAAAGGAATCATTGTCCAATATTCAAACCTTAGGATATTACAACCCATCACATAAAACGCAGGTTATTGCAGACGCATCCCCTGTTGGTCTTGGTGCATGTCTTATACAAATCGATAAATTTGGTCCTAGGGTGATAGCTTATGGTAACAAAAGCCTTACCGATTGCGAAAAACGTTATTGCCAAACGGAAAAAGAGGCTTTAGCTTTAGTATGGGGCGTTGAGCATTTTAAAATTTATCTGTTTGGCAAGGAATTCGATCTAATTAGTGATCATAAACCGCTAGAAATTATCTTCGGACCAAAATCTAAGCCTTGCGCAAGGATTGAAAGATGGGTCCTGAGACTGCAAGCGTATAAATATCACATCATTTATCGTCCGGGTAGGTCAAATATAGCAGATTCACTGTCAAGACTGTGTTCTTCAGAGTCACCCAAACCTTTTGATAACGAAAACTACATTAATCAAATTATAGAACACAGTCGCCCAATTGCAGTCTCCATGGAGGAGATTAAAGCGGCTGCTGCCGTCGATGAGGAATTAATAAAGGTTAAGCGTGGAGTTCATAACAATGAATGGGACGAATCGGTTCACAATTATAAAATATTTCATCATGAAATTTGTTTTGACGAACATGTAGCCTTACGAGGAAGCAAATTGATCATTCCAAAATCATTACGTACGAGGGTCCTTGAAGCAGCTCACGAGGGGCACCCAGGTATTGTATCGATGAAAGCGCGCCTAAGAACGAAAGTATGGTGGCCGCGTATAGATAAAGACGCAGAAAATAGAGTAAAATCATGTCGCGGATGCACCCTCGTGTCTGCTCCAAATCCCCCACTACCTATGAAACGTCGTGAACTTCCCGCTGAACCGTGGATAGACGTGGCAATAGATTTTTTAGGACCTCTGCCAAGTAATGATTATTTGTTTATTATAGTCGATTACTACAGTAGGTATAAAGAAATAAAAATAATGCGTAGTATAACATCGGCTGAAACAATTAAAGTATTGAAGGAGATATTCTCCCGGTTAGGGTACCCCTCATCATTGACTTGTGATAATGGGAACCAGTTCACCAGTGATTTGTTCAAAAATTATTGCCAGGAATGTGGGATTAAAATTTTAAATACAATTCCTTATTGGCCACAAATGAATGGTGAGGTTGAGCGCCAAAACAGGGACGTACTTAAAAGATTAAAAATAAGCCAACTGGGAAAAAGTGATTGGAAAGAGGATTTATTACAGTATCTCATTATGTATAACAGTACGCCGCATTCTATTACAGGCAGGTCACCCTCGGAGTTATTCTATAGGAGACAGTTCAGGGACAAAATACCAAATGTTGTCGATATAGGGAACAATGTGTTTGATGAAGAAGTAAAAGAAAGAGACAAAGACAAAAAAGACAAAGGAAAGGAATATAGTGATAGAAAAAGAAAAGCAACAGAAAGTAATATCCAAGTCGGAGAAAAAGTATTTGTAAAAAAATTGATAAAAGATAATAAATTGTCATCCAATTTCAATCCCACCGAACACACCGTGACTAGAATTAATGGAAGTGATGTTGAAGTCCGAAATGAAGAAACTGGAAAGGAGTATAGACGGAATATAGTACATCTAAAGAAAACGAACGGTTCTTGGATGGTTGTGGATGATAAGAGTAACGATGTAACCAACAATGAAAATCAGATGGTTGTAGAGGAAAATTGTGCCGATTAATGATGATATCTAAATGTGAATGATTAACAAAAAAAATATTGATTTACTACTCTTTAATTCCTAAATACGTATGGTTATGATTAATAAAAGTGTAATGTCATTAATTTGGAAAATCATTTAATAAAATAGGGATGTAGTATACACGCGCTGAGGGTACTCCGTTCCAGGCCGCGGTCGAGTGCGGACGTGCCGTGCGTTGGTGTACTAGATACCCAGTGATATATATATTTGTATTATTTGAACCCTTGAGTATTCTATAGATCAGGTAGTAATTTCTGATTCCTTTCGTGGTTATTGTACATTCGAAAGAAACAACTATAACGAATTTTACTAGCTTGTTGTATTTATTTGCTAATGTTTAGAAAACTTTACAGTTCCTATATTCGTAGCAAGATTGAGCTGACGATAGTCTAACGCTAAAGTGATTCAACCTATACAATGCAAACTACCTTATTTTATAAATTACTAAATTTAAGTACTAAGTAGGTATCATGTTTTAAATTTAGAAATACTAAAGTATGTTTAATTTAACGCATAAATTAACTATTTCATAATCGGGTAAAAGAAATAGGGGGCGTTATTAGAGTTTCGGAAAAACTATTATTACCTACCTACTGACAAGAAACTCAGTAGAAAGTCATTTCATCATCACATACCTAATCAAAAAACCAAAATAAATAAATTATTAATCATTACTTTTTTTTCTTAAAGTGGATAAATATGTTGCCGAAGCGAGCTGTCAAAAGCAGCCTTTGGATCTTAAGTAAAGCCTTGGAAATTGCAATATTGGACAGAATGTGTGAACTTTGAAAAATGAAACGCGGATGCAAGCCGGCAAATAGGACGGAAAATGTAAACTTTTGATGGCGAATATTTTTTAGGATTCTGTTCTCAAAAGTCAGAAACTGACCCTATTACTGACCCGGTGTCTGTCTGTCACCCTTTTTTCTTTTCGAACTGAATACTGAAGCGCAGTTGGCCAGCTAATGGGCCTTTACTGCAAAACCGGACGGGTGGCGAGCCTCCTAAGAGCTTTCAAGCGTCTGTCACCCAAGCGTGCATTCCATATAGGAACAGTGTCACTAATGTATGGAGTGCCTACCCTAGCGCCATACTTAGCCTCTTCTCACTTGCAGACCAATATCTCATGAACCGCGACGGTCAGATGAAATTTTCACAGATGTATTAGTGTTATATCCCTACTAATATTATAAATGCGAAAGTAACTCTGTCTGTCTGTCTGTCTGTTACGCTTTCACGCTAAAACTACTGGACCGATTTAAATGAAATTTGGTACAAAGAAAGTCTGGAGCCTGAGAATGGACATAGTCTACTTTTTAACCGACTGCAAAAAAGGAGGAGTTCCACGCGGACGAAGTCGCGGGCAGAAGCTAGTGTCAAATAAGAAGCAGTATAATTGAGTTCTTGTTTCTCAGAATACTACTTGTTAAATTCTCGAACAATATACCTAACGCTTTGACATACAATATATTCGCCTTTGTCGTATATATCAACAATTCCTAGAAACAATTCAATTATTCTATTATATTTACCTTCATTGTTCACGTCTACCTACACAAAACGATTCTCCTATCTATGTTTATTAATCACTAAATTATGCCCGCGACTTTGTCTGCATATTATACTACACAGAATACCTACGTGTAGCTTAAATGGGGTTTATGCAGCGCATGCCAGAATAGTCCCTTATTGATATATTTAGGACAATTCACAGAATATAATAATTTCTGATGCCTTCGCTGTTATTATACACTAGCTTCTGCTAGCGACTTCGTCCGCGTGGAATAGTTATTATTTACACATTTTCCACTGTTTCTTCGCTCCTATTGGTCGCAGCGTGATGTTATATAGCCTAAAGCCTTCCTCGATAAATGATCTATCCAACAAAAAAAGATTTTTTCAATTCGAACCAGTAGTTCCTGAGATTAGCGTTTTCAAACAAACAAAAAAACAAACAAACTCTTCAGCTTTATAATATTAGTATAGATTGAAATGAAACAACTTTGAACGGATTTAACTCGCGTATTTTATTTTATAGGATAAATATTTTAAGTATAAAAGTCGCGAAAATAGACTTATAACGCATAAGTGCTTTATAAATTTCGTATATATTTGTCCTGACAATAACAAACAATTAAATTAATAACAAACAAAAAAAGATTTATCCAATTTGGTTGATAGGGAGTAACACGCGTTTAAATAATAATTTTATGTCGATGTTTTTTTTTATATAGATACCTAATAATTATCATGTTCCTACATAGGTTCTTGTATTACGATCGTAAGTACCCACTTATCGATTTGTCGCACGACTTGTTGAGAATGTTGAGATACAGATCAAGATCTTCAATCTAAGAAAAGTCAAACCTTAATATTGTCGCACGATTTGTTGAGAGACAAATCGAGATCTTCTTAATAAAAGTCAACGTAATAACTTTCTGCCTATCACGCCTCAGTTTTATTAACAAAGTAACAAAGTTCATTTTAATTAATTTTCCAAAAGCCTTTTCACATTTCAAATTGGTGTTTAATTACACTCTTTGTATTCATATTTCACGTTAGTCATTGTCAGCTCAGCTGTACGAATATGGGAACTGTAAAGTTTTCGAAGCGCCAGCATATGGAATAAAATACGCGAGTTGAATCCGGTATCGTTGTTTCATTTCAATGATAACCTAATGATTTGTATAAACTTAGATTTGCATTTTAGGTACCTAAGTACTTATCTTATAATCAATTTATGAGCTTATTGTAAACATTAAACTATTCTAAATATTGGAATGAAACAACTATTAACGGATTTAACTCGCGTATTTTTATTTTATTTTATTTGCTGACGTTTCGGATTCTTTACAGTTTCCATAATCGTAGCACGACTGAGCTGACAATAAAAAAGCGAAAGCGCTAGTAACGCCCCCTATTAGGTTTTAATTGTAATGTATAATTAAAAGTAAAAAAAAAAATGCGTAAAATGTAACATTAGTATTTCATAATTCAGAATAGGGTAGTTTTTCAAAATTTGTGATTTTAATATAAGGTAGTTTGCATAACTGTATAAATCACTTTAGCGTTAGACTATTGTCAGCTCAGTCGTGCTACGATTATGGAAAATGTAAAGAATCCGAAACGTCAGCAAATAAAATAAAATAAAAATACGCGAGTTAAATCCGTTAATAGTTGTTTCATTCCAATGTGTAATATCCGCGAAGGCATCAGAAATTATCACCTACATATTTTATTTTTATTGGCTACTTTAGCATAAGACTATTGTGAGCTCAGTTGTGCTGCGATCATTTCATCTGTCAAGGCTCCGAAACGTCAACCAATACAATAAAATACGCGAGTTAAATCCGTCTACAGATATTTCATTCCAATGTATACCTAATAACCGCGAAGGCATCAGAAATGATTAGGTAGGTATTAATCATTTCCGGGAAAATTGTTATATTGGAAGGACCAATTTCATATTTCCAAATACTTTATGTGATTAGACAGATATTCAATCTCTTTCATATTATTGTACTTAGACAAAGATTGATTACTTTTGTACTTGTCTAATATTACTTTATCATAATTGCTAAATATCATTTCTTATTTATAATTAACACACCAATATTATAAATGTGTGAATGCGAGTGTAGCTGTATGGAATTTTCTGTCAAGTATATTTAACTAGCTCCTGCCCGCGACTCCGTCCGCGTGGAATTTCGTGTGCATAACGGGTAGTTCTAAGAATATCTATTTTTTATACCCCTAAATGTTAACCACCCATTTGTTCTTTCTCAGGCTCCAGAATATCTGTGTACCAAATTAATTTAAATTGGTTCAGTAGTTTTAGCGTGAAAACGAGACATAAGTACAATTTTAATTTTTCACCCTTGTAAGGTTTATTTTTAATAATCAATTCCAAAAACATAGTAAGTACGCCATCTGCCGGGCTGATTTCTGAATCTAAACTATCCAGGGTGCCACTATAAAAGTAATTCAAATATCGGTCCTGACGTTTACGAGGAGTTCAGTGATATACATACGTACAATAGAATTATAATAATAATATATATAAATATATGTGTACCATTATATCTTAAAATTATAATCTACACCATAACATATAGATATATACCTCATAATAGCTCGTTGAAGAGTCGCGAGGCCGTATGCCAATACAAAATTTCCCATGTACTTGACATGAGACACTCTGGTTTCACGTACACAAGCCATTGTAATATGTTACTCATCCTCTATGTACAATTAGCTCAACCGAGCGTGTCTCATTGTTAAACTCAGTCCTGATATAATCTAAAAGCTCCTTTGACATACAACGCGAAACCTTCATGATGAGTGCTTAATTATAAGGTACTTGTAATATTTGGTATTTTGGATTGAAACAACTATAGGATTTAACTCTATTTTATTGGCTGACGTTTCGGAATCTTTAGATTCCATAATCGTAGCACGACTTAGCTAACAATATTTAGCTAATAATTTCTGATGCCTTCGCGGTTATTACACATTGGAATGAAACTATTAACGGATTTAACTCGCGTACTTTTATTTTATTTTATTTGGTGACGTTTCGGATTCTTTACAGTTTCCATAATCGTAGCACGACTAAGGAATCCGAAATGTCAGCAAATAAAATAAAAATACGCGAGTTAAATCCGTTAATAGTTGTTTCATTCCAATATTTAGCCAATCTATACTAATATTATAAAGAGGTAAGATTCGTACCTATTTTTGTATGTTTGTAATGAATAGGCTCAAAAACTACTGGACCGATTTTAATAATTATTTCACTGTTGGGAAGCTACGTTCACCCTGACTAACATAGGCTATAGAATATTTTGAAAAAATAGGGATCCGTGCGAAGCCGGGGCGAACCGCTAGTATTTAGTATTTTTAACCCCCGACGAAAAAACGACGGGGTGTTATAAGTTTGACGTGTCTGTCTGTCTGTCTGTCTGTCTGTCTGTCTGTCTGTCTGTGTGTGTGTGTGTGTGTGTGTGTGTGTGTCTGTCTGTGGCATCATAGCTCCCTAACGCATGAACCGATTTTGATTTTGTTTTTTTTGTTTGAAAGGTGTATATGTCGGGAGTGTTCTTAGCTATGTTTGATGAAAATCTGCTGAGTAGCTTAATGATTAGGGGAGGTGAAAGAGGGAATGGAAAAATAAAAGTCTACAAACATACTCGAGTGGGGTATCAAATGAAAGAGAATCACGTGTACATTACAAAATATAAATTATAATGAAAATCGGTTGAGTCGTTCAAAAAATATAGGGTGTCAAAGTGGGGATGGAAAACCAAATGTCTACAAATATACCCAAGTGGGGTATCAAATGAAAGAAGATCACGTGTAGATTACAAAATTGAAATTGTAATGAAAATCGGTTGAGTAGTTTAAAAATTATGGGAAGTAAAAGTGTAAATGGTAAACCCAATATCGACAAATGTACCCGAGTGGGGTATTAAATGTAAGAGGATAACATGTACATTACAAAATTCCATGTGAAATGGAAATTACTTAAAATAATAATTTATGTAGTAGATACCTACTTACAAAAAGTATGAAATAAAAAAATAAATTAAAAATTTAACAAAACCCCGACATAAAAACCTAAAAGCCCTTTAAAAAGTATAACAATAATAAAAACTTAATATTAGTTACCTAAATATTAATATTTCTACAAAGAAAACGTCATGTCGGGGGGACCGTAGGTTTAGGTAGATTGTAGGTATTAAGTAGTAACACCTAAATGACAAGCGGGCCCCCCGACATGACGTTTTCTTTGTAGAAATATTAATATTTAGGTAACTAATATTAAGTTTTTATTATTGTTATACTTTTTAAAGGGCTTTTAGGTTTTTATGTCGGGGGTTTGTTAAATTTTTAATTTATTTTTTGGAATAAAACAACTGTAGACGGATTCTAACTCTATTTTACTGGCTGACGTTTTAGAACCTTTAGATTCCATAATCGTAGCACGACTGAGCTGACAATAGTCCGAGATGAAGCCAATAAAATAAAATATGCGAGTTAAATCCGTCTATAGTTGTTTCATTCCAATGTGTTGTATAATGTAATCAAAATCAAAAATATATTAATAAAAATTGGCTTTTACAAGCTCTTATGAAGGTCAGCAGATTCGTTTTCGATAAAAAGTCACTGAAAATAAATATTCTTACGGAAACTCAATAAGGTATTTTTGCGAAATATATAAATATAGGCATAAAAAAAACTAAGAACTACATAAATATATTTTCTAGCGAAGAAAGTTTTAACTCTGAATAAATAATGCAGCAGAAAAACGATACGTCTACCTTCTATGTAAAATTTTCTTTATCTTATAGGTTAGTTAGTAAACTTATAATTCTCCTACAAAAATTTCGGAAGAAATATTATCGTCGCATATGACGTAATGTCAATGACCTCAATACTTTTACCACGGGTCAACAACCCCTCGAGAAACAATTCAATATCTTTCATTATTGCCAGAACAATATAGGTACTGATAACTCGTCAAACTTTCATATGGGAACCAACTGTTTCAATAAAAATGAGCACGGCGTTCGAAATTCAGCTTTATTGCCTTAGGGATTAATGTCACTTTGCCTTGGCATTTGGTTGGTATTTGAAATGTAAGCCAATAGAAAATGTTGCGCTTCGGTTTTAAATCGATCTTCAGGATCTTATGGATTTTATGTGACTCGAACTGTTTTATTTTGTACTTACTAGCTTTTGCTTACACAATATTATTATTAAATATAGCCTACCTACTAGCTTCTGCCCGCGACCTCGTCCGCGTGGAACTCCTCCTTTTTTGCAATCGGTTAAAAAGTAGCCTATGTCCTTCCTCAGGCTCCAGACTTTCTTTGTACCAAATTTCATTTAAATCGGTCCAGTAGTTTTAGCGTGAAAGCGTAACAGACAGACAGACAGACAGAGTTACTTTCGCATTTATAATATTATGTTATTCTGATGTATAAGACTTGATCTTGACTCCTGGAAACTTTTACATTTCCAGTAAATTTGATTTAGTCTTTTGACATCTGGAGACCTTATACATCTCCAGTACCTATTGTTATTTTTTTTCTATAATTTGTTTTAAATGTAATTATATTACATACATATTGTAATTTGTACATAATTTATACTTAAGTGAAATTGTAATATTATTATATTGAAAAAATTATACCTCATTGAGTTTATTCTCGATTCTTCTCAAGAGGTTTTTTTTGCTGAATCGAAAAAGAATATTAATTTTAACGTTGACATTCACAAGTGCCTGTAAGAGCCTAGCCTGAATAAATGATTACCTATTTGAGTTTGAGTTTAAGCTATATTGTTGTAAAGTTTCATGAAAATCAATTCAGTAGTTTTCACGTGACATAATAACAAACATACATCCAGACATCCATCCTAATCTATACATCCATACATTCTTACAAATTTTCGCATTTTTATTAATAATATTACTAGCGACCGCCCCGGATTCGGTGCCCTAAACCGTCCTCTCGAATCACTATTTAAAAATCGCCATAAAATCCGTTGCGTAGTTTTAAAGATTTAAGCATACTTAAAAAGGAAACTGTAAAACCGACACGTCATTATAAAAATACTGTAGGTACGCGACTTAAACCTTACCTACAGTAGGCTTTTTGACAATGCGAAAAATAAAGTGTAAATTACTGTTAACAGTATAAATTAAGAGTTAAAAAATGATTATTCATTAACGTAAGTTGAAAATAATGATTGATTTATTTAAAAATCCTTAAATAAAAATTACATTTTTTAAACGTTTCTCACGTGACACAAAACGCTCCTGCTGGGCCGAGTTTTTCGTGACGTCACATGCCCGTAAACTTTGTTTACCTAGTTGTGTTGCGCCTAGTTGTCAAACAGGCATGTGACGTCACCGACCTCATTGCGGCGCCATATTGTCAAAGTAGCGTTTTGGCACACTATTTAAATATTGAATTTTTAATTCGATGTTTTTCAACTAATACCTACATACCAGATTTAAAAAAAAAACAACTTTTGCTGGGTTCCTTAGACTCTACTACATAATATAAAATGGATTTTAAAAACATGTCAAATACCCTATTGTGTTGTACCAATCAGCATTTCAATTTATAAAAACAAAAGACAATCGCCGCGTCATTCCATTTCTCCCGATAGCAGATCTCTTTCGCTCGTGTGGAAATATCTAATACAATATTCCGTATTCCCTGTTTTTCTAGTTTCCCTGGAACACCCTGGGGACATAGCGGCTGCCTCATTGTAATGCATTACACATACGAATAAATAATAAGGGAGCAAATTGTTATTTTACGTCTGTATCGTGGACACTGATTTTCATAGAATTTTCATTTTGAACGTTACTACACGAATATACATGTAAACTTTACCGTTCCTTTTTAGACCAGCTTTATATAGGTACCAGTACCATTAAATTGTAACTACAAATTTTAGTGCCATTGAGAAATAAAAACTTATTTTGTGAACTTAATGAGAATTATAATATATATTATGGAATTGCAGTTAGTGAAAAAATATTTTTAACATGGGAATGAAACAACTATTTACGGATTTAACTCGCGTATTTTTATTTGATTTGCTGATGTTTCGGATGCTTTACAGTTTCCATAATCGTAGCACGACTGAGCTGACAATAGTCTAGAGCTAAAGTGATTTATACTTCGCTTGTAATTTAGATAAGAGATAGTTTATCTTACCTACATCTAAATTACAAATAACAGTTAATAGTTAAACAATTCCAATGTGTAATAACCGCGAAGGCATCTGAAATTACCATATTTTAAAAGTTATCAAACCATAGCCATAGAGGCAACAAGTACTTATTGGAATTTGAGAATTTTTATCGCTTACGGAACAAAATCAAGACAATTACACTTAAAATTTCTTCGCCAAATCGTTACATAAGAAGCCAAGTACTTTTGCTAATATATCTTAACCTATTAACTCCACATTCACATCACATAGCCAATAAAACCCCAAGTAACAAAATCGCGTATGCAATACGTCAGCAAAGTAGTAAAGATCTAATAAAACGTCGATTGTTGCCAAGGCACTTTAGCCCTTACGGCCTAATGGCTACATTAGTCCGCGTTGATTATTCCGTGACCATTGCATTGCAATAAACCCGAGTAATGTATTGTGAACATGATGGAATGGGTTTAACATACAATGTAGTTAAACTGAGGATGAAGTAGTAGTTAGTAGTTCACCTACCTATATTATTTACAGCTGTGCCCGCGACTTCGTCCGCGTGGAATAGTTATTCTTCATACAGGCTTCATATTTTTCCCGTTTTTTACACATTTTCCACTGTTTCTTCGCTTCTATTGGTCGCAGCGTTATGTTATATAGCCTAAAGCCTTCCTCGATAAATGGTCTATCCAACAAAAAAAATATTTTTTTGAATTCAAACCAAACAAACAAACTCTTCAGCTTTATAATATAAGTACCTATAGATTTACCAAACATTAAAAAAAATTGGTTTAACCCATTTTTTTCATCGCGGCACGAGAATATAATAATCTCCGAAACATCAGCCAAAAAATAAAATACGCGAGCAGAATCCGTCTAAAGTTGTTTCATTCCAATGTATAATAACCGCGAAAACATCAGAAAAAAAAAACTCTGATGCTTTCGCGGTTACACATTAGAATGTAACAACTATTAACGGATTTAACTCGCGTATTTTATTTTTATTTTATTTGCTGACTTTTCGGATTCTTAACAGTTTCCATAACCGTAGCACGACTGAGCTGACAATAGGCAAAATACTTATCTTCCTATATCTTTGTTCTCAGGAGCTGGCGGCCTCAGTACCACGAAACTCAGTATCACCCCTCGAGTCGTTCAACGCGGTCGCAACGTGACCATGGCGTGCCTCTACAAGCGACACCACGATATCTACTCAGTAAAGTGGTACAAGGGCACCCATGAGTTCTATAGATTCTCACCGCTGGAGAACCCGACTACAAGAGTTCTACCAGTCAACGGTGTCAAAGTTGACGTGAGTATAATAATATGTATTGAACATTCTTTACTACCTATATTTTAAGTTTAGCAAAGCGAGAAAATCCCTACCTACTAATATTATAAATGCGAAAGTAACTCTGTCGGTCTGTTACGCTTTCGAGCTAAAACTACTATAACGATTTAAATGAAATTTGTTACAAAGAAAGTCTGAAGCCTGAGAAAGGACATAGACTACTTTTTAACCGACTGCAAAAAAGGAGGAGTTCCACGCGGACGAAGTCGCGGGCAGTGCGTGCGTGATTTTAAGAAAGATATTTTTTTTAGGATTGGTTAAATAAAAAATAAATAAACTTGGAAAGTCTCAAAACTGAAAGCGGAGACGTCTGTGGATCGAAAAAAAGCATGCTAACCTATGTCTCCTAGTTCTAAGCTAAAGGACGGTCGCGGTGCACAGCGAAAAACGGACGTTGCACTTTTTCTATTCGTCTCTGTCGCGCGCGTAGTAATAGTGCCCTCATGGACTATTACTATAGATAAGTAGTCATAGAATGCAGTTATCGATCCAAATGAATCTCAGTAAAACGATTGCCGTAGCTTATACCAGGGGGGCTAGACAAGGTGCCAACATTCAACGTTAACGTTAAACGAAACGACTAAAATGTATGGGATTTGACAGCCGCAAACTTTTGTGACGTACATGACAGTCGTTCGCGGATGTCAAATCCCTTACATTTTGGTGCCAACGTTCAGCGTTAACGTTGAACGTTGGCACCTTGTCTAGGGGCCGTGTACAGTTCCAACCGCCTTCCATCAGGGGCGGTTATTCATGAATTTAATCCTCAAATTAAATGGATATAGTCCTCAGGTTCGTGTCCACGGGATTAAATTCTGCACGAGTGAATTTACAAAGTTCAACCTAGTCGCTGGGGATTTGAGGTCTGCCCTTATACGGATTCAGAGCTGAAATAGTAATCAGTTAATGTGGACCGTAATGAGGAAATAGTAATTAGTGTTTAATTTTCACGTGCAAATTTATAGTTGAGAATCGTGAGATTTTAGGGTTTCGTATCACGAAAAGAAAAAAGAGCGAGAAAAAATAAATATTTTTCAACCGACTTCTTCAAAAATAACAGACATTACAACCAAAATAATAGTCGTAATAAAATACAAAATTATTATTTTTCTCTTTTCAGTGCGCTATTGTTTTTTGTTGCTTTTTAGATTTTTTTCGGCGGTTAAATGTTTTTATTAAAAAGTTATCTAAATATGTTATTAGTCAATCTAATTATACAACGCAGCAGTCCCACTGTAACAAATCACAATACTCACACACACACATACACACACACGCACACGCACACACACACACACACATACACACTCTCACACACACACACACACACACACACACACACACACACACACACATACACACACACACGCATACACATACACGCAAGCGCGTGCGCACAAACTCACACACCTATCCTTTCTCTCTGTCATACACTCATACACAACACACACACACAACTATCTTTTCTCTCTCACACACTCACACACAACGTACACCCACACCTTATCAGCATTTTTGTTAACCTGCCTTTCTTTCAGTCCATGGTCTGTTATTTATTACAAAATATCATTATAATAAAAACTAATGGTATTGAACCAAGAATATCAATCTAATTTTCGATTAAAATGCTTTTAGGTAAAGATGATAGGGGAGGGTGGGCAAAACCGGCATCGTCTTTTCGTCCAAATTTGCTTCGGTAACAATGACGTGGATATTTTATTTTAATATACTATTATTATGTAATTAAAATATATGTAATTAATCCACCACGCTACTGGTTCTATTTTCTGATACATAATTAAGATAAAATTTCGTCAATCAAATTTTAATTTAAATCAATCAACGCTTGTGGTTTCAATAAATAATTTATGCGGTCGAATCTAATTTCTGTTACATATTGTAAATACAGTAAATAATTAATTTAGTTTTGTGTCTATTATTTAATAAAAAAAAAAAGGTTTTGTTAACTTAACTATAAACGTACAAACTTTTGATTTTTTTTTTCTATTTGTATATAGAAAAAAAAACACAAAAATGCTTATTTAGACAGCAAAGTCACCTACTACTTAGGGCCACTATTGGGGAGAAAACAGCCATAGATTAGATTAAATTAGATTCATTTATTTCTCAATAATCACACAATATTATATTGTAATTGAATGTTAAATTACATGTAATCATACAGAGATCATCAATACAAGAACAATAACACTATAAGATCTTGAATGACTGATGAATATTTGCTTAGAGCCATTACTACCAACAAATCATAATATAATTAATCTTTATTTATTGGTAGTGATATGGCTCTAAGTAACCAATAAGTTAATAATTTCTGATGCCTTCGCGGTTATTACACATTGGAATGAAACAACTATTAACGGATTTAACTCGCGTATTTTTATTTTATTTTTTTTTATTTTATTTTTTTTTATTTTATTTTATTTTATTTTATTAGCTTATTTTATTAGCTGACGTTTTTTTTTTTCGTTTCGGATTCTTTACAGTTTCCATAATCGTAGCAACGACTGAGCTGACAATGAAAGTCTTTAGCGTTAGACTATTGTCAGCTCAGTCGTTGCTACGATTATGGAAACTGTAAAGAATCCGAAACGTCAGCTAATAAAATAAAATAAAAATACGCGAGTTAAATCCGTTAATAGTTGTTTCATTCCAATAACCAATAAGTTATATACAAACCCATGTCTCCTGAAATGTCAAGCTACATGCAACCAAATTGAAACCTTATCCCTTTGTTACAGAGATTAAGATCTAACGAGACACACGTAGTGCTGGTTCGAGTAGGCCTCGCTCTAAGTGGTAACTACAGCTGTGAGGTCATCCAGAACGCTCCATCGTACCCTCATTTCACAGCTGTTGGGAGATTGGATGTTGTTGGTAAGTTTATATTACACTAGCTTCTTTAGAAAAATCTGGTTCTACAGAATTTCGTCTATAGATGGTTAGTAACTTATTGCATGTAAAAATTCCAACTTCTTCTTAAACCCCTAAACGCGGGTGAAACTTGTATTTCGCGGGTGTAACAATCAGCTGGTAGTTGTCTCGAATGCTGAATTTTAAAGTGCAAGTCTGAGCACAGCGTAGCGCCGACTAGCGCGCGAGTTCGTCGTTGGGAGGAAGGGTAAAATCAGTGACCTTAGGTCATAAGGGTAACGGACCTAAAAAGTATAATCACTGCCCTAATGATGGATGCTTTCATAATAATACAGAACTAGCTTCTGCCCGCGACTTCGTCCGCGTGGAACCCTACCTTTTTTTGCAGTCGGTTAAAAAGTAGCCTATATCCTTTCTCAGGCTCCAGACATTCTTTGTACCAAATTTCATTTAAATCGGTCCAGTAGTTTTAGCGTGAAAGCGTAACAGACAGACAGACAGACAGACAGACAGAGTTACTTTCGCATTTATAATATTAGTAGGGAAGAATAGTAGGTACATATATATATAGGTAGTATATACTAACATTTAAGTAAAAAAAAAACTGGAATCAAAGAACTACAGTGAATTTGCCT
Source organism: Polylopha cassiicola (assembly GCA_038024825.1). Lineage (NCBI taxonomy): Eukaryota > Metazoa > Arthropoda > Insecta > Lepidoptera > Tortricidae > Polylopha > Polylopha cassiicola. Next base: position 1,787,267 of record CP149053.1, on the reverse strand, counting down.
CGCATCAGCAATTAAAATAAAATACGCGAGTTAAATCCGTTGTAGTTCTTTCATAATATGATTATTATTTCATTACAGTTAAATTCATTGTAGGTAGTTGTTTCATAGTCGATTCAAAACTCAAAATTAAATTAATTCATTATTACATTGCAGATTATTTTTTAAATGCATAAAAAAATCCAATTTAAAAGTAAACCTGCCAACAGAATTGCAATTCCAATTAAATTTTATAACGTAAATAAGAAATGAGTTGCCGATTTCCTGAATTTATCGAAACACGTTGTGCTCATTTTGTAGTCGAAACGAATACTACAATATGATATTTCCAAAATGGCGTCATGATAATAAAATAAGGCACCAGCTGTTTTCAGGCAAGATGGCGCCCAGAATGACTTATCACGTTTTAAAATTTAATTTTCCCTGTTGTTTCAAAGAATATAAGTGAGAAAAGAAAAAGAACAAAGATAAAAATGTTGGAATGAAATAACTAAAAACGTATTTAACTAATAAAGATATGAGTTGTTATAAAACATATTTAACTAGTAAACATAGAAACAGGTGAGTTGATTTTTATGAAATTTTGTGTAGGTACCTATAAATTGGTTAGATCTCAGAATCGGTCAACATCTATTTTTCATACCCCCTAAAAGATTTTTTTTGTTTTTTATTTATGATTCAGCATTAATAAATACATAGAACCATTATTTGTCACCCTTTTACCATAAACCCATTTTTTTAAAATAAGGATTATGAAAAAACACGTTACAATTTTCGTTTGGTCATCTAGTTATTAAATATTAATCTTTAGAAATCCGTCAGTTTTACCTCTTTGTTAGGTACTGCTGTCTGAAGATGTTTTTATTAGAACAAAGGAATATTTTCCCGGCTTTGTATGAAATAACTACTCTTTGTTTTGTACTCGACTTGTTCAAGGAGAGCTCAGGGTTGTCTAATATCAAGAAATGTAAACAAAACAATTTCACGTTATTACACATTGGAATGAAACAACTATAACAGACTTCACTCGCGTATTTTATATAACCTATTTGCTTACGTTTCGTTTAGTTCCAATATTCGTAGCACGACTGAGGTGACGATAGTCTAATGCTGAAGTCTAACGCTAGTCGTGCTACGAATATGGGAAATGTAAAGTTTTTGAAACGTTAGCCAATAAAATAAAATAGGTAAGTACGTGATTTAAATCCGTTATAGTTTTTTCATTCCAATGTGTAATAACAGAAATTCGTACATTTTTTTTTAGCTTAAAATTTTTTTGTTAGTACCTAATCCATGTGCTAAATTTAAAGTTTTTATCCCTTGTAGTTTAGATCCTACGTTAATATGTCAGTTATTAAGTCAGCTTCTCCTTTTATATACTTACATAGAAGCGACTTTTCTTTATCAGAAAAAAACATAAAAACTAAACAAACAAAGGCCACCCGAAATAACTTCTTACTTAAAGTTTACCTGTTTCTTGTTTCTTACCAACATTGATCATTTAGTGAGTTTTACTTTTAATTCTATTAAGTGAATATATGAGATAAAGTTTTTTTTACCTGAACAGTGGGTAAGCTTGTATATCATTTTTATGTCCTAAATTGTGATTGTAAATAATTAAACTAGAATTTTTGTAGTTAGTTACGTTATCTTTTTTTCATAAACCTAAAGGAATACAGCCTAAATAATACTAGCCTTTGTTTTTTATTTTTTTCCAAATCTCAACACCAAGGTATTCTTTTTATTTCTTTCTTGGTCTTAATTGATTCAGAAGTTATTAATTCGCTGTAGGTACAAACTTCCACCCCTTTTTTCATCCCCATTAAAATCAAACACAAATCAAAACCCTATGTCCTCTAAAAGTAGACCTCTTTTCATACCAAATTCATAAATAATTTACAGAAAATCACCATACTAAAAACCGAATGAAAAGCATGCACATACAAAATCATTTTTATAATAATTATATATTATAATAGCTCTCATTTATAATATTTTGGATAGTAGACATTGTAGGCAACATATAAAACATAATTATGTACTTTAACAGTTAATGAATTCAAAGTCACGTACGCCGGTCCGAATCGAGCGAAAAAGCATTCAACAAATTTTTTTCGTGGAAAAATTTAAGCAGAAAGCTTCATCAGCTCAATTCGGAATTTTGCACAGTGTCAAACATGGCCGCTTACAGTACTTGAATAAATTTAAAAATAGTCGCCGAAATATAGAGTTTAATTGATGTTAAGTGCCTTGGAGTGTGGCGCATTTTGTTTTAGGTATTTAAAAAGAACCATTGCACTGGATTGCTGTTTGACGGTTAAAAAATTGGTTTGTAAACTATCAAAGCGTTATGATTACGCTTGAAACCAATTGGAATGCAATTGGTTTCAAAGCAGTCGGTATGGGTTACTATAGACCACTGATAATAACGCAATAATGTGTCAAGTAACTCAATTGGTTTTAAAAATAAAATAGCAGAGAAAATATTTGTTAATGTTGTTAATTTAAAAAAATCGTCTTAATTTCGTGTGTTATTTTTTAACCTAAAATTATTATTTTATATAGATATTTTTTTCATTACAAACAAACTAATGTATCCAAATAATTTAAAATTTATTATCTTAAACCATTTATATTCAGTACGGATTGATCTAAACCTCGATCATCCTCAAACCAATTCAATTGAATTGGTTTCAATTCTACAACCAGAAATCTTTCCCCAGGTGCCGGAGGTCTTCGAGCAACAGAACTTCGGATCTCTCCCCCCGTAGTCCAACGGGGGTCCGATGCAACCCTTGCCTGCCTCTATGAGCTGACCGACGCACCCCTATACTCAGTGAAATGGTACCGAGGCCGCCACGAGTTCTACCGGTATTCGCCCACTGAGACACCTGCTACGAAGATTTTCCCGTTCGCTGGTATTAATGTTGACGTGAGTATACATTATTATTGGAATGAAACAACTGTTAACGGATTTAGCTCGCGTATTTTTATTTTATTTTATTAGCTGACGTTTCGGATTCTTTACAGTTTCCATAATCGTAGCACGACTGAGCTGACAATAGTCTAACGCTAAAGTGATTTATACAGTTATGCAAACTACCTTATATTTAAATTACAAATTTTGAAAAACTACCCTATTCTGAATTATGAAATACTAATGTTACATTTTACGCAAAAAAATTATACATTATAATGTTAGGAAGATTTTATTTAGGTGCTCTTATATTTAGTGGTTTAAACATTACTCGCCTACTGAGAGACATTTCTGTGAAATAAACTTTCACATTGGTTTAGTGTAACTTGGTTAAAAAGTTGAACTTTTCCGTAATGTTGATGTAAAGGTTATATAACTTGTATTGCCCTATACAAATAGTTTTGCGTTGTTCCCATTGTTTTTGGAATGATTGGTTGTTTGTGGTTTCGAACTGAATACTGAAGCGCAGTTGGCCAGCTAATGGGCCTTCACTGCAAAACCGGACGGGTGGCGAGACTCCTGAAAGGAGACTCTTAAGCCTTTTTTTTTTGGAATGATAAATAAATACCTATCTTTGGAAAATTTACAGCAACTGATCTAATCCCAAACTAAGCAAATCTTCTATGGGTAGGTACTAGACAACGGATAGTCATCGACTCAGGTACAGATAAACGTATTCCTCACACTAATATTTGACCCAGCAGGATTTGATCCGCAACCTTCGCTTTCGTTGTCAGGGAGTCTGACCACTAGACTAACAGACAGTCAACTTAATCAAAGCTCTAGTCGTTATATCTTACTCTTTCATTTGCAAATTTCATTGCAGATTATTAATTCCAATACTATAAAAAAAACATTAAAGTTCTAAGCGAAATTTTCGTACAAATGCATACCACTTATTCATGCATCGCTCAACAGGTAAAATGTGGTAAATATGAAAAAAGCAATTTAAACCATAATTTACACTCCGTTTGATGTTGTATATATTTGTATATTTCGTCCTTTTAACGTTATAATATTTCGCAGCTGGCTTCACATCGATTACAATAAATTGTAAAGGGTTTTGGATTTCGTAAATTGTTGACATGACGTCATATCTGTATATCTCTTCATATTGTGCTTATAAGACAGTAGAGAATATAAATATACTTTAGCGTACTTACAGACTATTTTTAGACTATTGTCAGCTCAGTCGTGCTACGATTATGGAAACTGTAAAGAATCCGAAACGTCAGCAAATAAAATAAAATAAAAATACGCAAATAGTTAAATCCGTTAATATTTGTTTCATTCCAATGACTATAAATATAATTTGAATTAAAAAAAAAAATATATATTAGATTTTATTGAACACTTAAGTACCTATAACTCTAGAACGGCTATACTGATTTTCATGTTTTTGATTTGTTGGATTTATACTTCCCGAATATAAGAATAGCTATAAAAACATTAGAAATTCTTCATAAAATAAAATTATCTCGTACAAAATATTTATGGGTTTTGTACCTGTCAAGCAATTTATTCAAAGATGACGTCAGCCGGGACCGTTATTTAATAAATAATAAATTACATATTACAAGAATCGCTCGTATTAATAAAAGGAGACATTTCCGCGTATCTATAATCATTCCATCTTAAATAAGATTTCGCGGAACCGTCAATTTTGTTTATGACGGTTATTGAGATTCTGAAATTATCTACATTTAACTTTTTATAATCATTAATTATACCCAACTGTTTACTTCTGCCCGCGATTTCGTCTGTGCACGAGAAGCACCTACATTTCACCTTATTTGGGAGCGATTTTTCAAAAATCCTTTCATAGTTACGGCCTGTTGGTCTAGTGGTCAGAGGCCCTGACTACGAAACCGGAGGTTGCGGGTTCGAATCCTGCTAGGGGCAGATGTCAATGTGATGAGCACTGGCATCTGTACCTGAGTCTTGGATGTCTTATATGTATTTATGTATATTTATCCGTTGTCTAGTACCCATAATACAACCTATCCTTAAAATGGGACTAGATAATTGGTGTGAATTGTCCAAAGATATATTTATATTTATAGTTTTCTTCTACGTCATTAAAGGAAAAAAAAAAACAAATTTCTGCCCCTGACAGTTAAGGCCCTGCGTTGATATGTCACTCATTAAGACAGCCTTATATTTATTATACTAGCGATTCGCCCCGACTCCTCACGGATCCCTAATTTTTTCCAAAATAAAATTTTGACTATGTTACTCGTGGATAATGTAGCTTTCGAATTGTGTTTTTTTTTTTAAAACGGTCCAGTTATTTTTGAGCCTATTCATTACAACCAAACAAACAAAGTTTTCCTCTAGTATAGACTAGCGGCCCGCCCCGGTTTCATCCGGATCCCTTTTTTTATATCCTATGTCACTCGGGAAGAGTGTAACTCTCCAACAGTGAAAGAATTTTTCAAATCGGTCCAGTCGTTCAGGAGCCCGTTCAATCTAAACAAACAAACAAACTTTTCTTCTTTATTATATTAGTATAAATAGATTACTCTAAATCTTCATCTGTTCTGGCTATTCTCAAATATTTCCTATTGTCTTAGAATACCGTTCAGGGAGATACGTTTAACCATTCATCATTTATATTATGAACAATATTTACGTTTCCCTTTTGAATTAATTACATTCCTAGCTGGAAATCGCCGTGTTTTGTGGTGTAAGTGAGAAGCAGTTATCAGAAACACTTAAGTAATTTTTAGTTATAACCGATTTCACACTTACAACAATTTCGCCTCTCCCGAAAAAGTTACTTTTTTGAGTTAGCTCCCTTTAGATCTAGGGGTGCGATATATCAAAAGAAGGGCATTTGAAACAATTGAGATTTATTTAAATTTTTATTCTTTATAGTTTGATAGTTTTTTATAATCTGAAGTCTTAAAGTACTTTTTGGATCTATTACTTTCAGAATTTTCTATACTTTCGGAGATAAAGAGAATCAAATGGTCATTGGTCATTATATGTTCTTAAATAATTCCAAAACTTTGATATAAAAAAAATGAGATCTACAATACAAAACCGCTAAGTTTACTTGAAACAACTATAAAAAAATTTGCGCTTTCGAAGCTTTACAGATCCCGTATTCATTTTCAGCTATGAATACTATACAGTTTCGGAGTCACAGGAAAAAAAAATACACGAGTCAAATCCATAATAATCATTAAGTATAGTTGTTTCATTCCAATGTGTAATAACCGCGAAAACTATAACCAGAAATTAATGAAATCGCTGAGTCTCATTATTTGTTAACTATGTCAGTTAGACAAAGCCTTCTGAAGGCTCTAAACAATTCCAACACACTATAATTATTCCTCCGACCCTCTCTGGACACCTATCGCAATTCAGTTGAGGTTTTAATTAAATTTCTATTAATATGAACTTTATAGTGGTACTTTTAAGGTATAACTATGCATGTATAAAATTTTAGTGTCGCGGTGTTTGATGCTATACAACTTTGAAAGGGCTGTACTGATGTTTATGAAATTTTGTGTGCATATCGGATAGATCTGAGAATCGGCCAACATTTATTTGTCTTACCCCAAATGTTAAGAGAGGTCTACCACAAAGTCTTCTACTTTCATCCCCATATTTTGAACGACAACCGATTTTCATTATAAATTCTATTTTATAATGGACATGTAATTCTCTTTGATTCATAACCCACGTGCGTAGGTATATTTTTAGACGTTTCGATTTCTATCCCCACTTTAACCAATAACTTTTAAACAGCCAAATCGATTTTATATAACATATTATTATCTACAAACACTCACGATTAAATAAGCTTTTATACAAAACCACCAAAATCAAAATCGTTTTAGTATTTCACGAGTTATAATACAACAAACAAACTCACCAACACGTCAAAACAGCACTCATCTTTTTGCGTCACAGGTTAAAAATTTCTTTAACAAAGGCCTTTTAACAAGCTGTTCGTCACAAGATTACGTAATAAAATCTCAGTGTTATTTTGACAACGTATACATTTCACGTGTTAGTTGGCGGGGTACATTTTTCTTGAGAGCGCAACCATCTTTCCCCGTCGAGGCAGAGGCGGCGGTTCATAAATTTAACCCCATCTCTCTTATTTTACTGTCTCTGATATAATAACTCAATGAGCCCTTTTGTTTCTATTTTCTTGCGGTACTGCCAGTTTATTTAATAATAGGTTAGTTTAGTCATTTCTGATGTTCTTGCGGTTGTTGTACATTGGATTATAACGATACCAGCCTGCGACTTCGTCTATAATTTTCGATTGTGATGTTGAATCATCGAAAGAAATAAAAACAAAAATTTTGTTCAAAAATAAAAAAAAAGATCTTTCAGAGTGGACCACCTTTACATTAAGGACATCTACACGATATGCATACAGAATTTCATAAAAAAATGGTCCAGCGTTTTGGAGGAGTTTGGCAACAAACACCGCGGCAATTTTATACATTAGACATGGTATAAAACAAAGTCTCTGTAGCTGCCTGTCCCTATATAATATGCTTAAATCTTTAAAACTACGCAACGGATTTTGAAGCGGTTTTTTTTAATAAATACAGTGATTCTAGAAGAAGGGTTATAGCGCTCGTGAGAAGCCGGGGCGGGTCGCTAGCATTAGATATAGACCAGACCAGATCCTATATTAATATACGCGATATAGTTGGTACTTTTGGGTATTTACCTATAGGATCATTTTTACTTTGTGTATTTTTTCTTTTTTTCTCCTTTAATTTTATTTAAATTTGACTCCTGGAAACCTTTACATTTCCAGTAAATTTAATTTAGTCTTTTGACATCTGGAGACCTTATACATCTCCAGTACCTATTGTTATTTTTTTTTTGTTTTTCTCCTATATATTTTTTTTAAATGTAGTTAGATTGCATACCTGCATAATATTGTGATTTGTAGGTACATAATTTATAAGTTAAATTGTAATATTTTGAAAAAAAATATACCTCATTGAGTTTCTTCTCAAGAGGTTTTTTTGCTGAATCGAAAAAGAATATTAATTTTAACGTTGACATTCACAAGTGCCTGTAAGAGCCTAGCCTGAATAAATTATTATTTGAGTTTGTGTTTGAGTTGGATAATTCAACATTATTAAAGTTTATTACGTGTTTGTCCACAGTTGGCCAGATCCAACCAGAGCCAGGTGGTCCTGACTCGGGTCAGCTTTGGTCTGTCCGGGAACTTCAGCTGTGAGGTCACCGCCGACGCCCCCTCTTTTGCCACCTCCATTGTGTCCAATAATATGGAGGTTGTTGGTGAGTTTATTAAATATCAAAATGCTTAAATTATCAAATATAGCTAAGTATCCATTCCCGAATATAAAAAACAAAAAACGCACTAAAATAAAACATTTACCTACTTAATAGAAATTTACATAATGTCATTATGAAAATATTTCTCTTATTCATCAAGTATTTTTAAACATTGAAATATTTAAGCGATAGTCATTTATTATGTAGACTTAAAAATGACTGATTTAACTGATTTTCCAAATGTAAACCACAAAATACATTTTTTTCTTAGTCGTCAAGAAAGTAACTTTATTGTATAGATAACCCAGCATCATTTACCCCTTTAGTTGACGTATAAAAACCTTCAATTGTCTTCCATCACCAGTGCTCCCTCCAGCTCCACCAACGATTCACACCAGCCAGCACTACTACACTCCTGGAGATGTGCTGCGAGCGAACTGCACAGCTGGACCCAGCCGCCCCCCGGCTGAACTGGCGTTCTACCTGAACGACCTTCCTGTGAGTGAGGACAATGTTAGTTCCAATTTCATTTTTTTGCAACTCGTTGGTGTAGAATTAGTGCTAGTAATTTTGGTAAGTAGTTTTTTATTGGTTTTTGCTTGTTGTGCTTAGGTTTAGTGGGTACTTTAGGTAACTTAGGTAATTATTGCTTATCCCTACTAATATTATAAATGCGAAAGTAACTCTGTCTGTCTGTTACGCTTTCACGCTAAAACTACTGGACCGATTTAAATGAAATTTTAATAGAAAGTCTGAAGCCTCAGAAAGGACAGCTTCTGCTCGCGACTTCATCCGCGCGGAACTCCTCCTTCTTTGCAGTCGGTTAAAAGTAGCCTATGTCCTTTCTCAGGCTCCAGACTTTCTTTGTACCAAATTTCATTTAAATCGGTCCAGTAGTTTTAGCGTGAAAGCGTAACAGACAGACATACAGACAGAGTTACTTTCGCATTTATAATAATAATAGGGATATTTTACCATATTTCTATATTAAATCTTACCATTATATTATAATAAGAGGTTCCCAGTCTTTATTAAGCGAAAGAGAATTTCTTTGAAACTCCAACAGTGCTTCTAGGAAACTTTTCATTTATTAATTAAATTTTGTCTACCTTTACATAATTAACGCTTACAGAGATTTTCATGTTTTATTTTTTAAGCGTTATTCATTGACCTATCTTATCAAAGGGTATTTTCGGATGCACTTCGACCCATTGGGATCTTTTGTGCCTACACCTCCTTTAGCTTACTCCAGGTTCTCCTAAAGGCTTAAGAGCCTCCTCTCAGGAGGCTCGCCATTCGTCCGGTTTTGCAGTGAAGGCCTATTAGTAGGCCAACTGCGCTTCAGTATTCAGTTCAAAAAAAAAAACAGGTTCTCCATAACCGATTCTATGTATCGTATTATGTCTCCCTGTCGCAATGCCTCGAAGTCTCCAGGCTCCAGGTATCCGGAGCCAAGTATCTTCATTCTACATCTGGTGAGGGCGTCGCAGTGGCACACCAAGTGTTGTGTTTATTGCCCTATACGGAAATGCTAATTATAATATGGCTTTAAGTTACACAAAGGGAAATTTATACCATATTATAGTGACGTCACCAGCCCCTACTCTTGAACTTTTCAAGTGCTTATCTTTGTCAAATATTGTACAATTGAGGAAATAGAAAATACGTGTCCAATGATTTATGGTAATCTACTAAATGGGAAAAAAAACATTTTCGGTAAATATCATTATATTGATTTGTTTTTCATATGAAAAATTTAAAATTCAAATATGAAAATGAATTCAATAAACGGCAGTAAATGTATATTTGTTTTATCAAAATGCAATAACCGTTAAAGCGTCAGATATTGTAAACAGTCTGAAAGCTCTATACTTTTCCAATTAAAAACTTGAATTTTGAATATTCTAGAAAATGTTAACTACGAATTCTGAAATTATAAGTTTTAATGCTTTGCATTTTGGGGATCTTACTCCTGCTCTCAGGATTTCAGTTCCAAACATTTACTTTATGCCATTGTTCTTGTAGAATTTTGAGTTAAATATTATTTTAGTCTGCATTTTGCTTCGTTTTGGTGTGAGTAGTTATAACATATCGCAGACCTAGATCTAAAATTAGCTAACTCAAAAGCCTGAAGTTTTGAGATGCACAGTAATGCACACCATAGAATTCCTTACATTAAAACAAATTTAAGCTAACTTATCTAACATAGAAAACTCCTACAGTGCAATGGAAATGATTTTTTTTGTTTTTCCTAAAAAAACTATTTTTGAGTTAGCATTCTTTAGATCTAGGTGTGAAATATGCGAGTGTACTTTCACCTGTGATGTATATTCTATAAAAAAAGTACTTATTCTTACAAAACATTTTTCCTATGAACTCCTGCACTTAATACGTTATAATTGTTATTCTAAGGCATTCGCACATCACTACATAGTATAAAACAAAGTCGCTTTTTCTGTCCCTATATCCCTATGTACGCTTAAATCTTTAAAACTACGCAACGGATTTTGTTGCGTTTTTTTTTAATAGATAGAGTGATTCAAGAGGAAGGTTTATAGCTAGTAACTTATAAGACATGGATTTCTTATGGCGTAGTAATAAAACCTCAAAAAATATTCAGCGCCTCATTCTAGGAATTAATTAACAGTGTCATCGCCGTAATTAATTTCTATTCCCCTACATTTAACTACACCATTTTACCAGTTAATTAAAATATTTACTATCTTTCCAGCGGAATTATGAAACGCAGACGAAACACGGCGTAGGTTTGCGTACGGGCCCGCGAATGTTATTAATAAAAACCACATTTAAGTACCCCCAAATCCTTTCCAAGCCCAACACCGAGAATCGCTAATGTACGAATAAATAATTTTCTTTTGTCCGGCAAAATGGCCGCTTTTGAAGTTGTTTCAACGTAATTAAGCTTCGCCCTCGAATTTATCCGCTTAAGCTGTCGTAGACAGTTTTAGAATGTTAAAGATAAGGATGTTTAGGTACTTTGATTGTTTTAGTCATTAGATGCTTCTGTGAAATCATGTTTGCGTTGAGGTTAGGGATTTTGTTTCCGGGTATTTTTTAGTTACGGAAATTTTGGGATAAATTTTGACGCATCCAGGGGTTTTTGGAATAATAGGGATTACGAATTTTTTTATATGGACTACTGAAAAATCTACTCAATTTACCTGAGGTTTTGTTAATCACCTAGGTTTACAGAATAGTTTGTATTGCTTAAGTTGGCGCTGAAGTGTAAGCCAGTAATGCAATGAAAAAGTGTAGAATTTGTTTTTTACTTGGCCCACAAATAAATCACTCATTGATTAAGTTAGTCGGTACCTGAAAAATTATATAAAACTAAATAGATAATTGTTGACAAAATGGAAACATTGAATATAAAAAAGCAATGCTTTTGTAACATAATTACCGTGTTTAAAAATATTAAAATATAATCCGCAAAAGAATCATCATCATTTGCAACCTTTTTAAAGACTTACTGCTGCCTTTGTGCAACAATTTTCTCCAATCCCTCTACGCTGACCAATCCTATCGTATTAAAAAAATAATTTACCCGCAGCGTATCCGTCCGAGAATCCGCGCCGTATGTTTTCATTTATAATAATAATTTTATTGCGCTACTTGAACACCGTTCTGCACAATAGCGAGATTAACACTTGTGTGGTTTCATTTCTGCTGAAATGTTCTCGGTGGAAGTGTTAAGCCGGTGCGGGCGCGGCGTGTTTTTGTTACCTTGTGTTTTCTTTATTTTTAATACCAACTCTAGTTTGTGGCGGTTTAACATTTCAGTATTTTATGGGCGCAAGTTCCTGTCGTAACTTAAATATAGGTTAGTAGGTAGTTTAAGGGAGTTTTTAGTAAAATCTGGCTATTATAATGTTGTGAAAAAATCGTAATACGTTTTATAGACGTGATTTATATATATCTTGTTTGTATGGAACTGTAAATCCATAATAATATTATTAAACTAGCTGACAAAGCGAACTTCGTGCCGCATTTTTAGAATTGAATTAAAGAATAGGCGTTGATCTTAGAAGATTACACATTTAGTTTTCAATGATGAATCATGAAAAAAATAAAAAAATAATCCTCGAAGGATTATGGAAACAATAAAGTTTTCAAAATGTCAGCAGAAAAAATAAAATACGCAAGTTAAATCCCTTATAGTTGTTTCATCCCAATGTGTTACAACCGCGAAAGCATCGAAAATTCAATTAGGTTCTGATTTTTTTAAATTATTGACATTTTTCTTTTTTATATTTTTTAATCGTTTTCCAATTGTTTTAAACTACAAAAACCAAATCACGTGTCTATAATCAAAACTGTATCCATACCACCAGGTCACACCAGGCATCTACCAGGTCCACCAGGCCTCCGAAGGGCTGTTCCGCTCAGAGTTCTACGTCCAGATCCAACTGTGGCCCGCCCATCATGAGAGGGGGGCGCCCATCCTGAGATGCGAGTCCAAGGTCGGGGATCTATACAAGGATGACTCCACGATTGCCCTGTATTCAGCTAATGGAGATCCTAAGATTGAGCGTGGTAAGCATCAATGACCTATACTATTATAATAGTAGTGATACGAGTGTGGTAACACACGAGGTGGTGTAAATGAGTTGCAGATGAGCGTGGTAAGAGAGTCGAGTGTATAATAACCGCTAGGCATCAGAAATTATTATTGGGACTTGTTATGGTAAAAAAATTACTCATACTCGTTCCGTTTGAGCTTAAAAAGTTCAGGGTTAGAAATTATAATACAAATGTCATTGTTAACGATTCAACCTCTTTTTATAGTTTTATACTTTTTTTTTATGTTTTATGTTATATTTGTGTTTTGTTTTTCATTCGAAATTGTCATGTGGTTAGTTGGTAATAAATAGTCAAAGAAACCACTGGTAATTTCGATTACAGTCCACAGTCATCTTAAAATACATTTTTCTCTTAGTCAACTAGTATAAATGTACTTATCGTTAGTAGGCATCTTCATACAGAAAATCTGATCCATGAATTTCTCATACTGAGTGCATTTCTACCTAACGTTCCAAATCCACATATCGAATACTTGCCGCGAATTTCTTGAGCGCATCTGTACTAGGAAATTTGATCTGCTGTCCTTCTCACTCTTGATTCAAATAGCACAAGTGAAAGAGACAAAACGAGGTCACGCATCCGTCCTTATTTCCCCACGTATCGTTCTTTGAATATTCACAATGCATTCTGTATAACGTCGAATTGGGACAAACGCGAGTGTCGATAAAATGTTATGTAAGATTTTGTTTGAGTTTTGATTTAAATTATAGGTTAGTTTTTGCCTGTGACTTCGTCTGCGTACGATGAGTAACATACTTAACTCTATATCGTCGGAATAAAACAACTTTAAACGGATTTAACTCACGTATTTTATTATATTGGCTGACGTTTCGGAGCCTTTACAGTTTTCATAATCGTAGCACGACTGACTATTGACTATATCCTTGTCAAATATAGCCTATATGTTATTCGAATGTATAAGCTATATCATTGTTAAGTTTCATCAAAATCTATTTAGTATTTTTGCGTGATAGTGTTTCTATAAATTCTTAAAAACTTTAGCGTTTATAATATTAATAAGGAATATTATATAGGTACACTTATACCGAGATCGCTAAAACAAAGATCTATAAGATGTCATAATTTAAAAACACACTAAATAATATCAAATAAACATGTTTTTAACCAGCTGCCCGCTTTGCACGGATGCCATTATACAAATATTGTCCTAAAACACAGAAACACAACAAAAAAAAAAGCAAGAAGTAAGCTAAACCTGACTACTTATCTTTTACTAGCTGTGCCCGCGACCTCGTCCGCGTGGAATAGTTATTCTTCATATAATAATTTTCCCCGTTTTTTTACACATTTACCACATTTTCAGTGCTCCTATTGGTTGCAGCGTGATGTTATATAGCCTAAAGCCTTCCTCGATAAATGGTCTATTCAACAAAAAAAGTTTTTTTTAATTCGTACCAGTAGTTCCTGAGATTAGCGCGTTCAAACAAACAAACAAACTCTTCAGCGTTATAATATTAGTATTATATTGATGTAAAGTACTTATCGTGCGCAGACAAAGTCGCGGCCTGAAGCTAGTTCGAAATCTAATCATGTCTATTGTACTGTACTCATAATAATTTTAATCAATTAATATCCCCTTACTTAACTCCAACTTAATTTAAATACCAAACGTTCCGATTCACGCCAAATCTATAATTATCAAAGCCATACTCAGAATCTAACCTCAAAGTCATAATCAAATGTCCCACACTAAAAGAAACCTTATACTTACCATATAGAGCTTTATTTGAGATGATAGTGTTACCCAACGGTTAAAAGGTTAAAGTGACCATTGAAAGGGAATGAGTTACGGCTTCCCGCCTCATTTCGAAGACAATTTCCTCTATGGCAACACTGGTTGCGTTGTTGGCGATGATAAATTTAGAATACTGGTAACACTGGTTAGTGTTGTAGCTTTGCATTAAGATTCAAATAACGTTGTTGAAATAATTAAACGAAAAATAAATTATTTAAATTTGTTAATTTATTAGCGTTTAATAATAATACGAAGATGCTAATTCTGTCACAAAATTGATAATAATATATTTCTTAAAATCTAATAGGTAGCTTTTATTTCAGTTTTATATAGGTAATATTCGGTAAAAAATTATACGGTACAAAGTTTTCCGGGTTAGCTAGTATGTTCTAAAATATAATATTATAAATATGTTATGAATTATACAAAATATTATTTTTAATTTTCGTGCATAAAAAAACAAAATACCTATAAGTAGGTATTGCTGAGTGAAAAAATGTGATTTTAAATTTAAAAATATATTTTTAACGTTTGTTAAGCAAAAATCTATTCAGAATAATTTCTGATGCCTTCGCGATTATTATACTTACATTAAACTCTGTTTTAGACTATCGTTAGCTCAATTGGCTACGAATATGAAAACCGTAAAGTTTATAAAAACGGATAAAATAAAAAACACGAGTTCCATTATAGTCACTTAATCCCAAATATGTTTAACCAATAAAATATCCGAACTACTTTTTACAATGTTCCTAAAGCTGTCAGCTCAGTCGTGCTACGATTATGGAATCTATAAATCCGAAACATCAGCCAATAAAATAAAATACGCGAGTTAAATCCGTCTATAGTTTCATTCCAATGTATAATAACCGCGAAGGCATCAGAAATTATGTTCTGAAAGCTCTTTTGAAATGTACATTATTAAAAAGTTCACTAAAAGAGGTGTAACGTTATTTCCAATATTACGTAGGTAATGATAAATTCTCGACGTTATTATTTTTAGGGTTGGGTGTTAAATAAATCATCCCCTGTGATTTGTGTGCGGTTCTGTTCAGACGAAGGTTTTCATGGGGGTAAAATAACATTTACGGTACTCTTTTATTTTTGGTGTATTTTGAGGGTTAAATAACCCTTGAAGTGCAAATTCCTTTTCAAAATCTGGAATGATGAAATGTTAATTATCTCAACAATTGACGTATAAATTGCCCAGATTTACCAAAGTTGCACGAAGAACGTGTCAAGTTATTCCTGAGACGCACGATCGTGCACAAGATTTTCCGGAATCAGAATCAGAATCAGTCATTTTTTTGCTCAAACATGGTACATACAGATGGTCTTAAATCTATTTACAGAGCTACATATCGCACACCTAGATCTAAAGAGAGCTAACTCAAAAAAGGTACTTTTTCAGGAGAGGCGAGAAACTGATTAATATGTCCATATGCACGCATGAGTTTTCTGTATAAATTTATACTTTTTATAATAACGCTAGCAGAGTTATATTAGCTGAAATCAGTTTTAGTGTAGGTGGGTTTTGCTGGAATCCGATGGTGTGCATAACTCAAATCTTCCGGTTTTTGAGTTAGATCCCTTTAGATCTAGGTGTGCGATATTTCGTCATAGAGATATGCAAATATATTGGTTAGGTATCTGTGTTACGTTCATTCAAAAATTACATACTCAAAATGCTATGTTGTTATTACACAATGACATTTGAATGAAACAACTATTAGCTGACAGCTTAGACTATTGTCCAACGCTAAAGTCTTAACTTTAGCGTTAGACTAGTGTCAGCTCAGTCGTGCTACGATTATGGAAACTGTAAGGAATGTAAAGTTCTCGAAACATCAGAAAATAAAATAAAACATTTAAGTTAAATCCGTTAAAGTTGCTTTTCAAATGTAAATTTTTGTAAACGTCGTTAGTGTTGTTGAAAAAGTGAAAAGATATTTACATTTTTTTTTTTTTTTTCGAACTGAATACTGAAGCGCAGTTGGCCAGCTAATGGGCCTTTACTGCAAAACCGGACGGGTGGCGAGACTCCTGAAAGGAGACTCTTAAGCCTTTTGGGTTGGGTTTAGGGTTTTTAGCCCTGACCGACCCGAGGGCCCCCCAAGGTGGGGGTCGCACCTCGGCTCGGGCCGTCAGGAGGTGTGTTGACACGACTATTTTGTTGCAAGGGAACAGAAGGTCCTTGCGGATAAGTCCGACGCGCGCCGGGTGTATGTGGACGTCTTCGACCCCGCCGGCGGGGCCGCTGTAACACTATCGAGTATGCTAGGTTTGGGTAAGGCCGCATGCCGCATGCCGTACACCGACACACAGGCAGCTGCCTGTGTGTCGGTGTACGGTTTGTGTCCGTGGGAGGGATATTTACATAATAATATTTTAACAATAGCTTTTGTGTTTTTTTTAACACTAATTTATTCCATTTAGTAATCTGATATCTCAGACTGTAGCTTAAGACTCCAGTGCTATAATAAGTGTACAAACTAAATATTACTATCTTAAGCAACACAAATGAAAGCAAACTCCAGTTAAGTCCGTGTAGAGTTAAAAGTGCAAAATACAAAGTTGTTTTGTTCAAGAAATAACACAATGAATAAATTTAAAAGCAGCTAAAAGGATGTTTGTATAAAATTTTATTAAAATAAATAGAGATTGAAGTGATGACAGTTCAGATGTATATAGAGGGACTTATGCTTCTATGGGATCTCTTTCGGTTAACCTTTGGGCGATTGAGAAATTATGAAGTTAGAGCGAGAGTATGACAAAAAGTGAAAAATATAAAGTAAAAGCGGAAAATAAATACCTACAAATAAATAATTATAAGAATAATAATTTCTGATGCCTTCGCGGTTATTACACATTGGAATGAAACAACTATTAACGGATTCTTTACAGTTTCCATAATCGTAGCACGACTGAGCTGACTGTAAAGAATCCGAAACGTCAGCAAATAAAATAAAATAAAAATACGCGAGTAAAATCCGTTACTTAATAGTTGTTTCATTCCAATAACTATAAGTATATGAAATATATTTATTTTAAAATATAAAGAAACATGTAAAAATTATAATATAGATCATGCGTTGAGACAAAACTTTCTGAAATATTTAAAAGAGGTGATATTATATATTTAGATTGCGAGAAACGGTATAATTAAAGTAGTTTTACGTTTATACAAAATTGTCTTTAGTTTCAAGGAAACTAATTATTATAAATGAGAAAATGGTAAAAGTTGCAAAAGGAATTAATACCGGTAGTAATAAGTTTGGTTTCCAATTCTCCGAGAATATCTCTATTTTTGTGCTACTTGACTATACTTAGTATAATAATATAGGTACTTACTTAAAAATAAGCGTATATAAAAATCTATTTTTTTGTTTCAGTGACGTCGCCCGGGTCAGCCACCACACTACACAGCTGCCAAATTCTATTATTGATACAAACAATTATTTGGGCAACCAATACTTAGCTTAATATAAGTGAAAAATGTAATATACAAAATAACTATAGATGTATTTGATTCTTGAGGAGATTGTGAATTTAGTTAATACCAAAACGAGCTGACAATTATACCAAAGAATGTATAGAATAAGATTATTGTTGATTTAATACAAATTATATATGTCGGAATGTTGTTTTATTTGATACTTAGCAACATAAATAAATAAATAAATATCTTTGGACATTTCACACCAATTGATCTTTATTCTTTATTTCTTTATATGCATCCATGGTATTTAAGGTAAGTAGGTACATAGGTAAGTTTCACATGGCCCGGATCGGGTGTTGCATCTTATAACTAATTAGGTAAAACATTATAATAATATGAACAATTTAAACAAAAACAAAACAATTAAAACTTTAGTAACTTAAATTAAAACATACTTAGCTTATATTATAATTATTGTTATCTATCTACCTACTACTATCTACTTTATCTATAGGTACTAATATTATAAAGAGGAAAGATTTGTACTTACCTATTTTTGTATGTTTGTAATGAATAGGCTCAAAAACTACTGGACCGATTTTAATAATTCTTTCACTGTTGGGAAGCTACGTTCAACCTGAGTAACATAGGCTATAGAATATTTTGAAAAAAAATAGGGATCCGTGCGAAGCCGGGGCGAACCGCTAATATAATTTATAAAATGTATTATATTGCTCCTCTTATATATGTATTATCATTTATAAATTCTTCAACACTATAATAGTTTTTTTTTAGTCCCAAACCAAGCAAAGCTTGTACTATGGGTACTAGACAACGGATAAACATACATAAATACATGTAACACGTGCAAAACTCAGGTACAGAGACCAGTGCTCATCACATTGACATCAGCTAACAGGATTCGAACCCGCAACCTCCGGTTTCGTAGTCAGGGTTTCTGATCACTAGACCAACAGGCCGTCAAACTGGTATGCTTAAATCTTTAAAACTACGCAACGGATTTTGAGACAGTTTTTTTTAGATAGAGTGATTCAAGAGGAAGGTTTATAGCGTGTGAAGCCGGGGCGGGTCGCTAGTTTCATATAAGCGTAGGTAACTTGCAAAGCGGTGGTGAATTTTCAAAAATCCTCTATTACTACCTACTCCTCTACGTTGTAAAAGGAACCCTGTGTGCAAAATTTCAAGTTTCTAACCCTTTTAGTTTTAGCCCTGCGTTGATACCAGTCATTTAGCCAGCTTCTCCTTTTATATTTAACTAGCGACCCGCCCCGGCTTCACACGGGGGCTATAAACCTTCCTTAAGAATCACTCTATCTATTAAAAAAAACCGCATCAAAATCCGTTGCGTAGTTTTAAAGATCTAAGCATACATACGGACATACAGCGAAAGCGACTTTGTTTTATACTATGTATTGATTATATATACTTAATAATAATAATTTATTCAACTAAAGGCAACAGAGTATTATAATCACTAAACACTTTAGTAGGTACTTAATGGATAATCACAAGAAAGGTATATTTGATAAGGTATAATGTCTATAATGATGTTCTCCCAGTACTGTCAGCTAAGTCGTGCTACGATTATGGAATCAGCCAATAAAAATAAAATACGCGAGTTAAATCCGTTAAAGTTGTTTCATTCCAATCAATACTTCTATACTAATATTATAAAGCTGAAGAATTTGTTTGTATGTTTGTTTGTTTGAACGCACTAATCTCAGGAACTACTGGTTCGAATTCAAAAAATCTTTTTTGTTGGATAGACCATTTATCGAGGAAGGCTTTAGGCTATATAATATCACGCTGCGACCAATAGGAGCGAAGAAACAGTGGAAAATGTGTAAAAAACGGGGAAAATATGAAGCCTTATGAAGAATTACTATTCCACGGGGACGAAGTCGCGGGCGCTAGTGTATAATAACCGCGAAGGCATCAGAAATTATTAGTTGAAAACTGTACCACAGTATAATATAGGTATCTACATGACGAAATATACAACACATTATTACACAATCAGGTAACAATCGCGTAACTTATACAATTATAAACGTTTCAGAAACGTAAAACAAAACACGGGCGCACCTTGCAAAACAGAGTCAGAAAGCTCATAAGTCTGAGGGAATTTGGAACAAAGTTGTATGGCAATGTCTCCAACACGTTTCCAACTTTAACTAAAGAGTTAAAACTTCACCAGTTGCATAGTGAGAGTAAATACAATACAAACTTGTAAGTTCTCCTTTCAGATTCCAAGTTTTACTTCGCTTAATTAATGTGGTGAATTGTCAGGTGTGCGAAATTATTCTCATAGTACAGGGATCAAAATATGCATGTTCTTTTAATTTTCATCGCTGAAATTCGGTTATAATATAACTTTATATTTATTTATTTATTTGCGCTTTATTGCACAAAAAAAAATGTGGAATGAATTAAAAAAAAAAAAAATCTTAGCGCTTACAGTTGCCTTGATATATTATCATTAATTAAGTCAGCTTCTCCTTTCACATTTAAACAATCATGTTTAATAGAACTATATGCGTGTTAAAACGCACGTCGTGGCGTAAAAAAATAACTTACATGCTCGTTTATACATCTATAATAACTGTATTAGTTTCAGTAACTCACCACTAAAGCCATCTGTCTTTCTGACTGCGAAACGGTAATGGGTAAGAGACTAATTAACAGCTAATGGATTCTTAGGTACGAAATGTATCCTTATAGCCTTAATAGGTTGTTAATGGGCATTATGGTGGGCGGAAGATAGACCTAAAATAATTTCCGTGATTTTGTTTTTGTATTTATGATGCCTTTACAACCTCGAAGGACCTCGTTGGATTAATACAACTAAAACGGATTTAACTCGCGTATTTTATTTATTTATTTTATTTGCTGACGTTTCGAAAACTTTACAGTTCTAATACGCGATACGCGAGTTGAGTCTGTTATAGTTTGTTTTATTCTGACATGTACGCTCAAAGTCAATAGGTTGTACCGTAGTAAAAGAAAAAAAGAATAAACACACATAAATACAAGACATCCAAAATTTACGCCTAGTTGATCGGATATCTGCCCCTAGCAGGATTGGAACTAGTAACCCTTGTTTTCATATATTAGAATAATAATATGATATTGGCTGATGTACCTAATCTTTTTCATATAGAAGATATTTTAAGCATAGATGTCACTTTAACATCCCTACTATCCCTACTTCCCTACTAATATTATAAATGCGAAAGTAACTCTGTCTGTCTGTCTGTTTGTTACGCTTTCACGATAAAACTACTGGCCGATTTAAATGAAATTTGGTACAAAGAATGTCTGGAGCCTGAGAAAGAACATAGGCTACTTTTTAACCGACTGCAAAAAACGAAGAGCTCCACGCGGAAAAAGTCGCGGGCAGAAGCTAGTTACCAATAAACGATCTAGCTAAGCTAGTATGCAATCGCGTGCAGTGAGGGGAACGTAAGTATGGCGCTAGGGTAGGCATTTCATACATTAGTGACACTGTGCCTATATGGAATACACGCCCTTGCTATTATGTAATCCTAGTTTTTTCATTACCATAGTCCGGGATATTAAACCGACAGTTTGTCAAAATAATTCAAAATTTTCGAAATACATCATGGAAAGGATTATATTTTACACTTTACTGAAAATGTATGAACCACTGATTGCATGGCAAAAATCGATTCCCAATTTCACAACAATGACCTTTTGGGTCATTCAGTTCACAAGTGAATAGTGCATTGAACAAAATAATCGAGTAATATTTGATCGCGTTTTCCATTTATGCGTCAGTGCGTTACGAATAGGGTTGCCAACTATACTGTTAAAAACAGTAGGTATTATACTATAACTAGCTGTACCCGCGACTTTGTCCACGTGGAATTGTTATTCTTCATATAGTGTTGCGAACTCCTTGCTGTGTGTGTATATAGTTTTATAGTTTTACTTTTATTGGCTATTGCCCTTTTTTATAAATCGATTGCTTTTGTATTGTCACTCAGTTAGTTTAGTTTTTGATTTGATTGTGTTCTGATATTGTGTTGTACTGTTCGTTGTAAAGTTACCTAATTAAATTCCATTATTATTCCTTTATCCTATTGTTTACTTACAGTCCATTACTCACCAACATATAGGCTTCATATTTTCCCCGTTTTTTACACATTTTCCACGTTTTCTTCGCTCCTATTGGTCGCAGCGTGATGTTATATTAAAGCCTTTCTCGATAAATGGTCTATCCAACAAAAAAAGTTTTTTTCAATTCCGACCAGTAGTTCCTGAGATTAGCGCGTTCAAACAAACAAACAAAGTCTTATAATAAGTATAGATAATTTCAGCTGATGCCTTCGCGGTTATTATACATTGGAATGAAACAACTTTAACGGATTTTACTCGCGTATTTTATTTTATTGGCTGACGTTTCGGAGCCTTTACAGATTCCATAATCGTAGCACGACTGAGCTGACAATACTGAGCTGACTTTAGCATAAGACTATATAAAAATATAATCGCGAGTAAAATCCGTGAAAGTTGTTTTAGTCCAATGTATAACCGCATTACGAAGGCATCAGAAATTATTACAGTATTATACTGTTCTTCAATACATTTTACTTTTTACTGTTAAACAAAAATGGAGTATAAAAAATACTGTTTTTTGCATTACAATTTTACTGTATACATGTGAGACTTAGACGTTCACACAATTTTATTTAGTTAGAGCTCAGTGTTCACAACCCATTTTATTTTTCTAAACTGTTAAATTTGTTTTCTCACACCTTTACTTTATTTCTTGTAAAAAAGTTGGCAACCCTAGTTACGATCGATTTGGGATTGTGAATCCGTTTTGATCAGAGAGTTTCTTAATTACGACCTGTTTGACAATATATAAGTACTCATTTGAGAGCTGTAAAGTACATGTACCTAAGCCTATTGATAATCAGATTTTAAGAGTTATTAATAAGCGGCCCGCCCCGGCTTCGCCCGGATCCCTTTTTCATAGCCTATGTCACTCGGGAATAATGTAGCTTCCCAACAGTGAAAGAATTTTTCAAATCGGACCAGCCGTTTTGGAGCATATTCTATCGAAACAAACAAACCTTTCCTCTTTATAATATTAGTATAGAAGTATAGATAATATTATTATAGACGAGCGTATTGATGTTCAGATTTTACAATTTTCGTCTTAATTTTTGACGGCCTTTTGGTCTAGTGGTCTGAGGCCCAGACTACGAAACCGGAGGTTGCGGGTTGGAATCTTGCTAAGGGCAGATGTCAATATGTCGAGCACTGGCTTATTTGAATCTTAAATCAAATAACAATTCCGACTGAGGCATTTTTAAACTTTATATTTGCGAATGCGAAACGCTAAAGCTTAAAAAAATCCAGTCGAAATTGTAATTTGATTTCGAATAAGTTTGAGATATATGCATGAATTGCAGCCAACATAAAGCACACTTGATTTGCTTTTTGCACGTTGCCTCGCTGGTAAATGAACTTTTTTAATTACATTTCCACTTTATTACCTACCAAAAAAGTATTACACTGCGCCATAAAAATCAACGGATGTTAAAACGATTTTTTGTTTAATTTTATGATAAAACATTTTTGATGCTGTTATCAGCTCAGTTTGCTACGAATATGGGTTATGGGTACCTACTTAAAGTTTACAAAACGTCAGCAAATATTATAAACTACGCAATTATAATAGATATATTATATAGTTGTTAAATTTCATTGTGTAATAATCGCGTTTCTGATGATTCTAAGTTATTACACATTGGAATGAAACAACTATTACCGGGCTTAACTCGCGTATTTTTATTTTATTTTATTAGCTGACGTTTCGGATTCTTTACAGTTTCCATAATCGTAGCACGACTGAGCTAACAATAGTCTAACGCTAAAAAAAAATGTATTTAACTAGCGATTATCATTTTATTGGTGCATAGTTGTTTCATTCCAATGTGTAATAACCGCGAATGCATCAACAATACCTACATCTCCTCTAAACATAATAATTTCTGATGTCTTCGCGGTTATTATACACTTTAGCATAAGACTATTGTCAGCTCAGTCGTGCTACGATTATGGAATCTGTAGACTCAATAAAATCATCAAGAGCCATTAAAATAAAATACGCGAGTTTAAAGTTAAAGTTGTTTCATTCCAACGTCTAAACAGTTAAAAGGAGAAAAACCAACATCAAATTTCACCTTAAACTCAAAGAAATAACTATTTACAACAAAGTCAACCTTTTATTAAGGGAAGAGAAACAAGCTGCCATTGTAAAAACACATTTGGGTTTCAAACGACCATTTTCGGTGTAAAATTGGTCGTAAAATACCTTTTATGAGGGACAGATTGGACAATGTTCGTTAGTCGAAGCTTTTTGAGTGAAATTAAATATATTTTGCTTCAGGTCTTGGCGTGAGGTGAGTTTATGAAAATGGTTGTGTACTCTTTATTGTTCTAAAATGATGTATAACGTGTTTCATGGTTTATTAGAATTCAAAATATTAAATACTAGCTTCTGCCCGCGACTTCATCTGTGCACGATAAACACCCCCGTCTTACCTCTTAAGGGGGTGAACTTTTAAAAATCCTTTTTAGTGCACCCTACGTTATAATAGGAACCCCGGTGCTAAATTTAAAGTTTTCAACCCTTATAGTTTAGGCCCTGCGTTGATAATATGTCAGTTATTACTTAATAACTGACATATTACTTTATATTATTATAGGTACTTACCTAAGCTCCTTCTTTTATATATTATTACATAGATTAGAATCATTCACTATCGACTTTCGCCGGATCCCTAATTTTGTTTTTAAATAGTACATTACGCACCGAGGCCAGTAAAATACAAAATGTCTCAGATCACGTCATGTAATTGTCGTCCGAGACGAAGCCTAGGTTGACAAAAATGTGATCAAAGGCTTTTTTATTTTACTGGCCGAGGTCAGTATACTATTTTTCTGTTCGACGAAGCCAGAAAGCGTCAATTTCATTTAGCGCAGCGGCCAGAAAGTTGGCGCTTTCCGGCCGGAGGACAGAAAAATATATTATTATATGGCCTGTGTCACTTGCGAATAATGTAGCTTCCCAACAGTGAATTTAAGAGAAAGAATTTTTCAAATAGTTCCAGTCGATTTGGAGCCTATTCAATCCAAACAAACAAACCTTTCCCTTTTTATTATATAAGTATAGATATAGGTAAATAGATATAGATTAGTACAGATTATATAGATTAGACTCATTCGCTATCAACTTCTACTTCAAAAACCAGTAAAATACAAACTGCTATCAACTTTGTTTAATTATAAGTGGCGGTAGTCGTTTGTTTCATTTTCTCCCCTCAAACGTCATAAAGGTAGTAAGTAAGTATGTAACTCACATGTACTTACTGCGTTTAGCTAGCAGGCTCTCTCATCTCAGATATTATCTCAAAGGCTCATTTAACGTCCTGTATTTAATTCCTACGTTTAATTGAAACACGCACTCGTCACGTGACCTGCGTGAATAATCTTCAGCTATAAAAGGAGCACCCGCCATGAATAATAAGTTTAAAAACAGACTTATTATTTTTGACAGAACAAAAATCACGCTCGAAATTGTCTATGGGCGTTCTAAAAACAAATGGATTATTTTTAAATGGAGTTTGTTCTTAATTATTCTTTTTTTGGTTTTGTTTTTTTTTAATTGCCAGTTATTCTGGTAATAGTAAGTCATTTTTAATTTATACGGCTGCCATCAATTTTGTACCGAGAAGTTTTCTATTTAAAAATCTTATTTACATTTTGAAGTTTATTAAATGAAATGTTGGTGCTGTTCAGACATTTATGAATGTTAGTGGTTCTTAATTAGTACTGATGCCTTCGTGGTTATTACACATTGGAATGAAACAACTCCGTCAAATAATATAAACTTAGATATTAGCTTAGTAAATAATATTAAGCAAATTAAATGGATTAAGTATATTTTTTTTATTTGCATCTATGTATAGGTACTTACATGAAACCTCATTTTGTACCCCAGTCTTGGATGTCGTATAATAATATATATGTATGTTTATATTATAAGTTGTCTAGTAAAATAGCACAAACTGTACTTATTTTAGGGTAGATCAATTGGTGTGAATTGTTCATAGATATTTTAAATATATTAAAATTTAGAAGCACACTATCGTTTTATAGCATTTAAATTTTAAATACAACAATATAGTAGAAAATTTATATACGACAAAGTCCAACTGAGAAAAACATAATCATTTCCATATAAATTCTAACAAAAATGGCGGCACAATCTTATTTTACGACACAAACTTACCCCGGGGCAACCGATATACATTTCCATTAACATGTTCGATGATCGAATTATCAACACACGTAGATCAGAAGTGGATTCCCCGAAGTTACCCGGAGTTACCCAGAGTTACCCCCGTATCCGAAGTTCCCCCGACTTTGCGGAAAAACGAAAACAATGTAAAAAGGTTTGACGTGTATCCAATACTAAACTCAGGACTATAAATAGCCTGTCCCGTAAAAAGTGCTTCAAGTTTTTAATTAATATACATTTCCATTAACAGGTTCAATGATCGAATTATCAACACACGTAGATCAGAAGTGGATTCCCCGAAGTTACCCGCAGTTACCCGGAGTTGCCCCCGTGTACTCAAAGTTCCCCCAACTTGGGGGAAAAAGAGAAAACAATGCAAAAAGGTTTGACGTGTAGCCAATTCTAAAGTCAGGACTTTAAATAGCCTGTCCCATAAAAAGTGCTTCAAGTTTTTAATTAAAATACATTTCCATTAACAGGTTCAATGATCGAATTATCAACACACGTAGATCAGAAGTGGATTCCCCGAAGTTACCCGGAGTTACCCAGAGTTACCCGTAGTTGTCTCTACGTACCCAAAGTTCCCCCAACTTGGGGGAAAAAACGAAAACAATGCAAAAAGGTTTGACGTGTAGCCAATACTAAACTCAGGACTTTAAATAGCCTGTCCCGTGAAAAAAGTGCTTCAAGTTTTTAATTAAAAACTTCGCGGGTAAGTTGTTTTGTTTAAGGTTCTGAATAATTACCGATAGGTCGGGGCGGAAGTTTACGAAGGCTTTGATTGTCTGTTGTTTGCTTAGTAATTGCTTCGAAGAACTACCTTTCATCCCTACTAATATTATAAATGCGAAAGTAAGTCTGTCTGTCTGTCTGTCTGTCTGTCTGTTACGCTTTCACGCTAAAACTACTGGACCGATTTAAATGAAATTTGGTACAAAGAAAGTCTGGAGCCTGAGAAAGGACATAGGCTACTTTTTAACCGACTGCAAAAAAGGAGGAGTTCCACGCAGACGAAGTCGCGGGCAGAAGCTATAACATAATAAATTTGAATGAAACAACTGTGAACGGATTTAACTCGCGTATTTTATTTTATTTTCTTTGCTGACATTTTGGATTATTCACAGATTCTGTAATCGTAGCATGGCTGAGCTGACAATCATTAATGTTTAAATACATTCATAGTTGTTTTATTTCAATGTGTAATAACCGTGAAGGCATCAGAA
This sequence comes from Polylopha cassiicola, assembly GCA_038024825.1. Lineage (NCBI taxonomy): Eukaryota > Metazoa > Arthropoda > Insecta > Lepidoptera > Tortricidae > Polylopha > Polylopha cassiicola. Next base: position 1,759,637 of record CP149053.1, on the reverse strand, counting down.
ATTATTTTAACAAAAAAATATTTCTGATGCTTTCACGGTTTTGCGAGATAATCTAAATAAAACAACTATAAACTATTTAATTCGCATATTTAAAGTTGTTTCTTTCCAATGCTTAATAACCGTGAAGGCATCAGAAATTATTGAATAAAAGAAATTCACGTATCTATAAAATATTATTAGCCATAATATGTGGTAGGAACGACAGGGGCGGCCATTACAATAAAGTATGACGTCACCAACAACCACAATATATTTTCTACGAGAACCCTGAAACATATAAAAATATCAGGTATAAATACATATGGGAATGAAAGACATTATATATCCTACAAATAATATATTGGAGACTACTTCTCGAATATAAATATTTTTTAAATCTCAAAATATTATAAGTAATTTCTGATGTCTTCGCGGTTATTACACTTCAGAATGAAACGACTGTACGTACTTTAGCGTTAGAAAGTAAGACTTGTCAGCTCAATCGTGCTACGATTATGGAAACTGTAAAGATTCCGAAACCTCAGCCAATAAAATAAAATACGCGAGTTAAATCCGTTCATAGTTGTTTCATTCCAATCTCGTAATATGTTTTTTCTCAAACATGCAATGAAATATCGTCCTTACGTGCGTCAAAACACGCCAGGAAATATATCATTCCTGGCCTAGGCCGGGAAGTAATTTCTTTTTAATTTGAATATCAACATGGCGTTGATCTTCATAAACAGTTTAAGCAACCGTTTTTTTTTTAATAAGTTAGAACTTTATTGTACCAAAAATATTCGCGTTAATGCCTATATTATACACGAACAGAGAATAAAAAAAGAATCTGTATTATTAGATTAATTCCAATTTTATACTTGTCATGATTTTTAAAAAGTATTGTTATTTGTTTAGTTTTCTGGTATATTTAAGTTACGAATGGCAACATTCGCGCTGATCTATGATTGGCTATTGTATATTTTGACCAATGGCGGACGAGCGAGCGTGGCCAATCAGCGGCGAGCAGCAATCAGAGCTGTCATGGTAGAAGACGCGGGAACGAAAAAGGAGATGGCTGTCTTTGGACAAATATTGTAAAATGAATTCGCAATGTTTAGAGGTTGGAGGTTAACGGCCTGTTCAAGACTTATACGCTAATACGATTGATAACTAGAAGTTGTTAAGTAAAGGGATTTACTGGTACATGTTAGAAGTTGTGATTCTCAAGAACGGAATAAAGTAATCAAGTTGTATTTGGTGTAAAAAAATAAAAAAATCAAGTGTAATTTATTTTATTTGAATGTTGTATTTATTTATTTCATTGCATTACTTTGAGAAAAGCACTATACATGCCTAGCCGGGAAGGGGCTTGCAAGCCTCGTAACAATATCCGGCCTCCCTTCGGTCGGCCGTCTATACTGTATACTCGGCTCGCAAGCCCTCACTTCCCTGCGCCTGCAGTAATGTACTATTGTTGTTAGCGCTGTGTGTGTGTTTACTTTTTTGTAGGACTACTTTGCTTGTTGAGGCTGTGTGTGTGTGAGTGTGTGTATATATATGTGTGTTTTATAGAAGTTAGTTTTTGTTAGCGCTGTGTTTGTGCGTATGCGTGTGTGTATATAATTATGTGTGTTTTATAGAATTACTTTGCTTGTTGAGGCTGTGTGTGTGTGAGTGTGTGTATATAATAATATGTGTGTTTTATGGAAGTAAGTTTTTGTTAGCGCTGTGTTTGTGCGTATGCGTGTGTGTATATAATTATGTGTGTTTTATAGAACTACTTTGCTTGTTGGGGCTGTGTGTGTGTGTGTGTGTTTCCTCCTGGAAGCAATGTTTTGTATGTCAGATAATAAACAGAAGTTTATATTAATAACGCAGTCGTGAAACATCATAAAGTAGTTTCCGTACATTTCCTATCCAGCTAAAATGCAAATAGTTTTTATTCCCCGCATTTGTTTAACTTAATTTGCATATCATAGTTTGCATATAAATTTGTTTTCTCTTAATTAACATTTGACACGTTTCTGACCACTCTCTTGTGGTTTGGTTTATTAAGGTTTATTTGATATCTGTATATTTTTGTAAATAATAATATATTTATTAAAAGTGCTACAGAACAGCTGTGTAGGTGCTTACTTGTGGGTATATAGGTGACATAATAAACTCAATTTCATAAGGTATTCTATACTCAGTTAACCATATTAAAAAAATAATAAGTACAGATAAGAAAAGTAAATTTTACCAACATAATTTATAGTATTTCTAAAAATGTTTATTTATTATACCTACTCGTATATATACTTACAGTTTTTTTTTAAATAAAGAAGAACAACAAATTTTATCTTTTCTCAGTCGAACAGTAAATGGCAATGTTAATCTATTCAAAAGTTCGGGAGTGGGGGCTTGTGACGTCACGTTATAATACAATTTATGTCATTACGTGACGTCACGAGACAATTCCAAACTTCTGAAGCGCTTATCTTCGTTCGATTGAGAAAATAAAAAATAGGTAAGTACGTAATAATTTATGATACCTACACGTTATTATACATTGAAATGAAACAACGTGTAGACGGATTTAACTCGCGTATTTTATATTATTGGCTGACGTTTCGGAGCCATAATCGTAGCACGACTGGGGCCCTAGACAAGTGCCCAACGTTCAACGTTAACGTTAAACGTTAGCACCAAAATGTATGGAATTTGACATCCGCGAACGACTGTCACGTACGTCACAAATGTCAAATCCCATACATTTTGGTGCTAACGTTCAACGTTAACGTTAAACGTTAGCACCAAAATGTATGGAATTTGACATCCGCGAACGACAGTCACGTACGTCACAAATGTCAAATCCCATACATTTTGGTGCTAACGTTTAAAGTTAACGTTGAACGTTGGGCACTTGTCTAGCCCCCCTGGGCTGACAATAGTCTTATGCTAAATATTTTACACGAGTTAAATCTATCTAAAGTTGTTTTCATTCAAATAGGTACGTGTAATATTTTTCGGTAATTCATATATTTGATAGACTACAATAACAGTCGTTATGCCTATTGCAAGTTGATTTATTACATAAATGTTAAATTCAAAGAATTTCATAGCAATTTAGAAAAGTAACCATTTTGTTTTTGGAAACAAAATAAATAAAAATGAACGCGAAACCGATCAGATAGGTACAACTGAATTTCTAAAAAGCGTCCAATGGAGTTTTGTTTCATTTATAAAACACTACAAACGTTCGTTTCAATTGATTTTTAGGGTTCCGTCGTTGTGAAGGGAATTGAAGAATTTTTCATGTACCTTTTTATAACAAATAACGATAAGTTTGTCTGTCTGTTACGCTTTCACGCTAAAACTACTGGACCGATTTAAATGAAATTTGGTACCTAAGAAGAAAGTTTGGAGCCTGAGAAAGACATAGGCTACTTTTTAACCGACGGCAAAAAAGGAGGAGTTCCACGCGGACGAAGTCGCGGGCAGAAGCTAGTTTTTTATATAACTTTTTATAAACAAACATGATACGTTTTGACTTTTGTCATATTTACACACCTACTGTTTTAAATTCTTGTATTGCGTTTTGTTAACAAAATGGCGATTTTTATGAAATTTTGTGTGCGAGTAGGTATTTGGTGTGTAAGAATCAGTCAACATCTATTTTTCAACCCCTAAATGTGGTGGTCCATTTGAAATCTTTTTTTTGACTAAGCTTTTTGTTTTTTTTTTTCAATTCCCTAAATGTTAACGATAGTCCATCTAAAATTTTTTTTAGACCATGTTTTTTTTTCGTGACTCAGCATTGAATTGCGTTCTTATGATAACTAGTCACAGCAGACGTCGTCCTGCCCTTTCAATTGTATTGTCAGTTTCCTCTCACAAACTGCCAATCATTTTTTGTACCTACCTATTAAATTGTAAAAGATAATTTTGATCAAAGTTATATTATATTACTACTAGCGGCCCTGACAGACGTCGTCCTGCCCGTCCGATTGTTTCGTCAAAGATCTGTCAAAGTCTTCTAACTGTCACTTAATGAATAGTAATTGTTCATAAGGCTTCATATTTTCCCCGTTTTTTACACATTTTCCACTGTTTCTTCGCTCCTATTGGTCGCAGCGTGATGTTATATAGCCTAAAGCCTTCCTCGATAAATGGTCTATCCAACAAAAAAAGAATTTCTGAATTCGAACCAGTAGTTCCTGAGATTAGCGCGTTCAAACAAACAAACAAACAAACAAACAAACTCTTCAGCTTTATAATATTAGTATAGATTAGGTACGTTTTTAAAATATTCTTTTATACCTAGGTATAAAAATCTTGTCCCGACAATAAATGAAAAAAAGAACCCAAGACTTCAGAAGTTACGTACGATTTATTTTAAGGTAGGTATATATTATTATATATAATTATATTTGACGACTAAAGAGAAAAATTATAATATTGACATTTGTAAAATTCTAAAATAGTTTTAATTTTATTTGTTATGTGTGTTTATTTTATAATGTAAAATTTTGACGATCTCACTATGAGTGCATATAATATGACATAATGTGTAATTATAATGTATGTAATAATGAGAAATAAATAAATCTAATCTAATCTATAGTTATATAGATGGTACCTACGGAACACTGCGTGCGTGAGTCCGACTCGCACTTGACCGGTTTTTTTCCCCATGTACCGATCCGATTGCGGCTGGCACTTTTTGAATGTATTTCCATAAATCTTTATAATGGGCATTTATTGGGAAAACCGATTTCGAATTAGGAATACTTGGAATACGTTTACGTGAATTTACATTTTGCAGCCAAAAAACGTTAATTTCCTCCAAATAATTTATGAACAGAAAAGTTCGGTACGAAATATTGATGTTTTTTTTTTATGGATGATTAATAAGCGATTTTCGTTTGAACCGCTGCCAAATGATGTTTTGAATGAAGTTATTTTGTACTTGAAATGAAAATGTTTCTTTTGTTTGAAATGAAATATGAATTAAATTGGCGCGTGAGTGCATATTTTTTTTAATGTCTTTTTATAATATTTCAAAATTAAAAATACATTTTAAAAGTAATTTAGGAAATTAAGTTAGATGAACATAAATTAATAGACCCTGTTTGAACTACTTACTGAAAAAAAAACAGTGATTGGAATATTTTATAATTAATAACACAAAATATAATCATTTCTGATGCCTTCGCGGTCTATAGTCAGCTACGAATATGAGAACTGCAATGTTGTTGAAACGTCAGCCAATACGCGAGTTAAATATGTTTCATCCCAATAGAAAATAAGCTTCTTAATACCATAACCATTATTTATAATCTGCATATTTTTAGTTATTCTCTAATAACTTTAAATATTTTCATGGTTATTAGACATTGGAATGAAAAAACTATAAACGGATTTAACTCGCGTATTTTATTTTATAGGCTGACGTTTCAAAACCTTACAGTTTCCATAATCGTAGCACGACTGAGCTGACAATAGTCTAATGCTAAAGTTACTTTCTTTCCAATGGGTTTAACTCGATTGATTTAATCGAGTGTAATCATTATAACTACCTAATTGTTTTATTCCAACATCCTATTTTCCTAGTCCGTTTATTACATTTTCCTTTTAACCCTTGTTAATCCACTAATAATAAGGCAGTAAAGTTTCTTGTTCCGTGAGTGGTTACATCAACGAGAATCCCATTTGTAGCATGATTCAAATGAAACGTACAGATACTAATTACGAAGAGGTCACGCGATCTTATCACACGCTAGCTGAGAGATTTTATGAGAATTCTCAAAGGATAGAAAGAAATATAATTTACTAGCTTCTGCCCGCGACTTAGTCCGCTTGGAACTCCTCCTTTTTTGCAGTCGGTTAAAAAGTAGCCTATGTCCTTTCTCAGGCTCCAGACTATCTTTGTACCAAATTTCATTTAAATCGGTTCAGTAGTTTTAGCGTGAAAGCGTAACAGACAGACAGACAGACAGACAGACAGACAGACAGAGTTACTTTCGCATTTATAATATTAGTAGGGATTTAAAACATAGGACCTTTACAATCTATATGCCAACAGACAAAAGTACAAGGCGTAGACAACCTTAACGTTGACTCCAAAAGGTATGGGATTTGACATCATCGAACGACTGTCCCAAATGTTTGCGAATGTCAAATCCCATACATTTTGGTCGTTTCGTTTAACGTTAACGTTGAACGTTGGCACCTTGTCTACGCCCCAAGCACATGTAAAAAGAACAAAGTAAGGTTGATTAAAAAAAAAGGAAAAAAAAACAACATAAATATCATAATAATTTCTGATGCCTTCGTGGCAGTTCGTGGTTATTACAGAATGAAACAACTATTAGCGGATTTAACCCGCGTATTTTATTTTATTTGCTTACGTTTCGGATTCATTATAGTTTCCATAATCGTAGCACGACTGAGCTAACAATGGACTAACGCTAAAATGCAACGCTATCTCGTTTTTGCTCTTTGTTTTCTCGTCTTAAAGAATAATACCGTTTCTCGTATTCTTGAATAAAAGTACTCTCAGTGTAATACTGTTTGCAAGTAGGTACATTTAGTTTTGAAATATTATTATATTGGACTTGGAATGGAAAAATTTTTAGACGGATTTAACTCGCGTGTTTTATTTTATTTGTTGACGTTTCGGATTTTTTACAGGTTCCATAATAGTAGCACGACAGAGCTGACAATAGTCTAACGCTAAAGTAATTTGAACAGTTATGCAAACTACCTTAGTACTAAAATAAAAAAAAAATACCCGAGTTAAGTCCGTTAATAGTTCTTTCATTCCAATTTTAATTTATCTCCTTAAAATATACATTGGAGTCTACACTGTTTTAAAAATATTCTGAGGTGTATTACCAATATTTATTATAATATATATTCATAATTATGTTTTTCATCGAAATAAGTCCATTGCTAAACTATCCACACGCTTTTAGCGGATACCAAGAATTGCAATAAATTTCAGAATGTCTGTCGATGTTAATTAAAATTGCAACTAAAACAAATTGGAAAAAAATATGGATTTTAATTTCAACACCGATGGAATCGGTAGTCAATAATATAAACAAGTTGGAGTTGAACTCGCTTACGAGGGATAACGTACTATCAAATCCTATCAAAAACAGTCTGTAAAAAACTAACCAAGCCTCAATAAAGCTGTTTGTTTATCTCTAAAAAGTAATGAAATCTAGACAAAGTCGTGCCAAGTATAAGGTTTCTCGATGCGATTTTTTATTATTATAGTTAATGTTGTGTAACTTGGCCGTTGAACATTCTTGTAGCCTATTTTCTCGCTTATCAAAATATATAGGTAGTACCTAAAGAATTTTCAACATCTATACTAATATTATAAAGCTGAAGAGTTTGTTTGTTTGATTGTTTGTTTTTTTGAACGCGCTAATCTCAGGAACTACTGGTTCAAATTCAAAAATTCTTTTTTTGTTGGATAGACCATTTATAGAGGAAGGCTTTAAGCTATATAACATCATGAAGAATTACTATTTCACGGGGACGATGTCGCGGGCCCATCTAGTTAACTATAATAATAAAGATAGGGTCCTGTTTTTTAAGTAGGTACAAAAACAGGTAAAAGTGGGTACCCCAGAAATGTAATAAATGTAAGATTTCTGCTATTACAGGAAAGAAGTAATAAACTAAAGAATCCAAACATTTCTATTAGCCATAAATTTTCTAAGAACAAACCTGGTCTCAAGCTATTGGAAATAATGCAGGGGAGCGATAAATCGGACTTACTCTAGGCTGAGATCAAAGGCTTTCCACAATGGATCTTTTAATTTTAAACTTTCAAGATCTTAGTGGGTAAATCTTATTTATATACAAGTAGCTAAATAAATAATCATAAATTGTGTATTAATAATTTTCGCATTGGAATGAAACAACTATTAAAGGATTTTATTTTATTTACTGAGGTTTCGGATTCTTTACAGTTTCCATAATCGTAGCATGACTGAGCTGACAATAGCCTAACGTTAAAGCTACTTTAGCGTTAGACTGTTTCTGATGCCTTCGCGGTTATTATACATTGGAATAAAACAACTATTGACGAACACTATACTATTGTCAACTCAGTAGTGCTACGATTATAGAATCTGCAAAGGCACCGAAACGTCAGCCAATAAAATAAAATATGCGAGTTAAATCCGTCTGTAGTTGTTTCATTCCAATGTGAATTACTAGCCATTGCCCTCGACTCTATCCGCGTGGAAATAGTAATTACGGCAAGTAAAAGTAGCTTATATCCTAAGCTTTCTTAGGCTCTAGACTATCTGTGTACCAATTTCATTTAAATCGGTTCCGTACTTTTAGCGTGAAAGCGAGACAAACAGCTACTTTCGCTTTTTTAACAGGATTACGATTAACTATGTGCTTTTTAACCGAAATAAAAAAATGAGGTTCTCATTTCATCTGTAGGTATGTATTACATTTTTTTTAAGTAATTTCACCGATGTTTCCATGACTGAATTTATTTACGACATAAAGAAAATTTTATATCAACTTCACATATTTATTTCCTGAAATGGCATTTTCATTTCATTGTTTTATTTCGTGCAGAATTTTTATTATCGTTTAAAAATCGCTGTCCACAGCAAGATCTTTAAGGAAAAGCTGATGCTTTATAGTTTATGACCTGGTTTATGATCAGATGTATCGATTAAAACTATAAAATTAAATTTATGACAAATTTTACGACTGTCCGATATTTCATTTTCAAGAAATTTTTATTAAACATAGTTATTGGGAGTTTAAATTTTTATGTTGTCTTTGGTGAATATAATAAATATGATCTCGTAAAGATTAAAGCAGTCTTTGAAAAGCATATCAACTAAATAAAATAGTACTTATTTTAGTAAGACAATATTATCACTATTGTACTTATGTACCTACTTCCTATTTCAAAAATGACTGTTTCTTTAATCTCGAGATCTAACCAATTGGTAACTAATTAGTTACAGTGAAAGCATAATTATATACCTAATAATATAATAATGTAAAGGTGGAGTGACGATTTGCGTAAGATGGCTGGCAGGAGCTGGATGCGAGCAGCCGAATATCTATCGAGCACAGTGGCGTACAACTGCAGAGGCCTATGTCCAGCAGTGGACTGCGATAGGCTGATGATGATGATAAATATAAATATTCTTTTATTGTAACTAATTGGTTAAATATGATTTTTTGGTATAAAATGTTAAAAACTAAAGTATTAAACGAAACGTTTGGCAAAGGTGAGGGCAAAAGATCTTGAGTTTATTTTTAGCCAAAAGTTTTTTGCAAAAGGTCAGTTTTGTTTATCTCGCCGAACGTCCCGCCACGTACTTTACACTAATTGTAAAATTGAATTCACAAAATTAATGTCTCGAAAACAAACCTAGTAATCGAAGCTGACGATGGAAAACAAACTGGTTCGAACGCTTATCAAATTAAATTGAAATGATTTCAAAACTTCACTTTCCGTTGTAGGTAAATCAATTTGCAAAATGAAAAAAATGCATTATATTTTGTCATACTTTCGTAACAGTCTGTTTTCATAAATATCAAATAGGAATAACTGAACTGAAAATAACAACAGGAAAAAAAATCAAAATATTCATTAATTTATTCAAACAAAGGATTTTGTAGCACAACTGTTAATAATTTATATTGAAGTTGATTTTACATTATAATTTCTGATGCTTTCACGGTTATTACACGTTGGAATAAAATAAGTGTAACGGGTTTAGCTTGCGTATTTTATTTCTCGTTAACAACTATCGTTAGCTCAGTTGATTACGAATATGGGAACTGTAGTTTTCCTAACGTCATCATACGAAATAAAATAGGCGATAACTTTTTTTCTGCAAAAAAAATATAATCCGCGAACTAAATCAGTTATAGGTACTTGTTTCATTCTAATGCATAATACGCAAGTCAAATCGGTTATGGTTGTTTTATTCTAATACAAAATACGCGAGTTAAATCCATTAATAATAGTTGTTTCATTCCAAAGGTTAAGAGGAGGTTTATAAAAAAATTGTATTATTTTATTCTTGAACATCATTCTAGGGAATCAAAATAATTCAAGCAATGATTACTCTCCTTAATGTTAGTGAAAGCGTAATCACTGGACCCTTGCATTAGAGCAATTACGGAAACAAGGCTTTACATCAAAATTCCAAATTACTGGGCGTAGATGGGCGGGTACGGTGAACTTGCGTAATTTGTACCCTTTAAGGAAATCGCCAGGTTCTTTTGAATAAATTACAAGATAACATGAAAAATTTTGATGCCCTTACCGCTGTTACACGTCGGAATGAAACAACTATAAATGGATTTAAGTCGTCGCATATTTCATTTTATTGGCTGACAGATAGCAATAGAGTTGAACTGAATTAAAAAAAAAAAATGAAAAATTTTGTCCTATATTTGAAATAAAAAAATTTGGTGTGGAGTCCACCCTTACTATTTAAAGGTATGAAATCGTTTATTCATTTACCACTTTTTTGTACCTTCGACATTGTCTTAATTATAATTAGTTGTGTTCCGTAAACATTAAATTCTGAATAATATTATGATTTCATAATTCAATTTCACTTTCGTAATTATTTTAACGCACATTATATTATAGTTGATACTTATATATAAAACTTCATGCACTTTTCAGCCCCTAATTAGGGGTTTATATGAGCGCAATCTACGGCTTAAAATTTTAATCCCAAATTACAACGTAAGGAGGGTATTCATGAAATCACATTTATCAAAACTTGAAAATTACCCCCTAATTTAACCTGTTGGCAGCCCCTCGGGTAATCGATACCTACGAGGGTTAATTATAAAACTTTAATTATTAAAGCTCATAACTAATTTATTTGTGCATAATTCTGATTAGTTCTAAATTTGTTAATTGGTTTAGAAGACTGGTGTGTTGTTGAGGTCAGCGACTTTGTATGTTTAATAATACCTAAAGATGTATAAGGTAAATACTAGTTGACCTGATTTCTTTTTTTATATTGGAATGAAACAACTATAAACGGATTTAACTCACGTATTTTATTGTATTGACTGACGCTTCGAAGCTTTTACAGATTCCATAATCGTAGACTAAGCTGACAATAGTCTTATGCTAAATGCCAGTTAAATCCGTCTGTAGTTGTTTCATTCCAATGTATAATAACCGCGAAGGCATCAGAAATTATTTTGTTTTTCATTGGAATGAAACAACCTTAACGAACTTAACTCGCGTATTTTATTTTTATTGGCTGACGTTTCGGAGCCTTTACAGATTCCATAATCGTAGCACGACTGAGCTGACAATAGTCTTATGCTAAAGTCTTATACTATTGTCAGCTCAGTCATGCTACGATTATAAAATCTGTTCAAATAATGTAAACTAATTATTCTGCTGAAGTTTTTGCAACGGTTCTTCTTAGTCATGATATTTGTTTTAAAACGCTAGTAAACTTAATTATGCGATGTATAAAATTACTTTTTAACGTCTACTAATAAAGTCTTTGATTAAAAATAGCCTACATCGTCAGTATGAATTAACAGACTACGGATATAAACTTAACTTTTCGAAACATCAGCAAATAAAATATTAAAACCGTTATATTTTGTTTCACTCCACTTTATCTGTCAGAAGCGAAAGGAACTATTTCCCAGCTAAACTGATATATCGATAGCCATTTCAGTTTCATACAATATTATGATACAATCCATAAACATGATATGTGATACAGGTCCCAGTGGATTGGTCAATACGGGCATAAGCACGTACGGACCAATTGATAGTGTGGCATATAATATATCTATATGTTGCTGTGTGGCCAGTTGTGAAAGAAATTTCCTTTAAATATCTGATGCCTTCGCGGTTATTACATATTGGAATGACACAACTATAACTGATTTAAGTTGCGAAATTTAGCGTTAGACTATCGTTAGCTATGTCGTGTTATGAATGAGGGAACTGTATATTTTTAAAACGAGAGTAAATAAAGTAAAATACGCTAGTTAAATCCGTTATAAGTAGTTGTGTTAATTATAGAGTCGCGGTTGTTGTTGCCAAATTCCTCAGAAACGGCGGGGCCGATTTTCATGAAATTTTGTGTGCATTACGGGTGGTATTTTTCATATCCCTAAATAGTTCATAACATTGTTTATGTAATTTTTGAACGACATTTTTTGTTTTTATTTTTTCATGATTGGGCAAAAAAAAATCATAATATAATTCCAAATTTTCATAGACACGTTTGGAAATACGAAAAGATGGTTACGTAGTTTGCTGGATCTGATAGTATTAAAATTAAATAACGTTCATTTTAATTCCTAGAATCGAACAAGTTTATTCATTAAAAACGTCTATTCACAATTTAGGATATCTATAAACGAAGTAACTGAATATTAAGTTCATTAATTAATGAGTTTTCTAGATTCACTAATTAATCGACATCGAACTTCAATACTAATAGTTTAATCAAATTCAGAAGCAAATCAACAGTGAATCCATAATAGTTTCATTTTAGTTAAATATCTCCTAACGTAAATAAGGATTTCATTGGAAATGTTTGGTTCATATTTGATAAGGTATATAAATGCTATATTAATTCCTATCTCTTGTTGATACGAGCAATCCCTTGTATATAAACACACATTATTATTATCTATTTAATGATAAATGTAACTTTTTAACAAAAATGAGTTGACAAAAGTAATATACATAATAATTTCTGATGCCTTCGCGGTTATTGTACATTGGAATGAAACAACTTTAACAAGTAATATGTTATGATAAATCACTTTAGCATTGTCAGCTCAGTCGTGCTACGATTATGGAAACAGCAGAGGTTCCAAAACGCCAGTCAATAAAATAAAGTACGCGAGTTAAATCCGTTTATAGTTTCATTCCAATGTGTAATAACCGCGAAGGCATCATAATATATTACTTTTTTTGACATTTATTGAAACTATAAGAAATAAACTTACGTGGTAGATACATCAAAAGCCGTTTTAAAACATACATGAACTAAATTCTACACCTACCAAGTCTAAATGAATTTCCCAAGCCTCTGAAAAACCCATATTATTATTATTTTTTTATTTAAAATCTATGTTATATTGCAAGATAATATGTTATACCAACTCAACCTAGAAACTTTACCCCAAATTCGGGTAAATTTCCGCATCTGGCAACATTAACGGTTCAACTCCCCATTAGTATTCTTTGCACCTCCCCGATCTATCCTGAGGGAACAAACTGCTAGAAGATCAAATGACCACCGAACTGTAACTTGGATTTGAGAAATACGTACGTATATTATACGTAATAATAATATGTTAAAAATGAAAATCACTTTTCATAAATGGACTGTATTTAAAACAGAACAAAACGAATGTTACGATATTTTCGCATCACATCTTTTAACTAAATTTAAAACTGTCAAATTTAAAAATATAAAAAGGAAACAAACTATAAACGGCCAGTAATAATTAAACAAAAAGAAGTTCCTAACGGCATACTACTTTCCTGTCCTGCAAGACTTATGATCAGTCACGTCGACAGTTTGTCGTGTCGATATCATTTTATTATCGAGGTGTTATAACATCAATTAGTCAAATAAATGACAAGATACAGAAATTGACATTTACTAGATTGATAAAATATCGTGTAAACGTCAATGTGGACAAGGTCATAAACTTTTGACGTTTACTAAACGACACATGTTTAGGACGAAGCATGTTGTGGATTTAGGTATGATTTCTTTGAGTTTATTTTATTTTGACGAAACTGGTGGATATCATGACCTTTGTTATATATAATTAGGTAGTGCTCAGTTGACGAAACCTGTATTGTGGATAATAAAAAAAAATGTAGATTTTTTTATAGACGAAATAATGTCAACCGATGCGTTAAAAAGAGATCGTAAGAGAGAGTTTACTGTTGAAAAAATAAATTGAAAAAATTTATGAAACTTGTACCTATTTCATTGGAATGAAACAACTTTATTTACATATTCGTAGCACGACTAAGCTAACGGATAAAAAAACTGTAAAATTATCAAGACGGCAACAAGTGAAATAAATGCGTTCAAGTGTCTTATTGCAATGTGCAACCGCAAATTCATCAGTAATTATTAAAGTACATCTTTATATAGCAATCTTAAAACTGACCACTTTTTTTACTGACCTAAAGCCTTTTCTCTGGTCAGTTTGTATTCTTATCACGTTCTGGTTCTACTCTGGAACAAAGTGCCCCGGATCGAATGAGGTCCCACCCATTATTGGTTTTACGACAATGCCGCGAAAGAGTGGCTAATTAAAGAAAATTTTAATTTAGTTTGGAACTTGGTGGGAATTTTTCAATTCTTCAACTTGATCAACAACTTGTGATAACGTCGGATGGGTTTTGAAATGGTACCTAATTGTACATGGCTTACTAGTTTTTGCCAGCGACTTCGTCTGCGAAAAACTACTACTTTGCACAATATCTACATAAATAATAGCCTTTGTGTTATTCTGATGTGTAAGCTGTATTGTAAAGTTTCATCAAAATCCATTAAGTACTTTTAGCGTAAAAGTGGAACATACATTCAGACATCCATCCTTACATCTATACATTCTTACAACATTTCACGTTTATAATATTAATAGGTAATAATTTCTGATGCCTTCGCGGTTATTATACATTGGAATGAAACAACATAAACGGATTTCCTAAGGCAAAGTGGAGTGACAATTTGCGTAAGATGGTTGGCAGGAGCTGGATGCAAGCAGCCGATCATTTTACGATTATGGAATTTGTAAAGGCTCCAAAACGTCAGCCAATGAAAATAAAATACACGAGTTAAATCCGTTTAAGTTGTTTCATTCCAATTACTAGGTAATACCAAAGTGACCTCAGTGGGTCTTGAACCCTAGAAACTTTTTATCTCAATGTATTACAAAAAGAGTTGCACCAATTTTGAATCAAAAATTTCCACACTTTATTCACAAACGAGAGGTTAATCGGATTACAGAATGGTATAAAGTAAATAATTGCAAAGCCAGAATATTCCCAATTTCCGAAGTAATTCCAAGTTAATGGGAATAAAATACACAAGCAGTTATTTTTGTGTTTTACTGCAAACGAATCGACTAATGGATATCCTTGCCACAATCGAAACAGGTCGAATGAAAACGAGAGGTTTTAATATTATTCCGAAATACTGTTCACTGCCTTCACCACATTCATCCAAATGTATATTATTATAATTATGTGGGTGTACGCGTGAGAAATCATATATTTTAAGGACATGCACTTACGAAGATAGAAAAACAGAAATACATCAATAAACATTTCTTAGATCACGTGTAGGTAAATAAAAAAGTCGCCATCAATTCATACCAGTGTACCTACCTATTGATTTAATAGTACGTAGTACATATTTGAATAAACTATAACAGATTGGAATGAAATAATTAGGGATTTAACTTACGTATTTATTTTTATTTGCTAACGTTTCAAAAACTTTAGAATTACCATATTATTATTATTTGTAGCTGGCTAAGCTGACGATAGTCCAACACTAAAGTGATATAAAATAAGTTTGTTATGTATAGTTATTTCATTCCGATATGTAACTACCTAATAACCGGGAAAGCATCAGAAATGAACAGAAATATTTTATTTCCCCCATTTTAGATTCTTATCCATCAAATTTAAATTTCAATCCACATCGAATTCTCTAACCAAATTAAAGCAGCGCATGTAATTCAAAATATTAAAAAATATATACACATCTGACTTTGACTTCACACAATTCAAAGTCAAAGTCTCGCAGTAAACACGCTCGTAACGCCGTTTAACATTTTTAATGAAAAACGGGATAGAAAAGGAATATGGGAGTAATTTTCTCGGCAAACGATTAGCATGAACGTTCTCTGCTAATTAAAAACCGCACTTTTGTTCTTCCACTGTTTATTGCAGTCATTGAACCTGCTATTGTTTACTTATTAACAACTAGCTTCTGCCGGCGACTTCGTTCGCGTGGAACTCCTCCTTTTTTGCAGTCGGTTAAAAAGTAGCCTATGTCCTTTCTCAGGCTCCAGACTTTCTTTATAACAAATTTTATTTGAATCGATCAAGTAGTTTTAGCTTGAAAGTGTAACAGACAGACAGACAGACAAACAGACAGAGTTACTTTCGCATTTATAATATTAGTAGGGATTAAGCCTCTATTCTACTGTAATTTGAGTCAAAAATTAACACAAGATTCCTCTAAGAATTAAAAAATGTAATACCTCAATGAGGTTCTTGCTGTTTCTTCTCAAGTGAGGTTTTATCGGAAACAGTATCTTCTTCTTTTTGATTTTGAAACCATTTTGGAAATGGAATATTTGAAAAGTATGCAAACGTTTGGGGCCATTTTGTGTCTGCCCTTGTTTTCCTGTTCGAAAAATCGAGACCCCTCAGTGAGATTTGAACCCACGCCTTTACCTTTACTAGCGGCAGCGCGCTAACCGCTACACCATAGGGACCACTGATGAGTAATCGAAAATTCTCTACTAGGTAGGTACTTCAATTCGGTCTTTTATATTTTTTTGTTTACAACCGAATTTGTCGCTTTAGCACCATCTGTGTGAAATTCTTTGCAGCACTTAGCACTTTATATCGATCGAATTTCGAATAATAGAAACATCGTAGTAAATACTGAATGGACTAATTTGTCTAAATTGGGAATTTCACTGAATAGTATAACTATTCATTTTCAAGTTAAAATTAACACAAATTCATGAGTATCTACAAAGTTCTTGGAACCGTTCAAACACCTCCTTTACCACGAACTCTAAAGTCCTTTGTTTGAGAACATGTTGTTGCGGAAGACAACAAATTTAGTAACGTATTGTATTTGATATGATTGACATAATATTATATACAAACATAATATTATAATTTAATAACGGATATTAACACCCTAGGAACTATAAGCAAAATACTTGCGGCGTTTCTTAAGCACTTATGGTCTTTTAGAAGCGGTAGTAAACTCTAGATGTATTTCTAAACGTAACACAATTAATTCATGCGTTATATTAGACATAGAAATTCTTAAGTATTTAAAAAAAAATACTTTTTGATTATATTCTGAAATATAGCCTGAGAATACAGTGACGGTTTCTCAAATTCTTAAAGATCCACACAATAACTACAAAGGCATAAAAAATGATTATCTTTTTAAACTTTATTGATTTTAATGACGATTGATGACAGTCACTTTCGCGGTAGACTATCGTCACCTTAGGTAGTGCTACGAACTAGGAGCTTTAAAGTAAATGTGTAATAACCGCGAAGGCATCAGAAGTTACAGGTCTCTTGTCATGAAAAAGGCTTTTAATGTAGGCTTCTCAAGTCGTTGGCTTGACCACAAGTAATCCTCTAGGCACCTGAGACAGGATGGACGGGTGGCATAAATCTAAGCAAATGTCCCAGTTAGTGGAGTTATTGTTATTAGATGATGCAATCTTGACACTATTGTTTCATACTGAATTACTGTTATGGTTCATTGGAATGTTACAATTATAACAGTATTGTATAATTATTACGTCAGCAAAGAAAATAGAATACTCGGATCTGATGCCTTCGCGGTTATTACATATTGAAATGAAAAAGACATACTTAATCCTATACCAGAATTTAGCAAAAGAGTATTGCTCAGTCGTGCTACGATTATAGAATCTGTAAAGGTTTCGAAGCAAGTTAAATCCATCTATAGTTGTTTCTTTCCAATGTAAAAAAAGCATTAAAGATTATGCACACAATCGATGTAGATGTATATAATATGTTTGAGCAAATACATGACTGATTCTGATTCTGGTTCGAATTCCTTACAGCAAAATCTTCCTACCACAAGAATTGAGATACTTAACTCATCTAGCTTCATATAAAAAGCATACATTTGTACAGAAAACTTGTATTGTGCACAAGGACTTGTTAATCAGTTTTTTGCCTTTCCTGAAAAAGGTACAATTAGTCCTGTTTAAACCTAGGTGTGTGATATCTATACTAATATTATAAAGCTGAAGAGTTTGTTTGTTTGTTTGTTTGAACGCGCTAATCTCAGGAACTACTGGTTCGAATTCAAAAAATATTTTTTTGTTGGATAGACCATTTATCGAGGAAGGCTTTAGGCTATATAAAATCACGCTGCACGACCAATAGGAGCGAAGAAACAGTGAAAAATGTGTAAAAAACGGGGAAAATATAAAGCCTTATAACGAAGTGACAGTTAGAAGACTTTGACAGATCTTTGACGAAACAATCGGACGGTCAGGACGACGTCTGCCGGGGCCGCTAGTGTTTATATAAACTAAGAAGATCTTGATTATATTATTTCAAATAGAACAACTATTAAACATTCACTCTTTGGAATTAAAAAGATAAACGAAATGACTTATTAATTCTCTACGAAATACGTTTCCAAAAAGACTTATCGCGCAAACTGAAAAATATGAGACCGTTCCAATAAATTGGCTTCAGTAGTTTTCACTCTGAACAAACATCCTAGGAGGGTTGTTCTCAATAGTTCTCTGGAAGTCGGGTTTGGGACTTACGTGTTACCGGCCGGAACTTCGCGAAAAGCAGTTCCTCTGTCACACTGTTAAGAACATTTTACTCTAATATTAGCATCTATTAAGTCCAATGAATTTGCAACATTTTCGAAAACGAAGCTTTATTTAAATTGATACGTCCCTTCAAGTTCTTGGTGGAAAGTGCGAGCGAGCGGGCAGATTGCAGCCATTTTGTTTCTCTTCTCCTTCCTTGTATCCTCATGTCTGTGGGTCGGGACTACTTGAGGTCATTGCGTTGTGCACCAAAATTCCCCACTCCCCACGGTTCTCCGCCTTCCGGATTAACGCCTGTAGAGTGCCCGGACAGTAGGGTGGAGCGAAAAAATTTTTTTTTTGAATTTTAATTTTCCTGTATTATTAATTGATGATACATAGTATTAGAAGTAATTATGCAAAATTTTAATTTTCTTAATATATATCTTCAGGTGGCGCATGAGGTTTGAAGTTTTGAAATAATGAAATTTTTGACATTCACATATACGATTTATTGAAAACGATGTATAGACCTATTTAACAATTTTAATCATAAACTTTACTGAAATCATAATAAACTAGCAAAATAAACTAAAAAAAATACGTTTTATAATTAAAATTCAGTAGTTTCAGGGCGCTCATAAACACGAAAATATTGAAATTTGCTGTCGAAAACGGGTATTGTCGGGTATGTCTTGCCGGGCTTTTATCCTTATACGAATGATACCATCTCTAGCTTCTGGTCCACAAACTGCAAATGAAGCCTCCGTTACCAGCTTGATACACCTTTTGACAGCCTGCGTGTGGCAAGGATACTTTTAGAAATCCATCAAAGCTCCTGAAGTAATCAGGATTGAAATTTCTGTGTCGCTATATTTCATTGTCAAAGGAGGTTCTGTAAGCTTTCCTTTCGTCCAATCTATTAAATCATAATAAGTAGATGCGTCAGTCATCTTTCTTTTGGTCTCTTTTGTCTTTTAACACTCTTCGAAGAGCCAGCTCCCTTATGTGAGACGCATCATCTTGCAACATAGCCTGCAACAAATTTTCTGGATGTGCGAAGATTGAATTTCTTTGAATAGTTTTCAGTGCAATACTTTTCAGGTTATCTGGTAAATACTGTCATTTTTTAACCATGTTAAAAACATGAATTGGACCATATTTACATGATGATTTTGCCTTTATGTCGACCCAGGTTGGTGCATAAACTTACATAATGAAAGTCGCGAGATCCCACATATTCTTTGTTGGTTTAGCTGTTCGAATGTATAAATGAAGACATTCAATGTACAAATGCATATCTGGCAATATAGGAAAACAGCTAGCTAAGTGCCTGTATTTTAAAATGGAGAAATTCAAAGCCATTTCCACAGAATTGCCACCTTTGAATACTAATCGCTAAGTCCTGATCAAAAATATCTGTTTGAGATTTGCACCGCAATTTCTTTTGGTTGGGTGTCGCCCAACTTAGCTAGCAAAGACCCAGGAAAACTGGCACATTACCGATGGTTGACTTACGCTAACAGGATTCTTCATTTATACATTGGAACAGCTAAACCAACAAAGAATATGTGGGATCTCGCGACTTTCATTATGTAAGTTTATGCACCAACCTGGGTCGACATAAAGGCAAAATCATCATGTAAATATGGTCCAATTCATGTTTTTAACATGGTTAAAAAATGACAGTATTTACCAGATAACCTGAAAAGTATTGCACTGAAAACTATTCAAAGAAATTCAATCTTCGCACATCCAGAAAATTTGTTGCAGGCTATGTTGCAAGATGATGCGTCTCACATAAGGGAGCTGGCTCTTCGAAGAGTGTTAAAAGACAAAAGAGACCAAAAGAAAGATGACTGACGCATCTACTTATTATGATTTAATAGATTGGACGAAAGGAAAGCTTACAGAACCTCCTTTGACAATGAAATATAGCGACACAGAAATTTCAATCCTGATTACTTCAGGAGCTTTGATGGATTTCTAAAAGTATCCTTGCCACACGCAGGCTGTCAAAAGGTGTATCAAGCTGGTAACGGAGGCTTCATTTGCAGTTTGTGGACCAGAAGCTAGAGATGGTATCATTCGTATAAGGATAAAAGCCCGGCAAGACATACCCGACAATACCCATTTTCGACAGCAAATTTCAATATTTTCGTGTTTATGAGCGCCCTGAAACTACTGAATTTTAATTATAAAACGTATTTTTTTTAGTTTATTTTGCTAGTTTATTATGATTTCAGTAAAGTTTATGATTAAAATTGTTAAATAGGTCTATACATCGTTTTCAATAAATCGTATATGTGAATGTCAAAAATTTCATTATTTCAAAACTTCAAACCTCATGCGCCACCTGAAGATATATATTAAGAAAATTAAAATTTTGCATAATTACTTCTAATACTATGTATCATCAATTAATAATACAGGAAAATTAAAATTCAAAAAAAAATTTTTTTCGCTCCACCCTACCGGACAGGCTTCCTTTACGACGTCATCCCATCGCATCGGTGTTCTTCCCTATGCAAAATCACAAGATTCTAACCCTTATAGTTTACGCTCTGCTATGATAATAATATGTCAGTCATTACAGTTTCTCCTTTTATTTAAGCACAAAAAACCAGTTTGAAAACCATCTGTGTTTTGGGTCTCTGTCTCTCTCTTCATCTTCTCTACACAAATAGCATAATATTTCAGTCAAAAGATTTCCACTGAGTCCCCAAAAAAGCTGGTTTCCAAATTTGTATTTTTGCATAAATCTAAAAGATTTCACGTATGAATAGCAGTCTTAACGCCAAATGACATTTGTCATTGGACCATTGACATGTCTTCCGGCAACTGTCAAAGAACGTTTAATATTTCGATACTGCGTATTTTTTCCTGTTATGTTAATATTTATGCAATACTAGCGGTCCCGGCAGACTTCGTCCCACAAGGCAAAGAAGCGCTGCATTAATCAATCGATTTGACACTTGTCATTGTTGCGTTTTTTTATACTATTTTTACCAAATGAGATTAATATTATTATTTTTTTGTACTGGAACGTGATAAAAAGTATCCTATGTCCTTTTCCTGGCTCTAAGCTACCTCCCCGTCAATTTTCAGCCAAATCAGTTCAGCCGTTCTCGAGTTATAAGTGTTGTAACAAACCCGACTTTCTTTTATATATATAGATATCGCACACATAGATTTAAGGGGAGCTCATTCAAACACCAGGTTTGAGTTATGTACATTACATCATGCTAAGTCTTCTAGCATATAACACGCATATTTATACGATAGCGTTATATTTATAGATAAAGAAAATTTCTGAGAGCAAATCTATACTAATATTATAAAGAGGAAACTTTGTTTGTTTGGTTGTTATGAATAGGCTCAGAAATAACTGGACCGTTATTAAAATTTCTTTTACCATTCGAAAGCTACATTACCTATATTAGTAACATAGGCGGTAGGCCTTAGAATATAAAAAAAATAGGGATCCGTGCGAAGCCGGGCCAACGCCTATAGATAATATATTTTGTGGTTTCTAGGCAATGTTGGTCTACCCGGAGCGCTAGTAAATTCATGTGACGTGTAAAAGTAGGTACTTTTTAAGATCTATATTTACTTACTAATGTTAAGTGTTTTTAATCATAAATACTATGAAATAATTCATTGAAGTATGGTACAAAAGCCAGTATTTCTGACATTATAATTTCTGATGCCTTCGCGGTTATTATACATTGGAATGAAACAACTATAGACGGAATTAACGCGTATTTCTGACATTGTCAACATTTTTAGCAATTGCTTTCCTATTTGGTTTTCCAGCTACGAGTAGTTACAGTTCTGTGTCAAAGCAATCCAGATACATCTACGAATGCTATAGTTGGAAAAATGTGCACAAACGGAAGCGCTGTGTTGTTTGCTTAAAACAGTTTGTGTATTCAGTTACTATGTAAGTTTTACAGCCTTTAAAAGTTTTACCTAACTCTAAAATGAAGTTAGTGGAGAGTTGAAACTAATTTATAAATTCTAGACCTGAGTAGGGTTAGGTATTATTCTTATACCTATTTTAATTGGGTAGGGCTGTAGGGTTTCTAGGGACAGTAAATGAAATTATTTTGTGTTTCAAAATTTTATATATGTAAATTATTAATGCCGTTATATATTTTCTACGTGTTAATAAATATGTTTTGGTAAAGAGTGTTTCGTATTTGATTTGATAATAGGTCCTAATTAGTCTACAGAAATTATGTTTTTATACATTTATTTGTATTAAAATTCCTAAAGAACGACATCAGTTTTAGCGGATTTTGTGTTGGAATGAAACAATTATAACGGATTTCACTTGCGTATTGTATTCTATTTGCTAACGTTTACCATATTCGTAACTGACTCCGTTGAAAATAGTCTAATCTAATACCTACTAAAGACTTACTGTAAACTCTTCGAAACATCAGCAAATAAAATAAAAAAACAGAATTAAGTACCTAAATCAGTTATAATAGTTTCATTCCAATATGTAACTGCGAAGGCATCAGAAATGATTAAATTGTTAATATTTAAGTTTATGGGACTTTATTGATAGTCAATATTTTTACACCTACGTCGTCAACATTTGAGTCTGTAAAAGTGTAAGAATCGTGAACATTATTCAAAATACCCTACACTTGTTTAATATTTAATGTGGTACTCACAAAAAACGCTGCGTTACCACTTGTTACAAGAACTCACTTCAGTTTCGTTTTATTTGCGAGAAACACAATAACGTTTTGTCCTAGATTTAGTGATAACTTTTTTAACATTTATGATTTTTTTTAAGAAGTATGATTTCGTATTAAGCATCTAAATTTAAAGATTAAAATTTTGCATAAGACAGAAAAAAAACTTCAACGGCACTGTTTGTAATGCTATCAATTATTATTTAAACATTTAATTAGGTATATAAAATGAAATATATATAATACTAGATTATGCCTGCGACGTTGTCCGATGATAATAAATTTAAGCTATAGGTATTATTGTAAAGTTTCATCAAAATCCATTCAGTGATTTCTATATACCACAAACATACACATTTACAAACTTTTGCCTTCATAAAAATTGTGTGATATATCGTCCGATTGTAATGTTTTTTTTCTATCACTTTCATAATTTTTCAAAGATTGACTATAAGATATCCCTCAAAATATGACCCGTTATGACCCCACCTTACCCCGAATCAGATTCATGTTAATACACCTAACGACCCCAACCAAACTACATCCACTCTATGGGACGACCCCAGCCGAGGTACTACCTACAATCTATGGGGCCCTCGGGTCAGCTAGGCCTAAAAACCCTTAATTAATAGGCTTTGTATCCCATCTGGACACTTGCCTAAAGTCCGGTTTTGCAGTAAAGAAGCAACCCAACTAGCATACGAGTTTTATATAAGTTACGTAAAGGCTGTACAAGGTGATTGCTCTTATTCAGCCTTTATACTTATATAGAGCTTGTGTGCTGCTTGAGAAGCTATTTTTTTAAGAAAAAATGTAACTTCTTTAAATATTTACTACGATGTTTCAATCTATCGATGATAGAGATCATTATCTTGAAAATAATGGTATTAACCCATTTTTATACCATTAATTATATATATATATATTTTTTAAACCATTATTTGAATGATAAAGATGTCGATTCTTTCCCGTGGAAAAAAATACGTAATTTCTTTTTTCACCTTTGATACCTGCTGCCTGTAAGTCCCCGCTTACAGCTTAGCGAGCTTTTGCCCATTCCTTTCTAAATTTATTTTATGTTTCTAATCCAAAAATTGCCTTTTCTAATATACTTAAGTTTGGATGGGATCTCATTCTATTATTAGATTAGATTACTCAAAAGTCATCAATTTAATTATATTATTATATTAAATTACATACAATCATATTAAGCTAGCCAAAACAATAACAATAAGATACAATAAATAACAGGAACATTACAATTATAGTATTATAACCTACAATTATATAATTTCTTATGATTTCGTGGTACAAATTGGAATAAAATGATAACTTTTGCGTTAGACTATCGGGATATAAGGGAACTGTGGAATTTTCGAAACGTCAGCCAATTAAATGAAATACGCAAGTTTCAGAGCAATCCCTATACTCGTAGTGTTTCATCCCAACTTATAATATTCTTCATTCGAGTTATATCAGTAGCCCGTCTGTTTTGTTTACTCTCTCTCGTAACATGTGTGTAAGAGAAGCAGTAAAACGTCACAAGAACGCAGCAACGTTTTAATTATTTATTGCGACTCGCAAACACACCCTTTTACGAATGTCATGTTTACAGCTGGCTCACTGTGAAATAAATTGTGTTGAAATGAGGTGCAATTTTATTGACTTTGTTTTTTATTGTACTTCAAAAGGATTTTCGATTTTCTTTACGTTTTTAATGTTTTTTTTTTAATGGGATCTCTTTCACTGATTTCAAATAGTGGTTCTTAATTAAACTGTAGGTATTTTTTTTGCTTGCTACAGAACTTTTACGAATGTCATGTTTACAGCTGGCTCACTGTGAAGCAAATTGTGTTTTGAAATGAGGTGCAATTTTATTGACTTAATGTTTTTTTATTGTATTTGCAAAAGGATTTCCAATTTTCTTTACGTTTTAGATAATTGTGTTTTTTTTTTATTGGGATTTTTTTCACTGACTTCGAATAGTGGTTCTTAATTAAACTGTATTTTTTATGCTTGTTACAGATCTTTCGACTTGGTTTATTGATTTTGATGTTTTTTATTATGAAAGATGGTGTTTTCCGATTTTAAAAATTCTTTCACTGTTGGGAAGTTACACTATAACTATTTCCGAGTGACAAAAGCTATAAAATGCTAAAACCACGTTTTTTGCAATACATTACGCCTTAGTTATCTTAAAACCCTGCCCATTCTAATTACGCAGATTGCTTAAACTAAAATTATTTTGACTTTGCTGTGGCACATTTAAAATGTCCCTTGCTGCTTTTTATACAGTTGTGTTAATATAAAACACCTGATCCCGGCTTAGGGCGCTTCTGTTGACCCAAATCCTGAGGGAACAGTGTTGGATATATTGTGAGAGGTACTTTAATTAGGTAAATTTTGTTTTGAATGTGATGGGAGAGTTTTTAACTTCTTTGTAATAGACTAGCGGTTCACCTCGGCTTCGCACGGTTCCCTTTTTTTAGCCTATGTCACTCGGGAATAGTGTAGCTTTTTAACAGTGAAAGAATTTTTCAAATCGGTGCAGTCGTTTAGGAGCTTATTCAACCCAAACAAACAAACCTTTCCTCTTTATTATATTAGTATAGATAGTATAGACTATTGTTGTGTTGTAGTGATTTGGGAAAAAGTATGTAGGTAAGGTGTTTTAAAGTTTAATGGTAAAAAAATATTTCTGGAGAAAAAAATAAAAACGAAAAGTTCGCAATAATTAATCCAGTCTCAAACAATGAGTCCCCTGACATACATACTAAAAATTAATTTAAACTTATATATAATATAAGTACAAAAACATCGTAAATAGCATACGCCTTTTAATGATTATTTAAAATTCTAATTAAAAAAGTATTTACTATTCAAGTTTATAACTACCTTTAACCTATAACTTAAAAAACAAAACAATACACAAAACCATAAACAACTATAAAAATAGAAATAAATCCGTTTAAATTTTTCCAAAACCCCACTTAATGTTAAACGTCTTGACGTTACCGACAAAACGTCAAAGTAACGCGAAATTCTGACGTTGTTAAGTAACGTAGTGGTCCCACGGCGACGCGATTATCCGTGATACATCAACTGTATGATGGATTGACTTCGAGTCGCAGCTATTGTTCAAATATTTATAGGCCTAGAGAACTATAGATATGGCTTTATACTAAAATCAAAATAAAAAAAAAAAAGGTATCTATACTCTATAGGTACTAATATACTATAAGAGCTATATCTATACTCTACAGGTACTAATATAATAAAGAGGAAAGGTTTGTTTGTTTGTTTGGATTGAATAGGCTCCAACCCGACCGATTTGAAAAAATCTTTTATTGTAGTGTTCTATGGTGACATATTATCACTCAGGGTGAACGTAGCTATAAAATATTTTGAAAAAAAAAAAAATGATATCGGTGCGAAGCCGGGGCAAACTAATGGCATTGAACCAAAAATATTGATCGAATTTCGATTGATAGATCGTAGTTAATAGTAAGTTTTTAATTTAAGGCTTTTACAAGCTCAATTATGAAGGTCAGAAGATACCTTTGTTTCCGAAAAAATCCTGACTTGAGAAGAAACAGCTAGAAACTCAATGAGGTAGATATTATTTTTTCAAAGTACATAATTAGGTACAATTTGTCCTAAACTAAATAAATAAAAAGAACAACTCCAGTGTACTATTGAGTAGGTACGTATTTTTTTTGTCACATACAAAAAAAGTAGACACACTGCTTTTCTTGACGTCAAAATTTCATGAACAATTTAATTAATTTCCTTTCAATGATATGTCAAAATGACTTCGTTTGTTGGGGCCGTGTCTATATTTATTTTAAGTCTATGTCTCTATCCCTTTTTCATACAATTCTGGTCTAATCCGGTCACGGGATTCCCAAATGAGTTGAAGCGGAATTTTTCAATAAAGTTTAGCTTTGAAGGTTGTATCGTTTTTTTGGTTTCGCTTTTGTTCTATAGAAAGTTTATAAAAGTTTTTTCGCTCTTGTTCCATATTTTAATTTTTGATGCCTTCGCGGTTGTTACACGTTGGAATGGAATGATAACGGATTTAACTCGAGTGTTTTATATTATTTGCTAACTTTGCAGTTGCTATATTCGTAGCACGACTGAGCCGACAACGTCAGCCAATATAATAAAATACGCGATTTAAATCCGTCTATAGTGTCATTCCAATGTGTAATAACCGCGAAGGCATCCGAAATTATTATGTTGTCTTAATTTTATTTAATCTTTTACTACAGTTTAATAAAAAACATAACAAACTTAGCTTTATTTTCAAGTCACTTTTCTATACTAATATAATAATGAGGAAAAGTTTGATTGTTTGGATTCAATATGCTCCCAAACGACTGGACCGATTTGTAAAATTCTTTCATTATTGGAAAGCTACAGTATTCCCGAGTGACATAGGCTATAAAAAGTGATCCGGGCTAAGCCGGGGCGGGCCGCTAGTATTTTATAAACAACAGAAAAAAACAAAAATGGCCGAAGTAATTGTGCTTGGGTACCCGCCGGCCATATACAGGGTGTTAAGTCTTTATTCTTCCTTGTATTAGGGTTCCGTACTAAAACTCACATTACTCGCATCCCAATAAAGATGGCGGAACAGTAAATCTTTCCACACACTCGTAAAAGTGTGACTTTACGATGCGTTTACCGCAAATATACGGGACCCTTCTTAATCTTGAAGAAATCCGGGGGTTAATTAACGTATAAAATATGTCTGAAATAGGTACTTTGAATAATCGTTTAAGTGTTTTTTTTATTGTAAAGTAGTTAATTTTTGCGTAAAATGTAAAATAAATATTTTATACCTACTAGCTGTCCGCCCCGGCTTCGTACGGATCCCTTTTTTATATCCTATGTCACTCGGAAATAGTGTAACTTTCCAACAGTGAAAGAATTTTTGAAATCGGTACAGTCGTTTTGGAGCCTATTCAATCCAAACAAACCTTTCCTCCTTATAATATTAGTGTAGATTGTAGAACAGGGTAGTACCTACTTAAAATTATGTTATTTAATAAATAAGGTAGGTAAGTAGTTTGCATAGCTTTATTAATCACTTTAGCATTACATTTGCCAGCTTAAACGTGCTACGATTATGGAATCTGTAAAAACTCCGTAACCTCAGCCAATAAAATGCAACGCGAGTTAAATTCGTTAATAGTTGTTTCATTCCAATGTATAATAACCGCGAAGTCATCAGAAATAATTATCAACATAAAATAAAATATATAATTTGCTGTTTCTTTTTACTGTCTAACATAAGATCTTTGACCGTGACCAATAATATAAGAATAAAACAATATAGGTAAACTTGTTAAGTATTTTATTGCCTTTTCAGGCGTTGAATTAAATACTACCTTTCTTATGTTTTATAGCTATTCTTTTGTTAGTTTTTATTGTCGCTGATTATATGGTCGGTAGATTTTTATTGAGGTGAATGACCTTATAATAGTTTTTGTCTACAAGAGTTTAACGATCGCCGTAAAGAAAAGTAATTTGACATTATTTATATGACGATAAAAGAAAATAGTATAGTATTTTGTTAATATTTCAAATCTCTTAGATATAAACTAGGAATGCTTACAAAATTATGACACATTGGAATTATAAGATTATAAATATGGGTATCGTAAAGTTTTCGAAACGTCAGCAACTAAAAAAAAAAATACGCTACCTATTTAAGGTTTTACTTAACTTGCAATATAAGTAGGTATGTAAGGGTGAAATCTTGCAAGTCAATATTGAGGCAAATTTAATATTACCGATTGAGCTGAAATTTTGTACACACGTTCAGTTTAGTTAAACACAGTTAATAGTTAAACACAGCACACAAACACACACACGCCGGCATACTACACAAGCACACACACACACACACACACACACACACACACATTAAAATGATTCTAATCTACAGTTAGTTGTTTTTAAATATATAAGTATATATATTTCTTCTTAATTTTATAATTGTATACATGTTCTTCCCTTTAATTCATTTTGTCTAGTTTATAAGTAAATCAGTTTGTCTAGTATAAATTTTATGTTCCTACCTATCATTGTAAAGAACGTTGTTTTGTTTTTAATTCGTAGGCCCCAAGATACAGGCTCAGCCTAGTTTGGGGACTACCAGATATCAGTATGTGTATATATATAAGAAAAAAAAAATGTACTTACCTAATTGTAAAGATGTAATGTTATAGCTTTTTAAACACTGTGTCTTAATAAAGTCATTATTATTATTATTTATTATTAGTTTGGGTGCCAATACATGGTCAACTGTGTGATATCATTCTAACACTAAATTGAGGCAGGTACAAGGGGGGTGGAAAACGAAATGTCTTCAAAAAACCAGTATAAAATGAAAGACGATCACATATTTATATATCAAAATGCAATTTCAATATTTAAAATACAGCTGTTCCAGTATAGTTTTGAGTGAGACCGCTCAGACCGTTTGCTGTGGTCTAAGCGGTCTCACTGTCAGACCGTGACCGCGTGACACGGGTCTCAACGGGCTGTAATAACTAAAACCCAGTTGTAAGACCGTCTTGTAACGGTTTTTACAGCGTGCACTATTAAATTAAATGGACTTTGTAAGTGGTGTAATTTTAAATGTTGCTCGTGTTAGGTAAGTAGGTACTTATAATGATATTTTGTACAAAGACAAGAGTAGAAAAATCTTAGACCCCTAGTGGGATTCGAACCCACGCTTATGCTTTTACTAGCGGCACTTACTATAGGCGGCGGTAGGTAGGTACTTGTTTTTTTTTTGCAATTTTTTTTTATATTGTTACAATGGGTTAACTTTTATTTTAATCATGAATGTTGTAAAATGTAGATTTGAACCTCCCATAATCAATTTATGCTACAATTTTACAAATAAAAATAAACTTGCTAACACTTTCTGATACCTTCGTGGTTATTATACATTGGAATGAAACAGCTACTTTAGCGTTAAACTCTCGCAAGCTCAATCGCGCAACGAATATGGAAAGTATAAAGTTTTCGAAACGTCAACCAATATAATAAAAACACGAGTTAAATCCGTTCATAGTTTCATTCCAAGCTATAAAAATATACTATACTAGCGACCCGCCCCGGCTTTACACGGGTGCTATAAAGCTTCCATTTGAATCACTTTATCTATTAAAAAAAAACCGCATTAAAATCCGTTGCGTAGTTTTAAAGATTTAAGCGTACATAGATAGGTATAGGGACTGAAAAAGCGACTTTGTTTTATACTATGTAGTGATGATACTATACGAGCAGACGAGGTCAACACCCTTTTCTTCTATACATACATGTATGTAGGTATGTATGGATGTATGCAATTCAAGAGTTCCAAGCATCTTCAGGTTTATTGACGTACTTGATATAATCGTTAAGGAAACTGGGCGATTCTCGTGTACTTGAATTATTCAGCCGTGAAAAGCTTGCATCTCAAAGCTAGGTACAGCTGAGCTTAAAGCTTTAGTTTGTTTTAGAATAGGTATTTTACAATGCCTCTTAAAATAGTTTTTTGTCAGATTCTTATGATTTTTTTGAATAAAAAATATTATGGCTGATGTTAAAATGAATTTGAAAATAGTTTTGTCGGAAAAAAATAATAATTTCATATCATTATTATAGTTAGATATTTTTTGTCGAATTCTTATTAAGATTTTTAAGTATCTAGACCAACAAGTAAGGTTGACATTGAAATAAAAATATGTACCTATACCTATATTATTTGTCCTTTTTATTATTAGGAAACAATTCGAATATCTTTATTTTTAAGGGAACAGGAAAAAACAGAACGAAATAAATATTTCAGGGCTTCCATACAACAGACATATTTTTTTTTCCTCTTCTATAGATAGATCAGGAGGCGTAGACAAAGTGCCAACGTTCAACGTTAACGTTAAACGAAACGACCAAAATGTATGGGATTTGACATCCGCGAACGTTTGTGACGTACGTGACAGTCGTTCGCCGATGTCAAATCCCATACATTTTGGCGCCAACGTTCAGCGTTAACGTTGAACTTTGGCACCTTGTCTAGGCCCCCAGGAAGGAAAACATTAATGCGCGGCTCGAACTTGACCGCTTTGTATTATTATTCATTCCTCATAAATAGGAAACAACAATATCATAACTTCACTATTCTAATTGACCCATTTACAAAAACCAATCAGACATAGCAATACAAATTGCAAATAATTAGTCAAATTGAAACATCCATAAAATAGAAATTACTTAACATAAAAACGATTGGAATAGGCCAATCGAGCGTAAAATTAAGGCTTCCTGTCACTCCAATTAAAAATTTATTACCACTGGACTGTAACGTTCCTTCTTTATGATTATCCGTTTCATCTTCATCGAGGAAGCCATTTTGTTTTACGTCCCAGTCCGCCATTTTATTTTATATTTGTCCGCGACTTCATCTATTACGAATTTCAATAAAATAGGAAATAAGTTTATCATTATTTCTGTTATAATAATTTCTGATGCCTTCGCGGTTATTACACATTGGAATGAAACAACTATTAACGGATTTAACTCGCGTATTTTTATTTTATTTTATTAGCTGACGTTTCGGATTCTTTACAGTTTCCATAATCGTAGCACGACTGAGCTGACAATAGTCTAACGCTAAAGTGAAAACTTGTGAGAATCCGAAACGTCAGCTAATAAAATAAAATAAAATTACGCGAGTTA
This sequence comes from Polylopha cassiicola, assembly GCA_038024825.1. Lineage (NCBI taxonomy): Eukaryota > Metazoa > Arthropoda > Insecta > Lepidoptera > Tortricidae > Polylopha > Polylopha cassiicola. The sequence continues at coordinate 1,727,622 of CP149053.1, read as the reverse complement.
AATCCGTTAATAGTTGTTTCATTCCAATTATTTCTGTTATTTTGAAATAGATCAAGGAATCACGTTGTCCTATATACACTTTGTACCCGTTTTTCACCCCCTTAGGTGAAGAATTTTGGAAAATCTTTTTATATCGGATGCCTACATTATAGGGGAACGGAAGGTAAAACGGACCGGTTAAGGAGAATTCAACATAAAAAAAATAACCAACAGCTTTATTATAACTCTGTTAACGTGAAATGATTCAGCATCTCTTAGTGTTCTTCTATATTATGATTAATCCTTAAATTAAACCACAAACATAAGAGATATTGGATAATTTCCGATATCCTCCATTTGGCCCGTTTTGCCTTCCTAGGAAGGTAAAATGGACCACGTAAGTAGGTAGAATGGACTTATCCAAATGTTACAAATAAATTTAAGCAAGATATATTATGTATTTACATAGAGCACAACCTCAGCGCGCAGCAATTCAAGACAAGGAATCTTATAATTATTATATTACTTACTTCAAGGTAGGTACCTAATCGTTTCTCTTAATTTATATTTTTACTAGCGGCCCCGGCAGACGTCGTCCTGCCCGTCCGATTGTTTCGTCAAAAATCTGTCAAAGTCTTCTGTCACTTCTTCATAAGGCTTCATATTTTCCCCGTTTCTTACACATTTTCCACTGAGTCTTCGCTCCTATTGGTCGCAGCGTGATATTATATAGCCTAAAGCCTTCCTCGATAAATGGTCTATCTAACAAAAAAAAAAATTTTTGAATTCGAACCAGCAGTTCCTGAGATTAGCGCGTTCAGACAAACAAACAAACAAACAAACTCTTCAGCTTTATAATATTAGTATAGATTTATATTTAATTTAAATAATTATAATAAGAGTGAACAGATTTTGGTTATGCCACTATTTTATTAAAATAAAAGACTACTCATTAAAATTTTCCTAGAAGCGTCATGATTGGAGCACTAGGCGTGGAAAGTCGGAAAGCGGGTTCTTTGAAATTCCATCGTTCGATTGAATTTTATTATTTAAATATAATATTTTCATGAGGACATCACATTGAGTGAGATTATTTCTATAATAAATGCTACGGGTGAACAGAATGCAGTATTAATGTTTATAAGGTAAGGTTATCTCATTTTATCAAATCACTAGCTGCCGATCTTTGTACCGCGTTTTTGAGATTTTTTATAAAAAATTGGGGTTGGCGATAGTCTAACAATAGTGTAAGTGTGTAAAGTGTGTAGTGTAAGTATGTTCTGTAAACACTTACAGTACACATACGTATATATTTACAGTACACATACGTATATATTCACGTTACACACACGTATTGTACGTGTGTATTGTAAGCGTACTTATAGTGCAAGTATAATATAATTATTGTATGTGTGTATTGTAAGTGTGTAGTGTAAGTGTGTATTGTAAGTGTGTAGTATAAGTGTTACACTATCCTAGTCAGCTCAGTTCTACCGATTTCACTCCAAAATAATAATCTTTTCACCATGACGTGACAAATGACATGAGTCTTTTTTCCTGACTTTACTTCCTTATTGAAATAGTTTGTGACCTCAATATAAAGTGAGTACACGCCAAATGGCTCGTTGGAATCATTTCGTTACAAGTGCGGTGAATAGTTCTTATATTCGCGGCCTCTGAAAATCATGTTGGAACGAGAAATCAAATCTATGAGAAAAATTGGTGAAGCAACTTTGGGTTGGATGGAAATGGGTTCCGTAAGTGTTTTTATTAAAAAGTAAATAATGTAAAGATTGAAACGTGGAATAAAATTTATTTGAAAAATGGATTAATGTTTCATGTTTGTAAAAAGTAACGATAAAGACTGTGTAACGTTGGATATAAAAAAATATTTAAATACCTACAATAAAATAAAACAACTATAACGGCTTTAACTAAACGGCTTTTACAGTGCCCATATTCGTAAATATCTTCGTATAACGATTGAGCTGACGTTAATATTAGCGTTAGACTACCGTTTTCGAAATGTCAGCAAATAAAATAAAGTACCGTAAAATGGGGTTACTTTGAGTCCTGGGGTTACTTTGATAAAAACTTCTTTTCTTACTAAAACTGGGACTAGTACTATTTCTGAACGCATTTATTACATTTTTATTTTACATTTAGCAGCATCGATAGACACTACAACCATGTGAATTATTGCAGCGCGATCGTGCTTCTGGTTTGATAGTAAAAAAATAAAAAACATAAGAAGTTGTTTTTGGTTATTTTCATACCATGAATAACTTCTAAAGTAGTCGTTAAACTATAGCAAAAACATTTTTTTTACTAATTTTGCTATATCAGAAATGTATCAATCTATAATAATCAATTTCATCAAAAACGATAACCTTTACGACTATTTTATTTTGGCGGTATTTTCGGCTAGGGGTGTCTCTGATCACTACTACGGGGCTACATTGATCAACTGATATTTATCATTTCGTACTAGTAAAATGTGTTAACCCTTTCAATTATCTACTTAAAATAGGCTGATCGATCATTTATACTTCATTGGTAATAAGACCTGACCATAATTATTAGTTAAAATTGACTGAAACCATTCTGAAAAATAAATAAAATAATTTCTATAAAAATACTGTGTAAAATTATAAAATAATGCTATTTAAGTATAATATATGGCAAAATAGCACAGCACAAGCATAAGAGATAGAAGTTAAGGGCATACGAACAAATTATTTAAAACAAAATAAATCTTTCTAAAAATGCTCTTATTTTTCCTTTGTCAAAGTAACCCCAACCAGATAAAAATCTTTCTAAATTCCGAACCTGTGGACGGATTAATTTGGTTTCTTCGGATGATTTACTCTATATCAGGGATACTATCGAACCCCATAATAAAAAGAGGGGGTATCAAAGTACGTTGTAGTAAAGTAAGTTGTAGATATAAATCATAGTATAAACTTGATCACGAACTTTTTATTTTTTTTCTCGAAATGTATTGATGAAAAAAAATATTTTAGTAACGGATTCGGTAGTATGAACAAAACCGATATTCCCATTTTTTTAATATTTTTTTTACATTATTGTATAAGGAGAAAAACACATTTGAATTTTAAAATTTACTAAAGTCACCCCATTCCACGGTACCTACGAGAGTCACATCACAAAACGTAATATTTAAACTAAATGGTATATTTAAATTTCATTTACGTTACCTAAATCACGCAATTAGTTAAATTGAGTTTATTATATACCTACCTGCTTAGAACACAGGTAGGTAGTAGAATAAAAAAGTAGATGCCTAACTAAATTTTATTAACACTAAGTCCCTATTAATAATGAAGGACATAAGAATGTGACAAGTTGATTAAACAAAATTAAAAGGGTTCCGTGCGGAGCCCTAAAATGTAAAAACCACCCACCAACCATATGCCGCGAAAAGGTCGGTGAAAATATGTTCCATCGAAACTCACTTAGTGGAAAATGGGCGAAAAAATGTAGAATCACCCTCATGTTACGGCACTGTGTTATGTTAATACTTATTAAGCATTTTTTTATGAAATTGTTAAAAAATCCTTTTTAATATCAAGGGTGCAACTTTACGTATCTGCCTCAAATTTTTTGTTTTGTTAGCTAGGTACTTTAGCATACGACTATTGTAAGCTCAGTCATGCTACGATTATGGAATCTGTAAAAGCTCCGGAACGTCAGACAATACAATAAAATACGCGAGTTAAATCCGTTTTAAGTTGTTTTATTCCAATAGGTTAAGTAAGGTTATACTATCATTGTAGCAGTCTAGGTAGTTCTAATCATTTTAGTGTTAGACTATCGTTAGTTGAGTGGGCTACGAATATGGAACTGTAAAGTTCTAGTTACGTCAGCAAATAAAATAAAATTCGCAAGTTAAACCCATTATAGTTTTTCATTTCAATGTGTAACTACGAAAGCATGAGAAATTATGAACATAGTAGGTATCATTATTAATACATTTTAAATATATAATATTTATCAATAATAAAATACTGATTTATAACTGTACACGTAATATTGTTAAATTGGCTTATTGCTTTGATGCCATATAACAATCCTATTTAATTGTTTTTTTTTTTTGATATCTATTATCAATTCTTATTAATCTTTGTTTTGATTACGTAATTGTATGCATTTAATTTGATATAATTATGTATGACTGTTGAGAAATAAAATAATCCAATTGAATTTAGATTCAATTAGTCTAATGCATTTTAACCTCCTGAGTTCCAGACGTACTTTTTTTAAAATATCTTTTCAAAACTTTGCATGTACTCTGTTTAATAGTTGCTAATTAAGAAAAAAATACCTAAAAAAATCAAACATTGGAAAATCGGGTTTTTCACTATGTCCTTCTCAAAGAACAAGGGGATGCAACTAAGATGTCATTTGTAAAGGACATTAGATATTTTTCTTATTAATCCCGATGTAGATTAATGTTGAAAGTAACTAATCAATGGAAAATTAAAGATTCCTTGATAATATGTTCATGGAAGTTGCAAAATTACCAAAAACAATTTTATTTTTTAAGAAAACATAAAATCATTAAATTTGTCAACTTATTAGACGAAAAACATTTTTTTCTTACTATTATTGGACTTAAATACTTTAAATATTGGAACTATGGAGATAAATAAGATATATATAACCGTAAAATATAAAAACCTTCGTAAGAAACTAAGAAACAATACGATTAGGCGTACATAACATAAGTAAAGATCAAAAAATAGCACATGTTCAGGAGCCAAACGTCCTGTTAACTGAATTATACAGCAGAAATTATTGACGGAACAAGTGTAGAAATGTAGTTTCTCTGTCATAAATTACCATATTACCAACTACACCTTCTTTCTAGCTAAGGAAAAAAACTTTTAGACCAACAGGATTAGAATAAAAATTAGGAAAAAACGGCGCATCAGACGTCTCCATGTAAAGGGATAATCATTTTGTCAATACTAAGTTATTTATTTATACTTTATTGCATTAAACTAAACAGAAGTAAGTGTATAAAAGGCGGACTTAATACCTTGCGGCATTTTCTACCAGTCAATCTTAGAGTATTACAGAAAAAATGGTAGTTCATTTAGACGATCATATTCATGACGTCCAATTTCAATTAGATTTTTCTATTCTAATACGAGACATGCACAAAATATAACAGAATGCTAATTGATTGTCCATTGATTACATAAATATGAGAATTATTTTCATTTTTATTCAAAAAAACATGTAAATATATTATATAAATTCAGTCTAATAACTTATGGCCATTGTTTTTATTTACAATTTGTCTCTTTTCAGACTAGTAAATGGTTATTTTTGAGTACTATATTGCAGCCATAATCATATTGATACCAATAATATTTATAATTTATATATATTTAAAAGATATTTCAGAGTACGTCCCATAGAATTTCAAATAAATATGTGTTTCATTGGTAAATCTAACCATAGGGTTAGGAATATGGTTATCTGTGTATTGGTCAGAAAATTGGAACCACTGACATGCTTCTGTATTTTTTAATAATCAAATGCATAGTAATTTAAGTCTTTCGCGTTACTAATGCCTGTTAATGCTGAAAACAAGCAAGAAAACTACTAATGTACTTCACATAGTACAAGGGTACTCGATGTAAAAAAATATTAGTTAGATGCGGTTGTACTTTGCAAAGGACATAAATAGTAGAATCTACATTTCAAGTCAATAATTTATTAATCTTATGGAAATAATATCTCAAACTACTAGTGTGAAGCTTTGCTATATTATTTGAAACCAAATAATGATTCAATAATGAGTAAAAATTTGGATGAAATCGGATTAACTTAATGTAACGCAGACGCACACCATCACGTGTGCACACTAATGACATTCTTAATTATATAACAGGTGATAATTCTGACATCTAATGTCTTAACGTAACCGGCAAAGCCACTAGATGACTCTAGTAAAATATTTCGGTGTTGCTATTTAAATTGGAGACTGCAGAATTTTTATTTGTTTATGTACTACGTAAAGTACAAATGTACCCAGGAGGTTAATTAGGTTTCCAACCCCTATAAATTACTAATCCGTACATCTCCAACTAAACAAAATAAAAACTGCATCCAATATTGCGTAGAACTAAATAAGCAAATAGTACTGGTGCAATAAAATGCAGTTGCACTCATAAATGCAGTCAACCATGATCCCTCAATGATCCTTGTCCGATCATATTAAAATCAGCATTTTCAAATAAAATTGGATATACAATTTTAATAGAGAAAAATCTGAACAAATATTTTATTTTATATTTTTCAGAATATATTAAATTTTATATTTTGACTTTGGAATATTGCATTGAATAAAATATATCGCATTTCACACAAATAACTCTCTTAGCTTGTATCATAATTTAAAATCTACTCATATGCCACTTTTCTAACGGATCAAATCATTATTCAAGTTCCAGATTTATACACTCACCTAATTAATTAAAATCAATTTTTTTATATTTTTTCCAAGAATATTTCAAAAAGAAAAATTGACAAAAGCTAACTGACGCGCGCATTAAAATGAACAAAGGAGCTAGACAAGGGGGGCTAGACAAGTGCCCAACGTTCAACATTAACGTTAAACGAAACGAATAAAAATTGTGGTATTTGACATCCCTGAACGATTGTTCAGCGTTCGCGGATGTCAAATCTCATACATTTTGAGTTTAACGTTAACGTTGAACGTTGGCAGCTTGTCTAGCCTCCCAATTATTATTTTTATCAGAAAAAAGTTACCTGTACGGCGTTTTTGGTATATTTCCAAATAATCCTTACAAATTAAATCGTCCGTAAAAATATTCCCGCTTCAAATGACTAGAAAATAACTGCGTTTTCAAATACCCAATCCACGCAACCAAAGATCCCGTATACTTCAGTTTACCAATAAAAACAAAACCACTTCATACGTACCTGGTCTATCTCTGATCCACTGAAGTTAAAACCAGTTGCAAATGGAAAATTGAACTCAACATCAAAAACCGATGAACATTTTTATTATTAGAATCTGAAAAACCAAATGTACACATCCAGAGCGGTCGTCAATTTGTTTGGATGCAGTTTTCGAGTGCACTGTATTTGTATTTTGCTATACGATATGCAATTCGTGTCAATTAAAATGTCGATTCGACGAGATGAAATGGCTTGGCAGAGGCGTTGGCACACTGGGGTGAGAATTAGAGCCGAGAATTAGCAGGTAAGGTTTTTGTCGTGTAAGAAAGTTTCTGTCCCTGTCCTGACAGTAATGAGTTTTGCGAAATGAAAAAGCGTGCTTTACCTACTCGCTGGCCCTCTTGGAAGTCTAGTACGTAAAGTTTATGTTGCGATAGAAGTTTTTGTCGCAAGAGAAAGTTTGTGCCCTTATCACATGAAGTTTGCAATGAGTGGAAGAGCGTGCTTTACTTGCTATCCCTTCTGGAAGTCTAGCACGTAAGATTTTTGTCGCGAGACGAAGATCCTGGTCTTGTCGTGACAGCGATGAATTTTGCGAAGTGAAAAAGTGTGCTTTACCTACTTACTATAATCTTACGAGGCTAGCACGTAAGGTTTTTGTCGTGAAAAAAAGTTCTTGTCCCTGTGACATAAGTTTTGCAATGAGTGAAAGAGCGTGATATACTTACTAGCCCTTATGCAACCTTATAAGCACCTAAAGTTATTGTCGCGCGTGTTTGTGCTCTTTTACACATTCAAAATTATTACAATGATGCCTTCCACGACAAAAAAAAAATGGTTGCCCAACAGTAGACTGAATAATGAGATTTTAAACAAACCAAAATTTAATAGTTTTTCATCGGAATAAAACGTCTATAACGGACAATTAACTTAAAAGGCATTCAGAAAGCATTATAGTTGGAATGAAACAACTATTAACGGATTTAACTCGCGTATTTTTATTTTATTGTATTTGCTTACGATTATGGAAACTGTAAAGAATCCGAAACGTCAGCAAATAAAATAAAATAAAAATACGCGAGTTAAATCCGTTAATAGTTGTTTCATTCCAATGTGTAATAACCGCGAAGGCATCAGAAATTATTACATTACAGTTGTTTTATTCCAAATCGTAATAACCGCTATCAGAAGTTTACAAACCCTTTTGAACTTTTTAGAAGCAGCATTTGAGATATTTCAATAATTTTGAAATTTAACAATGAAAAGTTGTTTTGAAAGTATTATATAGTACTCTGTATGCATCGGACTTGAACCGAATACTGAGTCGATGGGTGAATGGAAATCGAGCGATTTTTATACCAGTCTCATCCAGTTTCCGCCAGATAACTATTGGATTAATATAGATACGTCTGTATATTATTTTTAACCCCAGAGGCAAACACGGCGGGGTACACCACTCAATGTTTTGTCTTCCTTTTAACCAATCTTACCAATGTTTTTTTTATTCCTAATTAATCGAATCATTTAGTATATAGGTACGCCATTAAAAGTTTTCAGCAATAAGTCTCTTTTTCGAAGGTAATATACAATTTTGAGTAAAATCTTATAAAAGTATACCTACATATAAATATCAGTAATAAAATATTAACGAACAAAGTAAAATAAATGATACAAATATATATTATGTACATTTAAATAAAAAACAAAAAATGCTACATATTTATTATCATAATTATACATTAAGTTTTTCTTTAGTTTTCCAGCTGCCTTGGCCCTGACTGCTACAAAGTAAGAATAAAATCAAATTCACTTAGCTACAAACTTTTCACCATCAAAGAATTAAATGTATATCAGCATAAATTGTATCATATCTATATTATGATATCGCTTGGAGACAATGCGCCAGGGAGACAAGTGGATCGTTAACGTTGAAAATCATCGATATTACAGTTAGAACTGAATATAGGGCACATAATATATAAAGATATATTATGTGTACTTATTATATATATATGTACACCTTTGTTGTTGGACTCTTTTGTTGACCAACGGAGTGAAGTTACAAAGTGGACTTAGATAAAGTGAATATTATTTTTTAAGCTCCTGTACATTATAAGGTAGGACCTTTTACTGGAACTCCGCTGTACGTCCGTCTGTTATCAGGCTATAATAATAATAATAATAATAATAATATCTTTGGACAATTCACACCAATTGATCTAGTCCCAAACTAAGCAAAGCTTGTACTATGGGTACTAGACAACAGATAAACATACATAAATACATATAAGACATCCAAGACTCAGGTACAGATGCCAGTGTTCATCACACTGACATCTGCCCCTAGCAGGATTCGAACCCGCAACCTCCGGTTTCGTAGTCAGGGGCTCTAGACCACCACTAGACCAGCAGGCCGTCAAATATATCCCATGAACCGTAAATTGTGAAATAATTCTTAACCGTCAATGAAGTATGCAATTTTAAAAAGTTAATTAATTTTATATTCTATGAAAATTAATTACTTAACTAGTAAAGCATATTAAACTCCGTTATTCATGTACTATTAATATTATTTATGAATTTAGGGACATCTTAATAAAAAATACAGAATACAGTTTCTGTTTCGTGTTGCATACAAAGTAGACTAATAGCAAACAAAATTAATAATTCAATAAAACTTCTGAGACATTTTTATAATCAACGAAATAGTTTCCAAGGTTTTTTTTTATCAATTTCAAAACGTGCTATTAATATTCAGATTGTATTAAATTTCATTAGCGCAAATAAATAAACCACTGCAGGAATGAAATAAGTCTTCCTCGCTATAAATGATATTTAAACCTTATGCCTGTAGAATTAGAGTCAAATCTTGTAGCTCTAATTGGAATAAAACAACTATTAACGGACTTAACACGCGTTTTTTTATCTTATTTTAACGCTAAAGGTTTTAGCGGTTTCCTATTGTCAGCTCAGTCGTGCTACTATTATGGAAACTGTAAAGAATCCAAAACATCAGCAAATAAAATAAGATAGGAGCGAGTTAAACCCGTAATAGTTATTTCATTCCAATGTGTAATAACCGCGAAGGCATCAGTTTTTAATTATCTTGTAGCTCTAATTGAATAAAAAAAAAATTGTAATTTAAATATAAGGTAGTTTGCATAACTGTATAAATCACTTTAGCGTTAGACTATTGTCAGCTCAGTCGTGCTACGATTATGGAAACTGTAAAGAATCCGAAACGTCAGCTAATAAAATAAAATAAAAAATACGCGAGTTAAATCCGTTAATAGTTGTTTCTTTCCAATGTGTAATAACCGCGAAGGCATCAGTTTTTAATTATCTTGCAGCTCTAATTGAATAGTTTATCTTCTTTCAAGGGGACACGAAAAATTTTAGACAATTGCCATATTTTATATTTCGCTGAATACAAATAAGATTTTATTTACATTTAAAATTGCCAACGGCGGTGTGTGCTCCAAATTACGCAGCGTTTTGAATGAAAATTGCTTAATTTTCTGTCTAAATTATTATTTTAAATAGGACACGGCCTGGTTGGATATTTCTCTTTTGGTCCCTCGTTTGTGTTCAAAGGTTTAAGGTGATTTCATTAAGAAGTTAAGGTTTTACAGTTCATTCTCAATTTTAGTTAGAAAATAATTTAACGCCACATCTAATTACCTATTTTACTATCACGGTGAGATACACTGTTAAATATAGCTATTTATATATAACTAGCTGTCCGACCCGGCTTCGCAAGGATCATCTTTTTTTATAGCCTACTAGCTTCTGCCCGCGACTTCGTCCGCGTGAAACTCCTCCTTTTTTGCAGTCGGTTAAAAAGTAGCCTATGTCCTTTCCTAGTCTCCAGACTTTCTTTGTACCAAATTTCATTTAAATCGGTCCAGTAGTTTTAGCGTGAAAGCGTAACAGACAGACAGACAGAGTTACTATCGCATTTATAATATTAGTAAGGAAGTAAGGATGTCACTCGGGAATAGTGTAGCTTCCCAATAGTGAAATATTTTTTTTGAAATCGGGTCAACCGTTCTGGAGCCTATTCAATCCAAACAAACAATCAAACAAATCTCTTTATAATATTAGTATAGAAAAATGAATCTCAATTCCCTTCAATCCCAATTGGCTTCACGCTAAAACTGATTAACTAACTGATTTCATCAATTATTTCTTTGTCGTAATTTTTATCATCAGGAAAAGGTTCATATGAAAAAAAAAAGTAAAAAAGTTGCACGACGTCATACAGTTAACCATTGAATGCATAGTTAACGGTGTGACGTCAATCTAATCCAAACTAAACGCTACAAAACTTCAGCTCAATCTGTTAAAGATTCAAACTGACTTGCAACTTTTCACCACATACTTTTGCAAGTTAAAAAGCTTATAGACGAAACTTGAATAAAATCATATGCAAGCTTTAATGAATAAGCTCCCATTGCATTCAGAAAGCATGGCGTCGATTAAACGAGTCATTTAAAATGATACAGGGTGCCAGAGGTTGCCAAATCCTGTACTTCCTGCGCCTATGCCGGGGAAGTATTCTGGTTAAACAAAACTATACAAGGATTAATAATTTCTGATGCCGTCGCGGTTATACATTGGAATAAAACAACTATAGATTTAACTCGCGTATTTTATTTTATTGGCTGACGTTTCGGATTTCATTTTTTAGAACCGGGTAGTACTAAATTTTTTTTATGTAGTAAATAAGGTAGTTTGCTTATTACTCGTAGTATGAATCATTTTAGTATAAGACTATTGTCAGCTCAGTCGTGCTACGATTATGGAAACTGTAAAGAATCCGAAACGTCAGCTAATAAAATAAAATAAAAATACGCGAGTTAAATCCGTTAATAGTTGTTTCATTCCAATGTGTAATAACCGCGAAGGCATCAGAAATTATTCTGTCTATAGTTGTTTCATTCCAATGTATAATAACCGCGAAGGCATCAGAAATTATTAAATAAAACTAGACAAGAATATAAAGGCCTCTTCAGCAGTAAACGTCTTACAATATGATGGTGGATCAAATGAATCTAAAGTTAGAATGAAACAGTTGTAAACAGATTAAACTCTCGTATTTAATTTTATTGGCTGATGTTTCGGAACTTTTACAGATTCCATAATCGTAGCACGACTGAGCTGATGATAGTCTAACGCTAAAGTGCATTATAGTTGTTTTATTCCAATGTGTAGTAACCGCGAAGGCATCAGAAATGATTCCATTATAGTTGTTTTATTCCAATGTGTAGTAACCGCGAAGGCATCAGAAATGATTCCATTATAGTTGTTTTATTCCAATGTGTAGTAACCGCGAAGGCATCAGAAATGATTCCATTATAGTTGTTTCATTCCAATGTGTAGTAACCGCGAAGGCATCAGAAATGATTCCATTAATATAGTTGTTTTATTCCAATGTATAGTAACCGCGAAGGCATAAGAAATGATTCCATCATAAAAGTTTTATTCCAATGTGAAATTATATCCAAGTTAATCAGAATAAGTCGAGCTGCAAACTGCTAAATTTTACCGAATACATAAATAACAAGTTTAATTGGCAGTGAAATCACTCTGCAGTTTTGATGAAATGCCTGCATTTTTAAAAGGTCTTTACTTGGTGTTGCGCTGGTAACAGCTTTTGGCACTGCAGACCAGTTTTAAATATGCTTAAAACATGAATATTTATCAACGAATCTTGGATATATTTTATGCTTTTGACACAGTTTTGAAACGTGGATTTTATGTATTTTGAAGCTCGTTTGCTAGAATTAGCACATTGATGAACTCGAAATTTTGGTATATTCTGAAATGGAAATTTATAAGACTTTGGTTGAGATATAAATAAATAATTCGGGTATACATGCTCATGCTTATTTCATTATCATCTGGCCTTAAAAATTGTATGGTACTGACATATCAGAATGAAAAATCATGTGACAATTTCTGATGCCTTCGCGGTTATTACACATTGGAATGAAACAACTATTCGCGTATTTCTGTTTTATTTAATTTATCTGCTGACGTTTAAGATTCTTAACAGTTTCCATAATCGTAGCACGACTGAGCTGACAATAAGCGAATAAAATAAATTAAAAATACGCGAGCTTAATCCGTTAATAGTTGTTTCATTCCAATGAAACGTCATGTGGTCAGTTTTCGTTTGAGTATGTATGTATTTCAAACAAATTTGTATTTGTTTCGTTTGGTTTTGATCGATTGATACTATAATAAAGGAAATGATAAAAGCAACATCCCGAATCACAGTACAAATATGTGCCAGCAGTTCGGGCTTTTTCATATAGTGATTCCGACACTTTTGCAAACGACAGAGTGTCAAAGAAACACGAAGTTCCAAGTGTCAAAAACTTTCCATTGAAATATGAGTTGACATAAGACATGAACAGTCTTGTTAGGAGTTAGTTAGGTAAATTTTCAAGAAATCTTTGCTTTCCTTAACCCTTTAGCCCAAGGCCCGACATTATGACTTCTGACTTACGCCATTAATCGTACAGTCGCAAACTGAATTTAACAGGGCTGAACTCTCCATAGCGTAAAAGTGGGCAGCTAACTTGTTTTATAGCTTTTTCCCGCGACTACGTCCGCGTGGAAATAAATACGGCAGCCTAATTATTCCAATCTGTTGGAATGAAACAACTATCAACGAATTTAACTCGCGTATTTTTATTTTATATTTTATTTTTTTGTATTTTTTTTTAATTATTATTCCAATCTGCTTACTTTATAAATATGCTAGCGGTTCGCCCCAGCTTCGCACGGATCCCTGATTTTTTTAAATATTTTATAGCCTATGTTAGTCAGGTTGAACGTAGCTTCCCAACAGTGAAAGAATTTTTCAAATCGGTCCAGCCATTTTGGAAACTATTCAATCCAAATAAACAAACAAACAAATCATTCCTCTTTATAATATTAGTGTAGAAAAATAAATAATGCTTATTTCTGACGATACTTTCATATAGTAATTTATCCTACATTTTAACCTCTTACAACCCTTTTTTCACACGACATACAGATAGACAGAGTTACTTTCGCATTTATAATATTACTTAAGATTATGACTAGCTTCTGCTCGCGACTTCGTACAGTTTTCGTAATCATAGCACGACTGAGTTGACGATAGTAAGTTCTAACTAAGATTTCTTGGTACCAACAAAATGCATGGCACTATGTTTTGAAGCCACGTGTAAATATCTAGGCTGTGAGCCAACTTTGCCCAATCACTCAACTTGGCTAAAGCCGTTGACAAGGTCTCGTTTAACTTTGCCGATTAACTTGCTCTTTTTTGTTTCAGCATTTTATCATTCGGGTTCTTTAGCGTTTTGTTTGACTGTCTGTTTTACTTTGCCTACACTTTTTTACTGAGTGGATATTTAAATTGGGGGTTAAAGGATTGTTCGTTAGGATTTTGTGTGAGAGGGTTTAGTTTTTTTTATCGCGTTAAGATTTGATGTTTCAAAATTTGTAATTTTTATTGTTTACTGGCTTCTGCCCGCGACTTCGTCCGCATGAAACTCCTCCTTTTTTGCAGTCGGTTAAAAAGTAGCATATGTCCTTTCTTAGGCTCCAGACTTTCTTTGTACCAAATTTCATTTAAATCGGTCCAGTAGTTTTAGCGTGAAAGCGTAACAGACAGACAGACAGACAGACAGAGTTACTTTTGCATTTATAATATTAGTAAAGATATCAGTAAGGATTTTTTATATTTATCTGTTACCTGGACAGATAGGTAGGTACATAATATTTTATTATTATGTAGGTAGTACTTAACCAGATTTAGAATTAGAAAATTGTGGGTAGGTTACAGGTAGGTATAACTTGCTGTTTACGGCAAATAAAATAAAATGAAAATACGCGAGGTAAATCCGAATTTACGCATTTTCATTTTCATTTTTAAACAAATTGGTGCGGTTTTGTTTCATTCCAAAATTAAATATGATTATTGAAATAAAGTTTAAATAAACAAAGGTATTTAGTGTCATTGGAAGAATTTGTTTTATAAAATCAGATTTTAACAAAGATGGATGTCTTGAGGGTTAATTAAATGTTTAATATAAGTATAATTAATCACTCACGCTTCAAGAAATATACTAGAGTAAGTTATTTGAGAAATTTAATCTTATATTGAAATAACAATGGCTAAATTAAGAAAATAAAATAAATATACGCGAGTTAAATCCGTTATAATTATTTCATTGGAATAAATATTTTATCCTTACCTACATAGGTATTTTACTTAATAATTTAAATAACGTCATTGTAATAATTACTCAATGTTAATAATCAGCTCTGTCAAAAAGTTTTTGAAATATCAGCATATAAATTATACTCGAGTTAAATCCGTTACAGTTATTTCATTCTAAATATTATGTAATAACCACGAAAGCAACAATATAATTCGTAGGTGATGTTGATTAGGATTTCCGATTTTTATGATTTTGACTCAAAAAAAACAAAAATGAATTCCATAAAACTTTTCCCGTCGATCCAAACAAAAACAGAACCGCACCAATTTATTTACAAATGAAAATGAAAAAGCGTAAATTCAAAAATGGAACCGAATTACTTTTAAACCTCGAGCCGCGAAAGCAATTCAGCCAGCAATCAAACAGAAAATTACAGTCGTGTTCCAAACTCAAACTAAAACAGTCTACCAACTTAACAGATCAAATTAGAAAGTACGTTCGGAAACGTTCCGATTAGAAAAATGGAAATTTACCCGATCTCGTTCGGAAATGTAATTTTCGATAAAACAATTTGTCGTAGAGGTCGTTCTACACATCTGCGCCGTGATCTTGCCTCAATTTTTCTGCTTGACTCAATTGTTTGCTTGTCGCCTGTAAGGTTACGTGGTATATAAATTTGAATTCAGAAAGAACCTTTTGTTTTGCTGAAATGAGGTTTTCGATTTGTCTCGAATATAGGTACGATATTGTATTTGAGTTTTGGAATATGGAGTAGGTACAATATCATACGGGAGCTAGGTTTTTCTTTAACGATAAATCGAAACGAATCGAAACGTTATTGACGAAAGCTAACAACAGTTCACATATTCATTTTTGGTTAATATATACAGGTTAGACTATTGTCAGCCCACTCTTGCTACTAATATGGGAGCTGTAAAGCTTTTGAAACGTAAGCAAATAAAAAAAACGAGGCATCAGAAATTATCAAAAATATTTGTTTTATAAAATTCCGTTACGGCGAAATTTGAAAAACTAAAACCAAAATTCATTAGTTTACATACTAATCAAAATATACCCTTAAGCCAAAAGGGTAACAGGGTAACCCTTCCGGTTTTTCATTAAGGCTTTGGCAAATATTTGTTTTTCTACCAAATGCCCAAAGTCCTCCGATTGGCGTCAGACAAATACCGAATATTACCATCGATTGTTCAAATAGCTGTTTATTACTAAAGTTCGGGGCCGATCCGGCCAAACAACCCGGATACGAACATGATAATCGTATTGTTTGTTTGAAAAACTACTGTACATGGACAGATAGACAGAGAGACTTACTTATTTTAGAAAGATCTAGACAGATTGTAGAGGTTCTGTTAAGATCGGACACGGTTAACATCTTACGATGTGAATTTACGCCTAATATGGGAGATTTTTTTACTGGTGGCAACATGACATAACGCGCAGTTTTATAGTGGTATGAAAATGTCATGTTAGCCAGCACTAAAACAAATCCCAGATTAGGAGTAAATTCAATTGCACGATCGCTTGTCTTATAAAAAAAAATCTTATATAGAAACGTTTCTTTGATCACAAAAATAAATCATAACAAAAAAGAATTATACAATTTAGTGCAGTCAATCAAAAAGTTATACGCGTAAAACATTCATTCACGTACAAGTCAGAAAAACATTTATTTTTATATTTAAAGAAGAAGAAGATTGTCTGGTAGAGAATGCCGTATGGCATCAATAAGTCCGCCATTTGTACATTTGTTTTTTACTGTGCAATAAAGTGTAAATAAATAAATAAGATTAATGGAATTAAACCATTGATAGAAATCGATCGAATTTTAATTGATACATTATACAGATAAATTAATAAACTTTCTTATATTTTGCACAAAATCAGCAAATACAATGGCGGGAACAGCTAGTCGAACATAAGTGTTATTACATAACGCCTAAACTGTTCCTAATTACTAATTAGATATGACACGCTCTAATTAAAATATCGTCGTTTGATTGATAATTATCATTAATTGGTAGAGGCTAAGATTCAATTATGCGCGCAACTTTAATGATGTTAAAATGAATGGCACTTAATCAATTAGTTGTAGTGACTGAATTTTGGTTCTTGCACTATAATTACAGACTGGTACTTAAAGTGGTATATCGCACATGTAGAAAGTAGTTTATGTAGGTGTGTGATTTAGCACTTAAAAGCTATATTTTGAGGAGAGGTGAAAACTTGATTAATATGTCCATAGTGCATTGAAGGAGTTTTCTGTATAGATTTTTGCTTTTTTTATGTATTTTATATGAAGCTAGAAGAGTAAGCTTAAATCTGTTTTAGTGGCAGGTTGGTGCTGTAAGAAATTCGATGATAACTTAAACATGCAGGTTTTTCAGATAGCTTATTTTACTTTAAGTAAACTTATTTCTAATGCCATCGCAGTTATTACACATTGTAATGAAACAATTAGGTATAAAGGTATTCAATCGCTTTAGCGTTTATCGTCTTCTCAGTCGTGCTACGAATATGGAATCTGTAAACTTTTCGATACGTCAGCAAATAATATAAAATACGCGAGTTAAATCTGTTATAATTTTTTATTCCAATGTATAATAGCCAATGTAGAATGTATAATGAGAATTTGGAAAAACTGGTCGTGGTTGGCGGAGTGGAAGGCAAGAGAGCCCGTGGGCGCTCGCCAACCAGGTGGTCTGACCAGATTAAGGAAGCCACATCCTCAAGCAAATTCCATCAAGCGGTGAGGGCGACAATGGATAGAGACTGTTGGAGGCAGATCATCAAGGCTACGAGACACCGTGATCACGATCCTCAGAAATGAGGGAACGACTACAGAGAGAGAAATTATAGCATTAGTTTTTTTATTCCAAGATTAAAGAAGTTCCATGAAATGTGTGTTAATAAATACATGTACGGATCAATGTTTATGTTTTATTTTTAACATAAATATTTTACTTACCACCTCGGCTTCATATTATGATCCATATAAAATTGACGTAAAAATTTGATCCCAGCAATGTCAAAAAGTTTATTGCAACAGTAAAAATTCTCTCATGCAGCAAACCGTTTAAAGAATACATTTCCTTAAAATATATTATAGTAGAATAATCTGCTTACTTTTGTTTTAAGTAAAGACGGACTTAACTCACGTATTTTATTTCATTGGCTGACGTTTCCGATTTACAGATTCCATAATCGTAGCACGACTGAGCTGACAATAGTCTTATGCTAAAGAAATAAGACTATTGTAAGCTCAGTCGAATAGTTCTTTCATTCCAATGTAATAACCGCGAAGGCATCAGAAATTCTTATAACCTAATCCCAAAAAGTGTTTAAATTGTAGGATTGTAGTATGTATGTAGATTAACAGCCGAAAATCACATAAAGAAAATATCTCACTTACTGATGAAGCGACTCTTCCGATTTTATTGAATTTCTGCGCCTTAGCGGTAAAGATTTATTCCACTCGTATAATTTGACGTGACAAATTTCGTTGGCAAGTGATTTTGAGTACGTTGGGTTAGAGATTTCGTGATTTGTATAGAGTGACGGGGTCATGGGTTCACGTTTTGGTTAGGGTATTGTGTTTTGAAGTGTTTTAATAAAACATCAAAACGTTATAAAAGGGGGTTCCCTTGCAAAAATTTCAGTTTCTAAACCTTATAGTTCACACCTTGCCTTAATATGTTAGTCATTAAATCAGTTTTTCCTTTTTTTTATACATAAAGACTAGTTTTTTTCCGCGTATTTTTAACCTTTATAATGAAACTAGCGGCCTGCCCTGGGTTCGCACGTATCTTATGTCACTCGGGATACTCTATATAATATATATCTTTGGACAATTCACACCAATTGATCTAGTCCCAAACTAAGCAAAGCTTGTACTACGGGTACTAGACAACGGATAAACATACATAAATACATATCAAACTCAAACTCAAATAATATTTTTTTCAGTCTAGGCTCTTACAGGCACTTGTGAATGTCAACGTTAAAATTAATATTCTTTTTCGATTCAGCAAAAAAAAAAACCTCTTGAGAAGAATCGAGAATATATAATATATTATTATATGATATATATATATTATATTGAAAAAATTATACCTCATTATATACCTACAACCCCACAACCTTCGGTTTCGTAGTCTCTGACCACTAGACCAACAGGCCGTCAAATTGTCTACTATTTGCAAATTGAGTGAGCTTAACGGTTTTCAGTTGCCCCTAGCAGGATTCGAACCCGGGTTTTGTAGGACAGTCCGGGCCTCTGACCACTAGACCAACAGGCCGTCAAATTGTCTACTATTTGCAAATTGAGTGAGCTTAACGGGTTTCAGTTGCCCCTAGCAGGATTCGAACCCGGGTTTCGTAGTCCGGACCTCTGACCACTAGACCAACAGGCCATCAAATCGTCTACTATTTTCAAATTGAGTGAGCTTAACGGGTTTCAGTTTCGTCACGGACGTCCATTTGACTGACAGTTGATCCTTTAGTCCCATTGTCATAATATTACAATCCATACTGAATAATCGTTCCCGATCGCCTAAAGTATCGATAGGAGAAATATTGATACAGCGTTTTATCTACTCTATTGCAAAGGGGTACGGTTTGGAATTTAATAGCATAGGTAGGAGATATGATGTTTTGGGTATCAAATGATGATTAAAGTGTTACATTTGATGCCCTGTCTGTCAAGTGGCTTTATGCCTTTATATTCTTAGTATTCGGTATTAGTTTCTAAATGTAATTTTATATTAGACTAGCTTCTGCCCGCGACTTCGTCCGCGTGGAACTCCTCCTTTTTTGCAGTCGGTTAAAAAGTAGCCTATGTCCTTTCTCAGGCTCCAGACTTTCTTTGTACCAAATTTCATTTAAATCGGTCCAGTAGTTTTAGCGTGAAAGCGTATCAGACAGACAGACAGACAGAGTTACTTTCGCATTTATAATATTAGTAGGGATTTTGCCATGGTATTTGCTGATTTTGTGCAAAATATAAGAAAGTTTATTAATTTATCTGTATAATGTATCAATTAAAATTCGATCGATTTCTATCGATGGTTTAATACCATTAATCTTCTTCTTCTTTAAATATGAAAATAAATGTTTTTCTGACTTGTACGTGAATGAATGTTTTACGCGTATAACTTTTGATTGACTGCACTGAATTGGATAATTCTTTTTTTGTTATGATTTTTGTGATCAAAAAAAGGTTTGTATATAAGATTTTTTTTTTTAGAAGTCGTGCATGTGAATTTACGCCTAATCTGGGATTTTTAGTGCTTCATTCAACGTCATTTTCATACCACTATAAAATGGCGCGTTATGTCATGTTGCCAGCACTAAAAAATCTTTCAGATTAGGCGTAAATGCACCAAAAATCTGTCAGTTAGATTATTGAAAAATTTTTGCTGGACTAAATAAAATTTTATTTTATTTACCCAGTCGTTTTTCCTATTTAAGGGACGACATATTATTAAATACTAAAATGTATAAATGCCTATATAAAATATATATATCGTTATTAAGCAACGTGTAATTTGATGTTCTTCGACTATGTGTAATATCACAAAGACAAAACGTAAAATCTTAAACTTGTATTAGTCACATAATATATGCATAATTTTCGATAAATCAACATAATAATATAATCAAAACAAACAAGTTAAATCCTGTTGTTTTATTCCAATGATAACCTCAAGCATCACAAATTCACTATAAAATTTCAAACTACATTTCTTCACCAAAGCAAAGAGGTGAGCGCGCTTAAGATGAAAAAGCAAAAGCTTGAAACTCCTCTCATAATACTCTAGAATCAATAAAAAACCTGAAACCACTACAAATCGAGAACTTTTTACCCGAGAGATATTCCGAGAGTATTTCATAGCTAGCAAAGTTCTTCAATGTGCCGTGATTGGGAATTCTGGCGCTCAAACTTGTTTGTTAGTTTTGTGGATCATTTTTGATTTACTTACTTTACGTGTTTGTTTGTCGGGAATCGATTTGGTAAAAAATAATTGTTGAAATATAAAACGTGCTAGCTTTTACCTGTGACTTCATCTGCGTAAGATGAGTACTTTACACAATATCGTTACAAAGCCTATACCTATTATGTTATTCTCATGTACCTACCTATAAGCTATATTGTAAAGTTTAATCAAAATCAATTCAGTAGTTTTTGAGTGAAAGAACAAACATACATCAAGACATCCTTACATACATTTATTAATTCTTACAAACTTTCGCATTTATAATATTTGTAAGGATTATTTACATTGGAATTAATCTTTAACGGACTTAACTCCCATATTTTATTGGAATGAAACAACTTTAACGGATTTAACTCTTAACTTGGCTGACGCTAAAGTGATTAATACAGCTATGCAAACTACCTCATTTATTAAATTACATTTTTTAAGCATAAGACTATTGTCAGCTCAGTCGTGCTACGATTATGGAATCTGTATAACGAAACGTCAGCTAATAAAATAAAATACGCGAGTTAAATCCGTTAAAGTTGATTCATTCCAATGTATAACCGAGAAGGCATCAGAAATTATCCCATATTTTATTTTATTTTTCGCAAACTTTCGTCATCTCAGTGTTACGAACATGGGAGCTGTTTACTTTGATTCCACAGTCGTCAGTAGTGTTAGGTCTAGATCGATACAATGACGTTACGCACAACAATAGGCACAGATGTTCATTGCCTTATCAGTACCAACACTTGACTGCATTCAATGTCAAACCAATCTGCATGATTATGAATGAATGACGAACCGGTTTGATCCGCATCAAACCGGTTTGATGCGGTTTCACCTGTTGGTTCATTCCAACTTTGGAATAGATTAGATTAGATACGTAAATATCTGATACTTTCTTGTAAACATTGGAATGAAGCTATAACTGATTCAACTCGCGTATTTTATATTGCTACATTGGGATGAAACAATTTTTTCTGTCCTCCGGCCGGAAAGCGCCAACTTGCTGGCCGCTGCGCTAAATGAAATTGCCGCTTTCTGGCTTCGTCGAACAGAAATATAGTATACCGACCTCGGCCAGTAAAATAAAAAAGCCTCAGATCACATTTTTGTCAGCTTCGGCTTCGCCTTGGACGACAATTACATGTGATCTGAGATTTTTTTTATTTTACTGGCTTAGGTGCGTAATGTACTATAAATGGATTTAACTCGCGTATTTTATTTTATTGGCATAAGACTATTGTCAGTTCAATTGTGCTACGATTATGGAATCTGTAAAGGGTCCGAAACGTCAGCCAATAAAATAAAATACGCGAGTTAAATCCGTTTTAAGTTGTTTTATCCCAATGTATAATAACCGCGATGGCATCAGAAATTATTATCGCATATTTAATTTTTTTACTGTCGTTGTAAATAATTCACAATTCTAAAACTGATACCTTCGCAGTTATTACACATTGAAATGAAACAGTTATAATGGATTTAACTTGCGTATTTTATTTTTTGACGTTTCGAAAACTTCATAGTTTCTATATTCGTAGCACGAATGAGTTGACGATAGACTAACGCTCAGCAAAAACAAAACAAAATACGCGAGTTACCTAAATCCGTTAAATGATACAAGGGGGGCTAGACAAGTGCCCAACGTTCAACGTTAACGTTAAACGTTAGCACCAAAATGTATGGGATTTGACATCCGCGAACGTTTGTGACGTACTATCGGATGCTTTCGGGGTACGCCATTTTAGAAAAAAATTGCTTGCACTTGTTGCTTCACACACAGCCGCCAGGTACCAGGGTCGTTCAAGCGATTATTGCCTTAAAGGTGTAACATCGCTAGCACAGTTGATAGTACGTGACAGCCGTTCGCGGATGTCAAATCCCATACATTTTGGTCCTAACGTTTAACGTTAACGTTGAACTTTGGGCACTTGTCTAGGGCCCAAGGTGTTTCAATTAGTCAATAAAACAAATAATTTTATATAATTATTATCATAAATACAAAACTAAAATGGCAACAGCTAGATTTACCACGTCATTAAATGCAAATCTAACTTCGAATTCAACATTTAAAACTAACCCGTCAGCGATTCTCAATAAAGTGTGGAAACGAAAATCAAATTGTTCATTTTCCTCTATACGTTTTGCTAAAGCAGCCGTGCAAGGGTTAACCGACTTAGCGCCACTGCATAAATGCTATTGTTCTAGATTTTTATTCTTTTTCTTTCCTCTTTTTTACCCGTTTTTACCTCCTCACTCGATATAAGGCAGTGCAGAAGTAAGTGAGGTATTAGAACAAAATGTTGTGGTTACAGATTTTTGTATTGGTTTTTGGGTATGTAGTAACTCAGGATTATTTAGAAGGTAACTTATTTTTATTTGAAAATAATTTTAACCTAACGTAATCTATTTTGCAATTTCCGAGTTAAGCTTCAAATATATATTATTATACTGTGTAATTATAATATTATACTGTGTAAGTAGCTGTTATATATTTGCTACCTAATTATATTTAAATATGTGAAGCATAATAATTATTGAAGTTTTTCTGATAAATTATGATACGTAATAAGCAAATAGCTTATTATTATTATTTTTTACATTACCTAGTCATTTTCAAATTCTGTACATAAATAAATTGATACGAACTTCTAGAAATTAATTGGAAATGGTGAAAGGTATTAAAATACTTCTGTTTATAACTATTAATTTTAATTTAATTTCAGTCAAACACGTGAACCAATTCCGTACAGAAATAGGACATTTAAAAGAAATCCCAAAACGTTTCGTAATAAAAGGAGCGAACCCCGTAAAAGAATTCGAAAGATATGTCCACGATATAAAAGATTTAACCGAAAAAGATAACATGTTGGTAAAGTATAAAGTCAAAGTGGAAGTGACGAAGCCAAACAACCTTAAAGGCAAGAAAAAAACGAAGAAACCCAAATCGATGAAGTTCAATGTGCCGTTAAAGAAGAAAAGTATGAAACTATCGAACTTTGAAAAGATCCAAAGGATGTTGGCGGAACAGAGGCTAGGGAATCTTAATAAGGATAAAGACTATGTTGAAATGACAACAACTGATGAGATCCGTCCTTTTACAACTAAGCATCCGTTTATAGGAAAATACAAACCAATTATAAGCAAAAAGAAAGTTAATTTTACGAAAATAATAAAGCCGGTCAGAACCAAAGTGATTACTTTGACTAGAAAATAGAAATGCATAATAATTTCTGATACCTTATTATACATTGGAATGAAACAACTATAGACAGATTTATTTTATTTTATTGGCTGACTTTAGCATAAGACTATTGTCAGCTCAGTCGTGCTACGAATATGGAGTCTGTAAACGTTCCGAAACGTCAGCCAATAAAATAAAATACACGAGTTCAATCCGTTTATAGTTGTTTCATACCAAAAAATAGAAATACAATTTGTTATAAGCTTATATTTCAGTGTTTTGTATTTTTATACTAACCAATTTAATAAAAGAATACAGCAAAGAGATGAATTTGATTGAAATAAATAAAAAAATGTCTGTCTGTCGTAATAGAAAAATCACTTTATTACCTACTTAGAAAAAAAAAATATTTTATTTCGTTAAGGTAATCTGTAAAGTATCTTCTTTTATGAATTGATAGTGAATGAGCACAATAGAATGAATTTTATGTGACATGTTATTTACTATCTATTATTGTTTATTACCTATATAAATCGATCAAGTATTTTAAAATCTGACATTTTATATACTTACTTATCGCTTAAATGTTTAAATTACCTAGACGACTTAATAGAAAAAAACTTAAAGAGAAATGTGCATATATCATTTACGGCATCACGCTAGAACGGCTGAAACGATTTCACAAATTATTTTTTGTCATCAAGAGATCGTTCTTATGTAAGAAAAAATAAAATAGTTTCACGTAGGATTAAGAAAGCTTTCCTAAAATATTAATGTAGTACCAGCTCAATGACACCAATAGTCAACTCTGCTTTGCCGGGACGACGTCTGCCGGGACCACTAGCAAAGAATCACGCAACGACAAAAGATTGTAATAATAAATTAAAAATTTAACAAACCCCCGACATAAAAACCTAAAAGCCCTTTAAAAAGTATAACAATAATAAAAACTTAATATTAGTTACCTAAATATTAATATTTCTACAAAGAAAACGTCATGTCGGGGGGACCGTAGGTTTAGGTAGATTGTAGGTATTAAGTAGTAACACCTAAATGACAAGCGGGCCCCCCGACATGACGTTTTCTTTGTAGAAATATTAATATTTAGGTAACTAATATTAAGTTTTTATTATTGTTATACTTTTTAAAGGGCTTTTAGGTTTTTATGTCGGGGGTTTGTTAAATTTTTAATTTTTTTTTTTATTACAAGCTCTTATGAAGGTCAGACGATACCGTTTCCGAAAGAACCTCACTTGAGAAGAAACGGCAAGAAACTCAATGAGGTATGAAAAAAAACGCAATTGTGATTTGTATTCTCTATTCAAAAAGTTTGTAATAACTGTGAAATTGCAAAAGCAATAAAGAAGGATGACTACTGTAAATAAAGATGAATAAAGAAAGATGCACCAAATATTAACTGCAGTCACGGACAGTAAAAACAGATTTTTGTCTCTCTTTATGAAACATATTTTCGGTTGGTTATGGATTCCCGAAGATTTGTGGACTCGACAGATTTTTGTGGTTCAATATACTTAGATCTAAAGGGACTTAAAAAAGTATTGTTGCGTACTCCTTGCGCTTGTTTAGTTTTTATAGTTGTACTTTTAATTGGCTATTGCCCTTTTTATATATCGATTGTTTTTGGAATTGTCCGTTTGTTAGTTGTTTTGGTTTTGTTGTGTCGTGATATTGTTAAAGTGTATTCGTTTGTAAAGTTACCTATTAAATTCCTCGATTCTTCTTAAACCTATTGCTTTCATTACAGTCCATTTCTCACCAACAAGATACATACGGGAGCGGCGAAAAACTGATTAATATGTCCATATAAAAGTAGGAGTTTCCTGCAGTAATTTACTACTTTAGCGTTAGACTATTGTCAGCTCAGTCGTGCTACGATTATGGAAAATGTAAAGAATCCGAAACGTTAGCAAATAAAATAACATAAAAATACGCGAGTTGAATCCGTTAACAGTTGTTGCATTCCAGAGTTTTCTGTAGGATTAATAAAGCTAGTTTTTTTTTATGCCTTCGCGGTTATTATAAATTGGAAAGAAACAAACGTGCTACGATTATGGAATCTGTAAAGTCTCTGAAACCAATAAAATAAAACACGCGAGTTAAATCCGTCTAAAGTTGTTTAATTCCAATAAGCTAGACGAGTTAGCTTAAATCTATAAGAAATTCGATGCATAACTCAAAACTTCAGGTATTTGAGTTAGCTCTCTTTAGATCTAGGTATATATCGCACCCCTAGATCTAAAGGGAGCTAACTCAAAAAAAGTAAGTTTTTCGGGAGAGGCGAAATTGTTGTAAGGAATCGGATCCTTTTTTTTAGCGTGTGTTTAATTAAAATCTTCAGATTTTTGAGTCAGCTCTCTTTAGGTCTTGGTTTTCTATATTATGTACATGTATTGGAATATATGGATTTAGTGCTTAGTCTGTGGACCTAGGAAGCGGCTATTGTGTGGTTTTAACAAGCCACCGGCTCTGGGATAGCCTCTGATAGGTTTTCTTTGTTGAAAGAACCTATTGGTGGATTGAGAGCATTATGGCAATGTGAACTTTATACAGTTTGTTTTAGAACTATTGTTGAAATAAGCTTGGATTTTTCTCGGTTATATGTTGACGTATCGAAAGTTTAAGTTTCCATATACGTATCATGTAGCTGATGATAGTCTAAAATAAAAGGCAGTTTTACATTATTTCAAACGATTTTTTTATTGTTAAATTAACTATGTACTACCCTTTTTTAAAATATTTTTTTTACTAACTATTATGCAAATACAAATACATTACATGGTTCTACTAGCGCTTTTGTATATGATAGATGAGAAATACCGCATAAAACTCAGCAGACAGTTTTTTTTCTCAGAAAACGTAAAAATTTAAAATATTTTTGAATCATTATTTTTTAGATAAAGATCAAACAAATTAGTTTTTATATGAGTTATTTCATAAGAATCTCTTTGAGTGATAATTTTCCAAACATAATTGTCTTTTATAAGTTTTGGTAGAAATCGTTAAGACTTACGTGTACATTAAACCATCATTATGATTATTTTTTTATTGTATTACTACCCCTTGGGACCTAAACAAGGTGCCAACGTTCAACGTTATCGTTAAACGAACGACTGTCACGTACGTCACAAACGTTTGCGGATGTCAAATCCCATACATTTTGGTCGTTTCGTTTAACGTTAACGTTGAACGTTGGCACCTTGTCTACGTTCATAAAATTTTGCTATCACAACTCGTTTCTTCTTATTGTATAGACTTTAAATTAGTCCCCGTATCCAAATAACTTCAATATGTCATATTTGGAAGAAATTATTTTCAATACCAAATTAATATAATTCACCGATCTCTATAAAATATATATTTGTGCATTTTCAGGTACCGACTACTTACCGTTTTATTCATAAAGTCAACGCGGTCAAAGCAAAATTGGGAAAACATTTTGAAAATTCTGAGGTTATTTCAATTCATCATAAAATTTAAGTATGCTTTTATTTTTCCAATATTGAAATTTATGTTCTTTGTGGATTTAACTGATATTATTATGAATGACATGTTTAATGGTTTTCATGTAATTGGCTATGTATCTATACTAATATTATAAAGCTGAAGAGTTTGTTTGTTATTTTGTTTGTTTGAACGCGCTAATCTCCGAAACTATTGGTCCGAATTGGATAATTCTTTTTGTGTTGGATAGTCCATTTATCGAGGAAGGCTTTAGGCTATATAACATCACGCTGCGACCAATAGGAGCGAAGAAACAGTGGAAAATGTGTAAAAAACGGGGAAAATATGACGCCTTATGAAGAATTACTATTTCACGGGGACGAAGTCGCGGGCACAGCTAGTCAATTAATATAATTGAATGTGCAGGCTGATATTCAATTTCATGAATAAAACAACAAAATATTGCAAATTTGTAATGATACCTACTGATAAACAAATTGATGGAATCGAATTTTTAATAATAAAATTTTCGAATGCTGAAAATTGAAATAATTTTAATAAAATTTTATGTATATTTTACCAGAACACTGATCACATTGCAATGTTTTTTGATTCACGCCTTAATTGGATTTCCACAAAATGTTTTCGATATCAATAATATAATAATAATAATAATAATGTTTAATTTCATACGTATTGATAATGCACAGTCCTCTAAATTATTAATTTGCATCTAAATAGGTCTCGTTATATCACTTCCTTTATCTTATTTTCTTATAAGACTATTTTACTTTCGTTTCAATGGAATCCGTACACAATCTGTTTACTCCATATCAATATTTGTTTTAATTTTATTGTAGAAACATACACACATTAATACCACAGTCCTCTAAAGTTTCTCAATTATTAATAGTCACCAATTACTAATTTCACAAATAACAAATTCCATCGTATCACAACTACCATTCTAAATCTAAATTTCATAGTGCTGTGCTAAGACCTCTAAAATTTAGAAAGCCTCTAAAATTATTTCACACATCGCGGTGCCATTTTTTATTCCTCTCACATGCTGATTCACATTCTGTGGTGTCGTGCACTGGAATGCAACGTGAAACCCCGGGGCCGACACGACCACTGCAATAAATTAAATATTCTTTAGACTTTGTCAAGGTTTTCACAAATGTTTAGACAATATTTTTTAAGGGAAGGGAAGGGAAGCTTATGCATATTACACAAAACTACTTTCGTAAGTCGTAATAATTATTTTATAAATAAAACCGCACTTATAGCATTTAAATATTTTGGAATGAAACAACTATAATGGATTTAACTCGCGTATTTTATGTGCTAAATAAAATTTATAGTAAATATTTGTAGCATGATTGAACTGACAATAGTTTTACACTAAAGTGATTTTACAATAATAATATGCAAACTAACACATTACATAAATTACAGTATTTAACTACCTACTACCCTTTTTTAAAATAATTATGAAATATTAATTATGTTTCTATGCATAAATTAACTATTTTACAAAAAATTTACTACTATAGTTCAGTTTTATCATATAGAAACCATTTTATATATTATAATGTTTATAGCATTCGGAATGATTATTGAAGTTCATACGGGCAAAAAAAGGCCTATGAAGTAAATCTATACTAATATGATAAAGAGGAAAAGTTTGTTTATTTGGATTGAATAGGTTTCTAAACGACTGGACCAATTTGAAAAATTCTTTCACTTTTGGTAAGCTACACTATTCCCGAGTGACATAGGCTATAAAAAAAAAGATGAACCGTGCGAAGCCGGGGCGTACAGCTAGACTTCCTATAAAACAAAAGTTCTTACCACTTCAAAATTATATTCTAATCTCAACTTACCGCGGTGTCGTAAAACTTTACGCATATTAAGTTCCACTTAAATACGTCATTAGTATAGTTGTATAGTTTGCTCCGCTAATCGTTCGCCTGATAGCTAAGCGTCAGTACACTTTAATTAAACTTTTCAGCACTTTCCCGACGTAAACACAAGGACAACAAAGTTTAATATCAAACTTAGAGATATTGACTAAACGTCGCGACAATATCGGGACTTGTTTTAATAAATATTTTTATAATAGGTATGTAGGGTAGTATTGTAACGCCAATGTAGTCAGTTGCATTTATTGTAGATAACACAAGACAGTTTGACAATTTATATTATTACTAGCGGCCCCGGCAGACGTCGTCCTGCCCGTCCGATTGTTTCGTCAAAGATCTGTCAAAGTCTTCTAACTGTCATTTAATGAATAGTAATTCTTCATAAGGCTTCATATTTTCTCCGTTTTTTACACATTTTCCGCTGTTTCTTCGCTTCTATTGGTCGCAGAATGATGTTATACAGCCTAAAGCCTTCCTCGATAAATGGTCTATCCAACAAAAAAAGAATTTTTGAATTCGAACCAGTAGTTCCTGACATTAGCGCGTTCAAATAAACAAACAAACTCTTCAGCTTTATAATATTAGTAGGTACCTATAGATAGTATAGATTACTATTTAATTCCACGGGGACGTAGTCGCGGGCACAGCTAGTTAACTAATATAAGACAAAGAACAGAAACTCATTACTAAATTAAACACCTGGCAACTATCAACATTTTAAACATTTAAAAAGTTAATCTCATAAAGTCTACTAGAAATGGTATTTTCATGAAGACAAAGTAAACATATTATTCAAAATGCACCGGGCGAACATTAATATCTCTGATGGTGTTAAGGCAAATTAAAATGCATTCTCGGTGCACCCATAAATAAAGAGCCAGCGATGCACTTGCATTCGGGAAACTGCAATTATATTCACGCTATATCAGTGTTGCCAATTTAGCGACTTTGTCGCTAGAAGTGACGACTTTTGCTTGGCAAAAGTCGAAAGCTTAGCGACCAAAAAAAAGTTTTGACGACAAAAATAGTTGAGCGACTTATTTGGCGACTTTTGGAGTACAAATTAAAACAGTTCTAGAGTCAATAATAGACACATTTTTTGTCAAATCGACACAGAATTATGCAATGCCGAGAGATACATAATATATGGAAAACGACAAAAGCGATAGCGCACCAAATTCAAACTTTATTTAATTAAAGTTCCATTTGTATATTATTATTATGCTCTAGCTTTAACTATGTCAAAAAAATATTAAAATCAAAACATTAAATTTTCTTTCAAATCTAAGTTTTACATTTATTTAAGTATTTGTTTGATAAACTTTTTTTAGTGAATTTGGAAATCTTTTAATTTAAGATTTAGCTAAAAAAATAATCATTTTTAAATGGAGAAAACCCCGAACTTTTTACGGCTATTTTTAGACTCGAATTTCTAGAAGTTGTGCTATATTACTACTCACTACGTAGAAGCCTTATTGACACAGTAGCAAAGACCATTTTAAAACGTTTGTGAAATGTAATCTAATATAATGGATTAGTTAAGACGCGGTTTGGTAATTATGTAAATGTGTTCTTAGTATTTTTTTTTGTTTAAGAAAAAGTATATAGATTGTGATAATTTCTGATGCCTTCGCGGTTATTACACATTGGAATGAAACAACTATTAACGGATTTAACTCCGTTAATAGTTGTTTCATTCCATAATTTCTGATGCCTTTGCAGTTATTATATATTGGAATGAAACAACTTTAGATGGATTTAACTCACGTATTTTATTTCATTGGCTGACGTTTAGGAGCCTTTACAGATTCCATAATCATAGCACAACTTAGCTGACAATAGTCTTATACTAAAGTGACTTTAAGTGGGCCTTAATAGTTGTTTCATTCCAATATCCTAGATTTGTCTGGTTCTAAGCTGCTACATACCCACCAATTTTTAGCTAAATCGGTTCAGCTGTACTTTTCTAAATTTATTTTAGTTAAGTTGATTTATAAGGTGGTAATTGAGTGAGCTTTATCACCACTAAAGCACCATCAGACCCCAATTTAAGTCTTGCAATTTAATACCAAAAATGGCTTAAAGCAAAACAAATTAAAATTAAATTTTAATGAGTGATTTCTGGATCATTGCGGAGTCATGTAAAATATTAATTTATAATTATCATACATTTACTGTTTAATTACTATAGGGGTTAAACTTGTTTGCAATTGCAGGTAATAACAGTTTCAATCAATTATTTATTGTTAATTGTTCGTGCGTTATGTGAAACGTCAAGTAAAATAATAATATGTTTTTCCGTCCTCCGGCCAGAAAGCGCCAACTTTCTGGCCGCTGCGCTAAATGAAATTTCCGCTTTCTGGCTTCGTCGAACAGAAAAATAGTATACTGACCTCGGCCAGTAAAATATAAAAGCCTCAGATCACATTTTTGTCAACCACGGCTTCGCCTCGGACGACAATTACATGTGATCTGAGACATTTTTTATTTTACTGGCTTTGGTGCGTAATGTACTATTTAATGATGATATTTTTCAAATCAATAAAAGATATAGGTAATACAGTTTTGGTAAACGTTTAAATAATACCAAGTATATTATTTCTGATGCCTTCGCGGTTATTACACATTGGAATGAAACAACTATTAACGGATTTAACTCGCTAACTTTAGTCTTATGTTCTTTAGCAAGTTAACTCAGTCGTGTTACGATTATGGAAACTGTAAAGGGGCCAAAACGTTAGCAAATAAAATAAGTTGCTTTATTCCAAAATACCATAAAGAACAAAAAACTCGAATATCTATATTTTTTTTTTGCTGACGTTTTGAATATTTTACTTTCTTTGTTCTTATAATAATATGTACCACACGAAGGCATCAGAAATGATTACGCCTGCGTACATTAATTTTACGCAAACGTTTCGAAAACTTCACAGCTCCCATATTCGTAGCAGACTGAGCTGATAACATAAAATAGATTAATACGATAAGTGCGGTAAAATAACTTGGCAATTTTGAAAGCGGCCCAAAGTAGGCCATTTTAAACTGTCCCCAAATCAAAGCGGTAAGCTTATAATGTTTAAGCTACCAACTAATGTAATAAACATGGCCAATTTAACCCACAACCCTATACAAAACGGCCCCAAAACACCTTTGCAAATTATTTCGATGACGTCACTGAATTTATAGTAGCTATAACGGCGTAAGTACCTTCGGGCCCATATAATCTCTTCCCAAGTAACCGAATGCAAAGATAAGGTAATTGGTAGAAGAGAAACGTTTTCTTTGATACCTACAGGCAGTTTTAGAGAAGTATACAGTGCGAGCGACTTTGTGTTATACTATGTACTTATATTATGTAGTGATTACGAAATAATTCTTTAAAAAAAAATCTATTTCAAGATGTCAATTTTTTTTTGATCACAATTTATAACTTGCCAGCCATTGGAATCTGACAATTTTTTTTTGTACTTTTTGAATTTAAACTTTATCGTCATTGATCAGTAAAGTTTAAAAATGCCAGCAAATAAAAAACGCGAGTTATATCCGTAATATTACTATATTTTTTAAGCCTAAAAATCAAAATCAAAAACAATACATGTTTAATAATAACGTTTTAAAAAAAAGACCTATTCACTTAAAATTACCTACTATACACTTAGACAGTAATGTGCGAGCGTGAGGGCATTATATCTACGCGCGTGCGACAGAGACAAACAGAAAAAGTGCAACGCCCGTTTTTCGCTGTGCTCCGCGACTTTTATCGATTGTCACTTGTCTTATACCTTCCACGTCTGCACCGTTGTTCTTTCACCTAACGTTTGAATACGTAAGATCGATAATGTAAATTTTATGCAAAGAGACTGGGGGCAAATTTTGGAAGGAAGGCAATCAGTGCTAGGATCTTAATAATATGTATCGAATGTTTACGCAGAATTCCAAGTCTATCGATATTGGTTTGGCTTTAACGAAAATAGGGATGATTTGGTAAAGAAATCGAAATTGCATTAAGTCCGTCAGCTATAACTGGAAACGTAGGTATTTTATAATATCTGATGCCTTCGCGGTTTTCACACATTGGAATGAAACAACTATTGACGGAATTAACTCGCGTATTTATATTTTATTTTATTTGCTGTTTCGGATTCTTTACAGTTTCCATAATCGTAACACGACTGAGCTGACAATAGCCTAACGCTAAAGTGATAAAATAAAAATACGCGAGTTAAATCCGCTAATAGTTGTTTCAAACAATAAATGATAAAGATATACAGGAACTACCCGGACTACTATAAATAGTAAAAAAACAAATAAGTAGCACAGCTAGAATTAATTGGAGCTGACTCCAAAATCAGCAGTTTTGTTGGACACTATCGAATTACTTTCAACAAAACCTACCTACCGTTAAAACAGACTTAGGCTAACTTTTCTAGCATCACAATACAAAAATCATGAATATTATACAGAAAACTTCTTCAGTGCACCTACACAGTAGATACCTTCACATTTATCAGTGTTTCACCTTTTCTGAAAAAGTCCCATTTTGAATAAATCCTGTTTAGATGAATGTGAAATTGTCATCCAAAATTTCTTACAACCTTTTATTCCAACAACTTATTTCCAAAGAGACGTAACATACCTAATCCTTAGAATAAAACAACTTTAATGGATTTAACTCGCGTATTTTACTGACAAAACCAGCTCAGCCGTGCTACGATTATGGAATCTGTAAAGGCTCAAGCGTCAGCCAATAAAAATAAAATACGCGAGTTAAATCCGTTAAAGTTGTTTCATTCTAATGTATAATAACTGCGAAGGCATCAGAAATTATTATAGGTACCTAATCCTTTCTTAATAATAATGCTAAACCGGCAACACCTTGGCATAAACTTCCCAAGGTCCCACATAACCTAACAATTATTGCCAGCTGTCATAAAATAGAGTGACTTTATTGAATTAGAACGTGTCAAATTGCTCTCGATGCCGAGCAGAAACTTCCACAGTTAACTTGCAAGTGAATTTGTAACTTCAAACCCGTTGAATACCCCCTGATTGTGAACAGGAATGTGGATATATCCGGTTTGAAAAATCTTTCATAATTCCTGAAGCCTTCGTGGTTATTACACATTGGAATAAAATATGAGGCACGACGAGCGTTTTGTTTTTCTTTGTCCATTTAGTAGATTACCAAAAATGATTGGACATTTTTTTTTCTGAATTGAACAATTAATGACAAAAAGAAGTGCTTCTAAATCACCTTTTATCAATTTTCCTAATAAAAATAAATATCTGGTCTTTTATTGGTGGAACATGCCAGCTGGAACTTACTCGACACTAGCGATATTTAGCGGATTATTGACTTTCAATATCCCCCATGAATCCTAAACAGCTAAACAGTAAATTTATTCAAATCAATAGTATAAATAAAAAAATCATCATGAAGACTTAAATATCAAAAACCTTTGTCCAAACTATAACATGAAGCACAACACGACACACGTGTAAATAAACTCTTTTGTTAATATTCCTCCAAGCCCTTAGGCAAAGTCAAAAGTTTACACAACTCCATAAAATTTTCAAAACATGTCCAAAACTTGGGCGTAACAAATGCGTTACTTCACAGCAACTCCTAACTCCGTCCCTTTACAAAAGTCCCGGCATATCTCCAAATTTCTAAGTAATATCCATATTTGTCGATCACAAGAGAGTCTGATTCTGCGACACAGTAACTTCTCTATTTAATTTGTAAACTTATGGTTTCACTCTTATCGGGTGTGGGAAAAAGTTTGTTCAACTCTTCTGGAGTTTCCTTGGAATTTCTGGGTTTTATGCGTTGGAGTTTGTTGAATTCTGAAGCTGGTTTAGTTCAACTATTGTTACATTTGCTTTGGGAGATTACTGGTTTGAAGGAAAACCTTTATTATTTAAGTAGGGACGCTTATATACTTACCACAAGTTAGGATAAAAATAGTGGCCAGAAAAAAATCCGCAACAAATTTGACATTGATCTGTTATGGTTATTGAATAGATTCAACAGGATTTAAACTTTTAACTATCCATTGTACTAAAAAGATGAAATGTCCATTTTGGTAATAGTTACCTAGGTAATTCTTTCAACCAAATACCAGCTTTTTGTATCAACTCCTATATATGCGAGACTGGCTACCAGACCTACTTTAAGCTTTGTAGTTAGATCCTCTAACCGCTACGCCAGTGTCAAAATAATATCCTTTTCTAAGTCTTTTTGGGATAACAATTTGGATGAAAACATAGTACAAGTTTTAAATTGTTGGAACTTACAATCTCCTTTTCAAAGCAAACTTAGCGTAAACAATGTAAACGACCATCATTCAACACCCTAAAAACTAAAACAGATGAATTATGCAAATACATTTGAAAGCCTAAATCGGATAAAATTCAAATAGCCGAATCGTAAAGTTACCGAACGACCCAAACTTTATTCTGAACAATTAGTTCGCAAAACCTAGTTGGACAATTGTCGCTTTAGAATAAAGTTGGCATTCGCTCACAGTTACACGCCGAAACAAACTGAAAAATTACATCCACGACACTCTTATTTCATTAACGACAGAGTTCAAATCAAGATTACGGACTGCATGTTATATTTGTTAATTCCTAACTCGGCTTAAGGGATTTCGGATTTCAACTTTGATGCTAAACAGAAGCATTTTGTGTTTAGCTAAAGCAAAGTTTCGTGTACAACTATTTAATGAATAATTTTACTCTTGTACAGTAATCGTAAGGGCTTTGACTTTATCCTAACGTCATTTGCATACCTTTATCCCATCCCATTTGGTTTAAACTATTTTTCTTTCTCTGTCATCCAAAATTAAGCTATTACTATCGCTTTTTTCCATTTTTATTTTGTTTCTTTTTCCATTTTGACATTTAATTTTGATGTGACATCTAGTTTAGTGATATTTAGGTGGAACCTTTTTTAGATATATCTTTACAGAATTTCATGTTTCTAACGCATATAGTTTAGGCAGTTCTTTGATATATATCAAACGAAACATGAAATTTTGCAAAGAGAGGATTTTTAAAAACTGGTTGCAAAGTTAGAATAAAAATTTGCCTGTTTTGAAGTGACTAATAGGAACTAATAAACGCTAACCACACGCTACGCTAATAAATAACTATTCAACGCGGACGAAGTCGCCGGTAGGTGCTAGTATAGCTATCCATAAAACTAGGTCTCACTAAAACCCTATATCATTTGTTAATTATGATATATTTATAGGAGTTTACTAAGGTACATTCAATTTTGAGATTTTTTTCAGAAGTAAATTTCAGTACTCCTATTGGTGTTCTAAGTCTAGAAGAATTTTTAGATCATCTTTGCAGAAACAAACAAGGCATTTTGAAAATGTATAACAATTTTACCATTTTACCACAACAATGCCTAAAATTAAATCACAAACTTGAGACCGAAACAAACATTCAAAATGGCGGCCAAATTAATTCACACGTGATTTACTTGACTTCGAAACATTCACGATCGAGTATGAACGGGGCTGCAAAATTAAAATGCACTCGCAAGCCATAAATTACAGAGTAAATTGACTGCAAAGTTATCGTGGTCCATTCGAATGATAAGTATGCGGTACTACGCCAAACTTTCAGGGAAATGCATATTTAGAATAATAACACTGTTTTCGATATGGGAGCGTTTGTAATATAAATAATTTATGAGGTTTCGAATAGGCTGTTTTACGGTGTTTGGTCCTTAGTTGAATACGGAGAAGTTAAAAGGAAGGGTTGTGATTTTAACACAAGTGTACACAAAGAAATAACAGGTGTGTCATACTTTTTTTTTACTTACGGTTTTCCTGTTTTTTTGGTGTACCTAAGCTATTGATTATACTTGTTACAGTGTACGATTTCAAAAACATGCTTTTTCTTTTACAAGGGTGGATCAAAAAGTACCCGCGTTCGGAAACAGACGATGTCGTTGAGCTATGTTGTTATTATCATCGTGTACTTAAGGTATTTAGAAATTAAAAAATATATATTTGTTTAAAAACAATACATTATCTTTTATTTAGTGGCCAGTTTTATCACAAGAGTTTTGTATTTCGCGGTGACATGGAAAAAGATCAACATCGTTTCGTAATTCGGTTTTTATTTTTAGATGTAAAAACATGCGATGAAATAAAAGTAAAGTTGGATGCTGTCTACGGGGGCCTTTCGCCTTCTGTGACAACCGTCAGATTTTGGTTCCATGAATTTAAACGTGGCACACAACTGTTTTTGATGAAGACCGGCCAGGTCGCCCTCCAGACGTGGTTTCCGAAGAGGTCATTAAAAAAGTTCATGACATGATTATCGCAGATCGACGAACTAAAGTTTTCGAAATAGCTGGCATTGTAGGCGTGTCGTACAGAACATTTTTCAGTATATTATGTAATAAATTGCACAAGAAAATGATGTCCGCCCTTTGGCTGCCGCGTTTACTCACAGATGAAAATAATCGGATTCAATGTCAATGTCAAAGCAATGTTTGGATCTGTTTAAGAGAAACCCGATGGAGTTTTTGTCTCGAGTTATGACTGTTAAAGAAACCTGAGTCTATTATTATACGCTAGAGACCAAGTGAGTCCAAACAATAGATTTTCCCATATGAATCTCTTCCAAAGAAGGCGAAAACGGTCCCATCTGCCGGAAAAGTCATGGCCACGATTTTTTTGGGATTCGAAGGGAATACTCCTTATTAACATCTTACAGAAAGAAAGAACGATCACAGGGCAATATTATAGTGAATTATTGGACCGATTCGATAAAAAAAATTAAGAATACACGGCCCCATTTGGCTAGGAAAAAATGCTGTATGGCCCAAATAACGCACCAGCACATTCATCCAGGTTTGTCGCTCTCAAATTAGTGGAATTTCGCTACGAATTGTTGCTGCATCCACCATAATTAATTGATCTGACGTCCTACGACGAGTTTTGGTGCCTCAACATGAAAACTTGGCTCGGGGGTTAAAAAAATCAGCTCAAACGAAGAGATAGTTGCCGAATCAGAAGCCTATTTTAAAGAGTTTGAAAAAACATACTTTTCGAGGGGTTAAAAAAGTGGTCAAAAAGTGGGCTTATGTGTAAAGACCTCGAAGGAAATTATGTTAAAAAATAAAAAAAAAATCTTTAAAAAAAAAGTTTTTTCTGTCTTAACGCGGGTACTTTTTGATCCACCCACGTATAAGGTCTAATTAAAGATTCGTTTTCGTCAAATAGGTATTCATTTTGTTTCAAAAACTGTACAGTTCCTATATTCGTAGCTAACTGAGCCTAATGAGCTTTGGCTTTAGTTTTCGAAACGTAACAAAACCCTAAACCGGTAAATCTTTCTTTTATTTTTACAATCTTTATAGTTTTAATCTTTATAGTCATTAATTCAGTTTCTTCTAATAAAATAAATAGATAAAGGTCTTATCTAAATATAATTAAACAAAATGTTAAAATGGAAGCATACCAAATAAAAAAAAATGTAATAGTAGGTACCTAATAACCTAATGTTAGATAATGGAGCCAGATGTAAGTATATTAACTTTTAATTTCTGATGCCTTCGCGGTTATTACACATTGGAATGAAACAACTGTTAACGGATTTAACTCGCGTATTTTTATTTTATTTTATTTGCTGACGTTTCGGATTCTTTACAGTTTCCATAATCGTAGCACGACTGAGCTGACAATAGTCTAATGCTAAAGTGATTTCAGCTAATAAAATAAAAATACGCGAGTTAAATCCGTTAACAGTTGTTTCATTCCAATGTATATTAACTTTTATCATCCAAATATTTCAACACTGAATCAATTTCATCACTTAACTCATTAACACTCTAATAGTGATTAACACTGATCACCAAAAACAGGTGTAATATGGAGCCACGCGTTCATCATCCTGTGACGTAATATATGTTCCCTAAATGTCCAGGCCAGGATTAGCTCTCAATTTATTGTGCCTACCTCTAGTCCTGGTTTAAATCCTAGGCCAGTATTCAGGACGTTTAGAACTAAATGTGCCTAGGTTTCAGGTTCGTGGATGTCGATGTGGTTTCTTCTGACCTTCATAAGAGCTTGTAAAAGTCTAATTTAATAAATATATTATTTGATTTGGATTTTGATGCCAGAAAAATATGTAAGTAGCAGGAAGATCAGCAAATAAAACAAAATGAGTGATTAAGTTTTTTAAATTAAACAAGCGCCCTGTGCCACCTAAACGGAGTAGCACACTCAGGCACGGTAGAAAGAGTGGGAGATACTAGTTCCTCTCCCTTCCCCATCTTACGCATTTTCAATCAGCATCACGTTACCCTGACGCGAGTTTGAAAGTTTTTCTTTTTACCCATACAAAAAAGTGCTCAGCGCCGCTAAAGAAGTTTTCACTTCAAAAAAATATATAAACACACTAACACCTGGATATTACCAAGAAATTCTGGAACAACTAAAATTACATCTGGATATAGCTCAATATACCTTTGGCTCCCGAATCGGATCCAGGGATTATGCCTACAAATGGCGGATTAGCAGTGATTTAGATTTTCACAAAAAGCTGTTATTTAGTGTCGGTATCTTGTCTTAATTATTTATGCCAAGGTCTCAATGATGTAATCCATATTAATTTAAATGCTAAATCGCTATCTGTCTATTAGGTACTTCACTATTTCCTTCAGATTTAGATAAAATTTGGTATGGAGATAGTTTGAATTTTGGAAAGGAAAAGGCTTTTATTTAATTTGTAAGAAAGTACGTGTGAAATCTTGCAACTTAATTTTGTATCTGATAACTAAGTACATCACTCTATATAATTATAGTAATATTATTATATACGAGTATATAAGAAGAAGTTCACTTAACAACTGACATATCGCACACATAACATCTATATCTAAAAAGACTAACTCAAAATATCCTTTTTTTGATTATCTACTGGAAGAACTTAAAAAAAA
The DNA here is from genome assembly GCA_038024825.1 of Polylopha cassiicola. Taxonomy (NCBI): domain Eukaryota; kingdom Metazoa; phylum Arthropoda; class Insecta; order Lepidoptera; family Tortricidae; genus Polylopha; species Polylopha cassiicola. The sequence goes on along the minus strand of CP149053.1, from coordinate 1,686,922 downwards.
AGCGTCATGAATATTGTTCGAAATCAAAAATCAAAATCCCTAGTAATATTATAAATGCGAAAGTAACTCTGTTTGTCTGTCTGTCTGTCTGTTACGCTTTCACGCTAAAACTACTGGACCGACTTAAATGAAATTTGGTACAAAGAAAGTCTGGAGCCTGAGAAAGGACATACTTTTTAACCGACTGCAAAAAAGGAGGAGTTCCACGCGGACGAAGTCGCGGGCAGAAGATAGTATAATATATTTATTCAATTGAGACTTTCACAAGCTTGTTTGAAAAATGTTCAGTTAGAAGTATATATTTAATAATTTCTGATGCCTTCGCGGTTATTGCACATTGGAATGAAACAACTATTAACGGATTTAAATCGCGTATTTTTATTTTATTTTATTTGTTAACGTTTCGGATTCTTTACAGTTTCCATAATCGTAGCACGACTGAGCTGACAATGGTGAAGACTTTAGCGTAAGAATATTCGTAAGTCGTTCTACGACTATGGAGTCTGTAAAGGCTCCGAAACGTCCGCCAATAAAATAAAATGCTCGAGTTATATATTATTAGAAGGTATATATTTATTTAAAGTGGACATCTACAGCTATCGTTTAATCCAAAAAGGATAAACCCTAACTGCTTTTCTATTAAGTCCCTTAATTAACTTACTATCCCGACCTTTCCTTTGTCCAATTATAGTATAAGACAAATTGGTCTTTATACCTATCGAAATAGGGTTGGAATTTGCCCTATGCGATGTGTATTTATATACCTAGCTCTAAAATAAGGTTATGTTCTGGCATTAGGTTAAATAAGTATTTTAGTTTTTACCCTAATCTTTTTTAACTTCAAGTATATTATAACCCACTTAATAATTAACTAAAAAAACTGGCTCAAAATGTTGGGCACATAATTTTTTTTTACGTTTAGCCGAAGTTTTAATAGTTATTTTACAGTTCAGGGTACACATATATTAAAAAAAAAAAATTGTTTACATAGGTACCTACTTAATACAAGTTTTAACTCTAGATCTCGTCTGCGTACTTTTTAACCCCTTTTTTACACTTTTAAAGGGGTGAATACTAATCTATACTAATATTATAAAGCTGAAGAGTTTGTTTGTTTGAACGCGCTAATCTCAGGAACTACTGGTTCGAATTGAAAAATTCTTTGTTGGATAGACCATTTATCGAGGAAGGCTTTAGGCTATATAACATCACGCTGCGACCAATAGGAGCGAAGAAACAGTGGAAAATGTGTAAAAAAAGGGTAAAATAACTATTCTACGCGGACGAAGTCGCGGGCACAGCTAGTAAACAATAAAAATACTTACTTCATGACAGCATGATTCTCATAAATCAAGTTTACGTCCTCATTTTAAATTAAAATAACTGACATTTTACGTTTCTGTTATTAGCGGTTATGTCTGAGCGTGCGTCAGTCACTGGGAACTTCTCCTATTATATAGATACTAGCTGTCCACCCCGGCATCGCCCGGATCCCTTTTTTTAGCCTATGACACACGGGAATAGTGTAGCTTTCCAACAGTGAAAGAATTTTTCAAAGCGGTCCTGTCGATCAGGAGCCTATTCGATCCAAACAAGCAAAGAAACAAACAAACCTTTCCTCTTTATTATATTAGTATAGATAGATTTATATTATAGAAGATGACTTAATAAAGTTGACTATGATAATATTAGTATAGATAAATTAATAACGTCGATCTTTATATTATATTATGCGAGTTGAATCCGTTACAAACTTATAGTTATTTTATTCTAACAGATTAGTTTAGTTTATCCTATACACTAAATCTGGTCATGCATAGCAAAGGCCTAAAATAAATATACAGAGGTCATTCCGTCGGGAGATACAAATAACGGGAATAACACGCAGTTGGAGTAAATTCCCAACATCTGCTAGCCTTAGGGAGCAAGTCCTAGGTTCAAAGAAACTAGATGAGTCTAGAATTAATCTATCTTCAAGTCTTGAGAAATATATACTCTAATTAAGCTAAAAATAATATGGACACGCAATAGGAATGATTATTTTTTTTCTTTGTCCATCAAATTCAAATATTTATATTCAAATTCGTTAAAAGTATGTAAGGTACACGATGTAAAAGTGCACTAATTAATCCCTAAAATCTGATTGAACTGTTTTTACAATTGACCAAATAAAAGAGCATTTTGGTTTCCCTAATGCCGTCTAGCTTTAAATATACTTGGATGTCATCGTTACCATCATTTCAACCAACTGCTGATCAACGGCCTTCCTCAAAGACCAGTGACTAATTCTGAATCTAATTTATTACAGCGACCGTCCCACATCCAGCGAATTCCAGCAACCGTTACGCATCCGACGGTTTCTAATGACTGTTCCGCATGCCGCTAATTCCTGCTACTGTTTCGCATTCGACGAGTCTAGCGATTGTTCCACATCCTACAAATCCCAGCAACTGATCCACATCCAGCGAATTCTAGCGACCGTTCCGCATCCATTCCGCATCCGACTGATCCTAGCGACCATTCCCTTATCCAACGGATTTCAGCAACCGTTACATATCCAGCGAATTCTGCCGACCGTATCGCTTCTGACGGATCCTAGCGACCGTTACTCATACAGCGAATTCTAGTGACCGATCCGCATCCAGCATATTCTGACCTTCACCAGAGATAGACTAAAATGATAAATAGTGGCCGCATCTAGTGAAACTCACTAGCGTTGTAAAGAGGTATTGAAACGCTATAAATTAGCGTTATCTCGCTGACCACTCGCGGCACACGTTTCTGGATTACACTCTTGTAAGGCGGATCTTTTATTTCTCCACCTCGCTGTATTGGATAATATGGTGCAGAAGGCGAACTTTTTACTGTCTGAAATTATAGTCTAGTCATCGTGCTATATTTATGCCGTCATAATAATATGTCATTTTCAATCCCCGATGCAAAAACGACGTATAATTTTTAAGAATGTGTATTTGTGTGGTGTGTGTGTGTGCGTGTGTGTATGTGTGTTTGTGTGTGTTTAAACTCTAGAGTTAATATAACCAGGGGGTGTAGACAAGGTGCCAACGTTCAACGTTAACGTTAAACGAAACGACCAAAATGTATGGGATTTGACGCGAACGTTTGTGACGTACGTGACGTGACAGTCGTTCGCGGATGTCAAATCCCATACATTTTGGTGATACGCAGAAAATACTCATATCACTGAATGATATAATATAGTGTCCAATAAATTATTATCATTTCCCGTATTGGTTTTTACGTAAAGCTTCTCTAACAAAATAACGTTATGATTTAAATTCCTCTACTGTCCCCATGTTAGTTGTTTCTGGGATGTGTTCTGTTTCTGAAAGTAGATATACGAGGTAAGTTAGTGTCGATAGTTTGCTCTCGTAACATACCTAGTTTATGTTTAGGTGATCTTTGTACCTGACGGATAACCTGGAAAACTTTATTCGATATATATTTTATTTTTAAGTTTCTATTTTAGTAATTTCTGATGCCTTCGCGGTTATTACACATTGGAATGAAACAACTTTTAACGGATTTAGCTTGCGTATTTTTATTTTATTTTATTTGCTGACGTTTCGGATTCTTTACAGTTTCCATAATCGTAGCACGACTGAGCTGACAATAGTCTAACGCTAAAGTGAAAAAAAAATACGCGAAAAAAATAAAATAAAAATACGCGAGTTAAATCCGTTAATAGTTGTTTCATTCCAATTTCTATTTTAGCTTCGATTTTGTATGTGCATCAAATAAAACATTTACTTAAGTTTACTTTGAAATGAAACAACTTTAGACGGATTTAACTCGCGTATTTTTTGGTTGTCAGCTCAGTCGTGCTACGATTATGGAATCTGTAAAGGCTCTGAAACGTCAGCTAGTAAAATGAAATACACGAGTTATATCCATCTAAAGATGTTTCATTCCAATGTATAATAACAGCGAATGCATCAGAAATTATTATAGGTACCTATACTTATTATTGTATTTATATATTACTAGCTTCCGCCCGCGACTTCGTCCACGTGGAGACAACTCCTCCTTTTTTGCAGTCGGTTAAAAAGTAGCCTATGTCCTTTCTCAGGCTCCAGACTTTCTTTGTTCCAAATTTCATTTAAATCGTTCCAGTAGTTTTAGCGTGAAAGCGTAACAGACAGACAGACAGACAGAGTTACTAACGCATTTATAATATTAGTAGGGATTGTATAATTTATTTTTAAGTTTCTATTTTAGCTTCAGTTTTGTATATGCACCAAATATATCATTTATTGACGGCCTGTTGGTCTAGTGGTCAGAGGCCATGACTACGAAACCGGAGGTTGCGGGTTCGAATCCTGCTAGGGGCAAATGTCCTGTACCTCTCCTGAGTCTCTGTTTATTCGTTATCTAGCACCCATAGTACAAGGTTTGCTTAGTTTGGGACTAGATGAATTAGTGTGAATTGTCTAAAGATATTATTATTACTATTATTCCGAGAGAGAAATAGCCTAATTAAGGAACTTGTTAAAAAAACTTTAATTAAGTTGCATATAGAATAAAGTAGAAAAAAAATACAAATGAAACCAAGAAGTCATTTATATATTATTATAATGTAGCTAATTTTTAAAAAATACATACAATAAATATTTCCTATAATCGGTAATGGAAAAAACGTGACATTTTCCTATAAAAATTGGCATAATCCAATACAAAGATAAAAATAGATTCTGTCCGTTACATGTCAATTTTCATTTTTCCAAAATTTATTCGCTCGTCTCAAGAATTCGTGATAAAGGGATGGTCACATGAAAATTTATCAGGGCTTATAAAAATATGCTTACGATAACATTTCTTGGGACGAATATCAAACGAACTTTCAGTAAGTATCTAGGTTCCTACAAAAGTTAGCTAAGAAAAAAATTATCTAGTACTAGCTGTGCCCGCGACTTCGTCCCCGTGGAATAAGGCATTGGCTTCATAAGGCTTCATATTTTCCCCGTTTTTTTACACATTTTCCACTGTTTCTTCGCTCCTATTGGTCGCAGCGTAATGTTATATAGCCTAAAGCCTTCCTCGATAAATGGTTTATCCAACAGAAAAAGAATTTTTGAATTCGAACCAGTAGTTCCTGAGATTAGCGCGTCCAAACAAACAAACTCTTCAGCTTTATAATATTAGTATAGATTTTTTATTGTGTTAAATTAATTCACTTGATAAATCACTTTAGCGTTAGACTATTGTCAGCTCAGTCGTGCTACGATTATGGAAACTGTAAAGAATCCGAAACGTCAGCTAATAAAATAAAATAGAAATACGCGAGTTAAATCCGTTAATAAGTATGTAGTTGTTTCATTCCAATAGTTGATATTTTTACTCGGAACAGAGCTTAACAAACATGCTAAAAACATACAAAAAAATAAGACTATTTTTTATGTAGGTACCTATATTTATATCGCCAGCTAAGTCAACTACGAATATGAGAACTGTAAAGTTTTCGAAACGGCAGCAAATAAAATCTTACACTAAAATTACTTACTTATCTATAAGTAACTAACAGTTGTATCATTCCAAAATGAACTCGTATTTTATGTGTTAAACTTTTGTTAGCTCCCTGTACCTACCACGAATTTAATAAGATATTTAATTTCATACTAATATAATAAAGAGGAGAAGTTTGTTTGCTTGGATTGAATAAGCTCCAAAACTACTGGACCGATTTCAAAAATTCTCTTACTGTTGAAAAGCTACACTAATCCCGTGTGACATAGGCTATAAAAAAAGGGATCCGGCCAAAGCCGAGGCGGGCCAAAAGTATAATATATATTTTATCACCAATATAGTTTTGAGTTAGTATGTCTAAACTTCCCTTACTAGTCCAAATTCTATCGAATGTTGACAGTCGCTGTCGACACTCAAGCAAACACAATTTGCATCCCGACACAAGTGCCGCTAGTTTTATTGACATTAGAATATTGCAAAAAATATTTATTTAGCAATTCAAATGTTGCATACGCTATGCAAATTGATTTGTGAATAAGTTTCTTATTTGTTGAAGTACTTGTCATATGTGTAGGTATTTTCTTTTTTAACTTTTTTTTAGCGGAAGGGTGAAATGTCCATTTGTCTGTCACCAGGCAGTTTACAAATTTTGTTTCACAAAAAACTCAGTCACTTTTTAAATTGACAGTATGTATTTTAAGCAATTAAAAACTCACTATTTTAAACTATCGTTTCATTTCAATATTGTCTTATATCACATTCTTAAACACATAACAAAACTAATCACAAGGCTTCAAGGATTTAAACGCAATAAACCAAAGCGCCTGCAGAATTATTATAGCAAATCCCCGAAACCTCGTCTAAAATTCGCGTCCCCTATCCTCGGTTCAGGAACACATTAATGTTAATCCAAAACTACTTTAACATGAACATGTCCAGAATTGTTTCAAATTAAGCTATAAAAATGTATGAGATTTACGCTCCTATTATCATAGGGCGTCGTTGACACAACCCTCACTCGGGTCGTGTGAAACGTACTTAGCTTAAGTATTTTTAAGAAAGATCAAATCCGTGCGAAGCCGGGGCAGGTCGCTAGTTGTCAATAATTTAAGATTTCGCAGATACCTATTATAGTTACGAATAAAACAAACACAGAAGCTAAGTTGTCGAAACATTAGCATAAAATCGTAATTATCTTGTGTTTGATACATTACATTTTTCTGGTCCTTTGCCCAACAAATCGATTTGTACAATTTGGTGACAACCAAATAAAAAACAAACCAAAACTATAATTATAACCCTAGGGGGTAGAGAAAGTGGTGAAATGGTCTTATTTATCTTCGGTCATCCCCAATACAAATAAGTAATATATTATAATATATAAGTAGGTAATATATTAGTTAAATAACTAATTAACAATTCGAACCTAAAATAACGAATCTGTCAGTCAAAAAACTTGCTTGAAAATGATTATTCGGCATTACTAATAGGCCAAAAGTAAACAGTTGACTTCCAATATTCAAAAGCTATCAAGTAAATCTCAAAAGACTTAAACAAAAGAAGAGCTACAGACTGCTAACACCACCAAAGCTCCAAGAATAATATTTAGCAAAGTGTGCAATGGTAGAGCTGTTGTAATCTGTACCGTTAGGATACGTTCTAAGGCCTGAGACATGTTCAGAATAGAAATTGGAAGATTTTGCAGTTAAAGACAGATTATTGTGAACTGTACACAAGAGACCGATACGCGATTGTTCATTTATTACAGAGTTTAGTGGAAAGCGAGGTTAAGCCGTTAAAATGTAGTTTGGTTTGTATTTCATTTTAATTTCTCGGACAATAGGCATTATACTGTTTTAGTTTAAAAAAGACAAATGATGTCAAGCTATGAAAAACAGTTTTTTCGATTGCTCCAAATTAAAGTGTAGGTTATTTATGTCAAAAGTACCTACAAAATTCTTCATTATATAGTATTATGCTCTGTTAATCTAATTTTAATAATTTACATAGTTTTATTTACTTACATCGAAGTTAACTATGATATAAAAGAATGACGTTTTTTTTATCACTATTGGCATTTGTCTAGGGGCACTTGTTTATACGAAAAAGTCTAACTAATTTTATTTTTAAGACTACAAGAAAAACATTTTTGGAGGTGTAACTCAAGAAAAGCAAATGAGTAATAAAGTTTTGCCACTACCATAAACTGTGAGAAAATTACACCCACGACAGAGCCTTAAATGACGACCAGTCTAAGCTGAACCATAGAGTAGGGTGGTATAAGATTACAGTCACTGAGTACAGATTCAAAGTTAATACACTAGGTACTTAATGAATAGGTATAATTTTCTTCTATAAAAAAAACTCACAACAAAGAAGAATTATCCATTTTGGTCAAAAGACCATCCATTTTGGTTAGACAAAAATGTTATTAACATAAAGGTTTATTCAGGAAAACATAATTAGCTTAATAAATTTAATTTTTTACTAACAATCTGAATATTCCTCGAATTATAGGTTCCCATAAGAGATAAGCTTAGTCTTAAGAGCGAGCATATTATTCGAAGTTGTTGTTGTGTGTGTGTATGTCTGCATGACAATGTGTTAAACTTATACTATTATGGAATTTGTATAATCTCCGAAACGTCAGCCAATAAAATAAAATACACGAGTTAATCCGTTTAAAGTTGTTTCATTCCAATGTATAATAACCGCAAAGGCATCAGAAATTATCATACTATTAATATTTAATCATTAAACGTCATCAGGGTATTCTTACCCCACCTTCCCGTGCAATAGTCTAGAACATTACTTCTGTTTGATTACCAGAACATAGTTTCTGAGCTAGTCATTAACTGTACATACAGACTATGAATATATGTTATTCGTTGTATGTTGTATTGTTTTCATACTGACTAAACATAATAATATAATGTTGACATGTTTGTTAGGTTAGTAGTGGCTCCTGACTGCGAAACCGGAGGTTGCGAGATCGAATCCTGCTAGAGGCAGATGTTATGTGATTAATTCAATTCAGTCTGTAACTGGACTTGAGCGTCTTTTATGTATTTATGATTTTTTTATCCGTTGTCTAGTACCGATAAGATTTTAGCTAAATCAATTGATGTGATTTGTCCAATGTAATTTATTTATCTAATCGTTATAACTTCTGATGCCTTCGCGGTTATTACACATTGGAATGAAACAACTATTAACGGATTTAACTCGCGTATTTTTATTTTATTTCATTAGCTGACTATTGTCAGCTCAGTCGTGCTACGATTATGGACACTGTAAAGAATCCGAAACGTCAGCTAATAAAATAAAATAAAAATACGCGAGTTAAATCCGTTAATAGTTGTTTCATTCCAATATCTAATCGTTATTTCGAATTATAACAAATATTAAATGACATATTTTCCATCATCCAATATAGTTATGAATACTCCCGACTTACATTTGATACATAAAAACAGACACAGACACACACATACATACACACACACATACACACACACACACACACACACACACCAAACTTATAACATCCCGTAGTTTTTGTTTTTGCATATACTTTATCCGGGACTTAATTCTGAAAAACGGGTCCTCAGGCCATCTAGAACAAGCCTATATTCCCAACTCGAATTTAGTTTTTCTCTAAGTACTGTACAAAGAATGATATGAATAAATTCAATTTTCTATTGAAACTTCCTGGTCGGGTGTTTGCTTAGGTCCAATCTCTCTATGTAAATATGTCACGATACGAAAACTGATGACATCACCATACTTTTGAAATAAGGTCGATTTCAATTTCCGTTTTTATTGGTAACTAGCTTCTGCCCGCGACTTCGTCCGCGTCGAACTCCTCCTTTTTTGCAGTCGGTTAAAAAGTAGCCTATGTCCTTTCTCAGGCTCCTGACTTTCTTTGTACCAAATTTCATTTAAATCGGTCCAGTAGTTTTAGCGTGAAAGCGTAACAGACAGACAGACAGACAGACAGACAGAGTTACTTTCGCATTTATAATATTATAGTATATAGTATATTATAGTATATAGTATATAGTATATAGTATATAGTATATAGTATATAGTATATAGTATATAGTATATAGTATATAGTATATAGTATATAGTATATAGTATATAGTATATAGTATATAGTATATAGTATATAGTATAATAGTATAGTATGGAAGTATATATATAGAAAATTTTGCGTTTTTTTTGAGAATATCTGCCGCATCATCTGCCAGGTTAGTGTATCTAAACCATCCAGGGTGCCACTCAAACGCATGCTTAAAAAACATTCAAATCGGTCCAACCGTTTACAAAGAATTCAGTGATATACACATGTACACTAGAATTACATTATAATACTAGCTTCTGCCCGCGACTTCGTCTGCGTATGATTAGTATTTTACACTATATCGTTATAAAATATAGCCTATATGTTATTCTGATGTATAAGCTATATTGTGGTAAAGTTTCATTTAAATCCATTCAGTAGTTTTTACGTGAAAGAGCAACAAACATCCATACATCCATACATCCATACTTACAAACTTTCGCCTTTATAATAGTAGTAGGATAACTAGCTAAAAAACGCTTCAAAATTCGTTGCGTAGTTTCAAAAGATTTAAGCATAGGTAGGTATATAGGAACGGACAGACAGCGGCAGCGACTTTGTTATGAAGATAGGTAACTGTCACATAGCTTATACTTGTAAAGTAAACTTATGCCACCTTTCCAAGGCGTAAATGTGACGCGTCGGAAGGACACAGCATCAGAAGCATGACATTATCTTAGAAGACATTACGACTATTTTTTTGACCATCAAGTAGATTTCCAAAAACTATTGGACGTTTATTTTTTACTAGCTTCTGCCCGCGACTTCGTCCGCGTGGAACTCCTCCTTTTTTGCAGTCGGTTAAAAAGTAGCCTATGTCCTTTCTCAGGATCCAGACTTTCTTTGTACCAAATTTCATTTAAATCGGTCCAGTAGTTTTAGCGTGAAAGCGTAACGGACAGACAGACAGAGTTACTTTCGCATTTATAATTTACTAGCTTCCGCCCGCGACTTCGTCCGCGTAGAACTCCTCCTTCTTTGCAGTCGGTTAAAAAGTAGCCTATGTCCTTTCTCAGGCTCTAGACTATCCGTGTACCAAATTTCATTTAAATCGGTCCAGTAGTTTTAGCGTGAAAGCGTAACAGACAGACAGACAGACAGACAGACAGACAGAGTTACTTTCGCATTTATAATTTTTAATATTTATAATATTAGTATAGTATAATATAGTAATATAGTATAATATTATTTAATATTAGTATTAGTAGGGAGGATTTTCTCAAACGAACAATAAATGTCAAAGATGAACGCTTTAAAAGTTCTGGAGTGGGTGTTCGTGACGACACGTTATAAACGAAATATTATGTTACTGTTAAGTTGTATAAATTATTTGATTTGATTAAAATAGAGTATTGGCATCTTTGTAATCTATAGGTACAAGGGATCCTTTGGCTAGGGGCATCGGATTTGCGTTCAGCTACTCGATTTCACGGTCCGCTGCCTGCCGTAGTCTCCGGTATACGTAACAGTTAATTTTAGATTAGATAGTTCTATTGTATAGCTATTATGTCTATAGATACTAATAGTTTGGTTTGAACGGTCACCGCCCCTAGTAATCATTTCTGATGCCTTTGCGGTGTAATAACACATTGGAATGAAACAACTATTAACGGATTTAATTCGATTTTATTTTTTTTGTAAATAAATACTTATGAAGTAGTTTAGTTCAGAAATGATTAATTCATTCTCAAATCAGACTATAGCGTGAAAACAACACTAAAGTCTTATCAACAGGGTAAAAGAGAAACTTGTAACAATTTTGCCTTTTACACCAAATATTTCCAACTACCAAGCGAAACGAATGCAGTAGATGAGCCTAAAATTCAATCTAGCTCCAGTGCTCAGAGCTTTGTGGTGCTTTTAGTCACTTCCGCGGCGAAAGTTCCGGCTAACTTTGTTCTAGAGCAGATGACTGGTGCTTTTAAATTCGTCTATCTAATACTGTGCAATAGACCGAAATAGAGTTATGAATTTTAGCTATTGTTCCGGTTAGGGAAAGTGTTTTTAAGGTCAGTTGTGTTTTACGATTTTGTAGTTATTGTTGCTGAATTGGCGAATTTTGTATTGTGTTCATTTGAGTTTTTTTTTTGGAAATTAGGTTAGTAGAAGGTAAATTTAGGGTTGAATTTATCAATGTAGAATCATGAAAAAATAAAAACACAAAATTTTGACCATTCTCAGACCTATCCAGTATGTACCTACGTAAAATTTCATAAAAGTCGGTTCAGCCGTTTTGAAGGAGTTTCGCAACAAACACCCTGACACGAAAATTTTATATATTAAATGTCGATCAGTAAAGAACCAAAGGAATCCTTGAAGATTTTTGATCCAATTCAAGTGTTGCATTATTTTATGACGTTTCGAAAGCTTAAAAGTTCCCATATTTGTAGCCGACTCATCTCACGATACTCTAATACTAGTTATTTGTTGAATCGCGAAAGTATTAGAATTCTATAAGGGTCCAAGGACATAAATATTCACTTAAAAATCTGTAAGACTTTTTAATTTTAGATATATATGTGGGGTGGTGTTGATGGGATCGGAATATTAAAAACTTATTGATTGTAAAGATAAATCACTTTAATTATTCTTGCTTTGAAATAAAAACATTTGCACATCTTATCCGCACGTCATTACGTCATAGACTAAAGAAAAAACAAACAATCATCTCACTCCTTTCTCTATGGTAAGTATAAAGGTAATTATTCACGAGTACTATCAATAATAAATCTATGCAACTTTACTAAATCAAACCTACAACTCGGCCATTCTGCTACAGTCTGTCCTCAGACTGTTATAATTATTCTATGGTAATTAAACAACACTATAATCAGAACAAAGTCAACTCAATATAAAATATAAGCTTCAATCTTACACAAACTTATATTAATTAACATCTTAAAATAAAGTTTTTTCAGTATTCTTATTGTATTTTTTTTTTATAGCCTCATTGCCTCTCATTCATATTTAACAAAACAATATTGCTTAATTATAATTATAATAATAGGTAGGTAATACTTGTAAAATGCTAACAGCATAACAAAAGAATATAACTTCTTATAAACATAAGTAACATTTACTGAACAAGAACTAGTGTAGATAAGTTTAACTGGTAGGTATTAGTAACTAGTAGGTACAACATCAGCTGTTTATATGACACTTTATCACTATAATGAAATGGTAAGTAATTGGTATGCATCAGTAAGTATAAAGGTAAGTAAATGGTCATGTATTCTTTATAAAAATAAAACTAAAAACATATCAAATCTTTTATGCTACAAAGTAGGTATAGTTAACCTAAAGCCACCTTTTCATATAATCCACACCTGTATTAGTTTTCTTAGGCCCTTCTACACTGTTATCTACCTTTTCCACTTCATATCTGTCTTTTCCTAATTCCTTTACTATTTTATATGGTCCAAAATACTTTTGCTTTAATTTTAATGTACTTCCAAACTGTGTCCTTTGTATAGCTACTAAATCACCTTTTTTGTAAATTTGTCCCTCTTTCCTTCCTTTGTTATATGTTTTCCTATTTTCTTCTTGTATTTTTAATATCTGAGCCTTTGCTTCCCTCCTCAATTCATCTCTATTATCTGTAAATTCTTTTCTATTTTCCTCTTCTAATAATTCTATAAGTTTAAGTTCTTCTTTCAGCCTCAGCGTGGTTCCAGTCAACAATTCAAACGGAGAAGTTTTGATGGATCTCTGGTAAGTACTATTTATTGCTCTCTGTAGTTTACTCACATGTTTGTACCAGTGCGTAGGATCTTCAACTGACATCTTTGATAAAACTGATATAATAATTCTATTCATCCTTTCTACTTGTCCATTCCCTCTTGGTATTCCTGTTGTCACTTTTATATGCTCAATCCCTTCCTCTTCACAATAGTCTTCAAATTCTTTTCCTGTAAAAGCTGTTCCTCTATCTGTTATTATGCGTATTGGGTTTCCATAATCTTTTTGGTGAACTCTAAGTTTTTCAACTGTCTCTTTTGAAGTTAATGTTTTTACAGGATATACCCAGACAAATTTAGTGTAAGCATCAATTACTGTTAAAATATAGTTATACATTTTTTTTGTTGTATCAAAAGGTCCTAAATGATCACAATGTAGAGTAGATAATGGTATATCTCCTTTGTCAATCGGATGCAAAAATCCTTCTTTCTTTCCTGTCTTGCGGCTTGCTAGTATACATGGTATACACATGGACATCACTTTTTCGATTTTACTATCCAATTTACTAATATGATAATCTTTTTCTATAATATCCTTAATTTTCTTCTTTCCGAAATGGCCAACTCCATGAGTTCTTTTGATAATTTCAATGTCCATAATTTCTGGGATCACCAGCTTCTTGTCTACTCCTTTATAAATAATTCCGTTTTCCAAAAAATAATCATCATATGTTTTCTCTGTCAGAACTTCCTTCAACGCCTTCAAGTGGTCATCTTCTTCTTGTGCTCTCTTTATTCTCGCATGTAGTTCACTGCTTATGACACATATGTTTCTACTTAATGAATCTACATGTTGCATTTTGTCTCCATTTCTATGTGTTATAGTATAATTAAAATCTTGTAGGAACATAATCCATCTAGCTACTTTTGCAGAAACATCTCTCTTCGTTAATGTTTTTTGAAAGGCTTCACAGTCCGTCACAATCTTAAAAGGTATTCCTATTAAATATTTCCTGAACTTTTTCACTCCTTCAATTACTGCGAGTGCCTCCAGCTCATAACTACTGCATTTCTGTTGAGCATCACTAGTTTTTCTACTCATATAATGAACAGGGTGCATATTTCCATCTATAGGGTCTTTCTGTAATAATATAGCTGCATATCCAAACTTCGATGCATCTGTGTGTAGTTCAGTCTCAAGTTGAATATCAAATATTTTTAATACGGGATCACAACACAATATCTCTTTCAGCTTCTCAAATGAAAATCTCTGTTCTTCTCCAAAATAAAATTCAATCACTCAATGGCTTTGCAACTAGGGCATAATCTTTAATGAACTTCCTAAAATATGATGTCAAACCAATGAAGCTATGTACTTCTTTAAGGTTCTTTGGTTCTGGAAACTTCAACACTGCTTCAGTTTTCTCCACTGATGGTTTCACCGTCCCATTTGATATCACATGGCCTAAATATTCTACTGATCTCTGTAATAACTGAGTCTTCTTCCAATTAATCTCGAGTCCATACTCCGATGCCACCTTTAATACATCTTTTAGTCTCTTCAGTGCTTGTTGCTCGTCTTCTGCCAAAATTATCACATCGTCTATGAAAATTAAAACAATACCTTGCATAATGAAATCTCGGAATATTATGTTGATAAACCTCATAAAATACTTTGGACAAATAGACAAGCCAAACGGTGCCCGTAAGAACTCGTACTGTCCCTCAGGATTGCTAGTAACAAATGCTGTATACTTGATGGAGTCTTCTTCAATAGGTAAGTGAAAGAACCCATTTTTTAAATCAAGTGTACTAAATACACGTGCCTTGGACAACTTGTCGATGTGATCATCGATAACTGGAAGTGGGTATTCATCCTTTATCATCTTCTGATTTACTTTTCTGTAGTCTACACAAACTCTTGTTGAACCATCTTTTTTCTTAACCAACACAAGTGGACTTGCATACTCAGAGTAGCTAGGTCGTATAACTCCACTATCTAACCACTCACTAACTTGCTGCTTAACTATTTCTTCTTCTTTCAGAGCCAATCTTCGTGGACGATGCACTACAGGGATATCATCTTTCAAAACAATCTTCATCTTTATGGGAGCTTCTTTCGTCTTTAATGGTTTATAACTGTCTATTAATTTCTGAACAGGGGGCCTTTCTTCATTATAATTGGAACTCAAACAGAACAAGTATGAACTATCGTAAAACTGTGGCTTCACTTCAACTGTACCTTTATTAATCAAAACAATCGTATTTACTAAGAAAGGTTGACCTAAAATAATTGAATACGGAATAACCCCTTTTTGAACAATATGAAAACAAATATTATAACAATGACCATCAACAATTAAATCTGTATCGAACTTACCGATTGCATACACCTTACTTGTTCCTAATCCAGTTAACGTCATCTTCACCGGTTCGTAATATCGTAAATTTAGTTCTGAAAACAAGTCGAAAGACATAAGATTAATGTCACTGCCCGTATCTATTAAACACTTCACAGAAAAGTCACCGATTTTAACACATTTCACTGATTTATTTAAAGAACCATCATTGTTTACACTCATAACGTTTGAATTTCTTACTTGACAACAACTGTCACTGTCACTCTGACAGATTGAACTGACCTGTAATGTTTGTTCATTCTTCCGGTCATTCGGTTCGTCATGTTGCCACTCACTCTCAAATGACACTTCCTTTGGTGAATGAATCGATCCGTCTTGAATGAACATCGATCTTCGTCTTGCGCCGCCAATTCCGCTCGTACTGCCAACCTCGCGACGTATAGAACTGCTTGCCCCTTTCAAGTTTGTCGTACCAACTTTGCACTCCGCACCAATATGGCCGAATTCATTGCATCTAAAACACTTCACGCCTTTATCACACATATTGGCAATATGACCGAATTCACCACAATTGTAACATCGCTGCACTTTGATTTCGCTACTGCTTTTGCTATGATTTTCAGGTTTCGCTAATTTGGCGATTGGGTCGCGCTTCTCGTGGTAACGTGGTTTCATCTTCTGCTTAATGGATTCATAAACTGCTAATTGTTCCTTGAGCTTCGGATACGTAGTAACACCATACAAACATGATTTATTTAACTCGTTATCTTGTATACCGTCGATTATGTATTGAATCGCGACGTAATCGGCTATTTTGGCTCTTTTACCCAGCTCCTTCATGGTTAACATATACTGATAATAACTTTCGTTGCTCCGTTTCTTTCTTGTACTCATAAGTTCGTGCATCTGCTTAGAATTTAGCGTCTCAGGGAATTCTTTTATAAGTGCTGCTTTGAGGTCGTCGTACGTCTTAAAGGTCTTTTCAGTTCTCAGCCACAGCGCCGCCGTGCCAGCAAGTGATCGTCGCGCAATTATCAGCTTTTGTTGAGGCGTCCAGTCGAATATTTCAGCATTATCCTCGATGTCAAGCGCCCACTTCGTCGAGCTATATGACATGTTCTCACCGTCGAATGTAGGTATAATGTCCGTCATGTTCATGTTAATTGGAATATTATGTGATTTATCGCCGTCGTCTTTAGATTCCGTCGCCATCGTGTTACTTCGTGTTATTCTTCGTAAATTCGTCTTAAAAAGTCTTCGTAATTAACCGGCGTCCGCATTGGTTTCAAGGTTATGTCGTCGTAAAACCTCGATTTTGCCACAATTCTTCTTACAGCTCGAAAATAACATTCCGATCCATCCCGGACGAGATTTGTGGGGTGGTGTTGATGGGATCGGAATATTAAAAACTTATTGATTGTAAAGATAAATCACTTTAATTATTCTTGCTTTGAAATAAAAACATTTGCACATCTTATCCGCACGTCATTACGTCATAGACTAAAGAAAAAACAAACAATCATCTCACTCCTTTCTCTATGGTAAGTATAAAGGTAATTATTCACGAGTACTATCAATAATAAATCTATGCAACTTTACTAAATCAAACCTACATATATATAAAGAAACACTTTTTTAAAAAAGTATTTCTTTCTGTATTGGATACATGACTCACATAATAATTACGTAAGTTTAAACCAATCAATACTGCATTGAAAGAAAATTTTATCCAAAAGTAGAACGTGGCTAAGTTACAAAGTACATAAAAACATTTCTTCAGTCTGAAAATATTACATAGTGGGCCAAAAGCTCCAGTCCATTTGTCTGGCATTGCATTACCTAAGTCTCTTTGCTAGCCTTTGTATCTGGATACAAAAGAGGTTTGTTTAGTGCTTTTTTTAACTTTGAGAAATAATAATTCGAAATCAGTGAGATAGTAATGGAAATTTAAGTAGCAAAGAAACTCTTTGATATTGGACGGAAATAGAAATATGATTCGTTTTTATTAAGATATCAAAGTAAGTAAATACAATAGAAAATAATATAATCTCTACAACTCTTCACTACATAGTACAAAACAAAGTCGCTTTTTCTGTCCCTATATACCTACGCTTAAATCTTTAAAACTACGCAACGAATTTTGATGCGGTTTTTTTAATAGATAGAGTGATTCAAGAGGAAGGTTTATAGCACCCGTGTGAAGCCGGGGCGGGTCGCTAGTGTATCTATATAAATAAAAATATATCACTGAAATGTATGTACGCGCATCACTTCTGATTGACTGCACCAAATTTGATAATTCTTTTTTTGTTTGTATTGTCAGGACAAGGTTTGTATAGAAGAAAATGAAAAGTTTTATTGAAATTTAGTTAAAAAATACCAAGTTCGCTGGGTTATTTAAATGCGAAAATATATTTGTCTATCTGTTACGATTTTTGTCTAAACCACTGATTTTGATAAAATTTGATAAAGAAGCACGATGACATGGGATAGTTTTAATCACGAAAATGAATCCCTATCAAAAGTGAAAATTTAGGAAAGGAAGCAATATCCGCTGAACTGATTTCGATGAACTTTGATACAAAGTTAGTTTAACTCCCGAAGTAGGATGTAGGATTTTTACCTAAGAACTCATGTCTTAATTGGGAGAAGTACCTATTTGTCGAGTTTGTAGTGTCACTTATCACTTGTCACCGACAATTGTCGCGTCGGAACCTTGTTGCAGAATAACCGGACTGGAAAGTCAAATTTAAAAGTGCTGAAAGTAATATTTTATGTCCCGACACACATCAAACTGATCTTAATTAAAAACATTGTATAGAGCCAGTCAATATTTCAAAATTGAATAATAACGGGTACTATTAAATAACGTTTATTAAGCCCATTCATCCGCGGGAAACTGAATAAAATTCATTTATATTCAATTAAGTCGCGTACCTACCTGTGTTTTTATTAAAATTATCAATATGTTACTATAGACTTAGGGTTACGAGAATATCTTTTTAAACTAAGAGAAGTTGAAGTATTAATTTCAGATGCCTTCGCGGTTATAACAAATTAGAATAAAACAACTATAACGGATTTAACTCGCGTATTTTTTATTTTATTTGCTGACGTTTCAAAAACTTTGCAGTTCTCATATTCGTAGCACGACTAAGCTGACGATAGTACAACGTTAAACTAAACGGATTAATTTCTGATTCCTTCGCGGTTATTACACAATGGAATAAAACAATTATACCTAGCGGATTTAGCTCGCATGTTTCATTTTATTTGTTAATGTTTCTTTATTGTTAGGCTATTGTCAGCTAAGTCATGGTACGAATATGGAAACTGTACAGTTTTTGAAAAGTCATCATTAAATTAAAATTCTCAAGTTAAATCCGTTATTTAAAAAAAATATATATTGATGAGTTACCTACTTGCAACTTAGCAATGGTCTAATGGTCTATCCGTAGCGCTTAACTTGAAAAAGTCCTAAAAAGTCAATTCACTAATAAACATTAATATTTACGACTCTTAAAAAAAACATGTAAAAGCATAAAGCAAAACGTCTTCTAGGAGCCTAATACAAATTCCCCTCGCATATTGGCAATGCTACGCTCTAATATCATTGGAACACTAGTCCGCTCCCTAGGGACCAATAGCTCGAGAGCTAGCACCAATTTCGGGAAGGTATTTGAGGCTGAAAATAATAGTTATACTTACCATAATTTCTGATGCCTTCGCGGTTATTACACATTGGAATGAAACAACTATAACGGATTTAACTCGCGTATTAGTAACAAAGCCAATAAAAATAAAATACGGGAGTTAAATCCGTTATAGTTGTTTCATTCTAATAATAACACGGGCCTAATGAAATTACAGATCTGCGAGCCTATGATGAACTGTCGCATGTCGAAAGTATAATATATAAGTATAATATATTTCTATCTATCGACGTAACCAGATTTCTCGTTGTCGACAATATTACCGATTTTTGACAGATCACCGCGAGAGACGACATTGACGTGACAAACTGTCGACTCGACAATTCATCATAGGCTCAAATATATATAGGTAACTACAAAAACAAATAAATTGTGGATTTTCCTACAACATTTAGTTCTATATTAATATTTAAATAATACAAAACAATAAGCCAGACAATTTAGGGGCTCTTAAATTATTTGTGAAAAAAAAATATTAAAAAAAAAAAAATACACCGGTCACATTATGACAAATTAATTTCTGATACCTTCGCGGTTATTACACATTAGAATGAAATAAACTATGAACGGAATAAAATATTCGAGTTAAGTCCGTTCATAGCTGTTATTTCATTCTAATGTATATAACAAGTTTTCAGCTTATATCAAATACCTGGAAAAATTGGTGTCAGCTCTCGGTATATCAGTATTACAGTGAACATTCTTATTGTTCTTGCGAAGTGTATTTCGGGAGAATTTTGATGGTCACGCGATATTTTCTGTTGGACTAATTTTTGTGAGTACGGTACAGGTAATGGAGGCGGGTGTTTTTGGACGTAGAGACCAAGAACTTATATGTCAACAGGAAATTATATATAAGTTCTTGGTGTTTTGAATTTGTAAGTGATTTTGTAGCTTCTTGGATTAATATGAAATCTCATTTTTTATATTTGAAACTAGTTTATGTTTCTGAAGAAGAGATTTATGATTTTAATCGTTTTAATCCGGTCATTTTAGCTTATATTAGATAAGAATCTCGGATTTCGAGATACCCGGCTGTAATTTTGTAAATAGTTGTATATTGACATCCTTAAAGTTGTCTCAAAACCTACATATGGTAGGGTGTGAGCTACTATTAAATTTCAAGGTCAAAGTGTCAAAAAATCGTTATTTTTGTAAATTTCTCATTTCCTATGGGTTTTAGCTTTTTATCTTTGTTGGCAATATTGTAGAATACAAAATTCTCTACAAATTTTGTTTAAACATTTTTTTTATACGGTGAACCGTTTTCGAGGTAGGGGCCTTAAAGCGCGCCGTCACAGCCAACAGGTGCCACGGTCGAAATCACGACATATACAGTTGATGAACTACAGATATTATTAATTGTTGATGTTTACGCATGCTACTGTGTAATGCTTATACTTATATAGTTATATGGAAGTTTTTCACTATATATAAAATGAGAACATAATCATACTTACGTAATATTATAAAATCAAAAGCAAATGATCAATGTGCATAATTTCTTTAATAAGGTTAATTGCACAGCACGAATTAAAGAAATAAACATTTTTTATGCACATTGATCATTTGCTTTTGATTTTATAATATTACGTAAGTATGATTATGTTCTCATTTTATATATAGTGAAAAACTTCCATATAACTATATAAGTATAAGCATTACACAGTAGCATGCGTAAGCATCAACAATTAATAATATCTGTAGTTCATCAACTGTATATGTCGTGATTTCGACCGTGGCACCTGTTGGCTGTGACGGCGCGCTTTAAGGCCCCTACCTCGAAAACGGTTCACCGTATAAAAAAAATGTTTAAACAAAATTTGTAGAGAATTTCGTATTCTACAATATTGCCAACAAAGATAAAAAGCTAAAACCCATAGGAAATGAGAAATTTACAAAAATAACGATTTTTTGACACTTTGACCTTGAAATTTAATAGTAGCTCACACCCTACCATATGTAGGTTTTGATACAACTTTAAGGATGTTAATATACAACTATTTACAAAATTACAGCCGGGTATCTCGAATTCCGAGGTGAATTCCTAATTTGACCGGTCTATTTGTATTTTCCAGTCGTAATATTTACAGATGTAGATAATGATTACAGTTTTTTTGTGATAAAATATTGACTCGTGACTCGAGTCTTGGATATTTCGTGGTCAATTTTCGTTCGCGTTCAATTTCATACAAATTTGCATTCCTTTCGTTCAATTGCTATTATCGTTTGGCATGTCTATTGAAGTATTATTCAGTTTCCAATTCGAACCATGGATTCAAACATTGTTTTTACTTTACCGTCACAACAAAAGCTGGTTCTATGAATACGTCATCTGTCATTTTTTCAGCGGCCATAACAGTAGATTCGTTTTTGTTATTTACCGTGACCGCTGCATGAAACTAGTTTTTGTGGCTTTCGGACAAATCTACCGTTTGGAAAGACTTGATGGGTAGCTTTGTCAGATTATAACTAGGAATGGAAAATATTTTCGGTTTCGCCAATCAAAGTTGTGATTTGTTTTCTGCTATACTTCAATAAAAGACTAAAGAACTAAAATGAAATTATGTTCGGGGTACAAATACTGTTACAATGGATGATTAATAATATTGCACACCTAGATCTAAAGAGGACTCACAAACCTGAATTTTTGAGTTATGCACATCATCGAATTTCTTACATCAAAACCTACCCACCAATAACAGATTTATTGGCTGACGCTTTGGATTCTTCACAGTTTCCATAATCGTAGCACGACTGAGCTGACAATAGTCTAACGCTAAAGTGAGCTACATGGACAAATAAATTAATCAGTTGTTCGCTTCTCTTAAAAAAATACTGTTTTGAGTTAGGTCCTTATAAATTTAGGTTTGTGATATAATTTCATTTTGTAAACATTATAGATAAGTATAGCCAGAGTTGATAATGACATCTCAAATGCTCGAAGATCCAGTTATTTGTTAATCAACGTAAAAATTAACTTTAAAACACAGCTTAATCATACACTGTATACTGTAACAAAACTATCAAAACTACACCGGATGAAAAACACAATCTTTTCAAGGGTAAAAATATCCAATAAACAATTCAAACAATAGAAGAGTGAATTGATTAGAGGCATCAGTCCCATCCCGTACCAAAGACTAATGTCACCATTACAGAGACAAATCAGTAACGATCTGGCTTCAGAGAATCGTATGTTTCTACATTGCTCGCGAATTAGCGGTAATAGCAGTAGTTTGGACTGATTGGGGTGATCGGTTTGGGATGATTTTAAGACAATTACTAAGTTACCTTTGTGTTTGGGTCAGCTGTGACTTGAGTGTGGATCGCTTGGTTTAGGTTTGTGGTTAAGATTTCGTTTGGAATGAAATAGCTGTAACGGATTTAACTCACGTGTTTTTTTTAATATTATATTACTCGCGTATTATATTCGTAGTATAACTGAAACGACGATAGTCTAACTCAAAATTACCTATCCGCTGAACGCACCTCCTATTTATACTGTCTTACTTTATCGTTTTAAGAAAACAAACTATTCTAATCTAATATCTATGCCTACCAAAATAAAAACGAAGGCAAACCCTAAGTAAAATATAAGTGTTTTGTTAAATTTCACGAACTTTTTTCTTTGATACTTACCTTTCTCAACACTTAGTTATAAAAAAAAGTCGAAATATAAATTGGAATAAAACAACTATAAACGGATTTAACTCGCGTATTTTATTTTATTGGCCGACGTTATAAAACTATAGTTTTCATAATCGTAGCACGGGTAAGCTGACGATATAGTCTAAAATAAAATAGGCGAGTTAAGTCCATTTATAGTTTAATCCCAATGTGTAATAACCGCGAAGGCATCAGAAATGAAACTGAAAATTATCGAACTAATTACTTTAAGCGTTGAGCTTTACATAAAATTTATCCAAGTCATAATTATACCATGAAAAAGCAAAACCTCTACCTTATAAATATTCAAACAGAGTATGATAGCTCTAAAAATAGCAGTTAAATAACCATTGGAATGAAACAACTATTAACGGATTTAACTCGCGTATTTTTATTTTATTTTATTAGCTGACGTTTCGGATTCTTTACAGATCATAATCGTAGCACGACTGAGCTGACAATAGTCTAACGCTAAAGTTAATAGTTGTTTCATTCCAATGTGTAATAACCGCGAAGGCATCAGAAATTATTAAATAACCATTCTTTAAACAGTAAACCTTTAAAGCCTTAACCTAGGTATAAAATGGGCGACAGATTCTTATTTCCTGAAGGAAGTAAGAAAGACCGTCACAACTCTATTACGAGGTTGATGGAGGTACATAACTCAATTACAGTGTTCTTCGGGAACTTTCTGCACTTATTTATACCAAAGAAAATGAGTTGAATAAAACATTTTCTCTGAATGCATTTAAAAGAGTGTTGATGCAATGTTAAAGTTTTTGGTTGTACAGTGAATGGAGGAATTAACATGATTCTGGTTGTGGATTAACGAACGAAAAAAAATGTAGAATCCTAACAAGCATAGGAGTCCCGTCCCATAAAAATATTAGTCTCGAATCCCTACTAGTCCCTACTATCCCTACTAATATTATAAATGCAAAAGTAACTCTGTCTGTCTGTCTGTTACGCTTTCACGCTAAAACTACTGGACCGATTTAAATTAAATTTGGTACAAAGAAAGTCTGGAGCCTGAGAAAGAACATAGGCTACTTTTTAACCGACTGCAAAAAAGGAGAAGTTCCACGCGGACGAAGTCGCGGACAGAAGCTAGTTACTAATAATGTTTTTGCGCTTCCCTTAAGTAGGTACGTTATAAGACTAATTAATGAACAAGTTGATTATAAGCTAGATATAGGTATAATTTATGTTTAAAATACGATACAAATTTCTTTTAAGTAAAAAATATTATTTCAATAAACATCTGGTGTTTACGCAGTTATTACACATTGGAATGAAATAACTATAGTTATAGTCAAATCCGTTATAACTAATTGCTTCATTGGAATAAAACAACTATAACGGATATAACTTGCGTATTTTAATTTATTGTATCCAAAATTACACAGTTCCCATATCATTATTACCTATATCCGTTATATATGTTTCATTCCAATGTGTAATATCCGCGAAATCATCAAAAAATATCAGTTGCTTCATTCCAATTCAGAAAAGATACCGACGCCATTTACCTTTTATTCACCTTACAAAACTACTGACCATAACTTTTTTCTACCCAATCCCATAAGTCAGAATACAGTTTCTTATCCTTTCTCAAAGGTCCAAATATCTATCAATATGGTAGTGTCAGTGCCGTATTTTTTATTGAAATACTGATACCCGTACGTTCGAGCTGTCCAATTGGAATTTACCGACTAAACGTGTCGATACACTAACCTGGCATCACAATGGAATCTAAACCATATCTTTAGAGGCATACGTTTCAAAATTGATAAAGAAGATAGAGGCTAGAAGATTTACAAGCTGATATACACTTTAGATGGTTTGTTTTAGGTTGAAATTGGTTTGTTTTTGCATTAAATATGATGGAACATCTTGTCAAGATCATAGAATATTCGTTTAAAATGATATTCAATATGGATTCAGATCGTCCAGTTTGTAAGTGACCTTTCTTTTGTATTTTCTGTTTGAAATATAACTGGAGGTTTCTTGTTTGGCTTTTATTGAATGTGCAATAAACAATGGGGAATAATAATTTCTGACGCCTTCGCGGTTATTACACATTGGAATGAAACAACTATTAACGGATTTAACTCGCGTATTTTTATTTTATTTTATTAGCTGACGTTTCGGATTCTTTACAGTTTCGCGTAAGACTATTGTCAGCTCAGTCGTGCTACGATTATGGAAACTGTAAAGAATCCGAAACGTCAGCTAATAAAATAAAATAAAAATACGCGAGTTAAATCCGTTAATAGTTGTTTCATTCCAATGGGGAATAAATTTGGGAAACAAAGTCCCCTGATTTGTTTGGCACAATTGGTTTGAAAGCGATTACAATTGGTTTATTTCAAAACGCATCAACTGTGTTTTTGAAGACACCAATGGAATTTTTAAAGCAGTTTATAGTCAATAAAGGCCGTTGCGTTTTAATCCGCTAGAAGAGCGTCGTGTACAATGTGGTCTAGCTATCATGTATTATATGTATGTATATGATATTTATTTTAAATATTAAAATTTATTTATTTATTACAAATTATTTTATTACATTCTCTACCTTTTAAGTTGTACACATATTTTTGTCTTGCCTACGATATACTTTTCCTAATCTCTCAATCGCCCAAAGGTTAACTGGAAGAGATCCCTTTAAGGGATAAGTTCGCCTTTGTACATTTATTGTGTTTTCGTTTATGTATTATTTTGTTTTGTTGTTGTACAATAAAGAGTTTACATACATACATACATACATGTTCCACTGATAACAGATGCTGCTGGCCTGTGATTGGTGGCCCATTACAGTTGGACCTCATTCTACACGACGCGAATCTAGCCGAATTTCAGCATGCGGTCCCTGGACCTCATTCTAGACGACGTGCACCTAGCGGAATTTCGATAAGCGGTGGCCCATATTGGAATCACATTCTAACCAAGCGCATTGCCTGAGAAACAGCCTGTGGTGCTAGATTTGATATTGTAGAATAGAAGCATTTTTTTTTTACATTTGTCTAATTACTTTTTAGTGGACACTAACAACCACGGCTTTACACGGGTGCTATAAACCTTCCTCTTGAATCACTCTATCTATTAAAACAGCATCAAAATCCGTTGCGTAGAAACATTTAAGCGTACATATGGGATATAGGGACAGAAAAAGCGACTGTGTTTTATAATATATTTTATAGTGATAAACTAAGTACAGTTTATATAATTTCTGATGCCTTCGCGGTTATTCTATGAAACAACTTGAAACGGATTTAACCCGCGTATTTTATCTAATTGGTTAACGTTTCGGAGCCTTTACAGATTCCATAATCGTAGCACCACTGAGCTGACTTTATCATAGACGTCTCTGGTGATTTATTTGATACTAGCTTCTGCCCGCGACTTCGTCCGCGTGGAACTCCTCCTTTTTTGCAGTCGGTTAAAAAGTAGCCTATGTCCTTTCTCAGGCTCCAGACTATCTTTGTACCAAATTTCATTTAAATCGGTTCAGTAGTTTTAGCGTGAAAGCGTAACAGACAGACAGACAGACAGACAGAGTTACTTTCGCATTTATAATATTAGTAGGGATAGTAGGGATTGTAGCAGTAGAACACAAGCATTTTTTTTTACATCGGTCTAATTTGTTTTAGTGTAAATTTGCAAATTGGCTTTATAGCAATAAGTACAGTATATCTTCTCGTTCGTTGAGTTATGTGAATCCTTTTAATTTCCTCTTCAGTTAATCTCCCATGCAGCACACCGTGGTGCTATAAATCGAGCCCAATTTCTTCACCACTTGAAAACATTCCAAAATGTCGGAGCGTTATTCGCCGCCATTATTCTTGTTGCATTTTATTTGCAGAATTTCCTTTTTCTATACCGACGACGTTGGTAAATAGGTCAAGAGTTAGGGGTTTTAAAAAGATTGACTAAGTATTCGTTGTAATAATTTCTGATGCCTTCTTGAGAGGAAACAACTTTAACGGATTTAACTCGCGTATTTTATTTTATTGGCTGACGTTCCGGAGCCTTTACAGATTCCATATTCTGATTGTGATTTATACAGTTAAGGTTGTTGATGTTTCGGATTCTTTACAGTTTCCATAATCGTAGCACGACTGAGCTGACAATAGTCTAACGCTAAAGTGATTTATACAAATAATTTCTGATGCCTTCACGGTTATTAGACATTGGAATGAAACAACTTTAACGGATTTGACTAGCGTATTTTATTTTTATTGGCTGACGTTTCGGTGCCTTTTCAGATTCCATAATCTGGTTGTGATTTATACAGTTATGCAAACTACCTTATATCTATTTTTCAACATTTTTTAAATACTACGCTTATCCCTACTAATCCCTACTTAATATTATAAATGCGAAAGTAACTCTGTCTGTCTGTCTGTCTGTCTGTCTGTTACGCTTTCACGCTAAAACTATTGGACCGATTTCAATGAAATTTAGTACAAAGAAAGTCTGGAGCCTGAGAAAGGACATAGGCTACCTTTTAACCGACTGCAAAAAAGGAGGACTGAGTTTCACGCGGACGAAGTCGCGGGCAGAAGCTAGTCTATAATAATTCTTTATTAATAACGGAACGAATACCTATAATGTCCCTAAACTCCTAGGTTACAAGTAGGTGGCGTTCAGATAGTTTATCACAGCGATCGGAAACCACACACGGCTAGGAGTGCTTTAGCTTGTAAACATGTTCTCTAAATTGCATAAATAACTGAAATATAAAATACCTTAGTTATATGTTTGGAACGTGTTCACATTTCGTTTATTTACTGTTGTTTCTGTTGGCATAATGAGGAAATCCGCTTGATGCACGTCGTGTAGAATGAGGTACAAAATCAAAATCAAAAATATATTTATTCAATTTAGGCTTTTACTAGTATTCCGCCTCGGCTTCGCCCGGATCCCTTCTTTCATATCCTATGTCAATCGAGAATAGTGTAGCTTCCCAACAGTGTAAGATTTTTTTAAATTGGTTCAGTCGTTTTGGAGCCCATTCAATCCAAACAAACAAACCTTTCCTCTTTATTATATTAGTATAGACAAGCTCTTATGAAGGTCCAGCTATCATGTTTCAATGACAAACAAGCCAAGCCAAGTGATTGGTATCAGAAGATAGGTTATAAAAAAAGGAAAGTAATAATTTTGACTATCATTATAAATAACTAGCGACACGACCCGGCTTCGCATGCTATTAATCTTCCTCTTGAATAGAAAAAAGGCCGCTTTAAAATGAGTGAGTTTTAAAGATTTAAGCATACATAGGGACGGACAGACAGCGAATTTGTTTTAGACTATGTAGTGATGAGAACATAAAGGCTTGATCGCAATACGACCTGGTGGTCTAGTAGTCAGAGGCCCTGACTACGAAACCGGAGGTTGCGGGTTCGAATCCTGCTAGGAGCAGATGTCAATGTGATTAGGACTGACATCTGTACCTGAGTCTTGGATGTCTTATATGTATTTATGTATGTTTATTTGTCCAATACCCATAGTACAAGCTTTGCATAGTTTGGGACTAGATCAAATGGTATGAATTGTCCAAAAAGATAGATAGATAGGTTTCATCAGAATTTTCAAGTCAAAGGATTCTTGGAGTTTCTCTGCGTGATCGAATCTGAAACGATGAGATTCGCAGAAGGTCCTAAGTTACTGACATTTCCTGAGAACTGCTAAAGTTTAGTGGCAATGCGAGAGACGTATTGATCCTGGAGTGCTCAAATATATTATAGCAAAGGTTAACTCCTTTTAAGCCAGACTGGTTGCTGGAAATCACTGGTTGATGACGACATCAATATTTTTTTTTCGAACTGAATACTGAAGCGCAGTTGGCCAGTTAGCCTTTACTGCAAAACCGGACGGGTGGCGAGCCTCCTGAGAGGAGACTTTCAAAGTCATCATATCAATCGTATAACGTCTAGTAGGCATAGGCAGGCGCGTTCAGTGGCGGGAGCGTAAGTATGGCGCCAGGGTAGGCACTCCATACATTTGTGACTCTTTACCTATATGGAATGCACGCCCTTGGGCATAGGTCATCCACAAGGACCTACATAGTGACTAGTTCAGCGCCGCTTGCATCCATCGGATTCCAGTGACCTTTACAAAGTCATCAGAACACCTTGAAAGTTTTAGGTCCACTCTACTTTCTTTGGAGGAATAACCAGCATTTGCAATGTCAGCTGTTGAAATGATAATGACAAATTTAAAAACGAGATAAATGACTACGAAGCCAAATTGAATTTCCTTGGACAAAAGAATCGTGGAAAAAATTAACCTACTTCAGAATCCATTACGTGAACTCCGTAATAACATTTCCAGGTTAAAATATGGTGAAAACATTTGCATATACATATTTTAAAATGTCACCCATTACTGTATGAAGCACTGCCTTTCCATTTAACCTAAGTGATTACATGTTCAAGCGACAATCTCATATATTTAAAGAACCAGCGTATCGAGGTATCTGATTCAAAGTCTTTTCCTATGTATCATGGGTCGATTTATATTGGATATTACTGCCCAGTTTGTCTGGAACTTTTTGTCATATAGATTTAGGTTTAAGCTAGAGTTCAACGTTTTCTGGGGATGTTATAGTAGGTTAGGTAATAATCACTACGTGATACTGCGATAGTACGGTTAAGGACTTGATGTACTTTAAAGATATTTTTTATCTAAAAAGGTAAATTTTGCAGAATAATTTTAGAACAAGTTTGAAAAGGCTGCCATTAGGTAAGATTTCAAAAGATGTTTTGTGCAGAACATTTTAAAATAACCTAGAAAGTAAAAAGATAAAAATGTTTTTGTTTCATTGTTTACCTAACTAATTGAAAAATACTTTTAAGATATTGCTTGATAACTGTCACGTCGATAGAATTTCTATTTCCGAACAACTGTACTAAATTCTCACTCCTCAATAAAAACAACATTTGATAAAAATTATTAAAAGCATTTTTAATCTACGTTGTCTACTCTGTGGGCTTATGAGAGTGACAACCCCTCTACCATAGTCTCATTTTCAATACTTAGAACTTTATCACTATCGTAAAAAGGTTCATGACAAGCAACTAAAACTTAGTGATCTGGTTTTCGTTCCTCGCATACATCCCCAGAACCTTTGACATGAAGTTTTGAAAGGTGTTCATTTGAGCGTAATGCAAACACATCATCTTAATGATTTTCAAACTTTAAAAGGAAGCCTTTATAGCACTCGTGTGCAGCCTATAGCTGTTGTGAACCATGAAGAGGAATTTTGATTTTGTTCTAGCTATATTTTTTTGTTCTAACTAGCTTCTGCCCGCGACTTCGTCCGCGTGGAACTCCTCCTTCTTTGCAATCGGTTAAAAAGTAGCCTATGTCCTTTCTCAGGCTTCAGACTTTCTTTGTACCAAATTTCATGTAAATTGTAGTAGTTTTAACGTGAAAGCGTAAAAGACAGACAGAAAAAGTTACTTTCGCATTTATAATATTAAGTAGGGATAGTAGGGATGAAGTTGATCATAAAAAGAGTACCTTCAAAAAAATATATATAAAAAAAATAAGCATAGACGTTGAAAATATGCTTGGCCAAGATGCTGGTTCTTTGGAAAATATAAGAATTGTAATAATAATTATTAATTTATGTATGAGATAATAATTTCTGATGCCTTCGCGGTTAGTACAACAATTATTAACGGATTTAACTTATACGTATTTTTATTTTATTTTATTTGCTGACGTTTCTTTACAGTTTCCATAATCGTAGCACGACAGAGTTGACAATAGTCTAACGCTAAAGTTTAAGTCTAAGTTTAGCGTTGTATTCGAGATTATTACACATTGGAATAAAGGAACTAATATCGTATCGTCAACTCAGTTGGCTACGAATATGGGAACTTTAAAGTTTTTTAAAGGATCAGATTTAAAAGATCCTATGTATACGCAAGTTTAAAATATTTATTAAGTAGGTACCTACATAAAATATTATTATAATAATATGTAAACCTAAGTAAGCAAGTTTGAATTTTTTTAGAAAAAATATAATAATTATTATTATAATTATAGTAAACCTAAGTACGCTATTTAAATTTCAGTTAACTTACAACGGCAACAATTATCAGTAAAGCCAATTTACCTAATTACCGTGTTAACATAATCGTTACAAAGATAGTCAGAAATAGAATAATTAAAATGATTCCCCTAAACAGTAAAACGGCCTGAACTAATTTTACGATCTACATAAAACACGTAGCATCATTATCAACAATCTTGAGTAGTACTTATGTACCGTCTGATAACATTTTATAACGGCTATAAACTTCTGTATAAAAGCATTTTAGTAAGTGAATCGCCTAATATATATCAACTAGCGGCCCGCCCCGGCTTCGTCCGGATCCCTATCATAGCCTATGTCACTCGGGAAAAGTGTAGCTTTCCAACAGTGATTTTTTTTTTCAAATCGGTCCAGTCGTTTAGGAGCCTATTCAGTCCAAACAAACAAACTTTTCCTCTTTATTATATTAGTATAGATTAAGTAATGAGGGCCGCTGCGTGTTAAAAAGAGAAATGAAAATCGATTCAACTATAGTGTTATTTTCATTTGAATTAAACAACTTACTTAAACAACTTTAGACGGACTTAACTCGCGTATTTTATTTTATTGGCTGACGTAGACTATTGTTAGCTCAATTGTGCTACGATTATGGAATCTGTAAAGGCTCCAAAACGTCAGCCAATAAAAAAATACCTACGCGAATTAAAACCGTTTAAAGTTGTTTCATTCCAACGTATAATAACTGCGAAGGCATCAGAAATTATTACTTTTGGAATAATTAGACTTTGTTTATCATCTCTCAATTATTTAAATTGACTTTCTATCACAGCTTTATCTCATTGAACCTGTTTCTAATTAGAGTATCTTCCACAAACATGTACTTACATTAAAAAGCCCGTGTTTTTCGCACGTGTTTTATTTTATTACGGTCGTAAGAAAGTCTTTAACTCTTGTTATTACTCCAATTTATTAGAAAACACAAGTTGGCGGTGAACCCATAAATTTACCTTACCTTAAGACTTTGGGTTGTAAACGCATTTGCAATTGATTGGAACCCATGTGATAAGGCTAAAGGGTATGGATCGAAAACATTTCTGGATTTTATTTCTTTTACCTCTGGATTTTTCAACGTATATCCCATATATTATGAAGCCAGTCCCGTCTTCACACGGGTGCTATAAACCTTCCTCTTGAATGAGTTATTTTGAAGCGGTTTTTTTAATAGAGTGTATCTATTAAAAAAACCTCTTCAAAATCCGTTGCGTACTTAGTTTTAAAGATTTAAGCATAGGGACCGATATACAGTGACAGAGACTTTGTTTTATACTATGTCAATTATAGCATAGCCGACTAAGCTGACGTTGAACATTTTACATTTTAAATCCAATATAGTTTTTAAATTCTATATTATTTTTATAAAATCATCCTTTTATACAAAACTAGCGGTTCGCCCCGGCTTAGCACGGATCCCTAACTTTTTTCAAAATATTCTATAGCCTATGTTACTCAGGGTGAAGTAGCTTCCCAACAGTGAAAGAATTATTAAAATCGGTCCAGTAGGTTTTGAGCCTATTCATTACAAACATACAAAAATAGGTATAAATCTTTCCTCTTTATAATATTAGAGATAGATAGTATCATAAGGGTCATAATAAAATGAAATAATATTTCTTGATGCACTTTGATGAAATATCGAAATTTTGCAGACTAAATGAGATAATTATTTGTATGACGACAAAATGATAATTTTACCAAAATGACATAAAAACTCTTGCAATAAATTTCACGACTTTGTGCTTTACAAGCTTACACCCAAAAGTCAAATCCGCCTATCAACATTTTAAATTCACCGAACACGATCAACTGATTGCCCAACCAAGCCCCAAATAGGATCTGTCCATCAACTGGTCGACCAAACTTTCTTTGTTTTCTCATACGAGAATGCAGGAATAGCTACTTCTGAAAATCTTTGCTCGTGCATCTCTTTATCGAGATTTTGGACTCTATTGCTTTTTGTATAAAGGTGTCCAGGTGTGAATGATATTTTGTGTTTTTTTTGTCTCCGATTTGATTGGATATGACTGTAACAGAGTGGGGTCAGTATTTGATTGCTTTATGGGAATTAGATTAGGATTCTTTTACTGGTTGGATATTAATAATGTATTAAGCTATTACATCGGAATCCGGGATTAATACTTTACTGTTTCTTTTGTATTTATTAGCTCTACGAATAATTGGGAGGGAGAGGTTTCTTACTGAAGGATGTTTAGTGAAAACATTTTGAGTTTCGATGTTTTATTGAAAAAATAATGTTGCCAACTTTGTTTACGCTCATTTATGAAAAAAATTACATGAAAATGTTATGTTGAAAACAACCAGATAAGATTGGAAAGAAATCAAAACAAAATTTTTGCTCTTATTTTAAACAATTTGATATACTTATTACAATGAAAGAAAAATGTAAAAGGTATACTTACATGGCTGAGTATTACAAATGATTTTTGCACTCTGTTTTTGGTCCTTCTAGCCAGATACTCTGTTTTTGGTCCTTCGAGCCGGATAATCCGCGGTCGGCCATGTTTGACACGGGCGCAAAACAAACATGGCGCCGCACGCCATTAAACCTGTTTACATAGGTTATGTTACACATTAGTGTTATTTTTTGTTGACATCGTTCTTAAACATCATTAACGTAAGTCACTTGTTTTGTGTATTATTTTTGATTTCGGGTTAGGGGTGGGTTTTGAAATTTTGTGAATGTTTTAACTTCTTATAACATGAATTATTATTATTCTTATTTTTAACTCTAATATTAAAACACTGATTTGTTGTTTTTTTGAAAAATCTGTTTTCAATTTTTTTTTTCAACTGGAAGTATTTTTGTTCGTGTCAAAATGTTTGAAAATAAAACATTAAATGTTTTATTTTCAAACAAGCACCACCTCTCCAGTTTCTCGTGGCGTTTCTTCTAACAGTGCCATTATTTTTTATAAGCTCTAGTCAATATTGAGGAGTAAAAGTGTCCTTTAGGTCCTATTGACGTAAACAAATATTTCTATTTTCATTTTTAACCGACCTTAAAATAAAGGAGGTTCTCAATCGTCGGGACATTTTTGATGTATGTTGACATCATAATTTTATCATGTCATTGACAACAATACCGGAAGACAAACTTGTCTTTTATATACTTAAGCAGTTTTCCAAAATATAACAAAGTTTAATTACAATTACGCTAGCAATCAAGGTAACGTAAGAGGTTTAATTACACGAGTATTAATTAATATTAATCAAGTCTTAATTACTAACAGGTACAAAGTACTTTGTAATTAATAATGTAACAGAGAAGCTGTGTAGTTTGCAGATTTCTGTGTGTTTAGTAAATGTGTTGTAGAAACGTCTAGAAGGTGTTTGTTTTAATTGTTATCTATATTAATATAATAAAGAGGGAATATTTTGGAATGCAACAACTATAAAAGGTATTGAAACTTGAGCAAATAAACTAAAATACAAGGGTTAAATCTGTTATAGTAATATGTTGTAATATTAATGTTCTTAAAACGTTATCATGAAATATACCTACCGTAATCGCGTAAGTATAGTTCAATATATTATAATGAAATACAGGTATTTCATTATATTAGAAAAAGATGATTACCATAACGAATTTTAAGATTTTGATTTCACGGGAACTGAATGTACAGATTTTGATTCTCTTGCGAGTGTCGAAAACATGCGGTAAGTAATTTGAGGAACAAATTGCGTTAGGCTAGAAGTTAGATTTTTTTACAGTTCAAAGGGATAAGATCTGCTTGAATTAGCAACAGCCTTTATACAACTTAAATATGACTTAAAGTCGCATAGAAGCACGTTTATTTTTATAGTATTTATTTCTAGTAGCTATTGGTTCAAAGACCAGGTAACGAAGAGACTGAACACTCCAGGAATCTTTAATACAGTTTTAAGTTGCTAGCAGATCTAACTCAATTTAGCAATTACCCGTTGCACGTTTATACTGTACGATTTTGTTAGAAAGGTACTGAAACTTATACGTAAATATTTTTTTTGCAATATCGGGTTAGAAAAAAACATTTATTTACACAAAGCGTAAAAAAAAATTTTGTTCATTGTTCGTTTGTTTATATTTAATAGTGCAAGGCTATCATCTACATAGGTATATTTTAACTAAACATAATTGGTTTGAAAAATCACTACCTACGAATTATTTAAGTAATGATTATTATTTTGTTACGTCATTCTACTGTCACGTGACCACAGGAGCCCCTACTCTCCTGCATTTTAGACGCGCTTATCTTCGTATTTTTTTGTTTGTTTAAAAAAAGAAAAAATCCGCGTTTAAGATTTTATTAATTATATCTAGCTGACGGACTAAATTGAATGTCATATTCTTTTCCCAGTTATCATACCTATTATCCCAAATGACAATTAAAAATACTATTTACTTTGAAACTAAAAAACTCAATGCTCAATCGTGCTACGATTTTTTAATCTAAAAGGGCTCCGAAACGTCAGCCATCAAAATACGCGAGTTAAATCCGTTTAAAGTTTTCATTCCAACTATAAAACTCTTAAACGAAATCGCGGGCAAACACCTCAATGAAAGCAAGTGAGACCAAATATTCCAAAACCCGCTAAAAACGCGCACAGTATGAAAGTTACTCCCCGGGGCACAGTCATCGGACTTGGCTAACGAAGTGAGATAAGGCAAAATGGCATCGCAACTCAAATGGTTTACGTCGGCGGCGATCGAAACTTTCCAGCCTATCTCCTCTAAGTGAATAGATTTGGATTTATTACACTATTTTATTGACTTTTCTATTATTCCTTGG
Source organism: Polylopha cassiicola (assembly GCA_038024825.1). Lineage (NCBI taxonomy): Eukaryota > Metazoa > Arthropoda > Insecta > Lepidoptera > Tortricidae > Polylopha > Polylopha cassiicola. Next base: position 1,650,999 of record CP149053.1, on the reverse strand, counting down.
GACTTTTTTATTTTGCTCTTTGATCCGCGCTAAATGTAATATTATAGTGGTTTGAAAAATTTTAGTTTGCATAATTATTGCTGTCTAAGCTATACCTTAACACTGAAGTGACCCGCGCTACATTTAATGTTATCGTAGTCATGGTTTGAAAACTTTAGTTTGCATAATATTGTGGCTAAGCTATAACTTAACACTGAATAATACTAAATTTTAGGAATTGAGAACTTTATTTAACCATTATAACGCATAATGATATGATTAGCGTATATTTTTTTATTTTATTAGATGCACGTTTCCAAAACTAGGTTTCCTAGATTTGTAGCATGACTGAGCTGATGATAGTCTAACGCTAAATTGATTATTACATTATGAAAACTCACTACTGTTTCATTCCTATGTACAATAATTGCGAAGAAATCAGAAGTTATAGTATCTACTAGCTTTTGCCCGCGACTCTGTCCACGTGGAATTAAAATGATTACGGGAAGTAAAAGTAGCCTATGTCCTTTCTTAAGCTCTAGACCATCTGTGTACCAAATTTCATTTCAATCGTTCAGTAGTTTTAGAATGAAAACGAGACAGACAGAGTTACTTTCGCATTTATATTATTAGTTAGGATGACTAAATGTTCTGAATAATAGTCCGCTAACACAATTTTCAAATTATAAAATCAACAACATATTATGAGCAGCGTGAAAAAGGATAACAAATCTCTTTAGTACGTCCCTCTTTTGAATATTCAAATAAAACAAGCTGGGTGTAAATTCAATGTGTTCGTATGAAACAGGGTAACACAATAAAATAACAGGCGATATAATGATACATCTTTATCTCGGTAATTGCAGGCTTCAAAGGGAACGTTTATGAGTACAAAATTGTATTCTTTTACCCTCTTTACGCTAATACGTTTTGATGGATTAGGTCGTATTTTGTTTTGTAGAGCGGTAGAAATAATTTACAAATCTAAGAATACAGTGCTGTGTAATCCCGGTGACTCTTTGTAAAAAATATATTTAGGGTGGTATTGGAATGAAACAACTAAAAAGGGTTTAACTAGCGTTTTTTGTTTTATTTGCTTCTTTGATATTACAGTTCCCATATTTTGAGCTGACTAAGCTGACAATAATCTTTAGTCTAACTCAGCTGTAGAATGTGTAATAACTGCAAAATGAATATGGAAGCTCTTTAATAATAATATAGTAACATTTTTTTGCTTATAGTAATAATATATAATATAAAAATAATTATCTTGTTCCCAATTTAAATTCGCTATTTCCTAATATTGTTTTAAAAAATTGGCAATCTCATTCCAAGAATGCTTATAAACAACATTCCCAATTTAAAAATCAATAAACATTATAATATCATCCACGTAGACAAAACTGTGTTTTCAGAAATTTCTACATCCATACCTTTATAATAAGCTTCGTTATCACTTATAACCACACAAAAGCCAAACAAACAACAAATTTCACTGTTACCTATATATCTTTACAAAGAAAAACTTTCAAAAACATTTCAAAGTGGAACTTGGCAGAAAGCACGTAGCTTAAACTAGTTGATGCAACAAAAACCACAATCAAGCAATTAGTTTCAATATTTCCTTGTTCTCAATTAGCGGGATGTTGCAGTGGGACCCTCCTAATGAAGTTCTGCTCACACTAACTCCATAATGAAATAGACTGTACAGTTTCTGGCGACAAGTTTGGTCGTGTTCGTTAGAAATATGAAGTTATTTGCATTTGTAAAAGTTTGCTGGATGTTACTGTTTTTGCAACAATCTGTTTAACCATATCACATGTATACCTATTACTACTGTAGTATAAGATAATATATAGTATAATGTTAGAAAGGTTAATAATGATAATACTAAATTCAAGAAGTAATTCTTAATCTTCAAGTTTTTTGTATTTTCTTCAATATATCAATCGAAATTTAATCGATATAATTAAGCACTATTAATTTAATGTTAATATTATTTGTACAAAGACTTTAGCGTTAGACTATTGTCAGCTCAGTCGTGCTACGATTATGGAAACTGTAAAGAATCCGAAACGTCAGCTATTAAAATAAAATAAAAATACGCAAGTTAAATCCGTTAATAGTTGTTTCATTCCAATGTGTAATAACCGTGAAGGCATCAGAAATGATTAAGGTTAATAATAATATACAATACAAGAAGTAGCTATATTTGCTTCTATATTTATTATCAATCGAAATTCAATAGATATCTGTAGTTTAGCACCATTAATTTAATGTTAGTAATATTTGCACAAAGACAAAAGTATTAATTTTACCCACTTCTTAAGACTGTGCATTGATCACACAGTCTTATTGCAATATTATATTACTTTATATATAATTAAACTCTGAATTTATCACACAATCTTAAATGATTATTTTTATTTTACAGATAAACTACGAATTTAAAATTAAGAACATTCGTCAGACAACAGATAGGTACTTCTAAACCTCGTATTGTTGACTTCCACAATAGTTCTTAGACTAAAGCCCCTAAAGTGCATTTTGTATTTATTTACAAAAATAAAGATCCTAAGACGGTTTTATCGGACTCTCCACTCAGTGCATCTATGCAGTCACTCCCAGGGGTTTGGAATGCAGGACGTAACTTTACACTGCAGTGATAGTTCCCAAGTGAAGAGTTTAATTTAGAAAATAAACCACTCAACGGTTTAAGATAAAAAATCGCTTGCAATTTCAAGGGTAAAAAGTACAAAGTTTAGATGTCAGACGATGGTTAATGCTGAAATTTTAAATGATTTTGGAAGAATGTTTCTGTTATAGTCTAAATAGGTAAATGTTATGTGTGTCTTATATTGAAGATATCGCGTAAGTGATGATAATATGTACAAATATACCAAAAACACAATGAAAGTATTACTTAGCTTAAAGTACATATTTTTGTCCGCGATCTTTTTACTGGCTGACGAATTTAGCTTCGCTGAACTCAAAAAAAGTATTCTTTTGTTTCGTATTTTTATTGGGTAATATAAGAGTGATAGCCATTTAGCGTCATTTAATCTGTCATAATAATGCGTTCGTGAATCGCTACATCAATTCCATTCAAGTGTTAATTTTTTTTTTTAATAATTAACAAAACATTTTTAGTCATTAATGAAATACTTATTCTTTTAAAACATACTTTCAAACCTAATATTCTAATCAACCTGGCACAAGTAGCGCGCATAATCACAGTAACTAAAAATCCTTATTAAATTTTAAGGCAATAGTAATAAACATTCAGCCAATAGTCACTACGCAAAATGATATCTCAACACTTTGTAGTTAGAATAATAGGAACAGTAACATTAAACATATAAATTCAACGTCATCATAATTTCCCAGAACCCAAGACTGTTTGACATGTGAAACTAATGGCGAGCGGTCGTTTCCCGACCTTGTTATTCCGATAGCTGATGCAACCCAATTGCTGAGTCGCTCGTTGATCTAATAACTTACCGTAATACTGTCACTTTCGACTCAGCTTATGTGGGAAAAAGATTATACAAAACTAGCTTCTGCCCGCGACTTTGTCCGCGTGGAACTCCTCCTTTTTTGCAGTCGGTTAAAAAGTAGCCGATGTCCTTTCTTAGGATCCAGACTTTCTTTGTACCCAATTTCATTTAAATCGGTCCAGTAGTTTTAGCGTGAAAGCGTAACAGACAGACAGACAGAATATTAGTAGGGATTATGTCGCTTACTTCTTTCTTTCTCTTTACAATAGATGGAATGGAAGTTTACAAAATAATTCAACTGAAAAAAGAGATTGTATTTGATCCGTACTAACCTTAAAGCGTTTTTTTTTTTTTTTGGTTAATTGGCGCCCAAACTGTAACTTCTTTTTTTGAAATTATAAATCGAAAACCCATTAAGTATACTACTTGACTGCATTTTTTGTGAATACTAATAATGCTACAAACATGAAAAGATGGGATTGAAGTTACTTGCATTCATGTAAATTATAATTATAAATTGGCGCCCCAACTGTAACTTTTTTTTAAGCTATACATTGAAAATCACATTTATTATACTACGTGACTGCTTTTTTTATGAAAACTTGTAAAGTTACAAACATGAAAAGATGAGACTAAAGTTACTTGCATTCATGTTAATTATAAGCATAGATTGGCGCCCTAACTGTAACTTATTTTATTTAAACTATAAATCGAAAATCACATTATTTATACTACTTGACTGCTATTTTTGTGAATGCTAATGATGTTATAAACATGAATGGATGGGACGGAAGTTACTTGCATTCATGTTAATTATAAGCATAAATTGGCGCCCAACAGTAATTATACCGGTTCCAGCGCCTGACTTAAGAATTTTGTGTAATTTCGTTATGAAAGGGAAGCTAACACCATAATAGCGCCTAAATTTTCCAGAATTACGCCCCATTTGTAAATGGCGCGTACTTAAGATATTCTAATGGCATAGGTAGGGATTCCCTGATTATATTACTAAGAATATGGAAATTAAGTAGTAAAATATATTTTGGAATGAAACAACTATACCTTAGGCATTTATTTTATTTGGAGACGTTTTGAAAAGTAAACTCTGTAAATCCGTTAAAGTTGTTTCATTCTAATTGAAATTATATTTAAATTCGTACATTGGACTTTAGCATGAGACTATTGTCAGCTCAGTCGTGCTACGATTATGGAATCTGTAAAGGCTCCGAAACGTCAGCCAATAAAATAAAATACGCGAGTTAAGTCCGTTTAAAGTTGTTACATTCCAAATTGCATAATAACCGCGAAGGAAAAAGAAATAATCAATTTACCATTGATTATACTTTGTTACATCCATGTAGGTATATGAAACATACAAATTGTTCAAAAACGTATTACATCAGGACCATAATTTTTCTACACTTCGCCACAGATAAACTAATATTCAAATACTGTCAAAGTTCAAACTGAAATTTTGTTTGTGACAATCAGTGCCTATTCACACTGATCCCATTGTGCCAAACGAAGTCAGTCAATTTCCAAAGTCAAATTGTTTAGTGCGATTTGTGATAATTATAAAGTTTTAACCCAATTTGTTGGGGTGAAACAATTGTCCACAAATGTTTTGTGTAAACCAAAGTATTTTGAATATGGTCTAGACGCGAGGAATAAGCGATGTTTATTTGTTTATGTTATATAGAAGGAAAAGTTCCCACTTTTCCACAAATATTTAGGTAAAACGGGAAATCGTGGATAGGTGATATAATTCAATGTACGGAAGCGCACTGAGAAGAGTTTTAAAAAATCTTTAAGAGGATTGTGAAGCTGTTGATTTTCATACAAAAGGCGATAACGTTTTACACCCAGTAAATATAGTTAGATTTTTATAATTTTTGGATATGTTGTAGATATAATGAGAAACTACGCCTGTACGTTTTGATTTTTAAGAAATATTGCTTACGCTAAAATTTATTAAATTTATTAGATTTATATAGAGATTTTTAAATGCTAATAAATTTTAGCGTAAGCAATATTTCTTAAAAATCAAAACGTACAGGCGTAGTTTCTCATTATATCTACAACATATCCAAAAATTATAAAAATCTAACTATATTTACTGGGTGTAAAACGTTATCGCCTTTTGTATGAAAATCAACAGCTTCACAATCCTCTTAAAGGAATATAATTGGGATTATAAATTAGGAATATAAATAGGATGAAACAGGATCTTTCAATTGGCAACGATTTTAGTAATAAATGAAATGCTTTTATAAACAATTTGAATTCCTTTCTGACTTATAAAAATGTGACTATATTATATTACCTTTATTATAATATAAACTTTTCTTATCAAAAAAACTAGATAAATGCGAGTCGTACCTACTCAGCACTAAGAGTTCCGTGCTATCATCTGTAAAAAAAAAAACACTTTTTTTTTTTAAAGCCCTAACTTATATTTATTCTGTTTTTTATTTCAAGTAGCCTACTATCATGGTACATGAGATGTCTGGTGACATACGGACAGAAGGACGAATACAAATAGAACTGTTTCTCAATTTGGATACAACGTCTTAAATATCTTCACCCCAAAACTCACAAACGAAAACCAGTCACCAAAATTATCAACCCATGTGTATCAGCTTTGATACCAGTTCAAAGATATTAGCAGGAGGAATGCCTCGATCAGCGCTTTGGTACATATTACCGTTCCGAATCGCAATCCGTAACATTCAAACGTTGGTGGGAATACGTCTCTGTTACGTGGAGCGCTAGTTGGAAGAGCCAGCGAAATTTATAGTAAACTGCTTTCAGCATTTATTTAGTTTCATCTGTCCTGCTGTCTGTCTGTCTATAAGCTTTTATTTAGTTTCATCTGTCCTGTTGTCTGTCTGTGTAGAATTGTTCCGGGTTGGTTGGGCATCAATTATTATGTCCTTAGTCAATTTTACACCTTTATCAGAGCTTGTTATTATTTTGATGATAAAAGCTATCTTATGTCTACCATCGGTTCTAAAACTATTCCAATAGTACGTTTAATATAAATGAGTTTAGCAGTTATCGATTTTGCACACAAACTTTAACTGCCTTTTTCAACCCGTTTAAGGTTTTTTTGTGATAAAAACTCCGAGAAAGGACATAGAATAAATCCTTTCTCAAATCCAAAATTTTATTTAAATCAGTCCAAATATTATCTATTTGGCGTTTAGATCTTTGTCATGAACTAAAATACTGGATCTTTCTATAAGTCCTTGTTGTCATGTAGGTCTTGATAGATGTTTTGGACCTACTTTATTTTTGTCACTTTAAAAAAAATCAAAATAGGTGCATTTTTCTCATATTTGTAATAATAATTATTCTAATAACTTTGTAATATTGTACCACAACTAAGACACGGATAAGGCAATTAGAATTTAACATTGTAGCTATACTTGTAAACAGACGGTGTGATAGCGTAATCCAAGGACTAAGAACTAGTCAGGAAACACGACCGCAAAGCCAAAGGTTCAAGTCACTAGATCGCTAGATCCATAATATAATGAAGGAACTTATAGATTCGTACTAAATCTATACTAATATTATAAAGAGGAAAACTTTGTTTGGTTGTAATGAATAGGCTCAAAAACTACTGGTCGATTTGAAAAGTTCTTTCACTGTTGGAAAGCTACACTATTCCCGAGTGACATAGGCTATAAAAAAAGGCGTCCGGGCGAAGTCGGGGCGGGTCGCTAGTATTAGTATTAAATAAGGAAAGATACAAAGAGAACTGGGACTTATTGTGTAATGCTAGGTTACAAAGCAATCCCAGATGATCACAGTCACTTTGTACAATGTCTCAGTTATTTTTGAAACCAATTCAATTAACTTATTTTAAACATTAGAAACTCTCTGATGCAAATTGAGTGTTCTAGAATTTTCAAATGCTAAATTTGATTGCTTTCAAACAAAAGCTAATATACAAGTGCCAATCGATAATATCGAACGAATGAAACGAATGCAAAATTGTATGAAATATCTGTTTTCCTTGTTAAAATCAAAGCACGTAGTATCTTTCCATTTATGTCTTCTTTTTTTAACAGAAAATACTTTGCTTTTTTATTTATTGTTTTATGTTTTCCTTGTCATCTTCACATAAGAGTCATACTTTTGAGTCATCTTTTTCACATCCCTTTTTGCTGTTAATTTTTCCCTTACTTTTGATGCAGCATATGTATGACTTCCTCAGTCTCACTCTCGATTCTTTCCTTGAATGTTTCCTTTTATGATGGTCGTTATTGTATCATGTTTAGTGGTCATAACATCATTCCTATTCTTTTTATTATATATTTTTTTAAATACTGTTTATTATTGCTCTGAAAATAGAACCAAATTTAACTGTAAGTTGAAGAATAGTGACAACTCGGGGATAGTATAGCTTCCCAACAGTGAAAGTTTTTTTTTTAATGGCTATTTGTTTTGGAGCCTATTCAATACATACAAACAAATCTTGCCTCTCTATTAGGTATTCGTGTATATGTAGATTTATTTTTTATTCAAATTTTGTCAATTCAACCATGCTACGAAAATAAAAAATCAGCAAATAAAATACGCGAACTAAATCCGTTATAATTATATCATTCCGATTTAAAAACCCCTCTTTTCGGGGGTCAATAATTAGGCTTCCACGCTACCGCCCAACACTAAGTCGCCGGCAGTGCAGCTTCCTAAATCGACATGCATTTGTCGCAGTAACACGTCTATTTATTTTAGAAAGAGGGCAGTCCAACCGCTTCCTAGCATAGATGTCTCGCTGAGTTAGCATTTAATAAATCTTTCTCGTTTATTGGAAAAAGGCTTCACCTTGCAATATTTTTTGCTTTTTTTGTACGTGGAAATTTACCTTTTGTATTATGTTTGGTTTTATTGACAGTTGAGTATAGAGTTGATTTTTCGTATTTCAACTTCTTTTTATTATAACAGTCGACGGTTAGTGATGAATATTATTATAGAAATATAAGTAACTAGCTATCCGCCCCAGCTTCGCACGGATCAATATAATAAAGAGGAAAAGTTTGTTTATTGGTTTGTATGGATTGAATAGGCTCCAAAACGGCTAAATCGATTTCAAAAATTCTTTCACTGTTGGGAGGTTCGACTTTTCTCGAGTGAGGCTATAAAAAAAAGGATTCGGTCGAAGCCGGGGCGGGCCGCTAGTAATATAATACAAAAGAGAGGAAAGGTATGTTAGGATTGAATAGGCTCCAAAACGACTGGATCGATTTAAAAATTATATCACTGTTGGGAACCTACATTATTCCTGAGTGACATAGGCTATAGAACATTTTGAAAAAATTTAGGGATCCATGCGAAGCCAGAGCGGACCGCTAGTAGGTATATTATATAGTTCCTAACGTCAACAAAACTTGTCAAATTTGATATGCTAAGAGACTAGATTGTCGAGTCGGGTCAAGTACGTGTTGTGATACGGTGGCTGTAAGATTACTAGCTTTGCCTATCCATGTATTATCCATGAACGTGATATATTTTGATGCAAAAGCTTTGAGTCTGCCTGGTTTATAATCTTTAAGTGTTGGGTAAGTTATTTGCAAGTTTAGGTAAAGAAATAGTTTAGTTATTGGTAGGTTAGCGACCACTAGACCCGGTATAAAATCTATATTAGTAAGATGTATTTGATAAAAAATTATAGGTACTTACTATACTTATAATTTTTTATCAAGAAAATATTTTCTGGAGTATGATTGGGCAAGAAACGATAACGTTTTATATAATGTTGTATGAATTTTATCACCAAAATATAAATCTTTTACTTATTTGAGGTCATATTATTATTATTTTAAATAGGTAATTATTTTATTTTTCTTTAGTCCTTAAATTTGTCTAAGCGATAAATTTGGTATCCAAATTGTATCGATTTGGAGTTTATGCTAAATAGAATAACTAGATATTTTTATATAGGTACATACGAATAAACAGAAACCTACTTCAAAACAAACATTTTGCGAACGTGTAATGCAATTCAATGAAATTACACCGTCATAAACAAAATGGCGGTCCTATTAAATGTCATTTATTTAAAAACCTTGATGTGTGCGTAATATGGCTCTTTTACCTGATTCATGGTGATTTTATAAATTCCGCCATCCCATAGAATGTGTTGGCGACTGGCTGCTAGACGGCCTCTTTTGTTATATTTTCTATAGGTACCTATTACTTTTTATAGCGTTCTATTTTTGTATATTTCAAATGATTGGTATTCGATGTATATGTTTTGTTTTATTCAGTTGTTGTAATTCGTTAGCAAAGATAGCATTACATTCTGTTTATTTTATTGTATTGCGTGTTTTCATAGTTCGCCATTAGTACAGAACCCATTATATCGCTAACAGTTGGTATTGTAAAAAGAAGGTACCTACCTATTTAATATTAAGGCAAATTATTAGAATAAATTGCTTTATGTGTTTTTTTAAATTATTATTAAGGTCAAGGCTTCTAATTCCGGCATATTTTTGAGCTAGATCAACTTTGGTTAAAATTTTGAGACATTTATTTTTAACTATTTACCCATGGCGCGTATGTATTAAACCAACAATTTACTTGCCTATCAAGTAATAGTATGATATTCCCTGTATCTAGGTTGCTTAATTTATTATATATTTTTTTTAAAAAATAGTCAGGTAGACGGAGTTTCCCGCCCGAGTGGGGCTATTCCGTCATGCAAGCAGTTTCTCCTAGAACTACGCAGTTTTTTCAAGTCTTAGCTAGCGGAAAATGAAGACACGTCGATTTCAATCAAATATGTGTTATTTGACCTTAGATATAAGATTTACAATAGGAGTTATCCGCAAACACAATTTTATGGGGCTATTCCGGCATGTTTTGCCAATCAGATGAGCTCAACCTTTTAAAAATCTAATAATATATATATTTTTTGTTGTTTTGTCTATAACTTTTATTCATAGAATTTTTAGTTCTTTTTTTTTAAATCGTAGCCCTTCCGCCATAGAACGCTAATTTTTTTTTTTTTAATTTCTTACATTTTATTCGACTAAGAATAGGTGCCTCAAACAGCCACATCGTTTTATTTTAAGATAGATATTTTATTAACTATATTCATTAAGATCTACATAATAAAGTATGTTTTACAAAAGCTAACAAATAATATAAAATAATAGATATTTAATAACATATTATTATTATATCTTTCAGTAAAGCAATAACGCCAAAACTTCATAACAAAGTTAAAAATTTTAACCGACACAGTAAAGTATAACAGAAACCGGATGCAGAACCCGTATCTACTGAGTAAGACGATTTTGTTTCCAATTACCAAAGTAAGGAAAAGAGAAATTCAAATTTTCCAACGAAAGTCAAACATAACTTTTTACTCGTGAAGTCATCAAAACTGCAAAAGGCGAAGCAACTTTTATTAAGTAAAAAAGGGAACTTCCAAATAGGGTATTAATGTGGGGTAAATATTTGTCTTTTGTTTTTAGCTTGTTCTAAGGATATAGATGCTAATTCTCTATGTTTTTGTTTTGATATTTGGGATATTGTCTTGTATCTATATTAGTGAAAACCTGCAAAGCTTATTTGTGTTCTATTCTAATTTTGGATCTTAGTTATTTAAGCTGTTGGTTTTCCATAAGTTAAGTAAATAAACACCTGCGACTTCGCGTACTTCTTTACTTCGAAAAAAAGAATTTCAAAAAAACACGAAACGTCACACTGATAATAAAACAGACCTACATATATTTGGATGAAACTACTATAATTTTATTTTGTTGGCTGACGTTTCGGAGCCTTTACAGATTCCATAATCGTAGCACGACTGAGCTGACAATAGTCTTATGATAAATTAAATACGCGAGTTAAATCCGTTTATATTGTTTCATTCCAATGTAATAATGTAATAAGCGCGACGGTATCAGAAGTAGTATAAAACAAGGTCGCTTTTTCTGTCCCTATATCCCTATGTACGCTTAAATCTTTAAAACTACGCAACGGATTTTAATGCGGTTTCTTTTAATAGATAGAGTGATTCAAGAGGAAGGTTTATAGCACCCGTGTGAAGCCGGGGCGGGTCGCTAGTCTATTAAAAATCGTTTACCGTTTATCGATCCTCACCTAATAACAAAACATTTTTACTAGGATTGTATCCTGTAGTGAGATATATTGCCTTTCAGTAAACCTTTATTGGGTATATGCCTCGTAAAGGGAATTAACCTGTTCGATTTCATATAAATAGGTTGGCAGGTGAACGGGGAATAGTGCGGTAGTTTAGTGATAGTTGCATTAAAAACCTTTATAACTGGTGTTTTGATTTTAAGATTTGGTCTATATTAATGTAATAAAGAGGAAAAGTTTGTTTGATTGGATTGAATAGTCTCCAAAACGACTGGACCGATTTGAAAAAAAACTTTCACTGTTTGGAAGCTACACTATTCGTGGAGACATAGGCTATAAGGACAAAGGTTTGTTTGTTTGGAACCTTTCCTCTTTATTAGGTACATTAGCGTAGATATAAATAGATTGAAATATTTTTATCTTAGTTGTCAAGTTTAATGCTAAAAACTATTAAACTGTTGTCAGCTCAGTCATGCCGCTATTATGGAAACTGTAAGGAATCCGAAATGTCAGCAAATAAAATAAATTAAAAATACGCTAGTTAAATCCGTTAATAGTTGCTTTATTCCAATGTGTTATAATCGCGAAGGCATTAGAAATGATTTTGTACTTAATTATTATTTTGTGGGTGTTTGACTGGACTATAAATAGGTTGGCAAGTATAGAAGGAGTCGGGGGATTAGAGCTGTGTTCTCAATCTACGTTTGTGATGAAGCGAGATTGGCGTTACTTTTGACGGTCAGAAATAATTGAATAAGACAAAGATAATAATATAATAATAAATTAGATTTTTTGGAATGAAATAACTATTAACGGACTTAACTCGCGTATTTTTATTTTATTTTATTTTCTTTAGCGTTAGACTATTGTCAGCTCAGTCGTGCTACGATTATGGAAACTTTAAAGAATCCGAAACGTCAGCAAATAAAATTATATAAAAATACGCTAGTTAAATCCGCTAATAGTTGTTTCATTCCAATGTGTAATAACCGCCATGGCATCAAAAATTATTAAATTAGATTCTTGACGAACTTTGCTCTTATTACATAAGAATATTTTTAATTTATTTGATGACATTTTTATATTTTTTTTTTGTTATTTTTGGTATCAGTTAAATAATATGTAATTTTTACCTACACAATATAAAAGTACTTTTACAGGTCACATCAATCTGGAATACTCCAGAAAATATTGATTGGGCAAAAAAGCATTGTAGTATTGTAGTCTATAATTGATGAGAAAAGAAACTAAACGGAAGTTTTTAATTGAAACTCAATTATATAATTCGAATTCACATAATAATAAAAAAATCTTATATAGGTAAGTACTACAAACATACAATGCAAAAAACAAAACAAAGAATGTAACTTAAGGCACTATGATGTTTTTAATCAGATTTCTCCCCAAAGCAAAAGCATAAAGTCCTTCTTGCAGACCGGATACACAAACATCTAAACAAAGGTTTCTTTTCGAAAATCGTGATGTCTTTTGACCTTCCTAAAACCTTTCAAAAGCCATATTCAATTTAGAATATTTTTAATTTATATTTTTTAGTATAAGCACATATTATACCTACTAAAAAAATATAAATTAAAAATTTTATTCTGTGGATGAGTATAATAAAATGAATTTTTTGTGACATTTTATTATCTTAGTATTATCCACTATATAAATTGATTATTTTAAAATTGTACACATTTTCTTGACGACTAAGAGAAAAATGTATTTTAAGATGACATTAATTTGTATTTCTAACGATCGATGTTATGTATATTTGACATTTAAATTAATACTTAAATGTTTAAAAATACTTGACGACTAAGAGAAAAAATATCATAAAGACATTTTGCTATTTCCAAAAATAATGACTTGTTTGAATTTTGTGTATTTCTTTGTTTACTTATATATTATTGACGATCTCACTATTAGTACATATAAATACAATGTAATTATGATGTATAAAATATAGAGAAATAAATGAATCTGAATCTGAATCTATTCGAGTAAGTGCCCCGAACAACAACCTGTAAGAAAGCAAAATTGGTTTCAAAATTCAAAATGAACAAATTTTCTTAAGGCAACGCTTCTCATAATGATTTAAGGCCTCATTCCAGCAGACCAACTAACGTACATTTACCAACAAGACGTATAGCGTAATCTATGGCGTCGCGAATGTAAACAACACTAAATTGTCGCACGACGTGTCGCGGGCGACAAGACTTGTCTAGCACACGATGTGTAAAGCAGTATGACAGATTAATTAATATTTCGACTGATACATGGTACTAAATATTAACTTAATCCAATTTCTGATGCCTTCGCGGTTATTACACATTGGAATAAAACAACTATAAACGGATTTAACTAGCGTATTTTATTTTATTGGCTGACGTTTCGGATTCCAGATTCCATAACCATAGCACGACTGAGCTGACAATAGTCTTATGCTAAAGTGAAGACTCCGTTTAAAGTTGTTTCATTCCAATGTGTAATAACTGCGAAGGATTCAGAAATTATTGGATTAAGTAAGTGAATATTTAGTACGATGTATCAATCGAAATCCGATCGATATTTATAAGAGAGAGCATTGCTCTCTCTCCAACAGACAGACAGTGAAAGACAGTACAACTAAAAAAATAGGGGGCGTTATTGGCGTTTCGGAAAGAATATCATTACTCAGAAGAAACGCCGCAAGAAACTCGGTAAAAAGTTATTTTTTGAAAACAATTTTACTTCTGTATAACACTTATTTATATGATTAAGTATTCAGTACATTCTTACAATCTTTCGCATTTGTAGTATTAAGCAGTATGTAGATTATAATAGTATCTTTACTGTTCCCAACACGTTCTCCAGGCCTTGTCTCCCGCAATTCTATCTGGTGAATTGTGTCTCGCGAGATTATCACGAACGTACATGTCCCGCAAATTGTCACGCGAGTTTTGTGACGTATAAATTTGTCGGGCCTATTTCTTGCAGATGGTGCTTATGATAGAAAAATTGGGGTTACATCGTGTTATAATGATGTAGGAAGTTGATAAAATGTTATGTAGTGATAATAAATATGTAATAACCGCGAAGGCATCAGAAATATCATATGTAATGTAATTTAGTATTTAATTTAATTTAATTTGTATTTAATTTTTGTCTTTATAACAGTAAGTATTTCATATACCATGTCCTGTACTCACATTCAAAAAAAAAAAAAATATTGCTTTTGTTTGTCTTAATTTTAATTTTAACCTTTTAATATTAACTTGATCAAGTTGTGGATACCTATAATTAAGTGAGCATTAATGTTAGTTTAAAATGTATTTAATAGATATAAGTTATAATGTATCATTTGTTGGTAACCCTCAATAAATAAATAAATGAGTTACTAATAGATAAGAGATTGTTGTCAAATATAAATGTATTTAAGTTAATTATCATGTATATATTTGAAGCGTAAGTACATAAGACACTGCAGATGGACTAAAGTATTCCAAATAAATTTTCGCTTTCTCCTGACGATATAGATATTTTCTAAAATACCAGATTATAAATACCTAAGATAAAAAAAATAGAGATAAAATAAACTGACTTAATAACTTCTGCTTTTCTAGTTTCATATATTCAATTCTACACCCCTTTTTACCCCCTATAAAATATAAAGCTTTCCCTTTTAAATATAGATATTTATTGTTTTTTAATGTTATCACCGATTTTCGCAGGTCTATTTAGTAAATCCGATTTATCAAGTACAAAAGTTTAAAAAGTTTTTTTAAAGTTACTAGCGATTTAGCGATTTATAACGTAGTTGGTTTTACAACAAAAGCCAAATCACTGAAATCGAATTGGTTTCATTCGTTTTCATGCATCAAAACAAAATAGCGCTTAAAAAAAAACTACATCAAATTTTATACTTCCTATAAAACACTTCTGCTCTAAAAAATAAACAGTCAAAGTGTTAAAATAAAATTCGCGTAACACCACATGACAACGAATGTACTAAACGAAACACACTTACCAATCGAATAACAACCTTACTGACTTACTTTAGAACTCATTATAACAGCAGTTTTGTTTCCATCCCAAACGATCTTTACGTTCCAGTGAAGGTACCTAGATGCCAATGGATTTCGAACCCTATCTCTTTGGAAAATAGTTGATTTTTATGTGATACCGGACGGATACAGGATGTATGACTAACGTTCTTTATGTCGAGTGAAAAATACTTCAACGATACGGGATGATTGTTTTTTATTTACTTTTTTGTTAACGTTTTAGAACCTTTGGTAACATTAAACGAAACAGAACCACTTTGCCAATAAACTGAGTAAATGAAATAAAGTAGGTGTGTACAGATTTTTTTTAATTTTTAAAGGAAAAGGTAAAACTAAATGTTTTAATGAAAAATGTTGCCAATTTCACAGGTAGGTATATTATATTCAAGGGTAAAAGTAATGGTGAAATTTGCTACGAAAGTGCTATAATTATAAGTACTTGAAAAGAAGGGAGGCTTGTGACGTCACGTTAAAGTAAAGCCTTTCCCATAACATGACGTCACAAGCCCCCACTCCCGAACTTTTGATTATCTTATTTCATTTTTTATTTAATTTTTAATTATTTAATTTTATATTATATTATTTCGATTATCTTTGACATTTATTGTTCCATTAAAAAAATAATAAATATTGGACACGTCGTCTAATATTTTTTTTATAATCTAACAGACAGACTAACTGGAACTCATTTTCTTTACTATTTTCATTTTTTTTACACAGTCGTCATCCCTATTATTATTCCAATGTTATCATATTATTATATTATAATAGGTACCTAATATATTTTTCTGTCCTCCGGCCGGAAAGCGCCAACTTTCTGGCCGCTGCGCTAAATGAAATTGCCGCTTTCTGGCTTCGTCGAACAGAAAAATAGTATACTGACCTCGGCCAGTAAAATAAAAAAGCCTCAGATCACATTTTTGTCAACCTCGGCTTCGCCTCAGACGACAATTACATGTGATCTGAGACATTTTTTATTTTACTGGCCTCGGTGCGTAATGTACTATTAATTGCTTCTAACAGAACAGCTTCGTAACAATTGACATTCGTCAAAGATATAATAGACTTGAATAAGGAATGTATGGAATTGTCATTTTCAAAAGAAAGAAAGAAATTGTTAATTTCGTCACCTTAATAATATGTCAATTCACATCCCTTATACAATTCTAAGTATTTGCGAATATCGTATGTGCCTTGTCTAGATCTAAAGAAACTTACTAAGACGTTTACGTAAGTATTTTTTGTTTCTTGTTCACTAACAACCTAGTTTAAACTAGAGCTAAAGTTCTGTTCAGTGAGCAAAGGCAACAAATGGGGGAAGTTAGTGTACAACACATTAAGTAAGGATATAGTAGGTAATCAATATAATATTATGGAATCGTGTGCTTGGCCTACATAAGAACTTGTCAAAGCCTAAATTAAATAAATAGGTATGTATCCCATATTTTTTAAGATTAATCAGATTATTTTATTTTCTTAGCTGACGTTTCGGATTCTTTACAATTTCCATAATCGTAGCACGACTGAGCTGACAATAGTCTAACGCTACAGTTATGCAAACTACCTTATATTTAAATCATTTATGTATAAATCACTTTAGCGTTAGACTATTGTCAGCTCAGTCGTGCTACGATTATGGAAACTGTAATTAATCAGATTTTTAAAATAATTAAGTTTACTACTGTACTGACTTCTCCCCTTACTGAAATATGCGTGTTAAATCTGCCATAATTAGGTATTTTATTTAATGGGTATGTAATAACCGCGAATTCGTCAGAAATTAATATAATTATATAGGTATACTAGCGGTTCTCTCCGGCTTCGCACGGATCCCTTTTTTTTATAGCCTATGTCACTCGGGAATAATCGGTCCAGACGTTTTGGAGCCTGTTCAATCCAAACAAACAAACCTTTTCTCTTTATTATTTTAGTATAGATGTATTATGACAATTCTAACCATTCTTTTTGTTTGAAGTCGGTAAAAGCAACACCCGTTCACCGTAAAATTGTTAACAGAGTCTTCCTGTGGGAGCCATCACGAATTCACAACGAAATGTGACATCTCTGTAACAAACCTTTGAAATTTCAATTGTAGACTTTAATGCCACGAAATAAGAGCGAGGTTAAATGCACAGTTAATGTGGTGAAATTACTTAGAATTGATTGTGTAAATTAAACCTTATTTTAGTGTTGTAGAACGGTTACTGTGGTGACGTGAGGATGAGGTAAAACAATGGAGATTGTTTTAGATTATTGTCGTGCATATAAAACAAATGAATGTAACAGAGAGGCAAAGAAATGTAGGATATTCCTGTGGCACGTCGACTGCAACGCGACGCCACAGTTATAACAATCCTTTTCAACTGGGCCTTTGCGTTTGCTACGCACTCTCGACCCAGGAATACACTTCACTGTTCACTTAGAACGACATCACTTCTCCCAAATAAAACAATTGACTTGTTATCAACTAGTAGTCTTATTTATTACTAACACAATACAATGCTCAGTAACTTTTTCACTTTTTTCAATCCACCACGTTAGCCGGGAAAAAATCCTCAACAATGACATTTGTCCATAGACGTCAACCTCAAAATCGTTCAGAAACCAACACAAGATTATCGTTTGAAAACTTTCATTTAACTACAATTATTCTTTTGTATTAACTGTAAAATATTATTAAATACAATTATTTATTTATTAGTTATAATTGGTATACTAAATAGGTATCTATCAGAAAGATAGAAAAAAATCCGTCTATAATCTTTCATTCCAATGTGCAGTAACCACGAAGGCATCAGAAATTATTTCATACTAGCTTCTGCCCGCCACTTCGTCCGCGTGGAACTCCTCCTTTTTTGCAGTCGGTTAAAAAGTAGCCTATGTCTATGTCTGGAGCCTAAGAAAGGTTCTTAGGCTCCAGAATTTCTTTGTACCAAATTTCACTTAAATCGATCCAGTAGTTTTAGCGTGAAAGCGTAACAGACAGACAGACAGACAGACAAAGTTACTTTCGCATTTATAATATTAGTAAGGACTAGCTTCTGCCCGCCACTTCGTCCGCGTAGACCTCCTCCTTTTTTGCAGGCGGTTAAAAAGGAGCCTATGTTCTTTCTCAGGCTCCAGACTTTCTTTGTACCAAATTTCATTTAAATCGATCCAGTAGTTTTAGTGTGAAAGCGTAACAGACAGAGTTACTTTTGCATTTATAATATTAGTAGGGATGTCAATCTATACTAATACAAGCGGCCTCGGCAGACGTCGTCCTGCCCGTCCGATTGTTTCGTCAAAGATCTGTCAAAGTCTTCTGTCACTTACCGTCAATCACTTTGTATATGGGAGTATCATAGAAAGATGTTGTATTTGCACTTTTTCAAGATGTTTTTTAAATTTTCTCTGGACTTCCACGAATAATTCAATACCAAAAGCCAAATCGGTTTGTGCGTTCTGGAGTTATAGCGTTAGAAAGAAAAACCCGTAGATAATAAAGAGGAAAGATTTGTTTGTTTGAATTGAATAGGCTCGAAAATGACTGGACTGATTTGAAAATACTTTAATTGTTGGGAAGCTACGTTTACCCAGTGGCATAGCCTATAGAAAATATTAAAAAAAAGGATCCGTGTGAAGCCGGGGCGAACCGCTAGTTAAATATAATTTTGCGTTCATTTGTTCTTGTTTATAGGCTCTCATGTTTTCTTTCATTTCTTTCTTAATAATATGTAGAGTAAATATTAAGGAAATGCTTATAAAGAGCGAACACTGGCCTCAGCTGGCACCGTTAAGGCTTCGCAAAAACCAGAGCGGGTCCCAAATGACCTTATATTTTGGAGGCTGTAAACAAATTCTCTTTATTAGGCTGGTACATAGCGTAGAAAATGGTAAGCGAGGTAATTATCCTTACTAATCCTTACTAATATTATAAATGCGAAAGTAACTCTGTCTGTCTGTCTGTCTGTCTGTCTGTCTGTCTGTCTGTCTGTTACGCTTTCACGCTAAAACTACTGGACCGATTTAAATGGAACTTGGTACAAAGATAGTCTGGAGCCTGAGAAAGGACATAGGCTACTTTTTAAACGACTGCAAAAAAGGAGAAGTTCCACGCGGACCGAAGTCGCGGGCAGAAGCTAGTCTTCTATAAATACAAAAATGAATCACCGAAACGTATACATATTACATGTACGCATATATCCCACACCAAGATCTAAAGGGAGCTAACTCAAAAAAGGTACTTTTTTCAGGCGAGGCGAAAAACTGATTTATATGCACACATGAGTTTTCTGTATAGATTTATGGTTTTTACAATGAAGCTAGCTAGTTAGCTTAAGTCTGTTTTAGTGGTAGGTGGGTTTTGCTGTTAGAAACCCGGTTAATATGACTCAAATCTTCAGGTTTTTGAGTTAGCTCTCTTTAGATCTAGGTGTGCGATATATGGAGGGTGTCCGAAGAACCGGGCATCCGAAATATGAAGGGGCCTGCGAAAGCGGGTCTTCCGTCGAGGCGACATAGTAGAATACGTAAGTAATCCTGTGTCGCCTCAATATGACGGTGCGGGCAGACGCTGGTTTTTAGTGGGTAGTCTGGGCATCTTGTTCAGGAGTTCCACATAACCACTCAATGCTCCCCCGAGCTTGGGTGGTATGCGTAAAAGCATTTTCCAGCGATAAAAAAAAAAAAAAAAAAAAAAAAAGGTTTCGATAGGTAGGTATATAACTTCTGAACGACTGCACGAAATCTGGTGATTTTTTTTATGTGTTCCTTATTGTCAGTGCAAGGTCTGTAAATAAAATATCATAAAAAAACATAAGACTTGATTCGAATAATATAAAGGTAAGTGCTTCTAAAATTCAGGAGTGGGGACTGGTGACGTCACCTTGTGGTATAAATAAACATCTCTAAAGGTAGGTATGTAGTGACAAAACTGTCCTTTTTTCCGCTGTGTCAGACTAATAAAGGCGGTGTCGACCAAAAATAGTGGTCAACCACAAAGGCCCAAGAGACCCTTCTAATAGAAACAACCCATATTAAAAGGGTTAGATTGTCCTTGTACATACAGCCTTAGTATAACGACAAAAAGGAGTGATTGTACTAATTAATAATGGGAGTTTTAATTGTTCGGTAGTTAGTTTGAAATAGCAGAATGGGATTTGGACTTAGAAATACAAATCCCTACTAATGTTATAAATGCGAAAGTAACTCTGTCTGTCTGTTACGCTTTCACGCTAAAACTACTGGACCGATTCAAATGAACCTGAGAATGGACATAGGCTACTTTTTAACCGACTGAAAAAAAGGAGGAGTTCCACGCGGACGACGTCGCGGGCAGAAGCTAGTGTTTTATAAAACAACTTAAACGATATAAACTATTAGAATGAAACAACTGCACACGGATTTAACTCGCCTATTAAATTTTATTGGCTGACGTTTCGAAGCCTTTACATAAGACTATTGTCAGCTCAGTCGTGCTACGATTATGGAATCTGTAAAGGTTAGCAAATATTATAATAAAATACACGTGTTAAATCCGTTAGACGATAGACTAACATTACTTACACTATTTTATTTTATTTGCTGTAGTTCGAAAACAAATTAAATATGACTATTAAATCTGTTACGATTTGGAATGCAAAGGCGTCAGAAATTATTCCGTTAAAGTCGACATTCCAAAAATAAGTATTTTGTATTAGCACTTGAAATGTTTATGTTAAAAAAAATATGCCGTCAAATATCGACCATCACTAATTTTGCATTCGTTTCTTTATTCCGCTATTATCGATCGGCACTTGTCTTTGGGTGTTAATCATTTCCGAGCTATAGAAATGATTAAACACTTGACTCCGATATCCGAACAAAACAGCCAATAGCATCTCACGAATTTCAACCAATCAGAGCGAAGATCTCAAGTGTTCCCAAGACACCCTAAGCGCCATTATCCGAACATTACCCGAACATTTCCGAGGATATACGAACTTGAAATAATTAAACTCGTCACTGATAGGATGCTTTTGACGTGTGAACGTTTTAAGGCTTGGTGCAGATACTAGGTATTGTATTGTTGAATATTTTTTATTTAATACGTCTAGTATATAATTATTAATTATACATAGGTATACAATGGCTATGTCACTCGGTAATAGTGCTTTCCAACAGGTAAAGAATTTTTGAAATCGGTCCAGCCGTTCTGGAGCCTATTCAATCCAAACAAACAAACAAATCTTTCCTCTTTATAATATTAGTATAAAAAATTACAGTTTTGTTTGAGATTTTTTTTACAGGTGGACATCAAGCGAATAATAATCGACAGTAATTTTTGATGCTTTTGCGGTTGTAAATTGGAATGAAACAACGATAACGGATTTAACTGGCGTTATTTGCTAACATTTCGAAATCTTTAAGGTTACCATATTTGTAGCGGAATGAGCTGACGATAGTCTAACACTAAAGTGCGAACTACCTGATTATTTAAAAATAAACTAATTTAACTAACAACTTGTTTTAAAACAAGAAATAGGTACTTACCTACTTATATTTTCTAATACCCATAGTAAAATCAGCGTCAGAGATATCTGACCGTAATAGACAAAGGATAAACATAAGTACTTACATAAAAATGTATAAGTCATAATATATAATTACATTTGCCCATAACAGGATTCGAATCCGCAACGTCCGGTTTCGTACTCAGGGGCTCTGACCACTAGACCGAGAGGTCGTTAATATTTTTTAGATATTTCTTATCTGAATAAAAAGCGAACTCTGATTTTAATTGGAAAAGGGCAA
The DNA here is from genome assembly GCA_038024825.1 of Polylopha cassiicola. NCBI lineage: Eukaryota > Metazoa > Arthropoda > Insecta > Lepidoptera > Tortricidae > Polylopha > Polylopha cassiicola. The sequence goes on along the minus strand of CP149053.1, from coordinate 1,628,582 downwards.
ACTTCTCAAACAACATCGTAAGAACTTAATCCTCTTAAATAATTAAGCACCCCTAAAACTTACAAACTATAATATTATTACAACAATTGCGCAAAGTGAATTTACTAACGTCAAAATATACTTTCGTTAAGTTTTAAATTTTAAGTGCCAGAGTTTTTCAACGAATAAAAAATTTACACAGACCTTAAAACTGAAAATTACTTTGATAATAATTAATGAAGTGTCTCCAAGGATTTGTGTTTTAGAACTAAAAATCTAAATTTTAACTCAAAAGAAACTTCGATTGAAGAAACTAAGAAATAAATTAGGCTTTTTTAGAGAAAGATCAAACTTAAATACTTCATTATAAAGTAGACATTAAAATCGCTTACTAGTTTAGAAATACCTAGTTTTTACGAGTTGGAATGGAAAAACTGTAATGGATTTAACTCGCGTATTTTAGTTCAAAATGTTATATGGACCGTGTTTAACATTAGTGTGTCAACCCACAAAAAATCGGGTTTTGAGTTATGAATGCAGTTTTATTAAATAGATCATGAGGAATACAGCAGTGAAATCCATTTTTTTTAAAAAAAATCGTAGAATATTCTAGAGCACAAAATCGGTTATTGCTTAATTCCTATGTCAGATTTGTATTTTTGCATTAATGTGTTAAGCCACATACCTAACACATTAATGCAAAATTCTAATTTGTTGTTTTAAAATGAATATACATATTATCTATGCAAACATTTTTAGAAAATGTAACAAAATAAACAACTAACGAATTAAAAGTTTAATGTAAGTAGGTACCCATTTATTTAAAGTTTTTATTGTTGTATAACATGTTTCAAATAACATTATATGTTCTGCTAAAAATGAGAAATGTACAAAATAACACTTAAATATTATTTCAATTACTTAAAAATCTTAACCAAACCTATTTTTTTATTATTATTATTTTTATCATATTAAATAAAATCAATACACATTTTAGGTTTCCGTATCTTAAAGGGAAAAAAATGGAACCCTTACAGGATTACTTTGTTGTCTGTGTGATCCTTTACCTCAGTAACGCGTGGAGGTAGGTATCAAACTAAAATTCAGAGTAATATCAAATACTCAGGACTACCGTCCCTTGGAATTGTAAAACAAAAAAATCGCCAACGCAATCAAAAGAACCGCCGTTTATGCCGCGAATTGACAAAAGTTTTCTCGTGAACTCAGGATCTTGAATTAATTTAGTACGAGGTAACGTCATATAGCACACATAAAGAAAAAAATACGAAAACCATACATTTTTAATGACATCATTAAAAAATATATACCTACCTACAGGTTATTTATAGTACGGAACCCTTGGTGCGCGAGTCTAACTCGCACTTAACCGATATTTTTTTATATCCATCATTAGATTAAAACGTGTGTGACAAAAATTAGAATATTACACATAATAATATTATAGAATGGCAGACCGACTTGTCTCCACAATTTATCAACTATTCGAAAAATGGTTTTTAGGTGGTTTATTAAGCTTTTAGGTACGGAAGTATATATTATTGGTTTAATTCAATATGATAAAATAATAATAATAAATCAATTTGGTTAAGATTTTTAAGTAATTTAAATAATATAAGTGTTAACTTGTTGTACCTATTTCAGATTTTTAGCAGAACTTATAATGTTATTTGAAACATGTTAAAACAATAAAAACTCCATAAATATGTACTTACATTAAAGTTTTAATACGTTAGTAGTTTATTTTATTACGTTTTCCAAAAATTTGTGTAAAACATATTCATTTTAAAACAACAAATGAGAATTTCTCATACTGTTATGTGGGTTAGCACATAAATGCTAAATGTAATAAACCTTATAGCCATTAAGCATTAACCATTTTTCTGCTTTTTCTTTTAAATTTTGAATTTATTCCAATAAATACATTTATATCCTTAATCTATGCATTTCAACAAAAAAAATGATACCACATATCAATACTTTTTTTGCTTAAAATAAGCGGAAAAAGAAGAATGTTCTCAAAAAACTTTAAGCGCCGATATCTCAAAACTAGCTTGGTGTGGGTTGAAACACTAATGCTAAACACGGACCATATAGCCTATGTCACTCACGAATAGTGTAGCTTCCCAACAGTGAAAGAATTTTTCAAATCGGTCCAGTCGTTTTATAACCAATTCAATCCAAACAATCGAACCTTTCCTCTTTATAATATTAGTATAGATATTTATAAATGTAGGTATATTGGATAGCACATTCACACTTTTATTCAGTGAATCATCCCTACTAATCCTAATATATTATAAATGCGAAAGTAACTCTGTCTGTCTGTCTGTTATGCTTTCACGCTAAAACTACTGGACCGATTTAAATGAAATTTGGTACAAAAAAGTCTGGAGCCTAAGAAAAGACATAGGCTACTTTTTAACCGACTGCAAAAAGGAGTTCCACGCGGACGAAGTCGCGGACAGAAGCTAGTGCTTCAATATTTTAAAAATTGAGCAAAAATAATACAATGCACCTTAGTGTGCACTATGCATTATCATATCTTGTGTTTGCATCGCTCCACACTGCACTCGCAAACACTCATCTAACTGCAACTGCAGTGCACGATTACTGCAAGGACTTTAAGCAAACTTGTATTAAACTTACGCGACATTTGTTGAATTGAGCTAATAACTTGATAATTATTATAGACTGGCTTTTGCCCGTGACTCCGTCTATGTGGAATTAGCAAAAAAAGTATTCTATGTCCTTTCTCTCTCTAGACTTTCTGTGTACCAAATTTCATTTAAATTGCGTAGTTTTAGCCCAAAAGCCAGGCAGACAAAGTTATTTTCGCATTTATAATATTATCTAGGTAGGTATATGAAATTCTCGTGTCGAGGTGTTTCTTGCAAAACTCCTACGAAACGGCTGGATTTTTATGAAATTTTGTTTTATCCCTACTAATATTATAAATGCGATAGTAACTCTGTCTGTCTGTCTGTCTGTTACGCTTTCACGCTAAAACTACTGGACCGATTTAAATGAAATTTGGTACAAAGAAAGTCTGGACCCTGAGAAAGGACATAGGCTACTTTTTAACCGACTGCAAAAAATGAGGAGTTCCACGCGAACGAAGTCGCGGGCAGAAGCTAGTATTATTATTATTAACCATTGTCTTGAATGACTGACTGACTGAAGGATACTCACAGCTTAAACCGCTGAACGTAGGGACCTGAAACTTGAAGGGTATGTTATTTGTATCACGTAGGCGTATACAAACTTTCGGGTTTATAAAAAGATAAACTAAAGTAGTACTTAACTAACTAATCTGTCAATTTATTTGTAACTAGCTTTTGCCCGCGACTTCGTTCGCGTGGACTTCAGGTTCGTCGCGTCTAGTCTAGTGTCAAAAATTGTAGCCTATGTGTTATTCTGATGTATAAGCTATATTGTGGTAAAGTTTCATTCAAATCCATTCAGTAGTTTTTACGTGAAAGAGTAACAAACATCCATACATCCATACTTACAAACTTTCGCCTTTATAATAGTAGTTAGTAGGATTTTTTTCATGATTGACCTTTTGTTCTATACCTACCGAAATAAGTTTAGCTTTATAGTAGGTAAGTAATGTCTGCTGCTTTCGCGGTTATTACACATTAGAATGAAACAACTAATTATAACAGATTGAATTTGCGTATCTAATCTTAATTAATATTAGGAAGTTTCCGAAACGTCATCAAACAAAACAAAACACGCCAGTTAAATCCGTTTCATTGCAATATGTTTAGTATATTTATTTCCTTTGCTATTCCGGCAATATTATCATGTCGACAGACATCCGTGTTTAGTATTCAGGACGAGGTCGCCTCGTAAAAATTCAGACCTCGCGAATTTCTTCGAGGTCCCGTACATCACATAAAGCTAAGGTTTATGGTACACTCCGTTGCCAAATACAAAGTAGCAGTTTCAGGTGCTAGGTTGTGTTGAAAGTTTAATTTGAAGATTTGAATCACTGTACGCTAACGTACACATTTGTGGCTTTTTTTTTCCGAACTGAATACTGAAGCGCAGTTGGCCAGCTAATGGGCCTTGGGGGCGTAGACAAGGTGCCAACGTTCAACGTTAACGTTAAACGAAACGACCAAAATGTATGGGATTTGACATCCGCGAACGTTTGTGACGTCCGTGACAGTCGTTCGCGGATGTCAAATTTCATACATTTTGGAGCTAACGTTTAACGTTAACGTTGAACGTTGGCAGCTTGTCTAGGCCCCCTTTACTGCTAAACCGGACGGGTGGCGAGCCTTTTGAGAGGCTTTCAAGCCTTTATGTTGGGAGCATTTCTGTATCGTGTCTCCGATGCGTGGCCTCAGCGTGTATCATGATCGCTAGTGTGGTATCATCTTGTGTCCGAACTAGCGATAATGATACGCGCTGAGGGCCCCCAACGGAGATAAGATACTCTGAAATGATACAAATGTGAACTTAGCTTAACGTAGCACACAGGTGGAATTAGGGGCCATCCATTAATCACGTGAGGCTTGGAAGGGGGGGGGGAGTTTGACAAAAATCACGAAATGTCACGAGGGGGGAGGGGGGTATAGTAAGATATCACGTGTATTTATATTTTTTTTAAACGCGCACCATAACATGGTCTTTAATTTCAGAATAAAATAAGATTACCTATACTGTGTACATGTATTTAAGATAATATTCTAAAAAAAGATTTTTTGTAGATACTAACAATACACGTGATGTTGAGTGGGGGATGGGGGGGTAGTCTTAAACCTCACCATGTATCACCAAGGGGGAGGGGGGGTTAAAAATGCTTAAAAAAAGATCACGTGATTATTGGACGGCCCCTTAATAGTTAACTAAACGAATGTAAAATTGCATGGAATTGACATATATGATGTGTTAATGACATTTGTACTAAGATAAGAATAGAAAAAAACGAGATGCCAGCGGGATTTGAACCCACACCTATGCCTATTCGCGCTGCACCGTTTTTTTTCCAGTTAGGTCTGTACATTATGACGTCACTAATGTATCGAAATTTTCTGCTATAGGTATTCTGTCTTTATACTTTATTTATTTATAGCTTCTGCCCGCGACTTCGTCCGCGCGGAACTCCTCCTTTTTTGCAGTCGGTTAAAAGTAGCCTATGTCCTTTCTCAGGCTCCAGACTTTCTTTGTACCAAATTTCATTTAAATCGGTCCAGTAGTTTTAGCGTGAAAGCGTAACAGACAGACAGACAGAGTTACTTTCGCATTTATAATATTAGTAGGGATTATTTATTTACACTTTGTTGGTGAGGAATGGACTGTAATGAAAGCAATAGGTTTATGAATAATAGAATTTAATAAGGAAACTTTACAAAACGAACACAATATCACAACACAACTCAACCAAATCAACTAACAAACTGATAATTATAATAAAAATCGATATATAAAAAAGGGCAATAGCCAATAAAAGTAAAACTATATACACACAGCAAGGAGTACGCAACTATTTATTGCACAATAAAAAACAAATGTACAAAAGGCGGACTTAATGCCATACGGCATTCTCTACCAGACAACCTTAAAGCAAACAGACATTCTTGTTTACAAGCCAAATGTCACTTTAGATAAGTATGTGATTATTAAGTGGTATATTATTATTTATTCATCACTTTATTTCTAAAAACTAAGCAGAAGTAGTTACCTAAGTGTAATAAAGGCGAACTAAAAGGCCTTCAGACATTCTCGAACAATAACCTTTGAACCATAAAAAAGTACAGTATTTTCTCCAAGCATTAAAATCTCCCAAATCGTCCATACTAATTACACCGAATACATTTAAATCAACGTTAACCGCTCTTCATATAATCTATACAGATATCTTGTTTCGCTAACGGTGTGAGAAGCACCCCCTGTACACTCGTTGTGAGCGGCCGTGCTATCAATTCACTCTTAGGGTGACCATGTGCGTGCATTTGCTGTAGGCACCGTGATAAATGCCCACCTTGATTATTTTCTAAATGAATGCTGAAGCGCGTTGGTCTGCTGGTGGACCTTTACTGCAATACCGAACGTTTGGCGAGCCTCCAGATCAGAAGCTTCAAAGTAAGCCTAATTTGTGCCTACTCGTCTATATATGGGCACTGCACGCGCCTGAGTAAGTGTTTTATTATGATTGTTGCTTACCGATTATTATTTGGTTTTAATTAATATACATATATTTAATCTGTGCCCACAAAGTGGTATCGCTCTGCAAGTTCGCAATTTTTTGGTACTTATCTATAATTTTTGAATCTGTGGTTGGCGTCCTTTTTTAGACAAGTAAGAACGAGTTTGAATTGCTACCGGCTACATGTGTAAAAGTGTAAATTATGTACCTACATAGTTTTTATTTTCTTTACTCACTGCAATAAAAGTGTTCTGCAAGTAATTTACGTGTTTACTTCGCCGCCCAGTCCCAACAATGACTGTCTCCTATCTTTAATTGTTTCTGATGTCTTTGAAGTTATTACACATTGAAATTAAGGAACTACAAAAACACTTTAAATTAAGATAAATGTAAAAGTCATTTTAGTGTTAGACTATCGTCAGTCGTGCTACGAATATGAGATCTGTAAATTCTTCAAAACTTCCACTGATAATAAAACAAATTGTTGTGTTATTATGACCACAAAAGTGTGCCATTAAATGAAGCAGAACAATTTTCACATACTAATACCTATATGATATAATATAATTAGCTATAACAGTGCGAGAATATCAATATAATTGATTTTTAAGTGAAAGACGTTGGGAACTATTTTTTCCATTCACTTATTTTCGTGACAAAAAAAAACAAAATCCTAATCTTTTTCCAAAAATAAGTCATTCTACAGCCGTCATAAAACACCTTAAGTGGACTATCCCGCCGAACACTGAAATATTGGTGTTCCTATCGACCTTATAGGACTCGAGGGACTAATGTCTATGCCAATGTATGAGATAGCCTTGACGTGTAGGCACCCTACATTGATTCGCAGCGGATTCAAAGGATATTGAACCGTGTTAAATGCAGATAGGGTCTAATTTGTATTGCGGTTTTTTGGGGTAGTTATTTTTGCTCAATCGTTTTTCTTATGTTCTTAATAAGAAAGAAAGGTATTTCGATTTATTTGGTATTTCTTATTTCCAATTGGCATCGGTTGTTTAATTTTAATATCTTAATGGTTATAATGAGGTGATGTTGGTTAGTGGTCAGACCTTATTACGAATCCGGAGGTTACGGGTTCGATTCCTGCTAAAAGCAAGTTAGCGTGGCGGGCAAAGCATTAGGTATCTACTTGAGCTTTAAGTGGTGCGCCATTTTTAAGTTCAAATTTTAGAAAACACTTTGACTTCTTAGATTTATTTCGATATCACATTTTCAACCTACTTGATACATAATCAGGAATACAGTTAAAAAAATATGACATTAAGAAAATATTTATTACGATACCTAACTATAATATTTATTTATAAAGTGAGTCTATAGGACAACATTTTTTTTAAATATTACATACCTATTCTACAACCTAACCAAACTATAATAAAACTAGGTACCTTCATAAATGTATGATGCCTTTGCGGTTATTACACATTGGAATGAAACAATCGTAACGAATTTAATTCACGTATTTTATTTTATTTGCTGACGTTTCAAAACCTGTACAGTGCACAACTGAGCTAACGAAAGTTTGACGCTAAAGTCTTTAGCATTCAAAACGTCAGCAAATAAAATAAAATACGCGTGATAAATCCAAAAATGTTTCATTACAAAAATTTTCAATTTTCTACTACGTCACGGACAGAAGCTATATTTTAAAAAGGAAGTAACTACATTGTACATTTTTAAGCAATCCCAAACAGCAAGTGCTAAAATAGGATATCTGACCACGTCATAAATAACAACATAAAACGTATACGGACAGACGGACAAAATGGCTATGATGTACGATGCAAGTTTGTTACACTGCAACTTAGTTGCACTTTCACTGTACAAACATATCTCAAACAGAAAACAATTGAAACACACCTCTATTCCTTACTACATACGGTGTACAACGAACGCATTCAAATTTTGGGCATATTGTCATGTTTACCGTTACAGCTGAAGCTGGCAATTTGGACTTTATGTTTTTTGAAATAGGGTAGAGTGGGGTGAATGTTGTTATTTGGTTTTGTTTTGGTCCTGACCGCGTTCTGTCATTCATAAATCGCTACAAATTGCCATTTAAGATGACTTTGGTCTCATTGTAAATATTTTTTGTACATTTTGGTGTTTAGGCCCTTTATGGGGTGAAATAATGAATTCAAATTAAGTAGGTATAAGAACTTACTTAGATATATAGACAAACATACTGTTTAATATTTTAAATAAATGGCACGATCTTTCTATATCCTTGAATTTATTAAAAGGAGAAAACTTTTAATAATTTCCTTTCAAAAAAATCACAAAAACCATTTCCAAACTTACCTATTTCCAACATGAAAATAAAATCATTCTCACATCCTAGACTTATCGTAAATCCACAAGTTCACGGCATTCCCGCCTTTATCCCCCACTAATAAGGAAGTCCAATTGAGGCATTCATAAAAGTTATTGCTCTATTGTATATCGTAAAGGTTACGTAATTTTGAGTAAAGAGAGTTTTTACGATTCCGCCGCCCAATTTAAGTTCACCGATTGTTGATCCGAGGTTTTATCATCCAAAAACAATGGATTTTGAAACCAAATTAAAGTGAAAGCCGGTAGTAAAAAGTAACTCAATAAAATTGTCTGGATTTCAACTTTGCTATGACTTTCATTTCGTCTGCAGTTATTTGTTACAGGAATCTTTTGCTCGGTTTCATCAGAGTAAGTTGTTTTTGGTTTATTTTTGAAAGGTTCCGTTCAGAGATAAACTTTGGGAATTCCTCTTTAGGTTCGTTCTTTTTGAGGAACTTCATCTATACTATAATAATAAAGAGGAAAGGTTTGTTTGTTTGCATTGAATATGCTCCAAAACGGCTGTACCGATTTGAAAAATTCTTTCACTGTTGGGAAGCTACGTTCACCCTGAGTAACATAGGTTATAGAATATTTTGAAAAAATTAGGAATCCGTGCGAAGCCGGGGCGCATCGCTAGTCTGTGATAAATAGACTACCTAGGTACCTAATCTTAAGATATAGGATTCAGGAACAACATCTACAACTTTTGCAACAAGTGTATACATCAAAACTTATTGATTGGTTTTATTGTTTTGTTTTATCTATACTAATATTATAAAGCTGAAGAGTTTGTTTGTTTGTTTGAACGCGCTATTCTCAGGAACTACTGGTTCGAATTCAAAAATTCTTTTTTGTTGGATAGACCATTAATCGAGGAAGGCTTTAGGCTGTATAACATCACGCTGCGACCAATAGGAGCGAAGAAACAGTGGAAAATGTGTAAAAAACGGGGAAAATATGAAGCCTTATGAAGAAGTGACAGAAGACTTTGACAGATCTTTGACAAAACAATCGGACGGGCAGGACGACGTCTGCCGGGGCCGCTAGTATTTAAATATTTATTGAAATGACTATTAAGTGATTGTATCTTAAGTTTAGTTGTAAACCACTTAATGCTCTGTTGGTCTGATGTAATGCCGAACAATATTGACGTGTTCCTGTAAATCTGTTCCTCTCACAATTAATATACTTTGTTCCGGGACAATATTTTGAGTGGCCCTATTTATTCACATAGTTTGTAAGTATACCAATTGCATGTACCTGAATATGTGGCAAATAAATAAATTTTCTTTCTTTCTAAAACTCATTTAAAGATTGCATGTCTTTAACCGTTCCAAAAATATACCTTCGTTGTAGAAATATTTAGCTATTATTTTAATGATTAGTTACCTATATAAAATCGGCTATTTGTGCGTCGTGTAGAACTAAGGTCCAATTGTCATTCCACCACAGACCTAGCACAAATCTACTTTGTCTCTTATTAGTGAAACCCAACAGACTACATTCCACACTAGTGCATATTTTATGTCTGATTTTTGCATTTTTACGTTATAATTGTGCTAGGTATCCTATAAACTTTGATCAGTAAACCTAACTTATATATATATTAATTTAACGATAAGTTTGGGCAATTTTGTTTATCATAATTTAATATACCTACTTAATGTTTTTCTTATTTATCTACATTTCTAAAACATATTATTTTGCTATGTGTTTAATCTGTTTATAAATAATATTTTTAATTTCATTGCCATCACAAATACATGACGTACACCTAGATAAAATATTTTTTATCTCAAATGTAAATAGAAAAAGCAATTAAATATTCCGCAATCAATTTTACGGTAAATGTGATTGTAATCATTGTTATCAGAGATAATCCAAGTATTTGATTAGATTGTTAATTTTATGAAAAAAACACAAAGGGTTCTCCTGAAAGCGGGGCAATTACAAGCTAATAATTTCTGATGCCTTCGCGGCTATTACACATTGGAATGAAACAACTATAATGAATTTAACTCGCATACAGACAGTTTTTTTAGCGTTAGACTATCCTCAGCTCAGTCAAAATTTCAGCAAATTAACCAAAATACGCGAGTTAAATCCGTTACCTATAGTTGTTTAACAAATATAAAGTGTTCGCTGTGATGCGAATTTACCCGTGATCGAAAAAAAACACTTAGAAGTACATATACAAAGCTTCGTATAAATAAAAAAATATAAATAAAAAAATAGTAGTGTAGAATGAGGTCCAGCTGTTAAGTTCAGGGATGTGATTTATGGAACATAAGACACGGCGTATTTTAAACGCACAGTCGACGCGCAGTCGATGGGCGTATACGCGCTATAAACGTAACAAGTGCGGTTCATACACGTATTTCTATCGCATTATACGCGTGTTTAAAAAATTCGTCATCTACTCGTTCTTAAAACACGCAGGCTGCTTTTTAATACGTCGTGTTTTATGTTCCACAAATCACAGACCTGAAGGTTGTCCCTGATAGGTGGAACGGAAACGTACCTAGATTCTTGAATAGAATGAGGTCTAGGTCTCTCGTGCGATTTTAATATCAGAATCTAAATCTGGTACTGATCAAATCTGGATAAATCTAGTGATCTGTTATCGATCCACTATAAATTGTATAATATAGGATGGATTATATTATCAATATTAACAAATGGCTATTAAGATAGAGTTATCATGTGCGGCAATTTTTGACTGTCAAAATTAAATTATGATTTTGATTGATTGACCTCCGATAACCTTTTGAAATCGGCATGAAATCTTAGAGGAAAAATCTTTCACAATATTATTCATGGTGAAATATAAGCGAGTTCATTGTTGTGAAATATTATATTATTGCTGTGTTATCTTATTATCTTATAACTACTCCGGATTGTATTTTGTCAGTCAAGCGTGTTAAGCATCGAGGACGTTTTGCCCCATTGACTAAATACTTAAAGTACTATAGATATGATATTTGCCTACAACACTTATTATTTTATGTATCTTTCGAAATTGGCAATAATAACGTATATTCTGAGAGCTGATACAATTTGTTGGGTATTTGAAGCAACTTGAAATCTTATCATTATTAAGCTTTTAGCTGACAGCACAATTCAAACATGGAGTAAAAATCTAACTTGATTTGCAAAGATTTTTACAAAAAAGGAGGGCATTTTAAATAACTATACGGCGCTTAAGACCGCAATATTATTTGTTATAAAAAATGACGTATACGCCTCCTCTTCTTTGTACTGAAGTAGACTTACATTACACTGTTGTTTTTATATTGTGCCATGTTCTTATTATTACGAACATGCACTACCTAATTGTTTTGATTATAATAATAATATATTATTATGACCGACATTCTTTTCATGGTAAACTTTGAGATGGGTGTAAAAGCCATTATCCTATATTGACTTGTAGGTTGTAATGTTCAGTTTATTTTGCTTGAAGGTATAAAAGCAATTCCGATAGCACTTCAATCATTTACAATGTTTATACAACGCCGTCGCTTGGTCAATTTCTGCAACATGTTATATGGTTGCAACGACAAACTTTGTTTTTGTCACAACAGACAAGCGACAAGAGTCTACTTGGCAAATCATTTATTTATTGCTTAATAGATGTGTCAAGAATCGCAAAACATTTAGAGACCCTTGTAAGGTTATTGAAGTTTAGAAAACCGTCATTGCCGAAAAGAATCGCCTCAAAAAAGTCCACAGAATTATTTTTAAAGTCTATAATAGAAAGGTACAATCCAAACTTATCTACAAAAAAATGTGATAATAGAAAAATATAATATAATATTTTCGCGGTTATTACACATTGGAATAAAACTATCACATTCGTAGTAACAGGTACAGTTCTACAAACGTCAGTATCTGTATAAGTATAAATAAAAAAAAATCAGAAAAATAAAAATAACTACCTATATGTATTACGGTGAACTGAGTGTTAGAAATACATATGCACATACGACCACCACCTCTGATTTGAACGGTCGTAAACGCCATTATTTTCATCGCCCATCGCCTTTCTTTTGTACTAATCGTCATTCTGCAGCGAATGTGGTGCAAGTTACCACAAAGAGCTTACTTTATAGTAGGTGCAATTGCAACAACATGGTGCAACGCTGCAACTGTACAATGTCTACGGTAATTCAGCACTAATGTATATTATTCTGTGTTAGTTTAATTACTGAATAACTACATTGTGCGTATAAATTATTTTTTAGCACACTTGCTCGTTGAGAGGTATTTTATTAACTTGTTTTCAGGTTTATAATAGTTACTAGATTTACAGTAGCTTATTTTTACTAATGTTATAAAGAGGAAAAGTTTGTTTGTTTGGATTGAATAGGCTCCAGAACGGCTGGGCCATTTTTAAAAATTCTTTCACTGTTGGAAAACTTTCACTACCTATAAAAAAAGGGATCCGTGCGAAGCCGGGGCGGATAGCTAGTTTTAACTAGAGATATAATTTCATATAGTTTTTTTTTAATTGTGTCTCATTAATTATAACAAGCTTTTCACAAATTATTATTATCTACGTTATAAAAGGAATCCACGTGAAAAATGTCAAGTTCTAACTCTTATAGTTAAGGCCTGCGTCTAATTTCATTAAGTAAATAATAATTTACCATTAGTTATGATATTATAATTATAACTAGCTTCTGCCCGCGACTTCGTCCGCGTGGAACTCCTCCCTTTTCGCAGTCGGTTAAAAAGTAGCCTATGTCCTTTCTCAGGCTTCAGACTTTCTTTGTACTAAATTTCATTTAAATCGGTGCAGTAGTTTTAGCGTGAAGGCGTAACAGACAGACAGACAGACAGGCAGAGTTACTTTCGCATTTATAATATTAGTAGGGATTATCAAACCATTATTATTATCATTAAAGATCGCTTCTACTTTTCCCTTAAACCATGAACCTTTTGTACCATAAAGAGGTCGTTTTATAGAACCTCTTCACAAACATAATACACTATTCCAAACTGGTACAACTTGAATCGACTGTTCTCTACTTGGTACATATTTATGCACTAAAGATAATGATATTTAAATATATTTTTAATTTAGAAAATTATAACAAACCTGCTTCTTGATTATGTAACACTCTTGGTTCGAAATTGACCCCAATTATGAATAATTCTTAAAGCCTCCGCGGTTATTACACATTGGAATGAAACAACTTTACGACTGATGCCTTCTCGGTTATTTCACGAGTGAGATCATTGTACAACACTCCGCGTAGTCGTAAGAAAAAATCGATTTCATAACAGAAAAGCCACCTTTATTTTCATATTTTTTTCAATATCCATTTACTCAACTTTCCCATTGTTTTGAAGTTTCCTACCGGATCAAATACTTTGACTGCAGATGTTATTCGCAACTCCATAAAGGAATAAGTTTGAAGAAGAAACCTTTAAAATTAGGTCTTTTATTTCTTAGCTCTTGAAGCTTTCTCGGAAGTTTAGAAAAGTAAATGAAATTGTGAAAGCATATGGACTTACCCATACGACACGTATGTTATTTTTTTTGCTTTTCTCTTATATCGGATTCTATTGGTTTCTTCTTTCATGAGGTGCTAAATAAAAAAAAACTTAATTTCTTCAAATTTATTAACAGAAAAACTGTAAATCTTGGAGGGTAATTTTCAATTATTGCGCAGGTACACTTGTCCTACAATTTTTGATTTTGATTTTATGTTTAACCCACCTATATACTTACACTAGCTGTCCGCCCCGGCTTCGCATGAATCCTTTTTTTTATAACCTATGTCACTCGGGAATAGTGTAGCTTCCCAACAGTGAAGGATTTTTTCAAATCGGCTTAGTCGTTTTGGAGCCTATTCAATCCAAACAAACCTTTCCACTTTATAATATTAGTATAAATAGGTATATAGAGTCAGTACGGTGAAGGTACAAAGCCTATTCTTTCTTGCTTGTTCTTCATTGGTGGAACATATGTAATAATTTCTGATGCCTTCGCGGTTATTACACATCGGAATGTAACAACTGTTAACGGATTTAACTCGCGTATTTTTATTTTATTTTATTAGCTGACGTTTCGGATTCTTTACAGTTTCCATAATCGTAGCACGACTGAGCTGACAATAGTCTAATGCTAAAGCTTTGTCAGCTCAGTCGTGCTACGATTATGGAAACTGTAAAGAATCCGAAACGTCAGCTAATAAAATAAAATAAAAATACGCGAGTTAAGTCCGTTAACAGTTGTTTCATTCCAATGGAACATATGTGTTTCTAAAACAATCTAAACAAGAGAATTGCCGCGTGTTAAAAACGCGTCGTGTAGAATGAGGTCCAGCAGTTACAAGTTAGGCCTCATTCTGCACGACGCGTGTCTACCGGATTTTTGCTGACAGGGCCGCCACAGTGAGAGTTGCTGCGTGTCAAAAAGCGCGTCGTGTAGAATGCAGAGGTCCAGCAGTTACAAGTTAGGCCTCATTCTGCACGATGCGTGTCTACCGGATTTTTGCTGACAGGGCCGCCACAGTGAGAGTTGCTGCGTGTCAAAAAGCGCGTCGTGTAGAATTAGGTCCAGCAGTTACAAGTTACGCCTCATTCTGCACGACGCGTGTCTACCAGATTTTTGACAGCTCCATTACCTCCGATCCAATTGACAGAATCCTGTGATAGAATTAGTCAGTCAAACGGGATTGAATGCATGAACGAGTTGCACTGACCGAATGAACGGTGGCGCGAACAGTCAAGGCATAGACTAATATTATTATAGACTTGGCAATTAAATGAAGGCTTCGAATGAAACAACTGTTAACGGATTTAACTCGCGTATTTTTGCGTTAGACTATTGTCAGCTCAGTCGTGCTACGATTATGGAAACTGTAAATAATCCGAAACGTCGGCTAATAAAATAAAATAAAAATACGCGAGTTAAATCCGTTAACAGTTGTTTCATTTCAATGTGTAATAACCGCGAAGGCATCAGAAATTATTATGAAGGCTTCGATTTAACTTAATAATTAGGTTGTATTGGAATGAAACAACTATAACGGTTTTTATTTGTGTATTTTAATGATGACGTTTCGGATTCTTTACAGTTTCCATAATCGTAGCACGACTGACGTGACGATAGTCTAATGCGACGATTTTAGAAACTTTTCGAAATTCTATCCATGAAAAAAAAAACCGAAATTTTGTATAAAAATATTATAGGATATAGACTAAAGTCTACCTTTAACTATTGTAAGTTTAATATGTGGTAAGGAGCTCTAATAGCTCTCTTAAACTTTTAACCATAGACTAAACTTCATTTAAAAAGAGTTGCCCCGTATTTTATTGAAATTCCTAAAGGGAAAGAGTAAGTGAATGAAGTCGCAGGCAAAAGCGATAGCTTTACAAATATATAGTGGCCGGCCCCGGCTTCGCCCGGATCCAATTCTTTTAAGGCTATGTCACTTGGGAAAAGTGTAGCAGTGAAAGATTTTTTGAAATCGGTCCAGTTGTTTAGGAGCCTATTCAATCCAAACAAACAAACAAACCTTTCCTCTTTATAATATTAGTACTTATATATCAGATCTGATAAAAATCACATTAATGAATTAGGTACCTGCTTAAAAATGCAAACTAAGGTTTAGTTTGCATTTCTCAAGTATTTCATTAATGTGACTTTTATCAGATCTAGTATAATAATTTCTGATGCCTTCGCGGTTATTATACATTGGAATGAAACAACTATTAACGGATTTAACTCGCGTATTTTTATTTTTTTTTTTTGCTGATGTTTCGGATTCTTTACAGTTTCCATAATTGTAGCACGACTGAGCTGACAATAGTCTTATGCTAAAGTGATTAATACAGCAAGTTAAGCTAATCAAGGTAGTTTGCATAGCAATGTGTAATAACCGCGAAGGCATCAGAAATTATAAACTTAGTTTGTATTTATTGAGTATTTCATAAATAATAATTTCTGATGCCTTCGCAGTTATTACACATTGGAATGAAACAACTATTAACGGATTTAACTCGCTTATTTTTATTTTACTTATTATTTTTGTCAGATCTAATATATTTGTAAGTCTATGGTCTGAGGAAATAGGGCTATCGATTTGGAAGCGCCAATTAGAGGTGATGATGCGGATCTCGTATTTGCATTTGACATATTATCACACCAAGATCTAAAAGGGGCTAACTCAAAAAAGTTATTTTTTGAAATGCGAAAATCCAATATGTTTATGTGCACGCAGAAGTTTTCTGTATAGATTTATATTTTTTATATGGAGCTAGAAGAATTAGCTAAAATCTGTTTCATCGGTATGTAGATTTTGCTATTTTTGGAATTTGACTGTGTGCATTTTAGAGAATATTTTTTTTTTTATTAATTAATTCTTTCCAAATTTCCTCATCGCAAAACCTTCACCAGTCATTTACGAATAATGTTTCAACACCATACTACCGAAATCGATCCAGCCGTTCTTGAGTTTAAGCGAAACAACCAGCGATTCATCCTTACTAATATTATAAATGCGAAAGTAACTCTGTCTGTCTGTCTGTCTGTCTGTCTGTTACGCTTTCACGCTAAAACTACTGGACCGATTTAAATGAAAATTGGTACAAAGAAAGTCTGGCGCCTGAGAAAGGACATAGGCTACTTTTTAACCGACTGCAAAAAAGGAGGAGTTCCACGCGGACGAAGTCGCGGGCAGAAGCTAGTTTTATATATATAAAAAGGTATACATAAAAAGTACCTATATCACTTTAAAATAAACCAAGTTAAAGTCAACTCATTGCGAATCCATTCAATATTCATTTGTATAATAAATTTCACTTTCATGATCTGAATACGAATTTAAAATGTCCATCGATCGAGCAAACAAAACGCTGGGGGGAACTGTTCATTCAGTATCTGAATTGACCCTACATTACGTTTATGAAAACAAATAAATTATATCAGATTTATTTATTTCTCACTAGCTTCCGCCCGCGACTTCGTCCACGTAGAACATTTCCTTTTTCGCAGTCGGTTAAAAAGTAGCCTATGTTCTTTCTCAGGCTCCAGACTTTCTTTGTGCCAAATTTCATATAAATCGGTCCAGTAGTTTTAGCGTGAAAGCGTAACAGACAGACAGACACAGACAGACAGACAGACAGAGTTACTTTCGCATTTATAATATTAGTAAGGATTATATTTTGAAATGAAAAAACTATACATGGATTTAACTCGCGTATTTTATTTTGACGGGGCCTTTACAAATTCTATGATCATAGTACGACTGAGCTGACAATAGTCTTATGCTAAATCTATTGTCAGCTCAGTCGTGTTACGATTATGGAAACTGTAAAGATTCCGAAACGTCGGCAAATAAAATAAAATAAAAATACGCGAGTTACATCCGTTAATAGTTTCATTCCAAAATCTAAATTAAATTAGATTTATTTATGTCTCAAAAGTCATACAATATAATTACATTATTAAGTATGTCAAATTACATATTATGTTAAAGAACTACAAGATTTAACAATAAATAACAGCAAAATTACAATATCATTACAACAAGATTTTATTATACATCATTGGATTTATTCCAATACATCATCACGCTACTGAGGTATGACTTTTTTTTTCTTAGTCCATTATTCAAAAGTTCGGGAGTGGGGGCTTGTTTTGAATATTAATATAATAGGAATGGTGACTGGGTAAAGAAAATAAATTATGTTGTCACGTAGTCTGTCAATCAAAACAGTTATACTTGTTTCATTCCTACGTGTAATAATCGCGAAAGCATCAGAAAACATTAATATCAAAAAATAGTCTTTATTCGTGATTTTATTTACATTTTGTAATGGGGATCGTCTCATTAAAAAAAGGTTAAAATACACTAAACTACAATACAATAAATTATCCCATGGAAAACATTTACATAACACCTAGGCTTAAGGTTCAAATTACTTTGCAAACACTCCAAATCGTTGATGCATTTTGTGTATTTTTTACCCTTCCGTCTTATTGGTGCAGTCGACATTCTCGATGCATGAACTATCAAAAGGGATGCACAGATCGCGATAACAGTGCAGATTCCGTGCCTATTCAGCTTCTATACGCAGAAAATATATTTAAAACAGTAAACCTAACATTGGAATGAAACAATAACGGATTTAACTCGCGTATTTTATTTTTATTGGCTGACGTTTCGGAGCCTTCACAGATTCCATAATCGTAGCACGACTGAGCTGACTAGTCTTATGCTAAAGTGATTTCAAAATAAGAAAGTTGTTTCATTCCAATGTGTAATAACCGCGAAGGCATCAGAAATTATTCAGTAAACCTAACGTTAGACAGTCAGCTCAGTCATGCTACGAATATGAAATCTGTAAAGTTTTCAAAACGCCAGCCAATGAAATTAAAAACGCAAGTTAAAAAACCTAACGTTAGACT
Source organism: Polylopha cassiicola (assembly GCA_038024825.1). Classification (NCBI taxonomy): domain Eukaryota; kingdom Metazoa; phylum Arthropoda; class Insecta; order Lepidoptera; family Tortricidae; genus Polylopha; species Polylopha cassiicola. The sequence goes on along the minus strand of CP149053.1, from coordinate 1,609,665 downwards.
ACTGACAGCTCAGTCGTGCTACGATTTTTCTACGAGGATTTCTACGAGGGAATTAAGAGCTCAACATAAAAATCTATTGTACCAGCCACCATGCTGGACTGACGTATACAAAAAGAATGTGTATAATATGTGCATTCAAATATATAACAAGCTACCTAATGACATCAAAATATTAAATAGTACTAATTTTAAGATAAAACTGACAAAATTGCTCAATGAACATTGTTTTTATACAGTAAAAGAATATATGGAATTTAATGATAATATACATACCTAGTTTTAAGGAATAATGACATTGTACCATAATAAAAGAAATATTTGCATGTCTTAAAATTGACTGAATACTGTAACAACACAATTTATGTAACCACCATTTTATACGTATTCTTGCAAATAAATATTTACTTTACTTTACTTTACTACTACGATTATACAGAAACCGTAAAGGTTCCGCAACGTCAGCCAATAAAATAAAATACGCGAGTTAAATCCGTTCATAGTTGTTTTATTCCAATGTGTAATAATCGTCAAATTATCAACTTTAGATGGATTTAACTCGCGTAGGTATGTTATTTTATTGGCTGACGTTTCGGAGAATTTACAGATTCCATAATAGTAGCATGACTGAGTTGACAATAGTCAGCTCAATCGTAATAATAAAATACGCGAGTTAATTCCGTCTAAAGTTATTTATTCATTTCAATAAAATATTTACCTTTCATTGTCTAGTTTCATTCCAATGTCTAATAACCGAAGACATCAGTAATTATTACGTTTTAATAATCATTAATTACATCTGCCAAGTACCCAATTAAGATCACGAAATGATAAATGAGAATTCGTTTGATATGAAGTAAAGGCGCTTACTTAATTTTAGTAAATTGTCATTGATTATTTCATTGTGCTGTTATAGTCTGATATTCAATTAAGGTCGTATATTATACTAGCTGTGCCCGCGACTTCGTCCCCGTGGAATAGTAATTCTTCATAAGGCTTCATATTTTCCCCGTTTTTTACACATTTTCCACTGTTTCTTCGCTCCTATTGGTCGCAGCGTGATGTTATATAGCCTAATTATTAAAAGCCTTCCTCGATAAATGGTCTATCCAACAAAAAAATATTTTTTGAATTCGAACCAGTAGTTCCCGAGATTAGCGCGTTCAAACAAACAAACAAACAAACTCTTCAGCTTTATAATATTAGTATAAATATCCCATTGTATTTCGACTCGACTTTAATTATCATACACATGATCAGATTATGATAATTATGGACTACTTTTTAACGATAAGAGATATTTAGGTTCTTACTATAATTTTGTGTTATTAATGTTGGCGACTCATGCTACCTAGCTTTTCTGCAAGTATTCCGCCTTAAATTCTGAAGGTAAACTTGTTTATGAATAAAATAAATTACGTATAACGACTGAATATAGAAAAAGTATTGAGACGCTTGTATTTAAGATAAGAAGATATCGCAAAGCTTCAATAAGATGATATCTGGCAGTTTCCATGTAAAAATATCTGGTAGCTTCCACGAAAAGATATCGCTTAGTTTCCAGAAGAAGATATCGCTTCGCTTCCATAACAAGATACCTGGTGGCTTCCATGTAAAAATATCTGGTAGTTTCCACAAGATGATATCTGGTAGCTTTCACGAAAAGATATCGCTTAGTTTGCATAAAAAGATATCTGGTGGCTTCGTCGAGAAGATATCTGGTAGTTTCCACAAGATGATATCTGGTAGCTTTCACGAAAAGATATCGCTTAGTTTGCATAAAAAGATATCTGGTGGCTTCGTCGAGAAGATATCTGGTAGCTTCCATAAGAAAATATCTGGTAGCTTCCACAAAAAGATATCTGGTAGCTTCCACAAGAAGATATCTGGTAGCTTCCTTGAGAAGATATCTGGTGGCTTCCATTAGAAGATATCTGATAGCTTCCACAAGAAGATATCTGGTAGCTTCCACAAGGAGATATCTGGTAGCTTCCATGTGAAGATATCTGGTAGCTTCCACAAGAAGATATCTGGTAGCTTCCATGAGAAGATATCTGGTAGCTTCCACAAGAAGATATCTGGTAGCTGCCACGAAAAGATATGTATCTGGTAGCTTCCACAAGAAGGTATCTGGTAGTATCCATGAGAAGATATCTGGTGGCTTCCATCAGTAGATATCTGATAGCTTCCACAAGAAGATATCTGGTAGCTTCCACAAGGAGATATCTGGTAGCTTCCATGTGAAGATATCTGGTAGCTTCCACAAGAAGATATCTGGTAGCTTCCACAAGAAGATATCTGGTAGCTTCTACAAGAAGATATCTGGTAGCTTCTACAAGAAGATATCTGGTGGCTTCCACGTGAACATAATATCTTCTTTCTTCTTCTATTATATATAAAAATGAATCGCAAAATGTGTTGGTAAGCGCATAACTCGACAACGCCTGGACCAATTTGGCCAATTTTTTTTTTAAATGTTCGCTGAAGTCCAAGGATGGTTCTTACGGCGAGAAAAAACGAATAATTGCCGGGAAAACCCTAAAAACAGCCCTTTTCTTTTCCCATACAAAAGTTGTCTAACTAAAGTTACCTAATTTGAATTTCAAACGGGCAGGATGACGTCTGCCAGGACCGCTAGTAATATATAAAAGATATCGTTAAACGAATAGATTTCTGGTAGCTTTCAGAACTTACTATTGTTGTGTTGCCCTACTATCAATGATCTATCTATACTATAATAATATTATAAAGAGGAAAGGTTTGGATTGAATAGGCTCCAGAACGACTGGACCGATTTCAAAAATTCTTTCACTGTTGGAAAGCTACACTATTCCCGAGTGACATAGGCTACAAAAAAAGATGATCCGTGCGAAGCCGGCGCGGACAGCTAGTCGTTATATAAATTTTTGGTAGCTTCCTGAACTATCTTTTGTCTTACTGTCAACGATCTTTTAACTGTGACCGTATGTAGGTCTCGAGTCTATGAATGGCAAGACGGGACAAAACGTTTCTTTATTTCATTTAGATTGCATTCAGTGCAGGCCCATTGTGCAACTGCAGTATCGCCTCTACCTTCTAAGCGTCATTTATAAAGTAATGGACCTTACCCCGACTTTGTCCAACGTTCATACAAAGTTCCCATTTTTATCGTTTTAAGATTTTATTTTTTAGTAGAGTTAACTTTTGTTGTCTAGATTTATTTTAGGAAATAGGTACGACTGGTTAGTTGCTATGTAGGTATCTTGTATCTATATTATATAACCTATCCTTTTTCAGACTAAGTAAATGTTCACTGTTATAGCTCCCAGAATTATGAGACTTAAATGGCAGTTGAGGTTGAGGTCAGAAATACCTAAATTAAATTTTAATATTATCTATCTAGGTTAAACATGTAGGTACCTAATACCTATACAAAAGTGGGCGGTACTTCTAACGCATGCAAACCTTCAAAAAACAAGGAAAATAGTCACAAAAAAACCCTGAACAATGCGTGGCCTGAAGATACAAGTTTAACCTCTTTTATATCATACACTAGCGGTTCGCCCCGGTTTTGCACAGGTTTTTTTTTTAAAAATATTCAAATTCTTTCTCTGTTTGAAAGCTAGGTTCACCCTAAGTAACATAGGCTATTATAGCCTATGTTACTTAGGGTGAACCTAGCTTTCAAACAGAGAAAGAATTTTTCAAATATTTGGTCCAGCTGTTTTGAAGCCTATACAATCCAAACAAACAAACCTTTCTTCTTTATTATATTAGTACCTATAGATATAGATTAGCGACCCGCCCGGGCTTTCCACGGATCCCTATTTTTTTCAAAATATTCTATAGCCTGTGTCACTTGGTAATAGCGTAGCTTCCTGACAGTAAAAGATTTTTTCAAATCTGTCCACAGTCTTGTTGCCTAATCAATACAAACAAACAGAACTATTCTCTTTATTATATTAGCGTAGATAGATTGTATATAACATACAAAATGCTATATGTAATTATGTATGTATTTTGAACAGCGTATTGGGGCCCTCATAAAGAACCCGCATTATGCAGTCGACGTCAGCTACAGGTTTTTTTAATTGCATCGATGCATCCATTTTTGATAAAAGGAACGTCAAAGATTATTTCATGTAGAACGTTGAAATGTATTGTGAAACACTCTATAGAGAAGATATTTTAATAGTGTTATTTCGTATTTATTTTATACTAGGTCCTGCCCGCGACTTCGTCCGCGTGGATCTCCTCCTTTTTTGCAGTCGGTTAAAAAGTAGCCTCAGGCTCCAGACATTCTTTGTACCAATTTTCATTTAAATCGGTCCAATAGTTTTAGCGTGAAAGCGTAACAGACAGACAGACAGACAGACAGAGTTACTTTCGCATTTATAATATTAGTTAGGATTTAGTTTGTTTATTATGTGTACATAAAAAAAAATATTTTTATTAAAATTTTGGAATGTAACTACCTTTATTATCATGGATTAAACTCGCGGCTTTAATGTTAGACTATTGTCAGCTACGAATCGGTTGAAAAATAGAAAATAAAATAAAATACGCGAGTTAAATCCGTTATAAGTAGTTGTTTCATTCCAAGAGTTTTCAAAATACGTATTACAGATTTCCGTTATTTTATCGAGTCTTTTTAAAATATAATTTATCATTGAGCACCGAATTTAAGGAAATATTCTAAATAAAGATAAACGTTTTTCTTTGACTTTGCTATGACCGTGAATTGCTATCATTTCGTTTGGGTGTCTGCAGTTTAATCATTAATTTGTGAACTAAAAATACATTTTAAACAAAAAGTGCCAAAACAATTAATGAAAACAAAATTATACCAAAATAATTTATAACAAATTACATGTCTCAAACAGGTAAAAGTATTTTTTAAACTTTCGTAAGCTAACAATTTGAAATTATAATTTCTGATGCCTTCGCGGTTATTACACATTGGAATGTAACAACTATTAACGGATTTAACTCGCGTATTTTAATTTTATTTGCTGACGTTTGAGATTTATAGTTTCCATAATCGTAGCACGACTGACTGTAAAGAATCCGAAAAGTCAGCAAATACAATAAAATAAAAATACGTGAGTTATATTCGTTTGAATTAAATAACTATTAACGAATTTAACTTGCGTATTTTTATTTTAATTATTTTATTTGGTGACACTCCGGATTTACAGTTTCCATAATCGTAGCACGACTGAGCAGACAAAAGTCTAACGCTAAGTGCAATAACCGCACTTAACGTTAGACTTTGGAAATTCCGTTAATACTTGTTTCATTACGATCTGATATTAGCTAATCGATGAAATATGTTATCTTTAGATTGTTATATATATCTATGATTGTAATTTCATATAGCTTTGTATAAAACCTAATACAGGAAACTGTATATGCTATTATCATTCTTTATAGTAACATACGTTAGTACGGCCGTCACGTGTAAAAAATGTCATTCGATGTGAAAAATAAAAACCTTAAATACGAACTATGTGAACCAGTTAATAGTATGTTTTTTTAAATGTTTATTAGTAAAAAAAAAATTTTTTTTTTGTGATTATAAAATTTTTTTTAATGATTTTTTGGTGTGTTTTTGTTGTAGAAGAACAACGTACAAACAGAAAAATTGAGCCGTATGTTTTAAAGCAGTTTAAAATAACATTATGTGGTAAGTAATTTTGTTATTATTGTGATCATTACGATTTCAATCGTTTTGGGTCATTATTGTGAAATATAAAAACTCTTAGAGTTCCGTATTGAAATATTTTGTTCTTTGTTTTAGTTTCGTAATTTTAAATAAATATCTTTGAATTTATGGTGCTTTACGGTTATTACATAGGTATTGAAATGAAATAACTGTAGCGGACTTAACACGCGTATTTTATATAATTTTCGAAAATTTATGAAACGGTTACGAATATGAGAACTGTAAAATTTTGAAAACTTGAGCAAATAAAATGAAATTATTCGAGTTAAATCCGTAATACTTCTTTCAGTCCAATAATCTTTCTACGCACAATAAACACCCCTGTTTTCAAAAACCTTTCATAGTTTGCAAAATTTCAAGTTCCTAACCTTTTATATACCTAAGTAGGTACCAAGGGCGTGCATTCCACATATGCATAGTGTAACAAATTGCCTACCCTGGTGCCACCCCACTGCACGTGCTTAGTAGGTAGGTACCTATAATTTTAAACAGTATTTGCATATATGCTAATATTATTTACAGTACTTTTGGGCAATATCATAATAGGATACACCATAGGGTGGTGTGCTCCCATGATCGAGAAATTAAAGGACCCATTATTGACTCCCCTGGACCATGTACTTTCACCCTCAGAAGTTTCCTGGGTAGCAACCATTTTTATGCCAACAAATCTCGTGGGTAAGTCAATCAATCAAATAATTTATTAATTAACTAGCTTCGCCTGGATCCCTTATTTTTATAGCCTGTCACACGGGAATAGTGTAGCTTCCCAACAGTGAAAGAATTTTTCAAATCGGCCCAGTCGTTTGGGATTCTATTCAATCCAAACAAACAAACTTTTCCTTTTTATTATATTAGTACCTATAGAAGTATAGATAGACCTCAATTTATTACGTGCCAAAAGAGTCTAGTAGAGCTTCCAAAAGAGATTATAATTAAAAAGAAACGGCGTCAAAAAATTCAGCAGTCTTTTTAAAAATACATTCTTAGATACTGAAAAATCTAAAAAAATACTACCTATTATACATACAATGCTTATAAGGTATAATATAATATATAAGCATTATATGTATACAATATTTTTAAGATGTCGTACCTATGGTGCAACACCGTCACTTACCTAAACAATTTTTGTCAAAATTAGGAAACATTTTAAGAAAAATTGTATAAGTGACGTATAAGAAATCGTACCTACGTTGTACCGTAGGTACGACGATGTACCTACGTACGTACGAAATACCTACCTAATTTAGACATTGGAATGAAACAGCTATAACCGATTAATCTGTCAGTAACATTGAAGTTACATAATTATAGGAAAATATTCCTGGATCTAATTCAAAACGTCTTAAAAAGGAACAAGTTAAAAAAAATTGAATCAAAAAAAAAACGAAAAATAAGGAAAAGGCCGTTAATATTTGTATGTTTATATCCCTTCAATATTTAACATGAAATGTAATAAAGTGAAGAAATATTTACCGACACTTAGTTAGTTGACTTAATAACTCAACACGTATAAAATCAGACAGTAAACAAGATTAATTATACCTATAAGTTTATCTTACAATTGAATAGGATTAACTTTATCCAAGTACTTAACCAACAGCAAACACAGATTTGTCTTTCAATCTTAAACAATAGCTTCCTTCCTTGTATTATCACTACATAGTATAAAACTAAGTCGCTTTTTCTGTCCCTATATCCCTATGTACGCTTAAATCTTTAACTACGCAACGGTTTTTGATGCGGTTTTTTTAATAGATAGAGTGATTCAAGGTTTATTTATAGCACCCGTGTGAAGCCGAGGCGGGTTGGTAGTCTTTAAGGAAAAAATAACTTTTCTGTCGTAAATTTTTATTAACCTCTTTTAAATAAATAGGCCCCGCCGACGGGGTCGAAAACACAAATATACTTAGCATTCTTTCTTTTTCTACTGCACCCTCTTGGCTTACAGGTTCATTGCACAAACACTCTTCTTGCACCAACTCGCTTGTCTCATCTGAAAGTAACTTAACATAATATTTTTTTTATAAATACTGTTTAAATTAAATATAACTTAACTCGTTTATTACAAACCAACCAACATCAGCGGGAAAATAATGATTCCATCTAACAATTGTCCACACGTCAACGTAATAACGTTTTGAAACTAATCAAAATAATCGTTTAAAAACATTTATCAAATTGTGCTTTAATAAATACTAGCGATTCACCCCGGCTATGCACGGGCGCCTATTTTTTCAAAATTTTCTATAGCCTATGACACTCTAGAATAGTGTAGCTTCCCAAAAGTGAAAGAATTTTGGAGCCTATTCAATCCAAAAAAAAAACAAACTTTCCCTCTTTATTATATTAAATAGTAGGTACGTTATTATTTTTATCTCTCGTAGCATCTTCCTAATGATTTTTTTTATTTTAGCAATCAACGTAGCTGGGTACGTGGCAAATTTGATTGGTAGGAAACCAATGTTAATGCTGTCATCTGTTCTTTCATTTACTGGTTATGTGATTATTATCAATGCATCCACTATAAACATGTTGTATTTGGGAAGAATCGTTGTCGGTGTTGGATTCGCTCCTCTATTGATTATTAATATTATCTACATTGGAGAAATTTCGTGAGTATTTTCCTTTTTCATCTATTTCCATTTTTCATATATTTCTACTTCTATTGCTACAATATGTCGCTGCAAAGTTTTAGATTTTTGTTCTTCATTTTTACTTATGTCAACTTTAGTTTTATCTCTTGTATCAATTCTTTTAATATTTTTTTGTTATTCTTCATTTAACGTTACTTTTAGTTATTTCTTCTTTTGTATCAATTTTCTTATTACTTAATTCATTGTTTTCAACCATTTGGATCACACTGGATTTATTGCTTTTACTTTTCTTACACATTGGAATAAAAATATTAAATCTTTTACACATGGTGTATTTATCTTGAATCAGACATTTCTGAAACATTACATAATTGTAGCTGGCAGTAGGGTAGCACTGAAGAAATCATATTATACATACTACCTTATTTTACAACTTAGAAAATTTACCTACTTCCCTTGTTTTAAAATAAATATTATGTATCATTCTACGTATAATTATAAAGGTCTTATTCCAATGTGCAATAACCGCAATAGCATCAAAAGTTATTATCATCCTTCATTTTACCTAAAATTCTCTTTTGTCTTTCTTCATTTATATAAATTTTCTTGTTGATTTTCTATGATAGAATAATTTTATTACTTTATTAGGTCACCTAGCATTAGAGGAACGATTATGTCAATGACTGGAATAGCACATGTATCAGGCAGTTTATTAGTGTATTCTGTCGGTCCGTATGTGTCTTATGGAGCCGTGGGTTATATTGCTATGGCTATATGTACTCTGCATTTTATTTGCTGTTTCTACATACCAGAATCTCCAATTTATTACGTCATCAAAGGTAAACTTATTAATAATAATCCCTACTAATATTATAAATGCGAAAGTAACTCTGTCTGTCTGTCTGTCTGTCTGTTACGCTTTCACGCTAAACCTACTGGACCGATTTAAACAAAATTTGGTACAAAGAAAGTCTGGAGCCTGAGAAAGGACATAGGCTACTTTTTAACCGACTTCAAAAAAGGAGGAGTTCCACGCGGACGAAGTCGCGGGCGGGCCGCTAGTATCATATAAAATAGTATAATATATATTATGTACCTAATAATTATTACCTACTAGCTGTGCCCGCGACTTCGTCCGCGTAGTTATTTCCCCATTTTCCACTGTTTCTTCGCTCCTATTGGTCGCAGCGTGATGTTATATAGCCTAAAGCCTTCCTCGATAAATGGTCTATCTAACAAAAAAATATTTTTTGAATTCGAACCAGTAGTTCCTGAGATTAGCGCGTTCAAACAAACAAACAAACTCTTCAGCTTTATAATATTTAGTATAGATTAGTATAGATAATTGATGTTGAAACAGATGATCTGTAACAGTAATCGATCGAGCGAAAGCGTAGTTTTAGATTTAATTTGGTTTGGCACCATTGCATGTTTGTTTGATGATCACCTATAGGTACCTATCGTTAATTTAACCTTTTTGAAAATTGGCAACCTTAATTAAAGAAGGTATCAAATGAAAAAGGATAACATTGTGAGATCAGGAATATAAATAATGTACGAGACAAGGTCACGAGTTCGGGGCGAACTACTAATTTAAAAAAAATGTTACAGGCAATTTTGAAGCTGCCAAAGCAGTTTTACATAGACTAGGCAGAAGTTCGGATATCAACACAGAGTTAAAAGCAATGATAAACAACCTACTCGATACGCAACCTTTGAAAACAAATGAAACCGAAACTCAAAATCAACCAATAAAGAAGAAAAGAAACTGGCTAGACATTTTAACGGTCAAAGCTAACAGAAAATCCCTACTCATAACAGGAACTTTATTCATATTACAACAAGGTTGTGGTGCAATGACTGTTATATTTTTCGCAACGACGATTTTCAAAAATGCAAAGTCATCTGTCGATCCAAATGTGGGAACGATTATTTTGGGATTTACGGAGTTGTGTGGAATGCTAATCACGCCATTACTTATTGAAAGGAGTGGAAGGAAAATGCTAATGATTACTTCAGCATCAGGATGCTCTTTATCAATGGTGAGTGCTTAGATATTTGATGAACTACAAGATGAGATCTAGTTAATATAGATGTACTAGGAAAAGACTAGTTATTTGATTTCTTGGATCTGTCTTAGTCGGATCGTATAATCCACCGTATTACATTACGGTTAGCCTTTTCACAAAACAAGGGCATTTTGTAATACGGCGGTTCAACGATTAACCGGATTATTGCAGTCTTAACCTAAACTAATCTTGGGTTTCTTTTTTAAATTTCTCCTTAATTATTGTAAAATGTGCTATAATGATAATCAGATTAATTGTTGAACCCATCGTATTACAAAATTACCCTGTTTTGTAAACCTGTTAACCACAAGGTAATACGGTAGATTGTATGACCCAGCTAAGCCATATCTGCTAAGTGACGTATTCTTAAAACAAGAGTTTCTTTATATTAATTACCTTTTTAATTCATTTCAGACTATATTGGGTATTTACTACTTCCTGAATCACATCAAACATCCCATTATTGCATCTATTGGATGGTTGCCGCTCGTCATGTTGATAGTATTCCTGCTTAGTTTTAACAGCGGTAAGAAAATTTGAAATATTTGTATCATGTATTTTCTTATTTAAACTATATATAGAGTACTAGCGGTTCGTCCCGGCTTCACACGGATCCCTTTTTTTATAGACTATGTCACTTGGGAATAGCGTAGCTTCACAACAGTGAAAGAATTTCTAAATCGGTTCAGTCGTTTTGGAGCCTATTCAATCCACACAAACAAACAAACAAACCTGGAAAGGTTTGTTTGTTTGTTTGTGTGGATTGAATTGAATATATATCTATACTTCTATAATAAAGAGGAATCTTTATTATAGAACTATAGATAACATCATAATCCATTTTACAGGTCTCGGTATAGTACCGAACACTCTTCTTGGTGAGATGTACAGCCCCAACGTGAGGGCTACTGGATCTTCCATTTCCTTCACTCTCGGTTTGGTTTCCTGCTTCCTCGCAAACTTCACTTTTGGCTACATGGTGATCATGTTTGGAAGTCATGGCACCTTCTGGATCTTTGCTGCTATCAATGCCTTTGCTGTTTTCTTCACAATTGTTTTCGTTCCTGAAACTAAAGGAAAAACTTTAACGGAAATTCAGGCGATTTTGTCTAGGTAGTCTTAGGACTTTTTAGGAGCTTATATTATAAAAGGCAGTTTGGGAAAATTTTCTTTTTCTTATTTTCCTGTAAAAGAAAGAAAATTTCCACAATGTGTGTAATACTTTTAGTATTAAGGTTTATCAATGATTCAGTCGAGATAATTATTGATAAGATCACAATTTATACTTTAATTTAGATTTTATTTAGATATCCTCTAAGACTGATAATAAAATTGTGTGTAAACAATTACGTAATAAAAGTTATGATAAGATTGGTGATTTCATTTGTATCTTTTTCGAACTTAATTGGTCACGTAAGTTTCGTGTGTGTTTAACCGACATAATAAAGATATAACATACTAGCGGCCCGCCCCGGCTTCGCCCGGATCCCTTTTTTTATAGCCTGTCACACGGGAATAGTGTAGCTTTCCAACAGTGAAAGATGTTTTAAAGTCGATCCAGTTGTTTAGAAGCCTATTTAATTCAAACAAACAAACAAACTTTTCCTCTTTATTATATTATTACTAGCGGCCCACCCCTGCTTCGCCCGGATCCCTTTTTTTTATAGCCTGTCACACGGGAATAGTGTAGCTTTCCAGCAGTGAAAGATTTTTTTAAATCGATCCAGTTGTTTAGAAGCCTATTCAATCCAAACAAACAAACAAACTTTTCCTCTTTATTATATTACTAGCGGCCCGCCCCGGCTTCGCCCGGATCCCTTTTTTTTATAGCCTGTCACACGGGAATAGTGTAGCTTTCCAGCAGTGAAATTTTTTTTTTAATCGATCACGTTGTTTAGGAGCCTATTCAATCCAAACAAACAAACAAGCAAACTCTTCCTCTTTATTATATTAATACTAGCTTCTGCCCGCGACTTCGTCTGCGTATGATTAGTATTTTACACTATATCGTTATAAAATATAGCCTATATGTTATTCGGATGTATAAGCTATATTGTGGTAAAGTTTCATTCAAATCCATTCAGTAGTTTTTACGTGAAAGAATAACAAACATCCATACATCCATACATACAAACTTTCGCCTTTATAATAGTAGTAGGATAGAGTATAGATTACAATTGAGCTATAATTTATACCTGCCACAAACTAACGGTAGGTATTTCCAGCAAGACTAAAGAGTGAATCAGAATATTATTATACTAATACACAGCACAATATAAATTCTACGTACGTGACATTTGCAAATGATAAAATGTTTACGATTGGATAAAAAGGTTGACCACCTTGAAATGTTTTTTCGTAGTTCATTTTGTAACAAAAGGTTCAACGGATATAGTGACAACTCGAAATTAACACTTCACTGTACCGTGAACAGTTAATGAGGGCCACCGCATGTCAGAAATCCGCTAGATGCGCTAGTGGAGAATGAGGTCTAGCTGTCATGTACCACCAATGAGAGGCAAGCTACTGGCCTGTGATTGGTGGTACATGACAGCTGGACCTCATTCTACACTAGCGCATCTAGCGGATTTCTGACACGCGATGGCCCTCATTGTGCTAACAAAATCGTACAAAAGTGATACTAGATTAAAAATATTCAAATCAATCCTAATTTTAATAGTTTCTGATGCCTTCGCGGTTATTACACATTGGAATGAAACAACTATTAATAAATGTTGCGTTAGACTATTGTCAGGTCAGTCGTGGTAAGATTATGGAAACTGTAACGAAAAATACGCGAGTGAATTAGTAGTAATTTCATTCCAATCTTTAAATTAGCTACTATTTTGATAAAACTTCAGATTCATAAAAACATTTCATTGTATATTTGTTTCTTGGTTTATTGGAATTCCGTAAAGCTTCAAAATAGGGGTTAAAAAGTAGGACGAAGTCGCGAGCAAAACCTAGCGCTTAATACAATATAAGAAATAGTACCTAGGTAGGTAACTCAGTAGGTATTCGGAAAATATTGTCAAAATGTAGGCTACCATTTATATTGACATTCCTTGTTTACGCGATTGTGAATACTAGACGAGGCAGAGAAGCTTTAATAAAATCTTTATTTCCCTAGCGAAATCTAGTTCTTTTTTGTTTTAGTAGATTCTCGTAACTTTTATGAGTGGGTAGGTACGTAGCTTTAGAACAAGGACCACGAAAATAAACCAATTGATTGTAGCAACCGATCGAATCGAATGCAAAAATATTTTATAATATCCTAATAAAAGCTTAACTAATATCATGACGTTAACGTTAATCGTAACGACCAAAATGTATGGGATTTGACATCCGCGAACGACTGTCACGTACATCATAAACGTTAGCGGATGTCAAATCCCATACATGTTGGTCGTTTCGTTTAACGTTAACGTTGAACGTTGACACCTTGTTTAGGCCCCCAGTTTTCTGAAACGTATAGGTATACCTATCTTTTAAATATTTTACTTAGGTAGGTACCTAAATGGGCGTAGCAAGGTACGGGCAGGGGGGGCAGTTACTCCCCCATTGAGGGTCCCTGTAGGTTTTGATTCCCTTGCGAGTGTCGAAAATTACCTCAAATATATTCTTAGTTTGTCTACGCCTGCCCTTAACAAAATCCTAGCTACGCCCTTGGGTACTTACTATTTAATAAGTAAAAAATAATGTTGTGAAGTTATTTATTGTTTAAAACTGTACCCTTGTATTTCACCTTCCGTATACGTCGGATGAGTTATTTATTCAAACAGAATGGAAACTTTATTCTTCCACTCGTTCCGATCCAGTACCTACAAAACTTTCAAAGTGTCTATGAAATGAATTTTTACTTCGACGTTTTCTTGGATTCCTGAGAAAACTAGGACTAACTGCAACTCGTTTGAATCTTTTACGTACCTACCTACTTACCTATTTTTATTTGTTAAGAAAAATATACGTAGGTACCTAAATAGGTTTTACTTACTTACCCACCTAAGTCATTCTGTTTATATAATTATGTGAACGCAATAATGTACCTACCTAAGAACCTAATCCTCGTCATAGAGTAACAATTACAACAAAAAAATGAGTTAGTGAAAATGGGTCCAGCCATTTTAGCGTGATGCAGTGACTGAAGGAATTGGGATATTAATTTTTATATAATTATTAATTAAATAAGATAACATTCATGTGTAAGATTTTTATTACTTACCTACTTCGAAACAGATTACTAAACTTGTATTGTAGATTGATTGTAGAAGAAACAAAAACGTTATAACATAGCAGTAACGAAACGCGCAATAAAACGTCACTGAAACGTCACTTGTCAAATGTGTTTTGCAATATTTTTATTGCGATGTTCCTCGTCTAAAAGAATTTTATACTAAAAAAAGTCTATAATTCGTACAATAAACTGTGATTAATTGAGTCTGTAGCCATATTAGTGCATTATTAAGCATTTATTTAGTGAATTGAGGGCATATTTTGTTTTATTTCCGTTCTTCCGTATTACGATATTAATTGGTCTTTTTGTCATAGAAAAAACATATTTTGTGATTGTAAACTGTTAGAAATGGATTACGTTACTGCCTTGAAGATTTTAGTAATAGGAGAAAGCGGCGTTGGTAAATCTAGGTGAGTAAAGTATTTATTAATTTGTTATACATTTTTAACAAAGAATTGATCTGAAGGCAAGGTTATGAGTCATAAACTATGAAATTATCGACACGATTATGTTCATACTACGCAATGTATCTGAAAATAAAGTGATTAGATTAGCTACTTCTAAAATTTTGCTTTTACTAATACTTAACCTAATTATTGTTGTTGATCTAGATAAATGTTACCTACTTAGCATACTAAGACAAATCTAGTATCAATAATATTAGATTCAGGATACTAATATACTTAATAAATAGATTTTTCATTATTTACGGCAATTGTTGTCTATTACAAAGCTTTGCTTAATTGCCATCTATAAAGTTTCATAAATTGTCTAAAAGTAAGTATTAAATTTATTTAGAAGAGTTTCAATCTATCCTGTGGATAATTTCTTTATAGTTGATTTAAAATTATTTAAATACCTATAGAATGAAGGATGTCCATAATAATATTGTGTTTTATATGTTGTGATATTTTTGTATAATAATTTTTAGTCTAATTCTAAAGAAATAAGGTAAATTCACAAAATATAATTTGTCTCAAAACTGTCTATTTAGAGTTTTGTGGGTAAAATAAATGCAGACATTAAATTTTAATGCTACCCTTTTTTACAAATTACACAATGCATTAGCAATTATTAGTTAAGTTAGGTACATACCTACCATTACCAACTTGAATATAGCTTTCTATAACACCGGTATATTATATTTTACAATAGTTTCAAAGCTGCGTTTCTTTCACAGCATCATATTAGCGTTCACAACGGGTGACTACAATTCATCGTTTCCGGCCACAATCGGAGTTGACTACAAATGCAAGATCATGGATGTTAATGGTGTAAAAGTTAAACTCGGTATCTGGGACACCGCTGGCCAGGAACGGTATAGGACGTTGACGTCAAGTTTTTACAGGTATTTGTCAAATTGTCTGTTTCGTTAATGTAAACAAGATATGTGGTTTTTTTTTAGTATGAGGTTGTAACTTTTGCTACTCTTGTCTTGGTACAAATAAAAACTAATGGTATTGAAACAATGATATTGAATTTCAATTGATACATCATAGTTAATTTTTTATTTTTTTATTTGGGGATATTTATCATTCTTAAAATATTTATGTATATTCTGTGAGAACTGATATTGTCAAACTTTTGTCTCTGTAACTTAAATTTTATATATGAGTAGGTACTTATACCAGAATGAGATATTAAAGATGTGCTAGGAAAATATTTTAATAATTATTAGAAACAAGAATCAGATTAGGTTCTTATTTGTTGGAGCATAAATTATTGTAAATATGCATTCACGGTATAGCACCGCCAAGTTGTGATTATTAATAAATATATAGATTTTATTTCTGATATTGTATATTTGTTTTAGAGAAGCGCATGGTGCAATTTTAGTTTATGACGTATCAGAGCCCAAGTCATTGGCCAAACTACAGGAATGGGTTGAGGAACTTCAAGTTTACTCAACAAAGCAAAATATCGTTTGTCTGGTTGTTGGAAATAAAATAGACAAGGTATGTTTAGTTTATTTTCAGATGAGATAAGTGTTATGTACCTGTTTATTTACTCAAAAAATGATAACAAACATTGCAATGCTTTAATGTATATACCTCTTAGAAATGACTTAATCAGTGATTGATTGATTGTGAGTTAAAATCCTGATGTTTATAATAAAAAAAAATTGTGCACATTTTTTGCTAAATACAAGTATTTCTGCACAAAAAAAAAAACAATTTGTTTCTACTTTAACTCTGTAATCTACACTAATAAAGACGAAATATTTGTTTGTTTGTATTGATTGGGTTATAAAACCACTGGACCGATTTGAAAAATTCTTTCACTGTTGGGAAGCTACACTATTCCCGAGTGACATAGGCTATGAAAAAAGGGATCCGTGCGAAGCCGGGGCGGACAGCTATTAGTGTATAATCTGCCTCCCCGCGGTGGCACGATCGTGAGTTAGTGGGAAAATAGGCTGAAATATTATGTTTTTATTAGGCAAGACAAGTAACCCGCGAAGCAGGCCAGGCGTTCGCACAGAAACATAGGATGCTCTTTATTGAGAGCAGTGCGAAAACGCAGGAGGGCATTAACTTGGCTTTCGAAGAACTGGTTCAAAAGGTGCGTAAAATGAAATCAAATAATTAATTTTAATAAATATTGACACGATGTCATATTAATTTTTAAAATGTTAGGTACACGAACGCAGCTTATCACTACATAGTATAAAACAAAGTCGCTTTTTCTGTCCCTATATCCCAATGTACGCTTAAATCTTTAAAACTACGCAACGGATTTTGATGCGGTTTTTTAAATAGATAGAGTGATTCAAGAGGAAGGTTTATAGCGCGTGTGAAGCCGGGGCGGGTCGCTATTTATATTATAAATTAAAACGAAGTGTTAATTAGTGATAGATGAATTATTTTTAAATGTACTTACCTTAATATTTTTTTTATTGTATGTATTTCCTTACTAGATAATCGAGACACCTGGCCTCTGGGAAACCAACGCATCGTCATCAAACATCCGCATATCGGATGACGAGCGGAGAAAGGCGGAGTCGTCTTGTTATGATTATACTTGTACTATTTAATTTAGCTTTATCTCGCATCTATCTGAAAAATTTCCTTAAATATTTACCGAACTTGGCTGATGCACTGCCGTGTATAAATCTGTGAAAGTTATATGAAATTAATAAAATTGTTGTATTTTGTATCCGCTTAGTTAAAACCAACCAATTTTGTTTTTATTTTCTATTTTGAGATTTCGTTTTTTAGAAGGTAAATAAAATAGGAGCGAATGTAGAAAATTCGCTAAATGATCGTCGTGTAGATTGAGGTCCAGCTGTCATGTTCCACCAATCACAGGCCAGCAGCTTGTCTCTCATTGGTGGAACATGACAGCTGGACCTCATTTTACACGACGCGGCGCCCCCCATTACTCTGTGAAATTGCTAATGTTTGCAGTTCTCGTAATAAGCTAGAATTTATTTCGACTTTATTGCACAATACATAACTGTTATTTTGTAATATAACGAAGAAAGTACTTATTACCTTACGGCATTCAGTGACATACTGGGACTGTTCCGTATTATAATAAGAAAGATTATTTTTGATAAAATTAAATTCTGTTTGTTTTTTTCTTCCATCTTACAATTTCAGTTAAATAACAATTAATTTTTATTTTTTGTGAAGTGTCAACTAATAAGCCTATCTAAATATATTCTTTAATAATAATGAAGTATATTATGTTTATTATTATGTTGTCAATACAAAGTACATAATTGTCACTTTATATTTCGCAGCTTTAAAAAAATAGTGACTTAACTCGCAATGTGTCTATATGAATTTCAACTTTAACGGGACGTCTTACAGTCTTTAATTGAGTAACAGTATAGTTTGATTTATGTCACTTTTTTAAAGCAATGATTTGATGCTGTGTTTTTGTGATAATTTCAGATAGATGCCATTTTTATGCATGTGATAAATAATATAAGAAGATTTTCCAAAAAATATTTTATTTGCTGCTCTTTTGGAATGAAACAACTATAAACGGATTTAACTCGCGTATTTTATTTTATTGGCTGACGTTTCGGAGTCTTTAAAGATTCTATAATTGTAGCACGACTGAGCTGACAATAGTCTTATGATAAAACTCCTTTTTTTAAATGACTTATTTATTATGAATTGGCAAAAATTTAGTGGTCAGATCTCTTGACTACGAAACCGGAGGTTGTGGGTTCGAATCCTGCTATTACCAGTGTGATGAATACGAGCATTCGTACCTATATCTTGGGTATCATATCGCACCCCTAGATCCAAAGGTAGCTAACTCAAAAAGTGTAACTTTTTCGGGAGAGGCGAAATTGTTGTAAGGAATCGGATCCTTTTTTTAGTACCTATGTGTTTAATTAAAATCTTCAGATTTTTGAGCTAGCTCCCTTTAGATCTAGGTGTGCGATATATGTATTTATGTATGTTTATCCGTTCTTAAAGGAGCGATTAAATGCTGTTTATAAAAAAAATGGAGCCCTAGTGAAAAAATATAAATAAGTATCATACTGTATGTGAAGTGCTCTTTTTTCACTAGAATCTCAAAATATATCGCACACCTAGATCTAAAATGAGCTAAGTCAAAAACCTGAAGATTTGAGTTATGCACACCATCGGATCCCTTACATCAAAACCCATTTACCACTAAAACAGATTTCAACAAATCTATACAGAAAACTCATGCGTGCATATGGATAGGTTAACCAGTTTTACGCCTCTCCTGAAAAAGTAACTTTTTTGAGTTAGCTCCCTTTAGATCTAGGTGTGCGATATATTAATAATTTCTGATGCCTTCGCGGTTATTACACATTGGAATGAAACAACTATTAACGGATTTAACTCGCGTATTTTTATTTTATTTTATTAGCTGACGTTTCGGATTCTTTACAGTTTCCATAATCGTAGCACGACTGAGCTGACAATAGTAGTAAAATAAAATAAAAATACGCGAGTTAAATCCGTTAATAGTTGTTTCATTCCAATGTGCGATATATTATTATATTTTTTGGAAAATCTTCATAGCTTGTAAATATAATGTGTACACTATATACGTTCGTTCACAAATCGCAATAATATATTTTGTTTGTATTGGTGTAGTGTTTTTGTATTCATTATAATAGGGGTGACGACTGGGTAAAGAAAAACGAATTTCTATTTAGTCTGTCAGCTATATTATTAAAAAATATTGTACACGTAGTTTCTCTTTTCTCAAACAAACAAACCGTTACAAAGATAAGTGCTTCTAAAGTTCGCGAGTGGGGGCTCGTGACGTCAAATTATGGTACCTACCTACATAACGACGTTACGCTTGTCATTGACATTTATTGTTTGAGAAAAGAAAAGTACGTGTTCAATATTAATTATTGTTGATCTAACTGGTTTATGGATAATAAAAACAGTCGTCTTTAGTTAGTACTGGACCAAATAAAGTACTAAGTTGCTGTTGTTTTTTTTTCAAAACCGTGTTTTATTATAGTTAGGTAATATATTCTTAAGAGGAAAATAAATATCTTAAACCGTAATAATTTCTGGATTCTTTTAGTTACATATTGGAATAAAAAAACTATGAATTTAACTCGCGTATTTTTATTTTATTTGGTGATGTTTCGGATTCTTTACAGTTTTACACTACTTCCATAATCGTAGCACGACTGAGCTGTCAATAGTCTAACCGCTTATTAGACTATTGTCAGCTATGGAAACTGTAAAGAATCCAAAACGTCAGCAACGTCGTCAACGTAAAAATACGCGATTAAAATCGGTTCATAGTTGTTTCATTCCAACATTAATATTTTGTTGATATGAATCAATGATGTTCTTTTGCTTAAAGCGTGGAGAGGACAAAATTATATCAATATTAAAACATAAACAATTCCACCATAAACGATGTGTCTCATCAGGAATCGAGTTCTGCGGAAATTGATTTCTGAGATGGGAAAGTAATTTCTTGTTTGGAAACATACGGGGAGGTATTTTGGATTGATACACTGTATTTTAATAATTTCTGATGCCTTCGCGGTTATTATACATTGGGTTGAAACAACTGTAAACGGATGTAACTCGCGTATTTTTATTTTATTGACTGACGTTTCGGAGCATTTACAAAAATAAAATACGCGAGTTAAATCCATTTTAAGTAGTTTCATTCCAACACTGTACTTTACTATAAAAGAAATAATATTTATAATGATATTTTTGTACAAAGACAAGAGTAGAAAAATCTTAGACCCCCAGTGGGATTCGAACCCACGCTTATGCCTTTACTAGCGGCAGCGTGCTAACCATTACACTATGGGAATCGACTAATTGAAACAAAAATATTAATCGAATTTCGATTGATAGATTGTAGTTAATATAGAAATAATATTTACTTAGCTATGTGAGTATTTAAATATATATGTTTTATTAGTGTTGCCGTATAAGGCAATACTAATTTAAAAAATAAAATCCGCGTCGTGTAGATTGAGGTCCTCATACGGGAAGATATTTAGAATCGATACACTGTATTTTATTAAAAAAAGGTGCGAAAATATCAATAGTTTACATCAATAAAAGAAATATAATTTTACTCAGCTAAGTATTTAAGTATAACATTTATGAAATAGTGACAATGGGTGTTATTCAAAATCCACGTCGTGTAGAATGAGGTCCAGCCGTTATGTTTCACCAATCACAGGCCAGTATCCTGCCTTTCATTTGTAGAACATGACAGCTGGACCTCTTTCTACCTCTTTCTCTTTCTACTTTTTTTGATGTTTATGTGTGTTTATCCGCTTATTATTAGGTACCTTCCTACCTAGTTTTGTTTAGATCGAAACTAGATCAATTGATGTGGTCACTGGTAGATCCGGAAAACTTAGCAGGTACCTACTTCATATTTTTTTCGTAGAAAATATTTTTCTAATAGGTATCTAAATCTCCGAAAAACTTGAATTTTCTTTTATACAAACCTTGTCCCTTCTTTTATACAATACTTAACTCGATCGGAAGTTATGCGCGTGCATATTTATTTTTATTTTTATTTATAGATACAGTCAGTTGTGTTCAAGGAAGCGACAGTATCGCCCAAAACTCTTCTCCTTGCATTCAAAATGAGAAACCGTCCACTCCACTTACATTAGTAGTACTACATTATGACAGAGTGGCCGGGACATGGCCATTTATCACTGGCCTAGGGGACAAATAGGCCCAAAGGCTGCCCTCAATGGCCCAAGATGGCTCCTGGCTAATGAGAGGCGATCATTCAAGGAAATTCCCGGATAAATGTTGACAAATACATAAAGGAAGCTTTCTGAATGACGTATTGGGGAGATTTTTGATGAGTAAACACGTTTTGTTGGTGGATTATGAGTGTGGTTGCTTGTATTTAGACAAGATTGATGTTTACCTACCTACAGTATGACTAAAAAATGAGTAAGTACCTATTTAAAATGATTAAACTCGAGGTAGTTATATTATGTACAAAAAAAGAGTGACGCGGTTCCGAAAATATTTGATTTGATACTGGTTTGTGTAACTAAAAACGACTTTGGAATGAAACAAGTTTAACGGATTTAACTCACGTATTTTATTTTTATTGGTTGACGTTTCGGAGCCTTTACAGATTCCATAATCGTGCTTTAGGATTAAACTATCATCAGGCTCCGAGTGCGAGTTAAATCCGTTAAAGTTGTTTCATTCCAATGTAGGTATAATAACCGCGAAGGTATCAGAAATTATTGTAAAAACGACTTTCTTTTAGAGATAGGTAAGTAAGGTAGTCAATGGAATGAAACGGGTTTAACTCACATATTTTAATTTATTGGCTAATGTTTCGAAACCGAAAGTCTAACGCTTGAGTCAGGGGTGACTGGGATCTCACTATAATATCAAAATGGCGCCGAGTCGTGACTTTTTCTACAAATTATAACCGGCCAGCATTATTGTTCTTGACGTTGTCTAAATATTTTAATTCTATGCTAACCTCTTTTAGATATTAATCTAATGTACTTACCTACTATACGAATAATGTGACCAGAATAATGTGATTCTTAATCTTAAAAAAATACATTTTAACGTAGATTCACTGACTACGATTAACTGGAGCTTGAATATTCTGTCGACATCTTCTG
Source organism: Polylopha cassiicola (assembly GCA_038024825.1). NCBI lineage: Eukaryota > Metazoa > Arthropoda > Insecta > Lepidoptera > Tortricidae > Polylopha > Polylopha cassiicola. The sequence goes on along the minus strand of CP149053.1, from coordinate 1,586,957 downwards.
CAAATACGTAGGCTGAAGGAAAAAATATTTAATACATTTTTGGTCACACGGTAGATTACACACGAAGGGGAAATTTAATTTACTCCTTTAACATACAGTCAAGTGATCACGTGTCGTTATTAAAATAGTGACACAATGCGAAATATTTTATTAATAAGATTCTAAGCCGGCACGTTTAATTTAGAATGAATGTTTTATATCTTTAGACAAAAAAAGTTTTACTTCGTGGTGACACATTTAGAATTGTGCCACTATTGTATTAATGTGTCAGAACTCTAAACGTGACGGTATTAATTTAGTGTTGAAGTAGACAGAAAATTGATAATGTCACAGTTATTTAGATTAGGTACATTTTTTCTATCAAAATTAAAGTCAGGACTTTAAAAGTAAATTGTTAGGTATTTTTAAACTATGTGTCATACCTATATAAAATATAACAAATATATAATTGTACTGAAATACCTACCTACCTATATTAAACTCCATTACTTATTACTTAAAAATAGGAATAAAAATATATCACCGATACCAATTCCTTAGTCTAAAAGCCTAACAAACCTACTAGTCTATAAAAACGATTCAACATCGCATATCAAAAAAAAACTGAAAAAGGTTAAATTAAACATAAAAAACGAAAAAAATATTTACTTACTTTCACAAGCATTCTAAAGCACAAACAGCCAACATGCAAAACCTTTTTTGTTGGAATAAAGTAATAGGAGATTCTCTATGGCAAATTATTGCTACGCATAGAGCTAAATGTAATATAGAAGAGAGAAAACATTTTACACTCCAAGTAGGTAGCTATACCTAATTATTATACGCAAAAGTGTTTTTATAGTTGAAATGGCCTAATTCTAATGTCGTTTTACTATAAAAGTTCTAAATTAACAAGATACTTGCTACAAGATTATTTTCATACTACTGTAAGTCTAAAATTAGGTACTGTTAATAATAAATGTTAATTTCTCTAGATTACCAGAAAAATTGAGACATGCTGAAAAAAACAATCTTCAAAAAGGTTACGTAAAATTTTGACGTCACAAAAAATATGCTGGTTCATATTTTGATTATATTCTGCTCATAGTTGGATTAGACTAGTGTAAGGCCATAATATATTATTATCTAAATTCTAAATCTACGCTGTACGTATTATTATAATTGTGAGTGACGCCGTGTCTAAATAATTCTAAATCTATGCTACACGTATGGCGATGCATTTGAGTGTGGCCGTATCTAAATAATTCTAAATCTATGCTGTAAGTATTATTAGTGTGTGTGACGCTGTGTCTAAATAATTCTAAATCTATGCTACACGTATTTCGATGTATTATTGTAAGTGACGCCGTGTCTAAATAATTTTAAATCTATGCTATACGTATAGCAGTGCTTATGTGTGAGTGAGGCCATAATATCTAAAAAATCTAAATCTATGTTACGATGACATAAAATATTTTCCATGCAAATCAGAGATTCTACTCATAACTCGCGATAAGGCTGGCTCGTAAAAGCGTTATAAAACAGCCCCAGTGCGCATTACGAGAAAAACACCGTATCTTGAATTGTAAGTGTTTTCAGAAGTTCGTAATAGTTGAGGTGACACCATAAAAAATACGCGTCGACTTGAGAACCTCCTCCGTTTTTCGTCTGTTGAAAACTTAGTAATTTCTGATGTCTTCGCGGTTATTACATATTGGAATTCAACAACTACCTACCTATTAATATTTTTTTTTAGCGTTAGACTATTGTCAGCTCAGTCGTGGTACGTTTATGAAAAACTAAAGAATCCGAAACGTCAGCCAATAAAATAAAATACGCGAGTTAAATCCGTCTATAGTTATGGAATGAATAACCGCAAAGGCATCAGAAATTATTATTCCGTCTATATAGTTGTTTCATTCCAAAATACGTACATGTGACGTTAACGTTAAACGAGACGACTGTCAACATACGTCACAAACGTTCGCGGATGTCGAATCCCACATACATTTTGGTCGTTTCGTTGAACGTTGGCACATTCTGCCGTCCACTTACTAAAGAGCCGTTAACCCTCAAAACGTCAATTTTGACTTTTTGATGGTACGTTATATAGTTTTCAATTCTCTATCTTTTGGTTTAAGAATCGTATTCCTACGGCAAATAGTTTTAAAGATAATGAGCAGTACAGTGGCCGTTAAGTGGCAGATTTTCTGGTGGTTCCTACACTAAAGAGCGTCAAACCCACATTGCTTAGCTTAAATGTACGTTAAACCACCATAACTGCTAAAATTTAAGGAATTAATTATTTTTTTGTGATCTTGTGCTTACCTAAAAAGTCGTTATCCCATTATCCTAAGCTAGAGAGACGCAAAACTCCTTTAACTTCGTTATAGCTAAGCAAGCCACTACGGTTATTATTAAAATTGCTATACTAAAAAGCGGTCTTATAGAAAAACTCCGCTAAAGAGCAGTAATAGTCCTTTAACGCTATTTTAGTTAAGTATAGATGAAATTATTTTGTATATTATACAGAGCTAAAGAGCAGTAAAACCTCATTCCTTAACTAAACGGCAGTTTTTCGACGCTCGCACCGCGTACATTTTGAGGGAGGGGATAGATCGGGAGGACACCCTACCAATTATTATAGTTTATTTACTCCTCCAGGAGAGCTTGTTGACGGCGGACGCATACATTTTGATTATTGCTTAATTATTAGATTTAAAAGAAGTTTTAATTTAGGTTTAATAACTAAAATATAACTGCCCCGACTGGAATTGCAGCATTTAACGTAAACGGATAAACTATTCACAGATTATTACAACTGCCCGTAGAACATTAACAAACTTCTAAATACAACCCGCTTTCAGACGAACTACTTCAAATTTTAAGGACAGACTTAAAAACTGTCGAATTATTTATTACTAGCGGCCCGTCCCGGCGTCGCTCGGATCCCTTTTTTTTATAGCCTATTTTTTTTCTACACCTTCGGTTACATTGTTCAAATTTTACCAAGGATCCCTATTTTTTTTTCAAAATGAAATGTAGCCTATGTCAAATTGTAAGAATGTAGTCTTCTATTGGTAAAAGAATTTTTTAAATCGGCCCAGCACTTTTTAAGCCTATTCATTACAAACATACAAAAATAGGTACAAATCTTTCCTCTTTATAATACATAGGTATTATATATTATTAGTGTAGATAGATGAAAAGTCTATGATATCTAATGTAACTCTAGCTTACATAAATCTTCGTTTATGCGAAGCGTTTGATACTTCTGATGTAGAAGGTTTGGGAAAAGAAATAAGTATTTTAGTGTTTGGGGATCTTTTGCGACTTCCACCCGTAAGAGTAAAGTCGCCATTTGAAAAACCAACCCCTTCAGAAATTAATAAACATATAGGCACCTTAAGTATTCCATACTTATAGACTAAACTTTATAGTTACAACGAATTCACGTTGAACATGAGACAGCTGGATGATTTTACGTTTGTAAAAATGTTAAAAAGAATCGGAGTAGGAGTGACAACTCAATCAGACAAGACAAGACCGATTGATACTTCTGCTTTCGCATTCCAATGAAGGAAGGTTAATGGAAATAGCACAATGTTTGAGGGACTCGCCAAAAAATACTGTTTGCTTACTACCGACTAGAAATATGTATAATGTATATGCAGTTAAATAATGCTATGTTAAAAGCGATTCCGAACCCCGAGATAAAGTTAGCTGCTAAAGATTCCTTGGATTGTTCAAAATGTATAAAATCGAAAGCCCCGGTGTGCTTACAAAAATATAAAGATGACGCGTCGATGACTGCTGGACTGGAAGAAACTATAATCATTAAAGAGGGAGTAAAGTAATGCTTAGCAGAAAAATTGTTGTTATTTTAGGTTTAGTGGGTCGATAGGCGTTGTACAAAAAGTGACCTGGGACCCAAACAAAGCCTAAACAATTGATGGGAAAATTCGCTAATAATTGTATTCACAAATTATAGCCTATTGAGTCAAAATTTGAGATCATACCCCTGCAAAACGTGCACATAGAACAATTCCCAATCTGTGTGGCGTATGCCCTAACAATTACAAGAGCCAAGGTCTTAAATATGGCATATGAGCACCTCCATATTCTCTTGTGGCCAGGCCTACGTGGCGCTTTCACGAGTAACCGATCTTCATGCGGTGCACCTCATAAATGTTCACTTCAAGAGTATAAAAGCTCTAGCTTCAGTGATCACCGAATACAACAGGCCTAAGCGTAAATAACGCGCTTATATTTCAGAAATTAAATCGTCTATTTAAATAAATAATGAACGCGAATGGGCAATAAGAAAAAATGTTGCTGAACAAGAATCAGAACCTAATAAAAAGAAAAGAAAGATTTGTAATAATAAAAAAATACTCCTAAAAAGAAAAAAACGATTATTCCCACGATTCTACAAAAAGAAGTGAAATCCCACCAAAAATATTGTGTAAAAAACTAGCCAAGTCTCGAAGAAGAACATTCTTTATACGTTAGTGGGTACAAGTCAATTTTGTTTACACGTAATTGTTGTTGTAACCTATGTTTGTTAAGCGATAAAAGCCCATATTGGTATTGGTAATTGGAAGCTAGTGTCTCGTTTTCGATCAACGGCCAAGTCACATAACATTAACTATGATAATAAACAAATCGCAGTAAGGAACCTTAGACTTCGCACGAATTTGTCTAGATTTCTTTACTTTTTAGAAATAAACAAGCAGCTTCTTCGAGACTTAGCTAGTTTTTTACAGAATGTCTTTGGTGGGATAAAGTCTATTAGCTCAGTTAACAGGCAAGTTGACCTAATTTTTTTTATTTCTTTATTTTTTATTTGGATTTTGATTTTATTCAATAAATATATTCATATAAATTTGTTATTACGAATTTCGACTTTAATATATCACATTTGACCTTATGATTGCTTTACTAAAAAGAAGTTATCCCCGAGCGACGTATGTTTAACTGCCCTTTAGTTAAGTATCACACTATAATCTGTTAGGAATAATTCAATTTTGTTGACACTTCCTTCACTTAATTTACGTTAAGGTCCCATAGCCGCTCCTTGAGCTGTAGCAGTGAGTGAAATTTGTTTCTGTTACTTGACTATACAGCAGTTAAGTCACCTAGCCGCCGTATAGCTAAGCATTTCTGAATAACTTCCACATACATGTACTACATTCAACATTTAAAAGAAATTACATCACTAAAGGGCCGCTAAGCCTCGCTAAGGTATGGTTAACTGCCGTTTAGTGCTGTAACTGAAGACAAAAGACAGTCCATGTCCTTGGCTAAAAAGGAAAAATGATAAAAAAAAAATGAAATAATGCACTTTTAGTATCGCGTACCACTTTAAATAGTTCTCAGAATTAAATGAAAATTATGTAGACAAAAATCGTTTTTCTATGTGTAATAGTTTTGTAGAGACAACGAATTCCACGTTTTTTGGCTTTTTCTCGAAATTCACATTTTGGGCTTAACGGCTCTTTAGTAAGTGGACGGCAGCATTGTCTAGGGCCCAAGTTCTTTGCCCTGCGATTGAATCGGTCCTGCGACTGTACACGACACAAAAACGACAAAAAGTCGCCATCCAGCAGGCGCGTGCAGTGAGAGTCGCGTATGTGCGTCAAGGTAGGCACTCCACACATTTAATAGCGTGCCTACATGGAATGCACGCCCTTGCCATCCAGTCGTTGTCCTTCACTAGGGTAAGTAAATAGCTCTCATAAAGTAACATGAAAATGGAAGATAAATTCCGACCACTTGTCCGTTTTTGTTACTTAAGATGATCGAATGTCGCATCAATCAAAATGGCTGTAGATGGGACAAAATGAGCTGCGTTACTGTAATATTTTTTATAGTACTGTCGCCTAAGGACACGGAAATTATCAAAAAACATATTATTATGTAAGTATTTGTAAAGGACTTTACGTTATGAAAAAAACATTCTTAAGTACATTGTTTAATTTGACCTTTAAACAAACTACTGAACCGATTTTCATCAAACAGCTAAGAACACTCCCGACATAGTCACCTTTCAAACAAAAAAAAAAATCAGAATCAATCGGTTCATGCGTTAGGGATACCATGATGCTACAGACAGAAACACAAACATACTCACAGAGAGAGAGAGAGAGAGAGAGAGAGAGAGAGAGAGAGAGAGACAGACAGACAGACACGTCAAACTTATAACACCCCGTCGTTTTAGCGTCGGGGGATAAAAATAAACTTGATGAACTAAAGGCTAATTTATTAGTGAGTTATGTTAAGCACCTCGACTATAATAAATGGTTTACTTACCTGATATACTTTACCTATTTACTATCGTCAGCTCAGTTGTCCTACGAATATGGGAATTGAAAAGTTTTCGAAGATTCAGCAAATTAAATAAACAACTCGAGTTAAATCCGTTATTATAATGTTTAATTCCAATGTGTAATAATCGAAAGCATCAGACTATTACACATTTCTTTCAAAGTAGGTAATATAATAAGATGTTTGAGTTAAATATAATATTGGTCGACTAGACATAGACATAGGTAGTTCTTGTTAGTTTCGGTATACGATAAGATACGGTTTTCGTGTATCTGTCAGATAGATAGTAATTATAATTTCCTACGAAAACCATCTTTAATAAGTTAGTAGTCTACATATTATTCCGTGAAATACACCACTGACGTCAGTACTATTATATTTATAATTTCTAGAAAGCTGGATAATAATATGAAAAGATTTATATGTTTCTTTCAATAATGCATTAGATGTAGGTTATGTTTACAATTTCCAAGTAGTTTATATTAATTCTAAAGGACGGTCGCGGAGCACAGCTAAAAACGGACGTTGCCCTTTTTCTATTTGTCTCTGTCGCACGCGCGTAGTAATAGTGCCCTCACGGTCCCACAGTAACCTTGAAAGTTTGCTTGGGACAAATAGAAAAAGGGCAACGTCCGTTTTTCGCTGCGCTCGGCGACCGTCCTTTAAGACGTACCTATATAGATATTGAAGATTGATGTATGAAAAAATCACTTATACCTAATCAGGACCCTTATAATAATAAATGGTAAAACCCTCTTTAAGTCGATCCCCCGAGTAAATAAAATTCTGTAATGAATAAGATATTCCGATGAAAATTTAGCTTTAAGTGGCTGGATGATATCGGAAGGGCTTTAGGTATTCAATCATACATTTTTCATACACTCCTATCTTTTAGAACGTACTTACATACTTACAGTTTTTTGATGTACCTACCTACATATTATTATTACATTCTGTAATAAGTTTTGGATTCTAACGTATTCTATATATTATTGGAATGAAACAACTGTTAACGGATTTAACTCGCGTATTTTTATTTTATTTTATTAGCTGACGTTTCGGATTCTTTACAGTTTCCATAATCGTAGCACGACTGAGCTGACAATAGTCTAACGCTAGAGTGATTTATACAGTTATGCAAACTACCTTATATTTAAATTACAAATTTTGAAAAACTACCCTATTCTGAATTACAGTTGTTTCATTCCAATGTGTAATAGCCGCGAAGGCATCAGAAATTATTGTATTCTATATTATTCTGCGAACGAACTCAAAAAAGTTATTTTCTCAGGAAAGGAGAAATACTGGTGTGTCTACTCTAACTGAAAAAAGTTCTTTTTCAGCGGAGACGAAAAACTGATCAATATATAATTATGTCTACATACACGAAGGAGTTTTCTGTGTAGATTTATGCTTTTAAGATGAAGTTAGATTTAGCTTATTAGCTTAAATCTGTTTTATGAGTAGGTTTTCCTGTAAGGAATTAGATGGTGTGCATAATTCAAATGTTCAGGTTTAAATTTAATTTGTTTATATTCATTGTATTAGATAATGGACAAGAAAGACCCTGTAAAGTTTCCTTAACATGGACTGTAATTGACGACAGGATTCGAACCCGCTTTTCCACTACCTACACCACACACGTTAGTCTACAGATACCTACCACTTATCATATATCATATCATAACTTATCTACGACATGGTACCATTAAAATATTTTTTTGAAAATTAAATCAAATATCTCACATAAATTCTATATACCTACTTAAGCTGCAAAATGCCACCCTTATACAGTACTAGCTTCTGCCCGCGACTTCGTCCGCGTGAAACTCCTTTTTTGCAGTCGGTTAAAAAGTAGCCTATGTCCTTTCTCAGGCTCCAGACTTTCTTTGTACCAAATTTCATTTAAATCGGTCTAGTAGTTTTAGCGTGAAAGCGTAACAGACAGACAGACAGAGTTACTTTCGCATTTATAATATTAGTAGGGATTTGTGCAGCTTATATACAACTTCTATACCGCCTGGATAGTTTTCTTCCAATCAAATCAATAACATAACTTTGTTCAATCGTCGAACAAAATCCCCAAAAGTTCGCACAAAAAGTTAAACGCCATGATTGAAAGTGGTATTTTATCTTTGGGCAATTTATAGCTGAGTCCGCCCAATTGATAGGGTGCTAACCGCCCAAAGGGCCTGATAAGGATTATGGTCTTAGTGAAACGCCGATGGTTTTTCTTGGAAAAACTTTTGGGAGGTAGATAAGAATGTTGCTGTAGTGGTATTTTTTCAGCGCCGTTTATCGCTAGTTTGTTTTTAACGTTAATATTGGTTAATTGAATAGTTTCTGATCTTTTCGTGGTAACACATTGGAATGCAACAAAACTTTGACGTAAACTAAACTAAACTAAGACTTTAGCATAAGGCTATTGTCAGCTCAGTCGTGCTACGATTATGTAATCCGTAAAGGCTCCGAAACGTCAGCCAATGAAATAAAATACGCGAGTTAAATCCGTTAAAGTTGTTTCATCCCAATGTATAATAACCGCAAAGGCATCAGAAATTATTATACCGAATACTTTACAGTTCCCATATTCGTAGCGCGACTGGGCTGACGATGGTTTAACGTTAAAATGATAGTGTCACGTCAGTAAATAAAATATAAATCATTTTCGAATCAGTAGTAAAACAGCAATCAAACCCATTTTAAAAATGATTACAAACTAAAAGTCACAACTTTATTGGGAGCCGCTGGGAGTGTTAAGTTTTAACTTTCCAACCTTATGAATAGCGACTAATAAGCGTTTTTCACCCACTTAACATCAGATGTGACCGGAATAATCATAAAAATTTTAATCATTTTGTGCATATTTTGTCTAATTTTTAAAGTTTTTTAAAGGCGAGTTGGTCTAGATCAGTGGTTCTGAACCATTTTTAGGTTTTTATTTATTTTACCCCTCCCAAAGACGAGCTCGCGCGCTAGTCGGCGCTACGCTGTGCTCAGTCTTGTCACTTTGAAATTCGGCGTTCGAGACAACTACCAGCTGATTGTTAAATTTTTCATGTTCATTTTCATTAGTCAAGTCTTACACCCGCGAGGGTAATTACCCCCAAGTTAAGGACTCAGGGTCTAGACAATTATAGCAAGTTTATTAGTCAGATGCCCTGATTATGAAACCTGAGGTTGCAAGTTCGAATCCTGCTACTGCACATTACAAGCCGAAGTTGTTAGTATGATATGCACGAGCGTTGTGTACGATTTTATGAGTAACTAGCTTCTGCCCGCGACTTCGTCCGCGTGGAACTCCTCCTTTTTTGCAGACGGTTAAAAAGTAGCCGATGTCCTTTCTCAGGCTCCAAACTTTCTGTGTACCAAAATTCATTTAAATCGTCCAGTAGTTTAAGCGTGAAAGCGTAACAGACAGACAGAGTTACTTTCGCATTTATAATATTAGTAGGGATGTATGAGTCTTAGATGTCTAATATGTATTTATGTATGTGTGTCCTTTATCTTATACATACATACAAGCTTTTTGATAGTTTGATACTAGATGATAAGGGGGGCTAGACAAGTGCCCAACGTTCAACGTTAACGTTAAACGTTAGGACCAAAATGTATGGGATTTGACATTTGTGACGTACGTGACAGTCGTTCGCGGATGTCAAATCCCATACATTTTGGTCCTAACGTTTAACGTTAACGTTGAACGTTGGGCACTTGTCTAGGGCCCCAGGTGTAAATTAATTTTATTTTAGTTGTCTGTTTAAAAACCTTTTCTAAAAATATAAAAGTATTTTTCGAAAAAAAGATTTTAAGAAAAAGCTACTGTTTTTTTATGCGACTTCAAAAATGATTATACTTCTTAATGATCGCAACTGAACTTTTCTTATGACTTCTTTCAAAAAAACATTCAAGTAATGTAAAACAAGTAAGTTTTCTTCATTAGTTTAATTAACTTCTTAATTTAAACTTCTTCTGTTTTTCAAGAAAAATTTTTAGAAAAGTAAGCATTAATTAGGAGACAGTAGGTAATTAAGTTAAATATTTCAGGGTAGGTACTTAATTTTTAAATTATTTTTTACCTGATATGTAAATAATCTTGTTTTTTTTTTATCCCACCAGAACGGTATCAAAAGTGGCCTAGATATCAGTTTCCTGGTTCAAACTTCAAAGCTACTCCTCCACCAATTTTGAGCCAAATCGGTTTAGCCGTTTTTGAGTAACTAAGTGTATTTAAAACTACTTTCTTTATAGGTACCTGCTTGTTTTTTTTCCTTGTAGTAAAACGGCACGGACTTCAGCTTTTCCATTAATTTTTAAGCTTATTTTACAAATCCTAAAAAATCATCTTTCATAAAAGTCTAACTCTAAAGTCACTACACTATCAGCTCAGTCGTGCTACTATTATGGAAACTGTAATGTTTCTGAAACGTCAGCCAATAAAGTAAAATACGCGAGTTTAATCCGTTTATAGTTGTTTCATTGTGTAATAACAGGCTAACCGCGAAGACATTAGAAATTATTACCATGATAAATAGTTAATTGAAAAATAACATAACAACTGAATATAATTTCAATAGGAATCAGGTCAAATATATCAAACCATCAGGTATTTCCTTGCCAATTTATTTATACCGAATTCATATTTAAAACATAATCAATACACAGTCCAATTTCAACTCTATTTAAGATATATTAAGGTTCAAAAAGTTGGCGACAATCCGTTTTGCCCTGCAGAGATTTCGTTGAACAAATACGCGAATTCCTTCCAATAAGGAGAGTAAATCGTCTTGAAATCATTATTTAGATTTTTCCCAATTTAACCGTTGGATATTTGAATAAGGGCTTGTACTTTCTGCTGGGCTTTCCATTTTGGACAATTTTGGAAGCTGCTAGCTCGTCACTTGTAAATAATTTCTGATGCCTTCGCGGTTATTATACATTGGAATGAAACAACTATTAAAGGATTTAAATCGCGTATTTTTATTTTATTTGCTGTCGTTTCGGATGCTCTACAGTTTCCATAATCGAAGCACGACTCCACAGCTTCCAATCGTGCTACGATAAAGATAAAGTTGTTTCATTCCATTGTGTAATAACCGCGAAGGCATCAGAAATTATTAAATTTACGCTAGTTAAATCCGTTTAAAGTTATTTCATTCCAAACTATAAACGGATTTAACTCGCGTATTTTGTTTTATTGACTGACATTTGGGAAGTGTTACAGTTTCCATAATCATAGCACGACTGAGCTGACAATAGTCTTACAATATAAGTTTCTGAACATGCATGTTAAATATGGTAGGTATCATTTTTTCAATCTCTTTGGACTGCCGTTGAATTTCACGAGCCCATACTCTAATGTGGATTGATAGCTTTGGGAAAAGACATTATGGGTATAAAGGATAAGTATTTTCTTAGAAAGTTCACCTGTTTGGAAAAAAAAATTCTGTAAGAAGAGAAAGTGCCAACTTTCTGGCCGCTGCGCTAAATGAAATTGCCGCTTTCTGGCTTCGTCGAACAGAAAAATAGTATACTGACCTCGGCCAGTAAAATAAAAAAGCCTCAGATCACATTTTTGTCAACCTCGGCTTCGCCTCGGACGACAATTACGTGTGATCTGAGACATTTTTTATTTTACTGGCCTTAGTGCGTAATGTACTATTAACGGCCTGTTTTGTTTCGGGTTTAAGTTAGTAGATAATTATAGCTCTATAACACATGGGTGTAATACTAATACTAATTATTATTATCAATGTTTCACAACTGTAATAATATTATGCATGTATTATACATAGTGAACCTTCCTCTTGAATCACTCTATCTATTAAAAAAAACGGGATCAAAATCCGTTGCGTAATTGTAAAGATCTAGGCATACATAGGGACAGACAGACAAAAAATTAATTATTTCAATTTGCGAGTTATTTGTTCCTGAAGTAAGTATGTTACGAAGAAGATTTTTTTCTCTAATTTGTATGCGACCAAAGAGCCGACTCTAGAGGACGCGAGTTCGAATCCTGATCCAGAAATTCAAGGTTTCCCTTTGATCTCTACTACATATTCAGCAGTTATTGTTCCCCGAAATTCACCAGTTAATGTGCTGACATCCCTTCTACCCTCGTCCAGGATGCAACAGGAATACAAATGAATGTGAAATATATTATATATGTTGCGAATCTTTAACTGGGGCGTTTATCGGGTTAAGATATCCTAGAGAGATATGGAGATATCTCCATAACACCTGGGGGCCTAGACAAGGCGCCAACGTTCAACGTTAACATTGAACGTTAGCACCAAAATGTATGATTAGATTAGATTAGATTTATTTATTTCTCATTATTACATACATTATAATTACACATTTTATGTCACATGCACTCATAGTGAGATCGTCAAAATTTTACATTATAAGATAAACAAACAGAACGAATAAAAGTAAAACTATTTTAGAATTTTACAAATGTCATTATGATAATTTTTCTCTTTAGTCGTCAAGCAAATAAATAAACTTCAGGACTAACCAACTTGGCACCTATGTCACTTTTTTTTTAACTTGGCTCTAATATACACTTGTGTTTTATATATGTCTGTGTTTATGGTATTAAGATGGTCAATAGAGCTGTATTAGGTCTTAAGTTTTAAATATAGAAATATTATAAATAATAAATAAGTTGTTTTTGTAAGTTTAGTTGTTCAAATGGTCCTTCGAGGCAAAAGACATTAGCAATTTACAATAACTGGCGTACTTATTCGTACTGTTCCAAATTGAGAAAGTGCTTCAAAAGCGCACAAATATATTATTATCTAAACCAGAACAAAACATATTATTATTCTCATAACAAATCTCCAAGCAACAACAGAAGGTTGTCTATTCATTACAAATAATACGACCTCCAGGGAATTCATATATTTAAGTAGCAATATTAAAACGTAAAAAGGTAATCTCGAATTTTCCTCCAGAACAATCTTTTAGCGGAAATTGTATCGTAAATATTTCATAAGCGACTGCTCATTCGGATTCCAGTGGACGACTTTACGCATTTGTTCTAGCCCGATGCCGATACAAAAGGAAATTATACAGAAAATCAACAAGATTGTACCGAATATCGAGGAAAAAAAAATATAAAAAATATCTCGCAATAACACTCGTTAGGAACATTACGAACCACCTCAATTGTAATAAAAATGTAAGCACTTCCGTAAACATCATCATGGAAAAAAATCCAAAGAAGGGCTACCATTTTAACTGATTCAGATCTGTAGGTTTAAAGAGAAAAGGCACGTGTACATGCCACTATAAACCTTATGTCATATACGCAAGGTTAGGTTTGCTTAAATGGTGAAATGTGACTTTATTTTCAATGTAGCGCAATTCCTAGCAATCTCAGATCAAAACGGCAGGAGATCCAATGGTTTAATGCGAAAAATGTGGATTTTATAGCTCAGGTTAAAAGGCGGGCCTTTTCAGACTTTAAGGTAAAAAAGTTTTACACTTTTGTCTTTACCGAAAAGATTAATCCCTACTAATATTATAAATGCGAAAGTAACTCTGTCTGTCTGTCTGTTACGCTTTCACGCTAAAACTACTGGACCGATTTAAATGAAATTTGGTACAAAGAAGGTCTGGAACCTGAGAAGCATCACATGTAATTAATTGACAAAAATGTGATCTGAGGCTTTTTTTTACTGGCCGAGGTCAGTATACTATTTTTCTGTTCGACGAAGCCAGAAAGCGGCAATGTCATTTAGCGCAGCGGCCACAAAGTTGGCGCTTTCTGGCCGGAGAACAGAAAAGTTAGTTGCATTTTAATTTTGGTCTCGTAAAAAACTAAAAACAACGCACATCGGAACACCAAAACTGCATAACAAAACCTGCAACTTTTTGATTTGTCTGTTTCCGAGCCACGGATACGCTCGCGGCCGGAATATTAATGAATCGGTTACAGTAAGCTTGGATACACGAAAAAATATAGAAAAAATGCAATTTCACGTGGACACAGTTCCGTATGTTACTTACTAATATTATAAATGGGAATGTAACGCTGTCTAGCTTGACGCTAAAACTACAGACCGATTTAAATTAAAATTATTGCATATACTCGTAAATCTCTATTAATATTATAAATGCGAAAGTGACTCTGTCTGTGTGTCCGTTACGCTTTTACGCTAAAACTACTGGATTTAAATGAAATTTGGTACAAAGAAAGTCTGGAGCCTGAGAAAGGACATAGGCTACTTCTTAACCGACTGTAAAAAAGGAACAGTTCCACGCGGACGAAGTCGCGGGCAGAAACTATAGGCTATAAAAAAAGGGATCCGGGCGAAGCCGGGGCGGGCCGCTAGTATTTTATAATAGACATAGATATAGACATAGGCTACTTTTTTCATTACTAATTCCACGCTGACAGAATCGCGGACAAAAGCTAGGCACACATGCACAAACTCACACACTCACGCACACACGCACACACGCACACACATAAAGATACGTCACTTGTGACATATCGTCTTTGAGTCATTTATGACGTAGGTATTAGATTAATAAGACACAATTCACCCCCTAAGGGCGTACTTTAGGGGTTGAATTGTAGTAAAACTACCGTTTTTTTTTCGAAGGGACTCTTAGAGCAGTCACTATAGTACAAGCGGAGAATTTAAAATAAATTAGCTGTGAAAGTGACCAAATTAATAATACAAATTTTACGGAACCATAAAAATACATAAAAAGGCAAAAAGGAAAATTTCAATCGCTTTTTTTTACACGTAGGTATCGCTGATTCTAATGCATATTCATTTTTTTTCTAAACTGTCAGCGCTTAATATCTGTCGACATATATATGACATTCATTTTAAATTAATACCTTTTTTTATTCAATAAAAAAATGCTTGAGAAATATATAACAAGCTGGCTTTATTTAGCTGCACAAGCTATGATGAATTGTCGAGTCGACATCTCGTCATGTCCATATCGTCTTATTCTCGCGATGATCTGTCAAAAATCAACGTTGTCGACAACGAGAAATCTTGTCATGTCGATGTCGTCTCTTATTGCTACATGTCGATAACAAAATAATATCGTAACGATGAACCTTTTGCTTGTCGACAGTTCATAATAGGCTCGCTGATACATATTTATATATCACTGGTGGGAAGCTACGTTCACCCTGAGTAACATAGGCATTAGAATATTTGGAAAAAAAATAAGGATCCGTGCGAAGCCGGGGCGAACCATTAGTATTAAAAACTTTTCATTATCTTGATGGACTAACAAAATAAACAATCTAAGTACTAGGTTAGATTGTTTATTCTTTTTTATTCAAGAATCAGGCAAAATATCAATTCGTAATAACATTGATAATAATATTATTATAATAGCCACGAAAACTGAAATGTTGAATAAATATCTTATTTCCAATAACAAAACAAAAAAAAAATAACACCGTATTAACTACGTTAAGAACGAGGAAAATAATATGTAATACGAATCCAGAGAGTCGGGTATCAAGGAAGAAAATTGAAAATGTCTTCATAAGGCATCCTGTATAGAACAGTAAAAGTTTTCACTTACCAATAAATATAGTACGCATATTCTATAGAAGACCTATTAAAACCTTTCATTGTTAGAATAGGGATAACGACATGGTAAACAAACGAAAAATTCATTATTTATTCTCTCAATCGAAATATAAATGACAAATGCACTTCAGCAGTGCGTGAGTGGAGGCTCGTGACGTCATGGTATGGTATAAATTGTACTATAACTTGACGTCACAACTCCCGAACTTTAGAAGAATGTATCTTTATCATTATCATTATCATTGAGAAAAGAAACACGTGTGTACATGCATACGCACCAGTAAAGTAAAAAATGTCTCAGGTCACAATATGTAATTGTCGTCCGAG
The DNA here is from genome assembly GCA_038024825.1 of Polylopha cassiicola. Lineage (NCBI taxonomy): Eukaryota > Metazoa > Arthropoda > Insecta > Lepidoptera > Tortricidae > Polylopha > Polylopha cassiicola. The sequence continues at coordinate 1,570,749 of CP149053.1, read as the reverse complement.
GCGAAGCCGAGGTTGACAAAAATGTGATCTGAGGCTTTTTTATTTTACTGGCCGAGGTCAGTATACTATTTTTCTGTTCGACGATGCCAGAAAGCGGCAACTTCATTTAGCGCAGCGGCCCGAAAGCTTTCTGGCCGGATGACAGAAAATATAATTTTCAATAATCTAACTGACGAAATGGAATTTCGTTTTTAGTAGGTAAAAAAAATAACGTCAAATTTTGAATGTTTTTATAGGCGTTATCTCTAACAGGAAGACGAAACGCAAACAAACCATCTAACTTCTTTTTAATTAGATATCTTTTAAAGTTGTTTACGTTTATTTCTTTTTCCTTGCGTTCTCACCTTTTTGCTTTTTTTTTAAAATTTCCCTTTAAAAGGTGGTGTAATGAGAAAAGTTTAAATACCGACTTGGAGACGCTAAGTCCGACTGTACCTTCTGGAGTTGTTATGAATCTTCCTCAGGTGCTAAAAGCTTTTAATTAGAACTAGATTATTAACGTCTGATGCCTTCGCGGTTATTCCATATGTAAACGTAAGGCAATAAAATAAAATTGGTGAGTTAAATCCGTTTATAATTGGAATTAAACTTTTAACGGATTTAAATCGCGTATTTTATTTTATTGGCTGACGTTTCGGAGCCTTTACAGATTCCATACATAATCGTAGCATAAGACTATTGTAAAATACGCGAGTTAAATCCATTAAAGATGCCTTCGCGGTTTATTACTTATTGGAATGAAACAACTATTAAATTAACGGATTTAACTTACGCATTTTTATTTTATTTTATTTGCTGACGTTACGGATTCTTTACAGTTTTCATAGTCGTAGCACGACTGAGCTGACAATAGTCTAACGCTAAAATGTTTTATACAGTTATGCAAACCTTATATCTAAATTACAAAATTGCAAATAAAATAAAAATATGCGACATAAATCCGTTAATTCCTAGTTGTTTCATTCCAAAGTTTAATATAATTATTATAACTGGCAACCCTAGGAGTCAATAGTCAATGGTTCAACGTTCACTTCCGTGTGTGAACTACCTTAATTCTATTTCAGAGACTGGTTGTACGTGGCTAACCTTTTGTTTAAAATTCTCACTTATTCATGTTATTAATGTTTTTTTTTTTCTATACTATTCTATATAAGACTATATATCGCACACCTAGATCTAATGGGAGCTAACTCAAAAATCTGAAGATTTAAATTGAACACACGCTAAAAAAAAGGATCCGATTCCTTACAACAATTTCGCCTCTCCCGAAAAAGTTATTTTTTTTGAGTTAGCTCCCTTTAGATCAAGGGGTGCGATATATAAAAGAAAGTTGTGTTAGTTACTCCGTTTATAACTCAAGAATGGCTGAACCGATTTGGCTGAAAATTGGCGGGGAGGTAGCTCAGAACCAGGAAAAGGACATAGGATACTTAAATCGATTCTTTGCCGGGCGGGACCGCTAGTAATATAATAAAGAGGAAAGGTTTGTTTGTTTGGATTGAATAGGCTATAAAACAGCTAGACCGATTGAAAAATTATTTCACTGTTGGGAAGCTACGTTCACCCTGAGTGACATAGGCTATAGAATATTATGAAAAAATTAGAGATCCGTGCGAAGCCAGGACGAACCACTCGTGTTTAATTATTTCTGATGCCTTCGCGGTTATTACATTTTGGAATTAACAAATATAACAAATGAGCAAATATATAGTAATTATTTAAATATATTATGTAGGTATGTGATGATATTTGATACTGATAATTAATAAATTATCCTCTTAATATTTATTTACTTGGTATATTTCATTGTAACACCTACTAAATTTATTTCCATGTGTAATGAGGATAATAAGCGTAATACTATAATTAACTTCATTTAATTATTAAACATGTATTAGGAAAATTTATTATTAGGTAATCATTATTTTCCTTGACACATTATTTATTGCGTTGTACCTAGTTAGAAATAATTAAATTATGTTTTAGTGAATATAATAATATATTGAAATTGTATTTTAGATTTTCCCCGCACTTAGTAGAAAAAAATAGGTATTTAACCCCTTGTCTAAGGGATAGCTTTTCGAAAATAATATATTATTATATAAGTAACGTAATATATATATATAAGTATCCCAATACATATTTAGGTACAAATATACTTATTGAAAAAATTCTAATGCCTTCGCGGTTATTACACATTGGAATAAAACAACTAATAACGTCTTTAACTAGATTTAATTTATTGGCTAACGCATCGAAAACTTGACAGCTCCCATATTCGTTGACTGAGTTTACGATAGTCTAACGCTGAAGTCAAATGTCCGTTTATAGTTGTTTCATTACAAATAATACTAAACTTCAGTTAAAGCCAATATTTAAGTAATAGTTAAAGGTACAATTGACTACCAGTAATTGACTTTAGGAGTTAGCGATGTGCCGCTACCAAGTTAGTACTTCTAGGTATCTAGTTAGGTTACAATTGCAGTTTTAATTATATATTTAGTATGAAAGTATCTTCGTTGTCGCTATTTGACCCTATGTATGCTCAAATCTTTAAAACTACCCAACGGATTTTGAAGGGGATTTTTTTCGAGGTGAAGAAGGTTTTAATGAACCCGTGTGAAGCCGGGACAAGTCGCTAGTCTATAAATAAAATTGCAACCTGAAAAAAACCATGCAGTATTGGAATGAAACGAATGTAACGCGTATTTTGTTCTAATTTCTGACGTTCCGAAAGCTGTACAGTTCTAATATATTTGTAGCATCACTGAGCCGACGATAGCCTAACGCTAACGCTAAAGTAAACGCTTAAGTGAGTTTAGCGTTAGACCATCGTCAGCTTAGTTGTTATAGACTAAGTCTGTTATAGTTGTTTCATTCCAATGTATTATTGTATTTATTTAACAGTAGTTAAAAAAAAATATAAAGTAAGTACACATTTGAATGAAACACCTATTAACGGATTTAATTCGCGTATTTTTATTTTATTTTATTGGCTGACGTTTAGGATTCTTTACAGCTTCCATAATCATTAGTTGTTTCATTCCAATGTGTAATAACCGCGAAGGCATCAGAAAGAATTAAGTAAGTACACAATTAAAAAGAAAGCTATAAAAAATATTTGGAGAAATAGCAACAAACAACGAAACAAATAAATATCAGTAGGTAATTAAAACACCCATTAATTATTCCGCATAAACAACTAGGAAAAAAAAATATTTTTCCTGTTATGACGGCATTGTCTTACACTGGTTCAACAAATACCTTTATTTCTGTAAACACACTAGAACAATCAGGTTCATTCCCTCAAACATATTCAATTATAAAATAATATAATAAAAAAAAACGTAAGATGAACTTTAAATTATTTTTGTTATGTGTAATTTCAAAGTGTCTAAATATAAATTTTACAATCGCCACGTGTTCGGAGAAAGATAGAATAGTAATATTCCCAGCTGGTGATGTAGTGGTGAAACATGGCACCCCATTAGAACTCTACTGCAGCTCATCAGAGAACAGTTCAAGAAATTTAGAAATGAAAATAAGTGGTCAAGAATTGACAACATCTATAGTGAATTCAACTACGATAAAACTGCACATGACAGGCCTTGAGAAGCAGTCAAGAATCTTCTACTGTCGAAACACAGTTACAAATTGCAACTCTTTAGTACTCGTGTCTGTTGATTCAGAACCGGCTAATGTCACGGATTTCTCCTGTGTCTCGCATGACCTTGAAATGATGAACTGTACCTGGTCCCAGCTAAACTTATACTTAGCTACTCGTCATTATCTGTCAGTATTGATAAATGGTCGTTTGATTAAACCTTGTCAGGCGCAAAGAAACAAAAGTATAAGGTTTTGTGTGTGGAATATGAAGAGTGTACCAATTTACAGACAGCAAGAGAAAGAGATACACTTCGTTTTAGATATACAGAACGAATTGGGACGGAATAGACAAAATTTCTCTATAGACCATTATTCTGTGGTGAAGCCTGGAAAACCTAAGGTATTGGAAGTGTTGGACGTAAAATCTCGTAGCGTCACGGTGACTTGGAGCATCAACAGAAACCTAGTTGATTTTATGCCTCTTGGAGTAGAGTTTAAAGTGGAATATTTTATCATAGACTACAATCCTCCACAGTGGTATGAAGTGGATATTACTGGACTACCGAAGAAAAATAGCACAATTTCTTTCCAAATCGATTTACCGTGTGGCAATATGGAGTATGTTTTGCGAGTCGCCGTCAAAAGCAAAGCAGCTAGCAATGACTTCTGGTCTGATTATGCAACTGTCAGGTTTCAAACTATACCAATCCCTTCACCTGTAGAACTTTTTGTATTTCAAGTATGCTCGTAACCTTTAAACGCCAATCACGGATAAATCCGTCGAGATGCGCAAAGGAAATAAGAACTGTGTACTTGGTGAGCGGCGTTCAAAAGAAGAGCAGAAGGGTTGTAAGTCACGAAGTTGAGTTTATGAATAAAATATTGTCTACTATGACTTATTTATAAAACTACGTAAAAAAACGTAAATGTCAAATTGTTATAAAAAAATATTCCTCTATAATGGTTTATCAATTAAAAACACATAATTATATAATTTGTTTTAGCAATATGGAAAACAATAGAATAATATCAAAATATACATCATCATAATAATATATTATGTAAAAAGGTAACAAACAAAGAGTTCGCGATTCCCATTATCGCTTTTAGTAATGAGGTCATGTTTTTAAATAAAATATAGCGAATTGTATAACACGTAACTTTTAACATTAAATTTACAGGAAATTTACAACCACAAATATTATTGGGATCGGTATTCCCGTTTTGTATTTTGCGAACAATTTGAATGTACTTTTTCAATGTGTTCAATTCGCCAGTCGACAACAAACATCGCTAAAGTGTTCATTCCAATTTCATTGAAATATAACGAAATGACTCTTATTCAGTTATGTGCAATTTTTATAACTTTCTTAATTACGGGTTTAAAGATAATCGAATGTTCAAATTGTAATTTGTTTTGGAGCAACAATAAAGGTGTATATAAGGAAAAATCTTTCACTTTATTCGTTGAATATGGTCAACCTTTTGATTTTTTTTGTGGTTCGTTAAGTATTCCAAGCATAAACATAGATGTCTATGACAAGTGCCTCTACAAAATGAACACAACTATAATAGATTCAAGAAAAGTTAAGCTGAACTTAAGCTTAGAAAGGCAGTTGTCTTCTTTCTGCTGCATTACACAAGCCAATAATAGTTGTGGTATCGCAGGATACTTGCGGATTGACGATGCTCCCAAACAGATCTCAAATTTTTCATGCAGATCCTACGGATTTCAGACATTGAGATGTACATGGTCTGACACTTATAAGTATTTTACTCCATTTTATATCGTACAGATAAAATCATTTGCACTATATAGTCCAATTTGCGAAGTGCAAAGAGTTGTAAGACATAAAGAAGAAGGAATATTCAATATATATTATTGCGACTGGATTTCTGGGGGTACGGAGAGTTACTATCCATATGACCAATCAGTATTAACTTTTAGTATAGGTATTGATTCAGAAATTGGTTTTCATCGTCAGTATAAAACCATTGATCACTATTCAATAGTAGAGGTTGGTCAACCTTTTAATTTAACAGTACTAGCTACTGAGCCGCATAGTGTTAGCTTAGCTTGGAATGTCTATAATTATTACATAACGCTTTTACCGCAAGGACTGGTATATAGAATGGAATATCGTATAACCGATTACAATCCTGATCATTGGCATCGAGTGGATACGTCAGCAGTACCGGAGAAGAATCAGAGTGTTTCTTTTGAGGTACAGTTGCCGTGTGGGAATATGGAGTATGAGGTGCGATTAGGCGCGAAAAGCAAGGCGGCGAGCGATGACTTTTGGTCTTTGGAAAATGCAACTGTCAAGTTTTGGACTCCGCCAGTGCCGACTCCTGTACAGTTGTTTGATATACAAGTTTGCTCATAATAAGGATGTTTATAAATTTCCTTGTTCCTTTTCAACACCCTTTTTAAGAGGATTGTGAACCTGTTAATTTTCATACAAAAGGCGATATCGTTTTACACCCAGTAAATATAGTTAGATTTTTATAATTTTTGGATATGTTGTAGATATAATGAGAAACTACGTCTGTACGTTTTGATTTTTAAGAAATATTGCTTACGTCTGTACGTTTTGATTTTTAAGAAATATTGCTTACGCTAGATCTAAATATAGATTTTTAGATCTATATATAGATTTTTAGATGCTAATAAATTTTAGCGTAAGCAATATTTCTTAAAAATCAAAACGTACAGACGTAGTTTCTCATTATAACTACAACATATCCAAAAATTATAAAAATCTAACTATATTTACTGGGTGTAAAACTTTATCGCCTTTTGTATGAAAATTAACAGGTTCACAATCCTCTTAACCAAAATACGTTCCCTCTCAACGCTAAAACTCCACTACAGATAACCCATACTCCAAACGCCCACTACTACCACAGACAATAACATCAATCCACCAAAACTCCTTTAACACATAGAGTCTTATATAAACCCCCCTCCTCTCCTTTTTTGAACTGAATACTGAAGCGCAGTTGGCCAGCTGATGAGCCTTTACTGCAAAACCGGACGGGTGGCGAGCCTCCTAAGAGGAGGCTTTCAAGCCTTTAGTTGCTATTGTCGGTTGGCACTTATCTTTGGGATCTTGTATATTAAAAAAAGTATCATAATTGTGTTATTACTAATAAAGATTTTATCTTTTTTGTTATTAAGAAGATTTTTGCTTATTTTGTATATTATTATTATTATTCTTTATTATATTGACAAAATGTTTTTGTGTAGTAAATAATGGTCAAATTACACTTTTTTTATATGCAATAAAATATGTTACTATTTTTGATTGTATCTCTTAACAATTTTATAATACCTACCTATATAAAAATATTTTAAGGATAACATTAAGCTATCGTCAACGCAGTCGTGTTACGAATATGGTATTTGAAAGTTTCCGAAACGTCAGCCAATAAAATAAAATACGTGAGTTAAAGTAACCTATAGTTATTTCATTCCAATGACGATGATAATTAATGAAAAAGCCGTAATGGTCAGTATTGTAAACTCCAAAAAACTTCAGAGAAAGATTAAGGAATAATTTCTTTGAATAAAAAAAAAATGGAAATAAGCAATTCATTGAAAATCCTCTCCCGTGCCAAGGAACCTACTTGGATGTTCAAATACACAGTAGGAAATCCAAAGTTAAGTGAAATAATAAAAAAATGAAAACGGTTCCGTAGCAATTTCTGTAAAGATATTAATTTAAGGGCCCCTAGACAAGGTGCCAACGTTAACGTTAAACGAAACGACCAAAATGTATGGGATTTGACATCCGCGAAAAATCCCATACATTTTGGTGCCAACAACTTGGTGTTCAAGGGCTGAAAAAGGGATTCAAAGTTTGTAAGGTACAACGTGAATTTCATAAATTTCTGATTCTTTCGCGGTTTAAGTGATTTATACAATTATTTAAACTCGTCATAATTACATAAAATCGTCAGCCAATAAAATAAAATACGCGTGTTAAATCCGTTTCATTGCAACGTAACAACAAAATTCTAATTTGATTTCATATTTTTTTTCATTCACTTCCTAAGGGGTTAAAAAATACGCGGACGAAGTCGCGAGCAAAAGTTAATCCCTACTAATATTATAAATGCGAAAGTAACTCTGTCTGTCTGTCTGTTACGCTTTCACGCTAAAACTACTGGGCCGATTTAAATGAAATTTGGTACAATGAAAGTCTGAAGCCTGAGAAAGGACAGCTACTTTTTAACCGACTGCAAAATGGAGGAGTTCCACGCGGACGAAGTCGCGGGCAGAAGCTAGTCTAAAATAAAAAGTTTATAATAATTTACCGTGCCAACCTATTCATACCGAACCCCTAAACCATAAAGAATGAATAAAGAAATTGAAATAGCCTCCACTCATTAACAATTCTTATTGTTTTCTCCTGACTACAAAGGAAAGTAATTAATTGTCGGACCCAAGGCAAAATGATAAAGATCTATTTGGTGATTATGCTTCTAAAAGTTTACTTGGCAAAGGTAGCATTATTATAACTATGTATTGTTAAATAGCATTAATTAATCATTTCTGATGCCTTCGCGGTTACTACACATTGGAATGAAACAAATCGGAATGAACCATGTATTTTAGTTGAGATAGTCTAACGCTAAAGCACGAAGTTCATCGCTAGACTATCACCTCAGTCGTGCTACGATTATGGAATCTGTGAAGTTTCCGAAACGTTAGCCAATAAAATAAAATACGCGAGGCAAGTCTGTTTATAGTTGTTTCATTCCAATGTGTAACCACTAAGGCATCAAATATACCACCATATCAATAAAAAGTTTAATGTCATGTTTAGAATCTAAAATGGAATAACAAAATATTTTGCTTCCCGTCACTATTTATCTAAATGCGATACTTAATAATTACTGATGCCTTCGCGGTTATTATACATTGGAATGAAACAACTTTAAACGGATTTAACTCGCGTATTTTATTTTATTGGCTGACGTTTTGACCTTTACAGATTCCATAATCGTAGCACGACTGAGCTGATAATAGTCTTATGCTAAAGTTAGCGATATATACTTGTCTAAGGCAAGATCATACATCAACTAAGCTACTCAACGGATTCCGTGCTTCTGCATAAAGCAGTATTGTCAATCAAATTTCTCACAAGATACTGTTCTCAACAGAATATAGGTATATTGCCAATATCTAACCATAAACCTTATTGAGACGAGATAAAGTATAAATTTGGTTAACTGTGTACTTAGTAAATTTAGCGTTAAGTAACGTTGACTCGTTTGATATTATAAAGCTTTTTAAATAAATTATTTCGTACTTTTTGGGTCAAATTTTGGTACAGTTCTGGGGGGCTAGACAAGTGCCCAACGTTCAACGTTAACGTTAAACGTTAGCACCAAAATGTATGGTATTTGACAACGACAAACGAATGTCACGTACGTCACAAACGTTCGCGGATGTCAAATCCCATACATTTTGGTCCTAACGTTTAACGTTAACGTTGAACGTTGGGCACTTGTCTAGGGCCCGTGTTCAGTTTTTCTTTTTCTATCGATATCTGGTCTGTATAAGGAATTTGCTGTAGGTATATCTAATAATAGAAGAGTATATAGCTGACAATAGTCTTACGCGAAAGTGATTTATACTATTATTCAAACCCTAATTAGAGTTTAAAATCTTCAGCCAATAAAATAAAATACGCGAGGTAAATCAGTTTCATTGCAACGTAACAATATATCTATACTAATATTATAAAGCTGAAGAGTTTGTTTGTTTGAACGCGCTAATCTCAGGAACTACTGGTTCAAATTCAAAAAATCTTTTTTTGTTGGATAGACCATTTATCGAGGAAGGCTTTAGGCTATATAACATCACGCTGCGACCAATAGGAGCGAAGAAACAGTGGAAAAGTGTAAAAAACGGGGAAAATATGAAGCCTTATGAAGAATTACTATTCCACGGGGACGAAGTCGCGGGCACAGCTAGTGTAACAATAAAATTCTAATTTCGATAACTTTTTCAAAAAAAGTTAATCCGAGAACCTTTACCGAAGCTCATAATAAATAACTTAACAAGCTTCCAATAAGAAGTGTTTGTTTTTTGCGTTTACGAAAGCTCCGGGGAACTTTTAGTTTTTCTCGAAAGCTGTCCGCTGCTGTGGGTGATTTATACACAAACTTCGGCAGGAACTTGCAAACCTATCTATAGGTTCTTAGGAACTTTCAGGGTAGCACAGATTAGTACAGCGAGGCGACTCAACCAAAAACGAGCGTTTTTATCTATACTAATATTATTAAGAGTGAATAAATCCAGGAAATTAAACTATTGTTTAATTGAACTTAATTTGAATATTTCTTCAATTTAAAAAATACATGACAATTGTATGGCGACAGTCTTTAAAAATCATCGTTTATTGATAATTTTATTTCATAAATAAAATAAAACCAATGCATTACTTACAATACAATAAACAATTTCTGTATCTATTTTTTTTTTGTTTAATATAGATATAGTTTACGAAGCACGCATAATTATGATACACAGAAAGAACACTTAACGAGAAACCAAAACCATAAACATTTTATCTAAATATAGATACTTACTATGAAAATAGTTTCGATTCCAATAAAGAGGATTTTTTATGTACCTAAGTATCTGTGTATACTACGAATGACAAAAAAATTACTGCTATTTCAAAAAATCTTTCACCAATTAAATGTAACATTATTGTAGATTAACACAAGATATGGAATAGGTTCAGCTGATTCTTAGTAATAGTAGGAATCAATTATAACCACGAAGGCATGAGATATAATATCCAAATTGGTCTAAGATACTTAGTAGGCATCAGTTTTAACCGCTAAGGCATCAGATATAAATTCCGAATAGGCCTGATTCTTAGTAGGTATCAATTATAACCACGAAGGCATCACTTATCATTTCCGAATAGGTCTAGCTGACTATTAATAGGCATCAATTATAACCGCGAAGGCATCAGTTATAATTTCCGAATAAATCTCATTCTTAGTAGGCATCAATTATAAGCACGAAGGCATCACTTATCATTTCCGAATAGGTCTAGCTGACTATTAATAGGCATCGATTATAACCTCGAAGGCATCAGATTTAATTTCCAAATAAATCTCATTCTTAGTCGGTATCAACTATAACCACGAAGGCATCAGTTATCATTTCCGAATAAATGAAATTGACAACATTCATGAATTTAAAAAAGCACTAAAAACCTTGCTGGTAGGAAAGGCATATTATTCCATTAATGAATTTTTGACAGATAAATAAATATATGTTTTTATTATAAATTAACATGCTGCATGCACATAAAGAATTTGTAAGCCGAAAGGTAGGTACCGCATAGTGAAACTACCCTTGTATTAATAACTTTATATTACCTATGTTGGACAAATAAAAGATATTTGATTTGATTTGATTTGAATAGGTCTGATCCTTAGTCGGTATCAACTATAACCGCGAAGGCATCAGCTATTATTTCCGAATAGGTCTAGCTGATTCTTAGTAGGTTTAGTAACGATCGTTATTCAACGACCATGTACGGAACAACAGCTTGTGCCGATGCCGCGGATAGTATGAAAACAGTCATTTGTTTATACATATATTATATAGTTGTATTGTAATGTAGGTGGTCTATACCTATTGAGTAAATGTGGGCTATATAGAGCAAGCGCTAGAAGTATATAGGTAAAAGAATAATAATATGAGGACCGAATTCTAACAAATGATTTGAATTAAGAAATGATCAAAGATGGATCTGCCGGTAAATTTTTTTTTACCCCCTCCTCTTTAATTTGTTAACGGAATAATATATTAAGTACCTATGATATTAAATCATTAGAATAATTCTTAATTACAGTTTTAATGTATAGTTCTTATTTTTTTGAGATTTGAGATATGTGCCGTATCTCAAAATGTTAAAACGGAACCCATAAAGGATCACTTGGTTCTCCGTATATCTGTTTTTCAATACCTTTATCTCAGGAACGTTGTTGCACTACTGTTTCTTGAATCTGTAAAAAAAACAAACTTCTAAGCCAAGGCAACTAAACATACAGCCATTCGACAAATTCTCAAAAATCTCCTTCGTAAAACCTAGTGTAACAAAGAGAAAATGGAACATACGTTTTCGAAATTGGATCGCAGTACTCTCGAATCAGTTAGGTAATATTAAATTTTAAAAATTGTTCTATTTTTGAGATAATGCTCGCGTTTACATTGGGCGGGCACGTATTGAACGCCAATCTAATCAACCTCAACAGCCTTCAAGATGAAAGATAAAGCGTTTCAAATTATTATAAAAAAATGTCTACCAGTAAATTAATTTAAGACTTTTTTAGAATACTATGTATATAAGTAAATGTCCTTTAGAGTACTATGGCTACGAGTAAATGTAGGTATTTCAGAGTAATAAATATTATATTACTAGCGGTCCCGGCAGACTTCGTCCCGCCCGGCAAAGAAGCGCTGCATTAATCAATCGATTTGACACTTGGTCTTGTCATTGTTGCGTTTATTTATACTATTTTTAACAAATGAGATTAATATTATTTTTTTTGTACTGGAACGTGATAAAAAGTATCCTATGTCCTTTTCCTGGCTCTAAGCTACCTCCCCGTCAATTTTCAGCCAAATCAGTTCAGCCGTTCTCGAGTTATAAGTGTTGTAACAAACCCGACTTTCTTTTATATATATAGATTTTACTGTGCTATCTCTTACTAGTAAATGCTTTTTAGAGTGCTGAATTTTAGAATACTATGTTCACCAGTTAATGTCTTTGAGAGTACTATGACCACCAGTAAAATCTTTTTAGAGTACTATGTCTAAGAGTTAGTGTGTTTTAGAGTACTATGTCCACCGATAAATAACTTTTAGAGTAATGTGTCCACCAGTAAATGCTTTTTAGAGTACTATGTCCAATATTAAGTTTTTTTTAATTTTTGACAATTTTCATCGCTTTCAGCTCTCAACTTAAGCGCCTGGCTTCGCTCCAGCTCGCGAGTTCGTATGCGACTGATTGCGCGTTGTATCGCGCACATACTAATACAATTACAGCCGCGGTCAGTTTTAACTTTTCGACATTGCCATTGATTCTGAACTTGATTGCGAAGTTCGGTTTTGTTTGTTTTGCTATACTAATATTATAAAGATGAAAGGTTTGTTTGTTTGGATTTAATAGGCTCCAACGACTGGGCAGATTTGAAAAATTCTTTAACTGTTGGGAAGCTACACTATTCTCGAGTGACATAGGCTATAAAAAAAGGGATCCGGGCGAAGCCGCGGCGAGCAGCTAGTTTGTACAAAATTAATATTAATCTATCTTGAGTAATCGAAGTGTTATTGATGTTTACTTAGAGCCCCAGGATTGCAAAATTGGAGGCTGCGGGTTCGAATCCTGCTAGTGGTAAATGTCAGTGTGATGAATATAAACATTCGTTTTGGAGGTACCTACTAACTAAACAGGGGTGAATATTCAAAAATCCTTTCTTATATCCTCTACGTTATAAAAGTACCCCAGTGCTAAACTAAAAGTCTCTAACCCTCCTGCGTTAATATGTCAGTCCTTAAATCAGCTTCATTTATAAAATGTCCACTGTATATTACTACCTAGAAAAAGCTTAGTTCGGTCCCAAGAAAACGAATGTCCATTTTCACCAACCAATATAATATATTGGTTGGTGAAAATATATTATATTTACCAAATCTATACTAACATTATAAAGCTGAAGAGTTTGTTTGTTTGAACGCGCTAATCTCAGGAACTACTGGTTCGAATTGAAAAAATCTTTTTTTTTGTTGGATAGACCATTTATCGAGGAAGGCTTTAGGCTATATTTATAAGGTAATTGCCGATAGAACGGATAGCCCTATGATCAGGCATTGGACAGCCATGCATGTGAGAAATAATCTTTTTAATTTAATGTAGAATTTAATATTTATATTTTAATCTCATAGTTACTAACTTAGTTCTTAAGTCAATATGTTACTAATCAATTATGGATTTTAAATGATGTCCGAAATAAATGATTATTATTATTATTATTATTATTATTATTATATAACATCACGCTGCGACCAATAGGAGCAAAGAAACAGTGAAAAATGTGTAAAAAACGGAGGAAATAACTATTCCACGCGGACGAAGTCGCTGGCAGAAGCTAGTATATATATATATATATATATATATATATATATATATATAATATATAATATATATATGTGTGTGTGTGTATAGTAAACACAGTAAATATGGCAAAAGGTATTACGAAGGCGACGGCCAGAGGCGACCTCGCTTAACCCTTCGTGCCGGGATTTCCTCTAATTCCATTTTGTTTTATTCTTTCCAATTGGTACAGAATTGCTCTTTCGATTGTTTATCTTTGGAAACTTGGCCTCTAATCTTGTTTTCTTTAATGTGACGTTTAAAATTAGATTAGATTCATTTATTTCTCAAAAATCATCCACAGTAATATTTTAAGAGGAAAGGTTTTTTTGGATTGAATAGGCTCCAAAACGACTGGACCGATTTGAAAAATTCTTTCACTGTTGAAAAGCTACACTATTCCCGAGTGACATAGGCTATATAAAAAAAAAACATCCCGACGAATTGATAACCTCCTCCTTTTTTGAAGTCGGTTAAAAAGGGATCCGGGCGAAGCCAGCAGGACAGCTAGTACAATATAATTACATTATTGTGTCAAATTACATGTACTTATGTCGAGATCGTCAAAACAAAAATAAAGAATAATGAGATCAAACAATAATTAGCAGCAAAATAACAATTTCATTACCTACAATAAGATTTTGTTACACATGACATTGGATTTGTACAAATATTAAACAAATTACCAAAATGTACTCTTATAATTAATAATGAAAAATTGTTTACAATATCTTAATCAGAAAAGTCTACTCAGTACAGTAATAATTATCTCGAAGACAACCTAGGCCAATCAGATTTAAATATCAATTGATTATACCTACTTTTTGACGGCCTGTTGGTCTAGTGGTCAGAGGCCCTGACTACGAAACCGGAGGTTGCGGGTTCGAATCCCGCTAGGGGCAGATGTCAATGTGATGAGCACTGGCATCTGTACCTGAGTCTTGGATGTCTTATATGTATTTATGTATATTTATCCGTTGTCTAGTACCCATAACACAAGCTTTGCTTAAAATGGGACTAGATAATTGGTGTGAATTGTCCAATGATATTTATTTATTTTATTTATTTACTTAAAGTGAATTTGACATAATTTATTATTGAAAGTATTGTAGTTATCGAAACATCATCAAATAAAATAAAACACGCGAGTTAAATCCATTACAGTTGTTTCATTACAATGTGTAATAACCGCGAAGGCATCAGAAATTATTATTTTTACCAATATTTTGTCAAAATATCGGGTCTCAGGAAATTATGAGAAGCCTAATGAACCTCGTAAATGATTTAAGGAAACCTACTAAGCTTACAGAAACCTGTAATGAATAATTATAATACGAGGATCAAATATTACACAATATTGTGTGAAATCTGAGAATAATTCTAAATTAGCTTTAGCCATGAGGGATTATATAATTAGGTAACATGTAATATTATATTACCCGATTCTGCGTCTATTTACCTTTACCTATAAGTAGATATATATATATATATATATATATATAATTATATATGTTTGAGAGTATTAGGTACATAACCTATAATAGAATTAGCATAAATATACTGATTAGCATATAATAGTACATTACGCACCAAGGCCAGTAAAATAAAAAATGTCTCATATCACATGTAATTGTCGTCCGAGGCGAAGCCGAGGTTGACAAAAATGTGATGAGGCTTTTTTATTTTACTGGCCGAGGTCAGTATACTATTTTTCTGTTCGACGAAGCCAGAAAGCGGCAATTTCATTTAGCGCAGCGGCCACAAAGTAGGCGCTTTCTGGCCGGAGGACAGAAAAAGTATTATGTACCTAACCAATAATAGGATTAGCATAAATATACCGATTAGCATACATTACTAGGGGTCTAAAATTTTTCTAGTCTTGTCTTTGTACAAAAATATCGTTATAATGAAAAACAAATGGCATTGCAAGAATATCAATCGAATTTCAATTGATAGATCGTAGTTAACTTTCTCAATATTATTAGCTATCTATATTATTAAAAATGAGCCGTGTGACGAAGCATTTTTAAGCACCAATTGAGAATTTTTTTGTTGGAAAATCCATTTTATTCTGTAAATAAGTATTTATGTGACATGTTATTTACTATGTATTATTGTTTATTACCAATATTTTGAATCTGACATTTTATATATATATACCTATCGCTAAAATGTTTAAATTTGCTTGACGACTAAAGAGAAAAATTATATTACATTTGTAAAATTCTAAAATAGTTTTAATTTTATATGTTATGTGTTTTTTTTATATTATATTGTAAAATTTTGACGATCTTACTATGAGTGCATATAATATGACATAATGTGTAATTATAATGTATGTAATAACGAGAAATAAATGAATCTAAATCTAAATCTATCACAAATTTAAAATTCCTCACCCCATTAACCACTAAAAACATCAAAGATTATAAAACAACAAGAAAGCACACTCAACCCTTACAATAACCCCTGGTCTTAATTACGCTTGATTTATTTAATTACGGCTGGTAATTCCAACGAAAGGAGGATTAGAACCCTCTGTTTGGTTGTTGCTGTTTTAGTTGTAGCCCGTTCAGAGAAATATAGCGATTTGACTTTCAGACTAGTTAATAGATTAGATTAGACTCATTTATTTCTCAAAATTCATACAATATACTGGAATAAAACAACTATAAACGGATTTAACTCGCGTATTTTATTTTTTATGACGTTTTGGATTCTTTACAACTTTCATAATCGTAGCACGACTGAGCTGACAATAGTCTAATGCTAAAGTGATTTATATGGTTTATTGCAAACTACCTTATATCTAAATTACATTTTTTTAAATACTACCCTGTTCTAAAATATGAAATATTAATGTTACATTCTACATGCAATATAATTACATTATTTTGTCAAATTGCATGCATTCTTAATATTGAGACCGTCAAAATAAAAACAAAGAACAATAGGAATTTGATGCCTTCGCGGTTACACATTGGAATGAAACAACTATAAACGGTTTTAACTAATAGCGATACTTTGTACCAAGACATGATTGGATTTAACTAAGCCAATAAAATAAAATACGCGAGTTAAATCCGTTTATAGTTGTTTCATTCCAATGAATAAATCCGTTATAGTTATTTCATTTCAAAATTGTATTAGTTGAATCCGTTTATAGTTGTTTCCTTCCTATGAATATCCGTTATTTATAGTTGTTTCATTCCAAAAATGTATTTTATTTAGTTTGATCTATTTTATCAATAATTTTGTGATGATTTATCTATAATTCTATGTCCTTAATTTTCTTTCTATGGTCCATATTCAGTAGACTATTACATTTGGATATTTGCCAAAGTTATCCAAATTAAACCTACGTTTGGCAACCTTGTATAACGAATTCAGGTTTAATGTTTATGTTTATTTTTAATTATATTAAAAGAGGTTGCGGGTTCGAATCCTGCTAGGGGCAGATGTAAGAATCTTGAGCATGTTCTGTATATTTAGTATCTTGTATGTCTTATAATAATTATGTAGTTACTATGTGAATTTGTTGTCTTGTACCCATAGTACAAGATTTGCTAAGTGACTATCAATTGGTGAGAATTGTTTAAAATATTATATTTATTCCTTGATAGACTTTCGTCAGCTCGTCAATATTGGGACTGTTAAGTTTTCGCAATGTCAACAAAAAATTATGAAAGGTTTGTCAAATCCGCCATAATTCTATTACCTAATAATCGTGAAATAATCAGATTATTCATCATCCGCGTGTAACTCCTCCTTTTTTACAGTCGGTTAAAAAGTAGCCTATGTCCTTTCTCAGGCTCCAGACTTTCTTTGTACCGAATTTCATTTAAATCAGTCCAGTAGTTTTAGCGTGAAAGCGTAACAGACAGACAGACAGAGTTACTTTCGCATTTATAATATTAGTAGGATTAGTAGGATATAAAAAATCACGGTAGTTATCTTCTAAAATTATGAAAACGTGACCTTTGCGTTAGCATTACCCAGGTGAAATACTAATAAACTTTGGGAATCAATAAAAAAAGACAGGCGAGTTAAATTTGAGCTCTCTGTCTTAACTTTGGATACACATTGTCTTATAAAATACGTAACAAAATGTCACTTTTTTTGTACTAAAACAAATCAAGAATCTTATAATTTCTGATGCCTTCGCGGTTATTATACATTGGAATAAAACAACTATAGGCGGATTTAACTCGCGTATTTTATTATTAAAGGCTCCAAAACATCAGCCAGCTGTTTCATTGATTGAGCTAAATCCGTTATAGTTGGAATGAACAACTATAAACGGATTTAACTCGCGTATTTTATTCTATTGGCTGACGAAACCTTTACAGTTTCCATAATAGTAGCACGACTAAGCTCACTGTCTAACGCTAAAGTAAAGCCTAAAATACGCTGAATAACCTCGAAGTCATCAGAAATTCCGTTATAGTTGTTTCATTCCAATGTTTTACAATATTATTATATTTTATACTAGCTTCTGCCCGCGTGGAACTCCTCCTTTTTTGCTGTCGGTTAAAAAGTAGCCTATGTCCTTTCTCAGGCTCCAGACTATCTTTATACCAAATTTCATTTAAATCGGTTCAGTAGTTTTAGCGTGAAAGCGTAACAGACAGACAGACAGACAGACAGACAGAGTTACTTTCGCATTTATAATAGTAGGGATTTGTGTAATGTGTCTCGGATTTTCCCTTAAAATTTCTGGATAAACTAATCAGCTGTATTCCCTGAGAGTTACATCCTAACTTTTCCAATAAAATCGGAGTGAAATGAAATTTGGAATTTAGGAGTCAAGGTGGAAGGGCGCAGTAATCGCGAGACTGCCACCTCCGTCGTTAACGTCAGCTTCTACTGTTATCCAAATTAAATTCAGAGAAAATACTTGCGGTTAACTATTTAAGGATTTGTAGAACGTTTTATAATTTTAATCCCTACTAATATTATAAATGCGAAAGTAACTCTGTCTGTTACGCTTTCACGCTGGAACTACTGAACGATTTAAATGAAATTTAGTACAAAGAAAGTCTGGAGACTGAGGACATAGGCTACTTTTTAACCGACTGCAAAAAAGGAGGATTTCCACGCGGACGAAGTCGCGGGCAAAAGCTAGTATTCTATAATATACTAGCTTCTGCCCGCGAATTCTCTTTATTACTTCTTTCTATTATGACGTAATTGTAGCTTGGATAAAGATGCTGAGTATTTTAATATATACAATCATAATTTCTGACGCTTCCGCGGTTATTACACATTGGAATGAAACAACTATAACAGATTTGACAAACGTATTTTATTTGATTTGCTGACGTTTCGAAAACCTTACAGTAGTACTTCGGCTGAGATGATAATATTAAGAAAATCGATTTTTCCATTTCAGTGTTAGACTGAAATGGAAAAATCGATTTTCTTAATATTTATGTTGTTGATTTTCTTTTGTTTTTGGTTTTTTTCTATTTTATTACTAAAAGTACTTAGTTAATTTTATAAAACAATCGTTACATCGATATTATTATACGTGTATTGAGTTGAATATTTGAATCGAGACATAAATGTATATATTTATCGCGACAGTAGCGATATCGATTCGAAACGTCACAACCTTTGGAATGAAATAAACTGCAACTTTATCGAGAGAGCATATCTGTAAGACGTATCAAAGTAGTTAGATAATTATAATACAGTCGCGAGAGCTCTTATTACATTAAACGGCTGCGATTACAGTACTGGTTAGCGGTATTACCACATAAACCGCGTTTAAACCACAAATGATGGGCCATTTTGGATTTCGCACTACGTAATTAGTAGCTACAGGCGATATGCTGTATTCAAACAGTTATTTATCTAATTAATGGTTTCATGTACTATCGTTAATTGGGGAGTTAATTTTATTGTTGGAATGAAATTAATCTGTATCGCTACCGTATCGATAGAGGGTTTGTTAATGAATTTGAATAGCGATCGTTGGTAATTTTTTTATATAGTTTGTTTGACGGTAACTTAAACATCGTCTTCTAGTATATATCTAGTATATATATTTTTTTTATACAAATAATTATATGAGTTTAAGTAGGCTACGGGATATGAAGATTTACACGGATTTAACTAAGGGTTGAACAAATATTTTTTATTGGAAACATGGTCGAGTAGGGTATCAAATTAAATAAATTATTGTGTTTATAGTAATAATCTTTATTGACAAAAAAATTACAAAACAGTTAATTAAAGACCTTTTATTTGGTAAAAATCTGCATTGAAGTACCTAAAATTACAAAAAGCTGTATATTTAGTTTTTTTTAAGTAAGTTCTACAAAAATTTGATGTAGATATTAATAATTTTACTATCTGTCCCAGTAAACCTCCTTTTCTAAGTCATCAAAAAAAGCTGACCAATACAAAATGTATAAGAGATTTTTTTTAACAAAACACATAGGTACTTTATTTTCTATAGTAGTCATAAAGAACGTATATTTAAAAAAATGTACTGACGACTTATATTTATTTTGATATCACAGCGAATCTACAGCATACAAGCAAGTACATACAAACTCTTCCAATAAATCGACATCCAACAATTTCCATACAAATAACTTTTTCCCGCAAAAAATAAACAACGTTACTGTCAAACTAGAAAATCGGGAAAAACAGTAACTCCAAGTTTCTCTTAGCTATCCCCCGCGATATATGACTTTGCATCACAGCCACATACTTATCAAACAGGCTGATTCACAAATTAATAATAATAATAATCTTGGAATGAAACAACTATAAACGCGTATTTCATTAAAGAATACTCTCTCCGAAAAGGATAATATATTTAATTCTAGTAAGACTTTCGCAATTTAACAGGTAATATTATTAAAGTCATCCAATCCCTAACAGAATATAATAATTTCTGATGCCTTCGCGGTTATTATACATTGGAATGAAACAACTTTAAACGGATTAACTTTAGCATAAGACTATTTAATTGTCAGCTCAGTCGTGCTAAGATAGTCTAGTGAGAAAGGACATAGGCTACTTCTTATTTCGAAAAATGGGTTGCTAGGGGTCAAAAGTGGGATGAAATGATTATACGTAATTACAATGTAAACAGAATATCATAATTAAATGAATGCCATCAGAAAAAAATACTATGTTTTTGACATTGCTTGTATATTTGTACGCTGTGCACCAGATTTTTTGCATGACAACTGTTTGATTTTTTCTTCGGAACCAGCGGTGCTGTTTTGTTGTAAGAAAAAGTTAGTCATTTCACACTGGCGTTAATACACGCCACTATGTTAAAACTATTAAAACATTATTTGATTTACACACACAAACACATAGCTGGCACTCACACACACACATTCACATACTCGCGTGCACACACATACACGCGCGCACGCACTCACACAAAATGTTACTAGAACTATAGGATTGCATTTAAAAAATGAAAGACAGGCGGGTCGTTAACCTCTCGTTTGGTTAAATTATACTATAATAATAATATTATTTTTCAAACTATCTCTCTTACATTTTTTATGTTAGAAATTTCTTCTAAATTAGTTCAGCGGTTCAAATGTGACAAACAGACAGATATATATTTTAGTATATATCATTATTACCTATGAATGTATTAATTTTGACTATTAATTAATGTTATTTGGAATATTGATACAACCAATTTCTCATCTGTCTGTATCACTAAGAGCTACGAGCTACGGTGCTACGGCGTAGCAATGCCGTAGCATTGTCTACGACATTCTATTGGTTTGAGATGTTCAACTTGTAATTTCGACTAAATATTCATCAAATTCAACTACAGGCTTGTTTTGTGTAATATTTTATCAAAAATCGATCTTTCAAAGAATCAGATACTATTCATAGAGTTCGCAATTTCTTAATTATAATTATTTTTACAGAATACTTAATAAAATAATAAATATAATTACCTACATATTATTGAATATGATTTTTGTTGTTTTTAGTACCTATTTGTTGTTAAAGCGGCAATAGAGAAATACCTACATCATCTGTGAAAATTTGAACTGACTACCGCCTGATGACAGATAGACGGACGGACATCGCAGTCATTAATAGGGTGTTGGTAAGAAACCCTAAAAACACGTTCTGATCAAGAATACAAATATTTTTAAATACATTTTTTTTGTTTTTGACTTCAACTCCTGAAGTTCAATTCAAAAGGGGAAAATCGGGCGAAAAAAACCGCCTTTTTTTAACTGAATACTGAAGCGCAGTTGGCCAGCTAATGGACCTTTACTGCAAAACCGGACGGGTGGCGAGCCTCCTGAGAGGAGTCCTTAGGTTGGGTTAGAGGCAAAAAGACAAAAGAAAAAAAAATCAGGTACCTAAAAGCATGAGACGTCGGCCTATCAAGCGTCGACGCGTTTCAACGCCAATGCACGACAAAGTCGGTATAAGTTTTGATTGCTTACTCGGCCGCGATCATATGCCGACGTGAACTCGGCAAATTCGCAACTCGCGTTTTTATTTATGCGCTCGTTTACATCCGATCAGTTTGCTTTTTACTTAAAGTTTTTAAGATTTATAGGTTTCGAGGATTCTTGTTGTCTGCATTGAAAGTTGGTATTGACGATGTATTGGAATGAAACGACTGTAAACGGATTTAGCGAGTATTTTATTTTATTGGCTGAAGATTATCTAAAGTAATACCTAGGTGTAATTTTAGGTTATTTCAGTACCCATAATTGTATATTATAATATGGCCTAAATTTAGCGACTATAGCGAAATTTATTCTCAAAAATATCTTCTTATGACTCGTAGGTCGTAAACGCCAATTGCAAGTTTTAACTACAGAGATTTATAGAAAAAAATGGTCCAAACGACATTTACGTAAATACCTATATAATGGCGTTTCTGGTGCTTTTAAAGTTGATTGAAACTAGTTAAACTATAGCGTAAGTAAATTCTAACATACTCTACTACATAAAATAACTGACAGTTATTGGAATAAAACAACTATTAACGGATTTGACTCGCGTATTTTTATTTTATTTTATTTGCTGACGTTTCGGATTCTTTACAGTTTCCATAATCGTAGCACGACTGAGCTGACAATAGTCTAACGCTAAAGTCAGCTAACGCTATTGTCAGCTCAGTCGTGCTACGATTATGGAAACTGTACAGAATCCGAAACGTCAGCTAATAAAATAAAATAAAAATACGCGAGTTAAATCCGTTAATAGTTGTTTCATTCCAATGTGTAATAACCGCGAAGGCATCAGAAATTATTAACTGTCAGTTATTCTGCTCCAAAATGAACAAAGACTATTGACCATAACAAAAGCTAAAAAAAGGAAAAAAAATCAAACTAACACCGGGGTCACGGCTCTGGCACCATATGTTCCTCGCGTGACCGTTTGATATTGCCCGCCAAAAATCCCTTATGGAAACCAAAATGGGTGAGCACAAATATGCGTAGGGCTAAGAGGAACGTAGAAATTGGGTAGTGATTAAATGGTTGGTCGTAATATGGAATTAAGTGACGACTGAGTAAAAACAGAAAATTTTATTCAGTCCGTCAGTTAAACTATTATAAAATACTAGCTTCTGCCCGCGACTTCGTCCGCGTGGAACTCCTCCTTTTTTGCAGTCGGTTAAAAAGTAGCCTATGTTCTTTCTCAGGCTCCAGACTTTCGTTGTACCAAATTTCATTTAAATCGGTCCAGTAGTTTTAGCGTGAAAGCGTAACAGACAGACAGACAGACAGACAGACAGAGTTACTTTCGCATTTATAATATTAGTAGGGATTGAACACGTATTTTCTGACAGAGATAAGTGCTATTAAAGTTTAGGAGTAGGGCTCGTGACGTCACGATATAATAAAATTTATATGATACAGTGACGTCACGTGCACCCACTTCTGAACAAAGAAAAACACTCATCATGCTTATATACAAGTGTGGTAAGCTGAATTACATAACTACGAGAATTCGGTGCCAGAGCCGAGTATGTAATTTTTAATCCACACTAGTCTTATACAACGTGTTACATACAACAAATCTGTCTTTATCAAAATTGTTAAAATAACTTTTTTTTGCGCGTCACTTAAAATAAATTATACAAGGCAATGAACAAAAATATTTTAATCCGTTATATTTGAATCATTTAAATTGTTTATTATAATTCAATATTTTAAAATAAAAAATGGAAGTTACAACTTTAAGTCCCCTAACATTATTTCTACTTTTTCTTCACAGATAGGGTTAATTTTATTTTACAAGATAAATAATTATTTCTAATGTCGTTGCATCTCTTTGGGGTTATTTTTCTTGGTTTATTTTCGTTGCGAGAGTTCCTAATTAAAGTTATACCGGTGCCGCGTTCCGTCTTGCTTCAAATAGTATTTAAGTTATAAGATTTGTACTATAATTCGCACCCCTAGATATAAAGGGAGCTAACTCAAAAAAAGTAACTTTTTCGGGAGAGGAGAAATTGTTGTAAGGAATTGGATCCTTTTTTTTAGCGTGTGTTTAATTTAAATCTTCAGATTTTTGAGTTAGCTCCCTTTAGATCTAGGTGTGCGATATGCAACTATATTATACTAGCTGTCCGCCCCGGCTTCGCACGGATCGTCTTTTTTATAGCCTATGTCACTCGGGAATAGTATAGCTTCCGAACAGTGAAAGATTTTTTGAAATCGGTCCAGCCGTTCTGGAGCCTATTCAATCCAAACAAACAAACCTTTTATCTTTATAATATTTGTATAGATAGTATAGACATAGGTACAACCTAATATCGTAAGGTTCTCAGTAATTCCAGACTATTTATTTTACATTTATATAAGAAAAACTAATTGCATATTATACGTCAAAAATTGGTCAAGGTATACAAAACGACATAATGTCGTGTTTATAACGTCAGTGTGATATTTGACGTTTAATAGACTATCGACGCGTGACAAGAATTTATCCAAAGCTTGCAAGTCCATAATAATAATATGTCAATTAAAAAAAATATATATCTGATGCCGTCGCGGTTATTCCAATATAAAAAAGAAGGAGTTAATTTTAAGCATAAGACTATTCTACGATTATGGAATCTCTAAAGGCTCCGAAACGTCTGACAATAAAATAAAATACGCGAGTTAAATACGTCTATAGTTGTTATTCTAATGTATAATTTTTCACGCTGTTTTCTATGATTCGTACCAAAATTTTATTCCAAGGTTTTATTTGGCTGTGGCAATGATAAATTGTCTTTCATTAGTGGCCAGCGACGAGGTACGACTGCGTATATTTTACATTACCTCCAATTATTTATGTAATTAAATTAATTCACTATTTAATTACCGGGATCCAAATTAATAAGCTAAGGAGCGGAGTCATAAGTTTTATGTTGAGAAAATTATTGTTGGTAAAATTAAGCTTACATTTCTATTCTATATTATTATACTTTTATTTTGATAATAAACCGAAGTTTTCCTGTTTTTTTGGCTTATTGAACTACTAACTTGCCCGCGGCTCTGTCCGCGTGGAATTAGTAATTACATCCCTACTAATATTATAAATGCGAAAGTAACTCTGTCTGTCTGTCTGTTACGCTTTCACGCTAAAACTACTGAACCGATTTAAATGAAATTTGGTACAAAGGAAGTCTGGAGTCTTAGAAAGGACATAGGCTACTTTTTAACCGACTGCAAAAAAGGAGGAGTACCACGCGGACGAAGTCGCGGGCAGAAGCTAGTTTGTAATAAAACAACTGTACGGATTTAACTCGAGTATTTTATTTTATTGACTGACGTTTGGCTTTAGCATAAGACTATTGTCAGCTCAGTCGTGCTACGATTATGGAATCTGTAAAGGCTCCGAAACGGCAGCCAATAAAATAAATCGTCTAAAAATGATTACAACATTTCTCTTCCCTTTTAACTTTTTTAAATTTTAAGGATTTAAGCCTATATCGACAGTGACTTTGTTTTATGCTATAAAGTGATAATAGCAAAAGCATTACTGTAATAAAAAAACTTGATTGAAAATTCAAATTACCTACATCTTTTTTTGAATCCAGCATTCCCAATAGGTGTACAGTGAATAAAAAATTCAATCATCTTTTTAACAAAAACAAAGTCAATAAAGGAAAATGGATAATTTGAGAAAATTCGCAATAACCGCGAGAAAAACCAATACAGAATTAGTCTTACGAGAGATTTGTAAATAAAACAGAAAGCGTGACTCGGCACCTAGTTAGCAGGGTTCCGTTTAGGGTTTAATAATATTATTACTTTATACTAATTAGACTAAATAGTAACTAAAAAAATAAAAGCCTTTGGATAATTCAATACGAATAGCTAGCGCAGATATTATAGACTTTTTGTCAAAAAGTATAGAGGCGTAAACGCCTAAATGTTACCTTTCAGAAGAAGTAAAAAAACAGTATTTTTATTAAAATTATCATTTTTTAAGAACGATTTAGTTGATTTTATGTTCTGATTCTTATAAATTTTTAGATACAGTATTGTTATATAATTATAATTATGAGTAAATAAATAAATAAAATAAGGAATATTATAGAAAAGAAAATGTTGTTTACGACCCTAAATTTCACATTGTCTGTAAAATGCTTAGTGTTTAGTAGAGGTCACTTAAAGCATCTTTACCTTCCGAAAAAGGGAGTTAAAAACTAATTGTATTGATCGATTGTAGTTAATATTATTTAGGGGTATATAAGATAAATCACTAGTTCTGGTTGTTACGACCACTGAATCGTCGAGGTAATTGTATTTCTTTGAAGGTAAGGTATCCATCGAATTTCTATTTATACTAGATAGGTACCTACTTAATATTAAGTTGTTTATACTATTATTTTTAGAGGGCTTTTAGGTTGTCCATTAAATATACGGAACCCTATACAAAAACGATGTGAAAGCAAAGTAATAATTGCCTTAGCGCGCAATAAGCATTGGAGTTCCCCAACAAAATACATAAAACCAATGAATAGTAATAAATAGATCACAAAATGACAGTAGACTAGACATAATACACGGATATACAATATGAAAAAAAAGTGACTTAGGTCTTTTTAATATTTTGTGCACGTTAACTTGTCTCTCAACAATTTGGTTTACTTAGAATGATTGCTTTCCCATTTTTAATAGAAATTTTACCACTCTGTTACTAGAGATAACCACTATGTTACTTGTAAGAAATTTGGAAGGGTCAATTCTAGGTCTTTTTTTTTCTAATCAAATCATTTATTGCAATCCACAATGTTTGCGACATATTACAGTGTCATTGTAAATAACAAAAAATGGGAATTAAATTATCCATCTTCTTTCTGCTACAGCGTTTGCATAGAAATAAGATTTTGGGTACTTATCTTAGGATTCTAAAAATTACCAGACTATCAGAATGAAATAACTATAACAGATTTACTTAAGTCGCATATTTTATTTTTTGACATTCCAAACCTTTACACTTCCCATATTCGTAGACGATAAGCTAACATAAGTAACCACTTTAAATTCGAATGCAATAATTCTAACATAGCCTTTTTCTATTCCATTCCATCTTTATCTCTTCGTCTGAAAACATAAAACGAACACAGCTAGGAGCTAAATGAGAAATGACTAAACAATAGTGGTGTATAAAAATAAACGACTCCAAGTTCCTTGGAATAAGTTTTTGTATGAGTTCATCGGAAGATCTTTAGAATGAGTTCTCCTTTTGTACCGTTCGCAAAAAAGAATAGTAATTTCTTACGACCTCGCTTCACGGGACGTATTAGCCTTCCTACTCAATCACTCTGTCTTAAAAAAGCCGCTTCAAAATCCGTTGCGTAGTTTTAAAGATTAAAGCATATATAGGGACCGACAGACGGCGACAGTGACTTTGTTTTATACTATGTAGTGATGCTTTTTAAATATATTGGAAAGAAACTATAACGGATTTAACTCACGTATATTAAGTTATTTTATTTAATACTAGCTTCTGCCCGCGACTTCGTCTGCGTGGAACTCCTCCTTTTTAAAGTCGGTTAAAAAGTAGCCTATGTCCTTTCTCAGGCTCCAGACTTTCTTTGTACAAAATTTCATTTAAATCGGTCCAGTAGTTTTAGCGTGAAAGCGTAACAGACAGACAGACAGAGTTACTATCGCATTTATAATATTAGAAAGGAAAGTAAGGATGCAGCCCTTTTGAAATATTATCCATTTCTAGTAATCCTGTCAAAGTCGTCCTTTCCAGCAAGGCAGCGCAATAATCAATCAATTTGACAGTTGCTATCATTCGTTTTATCCGGATAAGAATCCTATATCCATCTCCTGGTTCTAAGCTAACTCTCCACCAATTTTAAGTCAAAGCGGTCAGCCATTCTTGAGTAACTAACACAACTGCCTTAAATGTCTTTATGTCTTTTGTCTTTTCTACAAAGTCAACAAGGATCTACAAGGTCTGAATTAAATCGTTTTTGTTATTTACATCATTGCTGACTCGAGAATTTTACAATTGCGATCTGAGCTGGCTATAGACTAACGCTGAAGTAGATCAACCAAAATCAAGTTTATTAAGAATCTTAAGGAACCGCAAGAAACCCGATAATTCAATACCTTTTCTGCTACCCCTCCAGGGGGGTAGGGGGACTGATTTCCGGCGCGGCGCCGCCTAGACTCCTCATAACTCCTGTCAACTCAATTACTCTATTACAAACCGGCAGGGTCCACTGCGTTACCGTACCTAGCTGTTTGCGTTACGGTAACGTAAGGGTATTTGCAGTAACACATAAGTAATTTATCATAATCTATACTAATATTATAAAGCTGAAGAGTTTGTTTGTTTGAATGCGCTAATCTCAGGAAGTACTGGTTCGAATTCAAAAATTCTTTTTTTTTGTTGGATAGATCATTTATCGAGGAAGCTATATAACATCACGCTGCGACCAATAGGAGCGAAGAAACAGTGTAAAATGTGTAAAAAACGGGGAAAATATGAAGCCTTATGAAGAACTAGCTTCTGCCCGCGACTTCGTCCGCATGGAACTCCTCCTTTTTTGCAGTCGGTTAAAAAGTAGCCTATGTCCTTTCTCAGGCTCCAGACTTTCTTTGTACCAAATTTCATTTAAATCGGTCCAGTAGTTTTAGCGTGAAAGCGTAACAGACAGACAGACAGACAGACAGAGTTACTTTCGCATTTATTATATTAATATATTAATATATTAATATATATATAGTAAGGAAGTAAGGATTACTATTCCATTGGGACTAAGTCGCGGGCACAGCTAGTAGTTGGAATAATTATAAACGAAATTATCTGACGTTTTGAAACCTTTACAGATTCCATAATCGTAACGCGACTGAGCTGACGAAGTCTTACGATAAATATATCGCAGCTCAGTCGTCTATGAATATGGGAACTGTAAAGGTTCCGAAACGTCAGCCAATAAAATTAAATACGTGGGACTAACTAACCAATTAAAGAATAACCACGTATTCTCTATATTCCGGGTAACAGCGAAATAAAGCCAGAAATATAGATAAAGTTTTAATAAAAAAATATTTTTACACAAATGCATTTTGAAAAAAAAATCATCTCGCCAACCTGTTACTGATTCAATTATATTTTTTTCCGCACTATCCTACCGTACTATTAAATTTTATTAATTAAATTTTAAATATGAAAAAAAAGATAAAATAAATAAAACTTCTTTGGAATGAAACAACTTTGAACGGATTTAACTCGCGTATTTTATTTTATTGGCTGACGTTTCGGAGCCTTTACAGATTCCATAATCGTAGCACGACTGAGCTGACAAGGCCCTTACTTCACAAACATGACAATTGTCAATGACAACTAACAATTTTGTATACACTACAAATTCAACAAGATCTAGGTACGCTGGCTTAATTCCAAAGGTTGGCACCTAGCATTTTGAAATGTCAAATTGTCACTGACAATTGTCGCGTCGGTGAAATAGGGCCCAGGCTGTTAATTATCATTCACGATCCGTATCACAAATGTAAAATCATAAAACTCCCCAGAGTATATTTACTGGCGCGTACAAATTACCCCTCGGAAACACTTTCGAAAAAAGACCCAAGTCCTATTCACGTACTCGTCGCTTACGTCGTTCTTTAAAGAATGGTGTATTCACTGCACGTTGTTAGTGGAAAAAAGTCGTAAGTTCTATTCAAGTTGTATGCCACTTACGTCTGTTTTCCGAGGTTGCGAATTGTGGTTTCGTTCTGGATATTCGTCTACAGGGAGTTGTTGTGACGAAATATAGTCCCATCAAAGTGGGTAATTTTAAAGTAAAAAAATATATTAAAAAAAATATTTATTTAACAATTAGGTACCACTTTGGTGTTATGACTATCGTCAGCTCTTCGGTTACAAATAATATTATGGGAAGTGTCAAGTTTTCGGAACTTCAGTAACTAAAATAAAAATTGACAGAAATACGCGAGTTAAATCCATTGTAGTTGTTTCATTCCAATTTAATGTAATAACCGCGAAAACATCGCAGAATTATTAAGTATTTTTTATTTAGCTAAAATAATAATAATATGTACGTAGATATTCTAAATTTTATGAGAAAGCTTCATATCACAATATCTAAAAGATTTTTATCAAACACCTACCTCTTGTCATCTATTTTTTTTACTGACTTTTTAACCCGTTCACATTGAAAAAAAAGTCAAAACAACGCAACTCAGTTCGATTCTAACGGATTTTTCTAAATTATACCCCGCGTACTTTTACTTCTACACCATTTATAAAAATATATACATAACTATACCTCGATTATTGCTAATTAAGAAATAACTTTAATAAAAGACTAGCGGTTTACACTGGCTTCACACAGATCGCTATTTTTTTCAAAATTTCCTATAGCCTATATCACTAGAGAATAGTGTAGCTTCCCAACAGTGAAAGAATTTTTCAAATCGGCCCAGTCGGTTTGGAGCCTCTTAAATCCAAAAAAACAAACAAAACTTTCCTCTTTATAATATTAGAAGAAGAAGAATAGATAAGTTCCAAATGTATAATTACCTATTATTTTTTTATTCCACTAAAAAAAAACATGTTGACTGAACTAAAAGACCATGCAATCTTGATAATATTTTGTATGGCTGATCATCATTATTTTTTTAAGTTGTTTTCTGACGTTTGTTTGTATTAGTCGAGATGATGTTGTTTTTGTTGAAAACAATTCATGACATAAAATCATTATTAATTACCATTTTATTTTTAGCTTTAACATATTAATAAATAATTGGAATAAAACAACTACAAAATATTGGAATGAAACAACTATACTTAACGGATTTAACTCGCGTATTTTTATTTTATTTTATTTGCTGACGATTCGGATTCTTTACAGTTTCCATAATCATAGCACGACTGAGCTGACAATACTCAGTCGTGCTACGATTACGGAAACTGTAATATCATCATTCCAATGTGTAATAACCGCGAAGGCATCAGAAATTATTATGACTAGATATTATTATGTCCACATACTAACAAAAGTAAGTCATAAAAGTAAATATCACCGGCCGTTTGCCTTTAACGGTAAAAGTTAGAATTTATTTCATTTCCAAACTTAACGGTATTTAAGTATACAAATAAAGGCCCGGTCACATCCGAGGTCCCGACGTAATATTCTTGAATTATTTATTTATACGAAAAAGTTTTTATTAATACCGTGTGGAATGGTGGAAAGTGCTTTTGGTGTAAGTTGGCAAATTTACGCGATAGAAACATTACATTACACAAAATTAGCGCATAATAATTTCAGATGCCTTCGCGGTTATTACACATTGGAATGAAGCAACTATCAACGGATTTAACTCGCGTATTTTTATTTTATTTTATTTGCTGACTTTTCGGATTCTTTATAGTTTCCATAATCATAGCACAGTATAAATCACTTTAGCGTTAGACTATTGTCAGGTCAGTCGTGTTAAGTTTTTTTTAATTTGTATGCGACCAAAGAATTTTCAGCAAATGAAATAAAATAAAAATACGCAAGTTAAATCCGTTGATAGTTGTTTCATTCCAAAATTAGCGCATCTTATACCTTAGGGAGTGAATTTTCAAAAATCCTTTTTCAGAAACGAGGCATTTGTCCAAAATTTCAAGTTCCATCTAGCTTTTGCCTGCGATTCCGTTCGCATGGATAAGCAATTAAAAGAAGCCTATGTCCTTTCTCTGGCTCTAGACTCTGTACCAAATTTCTTTTTTTTAAATTTGATAGCGAGACAAAGTTACTTTCGCATTTATAATATTAGTTAGGATTAGGATTAGGCCCTGCGTTAAAGTTAGTCAGTTAAGTCAACTTTTACTTTTATATAATTATACAAATTTGCAATTCATAATATTATTATATTCGTCGATTCTAACACTAAAAAATAATAACTTATTTCCCCGCTTTCGCCTTTATTTTAAACAATAAAAAAACTCTCAACAGTTTTCTATGAATAACTTGTATCCAATGTTATTTCTTACTGATGACCTAAATTATGTATAGTTTTCTGTCAGACGCCATCTTGTCTGTCTTTTGCATTCATTTCTGAATAGGAGAATTAATCATTTAGACAGCCTAAGTGGCCTAGGAAGATCAAAGGTATTCATTTTCATTTCTGCCCAAGGTACAGATGTTGTTGATAGAGTAAAAACATCTTAAAAGAAAATGAAAAGAATTTGTTTATTTCCTACTCATTTAATATTAGGTTCAGAATCCTTGACTATGAAATCGGAAACAAGTAGAGATTCACTTTCTGCTAGCAGCAGATATCAGAGTGATGAGTGAGCAATTATACTTGAGTCTTGGAAACAAAGCACAAAGTTTATTTTGCTAAGTTTGGGATTGGATATATGGTTACCGTGTATCAAAAAGTCCACTAGATGCGCGTAGTGTAGAATGAGGTCACGACTTAATTGAAATTGTCAAAATAATATGACTTACTAGCTTTTGCCCGCGACTTCGTTCGCGTGGACCTCAGGTTCGTCCCGTCTAGTCTAGTGTCAAAAATTGTAGCCTATGTGTTATTCTGATGTATAAGCTATATTGTGGTAAAGTTTCATTCAAATCCATTCAGTAATTTTTACGTG
Source organism: Polylopha cassiicola (assembly GCA_038024825.1). NCBI lineage: Eukaryota > Metazoa > Arthropoda > Insecta > Lepidoptera > Tortricidae > Polylopha > Polylopha cassiicola. The sequence continues at coordinate 1,537,864 of CP149053.1, read as the reverse complement.
AAAGAGTAACAAACATCCATACATCCATACTTACAAACTTTCGCCTTTATAATAGTAGTAGGAAGGATAGTAGGATTTATTTCTTATGACACTAAAAATTTTATGGTTTTTCAATTGAAATGAAACAACTTTAAACGGATTAACCTTGCGTATTTTATTTTATTGGCTAACGTTTAAATTATAATTTATTTTACAATGTTAAAAAAAAATGCAATTATTGGACCTTTCGGTAGTCTCTCATTAGTGAAACATGATAGCTGGACCTCATTCTACATGACGCGCATTTAACGTATTTTTAGCACCCCTAGGTGTTTTATTTAAAATCCATTTATTTCCACTTTTGCTTATAATCCTATGAATTATTTTCCAACACAGGCGAGCCAAGTTAAACCGGTTGAGCAGAATCATACGCATTCAAGCCCGACGAGGGCTGTGTGTTTAAAATTTTATGATTTCCGACCAAGATGTTTACCTTTCATGCAACGGGCCGCGTGTTACACCGTAGTAGCTGTGTCGGCGACTTTTCAATTTTGAAAGTTGCTTATATAGTGAGAATGGCTGAAGCAATTTGGCTGAAAATAAGGTATCTTTAAATCAGGTGAGATACATAAGATACTATATATATTTTTGACAAGAAATAGCATAATAATTTCTGATGCCTTCGCGCTTATTATATACTAGCTTCTGCCCGCGACTTCGTCCGCGTGGAACTCCTCCTTTTTTGCAGTCGGTTAAAAAGTAGCCTATGTCCTTTCTCAGGCTCCAGACTATCTTTGTACCAAATTTCATTTAAATCGGTTCAGTAGTTTTAGCGTGAAAGCGTAACAGACAGACAGAGTTACTTTCGCATTTATAATATTAGTAGGGATTGGAATGAAATAACTTTAAACGGATTTAACTCGCGTATTATATTTTATTGACTGACGTTTCAGAACGAACAGATTCCATAATCGTAGCACTGAGCTGACAATACTTTTATGATTTAGTGATAAAATACGCGAGTAAAATCCGTTTAAAATTGTTTCATTTCAATGTATAATAATAATATAATAACCGCGAAGGCATCAGAAATTGTTGAATTAAATTATAGTTAGTTTTATGGATCATGTCATGTATTGTGATATTTCATCATGACATAATATGATGTTTCATTCCAATCTATACCTACTAATATAATAAAGAGGAAAAATTTGTATTTTTGTATGTAACGTATAAACCCAAGTATTTGACCGATTTTAATAATTCTTTTTCATTAGAAAGCTACATTATGACTGTAACATAGGCTATAAAAAAGGGATCCGGGCGAAGCCGGGGCGGGCTGCTAGTGTGAATAAAAATATTACATATACGGTGTAATAAACATTCTAAACTCAAGTGGCGAGCATAATTGGTTCCATACAGCCTCAATTATAAAAGCGGTACTTTCACCCTTTCATGTACCGAGTGCTAATGTACCGGGTTTTATGTACCGGCTACTAATGCATTTCTATGTAAAGAACTTGGCTAAGTTTAAAGTAGGTTTAGCATGTTTTTGCTACAAGTGCTAATGTGTTTATGCCTATTCATAATAATTTCTGATGCCTTAGCGGTTATTGTACACTAGCTTCTGCCCGCGACTTCGTCCCCGTGGAACTCCTCCTTTTTTGCATTTCATTTAAATCGGTCCAGTAGTTTTAGCGTGAAAGCGTAACAGACAGACAGACAGAGTTACTTTCGCATTTATAATATTAGTAGGGATTAGAAAGAAACAATTGACGCATTTAACTTCTAATTTTAGCTTTTACAGATTCCATAATCGCACGTGTCGCGTCGTGCTTCGATTATGGAATCTGTAAAGGCTTGTAGTAAGTCTAGAGTGTTCTTAGTTTAATATTTACTCCGACCGCTAATTTAGGTGTCATACTTATTTACAATCTAGCTACACGTAGGTCTACACTTTTTGTTAATAGATATATCAAAACATAGGTACCTAGTATTGTTATTTTATATTTTACCTCCGCGGCTATAATATGATTATTTTCATTCTATTGTAATTACAAGTGCCAGGCTTAATATGAGTCATAATCCGGTTAACTTTCACCTTTAATTGGCAATAAAAAACAATTTCTGATGCCTTCGCGGTTATTACACATTAGAATGAAACAAGTTGGAAACTGTAATGAATATAAAAATGGTAACTGTGAAGATCCGATATGTCAGCAAATAAAATAACAAAATACGCCATTTAAATCCGTTAATAGTTCATCATCATCATCATCATCAGCCCATCGCAGTCCACTGCTGGACATAGGCCTCTCCAATTGCACGCCACTTTGCTCTATCTTGGGCTGCTTGCATCCAGCTCCTGCCAGCCATCTTACGCAAATCGTCACTCCACCTTGCCTGAGGACGTCCTACACTACGCTTGCCAGTTAGCCTTGCTAGTTATTTCATTCCAATTACATTCATAATACCTGTTTAATACTTCGAAAAGGCCAACTTCAAGTATCAAGATCTTGAAAGAGTTAAATACAAATTAAACTAGCCGTCAAAGGCACTGGGAGCGGCAAAGAGTGAGTTCCACGTAAGAAACTTTGTTGTTCAGGATATGAATGAGTCGAGAACTTAGACTTAAGTGCACTGACTTTAGAATTGTTGGGAAAGCTTCTTCCATCTCTGTGTTCGAGATATTGAGAGGTGGATAATTCTTGTGTTGAATTAGTTTGCTTACTTTGCTTTTAATCGGATTATCGCCACTTCTATCTATTAAGTCTTTGATGTCTTAAAAAAAAAAAAGATATATAATATCTTTGGACAATTCACACCAATTATCTAGTCCCATTTTAAGCAAAGCTTATGTTATGGGTACTAGACAACGGATAAATATACATAAATACATATAAGACATCCAAGACTCAGGTACAGATGCCAGTGCTCATCACATTGACATCTGCCCCTAGCGGGATTCGAACCCGCAACCTCCGGTTTCGTAGTCAGGGCCTCTGACCACTAGACCAACAGGCCGTCAAAATATGTACTATGTCAGATGTTATTATGTGTTATGTATTTAGGTAGGTATGTTTATCCTTTGTCTAGTACCCGCAAGATACGCAAGGGCGTGCATTCCATATAGGCAGCAAAATCACTAATGTATGAAGTGCTTATCATTGGTTTTGAATGCCTCCTCTCAGCAGGATCGCCACACGTGCGGTTTTGCAGTAAAGGCCCATTAGCTGGCCAAAAAAAGTCCCACTGGAGTTTCTTTTTTTTCTACAATTGTCTTTGTGGCTAACTATAACATAATTATACGCCCCGCCGCATATGCCCACACTCGCATTGGCTGCCACGAGTCGTGTGCGAGTGGCAGTATTTAAAACCTATGGCGCAGTAGCAAACTCCGCATTTGCTCTCACGTCCATCACACGTGAGACTAGGTACTTCTTAATATTAATAATTAATTTGAAATATAGATGATTACAGAATGGTAATAATATTAAGAATCCAAATAGCGAATGTTCCCTTTTTATATAATATAATTAAATTAACTCAGATTCCTAGAATTTATTGCTAAGAAGCCTTTTAGTCATTTCTTAATAATTAATTAATGTCTTTTGATATTTACCATAAAAAGTAGATAAAAAATAAAAAGGAAAATCATTTGAAATATTTAATATTACTTTCAGTTTAATTTCGTTACATTGTGTGACTATTAAAAATACTTATATTGAATCGGAAAGCTATCAAATTAATTATTTTTAATCATTGACATTATATTTTTGCTTTTCCACTTTCTACGAATGTAATAAAGTATACCTACCTACTAAAATTAAATACCTTTTATTTAAGAGTTCAAATAACCTTAGATGTTATTTAAGCTAAATTATTTTTGAAGTATCCACAGTATTTTTTTTTTAATTTCTCTTTTTTTTTAATTGACAATGCATTGACACAACCATAATTTATTTATTTATTCACTACTAATTATGTGCATCAATCAATATAATAGGTATGCTTATATATAAATAACTACAAATAGGAAATTTTCCTATCAACACGTAGGAAAATACTCTGATTCATTTCACAACACTATGAAATTGGTAATGTCAATAAATCTTCTGAATAAAACATATTCGAGTTTTATCATAACAACACTTAATATTTCCAGACCTCATTTAATGAAATTAACTCAAAACAACGGCCTGCAGTAACCCATTCTATCTCTTCTGTACCCAATAGGACAATGTCGCGGTATACTAAAGATATATTTCAAACTTTTGGAATCAAAGCAGTTCCCTTCTTTATCTTCTACGGCTCCTTCTGGACACTTCCAATCTTCTGTTTCAGTAAAATTTTCAATTCTTCCATGATACTGTGGTTCAATAGTTTCCACTTCATCTTTAGGGTTTATTTCTTCGTTGTCTCTTTGATCTATAGGAGGTTTCCCTTCTCCTTTATCTATACTTGTATCTACAGGCTTACCAACAATTTTATCATAAACTAAATCCTTATAAATAACAAGTATCTCACTAACACATTTCGTCACGAAATTTCGGTTTTTCCCTTCAATCCCGTAATGTGACTCTGGCCGCTTGTCGTTTTGAAAAAGTCGCTTTATTTTATTTACAATGGCATCGGCAACGATTTCGTTCCACATCGTCGATTTCGTTTCGTTTTTCGCATTTTGTAAACTCAGCAATTTTCTCGAAAGTAATCCTTGTTCATCTTTTATTCTCGTTTCCTCGATCACGTGGAGGTGGGTGCCTTCCAGAAGAATTAAAACGAGGAAAATGGCTTTTAGCATTTTTGTATTTCTATTACAATGCCGATACAATACTGCTAACAGCGTGTTGAGTTTTGTTGATAATTAAGATAAGGCGCGCAGTTAATGTGTACATTCGGCTTCATTTAAAAGAGGTTTGTTCGGGGTATTGTGCTTCTATACAACTTCATGTATGTTAGGCTCAATTCGAAACTTTATACATACCTAATATATAAAAATATACAAAATTAATCCGCAACACGCTTCGGTGAAATTAATACTTAATGGGTTGGTAACATCAAAATTTTTTTTTTTTAATTCAGGCTAATCCTTTATATTTATTATTTTTGCACAAATCAATTTTATAACCTATTATTAGATATACCATTATTAAAATGATTCAGTTTATTGTTGTGTTAGCTTTTACGCACACTTACGCACTCACTTAAACACAGTTTATTTGCAGTGCAATGCATTCTTAAAATAAAAAAAAAAAATAAAAAAAAAATCATCCCGACGAATTGATAACCTCCTCCTTTTTTGAAGTCGGTTAAAAATCTCTTATAATAAGTGCAATATCCCTATTATTTTCTGGTAGGTACTGGTCTTGTAGGTAACACAGGAAAAGCCTAGGGCCCAGAAATAACAATATGTTAGCTTATACACTTTACTAATAATTATATTAATTTTTAATTTTCATTACAACATGATATTTAATAAAAAAAACAATTTACAAGCTGGTATGAAAGTCAGAAGAAACCGCCGTTTCCGAAAAAACATCACTTAAGGAGAAACGGCAAGAAACGCAACGAGGTATCATTTTTTTATATAGGTACGTAATAACAAATTTAATCACAAAGTTAAAATATATAATTTCAAGAATTTTCCCCGCCGACGTTACTGATAACGATAATGACAACGATAACGTAGGTAAACAGAAGGATGACGCTGTGAATAAACCTAGGCCCAAAACAGACCTTATCACACAAGTAGCTGATTGAAACTGAATCAAGGACATTGATAAAGTTTGAGTTCAATTTACACTATGCCAAAAAAGAGTAGGTATTTTACAACTACAATTACTCGTTGGAATGAAACAACTATTAACGGATTTAACTCGCGTATTTTTATTTTATTTGTTTCGGTTTCTTTACAGTTTCCATAATTGTAGCACGGCTGAGCTATCACTTTAACGTTAGACTATGGTCAGTTTTAGTAAAAAAAAATACACGAGTTATATCCGTTCATAGTTGTTTCATTTCAATGTGTAATAACCGCGAGGGCATTAGCAATTATAATCTATAATAATATTATAAAGAGGAAAGGTTTCTTTGTTTGTTTGGATTGAATTGGCTACAATACGACTGGATCAATTTGAAAAATTCTTTCACTGTTCGCAAGCTACACAATTCCCGAGTGACATAGGCTATAAAAAAAGATGATCCGAACAAAGCCGGGGCGGACAGCTAGTGATAAATAAACCTATCTCTTGGAAATGAATTGGCAGATATAAACAAGTGCCTCTAGACAAGTGCCAAGAAAAAAAAAATGGAATAAGTACTTAATAAGCCTAGTTATTTAAAAATGAAAATTCAACACACAGACAGACAGTTTCACTACTTTTAAACGACAATCAATGTTGTAAAAAAGTTTACACTTCACAAAATGGCGGAATACGTTTTCCCAAATCTCATACAAGAAACAAACGTTATTCAAGCATACAATGAAATAACAAAGAAACAAATCTCCTTTGAGGATAATTGGGGAGGAAAACTCGAGTAGAGTTTGGCGAGGTATACCTGAGAAACGGTGTGGTCACAGATAGCCCCGGGTAGGAAAATCAGGTCAAATCCGGGGAAATAATCCTTTACCTATTATTTAGGGGTCACGGGTAAAATGAAATTCAACATTTCGCATTTTATTATATTATTAGCTAATGTTTTGAAAACTTTACAGTTTCCATATTTGTCATTATATCGTCAGCCAATAGAATAAGATACGCGTATTAAATCCGTTATAGTTGTTTAATTCTAATGTATTTTTAACCCATTTTTTTTTGTATATTTTTTATTTTATCGCAGTTATTATAATTAGGTACAATGGAATAAAACAACTATACGGATTTAACTCGCGTATTTTACTTAATTTGCTGACCTTTCAGATCTCATGTTCGTAGCACGACTGAGCTGACGACACGATAGTCTGACGTCTACGGAATATGAGAACTGTAAAGTTTACGAAGCGTCAACAAATACAATAAAATACACAAATCAATCCGTTATAATAGTTTGATTCCAATGAACAATAATAAATCCATATAACACTACTGAATACCTTTGGTTCAATGATATTTGTACCAAGAAAAGCGTAAAAAAAAAATACCAAGAAATCCTTACTAATATTATAAATGCGAAAGTAACTCTGTCTGTCTGTCTGTCTGTTACGCTTTCACGCTAAAACTACTGGTCCGATTTTAATGAAATTTGGTACAAAGAAACTATGGAGCCTGAGAAAGAACATAGGCTACTTTTTAACCGACTGCAAAAAAGGAGGAGTTCTACGCGGACGAAGCCGCGGGCAGAAGCTATAAATATATAAATAGCTGAACCAAGATATCAAAGAAATATTCGACCTTGGTTTATTTTTTCCGGAGCACTGATAATTCGGTCCCATATTCCTCAAAGGACTTGGAGGTTGCCCGTGAAATTGGATGCTACAGATATTCTCAGTATTATAATTGATCGAGTATACTTTGAGAGGTTATCGGAAAGGTTTTTAGGTTAGAAAAATAGTTTTGTAACGTGAGAAGGTAATCCTAAAAACTACATTATATTCGAATGGAATGTGACAGTTGTTGTAGTTGAATTATGGTAAAGGTAAGTATTTTTTTTAGTCACCTTACAACTTATAAAAATGTAATTAATTTAAGTAATGACTAGACAATGAATATCGATCGAATTTCGATTGATAGATATATTATAAAAATGTTTTTTTTTACGCTTATACGAAAATTGATATCTCAAAAATAGATCAAAACTTTCTTTTTAAACTATTTTTTTAGTGGACGCCAACATCATACAAAAAACAAACTTTGTAAGTCATTCAGGACAAAGGATTTTATATAATTACTAGCTGTGCCCGCGACTTCGTCCCCGTGGAATAGTATTTCTTCATAAGGCTTCATATTTTCCCCGTTTTTTACACATTTTCCACTGTTTCTTCGCTCCTATTGGTCGCAGCGTGATGTTACATAGCTTAAAGCCTTCCTCGATAAATGGTCTATCCAACAAAAAAAGAATTTATGAATTCGAACCAGTAGTTCCTGAGATTAGCGCGTTCAAACAAACAAACTCTTCACCTTTATAATATTAGTATAGATATATAATATGTATAAGATTTTTATGCTAAACGTTTTTATGCGATTCGTTTAAATATCCGTACACAGCGGCAATCGAGTTGTTTGGCAAACATTCTTGTTTGTGAAGCAATAAATGTGGAAATGCAACAACCAATAGAATTTTCTTTTTCAATTTTATCTTGCTAGGGTTGACACTGACATTTTATTTAATATGTTTTATACTTTCTCTATAAAACGTCAGTAATATTCAGCTGTTATGACTCAGTCTGTTATGAAGGGAGCTGTAATGTTTTCGAAACTTCAGACAAAAATTAGATATTTTTTTAATTATAACCCAAAAATTATAAAAAAAGATAGGATAGTTAGAGTAGTTGAAATGCTAATAGACATAATATTTATAAACCTTTTGGCTAATTTTAATTTTTTAATAGTATACGTGGAAGTCCAGGGAAGATTCATAAAAATTAGGAAAAACAAAAATCTCTACAACGCAGTTCTAATAATTTCTGATGCCTTTGCGGTTATTATATATTGAAATGAAAGAACTTTAAACTGATTTAACTCGCGTATTTTATGCTAAAGCATAAGACTATTGTCAGCTGAGACATGCTACGCTTTTGGAATCTGTAAAGACTCCGGAACGACAGCCAATAAAAAAAAATACGCAAGTTAAATCCGTTTAAAGCTGTTTCATTCCAATACAGTTCTAAGTTCACTGGATCAATTAGTGTCATCATCATCATCGTCATCATCAGCCTATCGCAGTCCACTGCTATACATAGGCCTCTCCTATTGCACGCCACTTTGCTCTATCTTGGGCTGCTCGCATCCAGCTCCTGCCAGCCATCTTACGCAAATCGTCACTCCACCTTGCCTGAGGACGTCCTACACTACGCTTGCCGAGACTCGGTCTCCACTCCAGTTAGTGTACAATAAATCAATCCATTCTACTGTGCCATAGGATATTCAAGTTTTAAAATAATAATCAGTTTCCTTTAATATTATGACAACCCTAGCTCAAGATTGTATTGGGCGCGATTCTTACATTATGCACTAGCTTGTATAAGAGAAACCTAATTGAAATCTCGTATTGCAATAAAGGGAATTATTAAGTGGTTTTTTAAGTAGTATGTAGCTTCTGCTTTTTTATAGTTAGGAGTAGGATTAGGAGTTAGGAGTAGATTATATTGCTTCTGGGTTTATTACCTCTAAGTAAAACTTGAAACTGTTTTATTGAAAACTAGCGGTTCTCCCCGGCTTTGCACGGATCCCTTCAAAATATTATATAGCCCATTTTACTCGTGGATAATGTAGCATTCGAATGGTAAAAGAATTTTTAAAACGGTCCATTAGTTTTTGAGCCTATTCATTACAACCAAAACAAAGTTTTCCTCATTATAATATTAGTATAGAAAACTAGGTAAGTACCTATATATTAGAATGAAACAACTTTAAACGGATTTAACTCGCGCTAAAGTTGTTTCATTCCAATGTATAATAACCGCGAAGGCATCATACATCATCAAATTATAACACTGTCAATACAAACGTAATACTCACACCACACAGCTTTGTTATTTCGCAACAGCCGGACGCCGGACGTTCCGGAATAGAATACTTGTCGCGCGCACTGGTCCGGGAAATGGCCAGTCCCGGAACTGTCAAAATAGTCTTTTTGTTCCACCTATTTGTTTGGAGTATCGGATTAACTGAAGCCGTGGAACGGACGTAGGAACTAGCTTTGTTTTGTTTTTGTAACGTTTGTGACGCTAGTGCGAAGTTTATTAAAATTTTCCTATAATAATCTATATCTATACTAATATTATAAATAGGAAAGGTTTATTTGTTTGGATTTAATAGGCTCCTAAACTGTAAGCTACACTATTCCCGAGTGACATAGGTTATAAAAGGTGCCGGGGCGAGCCTCTAGTATTATATACAAGCAAAATATAGCACTTATAATCCTAAATTGAAATAACTAATCGCCTTTAGTTTTAGAACTAAAATCTGGGACAAGACTTGATTTACCTATATATAATAATTATTATTATGTTGGTACGTTTGTATAATAATCTATGTAGGTACCTATTACTATAATAATTAAATCTCAAGAAAAGCACAATTGACATTTATCAAATTTTCATAGAAGGTAGATATCGATATCAAGATTATATTTCAAAAGGTTTTCTATTCAATAAAAAATATTAAACTTTATAGAATAACTACAATCAAAGTAGAATCTATTTCTCATAAACTTACTTACATAATTTATTTATTCGCAAACTAAGGCTGGATAAACAGACATAAACATAAATAAGACATCATTACATCAAATATACAAATACTGACATAACATATACCTCTAGCAGAATCTGAACCTATGACCGATTTGTAGTCAAGGGTCAACAAGCCGTCAAATAGTTTCGTAACTTTAAGCGTTATTGCAGTTGCCCTTACTACCCTATATCAGCTTAAGCCTGTATAATACCAATTATGTTGAAGTTTAACTACTTACCCTGTCAAGTCATCACTTAACTCGTTTGTTAACTGACAGTTACCAGTAATTATACTTACTAGTTAGACTAAATGTTTTCGTAGAATGCTGAAGTTACTTTTTGCAAAAAGAACTAATAAATAATGTTAAGAACCTCAACATCATTTTAAAATACCTATCCATAGATACCCCACACGTATAGGTCTGATGAAAATAAATTTTTTGAGTTTCAGTTCTATGTATGGGGAACCCCAAAAATTTTATTTTTGACGGACGGACGGACGGACAGACAGACAGACAGACAGACATGATGGATCTATAAGGGTCCCGTTTTTGCCATTTGGCTGCGGAACCCTAAAAAGTACCTATTATTACAATCTGCTAGCGCTTCGGAAAGACCATTATTGCTGAGAAGTAACGCCGAAAAAACTAAACAGAAAGTCATTTTTAAAAAGTCAATTTATACGTGCATATTAAACAAAATGGTAGGTAGTGCGTAAGTTCAAATTCTAGGTAGTAGATAGAACTCGGAAAGATGTAGATAAAAATTTAAATTCAAAAAGTGTAAAACATAAATATTATAAAATTTTTATTAACAACGAGACTAGGTACCTGGAAATTTAAACAAAAACATTTCTAAAGAAACAGTAGGTAATCGATGAAAATACATTTTTTTAATTGTGTTAACCTCCTTTTGTTAAAATATTTTTTAACCGACGAAAAAAACGGACTAGGTTCTCAAGGCTATATATTTTTTTTAAAGATAAATTTATATAGTGAACCTCTTCCTTCCGCAGTCGGTTAAAAAAAGCAATAACATCAGTGTCACAATATTCAACTCACATCGGTTTCAATTTGAATCAACAATTTCACCACGTATGTGATATCAAATAATTTCCCACAGGGCCGCCATCTTGCCAACGTAATTACAAGGATGACATAAACTATTTTATGACCTTTCCTTTGAAAAAAAGGCCTTTACGACCTTAAACACACGTTCTAAGCTGTATAGCGGTTCTTACAGCTTTTGCTTTGCTTATTTGTGTTGACATGGGGGTTGGGAGTGTAAATAATTGGAATAAATCAACCTACTTAGGTAATACTTGAACGACGCCATACCTAGTAGCAAGGCCGCCATTTTGTTCTCAGCTTCCTGACCGCCATTTTGTTTGGTGTTTATTGAAATATTATTATTAAAATCAGATTATAGCGGTAACGTAAGTTGGCCAAGTCAGTATGTAAGATTACAATAATGACATTTAACATTTTTTTTTGTTTAGTTATATTTGTACAAACGTAAAAAGTATTTTTATTACCAAAAAAAAAATACCTGTCGAGCACCTGAAGACAATTTGGCGAGTCATCAAATTCGCCCATCGGCAACCTTTGGTCCATAAAACTACCTTGTAAAAATAACTGCCACAGTTTACGATCCCTGCTAAATTGTTGGCTCGATAAAAATTTATCTTCAATCTATGTTATCGAGGTAGAAAGGGTTTCGGCGTCAACTTTTTTTTATCGCTACACGTGAGTGAAATTATGGGACTTTATGACGGTTGAATGCTTGTTTTGTGATATATCTGTCTCTCTCAGTCTATGGGTCCGTGTCGCATGTGTGAGTGAGATGCAGTGATAGCCTCTTATGTGCTGAGGAGAATTATCTAACTTGTTTTGACAAAAGTGCGAATAATTCTTAAGTGTTTTTTTTTTTGTATTTTGTACTATTAAAAAACGTATGGAAGCGTTGACGTACCTATTACTGAATAAATCTAAACTACTTCTATAAAAAACTGTTTAAAAATTTAACAATTAAGTTAATGTGATAGGAATATTTCGCCCGTTCCAAAAAGAAGTTCTATTTTATTTTGGGTTTCTCACCTCTGATTGAAACTTGATATTTAATAAAACTAGGTATCTGATAGTATATTATTCTATAATAATAAGCCATAAGCCTATGTTACTCATGAATAAAGTAGCTTTAGAATGGTGACAGAATTTTTTAAAACGGTCCAGTAGTTTTTGAGCCCAATCATTACAACCAAACAAACAAAGTTTTCCTCGTTATAATATTAGTACAGATAGATGTCTAAGGACTTTGAAAAATCTCTAGGTATTTATAAACACGTCGTGTTAATGTATCTTAATTTGCGGATTTGTGAGTTTTAACAGTTTTACAGAGATTGATAGAGGAAAAAAGTGAACAGAACTGCATTTTTGAAAATTCACCCCTAAAGGGGTAAAACTGGTGCTTATCGTGCCCATACAAAGTCGCGGGCAGAAGATAGCTTCTGCCCTCGACTTCGTATGGGTACGATAAGCACCCGAAAGCTATATTATTCACGAGTAACATAGGCTATAAAATATTTTGAAAAAAATAGGGATCCGTGCGAAGCCGGGGCGAACGTCTAGTAAATTATATAGAACTAACTTCTGCCCGCGACTTCGTCCGCGTGGATCTCCTCTTTTTTGCAGTCGGTTAAAAAGTAGCCTATGTCCTTTCTCAGGCTCCAGACTTTCTTTGTACCAAATTTCATTTAAATCGGCCCAGTAGTTTTAGCGTGAAAGCGTAACAGACAGACAGAGTTACTTTCGCATTTATAATATTAGTATAGAATATACAGAATACTTTTTTCTAGACATAAGAATTTATCAAACCAAAAACATACCTTTAAAAAGTATATTTCCTACGAAGCAAAAATTCCAAACCCAAGCAAACACGTGTTAAGTGAAATTGGAACGCATCTCAGCGGTACAGTCGACTTGGCATTCTGTCCGCGTCGCTCGTTGGAACCGTACTTTGGCATAGAAAACATTCACACATGGGTTCGACTGTACTTATATCTATGAAAACATACGGCGTTTGTTTTTGCCGTGCTAGTTTTTTCTTTAAAATTTCTGGTACCTTCGCGGTTATAAGGGACGTACTAGCTTTTGCCCGCGACTCCGTCCGCGTAGAATTAGTAATTATGTACAATATTTTCCTCTTTTAACCCCTTACAACCCTTTTTTTGTTACTAGAAGTAGCCTAGCCTCAGGCTCTAGATTATATGTGTACCAAATTTAATTCAAATCGGTATATTAGTTTTAGCGTGAAAGTGAGACAGACTATATTAGTTATGTTTGGAATGACAGTATTTTATATTGAACTCGCGGTCCCGGCAGACGTCATCCTGCCCGTTCGAAGTTCAAATTGACTTTAGTTAGACAACGTTTGTATGGGAAAAGAAAAGGGCTGTTTTTAGGGTTTTCCCGGCAATTTTTTGAAATCTTCTTGTCGTATAAACCATCCTTGGATTTCAGCGAACATCTAAAAAAAAGAATTAGCCAAATTGGTCCAAGCGTTGTAGAGTTATGCGCTTACCAACACATTTTGCGATTTATTTTATAGATATATTATATGTCATATAGATTTAATTCGGTAGGGTTTTAAAAATAACACGAAATCGATGTAAAGAAAGTCTTTTATTTCAAGTTAGGTAGGTAGGTACCTACTTTAGTAAAAAAAGTATTTTCTCCACTAATACTAGCTTACATCTAGGATTTAAAAATATAAAAGTGACATGGGTGGCAAACCTTTTGTATATTTCAAAGAGAAATACTTAATTTACAAGTGTTTTATTTGAAAATGTTTTACATCGAAATAAAACATTTTAAATAAAATACTTTGTACGCAATGTAAAAATCTAGCGATGTATGAAAATGTTTTCAAAAAAAGTTCAAAGGCATTAACTATATTATTATCACTGAATAGGTTAGGCTTTAAAAAAAATATAAAAACTAAAACCGGCCACGTGTGACTTGGATTCGTGCACGAAGGGTTCCGTACAGAGAGCAAAAAAAAAAGTTTATTGAATACTAGCGGTCCGCCCCGGCTTCCCACGGATCCCTAAATTTAAAAAAAAATTAAAGTAGCTTATGTTACTCACGAATAGTGTAGCTTCCTAACAGTGAAAGAATTTTTCAAATCGGTCCAGTAGATTTTGAGCCTATTCATTAAAACCAAACAAACAAAGTTTTCCTTTTCATAATACCTATTAGTCTATACTAATATTATAAAGAGGATTATATAAAGGTTTGTTTGTTTGGATTGAATAGGCTCCTAAACGACTGGACTGATTTGAAAAATTCTTTAACTGTTGGAAAGCTACACTATTCCCGAGTGACATAGGCTATAAAAAATGGATCCGTGCGAAGCCGGGGCAGGCCGCTAGTTCATTTAATAAATTTGTACCTATTTGTTACCTGCGCTAATTTGCAAATGACGTATATAATACTCTATCTCCGATACCAATTCAGTTTGCTTAAAACATGCCCACTGCAAGTACACTAGTTCAATTTGCAAACAATTCTGAATTTCAACTGTCAATCTTGTTTAGCAGTGAAGCCGAATGTAGCCCAAATTATGTTAGTCCGTTCACAATACCCATGCCTATTAATTAATCTTCATCCCATTTCGAATTTCCAATTAGGAATAGATTTCAGATTGGTAGATTTAAAAAAAATATTACAGGTCTACCAGGATCTGATGGCGAAAAAGGAATAAAGAAATTGACGCAAGCGATACTGGGAATTTTTTTTTGTGCCAGATCCTGGTAGACCTATAAAAATATATCTTAACTAGCGGCCCGCCCCGGCTTCGCACGGATTATCTTTTTTTGTAGCCTATGTCACTCGGGAATAGTGTAGCTTCCCAACAGTGAAAGAATTTTTCAAATCAGCCATTCGTTTTGGAGCCTATTCAATCAAAATAAATAGACCTTTCCTCTTTATTACATTAGTAGGTAAGTAAAGATAATTTCTGATGCCTTCGCGGATATACATTGGAATTAAACAACCATTAACGGATTTAACTCGCGTATTTTATTTTATTGGCTAACGTTTCGGAGCCTTTGACTGGGCTGACAATAGTCTAACGCTAAAGTAATTTATATAGTTACGCAAACTACCGAATATTCGAATGAAATAGCTTACAACCGTTTAAAGTTATCTCATTCCAATATTTATCTATAACTAGCGACCCACCCTGGCTTCACACGGGTGCTATGAACCTTCCTCTTGAATCACTCTAGCTATTAAAAAAAACCGCATTAAAATCCGTTGCGTAGTTTTAAAGATTTAAGCGTACATAGGGATATAGGGACAGAGAAAGCGACTTTATTTTTAACCCCCGACGCAAAAACGACGGGGTGTTCTAAGTTTGACGTGTCTGTCTGTATGTCTGTCTGTGTGTGTGTGTGTCTGTCTGTGGCATCATAGCTCCCTAACACATGAACCGATTTTGATTCTGTTTTTTTTGTTTGAAAGGTGACTGCGTCGGGAGTGTTCTTAGCTATGTTTAATAAAAATCGGTCAGTAGTTTAATAATTAGGGGGGTTGAAAGAGGGGATGGAAAAATAAATGTCCACAAATATACTCGAGTGGGGTAGCAAATGAAAGAGGATCACGTGTTCATTACAAAATTGGGGGACCGTAGGTTTAGGTAGGTTGTAAATATTAAGTAAGTACACCTAAATGATAAGCGGTCCCTCCGACATGACGTTTTCTTTGTAGAAATATTAATACTGAGGTAACTAATATTAAGATTTTATTATTGTTATACTTTTTAGAGGGCCTTTTAGTTTTTATGTCGGGGGTTCGTTATATACTATGTAGTGATGCAAACTACCTTATATCACTAACGAACCAAGAAGTTGTTTCATTCCAATATTTAGGTAGGTATCTGTATTATAATATGCTTGCAGCTGTATAGTGGTGGTAAGGGGAAGACACGCCGCGACAAATCCAGTTAACTCATTGTGAGCGACTGCAGCCGAGTGGCTGCGTAATCGCATCTCGCGCCTCGCTGCAGTGCTGCACTAACACTTCCACTGCACCGCGCCATTGACAGCGGAAATATCCCTATTAATATTATAAATGCGAAAGTAACTCTGTCTGTCTGTCTGTTACGCTTTCACGCTAAAACTACTGGATTTAAATGAAATTTGGTACAAAGAAAGTCAAGAGCCTGAGACAGGACATAGGCTACTTTTTAACCGACTTTAAAAAAGGAGGAATTCGACGCGGACGAAGTCGCGGGCAGAAGCTGGTACTGTTATAAATTAAAAAGTTCATCTTCCTGTCTTTCTATGTAGGTATCTATTTATCTAATAATTGTTATTACACATTGGTACCGTTCCAAAAAGTCAGCCGTCGTCAAGCTTTACCGTTTTTAATTTACCTATAGGTATATGAATAAAATTCAGTGTGAAAGTTCTTCATCGAAACACATTTATATTTTGAAAAATTCTACCCCTAAGGGTAATCGGAGATTCTCATCGTGCGCTGACGAAAACGCTGGCAGAAGCTAGTACTGTTATAAATGAAAAATAATTGTTTAATATGGAACATAAAAGTAGTTTGCAGAACGCTCTAAATACTAATTTTTCCGTCCTCCGGCCAGAAAGCGCCAACTTTGTGGCCGCTGCGCTCAATGAAATTTCCGCTTTCTGGCTTCGTCGAACAGAAAAATAGTATACTGACCTCGGCCAGTAAAATAAAAAGCCTCAGATCACATTTTTGTCAACCTCGGCTTCGCCTCGGACGACAATTACATGTGATCTGAGACATTTTTTATTTTACTGGCCTTGGTGCGTAATGTACTTACTATTTCTTCATAATAAAGCTAATATCCCAAAATTTTCAAATAATCTTTTCAGGTATAAATTAAATTATAAACTTACAACAAGTCTATAATATTATGACTTGTGTACCTACTTTATAAGTAACTTAAACGCTTTCCAGATTATTACGGTCTCAGCCTGCACTGAGAACCGACAAAATGAATGCATTTCCACGATTTTACCAGACCGAGCCTCTCGTATTAAGAGCTTATACAACAAGCCTACACTTTAGATAATTCTGATGCCTCGGTTATTACACATTGGAATGAAACAATTGACATTAAATCAACAAGCAAAATCTTTTACTTTAGCATTAGACTATTGTCAGCTCAGTCGTGCTACGATTATAGAATCTTTAAAGGCTCTGAAATGTCAGCCAATAAAAAAAAATACATGAGTTTAATCCGTTAATAGTTGTTTTATCCCAACGTGTAATAACCGCGAAGGCATCAGAAAATATTAAGACCTAGTAATGTAACCTACAATCCAACAAACCTAATGGTGTATATCCAGAGTTTTTTTAAATCTTCTTTGCAGTCTTTCTGTAATGGTAATCTGGTTAAAAATTGAGCAAGTACCGAAACTGCGCTTTGATCTCACTATATTCTTCAGAGTTGGCAGCCAAACTCACTTTATTCTATTTTTAGTACAAAGCTTTTACTTCAAAGTCGAAATGCAATGCAAAAGGATTGCTGGAAATGCTATTTTCATTGTTCTTTATAAAGTATGCCTACTCTGCCTCATCTCGGTATGAGGTTATTCGGAACCTGCTTTGTTATTCTTCATCCCTACTAATATTATAAATGCGTTAGTAACTCTGTCTGTCTGTCTGTCTGTCTGTTGCTCTTTCACGCCTAAACGGCTAAACGGATTTTGATGAAATTTGGTATGGTAATAGATGATAACCTAGAAATGGACATAGGCTATAAATAATCACGCCATTGTCCTTAGGGGGTAGGCAGTAGGCAGATAACTAAATTGATATAGTGATTTTTAGTCGTTTTGGTTGGGACTTTTGCTCTTTCACGTCTAAACGGCTTAACGGATTTTGATGAAATTTGGTATGGTAATAGATGATAACCTAGAAATGGATATAGGCTACTTTTTAACCGACTGCAAAAAAGGAGGAGTTCCACGCGGACGAAGTCGCGGGCAGAAGCTAGTTGATATATAACTAAACGGATATACAGTCTTTTAAAAGCTGGTATCGAAAGAAGTATAAAAAACGATTAATTTAAAAACTTCGGAAATAAGCAAAGATACTTATAATGATATTTTTGTGCCAAGACAAGAGTAGATTTTTTTTAGATCCAGTGAGAAATCAATCAAATTTACTAGCGGCAGCATGAAGGCATAGGTGCGGGTTCGAATCTCACTGGGGGTGTTAAATTGCGGGTTCTAATTCTACTAGGTGCAGAGGTCCGCGTGATCTTATTTGTATCTTTGTATGTATATATTGTGTTGTGAGTAGGTACCCAAATTAAGAGCTACGGTTAGTTTAGAACTAGATAAATTAGTTTGAGTTGCCTAAAGATTTTTATTTCGTTTAATTATAAAAAGGCACAGACCCAATTAAATTTTAAATGATCTAACTTCATTATTCAACCTTTCAAAAAATAAACTGAAAATACTTAGAAGTTTTACAAGTTTCAATAAACAAATCCCTTGATTGTTCAAATTCGAAACTTTTCCAAACAACCCTATCAAAAAGTTTTACCTTGCCCTTTGTATTTGCCTAAGCCTATTATTACCTTAATAAACAAACTTCTCAACACCCAATAAGAAGCGAAGCTAAATAAGAAATTGAATCTCTTTCTGTCTAGACTTTTAATGACTCCAAACGTGACCTGGAAGACATCTGTCGCCTGCATACAACCAATCAAAAAGAGACAATTTGGTGAACAAGAAAATTTACCAGACCATATCCATTGCGTTTTAGATGCTGCTGACAAAACTTTAGAAGCTGGTGAAGTGAGCCATGTATTCGAAACAAAAGAAGATGATATGGTTTTTGCTGTTGAAGGAGAGTGTAGTGGTGAAGGTTACTAATGGAGGAGGGTAGCAGTAGTCACGGAGTTGCAATTAGATCGAAGCGAGCAGTGGAACCCTTTACGGGTAATTTTATGTAGTTAGCACGTCTGTCACAAAGAAGCACAGCGATTCAGAGAAATAACTTAGACGCAAGTTATCTTGGAGTTAGTTCCTTTGGATACTGCAAGTTTCAACAGCTTTAACGTATAGCTTAATTTTAGTTTATTGGTTTTACTAATTTAGCAATTTATTTTAACGAGAAATAAATAATTCAGGTAGTTTGTAAGTGGTTTATGCCTTCGCGGTTATTACATTGGAATGAATCAATTATAACAGATTTAACTCACGTATTTTATTTTTATTACTGAGCATAGATAGTCTTACGCTCAAGGCTAAAGTCCTTTCTATAGTTAGACTATGAAGGTAGCAAGCGGAAAAAGAAGATGCTAAATGTTCTTAATTATATCTAATTACCATTATAATGTAACACGTTTTCTATACTAATATTATAAAGAGGAAAACTTTGTTTCTTTGGTTGTAATGAAAAGGCTCAGGAACAACTGGACCGTTTTTAAAAATGATGATGATGATGATGTACATAGGCTATAGAATATTTTGAAAATAATCCTGGCGAAGCCGGGGCGAGCCGCGAGTTATTTATAAAATTGGTACCGTGATAAAAATGGATGTTAATTTATTTTTAACTTTTTAGTTAATTTAACACACAAATAATTAATGCTTGTTTTATTTTATTTTTTTTAAGAAGAAAAACTGCAACCGGTCGTTTATTAAAAAAGTTATTACCTTTGATTTTATTTTTAACTAGCTTCTGCCCGCGACTTCGTCCGCGTGGAACTCCTCCTTTTTTGCAGTCGGTTAAAAAGTAGCCTATGTCCTTTCTCGGGCTCCAGACTTTCTTTGTACCAAATTTCATTTAAATCGGTCCATTAGTTTTAGCGTGAAAGCGTAACAGACAGACAGACAGATTTACTTTCGCATTTATAATATTAGTAAGGATGATAATCTTTAGATCCAATCTTTCCTACAAATTCGCAAAAGAGTTGCATCATAAAACAAACAGTAGAAACACCGGTTAATTAGCGGCAACCTCACGCAATAAAGTTTCTGCGACAAAAAATCTAGACGCAAATTTCTCCAATGTTCTTATTCAAACAAAATTTAATTGGAGCGCCATTTCACGCAAACAACTGGCGAATCGAAACCAATTATCGTTTTCGCGTTCAAATATCGAAAGTTCGTAGCAGGTGCACGTAACGCCCGACGCCAGGCATTAGCTGTCGCGTGGTACAAGTTGCCGTGGCTACCGAAAAAGATCAAAAAAGTTGGGATGAAACTCGAACTGTTTATTGCATTCCTTTCAAAAATTTAGTATTAGTCTTAAACTGAATGCGCTGTAAAATTCATAATACCTCAAATACATTTCTAATTTCATAATATCGAATTAATAAAAAAATAAATCTATACTAATATAATAAAGCGGAAAAATTTGTTTGTTCATTTGTTTGGATTGAATAGGCTCCTAAACGACTGGAAAGCTACACTATTCTCGAATGACATAGGCTTTAAAAAAGGGATCCGGGCGAATCCGTGGCGGGCCGCTAGTAACCAGATAAAATAACGAAATATCAGATGTTACAGCATCTCCTATAATAAAAAAATCAACCGAACAAGAGCGTGGATTTCGTACAGGCAGTGTCACTAATACATGTCACTAACACTGCCTACCCTGGTGCCATAAAGCCTTCTTAAGTTTAACTGCTTATATCAACGCTATCTTCCCCAGTTTGAACCATCAACTACTAGCATAGCCCGTGGCAAATAAATCACGATTGGCCTCGTTGCGCGAGTCATTAGCGGGCGACCGCGGCGAGCCCCGATTGAATTGTGACCGTGTTACGTGAATCTCTATTGCTCTTAGTAGTTCATGGGATCCTGGTATCTGCAAGCCGAGTTGAAAATTATGGAAACCCTCTTTGAAAGAATTTCAGGTTATGTGAATCTGCCTCTATTGCTCTTAGTAGTTCATGGGATCCTGGTATCTGCAAGCCGAGTTGAAAATTATGGTAACCCTCTTTGAAAGAATTTCAGGTTACGTGAATCTCTATTGCTCTTAGTAGTTCATGTGATCCTGGTATCTGCATGTCGAGTCTGAGTTAAGACTATTGCCAGCTCAGTCGTGCTACGATTATGGAAACTGTAAAGAATCCGAACTTTAGGCAATATAATAAAATACGTGAGTTAAATCCGTCTAAAGTTGTTTCATTCCAATGTTAAGAATTATAATTAATTAATGTAAAGAATTCCTTTGAAGGAATTTAAGGTTCATCGGAATAAAATAACTATGAACGATAACAATTTACTTGCGCGAATTAAATTCATTCATAGTTGTTTCAGTCCAACGTATAACCGCGAAGGCATCAGAAATTATTGATAATAATGATGTTGTACAAGACGCTATAAAACCAGTTTGCCACTCACCGATATTATATTTTTGACATTTAACGAGTCTAAAAATGCTGAGAAATATAGGGTGTAACATTTTTACAATGGCAAGTAAAGTATCCATAAAAGCACAAGTGTTATCAATATGCACAAAATCATTAAAGTGACAAAAGAAAATTATTGCCCGTTATGAAAATCGTTACCTTAAGGTTTCCTTTAATAATAATTTTCAGCAATAAACTGGCACTTATTGAAGAACATTATGACTGTATTATTAAGTAACTTAAGAATACAATTGTACAAAATGTTTTGAATTAAGTACCTATATTTGGTACAACCAGGGAGGTAAGTAACCCTCCTTTGGGTAAAGTAACACGACTTTGCGGTACCTAGTTAGTAAGGTCCAAGAACCTGAAAATTAAAACATCAATTGAAACTGTTTTTTTAATACGTTTTATTTTGTATTTTTTTTTTTTGCTAGAAACGCGTCTCCTAAAAACTTATATGCATACTAGCTTCTGCCCGCGACTTCGTCCGCGTCGAACTCCTTCTTTTTTGCAGTCGGTTAAAAAGTAGCCTATGTCCTTTCTCAGGCTCCTGACTTTCTTTGTACCAAATTTCATTTAAATCGGTCCAGTAGTTTTAGCGTGAAAGCGTAACAGACAGACAGATAGACAGACAGACAGATAGACAGACAGACAGACAGACAGACAGACAGACAGAGTTACTTTCGCATTTATAATATTAGTAGGGATATAATAATATATTATTATACCATTCCATATTAACGTTTTATTCAACCACCTCGCGTAGAAATAAAGAACTTATACTCTATACAACAAAGACTTGTTACCAGGTCGGGACATCTCTCTTGGTAAAAATAGTCGAGTAAGGTAATTTTGAAATTTTTGCAAATATCAAAGAAGTCGGATGACTGTTTACAGCTGTATACAGCTACACTGTGTGTATATTCTTGGCAAACGCTTTTATTGTGACGTGAATTCCTGTAAACTACCTTTAAACTTGTTTTTTAGTCAACTGGATAAAACAAACTGGTCTCATTTGCAAATATAAATCTTAAAAACAAATTTAGATTACTAGTAATTAACGTAATCTTTATTAGCAAATTTATATTACAATAATCAAATTGTATCCAATTAAAGTTTTTATCAGAAATACGACAAGTTTAGTGAGTATTTTTTCAAACTATGAAACCAATTTTTCTAAAACATTAAATACATCTCATGCTGAACATTCGAGGACTTTGTAGATGCGAATTTGCTCTAAAGGTATCATTGTAATTTGTCTTACATTCCTAAATTAGTAAATTTGATGACGTAAAAGATGCTCATCAATCCCACAGTGCCTCAAGACGAAAGTCTTCAATCAGTGCGTCCTACCCGTCACGACACACGGAGCCGAAACGTGGACACTGACGGTACGGCTGGTTCACAAATTAAAAGTCGCTCAGCGGGCTATGGAAAGGGCTATGCCCGGTGTTTCAAAAATGAGGTGATTCGGCAGAGAACCAGAGTCATACTGCGATAGGCTGTAAATGCCATCATCAATCAAAAGATACAATAAAAGTAGGTAAATAATTACCGACTTAATTTACCGACTTCAAGAATTAGGGAATAGGTAACTAGATGTCAATTGAGAGAGCTCATTTCGTCCATAACTCAATCGATTTCACTGTACTAATTACGTCTTATCATTCACGATAACGTTAAATTTATTCCAAGCAAATGTTTCAAGTAGTATAAAAACTACCCGTGAAATAAGTGAGCATTATAAGGGAGTGATCAGACCTAAAATGTCTATCCTCGGACCGTTATGTGTTCTGTTTCTTACTGTGCCAATGATCGCTGGAGTCGACGTCACTTCTTTACTGACCATAGCAGAATGCCCCGCTTATGTTATTATTTTCAACGCCAGAAATAGTTGCTTTGACTACGGAGGAGTGCCAAAAAAAGCCCCTCTTGGTCCACCTGGGAGTTCGACGGGAGGGCTAGTTAACAATCTGTTGGCTCCATTAGGAACACTTTGCGAAGTCAACGTCTGTGGAGACGGCGAGAGATTAGTCGGTTACTATTGCGGCGTGGGGTCTTGCAATGCGGTTGGCCGGAATTGTGACGGAGGTTGTATTCCAGGAAATGCCACAGAAGCGGCGATGAGGTTCGAGATCAAGGCGGGAGTTGGTGAAGTGTGCAACGTCCGCGAGTATTTCTCTGGTGCCGCCCCCGGAGCCACGCCTTGCCCCAATTAATAAGACAGTTAATGTCCTTAATAAAGTTTACTTTCATCTCCATTTGTTATTTTATTTACTGAAACCAGGCAACCAGCACTTATGTCAAATGGTATATCTGCTTAGTTATAACAGGTAAAAGAAAGAAAATCACCTGATGCTGAGAATAGTTTTAGTCTAAAGCATAATTTATGCTTTACATCAAATAATGGATGATTACAGAAAGTGGTTTTAGGAAATAGGTATTAGGTCATGAATTATTTGCTTTGTTTTGATATATAAACTTGCTTCTAAGTAGAACTTTTGTAGGATTTGCTGCGGTACTGATAAACCTCTTTTATTTCTATTAAATTTTGATATATCTTTTCTGAGTTTTCTTCAATGTATAAAATGAAGTAAAGGAAACTGACTCTTGTCGACTCTTAGGAGTTTTTATCGTAAGCTTATCCATTTTTACTGTCACCATTTTTTTGTCATCGTTATAATGTAAATTCATTAAACAATAAAGACTTTATTTATATTTTAACGCACAGATGTGTATTAACACATGTGTAATTATACAATAAGACCGAACTGACCATAATTTGCTGTTCGATAAACTTATTTAGCCATAAGACCCGGGGCCTACTGCGAGGGTTTGCCTCTTACATTGACAAAAGGACTCTAGCTGTTAGCATAAGCAATTTCCTAGTGGAGTCCCCTAAGGAACCTTTACTGTTTAATCTTTTTCCAAACGACGTGATTTCTTGTTTTCTATCATCTCATCTACTCTATTTTACTGACGATATGATTTTTTTCTTAAATCTCCACTCTTTATGACGGTCAGAAATTTCCCAATTGCATTTACTAGCAAGAAACATATTATTACATTTCAATACGCTTTAAAGGGGGAACCTCTCGTAAAGAACAAATGATAATGTGATGTCTGTATAATATACGATAGCATCATTATTTTATCATAGCAGGTTTGGTAGGTATTTATCGTTGGGTCACATAATTTTGAAGTTTTTGAAAAACATTCAGGGAGTAGGATCATTGTTTATAGTTCCACTATGCTATTGATATGCTTGACATAAATGCAATACAACAAGTGCATATTATTATATTGCAAATAAACTCCTGTAAACCACCTTTAAACCTGCTTTAAGTCAAATGGATAAAACGAAGAGTTCTCATTTGCAAGCAAATATTTCGTTTAAAATCAATTTAGTTTACCTATAAGTAATTAATGTTATCTTTATTAACAAATTTATGTATCCACATTGTAACTAATTAGAGTTTACATCAGAAATAAATGCTTAAGATAGGGAATTCTTTTCGTCCATAACTCAAGATTTCACTGTACTAATTACGTCCTTATGATAACGTAAAATTTATTTCAAGCAAGTAGTATAAAAACTACCCGTGAAATAAGTGAGCATCATAAGGGAGTGATCAGACCTAAAATGTCTATCCTCGGACCGTTATGTATTCTGTTTTTAACTGTGCCAATGATCGCTGGAGTCGACATCGGTTCTTTACTCAGCATAGCACAATGTCCAGCTTATATTATCATTTTCAACGCCAGAAATAGTTGCTTCGAATATGGAGGGGAGCCAAAAAAGGCCCCTCTTGGGCCACCTGGAAGTCGGACAGGTGGACTAGTTAACAATCTACTAGCTCCGTTGGGAAGACTTTGCGAAATCAATGTCTGTGGAGATGGCGAGAAAGTAGTCGGTAGGTATTGCGGCGTGGGGTCTTGCAATGCATTTGGTCGGAATTGTGATGGAGGTTGTATTCAAGGCAACGCCACAGACGCAGCGATGAGGTTCGAGATTAAGGCACCCACTGGTGAAGTGTGCAACGTCCGCGAGTATTTCTCTGGTGCCGCCCCCGGAGCCACGCCTTGCCCCAACGAATAAGACCATTAATTCCTTAATAAAGTTTGCTTTCACCTTCATTTGTTTTTTTATATATTATTGGAGACTGTGCAGTCACGTATCCTCTGAGCTCAGAATTGTTTTAAGCTATAGAAAACAGATATAAGAGTATACTTATTTTTAAATGGATGTAAAAGATAGTGATGTAGCTCTATTTAATATTAATCAAGTATCAAATAAAACAAGAATCGAATCAGTAACAGGAGATGATATCACTTTTTGTTTTTAAATATCTTGACGATTAAGATAATGACGTTTCAATAGCTCAAAGACGTACCTTAAATCTTCATTATTTCCGAGTTCTCTCAAAAATATGAAAATAATTGAAAGAAATTCCTTAGTAACGAGACTTATAATTATTTTCTTTATCGTAGTCTCTTGCCAGAACATAAAGACTATTTGTCACCCACAAACAGAGGTTAAGTCACTTATTCACACTCACTTCCTTTTTTACAACATCTACCTCATAAATTAACTTATCAGTAACGATATCTTGTTTTGAACAGTATAAAAGCTTCACCGCGATGCACGCAACGTCAGATATCCGTTAACAACAAACGATGACAGTCGTAAAGTTAGTATTATTGGCAGCGGCCTTACCTCTTATAACTGGAGTAGAAATCCTAACCATGCTTGGGATATCACAATGTCCTCCGTACGTGATGATATTCTCCGCAAAACGAGGTTGCCACGAATATGGAGCAGTTCCCAAGAAGGCTCCTTTAGGGCCACCTGGTAGTCGAACAGGTGGACTGGTCAATAACTTCCTGGCTCCATTGGGAGGACTTTGCGAGAAGAACGTTTGCGGTGACGGCAGACCTCTGGTTGGGTCTTACTGTGGCCGTGGTTCGTGTAACGCTTTCGGTAGGAATTGTGAAGGTGGTTGTATTCCTGGAACTGCTGCGGAAGCGTCTTTAAGGTTTGAAGCAAGTTACCCATCTGGCGAAGTTTGCGATGTTCATGAATATTTCTCGAGACCTTCGGAATTCGTGACCACTCCTTGCAATGCACAATGAAACAACTCTCTTTAGTAGTAATTAATAAATCATGCATAATCCAATTTGTTTTTATTTTCTATAGCGATTATAACAAAAATATTAGGATCCTAAATAAAACGTATATTGGTTTAATTACATGCCAATGCTGACGTTTGTCACAGAAAAATGAAATAATAATATTATTAAATTGACGGCCTGTTGGTCTAGTGGTCAAATACCCTGACTACGAAACCGGAGGTCGAGTTCGAACCCTGCTAGTGGCTGATGTCAGTGTGATGAGTTCTGGCATCTGTACATAAGTCTTGGATGTGTTATATGTATTTATAAATGTTTTTCCGTTGTCTAGTATCCATAGTTCAAACTTTGCTTAATTTGGGACTAGATCAATTGATGTGAATTGTCCAAAGATATTTATATTATTTATTTATTTTTATTGCATAGTAACTACTTCACAAACAAAAACGACACCGATTTTATTGACCACTTCCGAATCTTGGGTGTACCTTTA
This sequence comes from Polylopha cassiicola, assembly GCA_038024825.1. Classification (NCBI taxonomy): domain Eukaryota; kingdom Metazoa; phylum Arthropoda; class Insecta; order Lepidoptera; family Tortricidae; genus Polylopha; species Polylopha cassiicola. The sequence continues at coordinate 1,510,451 of CP149053.1, read as the reverse complement.
TTTACTTAACCACCTAATAGGAATGTGTGATTTTTTTTTTACTTGAGAAGAATTTACTTGACTTCTGTAATACAAGTTTTTTACCTATCACAGCACTCAGTAATTTCTATAAGTTATTGTGAAATTTTATATATATGCAGATTATTATTATAACTTGAATTTATATTACTTCACTTTAGATCAAATTTATATTCATTTTCGTCAAACTTAGGTGATACGTTGCCGGTACAGTTCGTTTATTTAAGAATAATGATGTTTTGCACTTAAGGCGGAATTTTGTTAATTCTTCATGAGTAGGTAAATATGTATATGCAATATCTACCTATTACTATTTTATTAAATTTTATTGTATAGGTAGGTATAGTAATATCCTCTGTGAACTAAAAAATCAAATATTTTTTTTATTTTTTTGCATAGTGGCATCGTGTACCTATATAATAAGTAAAATAGTAATTGATAATTTACAAAATATCTTCAGCACTAAAAAGTAAGACTGTCTTAGGTAGGTAGTTTAGCTTTTATTACCTACTAGCGGTTCGCCCCGATGTCGCAGGGATCCCTACTTTTTTCCAAAATATTCTATTGCCCATGTCACTCGGGGATAGTGTAGCTTGCCAACAGTGAAATAATTTTTCAAATCAGTCCACAGTCATTTTGGAGCCTATTCAATCCAAAGAAACAAACCTTTCCTCTTTATTATATTAGTATAGATCAAAATATTTAAATTGAACCCGAATTAAATATTTGTGGTAGCTATCTAAATTTTAATAATGGGATCAAACTAGACACTAAGTAGCTATGCCTGTTATGTATTTCTCTTCATAATATATTATAATAAAGGTAAAAGTTTGTTAGGATTATGGAGTTTTAGATTTCATTTAGGGTTTCCTTAATTTGAAAAAGCCTTATAATATTATGGCAAATTATCATCTTCTGCCATACGTCATCAATACCTAAACTTTATAATAATGTTATAACGTATAATATATTCAGGAATCCTCTTACTTAATCATCCATCTATCCACTTTAAAAAAATACCCAAATTATCGTAAATGTGTTTTTACTATTTAAAGAGTTTACTTTGTTTCCCTAGGATCTCATTATCAATTCCACGCTTAGGAATTTAACCATCTAGAAACTACCCTTAATTTTGTTTCCCAAAATCCTATCTAGTAATCGGAAAATCAAAATAATATAATAAAGAAATTACGAACTGAAGTCGGTAAACAAGTACCCTCTTCCAAACTATCTACTAAAATCAGCAAAAACGAAATCCAGTCGGATCTAATAGTCAATAAAAAAAGATTATTTTGAATATTTAACATTTAATAGTAAAAGACAGTTATTCAATAACACACGGCACCGTTGCAACATCAGATGGCCTAGTAAAATATTCCGTCACATCACAAACTTCTCCTAAAGGCCACCTGGCTTGGAACCTCTGAGCTGCTTCCGACGCGTTACCAGCAATACAACCACCATAGCAATTCCTTCCAAAAGCATCACACGTACCTCGGGCACAGTAAGTCCCGACCACATCCTGTCCCGAACCGCATACTTCTTTCTCACATATCCCTGACAGACCACTCAGAAAATTGTTAGCCAATGCACCAGTTTGCCCACCAGGTCCGAAAGGTGGTTTCTTGTAGTCAGCCCCATAATTAGCGCAATTTTTCCTGGCGCTGAATACTATGACGTAAGGAGGACATTCCGCTACGTTTAATAGTGTAAAGATACTTGTAGCGGAAATTAATGGTATTAGGACTAAAATGAGCGTCAGTTTAACGACAGTCATTTTGCAGGTGTTTTGTTTTGATATCGCGTTGCAGGTTTTTATAGGTTTAAGGTTTTTTATCGTGAGTTATGGTTGTTAATTAGAGAGTAAATAACGATATAAATGTAATATCAGCATAGCCTGTCGATCTAATTAGTATCGATTGCGATGTAATTAATTTTGTTTAATTAGGTTAATATCAGTTTGCGCTGTTTCCGACGATTTGTGTATTGGTATGGTTTTATCTGTTTTTATTTAACTTTTAATATATTTATGCATATTATAAGGCCATAAGTTGCTAGTACATTTGACTTTTGCGTAAATTTCATTTGATTTGTCTTAAGGAATCTGAATGTCTAAATATTATTGAACTTTTATTTGTACTGTTAGAAAGACTTAACATCTAGTAGCTAAATAGGTTGAAAAAAAAAGGCTAAATATATATTTTCTATCTTTTTTACCGAGTTTTTCTGAAAATATTTTTGAAAATTCATTGCTTAGATGTTAAACCTAAATCTACTGAAAGAAAACCCTTAAAAACTCGTCATAAATAATGCCTACGAAATGTATGTATGACTAGCTTCTGCCCGCGACTTCGTCTGCACACGATGAGTACTTCACACAATATCGTTATAAAATATAGCCTATATGTTATTCTGATGTATAAGCTATATTGTGGTAAAGTTTCATTCAAATCCATTCAGTAGTTTTTACGTGAAAGAGTAACAAACATCCATACATCTAGACATCCATACATCCATACTTACAAACTTTCGCCTTTATAATAGTAGTAGGATCTTCAAAACCCCGTAGCTATTACCAAGGTATACAACGAAGCATTATCTTGCTAAAGAGCTGCTATTGAGATGTAAAGATATGATACATTGCATGACCGGAGCGTTAACAACAGGTAAAAAACAGCTGAACAGATTTCTTAAAAAATAGGTAACCTACTTATCAAACTAACCACCCTTTTTTGCGTCAGGATCTAATTAAAATCTTAATGAACTGCCTCCAAGTTATGTATTTCAATTATCATTTTTTTTTACATTATAATTATCACTTTTATTGCAAAGTATAAAAAATAGAGTCTAATAATTTCTGATGCCTTTTTGCGGTTATAATACACTAGTGGTTCGCCCCGACTTCACACGGATCCCTTTTTTTAATATAATGTAGCCTATGTCACTCGGAAATAGTGTAGCTTTCCAACAGTGAAAGAATTTTTCAAATCGGTACAGTCGTTTCGGAGCCTATTCAATCCAAACAAACAAACAAACCTTTCCCTTTTTATTATATTAGTATAAATATAGATTGGAATGAAACGAGTTTAGACGGATTTAATGACGTCGTGGCCTTTACAGATTCCATAATTGTAGTATGACTGAGCTGACAATAGTCTTATGCTTTTAGAGTCTAATTTTAGCCCGTTACTCATCACGTTTTCAGTTCCATAACAGGGTATAGTAGGAAAGCCATACGACAAGTTTTCTGCATCAAATAAGTACCTGAAAATTGGTGCCAGCTCTCAGGCTTAAGTTTTCTGGTCATAATTAACCACTGCACTAATTAATCCTTATCATTTACGATAATGTTATTTATTACATACAATTTCTTGAAGTAGTATAACTTCCAGTGAAAAAATATGCCAGACTAAAAATGACAGTAATAGGAGTGTTAACTATTTTGTTTTCAACTGTGTCTATGATCTCAGGAGTTGATATAAGTTCCGTGTTTTCTATATCACAATGTCCAGCATATGTCATTATTTTCAGTGCTAAAAACAGTTGCTATGACTACGGAGGCGAGCCAAAGAAATCAAACAGCCAAGTGGCTACTTGGGGAAACCTTTGCGAAATCAATGTCTGTGGAGATGGTCGAAGACTAATAGGTTACTATTGCGGAGTTGGTCCTTGTAACAGATTTGGTCGTAATTGTGAAGGTGGCTGTATTGAAGGAAATGCTACAGATGCTGCGAGGAGGTTTGAGATGAGAGCAGGATTTAACGAAGTGTGTGATGTTCGGTAGTATTTTTCTGAAGTCGCACCTGGTATTTCTTGTGGTGCTGCTCAACGAATATTACTTTTGGAAAATTTGATACGGAGCTCAGGGATGGATATATCGACTATTTATAGACAGCAGATACAGGAATTGTTGAATCAGTCTTGAATATCAAATGATGTTTTTTAAGTGCTGGGAAACGAGTGGAAGAAGGTTTATGAGATGGAGATGTATTTACATGTAATCTGCTAAGTGTGACTAAGTTAAGAGAAAAATAAAGGGAAAATGATGACAAAAAAAACGTCAAAAAAACGAAACCCCTCTTTTATTTTGATTTTCCTCTAATACACTAAGTCTACATAACATATAAGAATGAAACCGTTTAAAATCAATCTAACTCGTGCATTTTATGTGATTTACGTACAAATGAAGAAGAAGACGTCGCTAAAATTAGTTATTATGCGGTTATTATACATTGGAATCACTTTAACATAAGCCTAAAAAATATCGTCAACTCAGTTGTGCTACGATTATGAAATCTGTAAAGTTTTCGAAACGTCAGCCAATAAAATAAAATACGCGATTGAAATCCTTTAAAGTTGTTTCATTCCAAAACTATCGTTATAGTTATCTATACTAATATTATACAGAGGAAAGGTTTGGATTGAATAGGCTCCAGAACGGCTGGCCGATTTCAAAAATTCTTTCACTGTTGGGAAGCTACACTATTCCCGAGTTACATAGGCTAGAAAAAAAGTCAGCAGTCCCTACTAATATTATAAATGCGAAAGTAGCTCTGTCTGTCTGTCTGTTACGCTTTCACGCTAAAACTACTGGACCGATTTAAATGAAATTTGGTACAAAGAAAGTCTGGAGCCTGAGAAAGGACATAGGCTACTTTTTAACCGACTTCAAAAAAGGAGGAGTTCCACGCGGACGAAGTCGCGGGCATAAACTAGTAACTTATAAATTGGATAAGTTAAACGCTGTCTCTTATTGATGTGGCCTCCGTCTTGTTGAGTCGTTATCCACCGTTCAGACTAGACGTCAGTTGCACTACATTGTAGTTTACATGCATAGTAAATAATGCGATATTTTATAATGCTTGCTGTCTTTTATTAACTTCATACCTACAAGTTGTTTAAAGGTAATATACATAAGCAAAATTTAGCTTTATTAGGAACTAGCTGTGCCCACGACCTTGTCCGCGTGGAATAGTTATTCTTCATAATATGATAATTTTCTCCGTTTTTTTACACATTTTCCACATTTTCTTCGCTCTTATTGGTCGCAGCGTGATGTTATATAGCCTAAAGCCTTCCTCGATAAATGGTCTATCCAACATTAAAAGATTTATTCAATTCGAACCAGTAGTTCCTGAGAGTAGCGCGTTCAAACAAACAAACAAACTCTTCAGCTTTATAATATTAATAAGTAAGTATAGATAAGAAAAGTTAATTTAGTACATACATAAATAGTTTAACTAAAACTAGGTTAAGCAATGCTATCGTACGCAGAAGAGGTCGCGGGCAGAAACTAGTACCTACTTTATAAGTAGGTACCTATAAAAAATGCAATTTAAGACAATACACGTCCGCATGGGACTCCTCCTTTTTTGCAGTCGGTTAAAAAGTAGCCTATGTCCTTTCTCGGGCTTCAGACTTTCTTTGTACCAAATTTCATTTAAAGTAGTTTTAGCGTGAAAGCGTAACAGACAGACAGACAGAGTTACTTTCACATTTATAATATTAGTAGGGAAGTAGGGATTTATCATTCATTTTCTTCTAATTTGTAATAACCGCGAAGGCATCATACATTACAACCTTTCCTCTATTTAACAAAGCGGGAGCTTCCTCTTCATAGTCCCTTTACTTTCGACGTCCACAAAGCTGCAAAGGGCAGAGATAAAGAAACAAGTTTAGTAATAAAAGGAAGTCTTAAATTCAGCACCTCTGGATCCACACAATAATTTACTCATCTACGCGATAAAAGCTGACGTTTTATTGCAAAACGTAGATTGTAAAAGCAAGATTGAGTGAGCGTGGCTGTCTGCAAGTTTTGAAGACTTGTGTTTAAGGAGAAAAGCGAATACAGTAAAATCGGAACAATTGTAGCCCAACCATATTTTCAATAGGTATACGTCAAAGTAGCCCCTAAATAATCAAATTGTATGATGAGAATGATAAAGACTAATTAGGTTATAAAAACCAAAGTGAACTATGTACATATTAGTAGCCTTAACGGATTCCATAATCGTAGCACGACTGAGCTGACAATAGTCTTATGCTAAAGATTATGGAATAAGGCTTCGAAACGTGAGCCAGTAAAATAAAATAAGCGAGTTAAATCCGTTAAAGTTATTTCATCCTTACTAATATTATAAATGCGAAAGTAACTTTGTCTGTCTGTCTGTCTATTACGCTTTCACGCTAAAACTACTGGACCGATTTAAATGAAATTTGGTACAATGAAAGTCCGGAGCCTTTTTAACCGACTGCAAAAAAGGAGTTCCACGCGGACGAAGTCGCGGGCAGAAGCTAGTTCCAATATATTTTTAATTTGATTTTGATATACTATTTTTTCTTTGCTTGGACCAAGTACCCGTCGCGACGTGCACACAATATAATGAGCAGCCCAAAGAGCGAAGTTGGTACGGACTGAAAACAGTTCCCAGTAATTTTTCCCGCTCGATCTGAAACGATCCCGAGTTCCCAGTTCGCGGTTTTTGTTTTTCACACCCGTGTCCCATTATTTTTAACACGGTTTGCTTGTATTCGAGTTTTGGGAATACACAACAAATGGTTGTGGAGCGGGGATTTTAAATTCGTAGAGTTATATGCGGTGGGAAATAAGAGTTTTAGGTCGGAAAAAAATGTTATGACAATTCACATCGTATTTTCTGATGCTTTCGCCTTTAGTACGTCATATTATTTATGGGATGGAATATTTTAATTTCTGATGCGTTCGCGGTTATTACATATTGAAATGAAACAACTATTAACGGATATATTTTGTATTTGCTGATGTTTCTGATTCTTTAGTTTCCATAATCGTAGCACGACTGAGCTGATAATAGTCTAACGCTAAAGTGATTTATACAGTAAAATTAAATAAAAATACGAGAGTTAAATCCGTTAATAGCTGTTGTTTCATTCCAATGGCACATTTTTTTTTTGCTGACGCTTCGATAACTTCAGTTTCTTTAGTGTTAGACCATCATCAGCTACAAATATTGCACCTTTAAAATTTTCCATGAAATCCGTTATACTCCTTTCATTCTGATATATCAGGTCTTTGAATCTTTAGTCGATAGTCACTATATTCCCAAACAGACCATCGCAAATAGACTCAGTGTATCCATTGGTTGTATCCATGACATGTCCCCGATACGATAAAATACGCATGACAGTACACAGACTAATCGAACGTAAGGCCCTTTGAGATTACCTGCAGTTGCCGGAATACAAATATGAACTGTTTACTGTTGTTACAGTGGTATTTACTTAGACTGTGTCAGCAAGCAAGGTACTTATTAATAATTTCTGATGCTTTCGCAGTTTTGAAGAATTCGTTTTTGCCCATGACCCCGTCCGCGAGGAGTTTTATCCCTTTTAAACCCTTAGAACCCTTTTTCCGCTATGTCCTTTCTCGGGCTCTAGAGTTCAGATACACTGACTACGAAACCGGAGGTTGTTTGTGGGTTCGAATCCAGCTAGGGGCAGATGTCAATGTGATAAGCACTGGCATCTGTATATGTATTTATGTATGTTTATCCGTTGTCTAGTACCCATAGTACAAGCTTTGCTTAGTTTTGGACTGGATCAATTGATGTGAATTGTCCAAAGATATTTATTTATTTATTACTAGCTTCTGCCCGCGACTTCGACCGCGTGGAACACCTCCTTTTTTGCAGTCGGTTAAAAAGTAGCCTATGTCCTTTCTCAGGCTTCAGACTTTCTTTGTACCAAATATCATTTAAATCGGTCCAGTAGTTTTAGCGTGAAAGCGTAACAGACAGACAGACAGAGTTACTTTCGCATTTATAATATTAGTAGGGATTTATTAAAGGTTGTGCGGACCTTTCTACAGCTTAAATAGTTAAATAGAACACTGTATGGCTTATATTTTCGTTGGATTGAATTTGACCCCATAAAGTTTTATAACTCGAACGCATGAGCTCTTTTAAACAAAGACGTTGCACTATTTCATGACTTGTGGAGTGTCGTAAATTTGTGAGTTGTAAAACAGCGCCGTAAATTTTTGTCGTCGATGTTAGATACTGTAGGTATATTATGAACATTGATCAAACTAGTTTGTACATAAGCGAACATATAACAGTTCTTGAAATCCTTTTGCCCGCGACTTCGTTCGCGTGGACTTCAGGTTCGTCCCGTCTAGTCTAGTAATAAGTAAGAAATACGGTAACTAAGCACTGCAGAGCCGTGTGTTTATTTACGACCTCACATTAGAAACCTCAAAAATTGTAGCCTATGTGTTATTCTGATGTATAAGCTATATTGTGGTAAAGTTTCATTCAAATCCATTCAGTAGTTTTTACGTGAAAGAGTAACAAACATCCATACATCCATACTTACAAACTTTCGCCTTTATAATAGTAGTAGGATATGCATGTAATTACGGATTCAATAAACAATAAAAAAAAAATGTGTCAATAATATGTTTCAGATTAATTACACGACCATTTTTTAATAGTTTTGTTTATATAAAAACTAGAATAAATGACAAGAACAAGCGCTTCAAAAGTTCAGGAGTGGCGGCTCGTGACGTCACGTCATGGTTATGAATTGTACCATAACGTGACGTCACTTACAAAGTTTTGAAGTGCTTGTTTGTAATTTTACAGTCCAATATTTTTGAATAATCTTACTTATGTAAGTACTAAATATAATTTTGTTTTACGTCATCCGTATTGCTAAATTCTAATACATAAAAAAAATACCTGCCTAGCTAAATGTAGATACATAAGCCTTAAGCAAATTTGCAAATTGGCTTACTGAGGCATCCATAGCCTTCAAAGGCTCTGAATTGAAGACGACAAGGCTAATTAGTCTAACGGGGGATGTAATCACTAAGTTAGCATGTTAACATACAGGGTGGAAGACTGGAGAAATAGTTTACAGGGGCTATAATTCTAGCTTAGATATCTCTAAAAGGAAATATCCTCTATACACACACAGGTGCCAGCATGCGGCCTCCCACACATAGCAAACTCGATAGTGTTACAGCGGCCCCGCCGGCGGGGTCCAACACACAGGCAGCTGCCGCGCGGCACGCGGCTTCACTCACACATAGCACACTCGATAGTATTACAGCGGCCCCGCCGGCGGGGTCGAACGTGCTCACACCCGGCACGAGTCGGACCTTTCCGCAGGAACCTCTTGTCCACCTGCTATATACATTGGAATAAAAAAACTTTAAACAGATTTAACTCGCGTATTTTATTTTTTTGGCTGACGTTTCGGAGTCAGACAGATTCCATAATCGTAGCACGACTGAGCTGACAATAGTCTTATGCTAATACAGTTATGCAAACTAATATATAATAACCGCTAAGGCATCGGATATAATTATTATCACCTGCATTATAATTGTGCAAATAAACCTCCTGATACCCTCACTCTGGACTCAGGTTAGAGCTAAAAACCCTAAAACAAATTACAGGTGAACTTACATCTCGTTCGGTTACCATCCATTACTGCAAAAACGGTTTTTACAAAATAATATGCACAAGATGTTACAATAACATACTTAATATAAACTTTGTTAAATACCTTCTAAGTATTAAAAATACAACTACCTACATTTCCAATACAAGGATCTCGCATTGCGTCAACTAACTTTAAATTCTCCAAGAAAACTTTATACTCAGTAAATATTACTTTGCTAAGGACGATAGTACACGGCGTATTTTAAACGCGCCGACGACTCGCTTCAAACGCATCCTAGTAACCTAACACGGGGCGATCGTAAAACGCGCCTCTACTGCGCTTATGCGCGCAGATACAGCGCGTTTTGCTCCTACTCTGCTCCTTTGTACGCGCGTTTGTATCGCTTCAAACGCGAGTATACGCGCTTCATGCGCGCGCTTTATCATCATCTAGCGGCCCGTCCCGGCTTCGCACGGGGGGACTTAAGATTTTTTTCCCCCGTTTTTGAAACATTTTCGGTTACTGCTCCGCAACTATAAGACCTAGCGTGATATTATATAGCCTATGTTACTCGGGGATAATGTAGCTTTCCAAAGGTGAAATAATTTTTGAAATCGGTCCAGTAGTTTCGGAGCCTATTCATTACAAACATACAAAAATACAAAAATACAAATCTTTCCTCTTTATAATATTAGTATAGATGTAAACGCAACAAGCAGCGTCCACAGCGCCGAAGACGCGCGTTCCTGAAACGCGCGTCGTCGGCGCGTTTAAAATACGCCGTGTACTATCGGCCTAAGTTATTGTGAACTTCGTTGATAGCACTGCATCTCGATCGAGCCTAGCTGCAGTCACGCGATGAAGTTTCACTGCAACTGCTTTCTAAGTTGCCAACACTGATCGAGTTTATGAAAGTATAATAGACTAGCGGTTCACCCCGGCTTCGCACGGATCCCTTATTTTTTTCAAAATATTCTATAGCCTATGTTAATCAGGGTGAACGTAGCTTCCCAACAGTGAATGAATTATTAAAATCGGTCCAGTAGTTTTTGAGCCTATTCATTACACACATACAAACATACAAAAATAGGTACAAATCTTTCCTCTTTATAATATTAGTATAGCTATACAACCATCCACATATTATAATTTCTGATGCCTTAAATGAAACAACTATTAACGTAGTTAACTCGCGTATTTTTACCTTATTTTATTTACGTTTCGGATTCTTTACAGTTTCCATAATCGTAGCACGACTGAGCAATATTCTAACGCAAAATATTTTAAGATCAAACAGCCGACTTGCGCCTATATTCCGTTCACACTGGAATATATTTACGATGTGAAGTTTGCTTTATGTGTTCATTGGGTATTTTATAGGAGACCCTTTCCTCCTACGGGAGCTCTTTGGGTCGGTCAGTGAATTTGAATCTGGAACGACAAGACTGTTATTTGCATGTAGGATTTACGGGTTCTTTATTTAAATGTTATTATTGTTTTGGGTTTTTTTATGTCGATGGATTATTCTTTTGGGTTCGATGAAAGTTTAGTAGTTCGGTTATGTTTTGTAGGTATATCAATTTGAATATTTTTTTAAAAGTTTTTATTTAACTTGCAATGTTAGTATGTAAATGTGTAAGTAAATGCGGGAGAAATCTTTAACCGATATTTAGTACTCCTTTAGTTTGGATGACTATGCATGGTTAACTGTGTGACAGTGAATTGGAATGATCCAATTGGAGGGGTACTGTAGTGTTTGTTTAAATCCCTTGTCACAGATCACTTATTATATTAATGCAATCGACACCGGCTCGACAATGCCCTCGTATTCGTAACTACACTTCTAATACACACTCGCCAGCGGCCATAGTATGACTTAAGTGACAGTTACTTTCCACGGCCTTCCCGCCAATACAGGGACACACGAGACAGCGTATGTATGCTATTTAAGCTACTCGCATAAACGCATACACTACATCCCTCCCTTGGAATAAAATGAAATTAATAACAACAGGTAGTACATAACCAAATCAATATACTTTTCCAATAAAGTAATCAGTCATTCCAAGTTAATCATTAACACAGCGCAAATATAAATTAATCAGGCATTAAAGTTCTTAAACATCTCAATGTTATAATACCACTACAAAACGCCAGGCGCGTGCAGTGAGGGTCGCACATGCACCACGTCAGGGCAGGCACACCATTGTGCCTATATGGAAGCACGCCCTTGCAACAGACTAAAAATAACATAATATTAATAAATCATGGCACATCAATCAGACTCTTATTTCACTACTCATTTCACTCTCATATTATCTTACAGCTTTCCATTGACCTTCTACTCTTTCCAGGTGAACAACATTCCTTCTCATCACTTGTCCTGTTAGATCATTCTCCACCATGACATTTCTTTGTTAGAACTTTGTACTGTATGAAGTGTTGAGCTATAGTTTGGTTAAGCTTATTTGCCTTATCTATATTATTCTTATCTACGCCTGTTAAACTATACTCAATAGCTCTCCTTTTCTTGTCAGCATATTACTTCCACTTCCCTTTCTGCAATTTGGCTCGCTCACGCACATCCTGATTAGCTCTGACGGCAACTTGCCTGTGGATGCATGAGGTATGCTGTTGTACATTTAACAGGTCCTCCATCAGACTGTCCTTAATGTTCTTTTCCTTCCAATGAGTTATTTCGAGCTGTTCCGTTATATCCCTTATATTGTAAACCTTTTAGTTAGCATAGGCGCGAAAGAAGATCAGCAATATTCACTTTTTCGATTATATCTCGGGCAAGTAGATCCTGAAGTTTGTTGAGCAGGTGACGGAATTCTTCGGTACGATTGTGAGACTGGTTGCACATTGTTATCAATGGGAATTTCTACCTTGAACTTTGAGCTTGGAAAATGGTTGCGGTGTGAGCCTCCCTCAATAATATAAACAGTTTCATGTTTTTCTGGTCCATTTACTCTAATTATAGTTTTGAATGATCCCTTTACATTCAGTTTTCAGTTTTTCATGTTTTCTTCCGTAATCAACTTTATTATACAGCCTGAGTGAACAAACATTTTAATATTAATCTACGGTGTAATGGTGCACACAATTATGCATCAATGTTAAAAAACATAATCAACTTCAACTCTTTCTTTTTTGTTTATTTTGGTAGACTGTTTGTCATATTTCCTTTTTGAACCTCCTATTTTGGTTAGGTTTGCCGCATGTAAAACATGCTTTTTCTAATGCTGGACAATCTTTATAATCAGTTTGATGGTTATTATTCCCACAAGGTTTAAAGTTTTTTGTTGTATGTTCCTTCCTTTTTTGTTTTGAAAAATCCATCTTTTTTATTCCTATTGTATACAGCATTTACTTCCTGGTTATCTTGTTTATTACTATTATGGCTATCTTCTTTCTTCTGTTCATATATTTCAAATTGGTCATTTACTACTTCTAACATATTAGCCTCTGTGACGATTTTCTCCAGTGTAATGTTGTCACCTACTGTAAGAATCTTCTTACGTATTTCAGCCGAATTGCATTTTTCAGTGATCTGGTCAATCAAATGGTCATCCTTTTTATCAAAATTGCATTTTTCAGCTTGTTTCCGAAGACGTACTAAGAAACTTTCAAATTTCTCTTTATCTTCTTGCTGAATGAGTCTAAAAATGTGACGTTCAAAAACTTGGTTGGTTTTAGGAACAAAGTATTCATCCAGTTTTTTTATGGCTATGTCAAAAACATCAACACCATCTGTAGCTGTGACATCTGCACCAGGTAAGTTGTAGTATATATCCTGCAAGCTGGCTCCACCAAAATGCAGTAATGTTGCTCGTTTCTTTAGATGAGATGTGACCTCAGCTGCATCCAGATATATAAGCAATCATCTCTTCCATCTCTCCCATTTAGTGCCAACTGAACTCCGGTCACCATCCAAAACTAACCCCTCCAGTTTCAGTGATGGATGTTGAGTGATAGTGCTTGTCCGGTTAGCAGAACCTGAAATATCAATTTATATAACCTGAAATATTTGAACACCAGACTATTCTCAATTGAATGAAGGTTGTCAACCAGTTACAATTATTAAAGATGTTTATTTGAAACACAAGACATTTTCCAATTTAATGGAGGTATCAACCAATTTTATTTAATGGAGGCATTAATTTGAACTACCAGACATTTCCCAATTTGAAGGAGGTCATGTCAACCAATTCCAATTTAATGGAGGCATTCATTTGAACTACCAGACATTTTCCAATTTAATGGAGGTCATGTCAACCAATTCCAATTTAATGGAGGTATTCATTTGAACTACCAGACATTTTCCAATTTAATGGAGGCCATGTCAACCAATTCCAATTTAATGGAGGCATTCATTTGAACTACCAGACATTTCCCAATTTAATGGAGGTCATGTCAACCAATTCCAATTTAATGGAGGTATTCATTTGAACTACCAGACATTTTCCATTTTAATGGAGGTCATGTCAACCAATTCCAATTTAATGGAGGCATTCATTTGAACTACCAGACATTTCCCAATTTAATGGAGGTCATGTCAACCAATTCCAATTTAATGGAGGTATTCATTTGAACTACCAGACATTTTCCAATTTAATGGAGGTCATGTCAACCAATTCCAATTTAATGGAAACATTAATTTGAACTACTAGATATTTACCAATTTAATGGAGGTCATGTCACCCAATTCCAATTTAATGGAAGCATTAATTTGAACTACTAGATATTTAGTATATTTACCAATTTAATGGAGGTCATGTCAATGAATTTTCATTTTTATTTTTTTATTTTTTTTCACTTAATTCATTTAAATAAAATAAAATAAATTTAGTTTTTTTTTTTTTTTTTTTTTTTTTTTTTTTTTTTTTTTTTTTTTTTTTTTGCGTAAAATGTAACAGATATAGAACAGGGTAGTACTTAAATTTTGTAATTCAATAAATAAGGCAGTTTGCATAGCTGTATCAATCACTTTAGCAAAAGACCATTGTCAGCCCAGTCGGGCCCCGACCACTGAATCTGCAAAGGCCCCGAAACGTCAGCCAACAAAAATAAAATATGCGAGTTAAATCCGTTAAAGCTGTCTCATTCCAACGTACAACAACCGCCAAGGCATCAGAAATTACCAAAATATAATTGCCAAAACAATGGTTTCTATTATTAAAATTATATTTTATTACAAATTAAATACTTTAAATTTCTTAGCTCAATAAAGTTTCCTTAAGTCAAATTCTTTCATTAATAAGTAGGTAGACCTTAAAATAGAAAAGTACTTTTCATACAATTTAATTAATATATGAATAGAATAATATTATTGTTTTATAGGCTACCCATATAATTCATGTGAACACTATTTTCGTTTTACCCTAAAACTAAATATTCAAGAATTTATTAAATTAGGAGTACCTACGCATAATAATTTTCCCGCGTCTTAATTCTTCGACCAGTTGCTATGACCGTTGTCGAAACTATTTTATATAGGTACGGCAGAAAAGTATTAAATACAAATGTTATTATTCCTTTTCCTTTCTTTAACAAATCAATTAAAAAAAATAGTATTAGCATCGTCAATAGTTTTATTCTAAAATTCCTAAGTATATAATATTCTTGAATTGTGTGAATGCGACAATGTTCTCCCGCGTCATATTGCAATGGCGTCTGTCAATTTTAAACGACTCTTGTTAGATTTCTAATCTTAACAGGAATAAAACTCCGTTTTAATGTAATGTAATGCCAATAAACGCAATCTATTTATACCAGTGAAACATTAAAACAACAAATATTATCGATTGATTACGGTACCTAGGTAGGTCTTAAGTTTCTTACAAAGGTCTAAGTCGCTAAATATTTTGCTACGAAAATCACTATTAAGTACCTACATCATGATATAGGTGTACTTACCAAATTTACTTTTGAGATATATTATGACATTGTAAATAAATGTTGTTTAGTTAATCAACGGAATTAAATAGTATACTTAATGAAACACTTTGAACCAAAACTGTTCATCTGCCATTATCGCTATTTTAGTCATAAAATTTTCCTTTTGCTCGTCGCCACTTGTAGTGTTTGTTTAAATCCCTTGTCACAGATCACTTATTATATTAATGCAATCGACACCGGCTCGACAATGCCCTCGTATTCGTAACTACACTTCTAATACACACTCGCCAGCGGCCATAGTATGACTTAAGTGACAGTTACTTTCCACGGCCTTCCCGCCAATACAGGGACACACGAGACAGCGTATGTATGCTATTTAAGCTACTCGCATAAACGCATACACTACAGGTACAAAGGGGGTAAAAATACATAATATAACTACAAATATACCCGTTACTGATCCAACGATTTTTTTTATATTGTTTTTTCTTTGTTGTATTAAATATCTGTAAATATTTTTTTTTTTTTCAATCAATCACTTATTTACTAGCGATACTAAGGAATCTATGGGTGGTATATAAGAATACAGCCTGTTTCTATCAAGTATTTATGGACTTTGACAAATGACGTACATATTTTAGTACTAGCTTCTGCCCGCGACTTCGTCCGCGTGGTACTCCTCCTTTTTTGCAGTCGGTTAAAAATTGCCTATGTGACAAAGAAAGTCTGGAGCCTGAGACCTTTCTCAGGCTCCAGACTTTCTTTGTACCAAATTTCATTAAAATCGGTTCAGTAGTTTTAGCGTGAAAGCGTAACAGACAGACAGACATACAGACAGAGTTACTTTCGCATTTATAATATTAGTAGGGATAGGGATATATTTAATAAATAAAAACACGTGACGTCATTTAATACTAAACCACGACAACCAATCAAATCAACTCTAAACGTCATAATTAAATCGAATCGCATAATTAATATTTCAAATGACTGAATATTGAATGAGCAAAGGTTAGTTAGGTTAATTAATACACGGTATTAAAGGCTAATTAAATATTTCCAATGTATTTGGAATGGTAAGCTATTTTTACAATGATAATTTCTGATGCCTACGATTTTGTTATTTTTGGTGAATAAGGTAGTTATGCTAACTGTATTAATTATTTAAGCATAAGACTATTATCAGCTCAGTCGTGCTACGATTATAGAATCTGTAAAAGCTCCGAAACGTCAGCCAATAAAATAAAATACGCGAGTTAAATCCGTCTTTAGTTGTTTCATTCCAATTTATTTCTACAAACTTTTATTTAACTTGCAATGTAGGAAAATATGTGCGGGTGAAAAGTTTCAACTCAATTTTGATATCTTTTCTGCCTGAAATTTTGTAACGTTCAGTTTGACAACAGTGCATGGTTAACTGTGTAACGTCATTTTAAATCCAACATGGAGGCCAAAAATGTCGGACCGATCATCAGAAATTACAAACAAATAAATTTTGTTTTCCAACAATGTGAAATTATCTCGAAATGATCATTAATTATTATTACTCAAAGTCAACAAATCAAATACAAATGTGTCTAACTGATAACAAAAACGGTATCGCTTATAAAATGTCGGGGAATTTATGCAGTAATTTATTTCTCGATTAATTGTCATGCCCGAGGGAAGCGTGTATACATTAAATGATTATGTCATATTTCATTTTACATTTGTTTAACTTTTTACAGGAGGAATATTATTATTAATAGGATTATTGATATTGACATACACACACATACACAAACGCACACACTGTATGTTTCACACACATACGCACGCTCGAACACGCACATCCCTACTAATATTATAAATGCGAAAGTAACTCTGTCTGTCTGTCTGTTACGCTTTCACGCTAAAACTACTGAACCGATTTCAATGAAATTTGGTATAAAGAAAGTCTGGAGTCTGAGAACGGACATAGGCTACTTTTTAACCGACTGCAAAAAAGGAGGAGTTCCACGCGGACGAAGTCGCGGGCAGAAGCTAGTATGTTATAAATAGTTTAACTAAAAAAAAATCTTTATTTTTCCATAAAAGATAGTCGTTGTATAAAAGATATCATGTAACTCCAAAACGGCTGAAAACATTTGACTGGAAGTAGGTGGGATGGTAAGACATAATACTATTGTCAGCTCAGTCGTGCTACGATTATGGAATCTTTTAGGCTCCGAAACGTCAGCCAATAAAATAAAATACGCGAGTTAAATCCGTCTAAAGTTGTTTCATTCCAATGCAATTATTCTTTTAAACTTTGTAAATGCGTCTTAACTTCCAAAGTGAACTAGATGGACGATTATAAGTGAAAAACGACAAGGCCTTTTAAGAATCACCCTAATTTACTAAGAATATCAAAGTTTAGCACACGCGAGAGGTGATCACCTAAAACTGAAAAGGAAATTACGAAGAAGTAAAGTAATGGAAGTCCTAAGAAACCTTTTATTTGCAATTCGCACGGGTCCTTTTATAATGCACGGATGCAATGTTGACTGTATTTTTTTGATTAAAAAAAACGCATTAATTTACTACGTATTTACGTAATTAAAGTTTTTAGATACTATATGGCACCTATATTAAATTTAAGTTTAGTTTACTTTAATTTATTTTTCATACTTTTATTTACCGAAACATTTCATTTTTTACCCACTATTCTACTGAAATGTATGTTATTGTTGTGTATAGAAATTAAAAAAAATAAAGATTTATTATTAATAATAATTAAAGTTTCCTTGCCAAGAAATATATATTTTTTAATCGTATTTTTTTGGTTTACTACTGAGTTACGAATGTCAGCGACAGGAGGACTCAAAGAAGAACCGATTTACTTATAATCGAAGATTTATTAATTAAAATTACAAGTTTCTATAACTAACTATAATTAAGGGATGGTGACCCGCTCAATGTTAGAAACGGAGTCTCCGTATAATTAACTATAACTAGAGGGTGGTGACCCGCTCAATGTTAGAAACGAAGTCACCGTAACTATAACTAACTAAACCTAAAGGGTGGTGACCCGTTCAATGTGAGAAACGAAGTACCGCCCCTCGGTGGTGTCCAACGGTTATAGCGGCGCTCGCGCATTGCTGGGTCAGCACTTTATCTCATGTACAAAGTTGCGTCAGCCGAGTGCGCCAACGGTTCCGGCGGCGCTCACGCGTTGCTGGGTCAGCACTTTATCCCACGTACGTAATGTTGCGTCAGCCAAGTGCCGTGTGCGGAGTATCTTGCATGGTCAGCACTTGACCTACTATAGGTATATGTAACAACTGTCAAAACATTATACTTACAAAAATAAATGAGTTACTATAATAATAAAACTTTACATAATATAAATAAAAAAAAAGTTATGGACGTTCATTCGAACCATTTATAAAACCGTAAATATACGAACACCCTGATTAGATGAACCACCCTGATTAGATGAACTACATATCGCATCATACGAAAGGCTATTAGAAACAGAAAAAGATAATAGGTATACGTCACAATAATTATGAAAACCACTGAGTTCTGCGCCAGACATTTCCTATTGTAATGAACTCAGTAAGGGGTATACACATACAATTGCAAGGTACAATTTTACAACTTAGTAAAATTAAATAACAATAATGTAAGGAGAGCGTGTGTGTGTGTGTGTGTGTGTGTGTACAAGTGCGTGTGTGTCTCTGTGTGTGTATGTGTGAGAGTGTGTGTATGTGTGCGTATGTGAGTGAGTATGTGTGCTGTGTGTATGTGTGTGTGTGTGTGTGTGTGTGTGTGTGTGTGTGCGTAAAAAATGTTCTTTATCTTGGAATTACGCTGTGTTGTTAAAAAAATAGACTTTCTCATCCAGAATTTTCTTCATCTTGGAATGACGGTCCTCTGTGAGATACGGTAATGAGCCTCCCATCGACGCAGCGATTACCCGATAAGACCTCTTTATTCCCACTTGGGTAAATATTTCACAATGAAAGTACTTTCCAACTTTAATAGAAAATTCAAGTTTATAATTAAAATCGGGCGCTGCGGGTTTGTTTTCAACTCGTATACGGGTCGTATTTAAATGAATTTGTATGTGTGATAGGTACGGGATTGTAAGGTTTTGTGGAAAAAATGGGTTCATAGATTAGATTAGATTTATTTTGTTTCTCAATCACATTATAATTGATCTAGCGGTTCGCCCCGGCTTCGCACGGATTCCTAATTTTTTCAAAATATTCTATAGCCTATGTTACTCAGGGTGAACGTAGCTTCCCAACAGTGAAAGAATTATTAAAATCGGTCGTGTAGTTTTTGAGCCTATTCATTACAAACATACAAAAATAGGTACAAATCTTTCCTCATTTATAATATTAGTATAGATTGATAAGGATAATAATAATCTTTGGACAATTCACACCCACTAATCAAGTCCCAAACTAAGCAAAGCTTGTACTACGAGTACTAGACAACGGATAAACATACATAAATACATATAAGACCTCCAAGACTCACGTACAGATGCCAGTACTCATCACACTGACATCTGCCTCTAGCAGAATTCGAACCCGCAGCACAATTTGTAGTCAGGGGCTCTGACCACTAGACCAACAGGCCGTCAAATTACATGCTCTCGTCGTCGAAAAAAAAGATGTATCTTTGAATAAATACCTACAATTATTATCTTTCTGAATTTAAGAAAGCGTAAGAACTGCGCAACAGTTTCTAAAGCAAAATACCTACTTAATTAAAACGTATAAAACCCATATATTTTTCAACTTCAGTTTATTTCGAAAACAAACAATTCTCTAACTTCGATACTTGACTACTTTCATTTATTCTTCCCACTTAAAAATGGAAATTAATGAAAAAAACAAAACTTTGATGAACTGCTGGAAACCCTTCAACGTCTAGGTTTAAAAAATCGCTAAAAAACAATATTTAGCGTTAGACTTTTATCAGCTTAGCCGTGCTATTATTATGGAAACTAAAGAATCCGAAACGTCAGCAAATTAAATAAAATAATACGCGAGTTAAATCCGTTATAGTTGTTTCATTCCAATGTGTAATAACCGCGAAAGCATCAGAAATTATTATAACAATCATGATCAAACAATACAAACGCGCATATTAACGGTACATATAAAATTGGTTCATATTAATAAGAAGATCATTTTCCAATATATAAGTTATTCAAACTTCTCGCTATGAAAATGTTAATATTCCATAGTTTAACAACAAGCTTATAGTGTATTTACTTGCAACATAGTACGAGCACAGGTGTAGTTAGGAGAAAAGCTGACTTTGAAACTGTATGAAAGATAAAGTTTATATGTTAAAACTATCTTAGAAAACAATTTAATTATAATATTTTGTGTAAAAGGGAAAAGTTTAAAAGTGGCCTGGGGCCCCTGGAGGCTCATCTTGTGAATATTAATAGGTACATTGGAATGAAACAACTATAAACGGATTTAACTCGCGTATTTGATTTTGTTACCTAATGTTTCGGATTTTTCCAGATTCCATAATCGTAGCACGACTGAGCTAACGATAATCTAACGCTAAATGTGCATTTCATTGTGTAATAACCGCGTAAGCGTCAGTAAATATTACTTAAAAGGTTTTCAAAAACATTTAAAACTTTTTCAAATAACATTTACCTAATTACTTCTATTAAGCTTTGAAACTAAACCTGGGCACAAATATCATACGAAAATTTGGCATCGAATTTTGGCACAGGAATCCACCATTCCCTTGCGCTGTTACAGCCAAATTAAATAGCACAATTATACTGTTGAAACGGTTACGAATTCATCTCGATATATCTTTATTTTATAGGCTGTGTTGGAATGAAACAACTATAGTCAGTTAGCATAAGACTATTGTCAGCTCAGTCGTGCTACGATTATGGAATCTGAGGCTCCGAAACGTCAGCCAATAAAATAAATTACGTGAGTGAAATCCGACTATAGTTTGGAATGAAACAACTTTAACGGATTTAACTCGCGTATTTTATTCCATAATCGTAGCACGACTGAGCTGACAATAGTCTTATGCTAAAGTACTTTAACATCAGTCAGACAATAAAATAAATTACGAGAATTAAATTCGTTTAAAGTTGTTTCATTCCAAATTATAGGAACTACTTTAACGTTACCTACCCAGACTATTATCAGCTCAGTCGTGCTAAGATTATGGAAACTGTAAAGAATCCGAATCGAAAATACGCGAGTTAAATCCGTTCATAGCTGTTTCATTCCAGCGAGTAATAACCGCGATGGCATTAGAAATTATTGAAAAATCATGCTCAAAAACAGTAAAATAATTTTAATTGAATAATTGAACAACCCACGTGCCAAGCGCGTGCATTCTATACACACACAGTGATCGTGAAACAAAATACGCGATTTAAATCCTACTACTATTATAAAGGCGAAAGTTTGTAAGTATGGATGTATGGATGTTTGTTACTCTTTCACGTAAAAACTACTGAATGGATTTGAATGAAACTTTACCACAATATACCTAGCTTATACATCAGAATAACACATAGGCTACTTTTTAACCGACTTCAAAAAAGGAGGAGTTCCACGCGGACGAAGTCGCGGGCAGAAGCTAGTCCTTTATAGTTGTTTCATTCCAAATCTTTAGCTATGTTTGAAAATCGGTTCATCCGCTTAATACTTATGATGAAGTTCTAAACTTGGATGACGTGAATACTACTTAAGCATCTCCTATTTCAATAATTAGTTCTCTCGGTTAATAAAATCCTTTAGGCACGGTTTATTTAATTCTAATTGTGTACGCGACAACACGAGCTGTCAACCGCAAATTGCGAGGCGAGGTACAACTTTTAATTAATATCCACTAATGGTATTCAAGGAAATTTACAATTGAAATAGAGAAGCGACACGACGTATAAGTTAAAGAAAAAGAGTACAAATAAATTAATTTCAACACATGTTATTAATAACTAGCGGTCCGCCCCGGCTGCGCACGGATCATCTTTTTTTATAGCCTATGTCTCTCGGGAATAGTGTAGCTTCCCAACAGTAAAAGAATTTATGAAATCGGTCCAGCCGTTCTGGAGCATATTCAATCCAAACAAACAAATAACCCTTTTCTCTTTATAATTTTGATTCCTTTCTCATGGAAGTTAGACGTCATTTCTTTCCAATTGCTTGTGATCATAAAAAAATGTCCTCCCTAACTTGTTTTTGTGATTTAAACATAAGGTTTCCTCTCTAAATAGTTTGTGTAATTTAAACATTGATATAAAATATGCATTCCTCCTTAACTTGTTTGTGTGATTCAAATATCGATATAGGTAAGTGTTCCTCATTAATTTGTTTGTGTGATTTAAACGTCGATATTTGTATTCCTCCCTAACTTGTTTGTGTAATTCAAATATCGATAAAGTGTTCCTCCTTAATTTGTTTGTGTGATTTAAACATCGATATTTGTATTCCTCCCTAACTTGTTTGTGTAATTCAAATATCGATAAAGAGTTCCGCCCTTATTTGTTTGTGTGATTTAAACGTCGATATTTGCATTCCTCACTAACTTGTTTGTGTAATTCAAATATCGATAAAGTTTTCCTCCTTAATTTGTTGTGCATTTAAAATACCGATAAAAGGATCCTCTCTTATCCACATGGTAAGGCGTTGTTTAAGAAATTAATATTTCCCCTGCTAATGAAAGCGTCTCGTAAGGTAAACAGAATATCCCAACGTAATTTTAAGCACATAATATTAGGCAGCGCAGCTGGTTTTGTATTTTACTAAATAAACAAGTGACTTGGGGTAAATTATACTAATTGATCTAGCACTGAACTTAGGAAAATACCTACTTAGGTGCCAAGGCATTTGATAAACATATTATTAATACGAGTAGGTATATATAAGACATTGAAGACAACTTTTCATGAAGGTTTTATTTTAATATTTTTTTTAATTTCGTGCAATCCATTAATGAGCATCCAGCGCTAAGATAAAATAGATTAGATTAGATTTATTTGTTTCTAATTTTTTTAATATTTTTTAAAATATTTGCAATAATTTCTGATGCCTTCGCGGTTATTATACATGGGGATGAAACAACTATAAACGGATTTAACTTGCGTATTTTATTTTATTGGCTGACGTTTCGGAGTCTACATATTCCATAATTCCAATTATTACAATGCTTTTTGGGCCAAGATACTAGCTGTATAATACATACTCAGAACATTACGAGTTAAATCGTTTTATTGATTAAAATGACTTTATTGGAAGATAATAATGGGATCCGAAAGAAAAATTACCTCTCCCCGACCATAAAAGGGATGAATTAAAATTTCTACCCACGTATAATCCGATCAATTTACATTACTTTCTCATTTCGGAAAATTGGAAATTGGGGACAGACGGGCCGGTTGGTCTCTAAGTCGGAAATTTTAAAAAGATCACTGCCTAATAATCCAATATCGAATGAATTGGCTGTAAATTCGCGAGAGACGTGTCTCGCATTTGGGACAAGAACATAGCATTGCGAAGATCTCGATTGCTTTCAGAATACTCGGGATTCTTGGAATTGAGAATAGCGGCTTATTTTTAGAAAGACCGTTGCGGAATATTGAGGAAATGGGTTCGTAAATGAAAGCTAGTTAGAATATATTTTTAACTAAAAATGTCTGTTCTTTTATTAACAGATAGGTACTCTTTTCACGCACCTTTACTAGAAAAATGTGACATCTATACTATCTATCAGGTGCGAGCAGTGGGGGGAGCGTAACTATGACGCCAGGATAGGCACTTCATACATTACTGACATTGTGCCTATATGGACTGCACGCCCCTGTTATCTATAGGTACTTATATAGTAATACAATAAAGAGGTGAGGTTTGTTTATTTGGATTGAATGGGCTCCAAAACGGCTGATAAATTCTTTCACTGTTGGGAAGCTACGTTCACGTGAGTAACATAGGCTATAGAATATTTTGAAAATAATTAGGGATCCATGCGAAGCCTGGGCGTACCGCAAGTATCAAAAGAATTAAGAATATGCTGTTACTGTATTTTAGACTCTAAGTCTGCATGTTTAAATTTGAATTAATATGGTGACATATTTCGATTTGTCACACTGTTCTAGTAAAGGTGAGAATTACTATGATATGAAAAGTTTCAAAATGATTTTAAATGTAATTATACTAAGCTTTATTTTACGTGGAAATACTGATCATCCGTGTTCCTAATTATAGCAAATTCCAGAAATTATGCCTGTATATTTTCCTCAATTTTCTTTCTCACTTATAAGAAAAGTCTTTCTAATTTAAACTTTGTCTGGCTTACCAAAATCTGTCCAACGCTTTGGGCATTTTTGAGTGTAACAAACAAACACATAAAATTACTATATTAAAGCATTTGTCTTTTAAAAAAGACTATGCTTTTTTGCGGCGTTTCTTCTCAGCAATGATTGTCTTTCCGAAACACTAGTAGATTCATGTAAATTGTAAGAGTACTAATTTCTGATGCCTTCGCGGTTATTACACATTGGAATGAAACAACTATTAACGGATTTAACTCGCGTATTTTTATTTTATTTTATTTGCTGACGTTTCGGATTATGGAAACTGTAAAGAATCAGAAACGTCAGCAAATAAAATAAAATAAAAATACGCGAGTTAAATCCGTTAATAGTTGTTTCATTCCAATGCATTGACTTTAAAAAGAAAACATTCTGCTGAGTATGTATGTAAACAACAAAACAAATACGTAAACGAAAACACAATAAATGTACAAAGGCGAACTTATCCCTTTAAGGGATCTCTTACAGTTAACCTTTCCAGTTTCTTGCGGCATTTCTTCTCAGCAATGATGGTCTTTCCGAAGCGCTAGTAGGTTCATGTGACGTGTAAGAGTACTTTTTTAAAGTCCTATAAATTTAGGTAAGTACTGATAAATAATTTGTATTTTTTTTTTCTGAACTAAAAATATATTTTACTGCTATGTATCGAAATATAGTATGCTTCCATATTATGGCTCTTATTTGAATACGGTATCCATACACAATAATTTCACAGAAACTTGGGTCAACATATTAATATTTACACGGGAAGAAAGCCTAGCATCGTAAAAAACAGAATGTTAGCAAAGGGTAAATTTACATACATACCATGAATAATTTGTTTGTCCGAACTTGTAGGGGTTATTATGTAGAATCGACCAACTTATATAGGTACATAAGACATCTTTCGAAGCAAATGCTATGCAATTTTGGTTCTTGCATTATAATAACAGACTGGTAGATTGGAATGAAACAACTATTAAGGGATTTAACTCGCGTATTTTTAATTTTTTTTATTAGCTGACGTTTCGGATTCTTTACAGTTTCCATAATCGTAGCACGACTGAGCTGACAATAGTTTTAGTTGTTTCATTCCAATGTGTAATAACCGCGAAGGCATCAGAAATTATTATCTAATAAAGGATCAAAATTCAAAAACTAAAACGTCACTTATGCTTCATTGTAATTTTTGATGCCTTCGCGGTTATTACACATTGGAATGAAACAACTATTGTCGGCGAACCTTTTTATATAGAATGTATATTTTATAATTGTTTATGGTTTTTTATGATATTATTTTGTTTTTAGTATTAAGTCTTGCTCTTTAATATATCTTTCAACTAGAATGTACTATTTTATTGTAACATCGAAGTAGTCGTTGAAAACTATTATTATACAATTCCATAATCAGCACGACGCTGAATAAAGTCACTTTAGCATAAGGCTATTGTCAGCTCAGTCGTGCTACGATTATGGAATTTGTAAAGGCTTCGAAACGTCAGCCAATAAAATAAAATACGCGAGTTAAATTCTATTATAGTTTCATTTCAATGTTGTATGAAATACCACGCGGACGGATCCGCGGGCAAAAGATAGTCTATACTTTCTATACTAATATAATAAAGAGGAAAGGTTTGTTCGTTTCTTTGGATTTCGAAAACGGCAAACGGCCGATTTCAAAATTCTTTCACTGTTGGGAAGCTACTATTCCCGAGTGACATAGGCTCACAAATTTAAATTATTGAATATTTAAAAAAAAATAGGAATCCGTGCGAAGCCCGGGCGAACCGCTGGTATTAAATAATAAAATTATTAAATTTCTGGAAATATAACGATTCCTTTTATTCAAGGCTAAATCCAGGCTTAGCCTTTGATAAAAATACAGTCACTTTAATTTTTACCGAAACGCCTGTAGTCATAATTTGGCTAAAAACCCACCCTCAAGCCTTACAAAAAAAAATAACTTGTATAGGAAGCAATATAATATTCTCATTATAACACTGCCAAGGACACAGTATAACAAGCCCATCCAGTAAATTCCGTTCCGAGGTTTCAACTTTGACTTTGATCTATAGGTACTAATATTATAAAGATAAAAGTTTGTTTGTTTGTTTGTTTGGATTGAATAGGCTCCAAAACCGCTGGACCGATTTCAAAAATTCTTTCACTGTTAGAAAGCTACACTATTCCCGAGTGACATAGGCTAAAAAAAAAGAGACCCGGGCGAAGCCGGGGCGGACAGCTAGTTATTAAATAGAACTTCATTACATTTCTGAATTTGACTTCAAATTGTTGAACAATCAATTCAATTACGAATAGAGGTACTGTATAAAGTAATAATTTCTGATGCCTTCGCGGTTATTACACTTTGGAATGAAATAAATATACAGACGGATTTAACTCGCATATTTTATTGGTTAATTAAGTTGAATCAAAATACTTTTCACATTGTACATAATTGTCCCAAAAAATGACTTTCTACTGAGTTTCTTGCGGCGTTTCTTCTCAGTAATTATGGTTTTTCCGAAACGCTAGTAACGCCCCTTATTTGTTTTATTGTAAAATAGTTAATTCATGCGTAAAATTAAACGGAAATATTCAATATTCTAAAACAGGGTAGTAAGTACTTAAATTTTGTAATTTAGTAAATAAGGTAGTTTGATAACTGTACCACTTTAACGTAAGACTATTGTCAGATCAGTCGTGCTACGATTATGGAATCTGTAAAGATTCCGAAACGTTAGCCAATAAAATAAAATACGCGAACTAAATCCATCTAAATTTCATTCCAGTGTACTTTATACTGTACAACTGTCTTCTTGTAACACTTATGACAGCTGTATTAAAGATTCTCTTTGCTATCAAGAGTAGCGCCAAATATTCTGTTACATTTCGTAAACCTTTGATGTTGGCCTTTTTCATGTTGGACGATATAAAAAAGAAATTATAAGGAAATGGAATGGAATCATTTCCCGGCTTCTACAGGCTTACGGAATGAATAATGAACGGTTAATAATGGTTGAAAATAAAGATTTTTACAATAAAGGATTGACTTTTAAAGGTTATGCCTTGAAAGGGTCTTAATATTGCAATAGAACCTTATACCGTACTAGCGGCCCCGGCAGTCGTCCTGCCCGTCCGATTGTTTCGTCAAAGACCTGTCAAAGTCTTCTGTCACTTCTTCGTAAGGCTTCATTTTTTCCCCGTTTTTTACACATTTCCACTGTTTCTTCGCTCCTATTGGTCACAGCGTGATGTTATATAGCCTAAAGCCTTCCTCGATAAATGGTCTATCCAACAAAAAAGATTTTTTGAATTCGAACCAGTAGTTCCTGAGATTAGCGCGTTCAAACAAACAAACAAACTCTTCAGCTTTATAATATTAGTATATGGTCCAAGATCCCAGAGCGATCTGACGTAACTTATTTTCTGACGAATGAAACCTTAAGATTTCAGTAGCGTCTAGAGTGCCTTGAATATCTACGGGCTTGTGAAAACTGTCAGAGTGACACCAGGGCTGGTACCAGGTGAGAAAGGTGACTAAAAATAAGAGTTATCTTACTT
The DNA here is from genome assembly GCA_038024825.1 of Polylopha cassiicola. NCBI lineage: Eukaryota > Metazoa > Arthropoda > Insecta > Lepidoptera > Tortricidae > Polylopha > Polylopha cassiicola. Next base: position 1,482,223 of record CP149053.1, on the reverse strand, counting down.
ATTTTCTCATGGCTCATTTTTATATATATCATGTAGAATATTATTTTAAAGTAATGGATATAAGTGTCAGACACTTGAGATTGACCAGAACTTTTGTCAGACACTTTTAAGTTACCCAAAAAATGGATCTCAAAGATGGATGAACATAAGCATATCATGTTTAGGCTCATTCGACTCGGTATGACGAGCACTTTCTAAACAGAATATGATGATGGTAGTGTTGATGATGAATCCTGAAGACTACTATGGATCTCGAAGTTGGATGATCATAGGCATACCGTGTTTGGGCTTATTCGACTCGGTATGACAAACGCTTTCTAAACACATGATGATGGTAGTGCTGATGATGAATCCTGAAGACTACTCCGGATCTCGAAGTTGGATGATCATAGGCATACCGTGTTTTGGCTTATTCGACTCGGTATGACGAACGCTTTCTAAACACATGATGATGGTAGTGCTGATGATGAATCCTGAAGACTACTCCGGATCTCGAAGTGGGATGATCATAGGCATATCATGTTTAGGCTTATTCGACTCACTATGACGAGCATTATCTGTTTCAATCAGTGTTGGCGTCAATCGATTACAAATGTAATCCAATTACTAATTTGATTACTCAGTAACCGATTACTCAAGTAATCGGGTACTCTAGTCACAGCCAGTTTATTCCGAAACTATAAGAGCTACATTATTAAAATTTGGTGCGTAGATGTATTCTGTAAACCGCATTAAGATTTTAAAATAAAATCAGAAAAAAAAACAAAATTTTTGGGGTTCCCCATACATTGAACTGAAACTCAGCATTTTTTTTTCATCAGACCTTTACATGTGGGGTATCTATCATCATGTGTTTAGAAAGTGTTCGTCATACCGAGTCGAATAAGCCCAAACACGATATGCCTATGATCATCCAACTTCGAGATCCATAGTAGTCTTCAGGATTCATCATCAGCACTACCATCATCATATTCTGTTTAGAAAGTGCTCGTCATACCGAGTCGAATGAGCCTAAACATGATATGCTTATGTTCATCCATCTTTGAGATCCATTTTTTGGGTAGCTTAAAAGTGTCTGACAAAAGTTCTGGTCAATCTCAAGTGTCTGACACTTATATCCATTACTTTAAAATAATATTCTACATGATATATATAAAAATGAGCCATGAGAAAATAAGTAAGATAACTCTTATTTTTAGTCACCTTTCTCACCTGGTACCAGCCCTGGTGTCACTCTGACAGTTTTCACAAGCCCGTAGATATTCAAGGCACTCTAGACGCTACTGAAATCTTAAGGTTTCATTCGTCAGAAAATAAGTTACGTCAGATCGCTCTGGGATCTTACTCTAATAGATTTAACTTGATTGAAACTATAGTTTTTGATACAGCCAATAAAATAATATACGTCAGTTAAATCCGTTCATAGTTGGTACAAAACATACAAGATTATTGTCAGCTCAGTCGTGCTATGATTATGGAATCTGTTAAGGTTCAGAAACAAATAAAATAAACTACGCGAGATAAATCCGTGTACGGTTGTTTCATTCCAATGTTTAATTACCGCGAAAGCTTCAGAAATTATTATCTATACTAATAATATAAAAAAGAGGGAAAGTTTGTTTGTTAGGATTTAATAGGCTCCTAAACGACTGGATCGATTAGCAATATTCTTTCACTGTTGGAAAACTACACTATTCCCGTGTGACATAGGCTACAAAAAAAGGTATCCGGGCGAAGCAGGGGCGGGTCGCTAGTATTTAAATATGTTTTATATGAAACATTGACGGCCTGCTGGTCTAGTGGTCAGAGCCCCTGACTACGAAACCGGAGGTTGCGGGTTCGAATCCTGCTAGGGGCAGATGTCAGTGTGATGAACACTGGCATCTGTACCTGAGTCTTGGATGTCTTATAATGTATTTATGTATGTTTATCCGTTGTCTAGTACCCCTAGTACAAGCTTTGCTTAGCTTGGGACTAGATCAATTGGTGAGAATTGTCCAAAGATATTATTATTATTATTATTGAACTTTCGTTTAATTCTTATTCCAGTAAGCAAGAGATACAATGACTAAGTTCCAAGTAATTTATGTTGACAGCGTTAATTTATTCATAAAAGCTAATACAAGCGAAAAGGCCATTTGTTATAGGGTCGGTGTAATTTATTAACATAATTCATAATTTGTGGAATAAAACGATAAATTCCGTATCGTGCAAAACTCACAAACATTTCACGTAGCTGGTATCAAAGAGGTACGAAACAAATAAAGGCGTAATAATTTCTGATGCCTTCGCGGCTATTATACACTAGCGGCCCCGGCAGACGTCGTCCTGCCCGTCCGATTGTTTCGTCAAAGATCTGTCAAAGTCTTCTAACTGTCACTTAATGAATAGTAATTATTCATAAGGCTTTATAATTATTTTCCCCGTTTTTTACACATTTTCCACTGTTTCTTCGCTCCTATTGGTCGCAGCGTGATGTTATATAGCCTAAAGCCTTCCTTGATAAATGGTCTATCCAACAAAAAAATAATTTTTGAATTCGAACCAGTAGTTCCTGAGATTAGCGCGTTCAAACAAACAAACAAACAAAGTCTTCAGCTTTATAATATTAGTATAGATTGGAATTAGACAACTTTACCGGATAATTTCTGATGCCTTCGCGGTTATAAATTACACATTGGGATTTAACAACTATACCGGACAATTTCTGATGTCTTAGCGGTTATTATATATAGGAATGAAACTATGATCGGATTTAATTTTATTTACGTTTCGGATTCTTTACAGTTGCCATAATCGTAGCATGACTGAGTTGGTATTAGTTTAACGCTAAAATCAACTATAATTGTATTCTTACTTATTATAAGCGAAAGTTTGAAGTAAGAATGTGTATACGTAAAGAAGGATATATGGATGTATGTTTGTTACTCTTTTACACAAAAATTACTGAACGGATTATGGAAACTTCACAATAATATAGCTTAAATATCAAAATAATAAAGACTATACATTGGAAAGAAACAACTTTTAACGGATTTAACTCGCGTATTTTTATTTTATTTTATTAGCTGACGTTTCGGATTCTTTACAGTTTCCATAATCGTAGCATGACTGAGCTGATATTAGTTTAACGCTAAAATCAACTATAATTGTATTCTTACATATTATAAGCGAAAGTTTGAAGTAAGAATGTGTATACGTAAATAAGGATATATGGATGTATGTTTGTTACTTTTTTACACAAAAATTACTGAACGGATTATGGAAACTTCACAATAATATAGCTTAAATATCAAAATAATACAGACTATATTTTATAACGATATTGTACAAATTACCGAGAAAGCATCAGAAATAAATTTTAGTTAATTTTACCAAGAATTTCGGGAAGATTCGTACATCTCTGTTTAGAATCTGGAATGTCGGCAAATAATTATCATTTTAATTGTTCAGGACAAACAGCGTTGTTAATAAGCTGACAGTTTATTTGTCTCCCTCTAATAAATAATGCTTTGTTATTTATTATTTGATAAATAAGATATTTCAAGGTCAATGATTTAGCCTTTACATTATTTCTTTATAGACGTTAGAGAAATTAGAAGTCCATATACTCCGCTACCCCTCTTATATGAGGGGTATTTTGTTTTGTATATATTATATACCAACGTGAAAGCAGCTTGATCTCAAGAATGACATAAGGATACTTCACCCAATTTTCAACATTAATGCCAACTATTGTCAGCTCAGTCGTGCTACGATTATGGAATCTGTAAAGAATCCGAAACATCACCCAAGCAACTATAAACGGATTTGACTCGCGTATTTTTATTTTATTTTATTTGTTAACATTTCGCATTCTTTACAGCTTCCATAATCGTAGCACGACTGAGCTGACAATATTCTATCGCTTATGTGTAATAACCGCGAAGGCATCAGAAATTATTATCATGAATATATAATTAAAATTATGTAAAACTAACAAAATGAAATTGCTTATTTAAAAAAAAATCGACACATTCCAAGCAGAAACATGCGTCCAATTTTTTTTAAACTTATTTCTCACGTCATTAATTGTACTTTAAATCTTTTTTATTTATACGGAAAGTTTTCAAGAAAACCTTTTTCCACTTGACGCGACAGATGCTTTAGTTCCCAGCTTCACCGCTTCAAACTGAATTTGTTTGTCCTCTTTCCTTAAAATATGCTAATTTAGTGTAAATTGGGCCTGTAAGCAATACTTACATCGATGGATTCGCGAATACAGATGACAATTAAAAAATTTGATGCCTTTGTAGTCATTATATATTGGAATGAAATAACTGTATGCTAAAGTAAGTAAGACTTTACCATAAGACTATTATCAGCTCAGTCGTGCTACGATTATGGAATCTTAAGCTCCGAAACGTCAGCGAATAAAATAAAATACGCGAGTTAAATCCGTCTAAAGTTGTTTCATTCCAAAGTAGTTCATACTCAAGCTACTTTTCTAATTAAATACGCGAGTTAAATCCGTTATAGTCGTTACATAACAAATACCATTATTAAGCAAAAGCCACTTTACCCACAGAAAAGTCATCAACGTCAAAATTTGGCACCGGACCCCAAGAATGACTAATATACCGTAACATCACAAATTCTTGGATAAAACGACAAATCTATCTTGGGGCATGAATAGCGTGACCATTTGTCCCGTTTTAAATGGGACAGTCTCGTTTTATAACTTCGTGTCCCGGACACTCGGGACGCAGAATTGTCCCGTTTTCCGAAAACAGAACAATTTAACGCTAGACTGTTCTCTTTCATTTGATACCCCAGTCGGGTATGTTCGTCGGGTTTGTTCCATTGCCAATTTCACCCCTAATAACTATTAAACGTCTGAATCAACTTTCATGCACACACACACACACACACACACACACACACACACACACACACACGCACACACACACACAGTTAGGTAGGTAGGTACGTCAAACTTATAACGCCTCGTCCTTTTTTGCGTCGGAGTTAAAAAGTCCTTTTTTATCGTTAACTACAAGTTAATTGAACTAAATAAACCAATAATATTTTTTGATGCCTTCGCGGCTATTATACATAATTTTTGCTTAAAATGTAACAAATATATTTATTTACAATAGGGTTGTATTATAAATTTGTAATTTAACAAATAAGGTAGTTTGCATAGCTGTATTAATCACTAGCATAAAACTATTGTCAGCTCAGTCGTGCTATGATTACGAAATCTGTAAAGACTCCGAGACTTCGACAAAATAAAATTCGCGAGTTAAATCCGTTTAAAGTTTCATTTCAATGTCCCATTTTGAGCCAAAAATGAATGGTCACGTTAGGCATGAAATGATAAATGCGATCCAGACTCGAGGCCGAAGGAATTAACTACCAAATTGAATCATTCGCTTTTGTGCTAGAGATTAATTGGTAAAAACGACACCCCTCCATTTGTAATCTTAAGGAAGAAGGTTATCTTATCTTATCTTTGTAGGTGCTTTCATGTCGTATGTAATTTATGATTTAGGATTTCTGATGCTTTCGTTCACATTGGAATAAGAGGGTGAATATTTGAGTTCGTACATATTGGGCAGTTGGAAAAAAATTCAGAATATCGTTTCAAATTGCGTATTTTACATTTTTAACCTAAGGTTTAATATATAAATATGGAAAAAAAAATAAAGGGACGTTAATACAACCAATAAATAAATACATATTTCAGTTTTTATTTTTTTTTAACGATCGGTAATGAGTACTCATTACCGTATCAGGAATGGTAATCAGAATGTATGAAATATGCGAACGGTAAGGAGAAATAATACTTATGGTAGTGAGATTTGCATTGAAATGGTAATGTGACCGTAAATGGTAATGATAATAAAATATTTTTTTTATGAAAATATAAGTGTGATTTAAAGAAAATGAGTCTAGAAATACTAGTTTTTAATACCTACATAATTATAATTATCAAAGTTTTAAAATAGAAAATTAAAATAGCATATTAATACACATTACCATTCGAAATATCTCACTACCGTTTGTAAAATAAAACGGGAATAAACGGTAATTTCAAAAACGGTAACGAGATTTTTACGAATTTTGACCATTGTGCATTATTAAATAGACTTAAAATTATATTTGACATATTAACATAAACACATACCACAGACACGTTTTTTGGTACATTCGGCTTTAATAAGGTATTAACGAACTTGCCAATAAATCTTCAATGGTGAGGAGATAAAAATGTTGACAAACCGTATAAACGTACGAAGAGATCGTCATATTTTGGCGGGGAATCGTTTCACACGCGTGCGACTAGTTTGGCTCGCTAGCGACAACTAAGATCGATTGCCGCGTCGATAGTTTGACAAATAATATGGCGCGAATATTTGTTTATGGCTTAGAACATTCTGACCAATGGTAATGAATGGTACCTGCATGGACATTTTTCAAAGCGATGGCAAACTACTTAAAAGTGCTCTTTAAGGTGTATAATTTTTATGATATCTAAACAAAGTTCTATTCTATAGAAATAACTACTTAAAAATACGATATTCGACATATAATTGAATAATTTTGATCATTCATTGATCAAAATTGGGATTTGGGACATGACGGGTAATGAGATTTGGCGAATATTTAAATTTATAAAAAATATTTCTATTCAAAAAATAAATATTTCATAAACTTCCAAACATAGAACTAGCTCTATTTGATATATAAAAAATAAACTAACTCAGATTCCTCCACGTCTCAATAGTTCTTTAGTGTTTGCCGCGTAATATGTACGAACTCAAATATTCACCCAAGACTATTTAATTGTCAGCTCATTCGTGCTACGATTATGGAATATGTAAAGGCTCCAAAAAAGTCAGCCAATAAAAATAAAATACGCGAGTTAAATCTGTCTACAGTTGTTTCGTTTCAATGTATAATAACCGCGAAGGAATCAGAAATTGTATTATCAGATTATTAAGGATTTAACTCGCGTATTTTATTTTATTAACTACGAAGGCATCCGAAATTATTATTTTTAACATTTGAATTGTCATATTTTTGTATTATTATTATAGAATTATTTGTATACTTTTACACTAATTAGGTTCGCTTAATTTACTAACTAAGCAAGCTAAAAATGAAGTAAGATAAAATACGGGAATTCCCAAAATTAACCTAAAACACGTGGAGTAAAGCTCAAATTAGAATTTCAATTAAAATCAAGGTACCTAATAAAACAGTTCGTTATGTTAATTTGATTAATTGATGATGAAATTTTAGTTAAACATTTCCGTAACCACGAAATTTTGGCTGCGTTATCGCGGTATCAGTACCTAGCTGTGTGGTAATCACAAAAGACGTCGCTACCAATATTATAATATTATTATGTCACATTATTACGAAATAGTTGATGAAGGAAATATTCAGAAAATTTGCAGGTATTTTAAGTAAATTCAAAAGAGTAAAATTTTATAAATTCACTTCTCACATTTAAGCTATGTTTACGAATAAAACAGAAAAAATATCATTATAATTTCTGATACTTTCGTGGTTATTAATGTTTCATTCCAATGTGTAATAACCGCGAAGGCATCAGACGTTATTCCTTTTTGTTCTTGACTAGGTGTTCTATAAAACGGTGGTAGATACTTACGAAATTCATAAGCACTTGTAAAGTCCCAAACTGAATAAACAAAATAATTTCTGATGCCTTCGCGGTTATTAAACAATGGAATGAAACAACGGTTAACGGATTTAACTCGCGTATTTTTATTTTATTATATTAGCTGACGTTTCGGATTCTTTACAGTTTCCATAATCGTAGCACGACTGAGCTGACAATAGTCTAACGCTAAAGTGACTTTAGCGATACTATTAAAAATACGCGAGTTAAATCCGTTAACAGTTGTTTCATTCCAATGAATAAACAAATTTGACTTTGACACCTTGTAGAGAGACAATACACTGTGTCTCCCAGTTCGAGGTCTCCACTGGAGAAAAAATCCAGACCCATATCTACTGCAAATGAATACTAGCAATTCTCAGGACAATGCAACAGTCGTTTCAATCAATTATAATTTATTTCACGCCAAAATACTAACAGCCGTTTTTATTAAACTGCACCAAAACACATAAATAACTGGTCACAAATCAACGGATTTTCCACTAGCGTAGTGTTTTGACCATAGAATAATTGTTACACTGCTACATAAAACTACCCATGTTGAAATACAAAATTATGAATGGACGTAAGCCTCTGGTATTATGAAACTCGCTCCAGGATTTTAATGGAATATTTTACGCGACTCGTGCTGAAAAGTTTGCGACCATTGCCGCTGTTGTTGTGGCTTGGGTGTTTCGTAGTAGCGGAAGACAGCAATGGATAGCGCTTAAGTGATATCTGTGAGGTAAAGTTATATTAATTGTTGGACCTAGTCCAAATGCACAAAAGTGTATGCCCTGCGGGACCATTAAAAGTTCACGTTGTCCTCAAAACTCGACCGTTCCTGAATTGTATTAAACGCATACCCATTGTTACGAGTAACATAATTTAAGGGCACTCAAATCTGAGTGAAAATTGTGAAACTATTTGAGTGGACATTTTTAGAGCTGTTTTGTTAGGATTGGAATAAAACGAGGGTAACTATGAAGGTTTTTTTTTTAGACTCTTTCACAGTTGGCCCTGGGGCCGTTACTGTTCCACCGGACGAATGGGGAGCTACGAGGTGCGCTCACCCTATAACTATGAAGGCACACAAGTTTCGACAAAGTATGACAGTGACAGATGCTGGCGCGACAAAATTAGGCATAATAATTATGCTCTAAAACCTGGGTCCTTTACCTAGAGGTAATTATAGCGAAATACAAGTTGTACACCAGCGGTAAAACTTAATATTCCAATCCTAACGAATATTATAAATGCGAAAGTAACTCTCTCTGTTTCGCTTTCAAGTCAAAACTACTAAACCGATTTAAATGAAAGTTGGTACACTGATAGTCTAGAGCCAGAGGGTTAAAAAGGGGGATTAAATTTTTTATGAAATCCCGGAGTCGCGGGTAAAAGCTATTGTGTAATAACCGCAAAGGCACCAGATATTACAGTTCTGTTGTCTATATTCATAGACAAACATAAAAAACTTAGGTTTTTATGGTTTGTCACTTCAGAAATAACCTGCAGTGCGAATTTACGTATTACTTAACCTACTTTGGATTTCACTAAAAGGCTTTTTGGGTAGGTATTGCCGTCTCACTGAACTTCAGGTCGCTTCGATTGTTACGTAAGAGGCAAGAGGTTTCATAATTTTCGTCTTTTAAGCTTATTTCAGGTCTGTTGCTTTCAAAGAACTTTGGTTTGTTTTTAGACATTTTAAAAAAGTCTTTTTGTGAGCATTGTTATTAGAATATGACTCTGACTAAGTAGGTATCTTTTTCTATACTAATATTATAAAGAGAATTTTTATTGAAGTCGCTCCAAAATGGCTGGACCGATTCGAAAAATTCATTCACTGTTGGGAAGCTACACTATTCCCGAGTGACATCTATCTATATCTATATCTATCTTTATAAAAGAAAGTCGTGTTAGTTACTCCGTTTATAACTCAAGAACGGCTAAACCGATTTGCCTGAAAATTGCTGGGGATGTAGCTCAGAACCAGGAAAAGGACATAGGATACTTTGTAACTGTCAATTCGAATCTTTGCCGGGCGGGACGAAGTCTGCCGGGACCGCTAGTAGGTTAAAAAAAAAGGGATCCGTGCGAAGCTGGGGCGGAGATCTAGTATATAATAAGTATGTATTGGAATGAAACAACTATTAAAATTAACGGATTTAGCTTGTGTATTTTTATTGTATTTGCTGACGTTTCGGATTCTATACAGTATCTATCGTAGCATGACTGAGCTGACAATTTATAGTCTAACGCTAAAGCGAGTTAAATCCGTTATGTTACTTAGAGTGAACCTATCTTTACAACAGTGATAGAATTTTTCAAATCGGTCCAGCCGTTTTAGAGCCTATTCAATCCATACCATCAAACCTTTTCTCTTTATTATATTAGTATAGAAGTATAGATAGGTGCTCACAAAATAATAACACAATGTTTCATTTATATTACTTTCCTTGACTCTAAACCTAGTATCATATCATTAAACTGTCAAAATCATTTTTTTAAAAACCAACCTTATTTCCTAACAAATACGGTATATAATAATATAAAGAACTTGTCGTTAATAGACGACAGTAGCGATACAGTTCTGTTTCCAAATCCAGTACGATTTTCATTGAACCCCTAAAACAAGGAAATCTCCTTCAAAAACCTAACTTATCTACTAGTAATTACGGTATATTATTATAAGGCACTTGTCGTGAATAGACGACTGTAGCGGTACAGTTCTGCTTCCAAATCCAGTACCGCTATATCAAGGAGATCTCGTTCTAAAACCTACCTTATCTCCTAATAAATACAGTATATTATTAAAAGGCACTTGTCGTGAATAGACGTCGGTGGCGCAGGGTTTAAAAGTGCAACAGCAGCTCGTTATCACGTGGTCGTTTCTCATTTTGACAGATTTTGAATCTCTCTTTTATTAAATTTACTGCATTCTTTAAAGAATTGCATTAAATTGACATAACGTTATATTATTTATCGTTAGACTATTGTTAGCTCAGTCATGCTACGATTTTTTTTTTTTTTTTTTTTTTAATATTTTCATAAAAGGTTTTATTCTTAAAACTTTCAAGTTCAATATCTTTTCTACTAATCTTCATTTACATTTTTATCCAGTTTTCTTTCTTTTCATAAAACTGATTATGAAAACTATAAAAATTCCGAAACGTCAGCAAATAAAATAAAAAGACGCGAGTTAAATCGAGTTTAATCCGTTAATAGTTGTTTCATTCCAATGTGTAATAACCACGAAGGCATCAGAAATTATTAAATTGACATGTTAAAATAGTAATTTCTGATACCTTTACGGTTACTATACATTGGAATGAAACAACTTTAAACGGATTTAACTCGCGTATTTTATTTTTTTTCGATTCGGTTCGATTGATAAAATAAAAAATAAGTGTCCAATATTTTTTAGTAATCTACTAGATAGATAAAAATAAAATACCGTCATGATTATTGAAAATCTCCATGTATATTCGTCGTAAATTATAATATAAAGTCTCAGTTGGGAATTTTTTATGTTTTTCAGCAGAAAATATCATGCAAATATAGGTCTATCATTCATACATGGCTGACTCTTTGAATTTATTTTTGACCTTTCATTTTTGTCTAGACTATTTTTATGCCTAGATTTTATTACGAATATGAAATAAGAACTGCCACTCTTTATTATAACTTTTTATATTCACTCATATTTTTGCTTAGCTTATGACTAGAATACCTAATTAGTTTTTATTTATTAAAAATCATAAAAAAAATCTGATACTGTCGCGGCTATTTTAGATTGAAATATTACTTATTCTGACTTTTGGGAAACTTTCAATTCCCATATTCGTTATAGTGTAATTATTCGTAACCAACTGAGCTGGCTAAATATCATCGTAATATCGTGGCTTATATGGCTTATTTGGGAACCGTAAAGTTTTCAAAACACCATAATAATTAAATCACCCGTGTTAAGGATTCATCATCAAAACATTTCAACTCATCTACATCAAATTATTGCAACAAAATTGTTCTAAATACCTTAACTTTGTACTGGCCCGATACTTACAAAGTAGAACTTAAAGTATTCAGTTTAAATTCCTAATAGGCCATAATGATACTTTTTGTAAGTCATTGCATCATCAACGGGCGGAAAAGCGCAATCTATGCAACATCAGAGCAGTAACTGTTTAATTGCTTTGGTGTGCTTCCAAAATTCTAGTTTTACGCCATGATATATATTTACTAGATATGATCATTTACTACGCAGGTTTGGGTTAGATGCCTGAAGATTAAGACTAGTTGCCTGAAGGTTAAGTCTAGTTGCCTGAAGGTTAAGCCTAGTTGCCTGGGGGTTTAGCTCAGTTGCTTGAATGTTAAGCCTAGTTGCCTGGAGTTTTAGCTTAGTTGCCTGAAGGTTAAGCATAGTTGCCTAAAAGATACCTACCCCTAGTTGCCTGAAGGTTAAGTATAGTTGCCTGAAAATTGAACTAGTTGCCTGAAGATTCAGCCTAATTGCCTGAAGATTGAGCATAGTTGCCTAAAATTGAGCCTAGTTGTCGTCTGAAGATTAACCTAATTTGTCACCCTTTTAAAAAATGTTTCCCATGCTAGGTGTCTGAGTTTACAGATAAACACACTTTCACATTTATGCGTAATTCCAAATTTGGCCTGAGTATAAATTAATATGCACTAGCTGTTCCTGTGAACTCGTTTTTTGAAAATAGCGACTGTAGCTCCATCTGCCGGGCTGGTTAGTATAAACCATACAGAACGTCACTCAAACGCATACAAATAAAATCATTCAGCCGTTTATTTATTCTTTATTGGACAGAAAAACAACTAAATAATGTACAAAAGATGAACTTAATGCCATTCGGCATTCTCTACCAGTCAACCTTTGAAATAAACAGAGAGCATGTGAATAACCACAATGACGGATGTTGAAAACGAATGTTCAAGGAAGTGCTTACGTAGCAAACGCTTGAATGCTAGCTTACTCGATGCCTGCCTGATAGATAGAGAGTTTTAGCGGAGTTCAGTGACATACACAGGTACAGTAGACTAGTTATAATGTTTGTCACATCTAGCCGTTTATATATCTACCCTGCAAGTGCGCTAAACTGGCAGTTAGCGGCGGCACCGTACATATTTACGGAGGCTACTGTACACAGCGGTAACCCGACCGACTGCAAGATGGTATAAGGTGGTTTGGAAACGCAGCCATCTGTTCAGAGTTATACGGACAATTTAATTTAATACCTGTTTTGGTAACATCTGCTTCTAGACTGAGCTGTGTAGAATGAGGTGATTAAATTTAAGGTACACTCTTAATAAAATATTTTTGAAGTTGTGTTTAGTGGTAGAAGCTTAAAATTTTATAAAACAACTAGGAATCGCACAAATCCCTTTTTTTTTTCAAAATATTATATAGCTTTTGTCACTCGAAAATAGTGTACCTTTCCAACGGTGAAAGAATTTTAGAAAGAAACTACTTAATATTTTCTCTTTAGTATATTAGTGTAAATAGTATTGGATTAGCTGGTGTTATTTTCAGCATCAAGTGTTGTGAATTTCTGAAACAATTGGTGTCGATTTCTGGAATAATTGGTGTAAATTTCTGTAACAATTGGTGTCAATTTCTGTAACAATTGGTGTCAATTTCTGTAACAATTGGTGTCGATTTCTTTAACAATGTGTGCTAATTTCAATATCATTTGGTTAAAAAATTACAGTTATTTTATTTTGCTACTACTACAGTAATAAAATATTTCCAACGAGGTCGTTTAATTAGCACATTTGTATCGGTTAAAATAACCCGTTCATTATTATCATAATTGTTAATTTACAACCCATTAGCGCTAAATCTATGAAATTACTATCGCTAATTGTACTTACCTACAATTTGAAATTGGGTAATGAAAGTTAAATTATTTATTCATGAATTGTCTTCATAAATTGTTTTAAATACTAATGACTACGGGAAAAATGTAATATGTATAACAATATGTTTAGTAAATTATTATTAAGAATCGTTTTATTTTTTATAAGTGCATATAATATGATATACTAGCGGTTCGCCCCGGCTTCGCACGGATCCCTATTTTTTTCAAAATATTCTATAGCCTATGTTACTCAGGGTGAACGTAGCTTCCCAACAGTGAAAGAATTATTAAAATGGGTCCAGTAGTTTTTGAGCCTATTCATTACAAACATACAAACATAGGTACAAATCTTTCCTTTTTTTTCTTTTAGAACTGAATACTGAAGCGCAGTTGGCCAGCTAATGGGCCTTCACTGCAAAACCGGACGGGTGGCGAGATCCTGAAAGGAGGCTCTTAAGCCTTTAAAATCTTTCTTCTTTATAATATTAGTGTAGATGAGTGCATATAATATGATATCGTACCCCTAGATCTAAAGGGAGCTAACTCAAAAAATGTAACTTTTTCGGGAGAGGCGAAATTGTTGTATGGAATCGGATCCTTTTTTTTGTTTGGCGTGTGTTTAATTAAAATCTTCAGATTTTTGAGTTAGCTCCCTTTAGATCTAGGTGTGCGATATATGACTTTGTAAATAATGTAAATAATTGAATCTAATAATGTTGGTGAGCAAATAATTTTTGAAAATTCACCCCCTAAGGGGTAAAACGGGGGTGCTCATCGTGCGTAAACAAAGCCGTAGTCAGAAGGTTTTTTAAATTAAATGATAATGATATTAATAACAAAATAAAATTAACAAAAAGGAAATCGAACCAACTGTACCTAATCTCGATCTTCAGTTATCTTTGTACAAATATCATTACTTATAGGTTATTTGTTTGATGTAAACAGGTGAAAATAAACCTACATCTAACAAAGTCACTAAACCACAATCCGGACCCGACAGACCTCCATCTTATTTACAGATTCAATACAATATTCGAAAAGTCAATTTGTGACACAAATCACAGTAAAAAGGAATACAGTACTTATAGTGGTATGAAACAATTATCTAAATATACTAATATTATAAAGCTGAAGAGTTTGTTTGTTTGTTTGTTTGTTTGAACGCACTAATCTTAGGAACTAAATGAATGTTTGAATTCGAACCATCGAATTCAAACATTCTTTTTTTGTTGGATAGACCATTTATCGAGGAAGCCTTTAGGCTATATAACATCACGCTGCGACCAATAGGAGCGAAGAAACAGTGAAAAATGTGTAAAAAACGGGAAAAATATGACGCCTTATGAAGAAGTGACAGAAGACTTTGACAGATCTTTGACGAAACTATCGGACGGGCAGGACGACGTCTGCCGGGGCCGCTAGTAACGGATATAACTCGCGTATTTTATATTTGGTAACGTTTAGAAGACGGCTTGTATATTCACAGACCGAGCTGACGTTAAAGGCGCGTTTTGTTGTTTTATTCCAACGTAAAAAGGACTAAACCAATTTTCATCAAACATAGTTAAGAAAACAAAAAATTAACCTTTCACACAAAAAAAAGAAACAAAATCGAAATCGGTTCATACGTTCGGAAGCTTCTGCACACACACACACACACTCACACGCACACTAAATACACACACATAACACTTGAAATTTCGCATTCATAACGCAAGTGAGCTACAATCTCCCGATTGTAGCTTGTAGCGAAACATCTCTCGGGTTAAAAAGGTGGCCCCCTTTTTAACCCGAAAATCACCATTTTTGGGTTAAAAAGAGGGTAAAATCGAAATCTTCCATCGTAAAGTCGATCAGGAACTTTATCTTTTAATACATTTACTATGGATTGCCTCTGTTTGATCCAGGTATATCCGTTCTTTGCGAGTCGGCATGCCGTGAAATTGACTTCTGATTGTCTAGCAAAGACCTTGCCTTCAAAATCGAGATCACTTCCTACTATGTTTCCTAATTTTCTTATAAAATATAGACGTTCGCCCCGGCTTCGCATGGATCCCTTTTTTTTTTAAATATTCTATAGCCTATGTTACTCGTGGATAATGTAGCTTTCGAATGGTGAAAGAATTTTTAGAAACGGTCTACCTAGTTTTTCGAAACCTTTAAAGTTTCCATAATTGTAATAAGACTGAGCTGACAATAATCGAACGCTTATTATTAGAGCGTTAGACTATTGTCAGCTCAGTCGTGCTACGATTATGGAACCTGTAAAGGAAAGCCAATAAAATAAAATACATGAGTTATATCCGTTCATAGTTGTTTCATTGCAATAAAAAATATTCACAAAAATAACATTTTGGCAGATCTTATTTAGTGGGATGATCCAGCCGTTTCGGAGGAGTCTGACAACAAAATGTTATAATATAATAATACTAGCTCCTGCCCGCGGCTTCATCCGCGTGGAACTCCTCCATTATTGCAGTCGGTTGAAAAGTTGCCTATGTTCTTTCTTAGGACTTTCTTTGAACCAAATTTTATTTAAATCGGTCTGTAGTTTTATCGTGAAAGCGTAACAGACAGAGTTACTTTCGCATTTATTATATTATGTAGGGGGGTAGGTATTAGATTATTGTGCTCGTACATGATAGATTAATTAATTTTAAATCTTATTGTAGCATTACTCCTTCAATATTCACGCAAAAGACTGATAGCTGAATTACCCAAATGCATTTATTATCTAAAACAACACAAAAAATTGCACCGTTATTTAAACTCGTCAAAAAATTTGCGATAAAATTTTACTGCAACTTCAAATGCATGTTTCATATTAATTTATTACGAAGCAAATAACGCATCCGGGGCATGTCGTTTGCATAAAAAACAGGAAATAAGCTACGTTCATGGAACTTTTAATGAGCGGAACTTTCCGGAATCAAACCTAGGTGTTGGAAACCTGGATTTTTACCCGGGATAGTTTGTAGTTAAGCTCAAAGTGGACTTTAGTTGATTTGAGTTGCCTTTCAAAGTGGATGTTGAAATTTATGTGTTTTTTATGAATATAGTTGTGATGTTGCATTGCTGTTTTTTATTAATTTTAAAATTTTGTCGGAGCGCGAGCGTTTTTAATGATATTTTTTGGGTTAAGGATTATTTATATTTAACAATTTTAAGCTTAACCTATGTTTTTATGTGATAAAAAAATGCAAATTATCATAAAGTAATTAAGTAAATCCTTTTTGAAATCCTTACCCAGTGTTCTCAATAATATTTGAATTATCAAAAAACACAGTTATTTTTGTCGCGGTTATTACACATTGGAATAAAACAATACCTAATAACGCAACCAACGCAACATTATCAAATAAAATAAAATACGCGACCTCAATTCATTCTAAAGTTTTCTTTCAAAAAACACATACATAATATATTCCATATAATGAAAACAACGTTCATTTTTATTAGCTAAATTTATTACACATAGCCCCATAATTTTTTAAAAAAAAATGGAAGGTATATTTACCTTCCATATGTTATTAACTTCACTGTAATAATGGAAGATAGTTAAATCAAATTAAACTTAATCGTTCGATCAATCAATTACCTATCGCTAACTCATTACTAAGTAACAGCATGAAATTGGTCTCTCCACACAAAACAGACAGACAAAACTTGACTATATATATTGTCAGCAAATCTGCTCCGAATGTGACTATTAGAATGAAACAACCTTGACTAAATGAAACAATCATATCGGATTTAACTCGCGTATTTTATACTAGCTTCTGCCCGCGACTTCGTCCGCGTGGAAATCCTCCTTTTTTGCAGCCGGTTAAAAAGTAGCCTATGTCCTTTCTTAGGCTCCAGACTTTCTTTGTACCAAATTTCATCTAAATCGGTTCAGTAGTTTTAGCGTGAAAGCGTAACAGACAGACAGACAGAGTTACTATCGCATTTATAATATTAGTAAGGCTAGTAAGGATTAGTAGGGATTATTTGATAACGTTTAGAAAACTTAATAATTCCCTTATTTACTTGGTACTTAAATGTTGTACATTGGAATGAAACAACTTTAACGGATTTAACTCGCTTACTTTATTTATATTGGCTGACGTTTCGAAATCTTTACAGATTCCATAAAGTATACTTTTGTAACTTTTAGCATGACTATTGTCAGCTCAGTCGTGCTACGATTATGGAATCTGTAAAGGCTCCAAAACGTCAGCCAATAAAAATAAAATACGCGAGTTAAATCAGTTAAAGTTGTTTCATTCCAATGTAAATAACCGAGAAGGCATCAGAAATTATTAAATTTTGTAATTTTGAAAATAAGTTACTTTGCATAATTGACGGCCTGCTGGTCTAGTGGTCAGAGCCCCTGACTACGAAACCGGAGGTTGCGGGTTCGAATCCTGCTAGGGGCAGATGTCAGTGTGATGAACACTGGCATCTGTACCCGAGTCTTGGATGTCTTATATGTATTTATGTATGTTTATCCGTTGTCTAGTACCCATAGTACAAGCTTTGCTTAGTTTGGGACTAGATCAATTGGTGTGAATTGTCCAAAGATATTATTATTATTATTATTATTATTCAAATTGTATAAATCACTTTAGAGTTAGACCATCGTTAGTTTAGCCTAGGTACGAAAAAAGTTTTTTAAACGTCACCAAATAAAATATGCGTGCTAAATCCATTATACTTATATCATACCAATGTGTAATAACTGCGAAGGCATCAGAAATAATTACATTATTATATTTCAAAAAATACCGTGTTAACTCTATCCAGTTATATAGTTTTACTAGCTGTGCCCGCGACTTCGCCCCCGTGGAATAGTAATTCTTCATAAGGCTTTATTTATATTTTTACCGTTTTTTACACACTTTCCACTGTTTCTTCGCTCCTATTGGTCGCAGCGTGATGTTATATAGCCTAAAGCCTTCCTCGATAAATGGTCTATCCAACAAAAAAAGAATTTTTGAATTCGAACCTGTAGTTCCTAAGATTAGAGCGTTCAAACAAACAAACAAACTCTTCAGCTTTATAATATTAGTATAGATTATAATCGTTCTAATAGAATTTATTTTAAAAGGAAAATTCGTAACTGAAATCCCAGACATTCTCAAACAGTCCTAACAGTCAACAAAATCTCCTAAGAAATATAGTACGGTTCCTAGTTTACGATTATGCGTATTCCCTAGGGATTTGTGACGTCATCCCCCGGGAATAGAGCCTTTGTTATTGTAGGGAACCACTAGTAAAGTTAGTTGGGGTTACTGCCACAGTGGTTCTCAAATATTAACGATGCGTGAATAACCTAGAAGTGGGCATCCCTACTAATATTATAAATGCGAAAGTAACTCTGTCTGTCTGTCTGTTACGCTTTCACGCTAAAACTACTGGACCGATTTAAATGAAATTTGGTACAAAGAAAGTCTGGAGACCGATAAAGAACATAGGCTACTTTTTAACCGACTTCAAAAAGGGAGGAGTTCCATACGGACGAAGTCGCGGGCAGAAGCTAGTAATTTTATAAGTGAGAATATACTTTTTTTGCACAAAACTTAACTGAGGTAAGTGTAGTAATAATATAATAGTATAAAGAAAAACAAACAGTTCGTAGGTACATAAAAAATAATAAAAACAAAAATTGGAATGAAACAACTATAACGGATTTAACTCGCATTAATCAGAAATTATTACGAACAAAGAATTTTATAGACATTATACAACATTAATAATAATATAAAATACTGAAGATTACGTCCCATAAATTAATGATGAGATAATATATAAATAGAAATATTGGAATGAAACAACTATTAACGGATTTAACTCGCGTATTTTTATTTTATTTTATTTGCTGACGTTTCGGATTCTTTACAGTTTCTAAATTCTTAATAGTCTAATGCTAAAGTACTTTAGCGTTAGACTATTGTCAGCTCAGTCGTGCTACGATTATGGAAACTGTAAAGAAACCGAAACGTCATCAAATAAAATAAAATAAAAATACGCGAGTTAAATCCGTTCATAGTTGTTTCATTCCAATGTGTAATAATCGCGAAGGCATCAGAAATTATTAAATAGAAATAGTTACTTTTAGTTGTTAGTTAGTTTTAGTACTTGAAACGGTACGGTTCATTCACCTAAAAAAAATTTTAAGTTTCTATCCTTTATACTTTAGGACCTGAGTTGTTACGTATAATTATAACTTCTCAGTTAATATAAATAGATAACATTATTATAATAATATGATAAGATAGTACACAAGGCAAGTTTGCCTGTTTCCGTATTTTTCTATAGTATTAAATCTATAGTAGTAGTTATTTTGTTTTTTCATTCCAAATCGATAGTGGTTAGTATAATACAGTTTGACAAGCACTGTACTAGCTCGACCCGCACTAAATCTACACACAAATAATGTCGTAAGCGCCATTTATTTTTAAAAACATTTATTTCATTTTGAGCTCATGTAAAATGTTTTATTGAAATGTGTAACATTTTGTTTAAGGACGGTTTTTCTGTCGCTTAATGCCTTTTGTGTTTTTAATGTTACACCCTCAATAGAAAGGGCAATTCTCGTTAAAACAATGGGCTCAAATATAATTTTATGGCGACGTTTCAACAAGTTTCAAAGTTGTTGAAATGGCCGTGTCAGAACGTTTTAAAACAGTTTAGTTTTCTGTAAGTAGTTACGACTATTTAAAAATTAAAACATAAATCTTTTTTTATTTCGTAATAGAACATTAAGTACATAAAAAAATATAAAATTTGAAGTCTCCCCTGAAGCCAAGAAGCCTCTCTTAGGATTCTCTGCACTTTCTTAACTACATTTTAATACCTGATTTTAAAAAAAGCATTGCTTGTGTAAAAGATTTTTTGTTTTCGACATTTTTTTTTAATTCTCTGCACAAAAATAAAAACAATACAAAAAATTATCATCATTCTAACATCAACCCCTTTTTTTTTAATCGCAGTACAAAGTTTTCTGGGTCAGCTAGTACCTGTTATAATATATTATACATAGTACCTAGTGTATTTATGTTATAAAACTTAAGCTAAATATACAAGAATAACCCAATAAAAAAGTACCTACCTTGTTACACCTGTCTTTACGAGTACATAAAACCTCAATAACTCTGCAAAGTACTTTTTATCATTTATACATTGCAATCTTTCTAAAGTACTGATACTGCAGAAAGGGGAACATTAATGAGAAATGCTGGATATTGTATGTATGTTTGTAAACTCTTTATTGTACAACAACAAAACAAATACATTTTTTTATATTGTTGTATAACACTAGCTATTTATGTTGGGGTGAGTTCTGGTAAGATCAGACACGGTTAACACCGTACGATGTGAATATACGTCTAATCTGGGAGATTTTTTTAATGTTGGCAACATGACATAGCACGCCATTTCATAGTGCCATGAAAATGTATAGGGGAGAGGGGGGCTAGTACTAACAGATTTTAAATATTGTCATTTAGCTTCTCAATTTGAAAACTTTATGTTATTATTTTTATACCCGAGTAACGGAAATTTATATGACTTGCATATACTAAGCTAAAAGTTCATCTAAATTGCTTGGTTTCAAAGGGAGACACATCTGTATAAAAAAAGTCAGCGGTTAAAACTTGCCCCGTTTCGGGGGCAAATATTAACAGCGACGGGGTAAGTATTAACGCTAGTAAACTTGTTATGATTTAATTTAACCATATGAGTAAAAAACAAAACAATATTAAAATTATAATTTATTTATTTTTTGACATACAAATGTTATAAAAAAAAACAATAAAAACTCTTAAATAACATAAATTCTTACCTACTTCAGGTTACTAAGTAATCAGTCTTAGAAAAGGCTTTTTCATTTAAAATGTAGTAGGTAATATTTTCTATTGGATTTCAATACTTCTTGCACCGCTAAATCATATACATTCTTTTACTCTTGTACCGTGACACCTTTCGCGGGGGCAAATATTAGACGGGTTAATACTCACCCCGTTCTTTTTGTTAAAACTAGCCCCCGAGGACCTTTTTTGATATAACTAATTATAAAAAAAAAACTATAGGTATATTTAATAAAATAACAGGGGAATTTAATTACCAACTAAATAACCATTCATTATATAAAAATCTGCAATCAAAAAACCAAATAATTAAAACATTAATCAAAAAATTCGAGACTTAAAAATGTTCGCACACCTGTATTTTTGCACCACCGTACGACAACTGCACAACGCGGAAGCCGGCGGGCAACCGACTTGTCGCGACTTGTTCGCCGACGTCACCCGAACTTATGACCTAAACGTCTTACCGTATCGTCGTTTAATTTAGTAGTTATAGTCTTGTTAATACTTACCCCCGTTAATTCTAGCCCCCCTCTCCCCTACTAATATAGAAATACCTGCTACCTGTAAAACGACCTAGCTTTTATCTTAGCGAGTATCCATTCCTTTCTAAGTTTATTTTGTACTACTAATACTAAAAAAAAATCATCTTTTCTAAAATCGTGTCAGTCTGGGGTGCCTAGGATTTAGATCCAGTTTTTCTGTTTGAGTTGCGTCACTTAATCATTCTTCTTTTTGAGTTTGACTCACTTAATCGTTTTCAATTTTGAGTCCTACGACGTACACTTAATCGTTTCTCGTTTTGAGTCATACTCCGTACACTTAATCGTTTTTCATTTTATACGAAGATCCATAATAACGCGGCGGAAACATTGCCAAATACGGCACTCGTACCTCCGGATTTCGATATTATTTGGCGGCTCTCCAAAATAATTACTTACGTAAACCAAACGACCACTTTCGGCTCCTGTGAAGTTCATTTAAATGGATATGGTATATTTAAACAACCATATATCGACGAACCCTTTAGCTGGGGCGTTGATTTGGTTAGATGTATTCATTAAACTTGATCAGGGAGCCTATGATAAACTGTCGAGTCGCCATTTTATAGACATAATATCGCACACCTAGATCTAAAGGGATCTAACTCAAAAACCGGAAGATTTGAGTTATGCACACCATCGGATTCCAGCAAAACCCACCTACACTAAAACAGATTGCAGCTAATATAACTCTGCTAGCTTTATTATAAAAAGTATAAATTTATACAGAAAACTCATGCGTGCATATGGACATAATAATCAGTTTCTCGCCTCTCCTGAAAAAGTACCTTTTTTGAGTTAGGTCTTTAGATCTAGGTGTGCGATATTGAGAACGTTAGGGAAAATGAGAAGGTATGTCGTGTTGCTATTGTTTCTTTATCGACATGAAGAAATAAAAGATTACACGGACATGACAAGATTTCTCGTTGTTGACAACGATACCGATTTTTGACAAATCACCGCGAGAGACGACATCGACATGACAAGATGTCGACTCGACAATTCATCATAGGCTCGCAGGTGTATAGTCTAAGAATAGAACAATTAAATACTTACATAGGTGCAACATAATTTTTGAAATATTAACAATTCCCATATTCGTAGCCGACTGAACTGACGATAGTATAACTACAATTATTTTACTTCAGACTACCTTATTTTCATGCGAATGATACAACTATAACGGATTTAACTCGTACATTTTATTCGCTAACGTTTCAAAATATTTACAAATCCAGTTCATTTCAATTTGTAATAACTGTGAAAGCATCAGAAATTACCTACCTACCATTCTACATTGTCAATGGTTAAACAAATCGTCTAAAGGAACCCGTGTTGTAAAGTATGTCACACCCAGCATACGTGACCTATAAGAGATCATTAGCCACGCACGTCACCCATTAACACGGTCTCCGACTGTGTCTGACACACCCTTTTCCACACGCGACAAATTGTGTCGTTAGTCCTACGATAATCGTTATAGAGATTCTTTATTTGGCAACCCATATTATTATGAGACCACTAGCATCTGCTTCGACTTAGTCCGCTTGGAACTCCAAGTCCGTCCTTTTTTTGTGCAGTCGGTTAAATATTATATTACTAACAGTCCGCCCCGGCTTCGCACGGGTCTCTTTTTTCTAACCATGTCACTCGGGAATAGTGTAGCTTCCCAACAGTGAAAGAATTTTTCTAATAGGTCCAGTAGTTTTGGAGCCTATTCCATCCAAACAAAGAAAACTTTCCTCTTTATAGTTTTAGTATAGACTAGCGGTCTACCCCGGTTTCGCACGGACCCCTAATTTTTTTCAAAATATTCTATAGCTTATGTCACTCGGGAATAATTATAGTGTAGCTTTCCAACAGTGAACGAATTTTTGAAATCATTTTTGAGCCTATTCAATCCAAACAAAGAAACAAACCTTTCCTCTTTGTAATATATAGATTATAGAGTAAAGATAGATATATAGATAGTATAGAAAAAGACCTTTTTTTCATTGACTAACTTTGTATTTTTTTGAAAAACATTACCACATCCAAACTTAAAAGTTTCGTGAACAGTCTCCCAATATGGTTGTATCAAATATTCATTATCCGGCCGTAAGGCTGCGAGGGTAATTTGGCAACTACAAACTATACGATTTTGTTTTGTTTAGAATCACTATTAACTTGAAATTGATTTGTAATACGATCTATTTGTTCATTAAGATTCTATTCTTTTTTTAAACCAGGTTACAAAAGGGATGACGACTATTTTTTTTTATTATCCTTTTTTTTCATATTGGAATAAAAAAATTGAGTAGGTACCTATAATTGATTTAACACTAGTATAATAATTGCACGACTGAGCTGAGCTGCTACGATTATGGAAACTGTAAAGAATCCGAATATCAGCTAATAAAATAATATAAAAATACGCGAGTTAAATCCGTTAATAGTTGTTTCATTCCAATGTGTAATAGCCGCTAAGGCATCAGAAATTACTAGTATATTATTTTTATGCGGAACCCGTTAAAGTTCCAAAATATGACGTCACACCCTATCACATTTTTCCAAAACGTGACGTCATAATTTGAACTCATAATTATTTGCATTTTTTTTACAAAAATCACCATTACTTTTTTACAATGTAACCGTTGGTAACAACAAAACCAAAATTTTCAACCGACGAAAAACGGAGGAGGTTCTCAAGTCGACGCGTATATTTTTTTTTTAGGCAATAACCTATACATTGGAATGAAACAACTTTAAACGGATTTAACTCGCGTATTTTATTTTATTGGCTGACGCTTCGGAACCTTTACATATTCCATAATCGTAGCACGACTGAGCTGACAATAGTCTAACGCTAAAGTTCAGCAAATAAAATAAAAAACGAGAGTAAAACCCGTTAATTGTTGTTTAATTCTAATGTGTAATAACCGCGAAGGCGTCAGAAATTACTACAGTTTTCAATTTTCTCATTAACTAAGTCTAAAAAAAACACAGTAATCAATCTATAATTACAACATAAGAATTCTTTCGTTACACATGTGACGTCAATTATAAGCGATACCCTGCATGTAAGTTTTTAATTTGAATTTAATAAACTTGATTATAAGCGATACAAACATTCAGTCTTACTTAAACCATGGACCGTATATCAGTACTACTATTTGAGCTAACAACAATGCTAATTGTTAATTTAATTAATACAAAAACCCTTCATCTTGGTTCGTGCACATGGCTTCTTAAAGGTATGCTAAAATTTTGTGCCTATAATTAAAAACTATATTATAATAATTTCTGATGCCTTCGCGGTTATTATATTATTATATTGGAATATAATAACTATAGACGGATTTTTGTGAAGGTACATAATTATCCCAAAAAATTACTTTCTACTGAGTTTGTTGCTACGTTTCTTCTTAGTAGTATTGGTCTTTCCGAAGCGCTAGAAACGCCCCCTATTTGTTTTATTTGTATTGTAAAATAGTTAATGTATTCGTAAAATTAAATAGAAATATATCATATATTAGAACAGTATAATATTTAAATTTTGTAATTTAGTAAATAGGGTAAAAAAATAATAATATTTGTAATCACTTTAGCATAAGACTCAGTCAGGTCAACCAATTAAATAAAATACGTGAGTTAAATCCGTCTATAGTGGTTTCATTCAAATAAAAACTATATTGATAAAATAAAAGTTTATATTTTACAGGTCAATATGGAGAATATGAATTAGAAGAGAAACTAGAATTACCACATAACTCAAGTATATTTCGTTACAAAGTACCTATGCCGGTATGTTAATTTTGTTTCTACAGTTTAATAAAACATAACTTAATAGGTTTTTTTAGGAACTTGATTGTTAGATAGGTAAACCATTTGAATCCCTTTTTCCAAGATGGCTGCCATGAGTTAACTTTATACTAACCCTTTAAACTAGGAAATATTTAATAATTTCTAATGCCTTCGCGGTTATTACACATTGGAATGAAACAACTATTAACGGATTTAACTGGCGTATTTTTTTTTTATTTTATTCGCTGACGGTTGACTTTAGCATTAAACTATTGTCAACTGAGTCGTGCTACGATTATGGAAACTGTAAAGAATCCGAAAAGTCAGCAAATAAAATAAAAATACGCGAGTTATATCCGTTAATAGTTGTTTCATTTCAATAAGAAATATTTGCGTACTATTTCAGAAAAAGCTGCGGGGGGGGATTATTATAAATCCGCTTACGTAATACTTGAACGGCTTATGTTTTTGTTTTAGCCATGTGAGAATTATGACAGTGAAGATTTGACTGGTTTATGGATCGAAGCTTGCGATACACTAATTCCTCCGGAAGTTAAAGTAGACTATGATCTACTAAATATATATGTAAGAAGGAAAAACAGCCTTGGGCCTGGAGGTACTCTTAGTGTAACCAGGTTATGCTTGGATGAATATTATACAAGCGGTTCGCCCCGGCTTCGCACGGATCCCTAATTTTTTTTCAAAAGATTCAATAGCCTATGTTACTCAGGGTGAACGTAGCTTCCCAACAGTGAAAGAATTATTAAAATCGGTCCAGTAGTTTTTGAGCCTATTCATCACAAACATACAAAAATAGGTACAAATCTTTCCTCTTTATAATATTAGTGTAGATGTAGATTGAAACAATGTTCAATAAATTGTAATAAAATTTTAGACAGATTTAACATGCGTATTTTATAAGTTTCGGAGCCTTTACTGATTCCATAATCGTAGCACGACTGAGCTGACAATAGTCTTATGCTAAAGTGAAATAATTAGTAAAGAGTAATGTAAAATAAAACTTAAGGAACTTGGATTATAATAATTTCTGATGCCTTCGCGGTTATTGCACTTTGGATTGAAACTATAGCGGATTTAACTCGCGTACCTATTTTATTTAATTTGCTAACTTTAGCGTTAAACTATTGTCAGCTCAGTCGTGTTATGAATATGGGAGCTGTAAAGTTTTCAAAACATTAGCAGAATAAATACGCGAAGCTAATCCCTACTCCCTACTAATATTATAAATGCGAAAGTAACTCTGTCTGTCTGTCTGTCTGTTACGCTTTCACGCTAAAACTACTGGACCGATTTAAATGAAATTTGGTATCAAGAAAGTCTGGAGCTCGAGCCTGAGAAAGAACATAGGCTACTTTTTAACCTACTGCAAAAAAGGAGGAGTTCCACGCGGACGAAGTCGCGGGCAGAAGCTAGTCAGTTATAAATTGTTTTATTGTAAATATTTGAATGAAGTGGAATAGAAAACCAGGGAAATTTAATATAATATTGTAATTAATTATAAAGAAGATCTAAATATATGAAATAAAATATCTTGATTTTTAAGAATATTTTTTTATTTTATTCGTTATTTTGAAAATATGACTTTAATCTTTATACCTTTAACATGATAATGAACCAAACATTCTTATATAATTATACTAGCTTTTGCCCGCGACTTCGTTCGCGTGGACTTCAGGTTCGTCCCGTCTAGTCTAGTGTCAAAAATTGTAGCCTATGTGTTATTCTGATGTATAAGCTATATTGTGGTAAAGTTTCATTCAAATCCATTCAGTAGTTTTTACGTGAAAGAGTGACAAACATGCATACATCCATACATCCATACTTACAAACTTTCGCCTTTATAATAGTAGTAGGAAGTAGGATATAAATCATCTACTTAAACAATATATTATATAAATCTTCTGTACGTGTGTTAGTCATTGAACTCCTAAACGGCTGGACCGATTTTGATGAAATTTTTTGTGTGTATTTCAGGGGGTTTGAGGATGGTTTATATTCACAATACGGCTCTTAAAGTTTACATTTGGGACTTGGGACAAGTTCCACGCGAACGAAGTCGCGGGCAGAAGCTAGTATAATATAATTATATTTGATGACCTTGGTCTAGCAGTCGCTACGACTGCAAAACTAGATGTTGTGGGTTTGAATCCCGCTAGGGGCATGTCAGTGTGAAGAGCACCTGTACCTTAGTATTTATAAATGTTTATTTGTTGTATTAAGAATTGATTACGTTATCTCAATAAAAAATTGTAATGGTAAAGTTTGGATAAAAATATTAATATTAAAATTAAACATTGGAATTAATCAACTATTAATGGATTTACCTCTCGTATTTTTATTTTATTTTATTTTTGTCGTTTTTACGAATTAAGTTAGAGAAAGTTATCAAAAATTCATTCCTTTAGAATTTTTAAATAAGGTAGTTATGTATATTATTACATAAAATTTATTTTAGAAAATCGTTTCTCAATTATAAAAATTAACCCCAAAGTTACACAAAGTCCGTATCCAACCAAAACATTAATTGGTTAATTATGAACGCATAACCTTAAAACAAAAACAATTTTAAAATCGATGGAACGAATTATGTTCCATCGATAGTCATGGAACGTTATGTAAATTTTAAGATAACTTAATTTCACTAATAAGAATTGCAGTGAGACTGCATGTGGCTTATCATTGCATTTTCACATGCACTTGCAATCATGAGTTTGGCAGTATTGCTAATTTTTGCTCAAACTATAATTCTAAACCTAGGATCTATATCTCCACCCTGCATTAGGATATTAACAGGTACCTAAATATTTTGTTCTGATATAGATAGTAGAATAGCGTAACATCTCAAGTATTTGTTACTCCATTTAAGACTCTAAATCTTGACTTATAAATTTGAATTTACGAGGAGACACATTCCGAGATGTCACTCTATTGTAGTTAAGGTTCGATATAAATAATACTAGCTTGTGCCCGCGACTTCGTCTGCGCATGAGTACCCACAATATCGTTATAAAATATATGTTTTTCTAATGTGTAAGCTATATTGTAAAGTTTATTCATTGTTATATATGTTTGTTGTATATTGTTTTTGCGTGAACAAGTAACAAACGTACATTCATACATTTTCACGTTTATAATATTATAATAGTAATCTTATATATAAAAAAGAATCGCAAAATGTGTTGGTAAGCGCATAACTCGACAACGCCTGGACCAATTTGGCCAATTTTTTTTTTAATTGTTCGTTGAAGTCCAAGGATGGTTCTTACGGCGAGAAAAAATCTAATAATTGCCGGGGAAACCCTAAAAACAGCCCTTTTATTTTCCCATAACGTTGTATAACTAAAGTTACCTAATTTGAATTTCGAACGGGCAGGATGACGTCTGCCGGGACCGCTAGTATTATATAAAATTCTCGTGTCGCGGTGTTTGTTGCCAAACTCCTCCGAAACGGCTGGACCGATTTTTATGAAATTTTGTAGCTTTATTGGGTTGATTTGAGAATCAACAATATTCAATTTTTCGTATCTAAAATATAAATTACCTACATACCAATTTTGCATTATCGAAAAGGTTTAAAATAATATCAATACAAACGCACCCCACCCTATAGACATGTTTTGGTATATTTATAACTAGCGGCCCGCCCCGGCTTCGCCCAGATCCCTTTTTTTTATAGCCTACTAGCTTCTGCCCGCGACTTCGTCCGCGTGGAACTCCTACTCTTTTGCAGTCGGTTAAAAAGTAGCCTATGTCCTTTCTCAGGCTCCAGACTTTCTTTGTACCAAATTTCATTTAAATCGGTCCAGTAGTTTTGGCGTGAAAGCGTAACAGATAGACAGACAGACAGAGTTACTTTCGCATTTATAATATTAGTAAGGATGTCACTCGGGAATATTGTAGCTTCCCAACAGTGAAAGAATTTTTCAAATCGTCGTTGAGGAGCCTATTCAATCCAAACAAACAAACTTTTCCTCTTAATTATATTAGTATAGATAATGTTGCTGTTTTGATTTCAGGAAGTCCTATAGGCTACCCAAGATTCGAGACAGAAAATATTCCTGATGACATGAGAAAATATACTTACAAGGTGCCTCATCCGGTACGTATGCTCCTATTTCAATGATTGTAAGACATTGAAGGTACCGAGTATTTGGGAGATAAATTATGTTTGATCTATACTAATATTATAAAGAGGAAAGGTTTGTTTGTTTGTATTGAATAGGCTCCTAAACGACTGGACCGATTTGAAAAATTCTTTCACTGTTGGGAAGCTACACTATTCCCGAGTGACATAGACTATATAAAAAAAGGATCCGTGCGAAGCCGGGGCGGACAGATATACGATAACTTCGCGGTTACTACATGAAATACTATGACGTTTCCAAAACTTTACAGTTCCCATATTCGTAGCACGACGTAGCTGATGAAAGTCTAACGCTAAAATCAGCAAATAAAATAAAATAAGCGATTTATATCCGTTATAGTTATTTAATTCCAATAATTTAAATATTAGCTTCAGCGTTAGACTATCGTCAGCTCAGTCGTGCTACGATTATGGAAACTGTAAAGTTTCCGAAACGTCACCTGTAAATCCGTTTATAGTTGCTTCATTCCAATGCATACTATCCATACTAATATTATAAAAAGGAAAGATTTGTATTTTTGTATGTAACGAATAAACTCAAAAAGTACTGGACCGATTTTAATAATTCTTTCACTATTGGGAAGTTACACCCTGAGTAACATAGGCTATAGTATATTTTGGAAAAATAGGGATCCGTGCGAAGCCGGGGCGAACTGCTATGTGTGATAGGGTGGATCTTCGAGCGTTTGAGACGCCGTCATTGTCCTCTACATCTATATTTAAGAACAGAGTCAATAAGTAACACAAATTTGAGTGATATTATCCCCCGGTACTGTTACAAATACTATTTCAGTTGATACCCAATAATATTATTTGCTCGAAGATCCACCCCATAACAGCGAAGGCATCAGAAATTATTGACTTAAATATTTTTTGTATATTTTTCAGCCTTGTCACCACCCTGAGCAACTAGTAGGTCTATACGTGGAAGGCTGTGCTGCAGATGTGGAACCACTTCTCCATGTAGCTTGGGACCTCACCTCGGTGACTGTCATCAGGACAGGGGACCTGGGACCTGGTGCTTCAGTAGGAGTCACCCGGATCTGCAGACCACCTATACCAATAGATTAGATGAATCCTCTATTATTATAATCCTTACTGTTATTCTTATCCTTACTAATATTAAGTAATAATAACGATATCGTTATTATTACTTATATCCTTACTAATATATCATTATTCTTACTTATATAATATTTATCCTTACTTATATCCTAATCCTTATTTATAGCTTAATCCTTGCTGTTATTCTTATTCCTACTAATATCCCAATCCTTTCTGTTACTCGTATCCTAACTATTATCCTAATCCTTACTATTATTTTTATCCCTACTAATATCCCAATCCTTTTTGTTACTCGTATCCTTACTAATATCCCAATCCTTTCTGTTACTCGTATCCTTACTATTATCCTAATCCTTACTATTATCCTAATCCTTACTATTATTCTTATCCCTACTAATATCCCAATCCTTTCTGTTACTCGTATCCTTACTAATATCCCAATCCTTTCTGTTACTCGTATCCCTACTAATATCCCAATCCTTTCTGTTACTTGTATCCTTACTAATATCCCAATCCTTTCTGTTACTCCTACCCTACTAATATCCCAATCCTTTTTGTTACTCGTATCCTTACTAATAGCTTAATAATTACTGTTATTCTTATCCCTACTAACATCCCAGTTCTTACTGTTACTCGTATCCTTACTATTATCCTAATCCTTACTGTAATTCTTATCCCTACTAATACCCTAATCATTATGTACTGGCATCTTGTCTATTATACTTATTATATTGAAAAAAAAACATACCAAATCGAACACTTCACATTTTTTATTGTAAAAAATAAATAAGTTTATATACACATATATGTCGTACGTTTAGTCCTAATCTAAATAATGGGTATCAATTTTATTAATATGACACATTGGAATGAAACAATGGTAAGATTTCTTAAACATTTCTTCATGTCACTGTTTCTTCAGTTTAGTTACCGATTTATGACAGATGACCGCGACATAAAACGATATAAAGACATTTCATCATAGAGTTACAGTATACGTGAGATCCTTTCCAGTTGGAATGAAACAACTTTAGAAGGATTTAACTCGCGTATTTTATTTTATTGGCTGACGTTTCGGAGCCTTTACAGATTCCATGATCGTAGCACGACTGAGCTAATAGTCTTATGCTAAAGTGATTAATATAGTTATACAAAACGAAAGTTATACGAAACGTCAGCCAATAAAATAAAATACGCGAGTTAAATCCATCCAAAGCGGTTTCATTCCAATGTATAATAACCGCGAAGGCATCAGAAATTATTTCCTTTCCAGGGGGCCTAGACAAGGTTGTGGAACGTTGGCACCAAAATGTATGGGATTTGACATCCGCGAACGACTGTCACGTACGTCACAACCGTTCGCGGATGTCAAATCCCATACATTTTGGTCTTTACGTTTAACGTTAACGTTGAACGTTGGCACCTTGTCGACGCCCCCAGTTGTTAGTCCAATGTCGATATTGCTTTTCAAACCTCAGAAACAATAAAGGAAAACTTGCAATGTTCCCAATTCAGGGTTATTACGAGTGATAGTGACACTCTTCAGATTCTTAGAGATGGTGACAGTTGGTTCCTCGTTGGCGTCACAAGCTGTCACAAAAACACCCACATAGTATTTAAACGGATGAGTGCATTCCTGAAAAATAGATTAAAATTAAAAAAACCCTTAGAAACAAGTTTTTATGGAGATATATTATAAACTAGCTTCTGCCCGCGACTTCGTCCGCGTGGAACTCCTCCTTTTTGCAGTCGGTTAAAAAGCAGCCTATGTCCTTTCCTAGTCTCCAGACTTTCTTTGTGCCAAATTTCATGTAAATCGGTCCAGTAGTTTTAGCGTGAAAGCGTAACAGAGAGACAGACAGACAGAGTTACTTCCGCATTTATAATATTAGTTAGGATAACGGTTTTTAAAATTTTAGGTCCGTTACCCTTATGACCTAACTAGAGTCAGTGTGATTTCAACCCTCCTCCCAACGACGAACTCGCGCGCTAGTTGGCGCTACGCTATGGTCAGACTTATCACTTTAAAATTCGACGTTTGTGACAACTATCAGCTGATTGTTACCCCCGCGAATTACAAGTTGACGCAGCGAGGGTAATTACCTCCAAGTTAAGAACCTAGGTTTCATCAAATTTTCCTCTTTAATTTAATACCCCACTCGGGTATATTTGTAGATATTTTGTTTTCTATTGAGTTATACTAAGCTGAATGAGGGCCACCGCGTGTCAGAAATCCGCTAGATGCGCTAGTGTAGAATGAGGTCCAGCTGTCATGTTCCGCCAATGAGAGGCAAGTTACTGGCCTGTGATTGGTGGTACATGATAGCTAGACCTCATTCTACACTAGCGCATCTAGCGGATTTCTGACACGCGGTGGCCCTCATTGGAGTAAGACAAAGATATCATTACGCTATGATGGTTAATTTTTTGCGTCCTCGTAGTATTAAAAACATATATATGTCTGTTTGGCAAATATTTTTCCACGACGAAGTATTCTACAGCCGTACGACCTGAAAAGAAAACAATATAATTTCTGATGCTTTCGCAAACACACTTTCACATAAATCACCTAAAACACATTCAATAAGTATTTATACCATCGCTCACCAGCACTACCACACTAAATACCAATAGAAATCTGTTGAGACCAAATATGACCCGGAACAAGGGTCAAGACAAAGTATAAGTCAATGTCAAAGTCAAAGTCAATGCCGAAGCCAAAGTCTAAGTTAAATTATTTAATACAATAAGGTCAACATACATTTAATTGCTATTGAAGGTATACAATTTGAATACTCAGTTATTATTTTATTAGTAGGTATGTTAATAGTAAGATTGCCTAATTTTTGAAATGTAGTTATATATAGGTAGGTACATCAAAAATATCCGCAACAAGCTTCGTCTTAAAACATACACAAACAAAAACCTATACTGCCCGCGCTTCGAAAGTGCCCATAATGCTGGCATGACATTTGTGACGTACGTGACAGTCGTTTGCGGATGTCAAATCCCATACATTTTGGTCCTAACGTTTAACGTTAACGTTGAACGTTGGGCACTTGTCTAGGGCCCCTGCTGCACCAGGTAAGACCCAGCACGAGGAACGCAGCCCCTTTCCCTAAGACGACGCCCAAGCTCTCTGAAAAAAGCTTTTGCCTAGGTCGCCCACGGACCAGCTGTCTCCACGGCAACCGGAATAAAACTATATTTTTGAAATTCGTCAGAATGAATATACTTATACTAAATACATAAACCATATCCGCAACACGCTTCGTTCAGAACATTGGCATCTAAACATGGTCATTATAATTCATGCGCGGCTCAAACGTGCCCATAATTCCGGCCGCATTGCCCCGCTGTACAGCAATTGATACCTGCTGCACCAAAAATGACCCCGAACGAGGATCAAGACCCCTGTCCCTCAGACGCCGGCCTAACTCTTTAAAAAGGGCCTTCGCCTCAGAGCCCCACGGACCAGCTGTTTCCACGGCGAATGGTACACAGTCATTTTTGAAATTGAAATATCTACGTACCCCGATGCACTTTTGTGCAATATCGTTCGCTCCCAACGATTGTCGAAAACGTAATAGCTACAAAAAGTGTCAACACTAAACGAAGCATGATAATTTGTGTATACAATGAGTTGGTTACAGCCTGCCTAGGCTTATAAAACCTCAATGCCATGACTATCACATAATCAACATAATTTCATGCATTTTATAAAACATTTTTTTTATTTCAACACGAGGGATTTTACAGGGTGTATTTTTTAACAATGTAGCGTGTTTTGAAATTGTTCCAATTTAAACCATCAAGTCAATGAACTACAATAAATCTATATACTTACCTATTTTGAAAAAAATATACCTCATTGAGTTTCTTGCCGTTTCTTCTCAAGTGAGTATTTTTCGGAAACGGTATCTTCTGACCTTCAATAGAGCTAGTACAAACCCAAAATTAAAATTGTTGAAAAAATAAAAATATAACTAGCGGTCCCGGCAGACTTCGTCCCGCCCGGCAAAAAAATATTAAGAGTGGACAACACTTATCACTAAGAGGTATGAAAAAAAAATAGATGTTGGCCGATTCTCAGACCTACTCAATACGCTTACAAAATTTCATGAGAATCGGTCAAGTCGTTTCGGAGGAGTATAGGAACGAAAACTGTGACACGTGAATTTTATATAAGTATAAGATAAAGAGAGATAACCTATTTTGACATTTTGTTAGCCATGTTTTATTCAATCATAAAAACTTATTGTTCTAAATTTCGATGCTCATGTATATTTACTATTGAGGAACAAACGCGTTACTATTAAGAAATAAATTAATCTTATTTCATTCTTTTTATTTTAATGAGTAACCTCAAAAGCACCAGAATTATCCAGTAAAACAACTATCACTTCACACCCACATTTATTATTCTTGACGGAACATTTCGTTTTCGCTCAAGAGTTGCTGCAAATTTCTAGTCTACGTCTCACTCTGCTCCTTCTTCTTTTCGTTTTTCTTCTTTCTCTTCTTCTTCTTCTCTCAACGCTCGGCAGCTGACTGTAACATCAAGCGTTCCATTCGATGGAAAGCGACGCTTAATCTCAATGTCAGTCAAGGTGACAGTCACTTCTGGCTTATGATGACTATCACAAGTAGTTGTGTTAACGCCGATTATGTAATAAAGTTTACCTCCTTTTCCACAGAGCTGAAAATTAAAGCAGTTTTAGTAATAACATTACTCATATACATGCTTACTTTCATATTTTGGTCACAGAAGAGTCTTGATAAATTGGTCGTTTTTGGGGGTATTAAAGTCAAGGGGGCCTAGACAAGGTGCCAACGTTCAACGTTAACGTTAAACGAAACGACCAAAATGTATGGGATTTGACATCCGCGAACGTGACTGTCATTCGCGGTTTGTCTAGGCCCCAAGAGATTTCAAAAAACAAATCACTTTGACTAATCTATACTAATATTATAAAGCTGAAGAGTGTGTTTGTTTGTTTTTTTGAACGCGCTAATCTCAGGAACTACTGGTTCGAATTCAAAAATTCTTTTTTTGTTGGATAGACCATTTATCGAGGTAGGCTTTAGGCTATATAACATCACGCTGCGACCAATAGGAGCGAAGAAACAGTGGAAAATTTGTAAAAAACGGGGAAAATATGAAGCCTTATGAAGAATTACTATTCATTAAGTGACAGTTAGAAGACTTTGACAGATCTTTGACGAAACAATCGGACGGGCAGGACGACGTCTGCCGGGGCCGCTAGTCATTGATAATTGAAGCTTGTACCTAACCTATTTCTACATCATCATCAAAATTGATCTAGTGTATCGATTGGTGAATGTTCTAATGATATTTTTTTAATGTGTTACCTGAGGAGAAATTTTGTAAACTATATCTGGCAGATCGGGCAAATCTAAATGCTTGTTAACTTGATTTGAAGACTCGCACCCTGTAAAAACATTTTTTTAATAATAATTACTATTACACATTGGAATGAAAGAATTTTAACGGATTCCATAATCGTAGCACGACTGAGCTGACAATAGTCTTATGCAAAAGTGATTAATACAGCTATGCAAACTACCTTATTTATTAAATTACAAATAACGTGCTACGATAATGGAATCTGTAAAGGCTCCGAAACGTCAGCCAATCTTCTTATAATATATAAAAATGAATCGCAAAATGTGTTGGTAAGCGCATAACTCGACAACGCCTGGACCAATTTGGCCAAATTTTTTTTTAAAATGTTCGTTGAAGTCCAAGGATGGTTCTTACGGAGAGATAAAATCGAATAATTGCCGGGAAAACCCTAAAAACAGCCCTTTTCTTTTCCCATACAAACGTTGTCTAACTAAAGTTACCTAATTTGAATTTCGAACGGGCAGGATGACGTCTGCCGGGACCGCTAGTAATATATAGAATAGATTTAATACGCGAGTTAAATAACACGATACTTACTATGTATGTAGGTATTATGTAAACTAAAAAATCTGAAATGTGAGCAAATATAACAAAATAAAATAGGTACGCAAGTTTAATCCGTCCATAGTAGTTTCATTCCAATGTGTAACAACCGCGAAAGCATCAGAACTTAAAAGGAACAAAATACAGGAATGGTCATACCAATCTTCTGGCTAGTGCACTGTTTGTTTGTGCAGGACACTGCAACTAAAGTGCAAGATAGCACCAACACTGCGATAGTTCGAGCCATGACTATTGCAGTGAGAACTGGTGCAGTGAGACAATGCACTGCTCACTGCATGCACCAACTTATATTTGCAAAGCGTGACCGTCACTTATCTAGAACGAAAGCATTTCAAAACTAATATTATAAAGAGGAAAGGTTTGTTTGTTTGTTTTGATTGAATAGGCTCCAGAATGGCTGGACCGATTTCAAAAATTCTTTCACTGTTGGGAAGCTACACTATTCCCAAGTGACATAGGCTATAAAAAAAAGATGATCCGTGCGAAGCCGGGGCGGACAGCTAGTCAAGTTATAATTTTTAATTATTATGTCTTTCGTCACAATGGTTAGTTATTTTGGTGGAATAATTTCTGATGCCTTCGGTTGTACATTGGAAAGAAACAACTATACGAATTTAGCTCGCGTATTTTATTTTATTGGCTGACGTTTCGAAAACTGTACAGTTTCCGTGTTTGTAGTTGTCGTAAATTATTTCTAAGGCTCTAATTATTTTAGAAAATACAGGATCAGTACCTAGTCTTAAGATATTTTAGAAAACAGGAGTTTCTTTTTCGTCTACGAACATTTAATAAGTACATATTTAAGAGTTTTAAAAAGGTGATATCCCATACAAAACATTGTCCCAATGTTTTCCGTCGAAGTAATTGCAAATAAAAACAATTTATATCTGTGATTAGTTCTGTATGTTTTTTATATTCCACGTTTTTTTTAAATTATTACCAATTTTACGGTTTCTTTTCACATTAGATTAGTTTTGATTGATTGGTACAAAATATTGATTTCCACCAAATGTAATTCAAAAGCTTTTTATTTAATTTTAATTGCTGGATTTCTGCAAACTGTGTTATTTTTACGTGATGCTTTGTTGTAAGTACTATAAAATATAAACCCCTACCTAAATAATTAACCGATATTTTATTATCAAAGAATAAAAAAAATTGAATAATCAACAATGTACTTACGTACTTATATAATAACCATACTCGCAAGGTACAGTGACAGTAGGGGAGCCGAACAAGGGATTTAGTGTATTACTCATGCGCGTGAAAAAATCCTTACAACCTGCAATGTACCTCTGCCATACCTAATAATATAATTCTTAATATAAGGATAACGAAATAAGACTACGTTATTTAACAACTCTGTGACTCGCACATTTTCTTAAGCCAAGCTCAAACCGTCAGATTAATGAAATAATATTTACTTTCCACCATGTACTTAACCCTTGTCTTAATCTGCGCGATTTTTTCTGAGTACTTATTTTTTTTACTAAACTAATCGGCTGCCCTTTACGCATGCCCCTATATTAAGGACTAGCTGTCAGCCCCGGCTTCGCACGGATTCCTTTTTTTATAGCCTATGTCACTCATGAATAGTGAAGCTTTCCAACAGTGAAAGAATTTTTCAAATCGTTCAGTCGTTTTGGAGCCTATTTCATCCAAACAAACAAATCTTTCTCCTTTATTATCCCTACTAATATTATAAATGCGTTAGTAACTCTGTCTGTCTGTCTGTCTGTCTGTTGCTCTTTCACGCCTAAACGGCTGAACGGATTTTGATGAAATTTGGTATGGTAATAGATGATAACCTAGAAATGGACATAGGCTATAAATAATCACGCCATCGTTCTTAGGGGGTAGGCAGTAGGCAGATAACTAAATTGAGATAGTGATTTTTAGTCGTTTTGGTTGGGACTTTTGCTCTATTGCTCTATTGCTCTTTGCTCTATATATTATAAATGCGAAAGTAACTCTGTCTGTCTGTCTGTCTGTCTGTCTGTTACGCTTTCACGCTAAAACTACTGGACCGATTTAAATGAAATTTGGTACAAAGAAAGTCTAGGGCCTGAAAAAGGACATAGGCTACTTTTTAACCGACTGCAAAAAAGGAGTTTCACGCGGACGAAGTCGCGGGCAGAAGCTAGTATTAGTATAAATTCATAATATTATATGGCAAAGGTACATTACAGGATATAAGGTTTCATAATGTATCATTTTCTGATGCGCTCAAGTAACACTAAATCCCATCTTTGTCTCTCCTACCATGATCATTGTCAATCTCAGATTACTGCTGGCGAGCGGTCTCTTCCGTCCATCACTGGTCCAATGCATCACGGTCATCATGGTCATCATCATGGTGCATCATTGCACCGGGTCATATGACCTGGGTGTGCATCCAACAGCCCCTACAACGGACCCCGAGTTTGATCCAACGTTCACTTAAATTGTGTGTACAATCATAATGGCTTGTAAGGTGGTGGAAGTTGCATCGGTGCAAAAAGTGGAAGCTGAGTTTAAGAGTATTTTTTATTTTAGTGGATGTTTTCTATACTAATATAGTAAAGAGGTAAAGTTTGTTTGTTTGTTTGAATTTAATATTATACCTACCTATACGACTGGACCGACTTCAAAAATTCTTTAACTGTTGGAAAGCTATACTATTCTCGAGTGACATAGGCTATAAAAAAAAGGAATCTGGGAGAAGCCGGGGCAGACTGCCAGTTCTTAATATTCTCATATGACCTTCCTAATTTATCCTGTATTTTGAGTACGCTGTAAGAAATATTATTATTTTACAGCCTCTGTATTTATTAAACCGCTTTAAAATTCGTTGCGTAATAATTTCTGATAACTTCGCGGTTATTACACATTGGAATGAAACAATAAAAGGATTTAACTCGCGTATTTTATTTTGTTATATTTGCCGACTGGACTCTTTACAGTTTCCATAATCGAATCACGACTGAGCTAACAATTATCTAAAGCTAAAGTGAAATAAAATAAAATACTCGAATTAAATAATAAATATCTTTGGACAATTCACACCAATTGATCTAGTCCCAAACTAAGCAAAGCTTCTACTATGGGTACTAGACAACGGATAAATATACATAAATACATATAAGACATCCAAGACTCAGGTACAGATGCCAGTGCTCATCACATTGACATCTGCCCCTAGCAGAATTCGAACCCGCAACCTTCGGTTTCGTAGTCAGCCATAGTTGTTTAATTCCAATTTGTTGCGTTATTCTAAAGATTAAATCATACATAGGAACGGATAACGGCTGCGACTTTCTTTTATACTAAAGTGAAGTTCAGTCACTATAATTAAGAATAACGAAAGGATTTCATGCTTTTTAATTTCTTATTAATGTGACAGGTATTCGTATATACATTTTACCTGTGACTAATGTCAAATTGAGATTACTTACTAACCAAATTCGCTATACAATCGATGAAGAGATTGTGAATTGGTTTGTTGTTGTTGTAAGATTGTGATATTAAGACAGTACAAGAGGATATTTCAAAACATACATAATAATAATATTATGTGCTGATACCGGAATTCAGACTAAGAAGGTATTAATTCAAATTATAATTATAATCAAATTAATTAAAAACAAGAAGAATATTTTGGAATGAAACAACTATTAACGGATTTATATCGCGTGTTTTTATTTTATTTTATTTGCTTTAGCGTTAGACTATTGTCAGCTCAGTCGTGCTACGATTATGGAAACTGTAAAGAATCCGAAACGTCGGCAAATAAAATAAAATAAAAATACGCGAGTTAAATCCGTTAATAGTTGTTTCATTCCAATGTGTAATAACCGCGAAGGCATCAGAAATTATTAAGAAGAATATTGGTAGCATAATA
Source organism: Polylopha cassiicola (assembly GCA_038024825.1). NCBI lineage: Eukaryota > Metazoa > Arthropoda > Insecta > Lepidoptera > Tortricidae > Polylopha > Polylopha cassiicola. Next base: position 1,441,398 of record CP149053.1, on the reverse strand, counting down.
AGTCAATAGACAATAGAAAGTAAACTAAGTGTACATAGGGGGCTAGACAAGTGCCCAACGTTCAACGTTAACGATAAACGTTAGCACCAAAATGTATGGGATTTGACATTTGTGACGTACGTGACAGTCGTTCGCGAATGTCAAATCCCATACATTTCGGTCCTAACGTTTAACGTTAACGTTGAACGTTGGGCACTTGTCTAGGGCCCATAGGAATGAAACAACTTTAAACGGATTTAACTCGCGCATTTTTGTTTAATGGCTGATTTTAGCATAAGACTATTGTCAGCTCAGTTGTGCTACGATTATGGAATCTGTAAAGGCTCCGAAACATCGGCCAATAAAAGGTTTAAAGTTGTTGTTTATAAGCTATACATATATTATATTATAAAGGCGTATGTAGTAGCAATCATTAATTTAATTGAAATTTTAGCTCTTGTATAAAAAAAAAAACAATTAATCAAACCATGTTCATGATTAGTCTTGTACGTTCACCGTAAAATAATTAAAAAAGTTATTAGTTTTACAATAAAATAATATAGGTAGTTCATAATTATGATTAATTATACTCCACTAGGATTAATTTAAATTAATTAAGTAATATTGTTTTTAATCCATATACCGTATGACGTACCTATAGGTACATGATTAGGTATAATATTGTTTTTTTAATCCCATTTTGTAAAAAAAATTCGAACTAATAAAAAATGTTAGCTTATTCTTAATAAGATAATATAATAAATTTAATTTTGTATACTTTATATTATGTTACTATCGGTTCGCACTTAGGTACCTACTCCAATTTTTTAACATAGCCTATATCACCACAAATAGTGTAGCTTCCCAACAGTGAAAGATTTTTAAAATCGGCTCATTAGTTTTGGAGCCTGTTCAATCCAAACAAACAAACCTTACCTCTTTATTATATTATATATTATTTATTTATTTATTCTTTATTGCACAAAAACAACTAATGTTCCTTAATACAGGACGTATCTATTGGGGGTAGTCGTGATTAAAATTCATCAATGATGCGCAGGCGTCGTATAATCGGCCCAGTCGCGCATCTTCGGGTAAAGTCGGCTATCTTCGGTTAAACTCGGCGGCCGAATCGTAGGTCGTGAGCGAGAAGGAAAGTATTCGAATACTTATCGTATTACCACACTAAATTAATTTATTATCATGCTACTAGCCAAACTTTATTTAGGGGTCAATCATAAAGTACGTCACACGTAAATGTGGGGGATCGACAAAATGTGACAAGGGGTGGGAAAGCTCTCAAGTTTCGTGACATCACATATCAAAATCTAGAGGTATTAAATCATTCATCAAAATTTCGATGTGATATTGCAAAACACGTGACGTCTCACAAGGGGGGTCTCAGAAATGTGACCACCTGTGACAAGGACGGGACGGGGGGGTTAAAAATCATGAAATTCGTGTGACGTACTTTATGGATGGCCCCTTATTTGTAACTGATTTAACAAGAGATACTAGCGAGCCTCCTTTCAGGAGGCTCGCCACCCGTCCGGTTTTGCAGTGAAAAAAACATTAGTTGGCCAACTGCGCTTCAGTATTCAGTTCGAAAAAAAAAAAAGAGATACTATAAGTACAAGCGTTCTTGATGCTTTGCTTATTTTTTTCAGTGTCTAAATAAATTTTGACAGTACACTGTGACATGTAGTGTTCCCATGAAAGGTGAATGACGATATACATTTACTCGTTCTAAATGTATAATTTTCACATTTGGAATATTGTTTTCATCACACGCGGTTACTTCTATACCGACGACTTTCATAGTATTCATAGGTTCACAAATCTGAAATAGAAATTTAGGATTCCTGATAAAACGGAAATCTAGGTCTTTACGTATCTCTCCATTTATTTTTTTACTTAAAGAAATAAATTTTATAACACTAAATTATTCCAGCATTCTTACACCTCGGTACTGACTTTATAGTATAAAGTGAATTTAGAATTGGAATGAAACCACTATAGACATTTGACATTTGACATTTTCTTTACAGATTCCATAATCGTAGCCCGACTGAGCTGACAATATCTTACGCTAAAGAACAAAACTATTGTCAGCTCAGTCGTGCTACTATTATGGAATCTGTAAAGGTTCTAAACGTCTTTTCATTCGAACGTTGTTTCATTCCAATGCATAAAAACTGCGAAGGCATCTGAATTTATCACGAATTTAGATTCCAAAGTTCTTTTATACGTACCTTATATATATATACATATATAATATTCTTACCTGTCTGGTGACTTTGTATTCATAAAAATCCACGTCAGGCATTTTTCTATAAACATCACGAGCGATTTCAGTTACGGACCCTGCAAAAAAAAAAGTATATCTGAATAAAACTAGTAGCAAATTTAATAGTGTTGTCTCCAACAACCTCTTTGACACCCCCGAGAGGATAACTTTTTGTAGCTTCATTTTTTAATTGTGTGGTAAAAACAGAATGAAATCAAAACCTTTATCAAAGACAAGTATAATGAAGAAGCGGACAAGCTTATAATATAATCAATAAAATAAATGTGTATACTCATTTTTCTGCGGCATGAGGTGTGGCCCCAATCTGGGAGACCCTCGGGTCGGTCAGGGCTAAAAACCCTAAACAATAATTATAGGCTTCGAAGCCAGAGAATCTAGAGAATCGCCAACTATCCAGTTTTCCAGTAAAGGCCTACCAGCTGGCCAACTGCGCTTCAGTATTTAGTCCGAAAAAATAAAACAAAAACAAATACAAAATGTTTTTAATTCTTACCACTTATATATGTTTTACATAATTGAGCCTGAACAACAGAATGAAGTGCGCAAGCTACTACGAACAGTGATATGAATAGACGCTCCATGACTACTGCAGTGAGACACTATGAGGCGCTACTGTCTGCTGCGGCTTATATCCGCACGGCGTGACTGTCACTTAATGTAGAACGAATTGTTTTACTACACTTAATGTGTTACAATTTTTCAATTACATGGATGCATATTCAATAATGGATAGGGAATTCCTAATTCAAGGTTTTGATAGCATGTGATAAAAAATAACCATGAACAAAACATCATTTCGTTTAAATTGTTTAGTTTAGTTCTTTGATATCTAGAGACCTTGTATAAAAAACGCATCTTCAGTTTCTTTATTTATTTAGTTTGTAAGTATACATTTCACCTAATTATTCATTTTGAAAAAATGATACCTCATTGAATTTCTTGTGGTTTCTTCTTATGTGAGGTTTTTTCCGGGAACTGTGGTATCTTCTGACCTTTATATATAATGTTTAAAACTTTCCTCATATTATACTATCCTTCAAAACTTAATTACAAGTAATAAATAAAAAAAAAACATAATTCATACCATTAATTTTGATTTCACAGTTCCGAGCCTGGACAACAGAATGAAATGCGCAAGCTACTATGAGCAGTGCTATGAATAGACGCTCCATGACTACTGCAGTGAGACACTATGAGGCGCTACTGTCTGCTCCGTCTTATATCCGCACGGCGTGACTGTCACTTAATGTAGAACGAACTGTTTCACTGCACTTTACGTGTTACAACTTTTCTATTACATGGTGGATATTAAAAACGACTTCGTTAATTCCTAACAACACCCATTATTTATTTAATTTATATGGTTCTGATTGTATTAAATGAAGAAAATATTAAACTGACGCGTCGTAACGCAAGCATTTTATGTAATTTAAAAGTCCGGAAAGCTAATTAAATTGAAGAAAGCTATTTAAATTGAATGATGAGAAGCTACGATGCAAATCGAAAGCAAAGAATGAAAAAATAAAAACAGACTTTTTGGGATGTAGTATAATAATATATAACATAATATATCATTATTTATAATTATTGGAGGAAGAAGACTCGCCAGCAATAACACTTCAGAAGATATTATTATAAACATACAGCGTAAGAATGACCAGTTGGTATCGGTAGAGATTGGTTGGTTACATGTACTAGCGAGTAGACTCCTGTCTACTCAGGATGTATTTTTTTATTTTTGTTTGCATTAAGACTTGTACTCCGTTTTACCTAACATAATTATTTCAACTTAGTTCTTCATAATTCCTATTATTTAAAATTTGCTTTCACAAATATTTGAGTTGCCGAAAGCTTTCTCTAGTATGAAATAAATGTAGATGACATAATATGGAATATATTAAATATTATCAAAGATTAATATCAAATATTATACTAAATCTTTGACTACCGCTAAGCTTCTTTTGAATAATATTTCTGAACATAATTTACACAACCATTTATACGTGATAATTCCTGATGCCTTTGCGCTTATTACACATTGGAATGAAACAACTATAAACGGATTTATCAGAAATTGTAATACAATAATGTTATATACACATGATTTTACTCGTCTAAGATCCCATAAGGTTTTTTATAGTATGCAAGAATAAATTGTACATATTGACTTAGCCAAAAAGACTTTCTGCTGAGTTTGTATATTATAGAAATATACATCACAATTTGCTTAGTGAAAGTATGACTTTAACATTTATTTATTTAGAAATTTATACTAATACATTGCCTTTTTTTACTTCTTATCAACCGTCAACTGTATGCCTTTTGAAACTTTATTCAAGTAATATAATAATTGTCAAAAAGTATTATTGTTCTCTTAATAGAAAGCATTATCTTTTTATTTTGTTGAATAATAAAAAACAAAAATAATATGCTCATTATATTTATTTTCACACTATTGGCCAATTTTACTTTGTTTGGAGCCGATGGGACTGAACTCAAACATAAACTAAGCAGGGTACCTAAATGACGATTTTAGAAATGTATTTCCCATGTCACTGTCGTATCTCTTTTTACAGTACACGGTGACTTGTAGTGAGCCCGTTTTTAGTGGCTCCATAGGCGTACGGTGACGATATACCTTAACTTCAGATAAGTCCTCTATTTCCATGCCTGGTGTATGTTTCTCGTCACAGGCGGTTGCTTCTACCCCAACCACTCTTTTATCATCGTGACAAAACTGTAAAAATATATTTAGATTAACTTAACTGTAACAAAATGTTAAATATTTTCCATCGTGATCTAAGATTATTATAACTTTAACCGATAATAACAAACAAAATGAAAGCTAAACTAACATTACTATTGTAGATTAGCGACAAATAAAATCAAGACAATTTTCGTTGTAGAAACTTATATAGTTGACTTTAAAAGTTATATAATAGGTACAGAAAATGGATAAGTTTTCAGACATGAAGATTTCGAAAATATAGAAAATTACACAAAAAAACATTATAATCAGTTTAATGTTTGTGTCAAAAATTGAATCGGATGTAAATTCGAAGCGTTGCATTACGTGACTGTGATCGTTTAAGAGTTTTCAAGTCCACTAACTAAAACCATTTTTATATTACGTAATATTACCTGTGGGGATACTATGTATTCATATAATTGCAAGTCTTCGGGGAGCACCTTATTAATTAAAACATATTCTTCAGTTACTGATCCTGCAAAATTAAATTATGTATACTAGTTATGCTTTTTGCGGGTTTTACCGACTACGCATTATCTGGCGTAACTGAGTAAAAAAATCAAAACCATAATAATATATTCAATTTATACTCTTATAAGCTCTTATGAGCCAGAAGATACAATTTCCGAAAAACCACACTTAAGAAAATACGGCAAGGTACTCAATCAGGTAGGGTGACCAGTTCAACAATTAACCACATAAAATTCAAACCATCATACTTCGTAATTTTTCATTCCGATATTTTTTTTCTATATCCTGTTCAATAGCCAGGTTCATTAGCTACATAGGCATATAATAAATGTTCATTTTCTACACGGTTTTTGCGACAAAAATATTTAAAACAAAAATGGAAATTGGCTAACTGTATCCACACCATCGTACACAATTAACCGGGGGGGTATGCAACAGATAGCCATTGAGTGAAAAGTTAAGTCAAATTAAATCCCTTAATATAAAAAGTTTATTATTTTGAAATAATGACTAAACGAGTGTTTTATCTCTGAGAAAATAGTATTTTGGTATAATTTTAAAGAAAATATTACGTATAATATAATATTTGAATTATTATTATGCCTAACACCTCATTAACTTTTTTTATAACTTTAACCGAATGTCTCCATTTTTACGCTGTTGTTTCCTGGTACACTCCATCTAAAATACTCATAAAATTAATAATTTTCCCAAAAAAATTTGTTCTATTGCCCATTTTGGTTAATTGTGGACCAATGCCCACCCAAAGCCGTTACGCTGACCTCACTTTTAAATGCGCGTCGCTACTTACGTGATACTTGCACTAAATGAAGCACGTTTAGTTAGTCTACTCAGCGACGCCACAATAATTCTTGTAATATGAAATGAAAAGATGTTAGGAGAAAAAGAATTCAAGTTTTTTTTTTAACTTTTTCCATCAAAAAACACAAATGTCGTACTACCACGAAGGCTGCCGACGCAAGCCTACTGCAAACTGGGGAGCAGGGAGTTGGGTACCCGTTGCATCATAACCGCGCGATGGCACAAAGTGGTGACGTCACGTCTATGAAATATAGCCGTGGCTAACTGTGTACGAGTGGTTAACTGTTGAACGTCCGACCCTATATTTTTTTCAAAATAGCTAAGTCGGCGATATTTTCCACTACTAAAATATTTTCTTTGTATTTTCTTGTTAACACGCGAAATGTTAGTTCAAGCCATCTGTATGTGTATGGTAGAACTATGACTATTATTTAGATTATTGGTGTTAAACCATAGATATCAATTGAACATCGATTGATACTCGTACATGACATCGCATCAGTAAAAAGTAAGACAAGAATAAAAAAGCGGACTCTATATTATCACTTTAAAAGTGTGTATATAATTAAATATCTTGCCAATAACATCTCAGAAATATATTTTACGAACAAGGATAGATTCAAATTTAAAGTGTGAAAGTAATGATTTCTCATGCCTTTGTGGTTATTAAGTATCTTGTGACAAAATAAGAAACTTAATCCAAACAAAATTATCGCATGACATTACCAATATTTCCTTCAATACTAATTTAAATACAAAAATAAAATGAAATCATAATACATACCATGAAGTTTAGTTCGGCAGTTCTTAGCCTGGACAACAGAATAAAATGCGCAAGCTACTACGAACAGTGATATGAATAGACGCTCCATGACTACTGCAGTGAGACACTATGAGGCGCTACTGTCTGCTCTAGCTTATATCCGAACGGCGTGACTGTCACTTAATGTAGAACGAATTGTTTCACTACACTTCACGTTGTACCACTTTTCTATTACATGGTGGATAGGTCCTCAAAAACGAATGCGTTAATTCCTAACAAGACGCATTATTTTTAATTATTATGGGTTGATTGTAAAAAATGAAGAATAATTTAAAACAGAAATATCGTAAGTCCAGTATTATTCATTTTAATAAGTGTTGGGTTTCCAACCAATCTCTACCGATACCATCTGGTTATTGCTTTACGCTGTCGGTTTCTATCTTCTGAGGTCTTATGGCTGGTGAGTATTCCTCCTCTACTATAATTATGATTATATCTGTTTTACTCTTTTTGTCTCAGTGGTACGATGTAGTTTCAAGAACTCTGTTATTTACTTAGTTTTTCATACTTTTCTTCCTTTAATTTAAGTAAATATAAAAATGTGTGCTTTTCCGAACTTGAAAATGACATACATAATCGTACGGAAACCCAACACTGAACTGCATATAATACTATCCTTACGATGTTTCTGTTTAATATTATTCTTCATTTAATACAATCATAACCCTATCAATTAAAAAATAATAGGTGCTGTTAGGAATTAACGAATTCGTTTTTGAATATCCACCATGTAATAGAAATGTTGTAACACGTGAGTAGTGTGTAGTAAAACAATTCGTTCTACATTAAGTGACAGTCACGCCGTGCGGATATAAGCCGAAGCAGACAGTAGCGCCTCATAGTGTCTCACTGCAGTAGTCATGGAGCGTCTATTCATAGCACTGTTCGTAGTAGCTTGCGCACTTCATTCTGTTGTCCAGGCTAAGTACTGCCGAACCAAAATTAATGGTATGTATTATAATTTTTTATTTAGTTTATTTACTTAAATAAGTAATGAAGGAAATATTGCAACTTTCATTCGATTAGTTTGTTATGGAGTTTGGTCTTAAAAAACTCAATGACCGCAAAAGCATGAGAAATCATTACTTGTTCACTTTAAACTTGAATCTACCCTTGCTTGTAAAATATATTTCTGAGATGAAATCCTCAAGATATTTAATTATACATACTTTCGCATTGGTGATGTAGAGTCCATTTATTTATTATAAACACTTTCTTACTTATTTACTGATGCGATGCACAAGTATCAATTGAAATTCAATAGATATCAATGGTTTAACACCAATATATCGTGCTACGATTATGGAATCAGTATAAGCTCCGAAACGTCAGCCAATAAAAATAAAATACGCGAGTTAAATCCGTTAAAGCTGTTTCATTTCAATGTATAATAACCGCGAAGGCATCAGAAATTATTATCCAAATAGTAGTCATATTTGTACCATGCACACACAGATGGCGCTGAACTAATATTTCGCTTGAAAACAAGAAAGTACGAAGTACAATATAGCAGTAAAATTATCGTCAGCTTAAAAATTGACGCCCGATAAGGAAAGTCCCGCAAATAGCATTACTATTCTCATTTATTTTTGCAGGAGCAGTAACCGAAGAATTTCGTGTAATTGACAAGGTTCTACCCGATGTAGACTTATATGAATACATAGTATCCCCACAGGTAATAATACTTAATATAATCATAATTGCAATTAGTAGACTTGAGAACTCTAAAACGATCACACTTATAACTTGCAACGCTTCGAATTTAGATACAATTCAATTTTCGACACGAACATTGAACTGACCATTTATTTACTTTTTGTTTAATTGCTTACGTTTCCGTCATGTTTAGGTCTTTAAGTTAATTTTATATACAGTACTTATTACTTAAATAACCTTTAAAGCTAACGTAAACTATATAAGCTCCTTTAACAACGGTGTAACATTTGTTACAGTATTTAGGTTAATCTAAATATATTTTACAGTTTTGTCACGAAGATAAGAGAGTTGTTGGGGTAGAAGCAACCGCCTGTGACGAGAAACATATACCAGACGAGAAAATAGACGGCTTATCCGACGTTAAGGTGCATCGCCGCGATCCTTCCAGAGGCACACTACGGGTCACCGTGTACTGCCAAAAGATTTACCCAGGGGACATGGACACAATGCAAAATGCACCAGCAATGGACGTCTGGAATAATCAGAAAATGCGCACAATAAACAAGGGAAGAACAATGCACTACTGGAGTGATTAGTAGAGCACCCTGTTCAGTATCTGTTTGAGTTCAATCTAATTAGTTCCAAATGAATGAAACTTGGCCAATAGTGTGAAAATAAATATAATGAGCATATTCTTTTCGTTATTTTTTTCAACAATGAGATTTGTAAGATTATTAATGTTTATTTAAGTTTTTCATTAAGAGCTTTATTAAAATTATAACATGATACAATAATAAATTGTGATAACAATAAAACCTTTATATAATTACTCAAGTAGGTACTAAAGAGTATTTAAAATAGTCATTTACTGCTATTATAGAGTAAGAACTTATTTTTTCAAGAATTATGATGATTATAATGTTTTTATAACACAAAGTGCGCGTATACCCGCTAACTTGGGTAGACAGCCAATTCATAGATATCAGTTAGCAACTCTTACTTTTCTGAAATTCTCAGTGTTGATTCTTACAATATATTATATTATAGAATATTATTATTGTTAAAAAAATTATAATTATTGCAACCAGACACGCTATGCCGGCGCTTACTCTTACCAAACCGTTTGATGCTCCACAAAATAAAAAAAAACTTCACTTATAAACGCAGTCTTCAGTTTAGAAAAATGACAATAATTATGTAATTTTCTCAGCTTGACCCATATCCCAGATACTCTAAAAGTGTCTAAATTTATATCAGCATGGTGTGTCAATTACTAGCACTATTTTATGTGATAAATTCGTAATAATTTGAAATTCTTGAAAAAATAAGTACTGGTGGCTCCGGCATCATATAGGAACAGTAAATGACTATTGAATTTTCTATTTTAGTAAGATTCTACAATCCTATTTGTACCTGTATAATGTTGCAATATGCTATGCAATATGAAACTTTATTCAAGAAATAAAGTATTAATCTTTAAATAATTGTCTAAAAGTGTTATTGTTATCTAAATACAATTTAGCATTATCAATTTTTTTGTTGAAAAAAATAACGAAAATAATATGCTCAATATATTTATTTTCACACAATTGGCCAAGTTTCATTCATTTGGAACTAATTAGATTGAATTCAAACAGATACTGAACAGGTGCTCTACTAATCACTCCAGTAGTGCATTGCTGATCCCTTGTTTATTGTGCGCATTTTCTGATTATTCCAGAAGTCCTTTGCTGGTTCATTTTGCATTGTGTCCATGTCCCCTGGGTAAATCTTTTGGCAGTACACGGTGACCCGTAGTGTGCCTCTGGAAGGATCGCGGCGATGCACCTTAACGTCGGATAAGCCGTCTATTTTCTCGTCTGGTATATGTTTCTCGTCACAGGCGGTTGCTTCTACCCCAACAACTCTCTTATCTTCTTGACAAAACTGTAAAATATATTTAGATTAACCTAAATACTGTAACGAATGTTACACCGTTGTTAAAGGAACTTATATAGTTTACGTTAGCTTTAAAGGTTATTTAAGTAATAAGTACTGTATATAAAATAAACTTAAAGACCTAAATATGACGGAAACGTAAGCAATTAAACAAAAAGTAAATAAATGGTCAGTTCGTTGTTCGTGTCGAAAATTGAATTGTATCTAAATTCGAAGCGTTGCAAGTTATAAGTGTGATCGTTTTAGAGTTTTCTATTCTACTAATTGCAATTATGATTATATTAAATATTATTACCTGTGGGGATACTATGTATTCATATAAGTCTACATCGGGTAGAACCTTGTCAATTACACGAAATTCTTCAGTTACTGCTCCTGCAAAAATAAATTAGGCTAGTAATGCTATTTGCGGGACTTTCACCGAAACATATTCCTTATCGGGTGTCAATGGTTAAAATGACGATATTTTTACTCCTATATTGTACATTGCACTTTCTTGTTTTCAAGTGAAATGTTAGTTCAGCGCCATCTGTGTGTGCATGTTACAAATATGACTATTGCTTAGATTATTGTTGTTAAATCACACATATCGATTGAATATCGAGTGATACTCGTATATCGCATCAGTAAATAATTAAGATAAGTTTTTATAATAAATAAACTGACTGTACATTGTGAATGTGAAAGTATGTATAATTAAATATCTTAATAATTCCATCTCAGAAATATATTTTGCAAGCAAGGGTAGATTCAAATTCAATGCAAAAAAGTAATGATTTCTCATGATTTCGCGGTTATTGAGTTTCTTAAGATAAAACTAAAACAGAATTATCGCATGAAAGTTACAATATTTTCTTCAATAGGTACTTATTTAAATACATAAGAAAAATATAATACATACCATTAAGTTTGGTTCGGCAGTACTTAGCCTGGACAACAGAATGAAATGCGCAAGCTACTACGAACAGTACTATTATTAGACGCTCCATGACTATTGCAGTGAGACACTATGAGGCGCTACTGTCTGCTCCGGCTTATATCCGCACGGCGTGACTGTCACTTAATGTAGAACGAATTGTTTCACTACACTTCATGTGTTACAACCTTTCTATTACATGGTGGATATTCAAAAACGAATTTGTTAATTCCTTACAGCACCTATTATTTTTTAATTGATAGGGTTATGATTGTATTGAATGAAGAATAATATTAAACAGAAACATCGTAAGGACAGTATAGTATGTAGCTGAGTGTTGGGTTTCCGTTCGATTAGGTATGTAATTGTCAAGTTCGGAAAAGTTAAACCACACATTTCTATATTTACTTACATTGAAGGAAGAGAAGCTATTATACAAATCGAAGGCAAAGTATGAAAGACCAAGTAAATAACAGAGTTCTTGGAACAGCATCGTACCACTGAGACAAAGAGGTAAAACAGATATAATCATAATTATAGTAGAGGAAGAATACTCACCAGCCATAAGACCTCAGAAGATAGAAACCGAAAGCGTAAAGCAATAACCAGATGGTATCGACTATCGGTAGAGATTAGTTGGAAACCCAACACTTATTAAAATTAATAATACTGGACTTACGATATTTCTGTTTTAAATTATTCTTCATTTTATACAATCAACCCATAAAAATTAAAAATAATGCGTCTTGTTAGGAATTAACGAATTTGTTTTTTAAGTACCTATACACCATGTAATAGAAAAGTTGTAAAACGTGAAGTGTAGTGAAACAATTCGTTCTACATTAAGTGACAGTCACGCCGTGCGGATATAAGCCGGAGCAGACAGTACCGCCTCATAGTGTCTCACTGCAGTAGTCATGGAGCGTCTATTCATATCACTGTTCGTAGTAGCTTGCGCACTTCATTCTGTTGTCCAGGCTACGTTCTGCCGAACCAAAATGAATGGTATGTATTATGATTTTTTTATTTTATTTATGTACTTAAAAAGTTATTAAGGAAATTCGTTTTGGATTCTGATTTTGTCTTAAGAATGTTAATAACCGTGAAATCATGAGAAATCATTATTTCACATTTTACATTTTAAACTTCAAATTTTTTATATACTCTTGCTTATAAAATATATTTATAAAATGAAATTCGCAAGATATTTAACTAAACACACTTTCACATTGCTAATACAGACTTCATTTATTTATTACAAAATCTTATTTGACTTATTTACAACTACGATGTACGAGTATCAATCGAAATTCTATCGATATTTATGTTTTAACACCAATAATCTAAACAAAAAGACAAAACAAATAATAAAAAAAAAATCTTAACAAGAAAGTACAAAGATAATATTATTATAGTAGTGGAAAATATTTAATCAATGACGCCCGCCCCAGTGATAAGAAATAGGTGTCGGTGAAAGTCCCGCAAATAGCATATTTTCTAGTCTAATTTATTTTTACAGGAGCAGAAACTGAAGAATATGTTCTAATTGATAAGAACCTACCCGACGTGGACTTTTATGAATACATAGTATCCCCACAGGTAATAAGACGTAATATAAACACGATTGTAATGGGTAGACTTGAAGACTTGAACGATCACACTTGCGTCTTGCAACGCGGCAACACTTCCAATTTAGATCCAATTCAATTTTCGACACAAACACTGAACTGGGGCCCTAGACAAGTGCCCAACGTTCAACGTTAACGTTAAACGCTAAGACCGAAATGTATGGGATTTGACATCCGCGAACTACTGTCACGTACGTCACAAATGCCAAATCCCATACATTTTGGTGCTAACGTTTAACGTTAACGTTGAACGTTGGGCACTTGTCTAGCCCCCCTGACCATTTATTTGATTTTTGTGTAATTACTTACATTTCCGAAGTCTTTAAATTTATCCATGTACATCAGGTACTTATCATATGACTTTTAATGCTATCGTAGATTTATAAGTTTCTACAACGACGTTGTCTTGATTTCTCACGTTGCTAATCTCAAATTGAAATGTTATCTTGGAATTTTAAAAAAAGTACTACCGGTCAAATTTTAAAGTAAATCTTAGACCATGACCGAAAATATTTTTACTATTTGATACAGTATTTAGGTTAATCTAATTATATTTTACAGTTTTGTCACGGAGATAAGAGAGTTGTTGGGGTAAAAGCAACCGCTTGTGACGAGAAACATACACCAGGCGAGAAAATAGATGACTTATCCGACGTCAAGGTGTATCGCCGTAATCCTTCCGGAGGCACACTACGGGTCACCGTGTACTGCCAAAAGATTTACCCGCCAGCGGACATGGACACAATGCAAAATGTACCAGCAATGGACGTCTGGAATAATCAGAAAATGCGCACAATAAACAAGGGATCAGCAATGCACTACTGGAGTGATTAGTAGAGCACCTGTTTGAGTTAATTCCAATCAGTTTCACTTGAATTTAAGTTGGCCAATAGTGTGAAAATAAATATATTGAGCATAATAATATTTATGTATTTTTTAAATAAAATCCTTACTAGTAAAGACTATAATACTAATATCAACGCGAAAGTTTATAAGAATGTACGAGAATCCACTTTCATGTCAAAACAACTGAATGGATTATGATGAAACTAAACAATAATAATATAGTTTACTAGCTGTGCACGCGACTTCGTCCCCGTGGAATAGTAATTCTTCATAAGGTTTCATATTTTCCCCGTTTTTTACACATTTTTTACTGTTTCTTCGCTCCTATTGGTCGCAGCGAGATGTTATATAGCCTAAAGGCTTCCTCGATAAATGGTCTATCCAACAAAAAAAGAATTTTTGAATTCGAACCAGTAGTTCGTTCGTTAGTGGAAAATGTGTATGAAACGGAGAAAATATGAAGCCTTATGAAGAATTACTATACATTAAGTGACAGTTAGAAGACTTTGACAGATCTTTGACGAAACAATCGGACGGGCAGGACGACGTCTGCCGGGGCCGCTAGTGATTAATAATAATCATTATTCTTGAAAAAAAAGTACGGTCTGGCGGCTCCGGGATCTTACTCTATAAGAACAGTAAATGTCTATCGAACTTTCTATTTTAATTAAGATTATAATACAATGTCATTTGTGCATATACATGCATTGTATTGCATGTTTTAATATCCTTTTTTATTCAAAAACTAAAGTACTCCTTACTACTTGAATAATTGTTTTAAAGTATTATTAATATCTTAATTAAATATAGTATTATCTTATTATAGCTTCTACCCGCGACTTCGTCTGCGCACGATGAGTGCTTTACACAATATTTTTGCAAAATATAGCCTATTTGTTTTTCTGGTAAATAAGCTAAATTATTATTGTTATGTTTCATCATAATCCATTCAGTTGTTTTGACATGAAAGTGGATTTTCGTACATTCATACATTCTTATAAACTTTCGCGTTGATATTAGTATTATAGTCCTGCCGTCATTTTTAAAAAGGCGACCATCTGACACTTTACCGATTTTGAGTTATATACATGGGCGTGATCAGAAAAAAAAGGCGCGTCGACCCATCCAACCCGTTTTTCTCTATCTTATTTAGTTCTCGAGATATTTTTTCAGATTTTCCTCAAAAAGGCCGTGACGCGACATTATTTTTAGTGTACAATTTACTAAAAGGCAGTAACGTTACATTACTTTATTTAAAGGCAGTTTCAGTCCCTTGGCTGCCAATTCACAATAGCAAAGACTACACAATAATTCATTAAAAGGCCGTTTTTGAGCAAAAATTTCTTAAAAGGTCGTCATGTCGCTTACACTGCCTTTTTAATAATTATTTAGTGGTTCAAATTTTTAATCGTACTTATAAGAAAGAAGTTAACACTTTCTTATACATTTTTAGTTGCTATTTTTGGTAGGCTATTGGACACTAAAAAGCAGTTTTCTCGCAATAATTAATTAAAAAGCGGTTAAGTCACGTGTAGGTGTGAGTTATTACGTGCAGTTCTATTTGTAAGTGCGTCGATAAAATTATGTTAGTGCGCCGAAAGTCGAGGTAAGATGTTGTCTACTACTTACACACTGCATGAAACTTTAAAGGTAAAATTTAATATTGAATTGAATGATATATTATAGTTGTTTTTAATATAATCTATGACTATTGACTAAAGTTTTTTTCAACTAATCTATACTGAGTTTTACTCCCGTGTAAACTACAACTGATTTACGAAATGCTTAAAAACTGCTATGTTTAGTTACGTATTTGACTCATAGTAGCTATACAGTATGTTAGTAAATATAGAAGGTACACCTATTTATAGTTGGTTCTTATTTATTGCTGTTATAGAAAAAGTTATTTATGAAATGAAATAAGAAATGCATCCTTTAAGTATTACCTAATATAATTTCGAATACCTACGTAGGTACATCGAATATTGTAATGTCGTATGACGACAAAAGATGTGTCATTTTAGTCATTTTGAACGTTATATTGTCTATTTTCTGATGATTTACTAGTTATCACACATTGGAACAAAACAACTAAAAGAACCCGAAAGAGTGTTGTTGTAAGTATTTCTTGATATTGTAATTCCATCAATGGTAAAATACAATTTACGATGGAGTTAGAATAAAATTAAGCAATAGCTTAGCTTAATTAGATGATCTACTTAAAGGAACACTTAATATGTATTGAAAGAAAACTCCTACAGATAGGTCTGTATTGTAAAGGTTGCAATTTATCGTAAAAGCTGGCCGCTAGATAATGTTTTTTCGAATAGCTTTAAAATGGATTATGAATGTGGTAGGTACATAACACAAAAATGATAACGTTATGAGTAGGTATATACAACCACCGTTTTGGGACGTCTGCAATCTTTGAATGACACGTTCACGGATAAACCTAACCATACAATGAAGTTCAATGTTTATCAGGTCCTTGCGAAGGAACTCCGTTACTTATCTAGAGTGCTACCCAAGGCAATTTTTTTTTTGTTATTCCTGCTGAGTTTCTTGCAACGTTTTTTCTCAGCAATCAATGTGGTCATTTCGATATGTTTGTATTTTGTTGAATAATAAATGTATTTATGCTTAGAATGCAACATATAAGTAAACATGTTTCATATTTTGAAAGACACAGTTTAGACAGTAAATAGTTTCAGCTTTGATATTAGTATAATATCACAAAAAAAAACTTTTAGAGTTAAACCACTGTCAGTATTGCATTGCCTATAAATACTAAAACAGTATTTTTTTCAAAAATCAGCTTAAAAATGAACCTGTTATTAATAAACCCACAACAACTATAACATTGCTACAATTATTTGGTTTGATTTGACAATGTCATTTCACTTGACTGCTCTTATAGAGGTATTACTTAAAGTATTGTAAATACGATAATTGGTTTAAAAGCAGTAATTGGAGTTTTACTGCTTTTAAGGATTTTTTTCACCGTTATACTAATGTCATTGCTTTCTTAAATGGCAGTCTTTGCACTTTAACGTCTTTCTTATAATTTTTTTAGAAATTTTTTTAATGTGAATACTGAACAAAAAAGCCGCTTTGTGGATAAACTGCCTTTTAGAGAATTATGAACAGTAAATTTTCCGGCTGCATATTTTTTTGTGAAAATTACTCCACTAAAAGGTCGCTTCGGGACTCAAACGGCTTTTTAGTGGATTATGCTCGATTAAAAACTGATCCCAATAATTTAAAGAAATGTTTTTTGATTAATTTTATTCATTTAAATGTATAAAATGGTAATAATAAAATATACATAAGATAGAATAGACATCACTCTACAAGTACGAATATTCACGTAAGTCATATTCGCCTCCTAAACCAATGAAAAAAAATAAAATAAAGTTGGGCACTTCTTTTGCGATTTTCTCAAAAGTAAGTTTTGTCAGAAGGTCGCCTTTTTAAAAATGACGGCAGAGTCTTTATATGTAAGGATTTCGTAAAAAAGAAAACAAAAATAATATTCTCAATATATTTATTTTCACACTATTGGCCAAATTAAATTCAAACTGGGACACTGAGACTGGAATGAACTCAAACAGGTGCTCTACTGACGATTTTAGAAGTCCATTGCTGGTACATTTTGCATTGTGCGCGTTTTCTGATTATTCCAGACGTCCATTGCTGGTACATTTTGCATTGTGTCCATGTCCGCTGGCGGGTAAATCTTTTGACAGTACACGGTGACCCGTAGTGTGCCTCTGGAAGGATTACGGCGATACACCTTAACGTCGGATAAGTCATCTATTTCCTCGCCTGGTGTAAGGTGTTCGTCACAGGCGGTTGCTTTTACCCCAACCACTCTCTTATCTTGCTCACAAACCTGTAAAAAATATTTAGATTAACCTAAATACTGTATCAAATACTAAAAATATTCTCCGTCATGAACTAAGATTTACGTTCAAATTTGACCGGTAGTACTTTTTTTTAAATTCTAAGCCAACATTTCAATTTAAGATTAGCAACGTGTCATCAAGACAACGTCGTTGTAGAAACTTATAAATCTACGATAGCATTAAAAGTCATATAATAAGTACCTGCTGAACATGGATAAATTTAAAGACTTCGGAAATGTAAGTAATTACACAAAAATCAAATAAATGGTCAGTTCAGTGTTTGTGTCCAAAATTGAATTGGATCTAAATTGGAAGTGTTGCCGCGTTGCAAGACGCAAGTGTGATCGTTCAAGTCTTCAAGTCTACCCATTACAATCGTGTTTATATTACGTGTTATTACCTGTGGGGATACTCTGTATTCATATAAGCCCACGTCGGGTAGGTTTATATTAATTAAATGATATTCTTCAGTTGCTGCTCCTGCAAAAATAAATAGACATAGACATAGATTTATTTAATAGGTCTAGTAATGTTATTTGCGGGACTTTCGCCGACACCTATTCCTTATCAGGCGTCACTAAATAAGTCGACGATATTTTCCACTACTATAATAATATTATCTTTGTAGTTTTTTGTTAAGATTATAAAATAAAAAACAAAAATAAATAATACATACCATTCATTTTGGTTCGGCAGAACGTAGCCTGAACAACAGAATGAAGTGCGCAAGCTACTACGAACAGTGCTATGAATAGACGCTCCATGACTACTGCAGTGAGACACTATGAGGCGCTACTGTCTGCTCCGGCTTATATCCGCACGGCGTGACTGTCACTTAATGTAGAACGAATTGTTTCACTACACTTCACGTGTTACAACCTTTCTATTACATGGTGGATATTCAAAAACGAATTTGTTAATTCCTTACAGCACCTATTATTTTTTAATTCATAGGGTTATGATTGTATTAAATGAAGAATAACATTAAACAGAAACATCGTAAGGACAGTATAGTATGTAGCTGAGTGTTGGGTTTCCGTTCGATTAAGTATGTAATTGACAAGTTCGGAAAAGTTAAACTACACATTTCTATATTTACTTACATTGAAGGAAGAAAAGCTATTATACAAATCGAAGGCAAAGTATGAAAGACCAAGTAAATAACAGAGTTCCTGTAACAGCATCGTACCACTGAGACAAAGAGGTAAAACAGATATAATCATAATTATAGTAGAGGAAGAATACTCACCAGCCATAAGACCTCAGAAGATAGAAACCGACAGCGTAAAGCAGTAACCAGATGGTATCGGTAGAGATTGGTTGGAAACCCAACACTTATTAAAATGAATAATACTGGACTTACGATATTTCTGTTTTAAATTATTCTTCATTTTATACAATCAACCCATAAAAATTAAAAATAATGCGTCTCGTTAGGAATTAACGAATTCGTTTTTGAGTACCTATACACCATGTAATAGAAAAGTTGTAAAACGTGAAGTGTAGTGAAACAATTCGTTCTACATTAAGTGACAGTCACGCCGTGCGGATATAAGCCGGAGCAGACAGTAGCGCCTCATAGTGTCTCACTGCAGTAGTCATGGAGCGTCTATTCATAGTACTGTTCGTAGTAGCTTGCGCACTTCATTCTGTTGTCCAGGCTACGTTTTGCCGAAACGTAATGAATGGTATGTATTATGATTTTTTTATTTTATTTATGTACTTAAAAAAGCTATTAAGGAAATTCGTTTTGGATTCTGATTTTGTCTTAAGAAAGTTAATGACCGTGAAATCATGAGAAATCATTATTTCACATGTTATATTTTAAACTTCAAATTTTTCATATACCTACTCTTGCTTATAAAATATATTTCTGAGATGAAATTCGCAAGATATTTAATTAAACACACTTTCACGTTGCTAAAACAGAGTTCGTTTATTTATTACAAAAACTTATTTGACTTATTTACAACTGCGATGTACGAGT
This sequence comes from Polylopha cassiicola, assembly GCA_038024825.1. Lineage (NCBI taxonomy): Eukaryota > Metazoa > Arthropoda > Insecta > Lepidoptera > Tortricidae > Polylopha > Polylopha cassiicola. The sequence continues at coordinate 1,421,370 of CP149053.1, read as the reverse complement.
ATCAATCGAAATTCTATCGATATTTATGTTTTAACACCAATAATCAAAACAGTAGACGCTGAACTAACATTTCGCTTTTTAACAAGAAAATACAAAGATAGTATTATACCTAGAATTGGAAAATATCATCGACTTAATGAGTACACCCGCCCCCAGTGATAAGAAATAGGGGTTGGTGAAAGTCCCGCAAATAGCATATTTACTAGTCTAATTTATTTTTACAGGAGCAGTAACTGAAGAATATGTTCTAATTGATAAGAACCTACCCGACGTGGACTTATATGAATACATAGTATCCCCACAGGTAATAAGACGTAATATAAACACGATTGTAATTGGTAGACTTGAAGACTCTAAAACGATCACACTTGCGTCTTGCAACGCGGCAACACTTCCAATTTAGATCCAATTCAATTTTCGACACAAACACTGAACTGACCATTTATTTAAAAAATGTGTAATTACTTACATTTCAAAAGTCTTTAAATTTATCCATGTTCATCAGGTACTTAGTCTTATCATATGACTTTATATGCTATCGTAGATTTATGAGTTTCTACAACGACGTTGTCTTCATTTCTCACGTTGCTAATCTCAAATTGAAATGTTATCTTACAATTTTAAAAAAAGTACTACCGGTTAAATTTGAAAGTAAATCTTAGACCAGGACGGAAAATATTTTTACTATTTGTTACAGTATTTAGGTTAATCTAATTATAATTTACAGTTTTGTCACGGAGATAAGAGAGTAGTTGGGGTAAAAGCAACCGCCTGTGACGAACACATTACACCAGGCGAGAAAATAGATGGCTTTTCCGACGTCAAGGTGTATCGCCGTAATCCTTCCAGAGGCACACTACGGGTCACCGTGTACTGCCAAAAGATTTACCCAGCGGACATGGACACAATGCAAAATGTACCATCAATGGACGTCTGGAATAATCAGAAAATGCGCACAATAAACAATTTACCATCAATGGACTTCTAAAATCGTCAGTAGAGCACCTGTTTGAATTCATTCCAATCAGTTCCACTTGAATTTAATTTGGCCAATAGTGTGAAAATGAATATATTAAGCATATTATTTATGTTTTTTTTTTTTACCAAATCCTTACATATAAAGACTTTAATACTAATATCAACGCGAAAGTTTATAAGAATGTATGGATGTACGAGAATCCACTTTCATGCTAAAACAACTGAATGGATTATGACGAAACTTAACAATAATAATATAGTTAATTTATCAAAAAACATATAGGTCATAATTTGCAAAAATATTGCAGACCGTACTTGAGTTTATTTTTTCAAAAATAATCATTATTATTAATTATGTATTTATCACATCAAGTAGTGCTAGTATTTCATTAAATAATTGATACACTCATGATTATAATATAAACTGAGAGACTTTATGAGTATCTGGGATAATAATATGTTCGGCCTCTCCGATGTGTCTGCAAGCTGAGAAAATAAATTCTCATAGATAAGAGTAAGCGCCGGCATTGCGTGTCTAGTTGCAACGATTTTATTATTTGATTTGATATTATTATTTTTTAACAATATTCTATATAATATATTATTAAACGATTATCTTCGATGGTCTTGAGGCTTCTTCTTGACCGCGTTCTTGCTGATCCTGTGAATGACTGCATGCTTCAAAGCCTGCAAACCCTGCCCGTCTAGTCTATCCCTTCCACCTAATTAAAGTTCCGGAATTTTGCCACTTAATCATTATAATTTAAATATGAGGTAAAATATGTGACATTATATTATTTTAAATAAAATAACTCCTTAAAGAAAATTATTATATTTATTCTTCAAAAAAATCATGACAATATTATTGTAAGAATGTACACTACTTATTTCAGAAAAGTCTTACCAAACCGTTTGATGCTCCACAAAAAACAAATGATTTTATGTAAACTCAGAGATCCAAGACAATTTATTTTCTCAGCTTGCAGACCCATAGGAGAGGCCGAACATATCCCAGATACTCATAAAGTCTCTCAGTTTATAATTATGATCATGAGTGTATCAATTATTTAATGAAATACTAGCACCACTTTATGTGATAAATGCATAATTAATAATAATCATTATTCTTGAAAAAAAAAGTATGGTCTGGCGGCTCCGGGATCTTACTCTTTAAGAACAGTGAATGACTATCGGACTTTCTATTTTAATTAAGATTATACAATCTCATTTGTGCATGTATATGTTTTAATATCCTTTTTTATTCAAGTACTAAAGTAATCCTTACTACTTGAATAATTGTTTAAAAGTATCATTATTATCTTAATTAAATATAGTATTATCTAATTATAGCTTCTGCCTGCGACTTCGTCTGCGCACGATGAGTGCTTTACACAATATTTTTGCAAAATATAGCCTAATTGTTTTTCTGATAAATAAACTATATTATTAAAGACTAGTACGGATTTTGTTTAAAAAAAAAACGTAAATAATATGCTCAATATATTTATTTTCACACTATTGGCCAAATTAAATTCAAGTGGAACTGATTGGAATGAACTCAAACAGGTGCTCTACTGACGATTTTAGAAGTCCATTGCTGGTAAATTGTTTATTGTGCGCATTTTCTGATTATTCCAGACGTCCATTGCTGGTACATTTTGCATTGTGTCCATGTCCGCTGTGTAAATCTTATGACAGTACACGGTGACCCGTAGTGTGCCTCTGGAAGGATTACGGCGATACACCTTGACGTCGGAAAAGCCATCTATTTTCTCGCCTGGTGTAAGGTGTTCGTCACAAGCGGTTGCTTTTACCCCAGCCACTCTCTTATCTCCTTGACAAAACTGTAAAATATAATTAGATTAACCTAAATACTGTATCAAATAGTAACAGTGCATTACGCACCGAGGCCAGTAAAATAAAAAATGTCTCAGATCACGTGTAAAAAATGAGATCTGAGGATTTTTTATTTTACTGGCCGAGATCAGTATACTATTTTTCTGTTCGACGAAGCCAGAAAGCGGCAATTTCATTTAGCGCAGCGGCCAGAAAGTTGGCGCTTTACGGCCGGAGGACAGAAAAAATATTTTCCGTCATGATCTAAGATTTAGTTTCAAATTTGACCGGTAGTACTTTTTTTAAAATTCTAAGATAACATTTCAATTTGAGATTAGCAACGTGAGAAATCAAGAGAACGTCGTTGTAGAAACTTATAAATCTACGATAGCATATAAAGTCATACAATAAGTACCTGCTGTACATGGATAAATTTAAAGACTTGGGAAATATAAGTAATTACACAATTATTTAATAAATGGTCAGTTCAGTGTTTATGTCGAATATTGAATTGGATCTAAATTGGAAGTGTTGCCGCGTTGCAAGACGCAAGTGTGATCGTTTTAGAGTTTTCAAGTCTACCAATTACAATCGTGTTTTTATTACGTCTTATTACCTGTGGGGATACTAAATATTCATATAAGTCCACGTCGGGTAGCTTCTGATCAATTTGAACATATTCTTCAGTTACTGCTCCTGCAAAAATAAATTAGACTAGTAAATTATATGCTACTAGCTTCTGCCCGCGACTTCGTCCGCGTGGTACTCCTCCTTTTTTGCAGTCGGTTAAAAAGTAGCCTATGTTCTTTCTTAGGCTCCAGACTTTCTTTGTACCAAATTTCATTTAAATCGGTCCAGTAGTTTCAGCGTGAAAGCGTAACAGACAGACAGACAGACGGAGTTACTTTCGCATTTATAATATTAGTAGGGATTTGCGGGACTTTCACCGACACCTATTCCTTATCACTGGGGGCGGGCGTCACTGATTAACTCGATGATATTTTCCACTACTAGGTATAATACTATCTTTGTATTTTCTTGTTAAAAAGCGAAATGTTAGTTCAGCGTCATCTGTTTTGATTATTGGTGTTAAAACATAAATATCGATAGAATTTCGATTGATACTCGTACATCGCAGTTGTAAATAAGTCAAATAAGTTTATATAAAAAATAAATGAACTCTGTATTAGCAATGTGAAAGTGTGTTTAGTTAAATATCTTGCGAATTTCATCTCAGAAATATATTTTATAAGCAAGAGTAGGTATATGAAAAATTTGAAGTTTAAAATGTAACGTGAAATAATGATTTCTCATGATTTCACGGTCATTAACTTTCTTAAGACAAAATCAGAATCCAAAACGAATTTCCTTAATACCTTTTTTAAGTACATAAATAAAATAAAAAAATCATAATACATACCATTCATTTTGGTTCGGCAGTGCTTAGCCTGGACAACAGAATGAAGTGCGCAAGCTATTACGAACAGTGCTATGAATAGACGCTCCATGACTACTGCAGTGAGACACTATGAGGCGCTACTGTCTGCTGCGGCTTATATCCGCACGGCGTGACTGTCACTTAATGTAGAACGAATTGTTTCACTACACTTCACGTTTTACAACTTTTCTATTCCATGGTGGATATTCAAAAACGAATTCATTAATTTATAACAGCACCCATTATTTTTTAATTTATATGATTATGATTGTACGAAATGAAGAATAATTAAACAGAATTAATTTCCAATTTCGGAATAGCTAAACCACACATTTTTTATTTAAAATGAAGAGAGAGAATCTGTACCTACAAATCGAAAACATCTTGGTAGATTGTAAATATTTAGTACCTGCCTACACCTAAAAAACGTTTTCTTTGTAGAAATATTAATACTTAGGTAGGTAGACCAGGTACCTCATAATATAAAATTGTTAGTACCTATTATTATACTTTACAGAGGTCTTTTAAGTTTTTATGTCGGGTGTTTGTATAAAATTTTAATATATTTTATAGTATAAAAGAATAAATTGTACAAATTAACTTAATAAAAAAATAATTTTGCTGTGTTCTTACGGCGTTTCTTCAATGTTGGTCTTTCCGAAGCACTGGTAGATTCATGTCATTGTGACGTTTTAAAGTACCTTCTAGGCTAAGAGATAATGGCTGTATTTAATTAAATTACAACAATTACAGTTTTTTGGACTGTTATTTAAAAGAAATGGTCCGCTAGACATTAGATGCTTATTTTCTCACAGATAATAGTATGTAGGTACTATCAACTGTGCTGGCGATGTTACACCTTTAAGTCAATAATCGCTTGAATGACCCTGGTACCTGGCGGCTGTGTGTGAAGCAACAAGTGCACGCAATTTTTTTCTAAAATGGCGTACCCCGAAAGCATCCGATAGTACCTATAGCGTAAAGCTGTGTTAGTATTTACTTAAATTGTGCGCATACCCGCTTGCGTGGATTCATAGTCAATTCATATAATATATATTATATGAGGTGCTGAAGATACAGAAAATAATACTAATGACGACACTGAAGATATTAAAAACAACATTGGTTTTGGTAGAGAGGAAACGCGGCCAGCATTATGGGTACTTTCGAGGCGCGGGCAGACTTCGTATAGGTTTTTGTTGGTTTTTGTTTGTGTATGTTTCAAGACGAAGCTAGTTGCGGATATATTTGATGTACCTATATAACTATTATTTTTGATGAAGCGTGTTGCGGATTAATTTGTTGTTTGAATATCATTGATCTTAAATAATAATTTCATTAGATGAGCAAAAAAAAACATTGGTTTGATAATAAATTATCAAACTTCAATGATGATAATAATAAAGAATTAAAAAATATCACAATATGCTTATTTGGTATTTATTAATATATATTTCCTTTTTTTACTCAATTGCTATTTAAAACTAAACCCACTCTAAACATTCTTGTAAATCTGCTTAATTAATTGAGATACTTTATGAGTATGGGGGCGTAGATAAAGTGCCAACGTTCAACGTTACCTTTAAAGTTAACGTTGAACGTTAAACGAAACGACCAAAATGTATGGGATTTGACATCCGCGAACGTTTGTGACGTACGTGACAGTCGTTCGCGGATGTCAAACCCCATACATTTTGCCAAGGTGCCAACGTTCTAGGACCCTTGGGATATGTTCAGCCCCTCCATCTTACTCTATAATAATGGTAAATGACTAGGTATCTAAAGTACTCTTTAGTACTTGAATAGTTATATAAAAGTGTTATTGTTATCACAATAAATTATGGTATTGTTATAATTTAAATAAAGCTTTAATTGAAGAAAAATAAACACTAATATTTTTGTTGAAAAAAAAAACAACAATATGCTTAATATATTTATTTTAACACTGTTGGCCAAATTTAATTAGTTTGGAGCTGATTGGAGGTCAAACAAACTAAACAGGGTGCTCTAGTGACGATTTTAGAAGTGCATTGCTGGTACGTTTTGCATGGTGTCTGAGTCCATTTGGATTAACACTTTACAGTATACGTTAATTAATAGTTCACCCTCCCAAGGATCACGACGATATACAGTAACCTTTAAGTACTCTATTTTCAACTCTGGTGGACTATTTTCGTCACAGGCGGTCGCTTTTATTCCAACCACTTGCTTACCATTACAAATCTGTAAATAGAAATATATTTATAATAACCTAAAAACTGTTAAAAATTAGGCTAAAACATGGTCAAATAGTACATTACGCACCGAGGCCAGTAAAATAAAAATGTCTCAGATCACATGTAATTGTCGTCCGAGGCGAAGCCGAGGTTGACAAAAATGTGATCTGAGGCTTTTTTATTTTACTGGCCGAGGTCAGTATACTATTTTTCTGTTCGACGAAGCCAGAAAGCGGCAATTTCATTTAGCGCAGCGGCCAGAAAGTTGGCGCTTTCCGGCAGGAGGACCAAAAAATATTTTCCGTCATGATTTAAGATTAAGTACTTAACTTTGACCGATAATAAATAAAAAAAAAATCTAAGCTTTCATTCCTATAGTAGATTAGCGACATAAAATAAGACAACGTCGTTCTAAAAACTAACAAAATATTGGCATAAAAAGTTATAACAATACTGTAAATTGGATAAATTTAAAGACTTGAAGATTTCGAAAATGTAAGCATTACCCAAAAATTTTATAAATGGTCAGTCGAGTGTTTGTGTCGAAAATTTAATTGCATCTAAATTCGAAGCGTTGCACGATGCAAGTGTGATCGTTTAAGAGTTTTCAAGTATACCAGTTACAATCATGTTTTTATTAATACGTATTATTACCTGTGGGGGTATTTTGTATTCATAAACTTTCACGTTGGGTAGCACCTTATCAATTACACGAAAGTCTTCAGTTCCTGTTCCTGCAAAAATAAATTAGTCTAGTAATGCTATTTGCAGGACTTTCACCGCCACCTATTCCTTATCGGGCGTCACTGATTAAGTCGTCGATATTTTCCTCTACTATATTATTTTTGTACTATCTTGTTTTCAAGCGTAATATCAGCTCCATCTGTGTGTGCATGGTATAAATATGACTATTGTTTAGATAATTGGTAATAAAGCATGAATTTCGATTTATACTCGTACATCGCAGTAACGAGTAAGGGTAGTAGTAAATATAATATGTAAAACTAATAATATGTAAAAGAAATGATTACTTTTACTTTTACCTTTACTTTTACTTTTTTTTATTCATTAATAATCGCTAGATTATTAGGTTTCTTAAGACAAAATCTAAATCTAAACCCAAACAAAATCATCGAATGAAAGTTCCAATATTTTACGATTGCTTTAACATACTTATTTAAGAAAGTAAAATATAAAAATTATAATACATACCCCTCATTACGGTTCGGCAGTAGTTAGCCTGGACAACAGAATGAAGTGCGCAAGCTACTACGAACAGTGCTATGAATAGACGCTCCATGACTACTGCAGTGAGACACTATGAGGCGCTACTGTCTGCTCCGGCTTATATCCGCACGGCGTGACTGTCACTTAATGTAGAACGAATTGTTTCACTACACTTCACGTTTTACCAATTTTCTATTCCATGGTGGATATTCAAATCTGAATTCATTAATTCCTAACAGCACCCATTATTTTTTAATTTATATGGTTATGATTATATATGTATATGAACGAATTAAACAGAATTAATTTTCAATTTCGGAAAAGCTAAGCCACACATTTTTTTATTTAAATTGAAGAGCACTCTCTTCAATATGAAGTGAATGACTAAGATACAGAAAATTAAACTAATAACGATACTGAAGATATTCAATAACAACATTGGATTGATGACGTATTCTCAAACTTCAATGATGATGAAATTTATAAAAATAAATTTCCCTTTTTTCTTTTCGACAATAATTTAATAGACCGGTCAAATTAGGAATTCACCTCGGAATGCGAGATATAATTTTGTATTCTACAATATTGCCAACAAAGACAAAAAGCTAAAACCCATAGGAAATGAGAAATTTACAAAAATAACGATATTTGTGACTTTTGACCTTGAAATTTAATAGTTGCTCACACCCTACCATATGTAGGTTTTGAGACAACTTTAAGGATGTCAATATACAACTATTTACAAAATTACAGCCGGTTATCTCGCATTCCGAGATTCTTATCTAATAAAAGCTTAAATGACCGGATTATAAATGAATTACTTGCTATTTAAAACCAAACCCACTCTGAACATTCTCAGAAAGATTCTTGTAAATCTGCTTAATTGACACGCTCATTCTCATATAATTAATTGAGACACTTTATGAGTAGGTAACTGGGATATGTTCAGCCCCCTCCCCCTCCCCCCAACTTACTCTATAATAATATTAAATGTCTATCTAAAGTACTCTTTCGTAATGATATTTTGAAAAGTAGAAAAATTTTAGACTCCCAGTGGGACTTTCTCTTGTCTTTGTACAAAAATATCATTAATTAAAAACTAATGGTATTGAACCAAAAATATTAATCGAATTTGATAGATCGTAGTTAATACTCTTTCGTACTTTAATAATTAGGTATGTAAAAGTTTAATTGTTCTAACGATAAATTATGGTATAATGTTATTATTTTAATAAAGCTCTTAATGAAGAGAAATAAACACTTCTTAAGCTTTTTGTTGAAAAAAAAACAACAATATGCTTCATATATTTATTTTCACACCATTGGCCAAATTTAATTAATTTGAAGGTAAACACAGGTTGCTCTGCTGACGATTTTAGAACTGCATTGTTGGTACATTTTTCATTGTGTTCATGTTCATTTCGTTTAACACTTCACAGTACAAATAGACTTTCAGTGTGCCCCTGGAAGGATTGCGACGGGAAACCTGAACAGTTAGGCTTTCTACTCTCAAGTCTGGTGTCTCGTTATCATCACAGGCGGTGGCTTTTACTCCAACCACGGTGCCATCTTTCTGACAATACTGTGAATAGAAATATATTTATATCGCGGCCCGCCCCGGCTTCAACCAGATCACTTTTTTTATAACCTATGTCACTCAGGGATATTATTCAATCCAAACAAACAAACTTTTCCTCTTTATTATATTAGTATAGATTAACCTACAAACTGTAACCAATTAGGCTAAAACATGGTCAAAAATATTTTTCGTCATGATCCATGATTTACTTACTAAGTAGTATAAGTACGTAAAACTTTGACCGATAATAATAATAAAAATGCTCAGCTTGATAAGCAACATGTAAAATCAAGACACCGTCGTTGTAAAAACTTACATAGTCAGTATTTGCATTAAAAGTTATGTTATAATTATTACTGTATATTGGATACATTAAAAGACTTCAAGATTTTGGAAATGTAAGTAATTATACAAAAAATAAATAAACGGTCAGTTCAATATCTGTGTTGAAAATTTAATCGGATCTAAATTCGAAGCATTGCACGATGCAAGTGTGACCGTTTTAGAATTTTTAGGTCTACTAATTCCAATCATGTTTATATTACGTATCATTACCTGGGGTACTACGGTTTTAAAAAAATCCACATCGGGTAGTGCCTTTTCTATCGAAATAAAACTCTTTTTCGTTACGTCTCCTGTAAAAATAAATTAGTCTAGTTATGTTATTTGCGGGACTTTCACCGACACCTATTCCTTATTGAGCGACTCTTATTAAGTCGACGATATATTCCACTACTATAATTATTATCTTTTCACATGCTTGTTAAAAAGCGGAATGGTAATTCAGACCCATCTTTTTAGATTAATGGTGTTAAACCATAGAATATATCGATTGATACTCGTACATCGCAGTAGTAAATAAATAAGTGATAATGTAAAAGTGTGTATATGAATAATTAAAAATCTTGCATTTAATCTTAGAAACATATTTTATAAGCAAGGGTAGATGGAAAGTAAACGTGTAAAAATGATAATTTCTCATGCCTTAGTTATTAAGTCTCTTAAGACAAAATCTTAATCAAAACCCAAACAAAATCATCGGATGAAAGTTTATGATTGCAAAAAAAAATATAATACATACCATCACTTTTAGTTTGGCAGTGCTGAGCCTGGACAACAGAATGTAGTGCGCAAGCTACTACGAACAGTGCTATGAATAGACGCTCCATGACTACTGCAGTGAGACACTATGAGGCGCTACTGTCTGCTCCGGCTTATATCCGCACGGCGTGACTGTCACTTAATGTAGAACGAATTGTTTCTCTACACTTCACTTGTTACAACTTTTTTATTACATGGTGGATTTAAAGATGAATTCATTAATTCCTAACAGCACCCATAATTTTTTAATTGATATGGTTATGATTGTAATTGAAGAAAAATTGGAATTGAAAAATAATATTCAACAAAAATATCTTAGTGTTGGGTTTCTGTTCAATTATGCAATTTCCAAGTTTGGAAAAGCTAAACCACATATTTGTATATTTAAATTGAAGGAAAATAAGCTATGATGCAAATCGAAAGCATAGTATGAAAATAAAAGTTAAAAATTTAAACAAACCACCGACATAAAAACTTTATTGTATTAAAATAATAACAATTTAATGCCTATTAGGTACACTCTTTGGTTCACCACGAAATATAAACTTAATATTGTTAGCGAATTATGGACTGTAATTAAATAATTTAGGTACTTGGTATAAAGGAATTTAATAAAAATATAATATATAAACAAACAATAACAATAGGACACACATAAAACCAACTGACAATTAATAAAAGAATTACAATCGTACCTAAAGGTAATAGACTTTAAAAAGTAAAACTGTATACAATGCGCAAGATGTACGCAACACATATTATTATTTCGAGTTATAATTGCAAAGTAAATTCGGATGTTTACTACGATCTATCGAAATTCGATTGATATTCTTGATGGATGGTGGTTGCACTGTAAATTCACCCAATCAGAAGCGAAAAATTCGCATGTAAACAGTAAAGTACAAGACATGACAGAGAATTGAAAGGAGAGAAATTAGATGACTCGTCAGTGGTCCCTACGGTGTAAAGGTATGCCTACTTTTTTTCAAAAAAAGGTTTAAAGATAATTTATTATCACGAAAGATAAACATATGTGTCACTTACTTGATAACATAAATGGTAACTTACATAACTTTTGTTGTCACCGAGCCTATTATGAACTGTCGACAACATGTTGTCGACAAGCAAAAGGTTCGTCGTTACGATATTATTTTGTTATCGACATGTAGAAATAAGAGACGACATCGACATGACAAGATTTCTCGTTGTCGACAACGTTGATTTTTGACAGATCATCCCGATGTCGGTAGGTACATGTTGACAAAGAAAAATATATTTAACAATTTAAAAGTAAGTAATCGGAAACAAAAACAAAGCAAAATTGCTCACCTCACTCATTTGTTATCTGTCATAATGTATTTTGCCAGTTGTTTTTTAAATACTTGAAATTAACTAGTATTTAACTCGCGTATTTTTATTTTATTTTATTAGCTGACGTTTCGGATTCTTTACAGTTTCCATAATCGTAGCACGATTGAGCTTACAATAGTCTAACGCGAGTTAAATCCGTTAACAGTTGTTTCATTCCAATGTGTAATAACCGCGAAGGCATCAGAAATTATTAACTAGTATTTTTAACCCCCGACGCAAAAACGACGGGGTGTTATAAGTTTGACGTGTCTGTCTGTCTGTCTGTCTGTCTGTGTGTGTGTGTGTGTGTGTGTGTGTCTGTCTGTGGCATCATAGCTCCCTAACGCATGAACCGATTTTGATTCTGTTTTTTTTGTTTGAAAGGTGTATATGTCGGGAGTGTTCTTAGCTATGTTTTATAAAAATCGGTTCAGTAGTTTAATAATCAGGGGGGGTTAAAGGGGATCCCCCCTTTAACCCCGAAGGTTTAGGTAGATTGTAAATATTAGGTAAGTAAGTACACCTAAATGAAAAGCGGTCCCTCCGACATGACGTTTTCTTTGTAGAAATATTAATACTTAGGTAACTAATATTAAGATTTTATTATTGTTACACTTTTTAGAGGGCCTTTTAGTTTTTATGTCGGGGGTTTGTTACATTTTTTTTTTTTTTTATATCTTTTTTGGGTAGTTTGCGCTCGTTCATTAACGATTGTCGATTTACCATAGTTCGTTCTATTACATTACATTAACATTCGAATTTTAATTAAAAAAGAAAGTTCTATAATCATTTACTGATTCTATGGATCCTTGGATTAGTCGCTAGTAGCGGCAAGTAATTATTAATCTTCGTATATTTTGATTAAAAATCCATAATTGTACAATGTATCAGAATTTATACTGTGAAAGCGACATAACAGTACCTTGTACTTATTACTGAAGGCAATAAAATATATTTACTCATGTTATACATTGGAATGAATCAACTGTAAAAGATTTAACTCGCGTATTTTATTTTATTGGATGACGTTTCGGAACCTTTAGCTTCCATAATCGTAGCACGAATGAGCTGACAATAGTCCTTACTAATCCTTACTAATATTATAAATGCGAAAGTAACTCTGTCTGTCTGTCTGTCTGTCTGTTACGCTTTCACGCTAAAACTACTGGACCGATTTTAATGAAATTTGGTACAAAGAAAGTCTGGAGCTTGAGAAAGGACATAGGCTACTTTTTAACCGACTTCAGAAAAGGAGGAGTTCCACGCGGACGAAGTCGCGGGCAGAAGCTAGTGCTAAATACATAGACAATTGTTAGTTCCATCCATACCACGTAACGTAGAACAAAATAATCTTAAACTTAATTACTTAGATTTAATTTAATTTTATGGTCATATATTATCAACCGGAACAGAACTAAAAACTATAAATTTAGTAAGAAGTTCACTTATGACAGTCGTGTGAGGTTGTGTAGTTATTAGGGTAGGCAATATTTTTTGTGACAATGTTCCTATATGGAATGCACGCCCTTGCTTATATTACACTCATAAGGAATTATGGATATTTTCCGCTAAAGGAACTTGTAATTTCCAAAATACGGTAAGAAATAAACTAGAACCTTGGCTTTTAACCTGGGGGTAATTACCCCCGCGGGGGTAAAACTGGTATTTCGGGGGGGTAACAATCAGCTGATAGTTGTCTCGAATTCCCAATTTCAAAGTGACAAGTCTGAGCACAGCGCAGCGCCGACTAGCGCGCGAGCTCGTCGTTGGGAGGAGCGGTGCAATCAGTGACCCTAGTTAGGTCATAAGGTTAACAGACCTGATAAGGTTAAGAAACACTGGACTAGACAGTACCTAAGTAATTAGCGTGTCTCTTCCGATAGTATTCTGTTGTTTATTTTATAAAATTATTATAATGTTTGCTACAATACAACTAGCTTCTGCCCACGATTTCGTCTGCGCACGATGAGTATTTTATACAGTATCGTTATAAAATATAGCCTACCTATACTAATATATGTTATTCTGATGTGTAAGCTATTTTATTGTAAAGTTTTATCAAAATCCATTCAGTAGTTTTTGAAAGTGGAACAAACATCCATACATCCACACAATCTTGCTCTATTAAAACTATGTACTTTATTGTATTATTACTTTAAGAATCACAGCAATACATGATGCGGGTGAAACAGCAGGGTGCAGCTAGTGTTGAAAAAAAACAATTAATTTGAAGGAAAATCAATTATATGGACAAAAATAGCACTTTAATAATTAAACTTCAAGGTAGCAACATCAAGCGAGCAATACTAATTCCTTACAACGAAATAATTTTCAAATAAATGGTTTTTTTCATTATTTTTAATTATGTCATTAGATTTACAGAACGGATGACTACAAAATAATTGGCATTTTATTACGAATACTAGCTGGTAGCGGCTTTGCACTAATGCCTCTTTTTTAAAGACTGTCACTCGGGAATAGTGTAGCTTCTCAACAGTAAAATAATTTTTCAAATCGGTCCCGCCGTTTTGGAGCCTATTCAATCCAAACAAACAAACAAACAAACCTTTCCTCTTTATTATAATAGTATAGACAATCTACTCACATTAAAAATCTTACTCACATTGTATACCTGAAAATGGTAACTGTTGAATCTATGCAAAATTTGTTTACCTTAATTATGTAACACATAACATAATATATGTATTGTAAAAACAATAAAAATATTATTTTAATTAAGTATTATAAATTATAAAACGTAACCTTATTAGTTGGTTTAATATTTTTGTACGCCAATCGGCAAAACATACAAAGAACATCTCTGTAATCACCTCACAAATAAAACATAATAATAATAGGTATAATAAATATCTTTGGACAATTCACACAAATTATCTAGTCCCATTTTAAGCAAAGCTTGTAATATGGGTACTAGACAACGGATAAATATACATAAATACATATAAGACATCCAAGACTCAGGTACAGATGCCAGTGCTCATCACATTGACATCTGCCCATAGCGGGATTCGAACCCGCAACCTCCGGTTTCGTAATCAGGGCCTCTAACCACTAGACCAACAGGCCGTCAAACTTTTTAAGTCGATTTCTATTTTCTGTTAAAAATTATTCACGGCTAGTGCACAGAAGGTTCGTTTCGTTACTCAGCAAATAGTCTACTGGCGAAGCTCCAAGCAATTAAGCCGGCGGACGGATCCGCGGAGCTTAATGAAGGATTTGCACTAAATTGATTATATCAGCTGTGAGAATATTTTATAGCAACCCTGTGATGACTTCGTCAAACGATAAATATCGATCGATATTATGTAGGTAAGTACCTACTTGTTTCGTACAAATAAAAAAATCATAATTTATATCAATATTAATTTATAATTTCTGATGCCTTCGCAGTTATTATACATTGGAATGAAACAACTTTAAATGGATTGAACTCGCGTACTTTATTGGTTTTTGTAAAATTTTATTTTAATCTAATACTTTTTCACATTTTATAAATTACTTTCTACTGAGTTTCTTGCGGCGTTTCTTCTCAGTAATGTTTGTTTTACCGAAGCGCTAGTAACGCCCCCTATTAGTTTTTCATTGTATAGTAAAATAGTAAATTTTTGCGTAAAATGTAACAGATTGGTGCATAAGCATTGTGAAAATTCTACAATAATTCTATGTTCAATTCCTTTTTGACGTTTTTGACATCCTACTACTATTATGAAGGCGAAAGTTTGTAAGTATGGATGTATGGATGTATGGATGTATGGATGTTTGTTACTCTTTCACGTAAAAACTACTGAATGGATTTGAATGAAACTTTACCACAATATAGCTTATACATCAGAATAACATATAGGCTATATTTTATAACGATATAGTGTAAAATACTAATCATACGCAGACGAAGTCGCGGGCAGAAGCTAGTTTTATATAATATTTGACAACCCAAAACCGTTGTAAGCGGTTCAAAATTCCACCGTTGTCTCTGTTAGGATTAATTAATTAAATGAATTTGTCCGAGCAATCAATAAGTATGTCGGTCTGTAAGCTTGTAATCCCTAGTCGCCGCACGCAATTGTTTTTTGATGCCGACAGACTTGTTCTGGAGTCCAAAGCTATACAATTATTAAGCACTGGCGAAAAGTTTAATAATTTCTGATGCCGTATTTATTACACATCGAAATGAAAGAAGTATAAACGGGTTTAACTAAAATTCTAAATAATTATTTGTTGAAACAATCGCTGTTCTCATGCATAGACAATGAAATTTGTGTAAAAAAAAGTGTAACTAGTGTTGACGTTATTATCTATACCCCTCATTTTGTCACAAAAAAGTAAAACTAAGTTCAAATATTACGTAAGAACACAAAAGACAAAGAACCGTTCAAAAATTACGTAAGCTACCTACACATTTAAACTTCATTGCCAAAAAAACATGAATAGACCCCCCCCCTCCCCCCCCTTAGATCAAAACCTGGGTCGTCCATGCACGTCATCCGTAGTAAAAAAAAAACAAAAAAAAATATATTATGTACATTGATATAACGCGGGTTTCCTTTGAATTGGACAGCACTTAAGGGCAGGATTATGCTAGAATTTTTCTCACTAAGCTAAGCGTAATTGGATCCTAAATTGACCCCGGGTTCCGCATGCCTCGATGAAAACCAATGACGCATTTGTTTTGGGACAAAACATATTATTTTTATGCTGACGTTAGAATTTACATTTACTAGATACATACCTACTATATTGTATGTTACTAGACCCAGTGCAGAATATACCGCGCTTTTTGAGAATTTTTTATCCAAAAAAGAGTTTAATGGTAGAACAGTGAAAATTTAGGGTCAGTATATTTTTCATTGCCAAATGATAAAAAAATATAAATAAACAAAACTTTAGGTGGCCGCTCTTAACATTTAGCGGCATAAAAAATAGATGTTTGCCGATTCTCAGACCCGATATTCAAAATTTCATAAGAATTGGTCCAGCCGTTTGGGAGGAGTTTGGTAATATAAGAAAAAAATTAACTCCTTTAATTTACTTAGTACTTACATAATACAAAAGTAAAAATTAAATAATGTAATAATTAATCAAAGCAGGTTTATCTAAACAATAACGTTTGCAGTTTTAATAATTTCTGATGCCTTCGCGGTTATTACACATTGGAATGAAACAACTATTAACTATTGTCAGCTCAGTCGTGCTAAGATTATAGAAAAAACATAAAAATACGCGGGTTAATTCCGTTAATAGTTGTTTCATTACAATTAACAGTTTTATTTATAGACTACTAGCTTCTGCCCGCGACTTCGTCCGCGTGGAACTCCTTTTTTGCAGTCGGTTAAAAAGTAGCCTTTGTCCTTTCTCAGGCTCCAGACTTTCTTTGTACCAAATTTCATTTAAATCGGTCCAGTAGTTTTAGCGTGAAAGCGTAACAGACAGACAGACGGACAGACAGAGTTACTTTCACATTTATAATATTAGTAGGGATTGCAGTTTTAATACTTTCTGATGCCTTCGCGGTTATTACACATTGGAATGAAACAACTATTAACTATTGTCAGCTCAGTCGTGCTAAGATTATAGAAATAACATAAAAATACGCGGGTTAATTCCGTTAATAGTTGTTTCATTACAATTTGCAGTTTTATTTATAGACTTTCTGTAAACGTTCTAAACAAAGGGTACCAACAATGCTTTTAATGAAATCCATTCAATGTAAATAGGCGCTTGGAATACCTCAGGAGTAGGGTTGCCATCCGTCCGGGTTTCCCCGGGTTTTAAAGTCCGGGGAGCGTCCGGGCCGGACTTTCACCGGCGTCCGATATAAAAATGTAATTTGAGTATTTTTTTTTGGTCCCAAAACTATCGACCGTGGTTTATTACGTGTCCGGGTTTAGGACTACAAAGTCCGGGGATTTTACGCAACTTGTCCGGGTCGAATTTTAGACATGGCAGCCCTACTCAGGAGTATCATAGACTAGTTCAAAGCGAGCAAGTTAAACCAGGTTTAACACAGGTTTAAAACCCAAAGTACATAAAGTCTTTCAGGGAGTTATGCACAAAGCGAAAGCCTTAACAGAGAATCGCAGCTGACTCAAAAAAATACTGATTAAACATGCAGACCGTATATTAATATAGCGGTTCGCACCTGCTTCGCACGGATCCCTAATTCTTTTCCAAAATATTTAGGTATAGCCTATGTTACTCAGGGTGAACGTAGCTTCCTAACAGTGAAAGAATTATTAAAATCGGTCCAGTACTTTTTTAGTTTATTCGTTACATACACAAATCTTTCCTCTTTATAATTAGGTAGATATGGATATAGATTTAATATTTTTTAACATATTTTGACATTTGAATAATTTCTTATGCCTTCGGGGTTAATACACATTGAAATAAAACTTTAAACGGATTTAACTCGCGTAGTTTGCATAGCTGTATTAATCACTTTAGCATAAGACTATTGTCAGCTCAGTCGTGCTACGATTATGGAATCTGTCAAGTTTCTTAAATGCTAGCCTATAAATAAAATACGCGAGTAAAAGTTGATAGTTGTTTCAATCCAATGTGTAATAATCGCGAAGGCATCAGAAATTACTTAAACTTGTTAATTCACTAAATAAATAAATAATAAATATCTTTGGACAATTCACACCAATTATCTAGTCCCATTTTAAGCAAAGCTTGTGTTATGGGTACTAGACAACGGATAAATATACATAAATACATATAAGACATCCAAGACTCAGGTACAGATGCCAGTGCTCATCACATTGACATCTGCCCCTAGCGGGACTCGAACCCGCAACCTCCGGTTTCGTAGTCAGGGGCTCTGACCACTAGACCAACAGGCCGTCAAAATCAATGATTATGCGAAAAAAAAGGAACCGTAACAGAAACAAATTTTACGTTTTGTTTACTACTTTTACGTTCTGTTATCGTTTGTTTTCTTGTTACAAATAAAAAACTGCATGTCTAATCGATTTTCTTTTTATTACAGTAGTCCGATTTTCTGCGTCTGTCTACTGACCTAGGATTTTAATTTTTATTGAGAATCACAGTTAAGCATGTAAAATTACAATTTTACATACTTAACTGTGATTCTCAATACAAATTTTAGTCATAGGTCAGTTGTAGTGTCTAATCGATTTTCTTTTTATTACAGCATAGCTTGTGCCCGCGACTTCATCCGCGTGGAACTCCTCCTTTTTTGCAGTCGGTTAAAAAGTAGCCTATGTCCTTTCTCAGGCTCCAGACTTTCTGTACTAAATTTCATTTAAATCGGTACAGTAGTTTTAGCGTAAAAGCGTAACAGACAGATATACAGTTACTTTCGCATTTATAATATTAGTAGGGATTCCGGGCAATTTTTTGCGTCTGTCTACAGACCTAGGACTACAATTTTTATTGAAAATCACAGTTAAGCATGTAAAATTACAATTTTACGCGCATTTATAACGCTTGTGAAAATATCTTAACTATTGATAATGCATATTGTTATTAAGTGTGTTTAATGAATAATTAATTACTAATTATTTGTTTCGAACTGAATACTGAAGCGCTGTTGGGCAGCTAATGGGCCTTTACTGCAAAACCGGACGGGTGGCGAGCCTCCTGCCAGGAGGCTTTCAAGGTTAAGTTTTTAGCCCTGACCGACCCGAGGGCCACCCAAGGTGGGGGTCGCACCTCGGCTCAGGCCGTCAGGAGAAGTGTTAACACGATTGTTATGTTGCAGGGGGACAGAAGGTTGGAACCTTAATCAATAAGAGGCCTACTGGACGGAGGGTGCCCCACCAACTGGGCATCCAAAATGTCTGATGGCCTAAAAAGTAGGCTTTCCGTAGAACGCGCAAGTCATCCTGTGGTGTCTCAAAACGACGGTGAGGGTAGACGCTGGTTTTTAGTGGGTAGTCTGGGCATCAGCTCAGGAGTCCCACACAACCACTCGATGCTCCCCCGGGCTGGTATGCGTAATGCTTTTTCCAGAGATAAAAAAGGGGTTCCTGCGAATCTAGTGAAAGTATTAGTTCGTCTTGCGCAAGCTGGTTCGCCGCGGCTGTTCCGGCCACAAGCTCGCTTCTTGTGAATAAGAATGCGCCACATTTTTCTTTCAAAGCTTCTCGCAAAGTAATTTTTCACGCTCACACATATTTACGCTCACTTTTACATTCAAACGGAACTTACGTTATTACGAATGGAAACTGTTGTTTTTGAGTCACGCTATTTAATTTCAGCTTTAGCGGTTATTACATTGGAATGTTCAACTATTATATATTGGAATAACTTCTGGTTAATGTAAATGTACAAAGTAGATGTGCACTGATATAAGGACAGTTGATACGCCTGTAGACTCGTAAAGTGTGCCGCACACCAATGAAGACCTACTAACGCAACCCTACCGAAATACATATTATTATTATTAATTTTACACAGATTGTCAGCTAAGTCGTGCTATGAATTTGGAAACTGTATAGTTTTCAAAACGTCAGTAAATCCGCTATAGTTATTTCGAAACTCTAACGGATTTAACTCGTGTACATGTCATAATTTCTGATGCTTTCCGTTTTTTCTTTTATTTGCCACTTTCAAATCTTTATAGCTCCCATATTCGTTGGTGACTGAGCTGAAGATTAGCTACTGCCGTATCTACTTGTCGTTATATCTGTGCATATCTACTTTTTTGTACATTTATATTCATAGTCTAATAAATTCCCTTTTTATGAGAACGCATTATTATCAATAGTTTGATAAAGAACGTAACTCTATATTTATGGTTATATCCGTAAATATTAAGAAGGGAAAAAAAAGTCAAGGAAATTGTAATTTTGAAAAAAACAAAATTCTGGAATGAAACTGTCCGAAAATAAACTAAAATACGCTAATATAATACATTATAATAGTGTCATTCCAATGTGTAATAACCGTAAAAGCATTAGAAATAATTAACCTAATAAACATTATAATTTATCTTAGACTAGCGATTTGAATGAAATTTAGTACAAAGAAAGTCTGGAGCCTGAGAAAGGACATAGGCTACTTTTTAACCGACTGCAAAAGCAGGAGTTCCACGCGGACGAAGTCGCGGGCAGAAGCAAGTCTGTTATAATTGTTTAATTCCAATAATAAACATTAACTTTCGACCGTCGTCAAATAAAGAAATTGGAAAAACTTCGGTGACTTTGAACCATCTCGTATTACACTCGGTCGAGTTTTATTCCAAAAATCACTTTCACTGGAAAAGTATCATCTTAATAATAAAGTTTTTCGTACCAATTGAGAGAAGGTATAAAAAGAAGTATTGAAGAACTTTTCTCATATTTTGTCCCTTTCGTAAGTAACGACGTAGCTATTTCAATTCCAAGAGAGATATTCAATTATAAATGTTTCCACTTGCATATTATTCTTCGACTAGCGGCCCGCCCCGACTTCGCATGGATCCCAATTTATTCAAAGTATTCTGTAGCCTATGTTACTCAGGGTGAACGTAACTTGCCAACAGTAAAAGAATTTTTCAAATAGTAATAATATAAACAAACAAACCTTTCCTCTTTATTACAAAACTAGCTGACCGCCCCGGCTTCGCACGGATCATTTTTTTTTTTTATAGGTAGCCTATATCACTCGGAAATAGTGTAGCTTCCCAACAATGAAAGATTTTTTGAAAAATTCTTTCACTGTTGGAAAGCTACACTATTCCCCGTAAGAAAAAACAAAGTATGAAAAACCAAGTAAATAACAGATTTCTTGAAACTGCATCGTACCACTGAGATAAAGAGGTAAAACATATCGCACTCCTAGATCTAAAGGGAGCTAACTCAAAAAAAGTAACTTTTTTGGGAGAGGCGAAATTGTTGTAAGGAATCGGAATCTTTTTTTAGAGTATGTTTAATTTAAATCTTCAGATTTTTGAGTTAGCTCCCTTTAGATCTAGGTGTGCGATATATTATAATTAGTAGAGAAAGAATATTCACCAGCAATAAGACCTCAGAAGATATAAACAGCGTAAAGCAACAACCAGATGGTATCGGTAGAGATTGGTTGGAAACCCAACACTTATTGAAATAAATAATACTGGACTTACGATATTTCTGTTTTAAATTATTTTTCATTTTTTACAATCAACCCATAAAAATTAAAAATAATGCGTCTTGTTAGGAATTAACGCATTCGTTTTTGAGTAATAGAAAAGTTGTAACACGTGAAGTGTAGTGAAACAATTCGTTCTACATTAAGTGACAGTCACGCCGTGCGGATATAAGCCGGAGCAGACAGTAGCGCCTCATAGTGTCTCACTGCAGTAGTCATGGAGCGTCTATTCATAGTACTGTTCGTAGTAGCTTGCGCACTTCATTCTGTTGTTCAGGCTCAGCACTGCCAAACTAAACTTCATGGTATGTATTATGATTTCATTTTATTTTTGTATTTAAATAAGTATTGAAGGAAATATTGGTATTTTCATGCGATAATTTTGTTTGGATTAAGTTTTTGTTTTGTCACAAGATACTTAATATACAAGATACCAAGAAAGCATGAGAAATCATTACTTTTACACTTTAAATTTGAATCTATTCTTGTTCGTAAAATATATTTCTGAGATGGAATTGGCAAGATATTTAATTATATACACACTATCAAATTGATAATATAGAGTCCGCTTATTTGTTCTTGTCTCACTTTTTACTGATGCGATGTCATGTACGAGTATCAATCGATATTCAATTGATATCTATGGTTTAACACCAATAATCTAAGTAATAGTCATAGTTCCACCATACACACACAGATGGCGTTGAACTAACATTTCGCGTGATAACAAGAAAATACAAAGAAAATATTTTAGTAGTGGAAAATATCGCCGACTTAGCTATTTTGAAAAAAATATACCTCATTGAGTACCTTGAAGTATTTTCTTAAGTGAGGTTTATCGGAAATTGTATCTTCTGGCTCATAAGAGCTTATAAGAGCATAAATTGAATAATAATATATTATGGTTTTGTTATTTTACTCAGTGACGCCATATAAGGCATAGTCGGTGAAAGTCCCGCAAATAGCATAACTAGTATAATTTAATTTTGCAGGATCAGTAACTGAAGAATATCGTTTAATTAATAAGGTGCTCCCCAAAGACTTGGATTCATATGATTACATAGTATCCCCACAGGTAATATTAATAATATAAAAATAATTTTAGTTAGTGGACTTGAAAACTCTTAAACGATCACAGTCACGTAATGTAACGCTTCGAGTTTAGATCCGATTCAATTTTTGACACAAACATTGAACTGACCATAATTTTATTTTTGTGTAATTTCCTATATTTTCAAAATCTTCTATTCTGAAAATTTATCCATATTCTGTACCTATTATATAACTTTTAAAGTCAACTATATAAGTTTCTACAACGAAGGTGTCTTGATTTTATTTGTCGCTAATCTACAATAGTAATGTTAGTTTAGCTTAAATTTTGTTTGTTATTATCGGTTAAAGTTAGAAGAATCTGAGATCATGACGGATTTTTTTTTACATTTTGTTACAGTTAAGTTAATCTAAATATATTTTTACAGTTTTGTCACGATGATAAGATGGTGGTTGGGGTAAAAGCAATCGCCTGTGACGAGGACTATACACCACGCGTGGAAATAGAGGAGTTATCTGAAGTTAAGGTACAACGTGTCCGTACGAATTTGCTGCCACCAAAAGTGGGCTCACTACAAGTCACCGTGTACTGTAAAAAGAGATACGACAGTGACATGGGAAATACATTTCTAAAATCGTCATTTAGGTACCCTGCTTAGTTTCCGTTTGAGCTCAGTCCCATCGGCTCCAAACAAATTAAAGTTGGCCAATAGTGTGAAAATAAAAATAATGAGCATATTATTTTGATTTTTTATTATTCAACAAAATAATAAGATAATGCTTTCTATTAAGAGAACTATAACACTTTTGGACATTTATTATATTACTTGAATAAAGTTTCAAAAGGCATATAGTTGACGGTTGATAAGAAGTAAAAAAAGGAAATGTATTAGTATAAATTTCAAAATAAATAAATTTTAAACTCATACTTTCACTAAGCAAATTGTGATGTATTTTTCTATAATATACAAACTCAGCAGAAAGTCTTTTTGGCTAACTTAAGTCAATATGTACAATTTATTCTTGCATACTATTAAAAAACCTTATGGGATCTTAGACGAGAAAAATCATGTGTATTGAACATGATTGTATAATAATTTCTGATAAATCCGTTTATAGTTGTTTCATTCCAATGTGTAATAAGCGCAAAGGCATCAGGAATTATCACGTATAAATGGTTGTGTAAATTATGTTCAGAAATATTATTCAAAAGAAGCTTAGTGGTAGTCAAAGATTTAGTATAATATTTGATATTAATCCAGGAATATATTGTGTCATCTACATTTATTTCATACTAGAGAAAGCTTTCGGCGACTCAAATATTTGTGAAAGCAAATTTTAAATAATACGAATTATGAAGAACTGAACTAAGTTGAAATAATTATGTTAGGTAAAACGGAGTACAAGTCTTAATGCAAACAAAGATAAAAAAATACATTCTGTCTTACTGTGTAGGCTCCTGTATATTATGTAACCAACTAATCTCTACCGATACCGATATGTTTATAATAATATCTTCTGAAGTGTTATTGCTGGCGAGTCTTCTTCCTCCAATAATTATAAATAATGATATCTGTTTAGCTCAGTGATACATCCCAAAAAGTCTGTTTTTATCTTGTTCTTTCATACTTTGCTTTCGATTTGCATCGTAGCTTCTCATCCTTCAATTTAAATAGCTTTCCGGACTTTTAAATTACATAAAAAGCTTGCCTTACGACGCGTCTGTTTAATATTTTCTTCATTTAATACAATAAGAACCATATACATTAAATAAATAATGGGTGTTGTTAGGAATTGACGAATTCATTTTTAATATCCACCATGTAATAGAAAAGTTGTAACACGTAAAGTGCAGTGAAACAATTCGTTCTACATTAAGTGACAGTCACGCCGTGCGGATATAAGCCGGAGCAGACAGTAGCGCCTCATAGTGTCTCACTGCAGTAGTCATGGAGCGTCTATTCATAGCACTGTTCGTAGTAGCTTGCGCATTTCATTCTGTTGTCCAGGCTCGGAACTGTGAAATCAAAATTAATGGTATGAATTATGTTTTTTTTTATTTTTTTTTTATTATTATTATTTTATTTTTTATTTATTAGTTGTAAATAAGTATTGAAGGATAGTATGATATGAGGAAAGTTTTAAACAATATATATTATGAAGGTCAGAAGATACCACAGTTCCCGGAAAAAACCTCACTTAAGAAGAAAACACAAGAAATTTAATGAGGTATAATTTTTTCAAAAGGAATAATTAGGTGAAATGTATACTTATATATATAACTGTAAAGAATCCGAATCGTCAGCAAATAAAATAAAATAAAAATACGCCAGTTAAATCCGTTAATAGTTGTTTCATTCCAATGTGTAATAACCGCGAAGGCATCAGAAATTATTACAAAAAGTTTTATAACGTAAAATGCTTCCGAAATAATTAAATAAGCAATAAAATATTTATTAAAATGTTAACTGGTTTTTAATTGGCTCATTTATAAGATAATACTTAAATAAGTAACTAAACAAACATAAGACGTTATAAGTAAAATAAGTAGTTGTACAAGAATTCAAGCTCGTTTTAATATCTATACTAATATTATAAAGAGGAAAGATTTGTATTTTTGTATTTTTGTATGTTTGTAATGAATAGGCTCCGAAACTACTGGACCGATTTCAAAAATTCTTTCACCTTTGGAAAGCTACATTATCCCCGAGTAACATAGGCTATATAATATCACGCTAGGTCTTATAGTTGCGGAGCAGTAACCGAAAATGTTTCAAAAACGGGGGAAAAGTATCGTTTCTGAGGCCTTAAAAAAATCTTAAGTCCCCCCGTGCAAAGCCGGGACGGGCCGCTAGTTATGTGATAATTTTATACAATTTACCCGCGCAGTTTTTAACAGTAAAAAGTCTCACATTTATAGTCTTGAGGTAAGAAAGCAAATCGCATTCATAATGCTGTTTCCAAACACTCCGGGTATCTTGAAAACCAAACAAGGAGTCAATATCGCACACCTCCATCTAAAGGGTGCTAACTCCAATAAGTTAATTTTTCAGGAGAGGCGAAAAACTGACTAATACAATATGTCCATATAAACTCATAAATTTTCTGTAAGTATAGATTTATTTTTATAATGAAGCTAGCAGAGTTAGCTTATTTTTTTAGTGCTACGTGGGTTTTGCTGATAGGAAATAAAATATTGAATAAATTGCCCACATGAATTTTACAACTAGTGAACATGTATTATTTAAGTTTTTATTATTATTACTCCCTATTACTCTGTTCAAGAATATTTAAATGACGTTGATTTATTATATTTTTATTGCTTGTGTCACACACATCGAATATATTAGCATGAATGACGAAACATGTAGCTCTGTACTGACAGAGAGAAGAAGAATGAATTTAAACCTCCTGTTTGTACCATGTTTGAGCAAATAAATGACTGAATCTGATGGTGCATAACTCAAATCTTCAGGTTTCTGAGTTAACCCCCTTTAGATCTAGGTGCGATATAATAAAATACGAAAAGTTTCCCCACAAGTATTTCTTTTTGTGCCTGCACTGAATATGTATGAGACGAGACAGTTCCAAGTGTTTTGTTTTTTACGTAAGATTTGATCTCAATTGTTCGTCTGGAAAATTACTTTTGATGGTTCTTTCGATGTCGGAAATGACTTAGTAATTTATCATCTATGTTTGATATTGGTTTTATTTCAATGTTTGTTCGAGTGTACTGATACTCTGTATTATGAGGTTACAGCAAGGGCGTGCATTCTATATAGGCAGAATGGTATACCTAAATGTATGGAGTGCCTACCCTGACGTGGTACACGTGCGACCCTCACTGCACGCGCCTAGGTTACAGCAAGAGCATAGCGAGGTCCCCCTTCATCCCTATAATTCCTTGTAGGTTTTGATTCCTTTGCGAGGGTCGAAAATTACCTTGGATATTCTTAGTTTATTTACGCCGGTTTAATGGGATAAATATATATTATAATAATATATTTAGGTCTTAAACCTGGATAGGGGTTGTATTATTTTCTACCTACTATCTGTAAAACATTGCATGCTGTTTACTTATAATTAGTTGTGTATTTTACTTAAAACTTACCTATACCTACTTCGTTTGTAAATGTATTATTGTAACAACTGTTAGTGAACCTTAATAAATAAATAAATAATAATTTCTGATGCCTTCGCAGTTATTACACATTGGAATAAATAAAATAAAATAAATAAATATCTTTGGACAATTCACACCAATTATCTAGTCCCATTTTAAGCAAAGCTTGTGTTATGGGTACCAGACAACGGATAAATATACATAAATACATATAAGACATCCAAGTCTCAGGTACAGATGCCAGTGCTCATCACATTGACATTTGCCCCTAGCGGGATTCGAACCCGCAACCTCCGGTTTCGTAGTCAGGGCCTCTGACCACTAGACCAGCAGGCCGTCAAAAATGAAACACGGATTTAACTCACGTATTTTTATTGTATTTTATTTGCTGACGTTTACAGTTTCCATAATCGTAGCACGACTGAGCTGACAATAGTCTAATCACTATTATATGCCGTATGGCATTAAGTCCGCCTTTTGTACATTTGTTTTTTATTGTGCAATAAAGTGTAAATAAATAAATAAATAAATATTATATTATTTTCTATAAGTACATAATATTCAAGTAAGTATGGCGATTTTAAATTTTCCTTTAATATTTTCTCTGGTATTTTCCTTACAAGCCTTTATTTAAGCCTTATTTATTAACCTAGTCTGCTTGAAAGGCCACATGCTCACTGCTATTATAAGCCAGTGGAAAATCTAGAGATTTTAGAGATCCTTGCACTGTGAACCATTTTGTAAAAGAACGTCTTTTCTATAAAGAACCACTATCTACTGCTTTACTAGCATAACCAGGAAAACGTCGGCTCATTGTTAATAGATTAGATTAGATAGGTAATATATTTATTTCTTAAGATTCATGGAGTATAATTTCATTGTCATGTCAAATTATATGCACTCATATTGAGATCATCAAAACAAAAACTAATAACAATAAGAATTTCTGATGCCTTCGCGGTTATTACACATTGGAATGAAACTACTGTTAACGGATTTAACTCGCGTATTTTTATTTTATTTTATTTGCTGACGTTTCGGATTCTTTACAATTTCCATAATCGTAGCACGACTGAGCTGACAATAGTCTAACGCTAAAGTCTAGTAGTAGTGCTACGATTATGGAAATTGTAAAGAATCCGAAACGTCAGCAAATAAAATAAAATAAAAATACGCGAGTTAAATCCGTTAACAGTTGTTTCATTCCAATAATAACAATAAGATTTAAATATACATATATCAGCATTTTTTTTTACATTACGATTTTATTGTGCATATAATCCCTACTAATATCATAAATGCGAAAGTTACTCTGTCTGTCTGTCTGTCTGTCTATTACGCTTTCACGCTAAAACTGCTGGACCGATTTAAATGAAACTTGGTACAAAGAAAGTCTGGAGCCTGAGAAAGGACATAGGCTAACTTTTAAACCGATTAAAAAGGAGGAGTTCCACGGGGACGAAGTCGCGGACAGAAGCTAGTGTTAAATACATTAATAGGTTTTTCTCATTAGTCGTCAATAAAATTTGTCAAAAGAATATTTCTTGTAATACAATTTAACATTTAGAATAGATTTTTTTTATTTATGTTTGATTAAAGTCGTCAACAGAATAAAATGGATTTTCCAATAAAATATTCCTCAGTAGCGCGTATATATATTTGTATATTATATATATTTAGTTTTCTGTTATGACTACAGAAGGGATTTTATTACCTACATACGGAACCAAACAATATTATTCCTTAATACCTTGTAATTTGGGTGAACGCTAATAAGAAAAGGCATGTAAGCTAGAATAATTAGGTTTATTAGGAGAAATTATGCAAAAGCATGCTTAACGCACCTGAGTCCGGTGTAGACACAATTATAAAAAAATAGTTCAAGAAGATAATATGAAGCTATATTTAAGACTAGCGGTCCGCCCCGGCTTCGCACGGACTCCTAATTTTTTTCAAAATTTAAAATAGCCTTTGTCACTCGGGAATAGTGTTGCTTCCCAACAGTGAAAGATTTTTTCAAATTGGTCCAGTCGTTTTGGAGCCTATTCAATCCAAACAAACCTTTCCTCTTTGTTATATTAGTTTAGATAGTATAGATTCAATTACTAACTTATACTTAGTAAAAATTGCCTGCTATTGTATCTGTAAGAATAAAATTCGCCGTAAAAATCTTAACTCTTATCTATACTAATATTATAAAGAAGAAAGGTATGTTTGTTTGGATTGAATAGGCTCCAAACGACTGGACCGATTTGAAAAATTCTTTCACTGTTGGGAAGCTACACTATTCCCGAGTGACATGAGCTATAAAAAAAAGGGATCCGTGTGAAGCCGGGGCGGACAGCTAGTGTATTACAAAAAGAAACATATAAGTATGAAATTGCACGGTTGTTATCGGATTATTGTATGAAAATCGATTTATTGGTTTTGTGTAATCAATTCACGGTGCATTAAATTTATGACTATAACATTATGCGTTAACAACATTACTACACGTAAGTGTGTAATGAAAAATTATACTTCTCTTGTAAATTAGTACCGATTATGATTAAGTACTTTGATAATTTCTGGCGCCTTCGCGGTTATAACACATTGGAATTAAACAATTATTACGGATTTAACTCGCGTTTTTTTTTATTTGCTGGTGTTTTCAAAACTTTACAGTTCCCTTATTCGTAGGTAGCTAGTATAGGAGTTGACGATAGTCTAACGTTAAAGTCTTAGTTTAATAGTGTTAGTGTTAGATTGGAAACAACAGCAAATAAAATAAAATACGCGAGTTAAATCCATTATAGTTGTTTCATTCCAATTTGTAATAACCGCGAAGGCATCAGAAATGATTAATAAATACAATTTTGATTAGTGCCACATATTCTCGTTACTTGTCAAACGATTTTATAACCAGGGCGTGCATTACACATATTGATTGCCTACCCTCACACGGTGAATAACCGCTGCTCGTGCATTTGTGTTGTATAATACTAGCTATTTTATAATCTATATTTCTAATTTTTCAAATCTCACTATTCTGTATGATACTGAGTATCAATATGTTTGGTTGTATTGTGAACCGGATTCAAAATAAATTTTGGTGCGCTTTGACCGTCATTCGGAATTTCCACAATACCATCTATACTAATATAATAAAGAGGAAAGGTTTATAATGATATTTTTGTACAAAGACAAGAGTAGAAAAATTTTAGACCCTCAGTGGGATTCGAACCCACGCCTCTGCCTTTACTAGCGTTTACTTTAAAATATCATTATAATTAAAAACTAATGGTATTGAACCAAAAATATCAATCGAATTATCGATTGATAGATCGTAGTTAATATTAAGGAAAGGTTTGTTTGTTTGTATTGAATAGGCTCCAAAACGACGGGACCGATTTGAAAAGTTCTTTCACTGTTGGAAAGCTACACTTTTCCCGATCGACATAGGCTATAAAAAAAAAGGAATCCTGGCGAAGCCGGGGTGGGTCGCTAGTATTTTATAAACGCAAAAGCAAATCGAATTTTGTAAAAAGCAAATCTGGATTCGGAGTCGCAACTTCGCTCTCGCCGGGAAGATTTCGCTTTCCTAAAAATTAACACTTGCCCGCCTCTTTTCCTTGAATCTCGGGGACCTTTTGAATAATGAAAATTATTTTGCGGCCCGCATTTTGTGACTTCTGAACTGTAATAATGCTTTAATTGTATTTGTGGGCTCAAACTTGGACGAGAGCCAGGAAAGTTCGAAGATTTAGGTAATCGCGTCTTAAGATTTGTTTAGGGACTTCATAAATATGAATTGGTTTGTTTAAATAATAATATTTTGATCATACTTTCTGGTTATTACACATTGGAATAAAACTTAACTTACTATTATTAAGCTATTTTTAAATCTTTACAATTCCAATATTCCATACAGATACGATGACCTAAATGTATAACAAGCTACTTTGGTGCCTACTTGTGCTCCCCCACTGCACGCACCTGATATATAGTACGGGCTAACTGTATCCCGTGGATTCACATTTCCATTTTCTCTCAGAATCAGTGCACAAAGTAAATATATTAATATCCTAAGCAATAAATCATCTATTTACTATAGTAAATAATACAAGAAATACTGTCTTGCTAAACGCCGTAGCAGGTCTACGCCACATAGCAATCCAAGCTACAATTGTGTCGTAGAGGCCTACGTAATAACTATTTAAATAAGCAAGTATGTTTTTTTATTAGGAATGTTTACCAATTATAACCGATATAACTAACGCTTTTATTATTGCTTCGTCATGTGACAATGTGCGGTATCCAGATACCCACATCCTTTTAACCCTACCTACCCTCAAACGTACCGAACAAAATCGCGCGAGGTGCGGCGGGGAGACAGGCAGTGCACCGAGCTACGACGCGCGCGCATGACTTGCAAAAAGGAACCCGGATTTTGAAAACGTGATTTTGTGTCAAGAAAAAGGAATAGCGTTGTCTCCCGAGAACCAGAAGACGAACTACTCTTGCCCGATACTAAGTCAAGGTACGTCCCAGATAATCTTCCCCCCACACATTGTCACAAATTGGTGGAGGCGCCTAACCCCGGTCTAGTTTTTTGTGCATAGGGCCGCTCAGTGATTTTTTTTTTTTTTTTTTCTTTCTTTAATACAAATGGCGGAACAGGAAGAAAAGAGTGTGACCCGTGTCGCTGAAATGTATAAATACTTTAAAACTTTAAATCTTGAAAGTCTTAATCCTACGTTAATGAAATTGCAAGAGAAAATAGAATCACAAAATTCTCAAATTGGCGAATTAACTAAAAGACTAATTAATTTGGAAGCCGCGGAATCGTCGTCGCATACATCTTCAGCGAAAACGGAATTAGATAATAAAGTTGATAAGTCATTGAAATCAGATAGTAGCGATACTCAGGTTAGAACAAACGAAAAAAATAGATCGAAACTTATGCAAAATATGTTATTGGAAATAAATTTATGCGATGGAAAGGACGCTAAACAATTAATTAAATTTATTATCGAAATAGATAAATTAGTTCGTTTAAATTTAGTGTCCGGTCCCGAGTACGTAGCTTGGATAATGACCCGTACATCGGGATTTTTAGCCAGCTGGTGGTTTCAGAGAGCTCCAGGTGCTGATAATTGGGCGGATATTAAAATTTTAATGTTGAATGAGATTTTGTCACCTATACACATCGAAACTTTAAAAAACGAAATGTGTTTGCGTTATCAATATGACACTGAATCATTATTGGAGTTTGCTCACTCAATCGATGCTGTTGCAAAAGCATTAAATTTAGGATGGTCAGATGAAATGTTAATTCAAACCATTTTGAGTAGAATAAGCCCGAAAACATATTATTATTTAAGACATACTCCATCCGAGATCAAAAGTATTTCACAATTAACTCAGGTCAATAGCGAAATTGAAGGAGCCCTATTACGAGATAATTTGCATTCGCAGGTAGGATATAATCCACATTACAATAAATATCGAAACGGACATAACGGAGCGGGTACGAGTAGGAATAATACATACCGCCTAGACTCGTCCGTCCCGCGCGGATATCATACATCTCTTTCGCGCTCAAACGCAAGAGCACCCATGTTAGGGCGAGACGGTCGCTTTGGCGAATTGGCGGCACCGAACCTGAGCCTACCAACGACAAATCAAGTCGCACGAGGCCCTCGTTGTTTCGAATGCAATGGATACGGTCATTTTGGTCGCGATTGCGAGCTACGTCGTAGACGCATTGAACAAAACAATGCGAATAACGTGGGAAACGGCAGGGAGTAAGCGACATCGACCACCAACAGCTTACTCTCATATCATCGGATAATGGTGGCATGTTAAGTGATAAATTTAAAGGTAACAGTAGGAATAATAAGCCATTTGTCGAAGTTGTTTTATGTAATATTACTACCTTAGCGCTTGTCGATTCAGGTGCGTCAAGATCTTTTATAGATAAGAAATTAGCAGATCGCCTTCGTGGTCGGCGTAAAGTAGTTTTTACACCTTGCGATATTTTATGTACCACGGCGAGTTTAGAAAATTTCAAAGCGACTGAATTGCTAACTATTCTTATTGCTATAAAAAACTTTACTTGGAAATTTCAATTAATTGTGGCTCCCCAACTTATATCACCGGTAATATTAGGTTGTGATTTTATAAATAAAACTAGGTTAGTCATAAACATGCACGAATCGTATATTTATTTTAATTTTAAGAAGTCAATTAGAGTAGCTATGGTCGAAAGACCAGAAATAAATGAAAATTACTTGAGTAATATACAAAGCGAGCAAAAAATTAAAGATCAATTTAATGAATTATTAGTCAAACATAAAAACGTAGTTACTGAAAAACTGGGGAAAACACACATTTTGAGTTACGAAATTAATATGATGGACAAGACTCCAATCCGATCCCGATTTTACCCTCTGTCACCGCCGAAAGCAGCGGAGATGGAAGCGCACATTAATCAATTGTTAGAAAAGGGTATTATAGAAAAGTCTCGATCACCTTACGCGTCTCCGGCTTTCCTGATCGACAAGTCCAGCGGTGGCAAACGATTATGTTGTGACTACCGAGCAATAAATAAAAAGATTATTTATGATAGTTATCCGATGCCGTCCATCGAATCAGTTTTTCAATATTTGGGGGGTGCCAAATATTTTTCAATTATTGACTTAAACAGTTCGTTCAATCAAATTCCTCTTTCGGAAGAGTCCAAAATCATTACAGCCTTTATCACGCCGTTTGGTTTGTACCAATATAAATATGTACCATTTGGTTTGTGTGTAAGCCCACAAGCTCTAAATAGGGTTGTTGATATAGTGTTCGGCGATATTAAGTATAAGTATATAATCCCTTTTGTAGATGATATTTGTGTGTTTTCCCAAAATAGACAATTACACATTCAACATTTAGATGAGGTTTTGTCTAGATTAGGTAAAGCAGGGTTAACGGTAAACCCAAAAAAGCTTAAATTATGCGAAAAATCCGTCCGTTTTCTAGGCTATAACATAAGCCCGCACGGTCTTTCTATTGATTCGGAAAAAGTTAATGTAGTATTAAATTATCCTCGACCGGAGAATATAAGACAGTTAAAAACCTTCTTGGGCATGACGAGTTTTTATGCCAAATTCATACCACGATATGCTGAACTTGCAGAACCCTTAAATTATCTAAAAAAAAAAGATATACAATTTACATGGGGAACCGCTCAAAACGAAGCTTTCGAACGCTTGAAACATGAACTTGTTTCACCGAATGTTTTGAGATTCCCAGATTTCAATAAAAAGTTTATCTTACAAACGGACGCATCGGGAAGCGCACTAGGTGCAGTATTGCAGCAAGAGGTGGACGGAGCGCTGGCACCCGTGTGCTTCGCGAGTCGCGTGCTAACACCGCCCGAACGTCGTCTTACCGTTTATGAACAAGAG
Source organism: Polylopha cassiicola (assembly GCA_038024825.1). NCBI lineage: Eukaryota > Metazoa > Arthropoda > Insecta > Lepidoptera > Tortricidae > Polylopha > Polylopha cassiicola. Next base: position 1,386,938 of record CP149053.1, on the reverse strand, counting down.
TGCGCCGCCGCAGTATTCGGTGTTACCAAGTTCAAACAATACCTAGAGGTTGCCCCTTTCGAACTACAGACAGATAACGCTGCACTGTCTTGGTTGTTCGAACATCCCAAACAAATAGGAAAACTCGGTAGGTGGATATTACTGTTATCAAGGTTTAAATTTAATATAAAACATATTAAAGGCACCTGTAATAATGTTGCCGACTGTCTTAGTAGAATGTATGAAGGAAGAGAGGTTGTCGAATGTTCTGCAATCCAGCAATACCCGGTCATGGCATCCTCGCTACTGAGACATCAGTTAAATGACGAGTTTTGTAACGATAAAATAATTCATATTAAAAACGGCAAAACCATTCCCAGATATAAGATAAGAAATGAACTGTTGTGTCGGCAAATAGGTAAATCTAATAAATGGCGGGTAGTACTACCATCTGGATTAGTACATACTATACTAAATTATTACCACGATCAAGATATGTCGGGTCATTTAGGTATAACAAAAACTTATAATAGGCTAGCTAAAGTTTTCTGGTGGAAAAATATGTACAATGAGGTAAAAAGTTATGTAAGCACCTGCCTCTTGTGTCAAACATCAAAACCAACAAATAAAAAACCAGCCGGATTAATGACATCTCAAATACCAACGTCGATATGGGACCAGGTTTATATAGATTACAAGGGACCGTTGCCGACGTCAAAGTACGGAAATAAATATATTTTAGTAATAATGGACTCATTCTCAAAATGGGTAGAATTAATTGCTGTTCGCGCAGCGACTGCAGCTAATACTGTTCGCGCGTTAAACCGGTTTGTGTGGGCGCGGTATGGACCGCCGCGAATGCTCATATCTGATAACGCAAAACATTTCACAGCTGATATTTACAAAGAGATGTGTCGTACGTGGGGCATTAAGGATGTTAAAATATCCCCGTATTATCCACAAGCGAACGCCGTCGAAAGAGTAAATCGAAATTTGAGCTCGATGTTGAAAATTTATTGTAGAAAACGTAATTCATCATGGGATGAATTTTTACCCAAGTTTCAATTGGCTCTTAACACGGCGGTCCACGAGAGTTCTAAGACGACTCCAGCTCGTATTTTTATCGGACGAGAAATAAAAAATCCTTTAGAAAATAAATGGGAATTAGATTCAATACTAAACGATAACTTTAACGAAAATAGTAATCGATGCAATTTAGATCTTGTTGCAAACAATTTGGTTAAGGCCCACGAACGACAAAGATTTTATTATAACAATCGTAGGAGACCAAATGAGTATCGTGTAAATCAACAAGTGTTAGCTAGATGTTTTCCGATTAGTAACGTAGAACAAGGTGTATGCGCCGCATTCTGCCCTAAATGGTCCGGACCATACGTAATTCGAGATATTGTGAACGGTCAAGCAGTTCTTGGTAGTTCAAAGTCAAAGTCAACAAAAAGAGTAAATGTTTCTCAGCTGAAACCATACAGAGCTAGATTAGAGGGGGGGGATGTGACAATGTGCGGTATCCAGATACCCACATCCTTTTAACCCTACCTACCCTCAAACGTACCGAACAAAATCGCGCGAGGTGCGGCGGGGAGACAGGCAGTGCACCGAGCTACGACGCGCGCGCATGACTTGCAAAAAGGAACCCGGATTTTGAAAACGTGATTTTGTGTCAAGAAAAAGGAATAGCGTTGTCTCCCGAGAACCAGAAGACGAACTACTCTTGCCCGATACTAAGTCAAGGTACGTCCCAGATAATCTTCCCCCCACACATTGTCACAGTCAAATACAAAATTCTTTATTTTATCCAAATAATATTATATTTCAATTTATTTTATAATATACACTTAAATAACAATAAATTATAAACAAAATGTGAGTTCATTTGTATTTCATTTATTCATACTGCCAAAAGCACTTTGATGATCTTTGCTAGTCTAATAATACCTTATACTATAAACAAGGGCGTGCATTGCGTACAGGCTAATTGTCATAAATTTATGAAGTGCCCAAGTGCAACTCCCACTGCGCGCTGATTAAAATGGGTATTTAAAAACAAATTTACAAAAGCCGTAACAAAAACAGCCCAACAAAAGTTGTTAAGTTTTTAATTCTTTCGCAGTTGAAAAGAATTTTAAGCCGGGAAAGGAAACATGTTATTGAATGAACTATAAGGAAGTTGGAAAGTTTGTGAATTTTTTAAACGGAACGCTATTCTCGAGCGGAACCAAAAGCCGGTTACTTAATGCAGCCGTTCATTTTAATATTACATTACTTTTTTGAAATCGCACTTTTGCTCGAACCGTTTTGTTTGGTGTAATACGGTCGAAAGAGCGTTTTATGAAATTATTGTCATTAGAATGAAACAACTGTAACTAATTTAACTAGAGTATATTATTTGCTGATGCTTCGAAAATTTTACAGTTCCCATATTCGTAGCAAGACTAATCTGACGATAGACTATCCACATGGCGTAAAACTATTGACAGCTCAGCCGTGCTACGAATATGGAGTAAACTTATAATTTAATTTTAAGTTTTCATAATAATATCTGATGCCTTCGCGGTTATTACACATTAGAATGAAACAACTATTAACGGATTTAACTCGCGTATTTTTATTAAGTTAAGTTAAGTTAAGTTAAGTTTTCGTTTCGGCTTCACAAGGGTGCTATAAATATTATTATTACTGTTGAATCACACTATCTATTGAAAAACCGCTTTAAAATCGTTGCGTAGTTTTATAGATTTAAGCATACATAATATATGTAGGGACGGAGAGCGACAGCGATTTTGTTTTATACTATGTACATACTGATAGTGATAAGGAAAGATGCGTGCAGTGAGGGTCACGCATGTACCACATCAGGGTAGGCACTCATACTCTATACCATTATGCCGATATGGAATGCACGCCCTTGATAATATATATAATAATATGTATTTAGCAATAATATTATTTATTTGTGCTTAGATTCACATAAAAAATAATGATAGCAAATAAAAAAATAACTTAGATTAGCTAAATAATGTGAAACTCTATAATGCAGAAAATTAGATATCGTCCTCAAATAAATGTAAAATTTTATAGAAATCGCTTATTACTTATTATTATAGACATATGAGAATTATTGTTATTTCACGCAAATACTGTCAGACAAAATCAAGGGGCAAAATTAGTATAAATAAATAAGACAAAGCGAATAAGAATTATATTTTTATATTGAAAGTTTTTAACTTGGATAAAAAAGAAAATGGGCCGAAGTTTTTTCCTGCGATTCTCGCATCCCTTACGCACAAGGTAACTGTAAAGCTGCTATCACACAAACACGTCACTTTACGATACTATAAGAAAAACAAGTATTAAAAAAAAACACGGTTTTTTTTATTTTGCACCCGTACTCAAAAACGTACAATGCATGTTAAATAAAAGCTTTTAAAAAACTTTTATTTAGTGCTATACATAGTTCTTTACAACAAAATGTACTTAAGTTTTATAATCAGTTCTACAGAATCAAACAAAATGATTATTGTATTAATCACTTTAGCATAAGACTATTGTCAGCTCAGTCGTGCTACGATTATGGAATCTGTAAAGGCTCCGAAACGTCAGCCAATAACATAAAATACGCGAATTTAATCCGTTAAAGTTGTTTCATCCCAAAATGATTGAGTCTACGAAATTTGCTACCACTATATTCTGCTTTGGCAGGTACCTACTCACATATTTACAAGCAAGTTTATCTCTTCAACGCCATCTGTGTGTAGTATTTTGCGGCAAATAAAATTTAATTTAATAAAGATATCGATCCAATGAGTGCCACCGCGTGTCAGAAATCCGCTAGATGCGCTAGTGTAGAATGAGGTCCAGCTGTCATGTACCACCAATCACAGGCCAGTAGCTTGCCTCTCATTGGTGGAACATGACAGCTAGACCTCATTCTACACTAGCGCATCTAGCGGATTTCTGACACGCGGTAGCCCTCATTTCGATTGATACATCGTAGTAAACATTGATATATTTTTTTGATTATGGCAACAAAAAATATAAAGACACCAGTTTAAACGCCTGTTCTGTAAAACAGTGGTACGGAATAACGCCAACTTTTTCAATAATTCCCTCCGTTCAGCACTGTAGGCACAATTAAGAAGGAAAACGAAAAAGTAAGGGAAACAATAGACGCTTAGATCGCCGGAAAATTAAAAGATTAGATTTAAAATTCATTCCGTGTTCCCTTGAATTCGGACCGTTGTTTGTTGCACGATGATATGATTTTCAATTAAGTTGGTTCCGAATTGTCGGAATTTAGCTGTTGACTTTTATCCGATGAAAGTTTTTCTCGTTTCCAATGTTTGCTGTAGCGATTGAGTGTGTTGGCATAATGGTTGTGTTCGGAATTGCAGCGTTTTAAATTATTGTGTTCGATGAGGTGTAAAAAACTTCGTAAAAAATATAATAGGAATAACGATTTAACAAAACGAAATTCTTTGCTTTCCGTCAGTTAGATTATTGAAAAATATTTGTCACGTATTTTTTCAACAAGATTCTTTTTTAATTATACACAAATGAAAACCATTTTAAATTAATCTAGGTATTTTGTATTATATAAAGAATATTAGCAATATTTCATGCAAAATAATATCAATATTAGAAGCGAACAAGCGATATAGACTCACTGCAAACAAGTTAATAGGAATCATAGAGGTAGTATGAGATAGACAATGCTCTGCAAATATGAGCTGGCAACACTGACTCGTTGTTATGTCTGTGGCTGAATAATTCGGGTATTTGAAAATGCTGTTTGCCGCTGGCAGCCCCGTGCCAATTACCACGCGATTTGTTTGCTACGGTGTGACAGGTTGTATCGTAATTTGGATTGTATTTAGGTTTGTTTGTTTTGGAGAAATCCACCGGTTAAATTTCGGAATTCGACACTTTCATCTTTTTAATTTTATCTGTGGTTTGATTATCTTTGACAACATTTTGCCGGTCTTAGCTGTGTTTTAAATGATAAAAGTATGTAAAAGTTTTGCCATAGGTAAGTATTAGGGTGTCCCTTATTTTTCAAAGTTTTTATTTTCCAACGCATAGGTCTTAGTTTTGTTCATTTGGTTCTAAAGTACTCGGAAATAAATTTTTAACTTATTTGGATTACGATAACCCGTGCCGACTTGTATTGAAACATGTCCGTACAAGTTGCGCGCATGTAGCGGCGCGTACTCGCGGTACGTGTCATCGGTGTCATTTGTTCTTAGTTATTCTTGTGATTAACACGTACTGTTTTAAAGTTTAAAAAATGGCAGTGGAATTGAGAAGCAATAAAAAAAGTATTTTTTTAATTGGTGACGTAAATTATCAAATAACAGGCGCCAAGTTACCGTCTAACCGTCAAGTTCTTGCAGTACTTTTTTATAACATTCGCGAAGTTCAAATGACTGTTAGTGAAAGCGCAAACTTAGTCATTCGAGAGTGTGTTATATTTTGGGAAAAAGCTAGGATTCCTACCAGAGCTATACCTAACTGTGTAAAAAAACTTGTGGATCTTCACCATGCTTGGAGGGAATTGCAAAAAAATTCAAAAAAAATACAAGAGTGTTTACAAATAAATTAAAATAAGATATATATTTACAATAAGGATGTGATGTGTATATGTATTATTATGTATGCAGTAGGTAGATGAAGGGGTGAATGAAGGAGAGGGATGAATGTGGTTATGAGTTGAAGATGTGATGAATTAAGGAGGTGGCTCGGCGTAGACAGCAGCAGCAGGCAGGGCTCGGGTCGTCGGCGTTCCAGGCTCGCCGCCTCGGCAATTAGGGTAGCCGGGCGGACTGGAAGGGCCCGGGTCGAGTTCCGCTGCAGCCGCAGGTAGGTGCAGTGCCGCTGGTAGGTGCAGCAGGATTGCAGTGAAGGGTTAGATGAAGACGGTGACGTTGAGAACTTTAGACTTTGGTAGGTGCAACAGGTTTGCAGTGAAGGGTTAGATGAAGACGGTGACGTTGAGTACTTTAGGCTTTGAGGTTTTAGATTTAGTTTCTTCTCGTTTCTTCAGAGGTAGGTCACTCGCGAGGTCGAAAAGTAGTCACAGACTTTGGGCCTGTAGAGTCCGGGGTGAGCTGGCCCCGGACAAGGCCTTTAATTTCGGGTGCTGAACTTGGCTCAGCTGCCGTCGAAATGAATCAATGTAAATGAATGAGGTGAACGGTGATGTGGAAGTATGGAAATGCAGTCGAGCTCTCGAGGTTAGCCCGCTACGTTTCCCCCTGTTTTCACTAAATTAATATTATTAATAATGCCTTATTTATTGTTGCAGGGAAATTATTAAGTGATTTTGTGTCTGTCAAGAGCAGAAATTTATTTTCTCGGTTGAAAATTAGTGATACTTTTCTCCACCGACCCGTTTCTACGTGGGACGAAGATGTTGCCTATTTAGAGGCCAAAAGAAAAGTTTTTTCATTAAAGGCAGTTAATGATACAGCTGAAAGAAGTGTAAAACTTATGCAAGATTTTCATGGTTTGATCACTGCACAGGAAGAACAAAAGCAATTTTTATTACGTTGTGTGCAAGAACATAGACATTTGTATCCAGACTGTAAAAAAGAGACCCTCAAAAGAAAATATCCTGCCTGATCTGTATTCACTTTCTTAAATAAATATTTTGTAAAAATCTAAATATATCAATTTATTTAACTATATATCGGTTAGGGTCAAAAATAGCATTTTTCCAGATCTTAAGGGTTCTGTCGGCACGGCTTAACGTTGACGTAGAAAGATATAATTTTGTATTTAAGTATGTCTGGGTATTCTAAAAAGAAATAGGGGGTATGCGTTCCAATATGTAAAAAAAAAAAAACAGTCATATAAGGGACACCCTAGTAAGTATACCTACATTATTTCTAGGATTTTTTTAGTATGTTGTTTAGGTACTTACCTATCTACAATCTACATTATAATAATATATACCATACATTATAATCATATAAATTTATTAAAATATTTGATTACTGTCCAAATTGAGCTATAATAATAGCTAAGAAAGATTTTCATTGCGAATAATCACAAAGATAATAAGTATAACTTAATAGTTTCTAACTATTACTTAATTAAAAACGTAATTGACTACCAACTTTTCGCTATCGCAACCTATAGACACAGATACAATAAACCACTCAGAGATGAAATTAGATTAATTTACTGGCAACCCTGGCAAAATGGCAAAAGCCCTAGAATCCAGGTAGGGTAATAATATTAAAAAAAAGTCTTCGCTCGCGGCATTTCCGAACGCCATTTTGTAAACGGTAGAATTCGAAGTTCACACTTCATTGAAAACTGAACTTTATTAATGGGACATTACGATACAAATTTGTTTGAATCGTTTTAAAGTTATAGCAGTATGAATTTTCATTTCGATCTGTGACGTTCGTTTGCATAATGAATGCGTTAATATTTTGATTATAGATGTTTAATACTGAAATGGCGCTGTCTCGCTTAATATCAACCAATTTGAATATTGTAAATGCGTAACCTATTTTGATAAAATCTAATGACGAAGCATTTCAAAGGATTGTGTACTTTGAAGACTTTTAACTGCGGATTGCGGGTTCGAATCCTTCTAGGGGCAACTGTTAGGTGAGGTGTTATACTACATTAGAGTTATTATACAGTATTTACGGGACTGCGGGTCGCGAAGGGGGATAGAACAGCCCGAACTATATACAAAAAGGGTATTGTTAGCGATTCGGGACATGACTTGTTGTTTATCTTTAAATCGAGTGATTTCATAATTTTAGCAAAATTTTAAAGGCTCCTCTATGTAGGTATAGGTCCAAACAATTTTAAGGTTAATACCTACCAAAAAACATAATTTTTATGTATAGGTAGGTAGATTTATTCGGATCGAACCTATTTGTATATCTAATTATAAATGTACTTACTTACCTAAATCAATGGTGGATCTTTTTCGTTTTTATTGTCCTTAAATAATTATGTCTCATGGTTCTCTGTAAAATCAAACAATTTATTACAATGAAATTAGGTACCTAAATTAGCCCAAAATAATAGTTTAAAGTCATGATATATTCAAGTCATGTATTTTTATCATTATGAGAGCATAACCTTTTAAATTTGGCAAGTCCGTTAAACTCCGTTCAGAAACGCTGACAAGTCGATCAGAGTACGGAAATTGGAATTCGTTCAGAAACGACACAGTCGCTTGCCCTGATTAGCGCGTGTTAACTCGTTTATAAATTCACTGTTCGGACCATTGAATTGACCGATTGACCTTTTTCAACGGTCCGATTTGCGCATAATACCTTATGCCGTCTCTGGCAACACTATGCTCTACTCGCGTTGTCATCGTCTGTTTCTGGTGTTGAAAATTGGGTTTAACAGAATTATACTAAAACGACCGAACACAAATGAACATAATGAGTCTGCAAATAAACTAATTTTGTCAAATTATACATTTTTAAAATCAATGCGGCTCACATCGACTTCGCACGGCTCCATATTTTTTTAAATATTATTATAATCATATAGCCTATGTCACTCGAGAATTAAATAGTGTAGCTACTCAACAGTGAAAGAATTTTTCAAATCGGTCCATTAGTTTGGAGCCTATTCAATCCAAGCAAATGAACAAACCTTTGCTCTATAATATTATATTATTATTATTTTTAGCATAGATTAGTATAGATACCGCTTAAGGTGCTCAAATACTTACATCGATAAGTCTAATAGTAGAGATGTGATGTATCTTAGATAAAAGTATCTGAAATACAGATACAAGATACAAAATACGTATTTATATTTTGTATTTCAGATACCTTTCAGAAAACTATTTATATCTGGTATCTGAAATGCTTATTTTTAAAGTATCTTAAATCTTATATTTCACATACTTTGTTTAGGGTATATTATACATCAGCTGTCTAATAGTAAAATTTATTGTTAAGACCGCTTGAGAGAACTTCGTTATACTCGCATTAGCTTACTAGCTGCTGCGATAGAATTGATCCTGACTGTACCTAGTACCATATGATTTAGAGTGCAGTCCATCGCTTTGAATTTGCACCCTTTAATCCAACAGCCTTTGACGTGATCCTAGCTTGAATCGTCTGTACACCACTTTATATAGGTTACTGGCAACACTGAAGGTTTCAATTTAAAAAATAAAAATCTAGATAATAAAAGCGTGTAATGGCGGCTTGCTCGATTAATAAATCAGTTTTATATTTAGATAGTTTGCAAATGTGATATTAATGGTGTTTTTTTTTATAAAATTATATAAAAGGAATTGACACGGAAAATAATTAAGGTATATTTAGATAAGTTATAAAATACTCAAGTAAAAGTAATGAAACTCTTGAGTTAAAATAAAATTACCACTAACACAAAAATTTAATTAAGCAAAGCTTGGATTTCCATCAAACTTTTGCCTCTAGTCTCCTTAACGAAGGTGAAAGTAAATATAAAAGTGGCGGCGTTGATGCCAGCGTAGATCCAGAAGGCAATATGACTTCCAAAGATCATCACAATATAGCTGAAGCCAAGGATGGAGATGAAAGATGCTGAGAAAGCGATGGCGTTTGTGATTGAAGAGCCTATGTCGCGGACGGTTGTGCCGAACATCTCGCCGATTAGAGTGTTTGGGACTACTCCAAGACCTGCAAGTATAAATTTAAGACTTTAGCTCACTTGTTTTTTTTTTTTAACTGAATACTGAAGCGCAGTTGGCCAGCTAATGGGCCTTTACTGCAAAACCGGACGGGTGGCGAGCCTCCTGAGAGGAGGCTTTCAAGCCTTTATTTCTCAGTTGTGCTACGAATATGTTCTATTTGGAAGAATTAAAGAGTAATGTGTTAGAATTCAAGAGTAAAAGAGTAAAGTTTCTGATGCCTTTTCAGTTATTTCACATTGGAATGGAACAATTATAATAAGCTAGCTTTTGCCCGAGACTCCGTCCGCGTGGAATTTTTTACAACATTTCACCCCCCTTACAACCTTTCGCAATGAAACCCATTTCCTTTCTCAGGCTCTAGGTTAACTGTACCAATTTTCATTTAAATCGGTTTAGTAGTTTTAGCAAGACAGATAGACAGAGTTACTTTCGCATTTATAATATTAGTTAGAATTTGGATGTAAGACGCGTTTTTTTATTTACTAAAGTTTTAAAAACTTTACTGAACTTTAACTTTAGTTAAATCACATTAGTGTTAGACTATCGTCAACTTCACCATATTATATTATTATGTTTTTTGCAGCCGGACCGAATAATCCGCCGTATTACGTTTTTAAAAACATAATAAGGATTAAACGATCCGGCGGTGATATGTATTCATTATAGGTTAGCTACCTCATTTGTGGTATTTTACTTACCAAAGTTAAAAAATAGGAGGAAAGTAATCAGCATCACCAGCGGCAGAACTCGCAAGTGTTCTGACAGCGGATGATGAATGTGATTCAGGTAAAAGTACGCCCCTAACACCAACTGCAGCAAAAAAAATAAAGCAAGAAATGAGACATTTTTCCAAAAATCTAGAAAACTTATGACGTGCTTTGCATTTAACAGTAAAGAAAGAAAAATATTTATTGAATGCCAGGCAAAAAAATTTGTATTTTATACTGACAAACTAATGGGAGCATGCATTCAAAAGGCTGCCAGCTCAACCATAATTTACATACTACTATATACTAGCGACCCGCCCCAGCTTCACATATGTATGTATGCTATAAACCTTCCTCTTGAATCACACTATCTATTCAAAAAAACTGTAGGTATCTAAATCCGTTGCATAGTTTTAAAGATTTAAGCGTACATAGGGATATAGGGACAGAAGCGACTTTGTTTATCTAATTGTAATGTTTACAGATATAACTTGAACTTGTGACGTCATAAGTGCTTATTCTAAACTTACCATAGAAAACGAACATCCTGCTGAAGAAATTAACAACATCACTTTTCGTCCATATCTCTCGATCACAAAAGGTGTAACACTTATTCCAAGAAGCTCAGTGAATCCTAGAATAATCGTACATATTTCTGGTTTAACAGACGAATGGGCGTTTTCGAATATCGTTGTCGCATATACCACTATAGTTGTAGCACCGCTTACATGCATTCCTACAGCTAATGCCAATGTTATTAAAAACGCTTTTCTATGTTTTTTCACTGTTATTAAATCAAAATAGCTTGTGTTTTTGAATGACTTATCGTCATTTGGTAGTTGGTGCTGTTTTAGATCATCAATCATTGTTTTCAGTTCTGTGTCTATGTCTTTAGTTCTTCCTAGTTCGTGGAGTGATCTTTTTGCTTCTGGTATCCGACCTGTAATGTTTTCTTGTTCATTACTTTTCTTTTGTCCTATATCTCGAAACTCATTATTTTGACGGCCTGTTGGTCTAGTGGTCAGAGCCCCTGACTAAGTAACCGGAGGTTGCGGGTTCGAATCCTGCTAGGGGCAGATGTCAATGTGATGGGCACTGGCATCTGTGCCTGAGTCTTGGATGTCTTATATGTATTTATGTATGTTTATTCGTTGTCTAGTACCCATAGTACAAGCTTTGCTAAAAAATTGGGACTAAATTAATTGGTGTGAATTGTCCAAAGATATTTATTTATTAGTAAGTAGTTACTTATTAATATCAGATGCTTTCGTTTTTACGAATTGAAATGAATAAAACTATTACGGATTTAACTAATATTACGCCATGAATATTCGAACTGTAGTTTTTAGAATGTCAACAAATCAAATACGCGAGTTAAATCCGTTATAGTTGTTTCATTCTAATATATAATAACCGCAGTCATCAAAAATAGTTTAATAATTTTTTTAAGCTTATTAATCACTAGCTGTCCGCCCCGGCTTCGCACGGATCCCTTTTTTATAGCCTATATCACACGGGAATAGTGTAGCTTCCCAACAGTGAAAGAATTTTTCAAATCGGTTCAGTCATTTAGGAGTCTATTCAATCCAATCAAACAAACAAACTTATATTAGTATAGATACCTTTTATAGTAAAATATACTGGTGATTCAGGTAAATAGAAACCGCAGGCAATATGGGTGATACTAAGTATAACGCCTATGTACCCAACCACTGCATATGATACGTAGGGGCCTACGCAATATGCCAATATGGATCCTAGTATATAAGTGATGGCTGCGAAACTCATTATGATACCTCTGCCTTCTGGAGACCTGAAATTAAAAAAAAAACTTCAGATAGTTCTAATGATATTTTTGCACCAAGAAAAAATTTAGATCCAGTGGGATTCGAACCCAAGCCTATGCTTTACTAGCGGCAGCGTGCTGACCCTTACACCATAGGGACCACTGATGAGTCGTCGAATTTCTCTACGACTCACAATTTGGTCTGGTACGATTATCTGTGCAATATATTTATTGACTAGCTTCTGTCCGCGACTTCGTGTGCACGAGAAGCACTTATGCTGCAACGAAAAAGGGTATCCCCCAGCATTTGTGGTGCACAAGAGAGTGCCACAACACTGATTTTCAGTGGACCCTCAGATAACGATAGTGCATAGATTATAAGCATCTTAAATACAAACACAGAAAAATAATTTCATTTCAAAACAGAACAAGACGTACTGGCGTATCATCACACATAGGCTAATAATGTATTATTATATATCTGTGGGTGTGCGAGGTTGTGTATTTGTGCGTATATGGACAAATACATACGTAACAAATTTCGATTGATAGATAGTATTTAATGTCAGTATATTTACTTACGCAACTTCCCCAACATAGACTAAACTGGTGACCAATAACGGGCCTAGTCCCAGGCCACATAATAGCCGGCCAACGTACAGCACAACGATAGATTTTCCAACTAACGTGAGTATGTAGCCAATTAACGTGATCATAGTGGTATATTTTAGGCAAAACTTTCGTCCAAATCTGTGGGAGACGTACGAAGCGCAAAGAAGGCCTGAAAAAAAGGGATTTCTTTAAAAGATCTACCGCAAATTAGGTCTGAAAAAAAAAAGGATTTAAAAGATCCCCTAGAGAAGGGATATAAGGGGCGTTTTTCTTTTTTATTGACCTGTCCCTCGTTTTATTAAAACTTATTAAAACTAAAACTGAAATTTCTGGTGCCTTCGCGGTTATTATAACATAACTTTAGCATAAGACTATTGTCAGCTCAGTCGTGCTACGACTATGGAATCTGTAAAGGCTCCGAAATGTCCGCCAATAAAATAAATCGCGAGTTAAATCCGTATAAAGTTGTTTCGTTCCAATGTATAATAACTGCGAAGGCATCAGAAATTATTAAATATGTACTTTATACTAATATTATAAAGAGGAAAGGTTTGTTTGCTTGGATTGAATAGGCTCCAAAACGGCTAGACCGATTTGAAAAATTCTTTCACTGTTGGGAAGCTACGTTCACCCTAAGTAACATAGGCTATAGAATATTTTGAAAAAAAAATTAGGGATCCGTGCCAGTGTTGCCAACTCCTAGAAATTTGAGTCGCTAAACTCAAAGTCAAAAGTCGCCAGAAAGTCGCTAAAACTAAAACAACCATAAAAAGTTCGGGGACCCCCCCCCCTCCCCATAATGATATACAAATGGAACTTCAATTAAATGAAGTTTGAATTTGGTGCGCTATCGCGTTTGTCGTTTTCCATATTGAGTATCTCTTGGCATTGAATAATTTTGTGTCGATTTGATAAAAAATGTATCTATTATTGGCTCTAGAACTGTTTTAGTTTGTACTCCAAAAGTCGCCAGATAAGTCGCTAAACTATTTTTGTCGTCAAAACTTTTTTTTGGTCGCTAAGCCTTTAGTAAAAGTCGCTAGTTCTAGCGACAAAATCGCTAAATTGGCAACACTGATCCGTGCGAAGCCGGGGCAAACGGCTAGTAAGGTATAAATGAATATCATACCTATCATAGAGCCTACGAAGACCATTGTGGTGACCCAGGAGGCTTCTTCAGGAGTGAGAGGTGCTTTCAGCGGGGAGTCTACTGACTGCAGCTTGCCAAGCACAGGTGCTGACCAGCCGATAGAATACCCACTTAGAATGAAACCTACGTTTACTAAAAAAAATGCATAATGAAATTTAGTGTAGTCTATACTAATATTATAAAGCTGAAGAGTTTGTTTGTTTAAACGCGCTAATCTCAGGAACTACTGGTTCTAATTCAAAAATTCTTTTTTTGTTGGATAGACCATTTATCGAAGAAAGCTTTAGGCTATATAACATCACGCTACGACTAATAGGAGCGAAGAAATAGTGGAAAATGTTTAAAAAACGGGGAAAATATGAAGGCTTATGAAGAATTACTATTCCACGGGGACGAAGTCGCGGGCTCAGCTAGTCTTATATAATTCTCGTGTCACAGTTTTCGTTCCCATACTCCTCCGAAACGGCTTGACCGATTTTCATGAATTTTTTTGAGCGTATTGAGTAGGTCTGAGAATCGACCAACATCAATTTTTCATACCCCTTAGTGATAAGGGTTGTCCACCCTTAACATTTTTTTGCCGGGCGGGACGAAGTCTGCCGGGACCGCTAGTAAAATTATAATTTTGCTGATATTGTAAGTACTGTTAAATCTGCATTGACGATCTCAATATGAACGAATTTCATATATTTTGACATAATAATTTATTTTTTTATAATAATATAATGTAATTTGTTCATATTATTTATTTCTTTATTTTTATTTTTGTTCTGACGATCTCAATATAAGTGCATATAATTTTACATAATAGTGTAATAATACTTTATGAATTTAAAAAAAAATCGAATCTAATCTAATTTATCATACTTACTGCAGCAAGCTATTTTGAATTGTTTTATCAACCCCGGCTCCAGACTTATACAGAAGAATTTATCTAAAATAAAAATCGTAATAAAAAAAAATATACTTAAGACATATTTTATTTTGTTGGATAATTGTAATGAAAGAACTTTACGGATTTAACTCGCGTATTTTATTTTATTGGCTGACGTTTCGGAGCCTTTCGAGTTAAATCCGTTTAGAGTTGTTTCATTCCAATGTACCTATAATAACCGCGAAGGCATTAGAAATTGTTAAACTTTATAGTTCCCATATTCGTAACACGACTGAGCTGACCATAGTCCCTTAATCAGCCATTCTTAATTTTTGGTGGGATAAAGTTTTCGAAACGTCAGCCAATAAAATGAAATACGCAAGTTGTCTCATTCCAACGTGTAATAACCGCGAAGTCATCAGAAAATTACACTCACGTTTCACGAAATCATCTTCATATTCCATTGGATTAAGAAACACAATACACTCCTTATTCTCGGTAATATCATTTTGAATTTCATTTGACATGACTTGATATAAATAATTACCTATTTAATTTTCTGTTCCTTATTATATATTATAAGGCGGGGACACGGTTGTGCAACCGCCAAGTTAAGCAACGTCAACCTGATCTGTCCCTCAAAGACAATGGGTTTTTATGCTATTATGAATGTACGGATGTAAATCCAAAAAATCACAGATCATTTTTTCATCAGTTTTTTATTTAATTATATAGATATAGACGTTTTGTACTACACACATACTAATAGGTTGAAAAAATGAGGTAACACAAAAAATATTAAAGTATTTATGAAGGCCTGTTGGTGTAGTGGTCAGAGGACCTGACTACGAAACCGGAGGTTGCGGGTTCGAATCCTGCTAGGGGCAGATGTGAATCTGTACCTCTCATCTTGTTTTACTTATAATATGTACTTATGGATGTTTATCCGTTGTCTAGTACCCATAGTACAAGCTTTGCTTAGTTTGGGACTAGATCAATTGGTATGAATTGTCCAAAGATATTAATTTATTTATTTAGCAAGTTTCCTTCGTAATTTAGTACACATTTCTGCTGCAATCACAAAAGTTTTTAAGACTTGGACTTTTTTTATGAGGCATTTTATAATGAAAATCAATCTACGATTAAATACATCATGTAGAATGATAGTAAAAATATGATTATTTAATTAATTAAAACATGTGACTATAAACAACGTGAAGCGAAGTGTAAAAAATAATAATTATTATTGAAGAAATTACTGTAATATGACAATAAAAAAGATATTATGAATGAATAAGTTTGCATAATGTAAAATCACTTTAGCGTTACTTTTGTCAGATTAGTCGCGTTATTAATAAACGTAGGTTTTGTAAAATATGGATTTTATGAAAATCCCTACTAATATTATAAATGCGAAAGTAACTCTGTCTGTCTGTTACGCTTTCACGCTAAAACTACTGGACCTATAAATGAAATTTGGTACAAAGAAAGTCTGAAGCCTGAAAAAGGACATAGGCTACTTTTTAACCGACTGCAAAAAAGGTGGAGTTCCACGCGGATGAAGTCGCGGGCAGAAGCTAGTTGTAAATATTTGGGAATGAAACAACTATTGACGGATTTAAATCGCGTATTTTTTTATTTGTTGACTTTAGCGTTAAACTATTGTCAGCTCAGTCGTGCTACGATTATGGAAACTGTAAAGAATCCGAAACGTGAGGAAATTAATAGTTGTTTCATTCGAATGACTGTGTAACCGCGAAGGCATCAGATATTATTATAGTTAATATTTGTCAAGTTGAAATTAAACTTTGTGGCTGTTTGATGTTATCTTAGCCGTATTAGTTTTTTTTAAATATAATACCTATTATATATGTGGGATTTTCTGAAAATAGTTAATAAGTTAAAATTAAACTTTGTGGCTATTAGATGTTATCTTAGTCGAATAAATTGTATGAAAATTAAAAAAAAGGAGCAAGTTGGCGTTTGATGGCTAAGATTTTGGACAAAGAGGAAAAAGTAATGCCGGAATCGGAAAAATATTAATAGGCCATTTTAATTGATCGTACAGTAAGTACTCCTAAATTTTATTTATAAAAATAGAGACCAGTCTACACATGCGCGTTAAAATTTACTTCTTTAGTTCCAATAATATTCGAGTGTAAATTACGCGAGCCCATAAAATAAAACACGCGACTTAAATCCCTTTAAAGTTGTTTCATTCCAATGTATAATAACCGCGAAGGCATCAGAAATTATTGAGTATAATTTAATGTAACATCTCTTGGATCTCCATCAAACTTTTCCCTTTAGTTTCCTTTACGAAAATGAGGGAAAATGTAAACGTGCAAGCATTTGCAACCGCGCAAACCCAAAAAGGGGCGTAGCTTCCAAAAATGATGTCAACATAACTGAAGCCAAGTGTACAGAAGAAAGCAGATCCGAAGAAACATCCTGTGGAAATAGTGGAGCCAGTGTTCCGTATTGCAGGCCCCATCATCTCACCAATCAGCACAAAAGGTACTATACCAAGTCCTGAAAAGTTAAGAAGTACATTAGAATGATGAACTTTGAATAGATTGTAATGAAAAACTATTAATGTATTTAACTCACGTATTTTATTTGATTTTTTTGCGTATCGGATTGTTTAGTTTCCATAATCGCACGACTGAGCTGACAATAGTCTAACGCTAAACCAATAAAATAAAATACAAATACGCGAGTTAAATCCGTTAATAGTTGTTTCATTCCAATGTGTAATAACCGCGAAGGTATCAGAAATTATTAACTTTAAATTGAACTAGCGTATTTTGTTTGATTTATTTGCGTAAGTATCAGATTCTTTACAGATTCCATAATCGTAGCACGACTGAGCTGACAATAGTATAACGCTAAATAATCCGATGAATAAAATAAATGTAAAAAATAAATAGATGTAGGTTGCGGGTTCGAATCCTGCTATGGGCAGTTGTCAATGTGATGAGCACTGACATATGTTCATCTTGGATGTCTTATATGTATTTATGTACGTTTTTCCATTGTCTAGTACCCATAGTACAAGCTTTGCTTAAAATGGGACTAGGTCGATTGGTGTGAATTGTCCAAAGATATTTATTTATTTATTATTTACTAGACGTCGTCCTGCCCCGCAAAGCATATTAATCAATCGATTTGACACATGTCATTGTTGCGTTTTGTTAAACTATTTTTAAAATTTGAGCTGATTTTCTACTGAAAAGGGTACAAAGTAGTCCTTCTCCTGGTTCTGAGCTACAACCCCGGCAATTTTCAGCCAAATCGGTACAGCCGTTCTGGAGTTATAAACGAAGTAACTAACACGACTTTCTTTTATATAATGAAAATAAAAAAATAATAATAATATTATAATTTATACTTATATATAGATAAGATAGGATTATAAATATACTTACCTAAGTTGTAGGACAGGAGGAAAATGATCATTGTCACCAACGGCAGTGCTCCAAGAGAGTTTGCAAATGGATGCTCTATGTAAGTCAGGTAGAAATGACTCCCTAATATTGCCTAAAATGTAAAAAGTATTACATTGTAAAAGATAATAAGTAAGTAATGTTTTATAGGAGGTAACATTTATAGCGAACTTATTAAGTTTTCTAAAGACATCACGAAATCAACACATTGTTTTTCTAAAACGTATCGATCGACATCGAAACGAACGATATCTCGCGTTAAAGTATGGATTTTCTTTTTTAGATATATCATTAATGATATATTATACTGGCCATTAAATTCCAAACTTTCGTCAAATCTGAAGTTTATCTCCAATAATAAATTTAAAGATTGGACTGAAACAACTTTATATACGGATAACTTTATACGGATTTAACTCGCGTATCTTATTTTATTGGCTGACGTTTCGAAGCCTCTACTGATTCCATAATCGTAGCAAGTTGTTTTATTCCAATGTATAACTGCGAAAGCATCAGAAATTATTATAAATTTAAAAGTTAAAACAGGATTAAACACCTGGGGCCCTAGACAAGGTGCCAACGTTAAAAGTGAACCGAAACGACCAAAATGTATGGGATTGTACATCCGCGAACGTTTGTGACGTACGTGACAGTCGTTCGCGGATATCAAATCCCTTAGACAAGGTGCCAACGTTCAACGCTAACGTTAAACGAAACGACCAAAATGTACAGGATTTGACATCCGCGAACGTTAGTGACGTACGTGACAGTCGTTCGTGGATGTCAAATCCTTATATTGGTGACAACGTTAACGTTGAACATTGGCACCTTACCTTATT
Source organism: Polylopha cassiicola (assembly GCA_038024825.1). Taxonomy (NCBI): domain Eukaryota; kingdom Metazoa; phylum Arthropoda; class Insecta; order Lepidoptera; family Tortricidae; genus Polylopha; species Polylopha cassiicola. The sequence goes on along the minus strand of CP149053.1, from coordinate 1,367,857 downwards.
ACCTATCATATCTCAATTCTTACCATACAAACGCTACACCCAGCAGATGACATTAAAAGCATAACTTTTCGTCCACACCTCTCGATTGTAAAAGGTGTTAAGCTCATCCCAAGAAGTTCAGTGAACCCAAGAATAATTGTGCAAAGATTAGGATTGACAGACGAATGTCCATTTTTGAATATCTTCGTTGCAAACATTACTATTGGCACAGCACCACTAAAGTTCATAGCTAGTACCAGAATAATTGTTGTCAATATCGCCCTCCTGTTTTGTTTCACTCTCAAAATTTCCAACCATGATTTCAAATGGTTTCTCTGAAATGATTTGTCAGCTGGGAAACAATGTTGTACTTTCAAATCATCTACCATCGCTTGTAGTTCCACGTCTATGTCACTGTCTCTTCCTAATTCATGTAGGGATCTTTTCGCTCCTTTTAAATCACCTGTTATTTAGAAAAAAACAATATTAACTAAGATCTATCAATCGAAATTCGATGGATATTTTTGCTTTAGTGGATCCCTATGGTGTAATGGTCAGCACGCCGCCGCTAGTAAAGGCATGGGCGTGAGTTCAAATCCCACTGGGGGTCTCAATTTTTTACTCTTGGGATCTAGACAAGGTGCTAACGTTCAACGTTAACGTTAAACGAAACGACCAAAATGTATGGGATTTGACAACAACGAACGACTGTCACGTATATCACAAACGTTCGAGGATGTAAAATCCCTTACATTTTGGTCGTTTTGTTTAACGTTAACTTTGAACGTTGGCACTTTGTCTACACCCCCTTGTCTTCGTACAAAATATCATTATAATATAATATATGTATTTATATAATTAATATAATTATTATTGACCTATGTCAGTGTCATAACCTACCTTTTAAAGTACAATATACTGGTGATTCAGGCAAGTAGAAACCACAGGCAATGTGTAAAGCGCTAATTAGAAGACCTATGTACCCAACCACTGAATAGGCCACAAAGGGTCCTACACAGTACGCCAGCATGCAGCCAATAACATAACTAATTCCGGTACTGGTCATAATGTAGCCTCTTATATCTGGGGATCTAAAAATAAATAGAGACTATTCACTACAGTTAAAGGACGGTCGCTGAGCACAGCGAAATACGGACGTTGCCCTTTTTCCATTTTTCTCTGTCGCACACTAACTGTTTAAGGTTACTGTGCGAGCGTGAGGCACTATTACTACGCGCGTGCAACAGAGACAAATATAAAAAGGGCAACGTCCGTTTTTCGCTGTGCTCCGCGACCGTCCTTTAATTTAGTACCAAATTAAGTTAAACTTGTTCTATGAGTACTAGTCAACGCTTTGTAATAATCTAGCCGAGGGACTAAATAGAATTTCGTTTTCTTTACAGTAGTCATCCCTATTATTCAATGAGGTTACTAAATATGGATTATAATTCCCGAAATTCTGCCCAACCCTTAATTTTGAGTTTGTATTTATTTGAATACTCACGCGATTTCTCCAATGTAAATAATTCCGACTAACTGTACAGCACCAGTGCCCAGGCCACATAATACTCTTGCAAAAGACAAAACAACAACTGAATTCCCCACTAAAGTTAATATGTAGCCAACAAACGTAAAAATAGACGCATAGTTCAAGCAAAACCTTCGTCCGTACTGTATTGAGACATATGTGGAACAAAGTAGGCCTGAAAATTAAAATTAATATAAGTATAAATACAAGTAAGCTTATATACAAACATATAGTATAATAGCGGTTCGCCCCGGCTTCGCACGGATCCCTAATTTTTTCCAAGATATTCTATAGCCTATGTTACTCAGGGTGAACGTAGCTTCCCAACAGTAAAAGAATGTTTCAAATCGGTCTAGTCGTTTTAGTTATTAAATCAAAACAAACAAACCTTACCTGTTTACCGTCTGAATATGCTAAAACACGTCAGAATAAGCTAGAACACGTCAGAACATGCTAGAACACGTCAGAACATGCTAGAACACGTCAGAAAATGCTAGAACATACTAGAACACACTATAACACGTTAGAACATGCTAGAACACGTCAGAAAATGCTAGAACATATCAGAACATACTAGAACACACTATAACACGTTAGAACATGCTACAACACGTCAAAACATGCTAGAATACGTCAGAACATGCTACAACATACTAGAATACGTCAGTTGTTCGGTGTTCTAGTGTGTTTCAGTAGGTACAATTAAGTCCTAAGATATTATAAAGTACTAGCTTCTGCCCGCGACTTCGTCTGCGTGGAACTCCTCCTTTTTTGCAGTCGGTTAAAAAGTAGCCTATGTCCTTTCTCAGGCTCCAGCCTTTCTTTGTACCAAATTTCATTTAAATCCAGTAGTTTTAGCGTGAAAGCGTAACAGACAGACAGACAGACAGAGTTACTTTCGCATTTATAATATTAGTAAGGATAAGGATAGTAAGGATAGAGATTAAGCATAGCTTATGGTACCTAGTAGACAACCGAGGAACAGCGTGAGGGAGACCCAAGACGCTTCCAATTCAGTAAGGGGGTTTGGTAGAGGGGAGTCTGAAGACTGCAGTTTGCTAAACATTGGTGCAGACCACGCTGCCGTAAACCCAGTTGTTATAAGGCCTGTGTTTACTGCAAATATAAACAATTTATTTGTGATAACAATATTTTTGTACAAAGACAAGAGTAGAAAAATTTTAGACCCCCAGTGGAATTCGAACCCACGACTATGCCTTTACTAGCGGCAGCGTGCTAAACCATTACACCATAGGAGTCCACTGACAGGTCATCGAATTTCTCTACTCCTTTCAATTATAAAATTCTAAAAATTTTCTACTCTTGTCTTTGTAAAAAAATATAATTATAATTAAAAACTAATGGTATTGAACCAAGAATATCAATCGAATTTCGATTGATAGATCGTAGTTAATATTGAATTTATTTGTGTTCCTGCAACAAAAACCCGACCCGACCCTGAGCTGCTTCTGGGTCGCGAATAGGTCAACGAGCTTACGATGAACTGTCGAATCGACATTTCGCTATTATTGAGAACATTGTGGACAATAAGGCTTGTCGAGTCGATGTTGTTTCGTTGTCGACATGACGAGATTTTTCGCTGACTACGTTACCGATTTTCAACAGATCATAGATCATAGGCTCTTTTCTAGGAAATAACAGTAATCTGACGTTGTTTAGGTTGATATATTATCACACTTTAAACTGAAGAGACCTGTCGTGAGATTACATCAATCTTTATTATAAGCGGTCAGGCATACATAGGCGAAGTTAGGGAAATACCTATACTTCGCCTAGCACCATTTTGTCCATTTTTAGCCATGTTAGCCTTTGAAATTCAAAGCTCTAATGGTTTTTAAAGATAAGCAGGATTCCTTTAATTAGTTTTTTTCATTTGAACGATCGAGAATACTTTCAAATTAACATGTTATGTTGCAAAATGTGTCAAAATCCAGGCGAAGTTAGGTTTCGACGGCACTCATACATTTTCAGTCATAAAAGAGTTTACTTACTACAGCAAGTTATTTTGAATTGTTTTATCATATACGGCTTCAAATTCAGACATTTTTTATCTGAAAATAAAAATGTTTTTATAATTAAATTGTGCGAGATTAAGTACCTAGGTACTATTATATTTATTTTGCATTTTGTTCATTTTTGATACCTTCCCGGTTATTACACATTATAATGAAACAGAATTTAACTCGCGTATTTTATTTTATTTGCTGACGTTTCGAAACTTTCCAGTTCCCGTACTCTATACTATATTTCTTACCTTCTGACACAATATTTATATACAAATAAAATTAAATTCATTTAAGTACAATTAATTCAAAAATTAATTTATAAAAATAAATAATAACATACTTACTATAATTATATTTATATATCATGTTATGTAAAAACCCTTCCTCGAAGGTAAAATAAAGGTAAAATAAAATACGTGTTAAATCCGTTATAGTTATTTTATTCGAAAGTTCACATCTCTTAAATTTTGGAAATATTTACTTAATATAATATTTAATATTTTACTTTAGGGTTAGACTTTTGTCAGCTCAGTCGTGCTACAATTATGGAAAATGTAAAGAATCCGAAACTTCAGCAAATACGCGAGTTAAATCCGTTAATAGTTGTTTCATTCCAATGCATATTTTCAATTTTTTTGTCCACTTACCATCATATATTTTTTCTTCTTCTTCTGTAGTGGGATTCAGTACTAATGTGTATTCCTTATCATCACTCATTTTATTTATTTAATTGGACCTGCCAAGGTGAAAGAAAGAAAGAAAAAAATGTTAAATGCAACGCAATGTCAAGAAAAATAATCACAATCATTTAAGGTGGAGCATTTTACTCCTCTCGGTTTTATACTTGACCTAGGCGCACAGTTGTGCATCCGCCAAGTTAAGAAAACGTATTTAATATTTACTGCGATGTATTAATCGAAATTTAATGGTAAAGATATTTGTACAAAGACAAGAGTAGAAAAATTGAGACCCCCAGTAGGATTTGAACCCACACACCTATATAGATGCCGTAGCGAGACTCCCATTTACCTAGGTACGTATTTATTTTTAAGCCACCTTGGGGGCTAGACAAGTGCCCAACGTTCAACGTTAACGTTAAACGGTAGCACCAAAATGTATGGGATTTGACATTTGTGACGTACGTGACAGTCGTTCGCGGATGTCAAATCCCATACATTTTGGTCCTAACGTTTAACGTTAACGTTGAACGTTGGGCACTTGTCTAGGGCCCCTTGTATGTTCAACTTTCGTATAATTCCTTATCAGAAAAAAGTATTACCTAATTAAACCTTAACAAAGTATTTTGAATTTAAGTTCCTGGACTGAAACAACTTTAACGGATTTAACTCGCGTATTTTATTTTTATAGGCTGACGTTGACTTTAGCATAAGACTATTGTCTGCTCAGTCGTGCTACGATTATGGAATCTGTAAAGGCTCCGAAATGTCAGCCAATAAAAATAAAATACGCGAGTTAAATCCGTTAAAGTTGTTTAATTCCAATGTATAATAGCCGCGAAGGCATCAGAAAAAAAATTTTTTTTTAGTTCCTGGTTAATGACTGTTATTTTTTTTTAAAGTATAGTCTAAAACAAAAAATGTTAGGTAATCACCAGCTAAATCGCCTTCGAATATGGATACTGTAAAGCTTTCAAAACGTCAACATCTAAATAATAAAAATATACGCAAGTTATAAGCATTGCATTTATTTCAACAAGAAGTCAACTGGAAAAACTACCAAAATTAAAAGTCTTGGCGTTTGTTCAACGTACCTATATATTTAAAATACTATATGTTATGGCATTCTGTAATGAGATATAATGTTCCAATTATCCTGATAATAAATGTATATGGACGTTGGTGTCGTAAAATTAAGTCAAGTGAATTTAATATCCATCTGCCACTGTAATGGATAATACGATACTGATATATTTCGGGCATAATACCAAGTTCAAAGTTTTTTTATTGCCCTCATTACTAACCTTAACTTGAAGGTTACTGTGCGAGCGTGAAGGCACTATTACTACGCGCGTGCGACAGAGACAAATAGTAAAAGGGCAACATCCGTTTTTCCCTGTGCTCCGTGACTGTCCTTTAGCGATGTCTTTTTTTCAAAATTATTATTAGCCTAAAATTTTAATTAAATTACGGGTGTAGGTATTTTATTCGGAATCAAATCAAGGTCATGTGACTTTTTTAAAAAAACATTTTAAAAAGGATAAGATGCAAAAACGTCAAACTACGTTTGTTCTTTCGTGCGAGAGTCCGACGCACTTAGCCGGTATAGTAACACACAAGCCCTTTCATATCCACATGTTAAATTCAAGGAAATCTAATTGCAACAAAACAACCCAGGTGTAAAGCTAATATAACCTAAAGGAAACAATAAATAAGTAAAACACAGGTGTTAGGAGGCAGGTCGTGAAACTTGTTGAATTATTAAACGCCTCGCCTTCGCTAATCTGTCCTTTGTCATCGGGATTGGTAACAGGGATTTTAAAATAAAATGGGACTTTTTATTTGTTGCGGTACAATTTAGCTTTATTGTATTACTTTGGAGTTTGAAATTGCGACGTCAGTTGTGGCGGTTTGTCCCCTATTTTGACAGCGCGATGTTCAGTGACATTTGTCAAGCAAACTCGACAAGATTCTACGCTGTTTGTCTACATATTCACTGCGCATTGAATTTCAAAATTACACTTGTCATTGAGAATTGTCGCTGCGTTATTGAAATAGGTGCCTAAGTTTTATTTTCCCAATTAATCCTACCTAAATCTAAAAAAGATATCCGAAATTTTAGCAGACGGTTTTTTATTTAAAAGCATAAGGTGAAAACATTGTTTAACAGTGTTTAACGATGTTTTTATATTGTTCAACAATGTTAAACATTAAATTTTTGATTCCTTCGCGGTTATTACATATTGGTATTGCGATTTTCATATTAGCGTTAAACTTTTGTCAGCTCAGTTGTGCTACGAATATAGGAACTGTAAAATTTTCGAAACTTGTGCAAATAACAAAAAAAATATACATTGTTCAACAATGATTTAGATTGTTTAACAATGTCTTACATTGTTTAACAATGTTTCAGATTGTTTAACAGTATTTTGCATTGTTAAACAATGTTTACCTGTTAGGAAAGTTTCAAATACCCAGGACTTATTTAGATTTTGTAAAACAATCCCTCAAAACCTTAATCTACTTTGTAGATCGAGATTCATTTAACTGGTTCTATCCAGATTAATCCAGACAACAATTCCCGTTGGAGTTTAACTGATTCAGTAACGAAGTATCGGGAAGAAATTGATGTTTCGACAAATTTTATACTGAGGTATCAATTTGTGTCCTCAGAGATGAAAGTACAGTAATCGTGTATCAGTAAGCTGTTTTATAAACTTAACTAGTTGTCCGCCCCGGCTTCGCACGGATTCGTTTTTTATAGCCTATGTCACTCGGGAATATTGTAGCTTCCCAACAGTGAAAGAATTTTTCAAATCGGACCAACCGTTTTGGAGCCTATTCAATCCAAACAAACAAACAAACTTTTACTCTTTATTATATTAGTATTAGCGATCCTCGGCTTCACGCGCGCTATAAACCTTCCTATTGAATCACTCTATCTATTGAAAAAAACATTTTTCAAAATAATATGTACATAATCGCAACGGATTTAACTCGCATATTTAATTTTATTTGCTGACATTTCGGAACTTACAGATTCCATGATCGTAGCACGACCAATAAAATAAAATACGCGAGTTAAATCCTTTATAGTTGTTTCATTCTAATGTATAATAACCGCGAAGGCATCAGAAATTATTACTATTTCACTTTGACTTACTGCCTTTTAAATAATACTGTCGCCAAAAAAATCTAGTGACCTTGATCAATTCTCAAAGTCCCTCGAGAATTTTGAACGATTTTCCACTTTATTAGGGAAAGCCCTTTTAAACGAGTTGGAAAAGTTGATAATACGACCCTGTCATAGATTTAGGATTATAATGTACTAGCTGTCCGCCCTTCGCACGGATCATCTTTTTTTATTTAAATAGCCTACGTTACTAGGGAATTATGTAACTTTCCAACAGTGAAAGAATTTTTCAAATCGGTTCAGTCGTTTACGAGCCTATCAACCTAAACAAACCATTCCTCTTTATAATATTATAGTATTAGGTTTGGCCTACAGTAAAAAAAAAGTAAGAAAGCTACTAATGAATGTAATTGAAAGTTGTCATTGAGATGGTACTGCGGCAATATTTTCGAAAAGTTTTCCTAAATTTTCCAATTTTCCCTTGGATAAGAAACGTCTCATCATAGCAAATACAACAAAAATAAATTAATGGAATCGGTCCATCCGTTTTAGCGTGATCTATTTCTAATGATATTTCACTAAAGAAAACCCTGTGCTAAATTTCAAGTTTTTATTCCTTATAGTCAATAAGTCAGATTTTCCTTAATACTAGCATGTACTTATTATTTTCAAAAATAATACTAGCGGTCCGTCCCGGCTTCCCACGGATCCCTAATTTTTATAAAAATATTCTATAGCTTATGTCACTCGGGCTTCGCACGGATCATCTTTTTTTAATAGCCTATGTTACTCGGGAATGATGTAGCTTTCCAACAGTGAAAGAATTTTTGAAATCGGTTCAGTCGTTTAGGAGCCTATTCAATCCAAACAAACCTTTCCTCTTTATTATATGTATTAGTATAGATCTCAACCTAAACAAACAAACAAACCTTTCCTCTTTATATTATCAGTATAGAAGTATAGATATAGGTTAAACCTATAAGAATTCAAAATAAATGAAACCTTCCAAAATCCGCTTTGAGCCTAAATCGTCTTACACTAATCTCAGTTGCAACAGTCAATGCAAATTCCAATAGTGCAGTCCGCTGCAGTCGCAACTACAGCCGCTGCAATTACTGCACTGTCCCGGCGTTCGCTAAACCGCTATTAACGTCCGCCATTGTTCTGGTTGAACCGATAATACCAGTACTGGAATATATTAAGAGGATTGTGAACCTGTTAATTTTCATACAAAAGGCGATAACGTTTTGATTTATTAAAAATAATAAATTTTAGCGTAAGCAATATTTCTTAAAAATCAAAACGTACAGACGTAGTTTCTCATTATATCTACAACATATCCAAAAATTATAAAAATCTAACTATATTTACTGGGTGTAAAACGTTATCGCCTTTTGTATGAAAATTAACAGGTTCACAATCCTCTTAAATAAAATTTCAGTAGAAAATTTGTTTATTTGCCACAGATTTACATGTAGGTAACTACATACATTCAATAATAATAATTGGTTTACTTAATTACAAACTATATGTACAAATAGGTCCCCACTCAATAGATTGTTCCGGAACGATCGGTATTACATCAGAAAAATAACACCATATAAATATGTGATAATTTAATAAATATGTACACACTTACTGTATGTCACTATAAAAAAGATGGATAATTTACCTTCCTGCCTTCGCGATTATTACACACTAGCGGTTCGCCCCGGCTTCGCACGGATCCCTAATTTTTTCAAGATATTCTATAGCCTATGTTACTCAGGGTGAACGTAGCTTCCCAACAGTGAAAGAATTAAAATCGGTCGAGTAGTTTTTGAGCCTATTCATTACAAACATACAAAAATAGGTACAAATCTTTTCTCTTTATAATATTAGTATTAGTATAGATTGGGATTAAACAAATGTTATGGGTTTTGCGCTAAATTTGAAAATGACAACAAATTTGACCTACAACACTACCTACATACCTATTAACTAAAGTTCTGATAGTAAAATATAATATCTATTCTGTTCCTAATACCAGGGGGGTGTCACTCCGCCGCCGCGCCATTCCGGCGCCGAGCTAGGCGCCGCCCCAATGCTTGGGGCGAATCGTCAGTGGTTGCCGCGCAGTGGCCCGTGACGCACGCACGCGCTTACGTATGAATCGGGCTCAAAATGTTGCCAAAAAAATACTGCATTGCAGCCAATTGTCGGAATAACAATAAAAACAGTAACTGTCAGTTTTTCTCGGTTCCGGCAGGTCAGACGGACAGCGAAAGTTAAGAGATATTCATTACTTACCTACTTATTTATATATACTGTCATTGTACCTATTATTAAATATGCATACAAATCTTCTATTATGATTATATACTTATTTAAAATACTTAGGTAATTCACATATTTTATGAACTAAAATTTTTAAGTTAGTTACATGATAATTTATAACCGACAAGAATGCAACACAAGTAGCATTATAGAAGCCGATACCTAGTACATCTTGTTTCTAGACTGGTACCTAGCTTATTCTTACTCTTACATAATATTCGGTCCCTCACCATAGACTAAATAAAAGTACAACCGCTAAGTAAATATTATAAACAGCATAAATCGGATAGTACAATAGGTACCTATTTAATGAAAGTACTGACACTGACAACCCTATTCAGAACGTCTGACAAGGTGCGGAATAATGTCGACCTTCGCGCGGCGCCAGAGAGCTCAATGTCGGCTGCTCGCTTGCGGTCCGTTTGCTAATAATAATTATGTAGGCACATAAAAGGCGGCATTTGTGAACATCAAAGCAGTGAACCTTCTGTACTTGTACTATTATATATTCTGTGCTAATACATACTATATTGAAACATGGAGCAGCGAAGTAGGTACTCACTAGGTATAAGGAGTCTGCAAAACTTAAACATTAGATTGTTACGGCGATGAAGCGACTCTCAAATTGTCAGAATTAGCTGTTTTTTCATTTAATTTAATTATTGGAATGGAACAACTATAACGGATTTAACTCGCGTATCTCGTTCTTTCTTTACTCTTATATTCGTAACACTACTGAACTGTTGATAATCTAACGCTAAAGTGATTTTTACAATACAAACTACCTTACTGTAAAGTTCGAAATAGTAAATCACTGCAAAGTATAAAACAAAGTCGCTGTCGCTGTCTGTCCGTCCCTATGTATGCTTAATTCTATAAAACGACGCAACGTATTTACTTACATCATAATAAAACTGACTACCCACCTATATTGTTAAGTTTATTGTTAGACTATATTGTTAGTATGTAAGTTAAATATAAATAATTATTAAGTATTTATAAACTTCTAATTGTACCTACCTCAAATTTAATAACATAAGTAGATAATTTATTAATGTTTAAGAATTAGTAATAATTTTATGATTGTACATATTTAAGAAGCTGCACCTAAATAATTTGTTGTGCCCAACAGGGTCTATAAGTATATAGTGATACTATTTGTAAAACTATTATTTATAGAATGCAAATAAAGAAGTATTGAGTATTGAGTTTCTTTAATAGAGTGATTCAAGAGGAAAGTATGTATACATACATGTATAATACCCTTGCGATGTCGAGGGTGGTTGCTTAATAAAATCATAGATAATAATTTCTGATGCTTTCGCGGTTATTACACACTAGCTTCTGCCCGCGACTTCGTCCGCGTGGAACTCCTCCATTTTTGCAGTCGGTTAAAAAGTAGCCTATGTCCTTTCTCAGGCTCCAGACTTTCTTTGTACCAAATTTCATTTAAATCGGTCCAGCAGTTTTAGCGTGAAAACGTAACAGACAGACAGACAGACAGACAGAGTTACTTTCGCATTTATAATATTAGTAGGGATTGGAATGAAACAACTATTAACGGATTTAACTCACTCTAGCATTAGACTATTGTCAGCTCAGTCGTGCTACGATTATGGAAACTGTAAATCCGAAACGTCAGCTAATAAAATAAAATAAAAATACGCTAGTTAAATCCGTTAATAGTTTCATTCCAAAATAGTAGATTATTATTTTAAAAATTATAGAGGATTGATTTTTTTAACCTTTAGAGTAAATAGACATGGACAGGGAGACATACGGACAGTAACTATAAAGGTACCGTTTTTCCTTTTAAGAGGATTGTGAACCTGTTAATTTTCATACAAAAGGCGATAACGTTTTACACCCAGTAAATATAGTTATATTTTTATAATTTTTGGATATGTCGTAGATATAATGAGAAACTACGTCTGTACGTTTTGATATTTAAGAAATATTGCTTACGCTAGATCTAAATATAGATTTTTAGATCTATATATAGATTTTTAGATGCTAATAAATTTTAGCGTAAGCAATATTGGAATGAAACAACTATTAACGGATTTAACTCGCGTATTTTTATTTTATTTTATTAGCTGACGTTTCGGATTCTTTGCAGTTTCCATAATCGTAGCACGACTGAGCTGACAATAGTCTAACGCTAAAGTGATTTATACAGTTATGCAAACTACCTTATATTTAAATTACAAATTTTGAAAAAAAAAAAAACTACCCTATTCTGAATTATGAAATACTAATGTTACATTTTACGCAAACAATTTTTACTTTTATACATTACAATTAAAACCTAATAGGGGGCGTTACTAGCGCTTCGGAAAGACCATCATTACTGAGAAGAAACGCCGCAAGAAACTCAGTAGAAAGTCATTTTTTGGGACACTTATATATATTTACAATTAAAAAATAATATTATGATATTAAAATTAAAATTATACAAAACAATATTAAGCAATATTTCTTAAAAATCAAAACGTACAGACGTAGTTTCTCATTATATCTACGACATATCCAAAAATTATAAAAATATAACTATATTTACTGGGTGTAAAACGTTATCGCCTTTTGTATGAAAATTAACAGGTTCACAATCCTCTTAAGGAACCCTAAAAGACTTCTTTATACATCTAACTTTTACACCAGTCGTCCAAAACGGCAGTGGCCGGCGCCCCGCCGTCGCCGCTCGCCGGAAGCCGTCTCGAAGCTCAATCGAGCGTGAACGTGTGTACGAATTTATACGACTGTGGAAAAAAAATGGTCCTTCAGAACAATTTGGATTTTCCGACTGTATAAGGGCGGTGACTGTTTAATAGAGTGAGGAGTTCACTAGAGTTTTTTTGACTTACTTATAATATTATTATAATCATTTCTGATGCCTTCGCGGTTATTACACATTGGAATGAAACAACTTTAACGGATTTAACATAAGATTAATTATAATCACTTCAGCATAAGACTATTGTCAGCTCAGTCGTGCTACGATTATGGAATCTGTAAAGGCTCCGAAACGTCAGCCAATAAAAATAAAATACGCGAGTTAAATCATAATTGTTTCATTTCAATCTATACCTACTTATATAAATGTGGCGATTTCTCCTTATCTCGTCCCCAAGCGAGCAACCGTTTAAGCAAATGAGTGAAAAAATGTAATGAAGCAAATAATTGACTTGTTCTGGGATTTCTCCGCTTTCAGAATTGTACTTAATCGCGCAAAATATTTTATATTTGAAAAGAATAGTTGAATTTGTTTCCTTTGACGCAGGAACGACGAGGTGATATGTAATAATTTCTGATGCCTTCGCGGTTATTACGCATTGGAATGAAACAACTATAAATGGATTTAACTAGCGTATTTTATTTTATTCGTAGTTTCCATAATCGTAGCACGATCGAGCTGACGCTAGTCTTACGCTGAAGTAACTTAATCCATCAGTAAAATCCTTTTATATTTGTTTCATGATACTTTTTTAATCTTTTCTTCAAGTCCCTAAACCATTTTTGATTTTTATTTTAAGCTATATTATTATTAACCCTGTGTAACATAGGCTTAAGAATATTTTAAAAAAATCCGTGCGAAGCCAGGGCCTCTCTATACTATGTAGAGATAAGGAAAAATTTACAAGAATACGCGGAGACAAACACTGCAGCGGAAAGAACCCATAACGCAACCATTTGACAGTATTTATCACTTCCACCGAATAACAGCTACAAATGTAAGCAGTAAATAACTCAAAAATCACTACAGACCGGACGAGAGCAACAAATAGCCCGGTAATGGCGGTGTTTGCTTCAGAACTTGGATGGAGATGTTTGGGGGTGTTTTCCGGTCATACCTACTGGGGTAATTTGTTTTGACTTTTACTTATGACAATATAAGTCAAGTCACTTTGGATAACTTAAAAGTATGAAAATGTTTGTTTTTTGGTGTCTGAAGATTTACTTACAAAATAATTTCTGATGCCTTCGCGGTTATTATACATTGGAATGTAACAACTTTAAACGGCTTTAACTTGCGTATTTTATTTTATTTGCTGGCGTTTCGGATTATTTACAGATTCCATAGCCAAATATTATACAAATATTATTAGTCTAAGTTTAAAAGTATTATGTCATACATCATCGTTATCAACGCGACGATTACAATTTCTCATTTATCATTAGCCTATAAACTTAAGAATCTGCTAAACATAATAAATAATTAATTAAATTACTATTTAATTATTATAGTTTCCTTATTTATAGTCAACGAGTTAAGGCGCAGGTTACTTAAACTGCACGAGACGAGACTATTTGACATCCGCGAACGTTTATGACGTACGTGACAGTCGTTCGCGGATGTCAAATCCCATACATTTTGGTGCCAATGTTCAACGTTAACGTTGGTACCTTGGGGGCTAGACAAGGTGCCAGCGTTCAACGTTAACGTTAAATGAAATGACTCAAATGTATGGAGTTTGACATCCGCGAACGATTGTTGAACGTTCGCGGATGTCAAAACACATACATTTGAGTCGTTACGTTTGACGTTAACGTTGAACGTTGGGCACTTGTCTAGCCCCCCTTGTCTACGCCCCAAGGGCGAAGCTAGGATTTTGTTAAGGGGCGTAGACTAACTAAGAATATATCTAAGGTAATTTTCGACACTCGCAAGGGTATCAAAACCTACAGTTACTTCTAGGGCTAGCTGCCTTCCCCTGCCCGTATCTCGTTACGCCCTTGGTATCAGGGTTACTTGAGAGTTGAGGGAGAGATAAACGTTATACTCATGAACGTGCTGTTTGGGGGTCCGGTCTGTTCAGGTCTGCAAGAGGGACTTTAGAGATAACCAAATGCCTTTTCTTTGAGACGAAATTCGACTGTAGAGATCATAGTGTCTTATGTTACATTCTTTGTTTTATTTGTGTTGTATACCTACCTAGTTGTAGTAGGTATATAAGAGTTTTTTCTTTTTATTTAGTAGGTACCTATGTTAGTTAAAATAATTACTTTAGGGTTAGATTATCGTCATCTCAATCATGGTACGAATATGGGAAGTGAAGTTTTCCAAACAACAAAACATAAATACGCGAGTAAAATCCGCTATAGTTGTTTCATTCCAATTAAAGTTTTCAAAACGACAACAAACAAAAATATGCGAGTTAAGTCCGATATAAGTACCTAGTTGTTTCATTTCAATTACCTAAAGTTATCAAAATGACAACAAACAAAAATACGCGAGTTAAGTCCGTTACAGTTGCCTTATTCTAATAGGTATATAGGTACCTACCTCCTAAACTGTTACTTTAGCCAAAGATTTCAAATTCCATTACAATTAAAAGCATCTTAACCGTTGTTTATGTAATCAAATTAAGATTTTTCGTAACAATAAAGTGTTGAATAAATTACCCAGTAGCACGCAGCGGGTAACGAGTGGGATAGTTTAAATTTAATTAAAACTACGTATCTTGTGTTAGCAGCAGCATTCAGAAAATACAGGGCTGAGAACACTTCATAACGAACTGGTTTGCATCTGGAATGACAGTGGAAAATGGTATCTATACTAATATTAGTGGTCCCGGCAGACTTCGTCCCGCCCGGCAAAGAAGCAATGTAGCGACATTAATCAATCTATTTGACAGCTGTCATTGTTGCGTTTTGTTATACTATTTTTAACAAATGAGCTAAATATTTTTTTTTACTGGATCGGGATGAAAAGTATCCTATGTCCTTTTCCTGACTCTAAGCTACCTCCCCGCCAATTTTCAGCCAAATCAGTTCAGCCGTTCTCGAGTTATAAACGGGGTAACTAACACAACTTTCTTTTATATATATATAAGAATAAGAGATAAGATAAGAATAAGATATAAGATAAGAAGATAAGATATAAGATATATTATAAATTATAATATAAAGCTGAAGAGTTTGTTTCTTTGTTTGAACGCGCTAATCTCAGGAACTACTGGTTCGAATTCAAAAATTCTTTTTTGTTAGATAGACCATTTATCGAGGAAGGCTTTAGGCTATATAACATCACGCTGCGACCAATAGGAGCGAAGAAACAGTGGAAAATGTGTGAAAAACGGGGAAAATATGAAGCCTTATGAAGAAGTGACAGTTAGAAGACTTTGACAGATCTTTGACGAAACAATTGTACGGGCAGGACGACGTCTGCCGGGGCCGCTAGTAAGTTATACGGTCTATATATACTAGTCCAAAAAAAGTATAAGTGTCATAAGAATATGACTTGGCCGTTTTGAAATTTCGCACTGTCTCAAAACAATTTTTGATTTTTGTTTCTAGCGTTACGGGTTCCACTCTGTTACCAGAGACCACAATGTTACTCTTAAGAAATTGGCAAGGGTCAATACAAGATCTGTTTTTTTTTCATGGATGTTTGCGTTATTTTTTAATGGTAAAACTAATAAAGAAGTTAGGTAGGTAAAAATAATGAAGAAGGTTTACACATTTACCTCCAAACAACAAACGTGTTTTTTTGCCGTTTTTATTGAAGATCGCCACTTCAACCTTTTCTATTAATTCGCATTAATCAAACACAACCCTGAATTGAGTTAGTCAGACAAGAAAATTCACAGCGAAAATTTGTTAGCACTCGCTAACCAGCGTAATGAAACTCTGCTTTAGTGCGGTTCTCAGAAAAATAACGACAATCCATCTGTTTTTAAATCTGCACAAAAAAGGTGGTAAACGATTACCACCCACCCAGGCGCGTGCAGTGAAGGTCGCGCATGTACTACGTCAGGGTAGGCACTCCATATAATTATACCATTGTGCCTATATGGAATGCACGCCCTTGCACCCACCCGTCTATAGATACCTAGGTAGGTACTACTTGAGTTTATACCGTCGCTTCAAAAACTTTATAGTTCTTATATTCTTAACCGACTGAGCACCGTCAGCTAATCGTCGGTTTAGTTACCAACGAATATGGAAACTGTAAAGTTTTCGAAATGTCAAGATTATATAAGCGAGTTAAATACTTACCTAAAGTAACTAGGTATCTACGCACCTTCATGTTATAAATTTAGGTATAAATTGTTTATATGATCAATATTTCTTATATCAAACCTAACTTTTCTTGTAACTGTCACTTTTTTCTTACTTCTTATTAAATTTACATTATCTCCTACCTAAATACTCGGTAATTATCGTCTAAAATTTCATACTGATTTTCATAAGTTTCATTCATGGCTAGCCTTAGCTGACAAACAATACCCCCCATTTAGAACAGTCGAGGTCGCATTGTGTTTGTCTATGAATAGACGCTTTCATTAACCGAAATATGGCAACACCGAACGTATAATTTTGTATGGCGTCTGTTTTTTATGACATTTCCCCTTTAGACATTTTGCTTGGTTTTCTTTTATTATCAACTGTAAAATATTTTTAATCATTCCATTGGAGAGATTTCGTGCATGTTTTTTAAATATGCTTTGTTTTTGTTTTTCGTGACTTAATTTACTGAAAGCAACCACATTTACCTTCTTATATTATTTACTTATGTAATGATAATTATATACCTACCTACTTACTTATCTTTGAACTGTCTACGAGTCAGTAGCGATGATTAATAAAATAAATCCACATCTTATATGGCAACACTTAAGAATTATCGATTGGCAACATTAATCAAGTCTTTAAGTGTTGCCATAAACTTCTAAATAGGGTTACAAGGGCCAATAAAACAAATTAAAACAGATCAACAATATAGTATAATTCGATTTACAATAAAT
The DNA here is from genome assembly GCA_038024825.1 of Polylopha cassiicola. Lineage (NCBI taxonomy): Eukaryota > Metazoa > Arthropoda > Insecta > Lepidoptera > Tortricidae > Polylopha > Polylopha cassiicola. The sequence continues at coordinate 1,350,449 of CP149053.1, read as the reverse complement.
AATCAAAAAATATACCCATTTACATAGATTCATTAACGTAACGTTTAAATATATTCAACCTACGTATACTTTAATTCGGCTAAACGATTTACGTATTTATCAGGTCATTTTTATTTCAGTTACCGGTAAGGTAAATAATATAGTTACCTATCAGGTAAAACATACGGTAAGAGCTTTTGACATCTGTCTTTTTAATTGAAAATTTAAGAATATTTGGCTTCAAACATACCGCACCCCTAGATCTAAAGGGAGCTAACTCAAAAAAAGTAACTTTTTCTGGAGAGGCGATATTGTTGTAAGGAATCGGATCCTTTTTTTTAGCGTGTGTTTAATTTAAATCATCAGATTTTTAAGTTAGCTCCCTTTAGATCTAGGTGTGCGATACATTTTGATTAGGTCATAAAGCTGGTATTTTTTTAGTTATATGGTTAAAGTTTAAAATTTCGACGTCATCGGCCTTTTAAAATTCTATAAGTAATTATATAATATTTGGCATCAAATTACAAGGCAAGAATAAAAACTTTATGAGCTTGAGTTATTTTTTACAATTTCTAAAATGATTGTGCTAAAGTGTGTTAATTTGAAAGTACTATTTTAACCCGTTTGTAATTATTACATGTTAAAATGTAACTGATTTAACTAAATTATAAAGTATATATAGATATACCTTATAACTTAGTTATAGAAAATATTACATAAGTACATAATATAATATGTACTTACCTATGTAATATTTTCTCTGCAAGTGAAAGATTTTGAACTGTCAAAATAAAGCATAAAATCAATATAGGTGCGTAAGTTAATTTTGTTACAGTAAATTACTAGGTAAGTATATATTTATTTATATAGGCACTGACAGTAAATAAACGGGACATGTAAATATGCCAAAAAAAAACATTACAACTGGGGCCCTAGACAAGTGGCCAACGTTCAACGTTAACGTTAAACGTTATGTCCAAAATGTATGGGATTTGACATCCGCGAACGACTGTCACGTACGTCACAAATGTCAAATCCCATACATTTTGGTGCTAACGTTTAACGTTGAACGTTGGGCACTTGTCTACAATTTTTTTATTTTTATTTTTCCCTAAGCTTACAATTTTGACAGCTGTGCGAGTTAATCTGTGTATGAGAATTTAAAAAATATATCCTGAAAATAATTTGACTTGTTCATATAAACATACTAGTATTGGTAACTCATTGGCAGTACAAATATTAGAATGAAACAACTATAACGGATTTAACTCGCATATGACGTTTCGAAAACATTACAGTTGCCATATTTGTAGCAGACTGCGTATTCTCGAGTTAAATACGTTATAATTGTTTTATTCCAAAATGCAAATAAAATTAAAGAACTTTATAAGAAACCGAATTCCCTGACAAACATACAAATCGCTGTAGTACTAAGAGTTATTCACAACCTCCAAGTATCTTACAAGTAAAATATTTGCAACGTTTGTAACAAATCGAAACACCGTATAATGCTTATTAATTAGTTATTTGACATGTAATTAATAATTGGAATGAAACAACTATAAACGGATTTGACTCGCGTATTTTTTTTATTGGCTGACGTTTTGTTTCGTTGGTTAAATCCGTTAATAGTTGTATTATTCCAATGTGTAATAACCGCGAAGGTGTTAAAAAATATTAGGTAAGTATGTAATTAATAATTTTACCGTACTATTAAATATAGCTTACTAGCTTCTGCCCACGACTTCGTCCGCTTGGAAATCCTCCTTTTTTGCAGTCGGTTAAAAAGTAGCCTATGTCCTTTCTCAGGCTCCAGACTTTCTTTGTACCAAATTTCATTTAAATCGGTCCAGTAGTTTTAGCGTGAAATCGTAACAGACAGACAGACAGACAGACAGAGTTACTTTCGCATTTATAATATTAATAGGGATAATAATATCTGATGCCTTCGCGGTTATTACACATTGGAATGAAACAACTTAAACGGATTTAACTCTTGTATTTTATTTTTATTGGCTGACGTTTCGGTGCCTTTACAGATTCCATAATTGTAGCACGACTGAGCTGACAATAGTCTTATGCTAAAGTCTGGACTTTAGCCAATAAAAATAAAATACGCGAGTTAAATCCGTTAAAGTTGTTTAATTCCAATAAATATAGCTTATAATTGCCTAACTTATGTGTGATTCGAATATCGAATCGACGCCATATTGCTAGTGACGTCATATCACTATAAACAAGTTACTCATTGACACTATACCGTGTTGACATCTATACCTACATTGATAGATGTCATTTTAAAGTCCAACCTTGTTTATAGCGGTGTGACGTCACTCAACCACTAGACCGCGTTTTAGCCCGAAATATTTAAATGAAATTAGAAAATGTAAGTTTTTAAACATTCATCAAGTACCCAATTAACTAGTAGTAAGCGTAGACTGTATCTGCCAGAAAAGTTACAATCATCTTACTTGCCACTTACTTGGAGATTACGAATTAGGCAACCTATGCCAAAGACTAACACGACCTAACAAAGTAGCGTCGCGGCATTAAAGCATAGGTCTCTTATAACATTACTTTTCCACCGTCTCTTTTTGTACTGTTTCAGTTGTCTTGGCTTGTTTTTCTTTGCCGCCCAAGTAGTGGTAGTTGACGAACCGCCCGCCCTGAGTTAGTTGGGCGCATTCGTTTGTAAAGTGACAAGCAAACAGCAACATGTTCCGTGGCTGTACTCGCCATGCAAACCTCATGAACATGAGAGAGTACAGGGAAAGAGCTGGAACAAAAAAAAGTCATCAATTTTTTTTTAAGACCACAGTTAGTTAGAAATTTGAAAATTATTAGACATTATAATTTCTGATGCCTTCGCAGATTCCATAATCGTAGCACGACTGAGCTGACAATAATAGTTAAGTCAGTCGTGCTACGATTATGGAATCTGTAAAGGCTCCGAAACGTCAGCCAATAAAATAAAATACGCGAGTTAAATCCGTTAAAGCTATTAGACATTATTTTTACTTTCCTCAAACAAACACAAGTATCAAAGACTACCGGTCCGCCCCGGCTTCGCGCGGATCCCTATTTTTTTTTCAAAATATAATTTAGACGTCACTCACGAATAGTGTAGCTTCCAACAGTGAAATAATTTTTCAAATTGGTCGCTTTGGCGCCTATGAGCGAAACAAACAAACCTTTCCTCTTTATTATATTAGTAGGTATACTTAGATAAGTGCTTCTACAGTTCAGGAACGGCGGTTCGTGACATCACGTTATGGTACAATTTATACCATATAGTGACGTCACGACCCCCCACTTCCAAACTTTTTAATCGTTTATCGATTTAACTCGCGTATTTTTATTTTATTTTATTAGCTGACGTTTCGGATTCTTTACAGTTTCCATAATCGTAGCACGACTGAGCTGACAATAGTCTAACGCTAAAGTGATTTATACAGTTATGCAAACTACCTTATATTTAAATTACAAATTTTGAACAACTACCCTTTTCTGAATTATGAAATACTAATGTTACATTTTACGCAAAAAAATTTTACTATTATACATTACAATTATTAAAACCTAATAGGGGGCGTTACTAGCGCTTCGGAAAGACCATCATTACTGAGAAGAAACGCCGCAAGAAACTCAGTAGAAAGTCGCTTTTTTAGGACACTTCTATATTTACAATGAAAAAATATGGTGATAATTAAAAAATAAAATTATACAAAACCAAAAGCAAAAATTAAATTAAAAAATGAAAACTAAGTCTATGCAGTCTTCTGTCCGCTTAACAGTTGTTTCATTCCAATGTGTAATAACCGCGAAGGCATCAGAAATTATTCTGTCAATTATTGTTCGATTGAGAAAAGAAAAACTACGTGTTCAATATTTTTTTTGTTATTTACTTGATGGACGAAGAAAACTTCCAATGTGTTCACCTGATATTAAGGTACACTCATCACGTTGATGTCATTTTGAGGATGTTTTTAATTTAATTACATACTCAAATAAATACTCGTAAATTTTCCCGTATATATATATTACTAGCTTCTGCCCGCGACTTCGTCCGCGTGGAACTCCTCCATTTTTGCAGTCGGTAAAAAAGTAGCCTATGTCCTTTCTCAGGCTCCAGACTTACTTTGTGCCAAATTTCATTTAAATCGGTCCAGTAGTTTTGGCGTGAAAGCGTAACAGACAGACAGACAGACAGACAGACAGACAGACAGAGTTACTTTCGCATTTATAATATTAGTAGGGATTATGAAGAAATGAGTTGAGTAAGCAATGATTATGATTTAACGACATACTGCGCTTGTATATGTTTTCAAAATTTTAAAGTTTAAAACTTATTGAAGCTTATTCCTTCAATAGTCAGTACTTCTACATCTATATTTAAGAACAGAGTTCAATATTAATTTTCTTTTTGTTATACTATCGTCGTTTACAATAAGATAAGTTACTAGCCTTGTTCTAATCAAAATAAATAAACGTCTTGTCAAAATGTCAATAACTTTATTGTCTGTAAGCCATTTATCTGCTGAGATAAAAATATCGACATCACAAGTAACGCTACCAAACACCACGTAGTAATTTTATTTTATTTTTAACAAGCTGTTCCGGCAAAGAAATGTATCATTATCTATACTAGTATAATAAAGAGGAAAGGTTTGTTTGTTTGTTTGGATTGGATAGGCTCCGAAAAAATCTTTCACTGTTGGGAAGCTACGTTCACCCTGAGTAACATAGGCTTATAGTATGTTTTAAAAAAAAATAGGGATCCGTGCGAAGCCGGGGCGAACCGCTAGTCTTAATTAATTTTGTTAATTATCTAATATACCTACTAGCTGACTCTAAGAAGTTTGTACAGCGTTTTATTAAAAAATAACTAGGTATAAAGTAATAATTTCTGATGCCTTCGCGGTTATTACACATTGGAATGAAACAACTATTAACGGATTTAACTCGCGTATTTTGACTTTAGCGTTAGACTATTGTCAGCTCAGTCGTGCTACGATTATGGAAACTGTAAAGAATCCGAAACGTCAGCAAATAAAATAAAATAAAAATACGCGAGTTAATTCCGTTACTTAATAGTTGTTTCATTCCAATAAATATGTCTTTAGAATTATAGTGTTCAATAACTTTGTAATCCAATAGAATTTCATATGAAGTGGCACTTATAAAACGATCTATGAAGTGTATCAATAAATCAATTAAGTAGTTAAATCAAAGCGTGATAAGAAACATAAGTGTTTCTAGTATTTTTACAACGTAATCGAAACGGATTATTTTTTATTACTGTACCTATGTTTGAAAATTAATACTGAACCAAAATAAATGATTATTTTTTATTACTGACTGTTTGAAAATAAGCACCTATCTAATCAAAATAAATTATACGTATCTATTGTAACTAGGTATAATGTAACTAGCTTTTGTCCGCGACTGCGTACGCGTAGAATTAGTAATTGCGGCAAGTAAAATGTCCTTTTTCAGATTTTAGACTATCTGTGTATCAAATTTCAGTAGTTTTAGTGTGAAAGCAAGACAGACAGAGTTACTTTCGCATTTATAATATTAGTTATGATATGTGTGCTATTTATAATGAATAATGTGTATTTACAAAATACAGACAAGTAAGCAAATAAAATGATATCACATTTAGGAATTTCAAGTTTGACTCATATTCATTTGGCTTTGTTATTTTTTCCTTATTATAATAACATGTATAATAATATAATACTTAAGTAATTTATTATTTTACCTTATTTTACTTTAATAACTAACTGTCCCACTAAGAAAGGATTTTTAAAAAAATCCCTTAAGGGGGTAAAACAAAGTCGCGGACGGAAGCTAGTGTTAAATATAATTAACCCCTTGACTGTATATAAACATAATATAAAATCTTTGAATACTGTTAACAAGATTCTGGCCTATTTTTTATCACCATTTGTTTAATTATTAATATAAATTTATGTTATAATACAAGCAAAGGTCAACTGTAGGATATAATAGTTCATGGTTCAATCGAAGATAATTATCAAACACTGATGTCCACATACAGCTGATTTTTGTTAATTTTATAATGATAAAGATATAAATTATGTTAAATTTATGACCATATAGTATAGTATCTTGTTAATAGTTGTATATGGGGAAGATTTTTATAAACAACCTCATTTTTGGACTGAAATTTAATTAAAAAGTACCCCTAGCAAGATTTTTACCTAGCTGCTTTAAAATAAAAACTAGGTAATTTTTTTTATTCTAAAACACCATGGAACTAGTATAAAATGAAAATGTTACAAACAAGTTAGTTTACCATGTAAAATTAGAAAATTACTATAGCCAGCTCAATTTGCTACTAACTTAGTACAGACCTATGACAAGGGTAGTTCTCAAAATGTCACCATAAAATTAATATATTATGACAAATCTGTTAGTTTTTTTTATTCCAATGTGTGGAAGAGCAATCCAACCACATACTAAAACCTGAATCCATCTAGGGATGGATTCGGGTTTCATCTAGAGTGTTATAGCTGCAAAAGCATCAGATATTTTTAAGTAAAAACACATACCAAATGTCATTTTCCCGCTGATAAAACTGGGGTCCTTTCTTGTGTCTGCTATGGCTGCTAGTGGAATACCCCAGTTGGCCACTGGACCCCAGAAATGTGTGCTGAAATCATTTTAATATTTAATTTATAAAAGACACTTAAGCATTTTATAAATTTCTGTTTTAACTAAAAGACTACTTTTTGTTTAACTTGGGACCTAATTCTACCTAAGTAGTCAATTTAACTGAAAAAATCCATGTAAGTAGGTATAAATTTGCCTATTTATTTCATTGTGCTAACATTATTTTAATTTTATGGTACTTATAGGAAAGATTTTAATTGATATCCTATAATCATTCTGAGCTTCTAATGAAAAAAGGCACAAGTGCAATAAGTAGTGCAACTGAAGGGCATATACCTTTGTAGATTGTTATCTGCATCTGTTAATTACTATATATTATTATACTTATAATAATATATTTACATACCTCATAAGATATTCTCTAAATTCTTTGCTTTTCAGCGAGTTCAGCATTTTTGTTACTAGACTCATTTTGCTGAAAAAAAATGCACTATTAATTATAATTCATTAAAAGTGATATACTTAAACAGTAAGTACCTACCTATATGTAGGTATGTATAAATTGTTACACAAGGAAAAAAAGTACCCATTTAAACTTATGGCAAGGGATATATAACTCTGAGTATGACTAAGTGATACAGTTTTCAATATGCCCTTATTTATTTTCAGTTTTTATTGTAATATAAAAATGGATTTTACATGAAAAAAGACATTAGGTATATGCCTCATCATGAGGAAAAAATACTTTCCTATATATAAATGTAATGATAAAAATATTTTCGTCTAGTTTTTATATCCTTGATCCATTGAAAGACCCTCGAAATGGAATAAATCTTCACTATATCCATTAGGATGTATACAATCTGACCAAATAACACACATTCAAGGTTCTAAATAATCATTAAATAACATGAAATTGGTTAGTTACAAGTATTCAGTTGCTAAGATAATCACATAAACTACGGACAATTTACATAGTAAGTAGATTAAAATTAACGATCAAATCTTGCATAACAGGTTATATACATCGACATATATGCCTCGATATATGTTATGATAATTTTCATTGAAATTACGTATTCTATTCCTAAACATATAAAGGTTATGACAATGTGAATACATTAATGGTATGAATGGGAAATAAAATTTATTTAATACATATGTGTACTTACGCGTTTTAATTAATTTTTATTAAGTAATTTTTAAAAATAAGAACCAATAAATTTGCCCTTCTAACTTTGGACGATTCGCCAATGTCACTGTCACTACAATATGTCACTGATAATGATAACGGAACATATTTTCCAATTCACGCTAGTTTTTTTTCTATTGAAATTTTATAAATTACTTAAAAAATGTTATTCAATATTGGATTTGGAATAAAATAAAGAATAATTACTAATTTTTTATCTTTAGATATATACAAATATTTTTTTGCTTTAGTTTTTAAAAAACTAAGAATGATGAAATTGGTCAGAACATTCCGTTATTGACAGTTAATACACTTAATAAGTTAATACTTTGTATGTATTATTGAATTTATTTAGTTTTATAAAAAGTAAGATATTTACTTATATTTATAAACTAAATGGTTTAAAATACTAAGTAAGTATTATATCCAATCAAAAGAATAAAAAGTGAATTTTCTATGCCTAGGCATAGAAAACTAGGCATTTCTAAAGAGGCTCCACTATAATTTTATAAATTTGACTTAAATTCCCGCCATTTGACAAATCTGTCAACGAGACAAAAATATAGTAAATACCTAGTAATTTCCTAAAACCCAGCCTCAAATTCTGAATAAGACCAAAAATGTACCAAAAATAAAACTAAAATGTTGTACCATGGGCTTCATCCGTACTTTTATAATAATTTATATTTTGGTTTTCGTATCATGTTATATGGTGCTAGTTGGAGCCCTGTTGTACTTCCGAGGTCTACTTTTATATGATAACAGATATTTAGATATGGCTGATAGATATTAACGGGAAGGTAAACAAATATATTATTTACTAGCTTTTGCCCGCGACTTCGTTCGCGTGGACTTCAGGTTCGTCCCGTCTAGGTTTTTTTACGACCTCACATTAGAAACCTCAAAAATTGTAGCCTATGTGTTATTCTGATGTATAAGCTATATTGTGGTAAAGTTTCATTCAAATCCATTCAGTAGTTTTTACGTGAAAGAGTAACAAACATCCATACATCCATACTTACAAACTTTCGCCTCTATAATAGTAGTAGGATTTACTTGTAAGTATCCATAGTTTTATTGGGTAAAAGGCTTATAACACGAGGCCATTTTAAAGTGCTATGATAATTTGTTTTATTAGAGGCCCTAAAACTTATTACAGGATCCTTTAGGCTTAAAGCCCCTTTCAATCATGTTATGTACCTATACATTTTATTAGGTCTATTATATTATAATCAATCTTATTTTAGATTGTCTCTATTGAGCTAAAGTATTTGTTGAAAATTTTTTGTTTTAAATAGGAAGTCTATTACAGAAAATAAGTCTGTGGTCCACCTCATAATTATTATTAGGGCTATAATATTATTAATATTATATAAAATCATTTTATTGCCATTTTATTTTTACTTACCTATAACTTCTTTTTCATTTACATTTTTCAGTGTTAACAAAAAATGAAGAATAAATAAAACACAAAATCAAGAAGTCAAAATATTTATTACAAAAATTGTAAAGGCACTAATTGGACGGCTTGACATCAGCTATTTAAATATCACAACCCATTACAAGTGATTCTAGTTGTGATTATTTTTATTAAAAAACTACATTTTTGTTAGTTACAAAATGGAATGGAAATAAATGGTTCAATTAGGCAATGTTATACTTATTTTTATAAAAGCATTATTCACAGCTTCTAGTTTTGTTTGTTGGTCATATAAATGCACAAGTTTCAGAAGCTAAATTAAACATTAATTAAAAACATAGTCATACAATATCATAGTTTACGGTTTCCTTTAATGAAAACTAATTATAAACTTTGGAATGAAACAACTATTAACAGATTTAACTCACATATTTTTATTTTATTTTATTTAAAGTAACGCTAAAGTCTTTATCCGAAACGTCAGCTAATAAAATAAAATAAAAATACACGAGTTAAATCCGTTAATAGTTGTTTCATTCCAATGTGTAATAACCGCGAAGTCATCACAAATTATTAATTATAAACTTATTTAAAAGGTGCATATAAAACTTTCTAAACTACTATACAAGTCAAATTGTATTTAAAAAAATATTGCTGAAGCAATATTTTTGCTGAAGCAATATATTTTTAAACTAAATAACTCACTATATTAAATCTTATATTAATTTCACAATTTTCAAATAAGTTTAGTATTTATCTCTTTATCTAAAAGATATTTTTTTTCAGCGCCAAATAACCAACTAATTTAGTTTAATTAAATTAGAGACACTGGATTATAATATTTCTGGCTATATGGAACTTGTTTTTACCTGTTAGATAAGAGGCAAATAACTTACTTGGTACAGTCAGTCATAAATATGTAAATACATACTTTAAGTTTCAAAAATACGTACTTACGTTAACTTTACTTTCACTGTAATATTTGTGTTCATATTTTTTAAACTTTATGGTAGGTACATATTTATGACCCTGACTGTACTTGTAAAATAGGCCTTAAATAAAGTAAAAAATATATAATTGTAAATTGATGATGTGAGATTCGTGATCATAATTTCAGTCTAATCAAGGGACGGCAAAATTAACTAAGTACCTAAAAAATAATTACAACAGAAGAATTAAGAAGTATGAAAGAAAGGACATTCCTTGAAGAGACTAAATAAAGAGTATATTCAATAAAAAAATAAAATAATTCGAATTAAAGAGGACAATTATGTTTAAAAAATATAAAAAAGAAATAAGAAAGATTACGTACATACATACAGTACATTATTAAAAAAATAAAAAATAACATTATATCACTGTAGTGACTATTTTCAAAATATAATATGTCATACAAAATTGAGACTTAGCATAATATTTTATATTCGATATTTCAAAATTACTTTCAAAACGAAAAGTCGAGATATGCTTTTGATATTATTCATAAATCATAATGTGTGAAAATCGTAAAAAATATCAGTATATTTTCAAAATAATAAGCTCATCAGGTAACGAAAATTCAAATTTTTCATAACACGACCATTTCCAGTACATTTTTAATATCTTCTTAGGCAAGAATCGATCGATAATAGCGAACGAACGAAACGAATGCAAAACATATATAATTGACATAATATATATAAGTGATTTTACTACTGGGGGGGTCGCCTCATAGGTGACACGACCCCCTCAGAAGTAAATCCGTTTAAAGTTGTTTCATTCCAATGTATAACCGCGAAGGCATCAGAAATTATTATTTCAAATAAACTTTTTTTTTATCTAAGCTTAAAAAAATATCTTTCATACTGAGGGAGGTCGTCGTGATTTAATTCCTACATTCGTTACGTTCGTTCGCCATTATCGATTGTCACTTGACCACTTACGAAAATAACGCTTCAAAATCGGAAAGCGCCAACTTCGTGGCCGCTGCGCTCAATGAAATTGCCGCTTTCTGGCTTCGTCGAACAGAAAAATAGTATACTGACCTCGGCCAGTAAAATAAAAAAGCCTCAGAACACATTTTTGTCAATTACATCAATTACATGTTATCTGAGACATTTTTTATTTTACTGGTCTCGGTGCGTAATGTACTATTTTTTTTTTTACCTAAGCTTAAATATCAAGAACAGAACTGCCAACATAACAACAAAGCTGCTTTGTATGGCAGACGCACCGGCCAGCCTGCATTTAAACATGTCGATTCTAGTCTGTTTATCGAGTATTATGTTCTGGAACTCTGCTTCCACTATCTGTCCGTCGTAATACGTTATTTCGTCCTCGAATGGATATTCGTACCCTTGCAGGCACTCGCATTTGTAACCGCCGGAGTCGAACCCGCGACCTAGGATCGGTACGCACTGAAAAATAATGCACAATTCAGAGAAATTTAAAAAAAAACAAGTCAAGTGGGACTCGCGCACGAAAGGTTCCGTACCATTATTAATTTATCTAGAAAAATGGCAAAAAATCATATTTGTAATTTGCCTAGACAACTGACAAAAACCGTACGGAAGCCCCTTCAAATAATTATTTATTATTTATGATATGGTACGACTAAACTTTACTTGTCAAACCTTGTAAGTAGATAATTTAATTAGCAACAAAAGATGTACCTACTCGATTTTTTTTTTAAAAACCTATATTTTAGTTTTATAGATAGATAAACCATTTTTCAAGGTGACGGCCGTCGGACTGCAACCCCACATACTTGGATTTAACCCACTCGGGTATATTTGTAGACTTTTGGATTTCCATCCCCCCTTAACTTGGTTTTAGAATTACGTCACACCATTAAATGACGTTAACCACGCATTGTTATTCAAACTAAAGGTATACACAAGATTTCAACTCAATCGGTTAAAGTTATCTGTTTAAAAATTTAGTTCCAAGGTTTCACTAGCACATACATTGCAAGGTAAAAAAAGGCTTTTAAAAACTTACATAGGAAGATTTCCTGTCACATTTGTCGGTTCCCTTGAAGGCGTTGGGTACGTAGTACTTGTCCGGGCACTGGTTTATATCCAGGGACATGAGAGGCATCGTCACGGCAACTACACCCCTGGAGAAGAAAAAAAAATAGGTTACTTATTGCATTTGTTCGAAGGACCAGCGTAGTTCAATGTACCTACTCCTTACTAGCTAAATTAAGTATAACTTTGGAATAACGCAATTATAATGTATTAAACGTCAGCAAATAAAATAAAATACCTACGCGAAAATACTGTAGTTTGTATGTAAAAATCATGTTTGTATTAAACTATTTTCAGCTCGGCGACGTAACTGAGAGAACTGTGAAACTTTCGAAACTTCACAGTAATCTGAATCTGTCAGTCTGAATGCCACAGGGGGTCTAAATTTTTTCTACTTTTGTCTTTGTACAAAAATATCATTATCATCTTAATACAGATCTTATATATAAAAATAAATTAAAAATTTAACAAACCCCCGACATAAAAACCTAAAAGCCCTTTAAAAAGTATAACAATAATAAAAACTTAATATTAGTTACCTAAATATTAATATTTCTACAAAGAAAACGTCATGTCGGGCGGCCCGCTTGTCATTTAGTTGTTACTACTTAATACCTACAATCTACCTAAACCTACGGTCCCCCCGACGTGACGTTTTCTTTGTAGAAATATTAATATTTAGGTAACTAATATTAAGTTTTTATTATTGTTATACTTTTTAAAGGGCTTTTAGGTTTTTATGTCGGGGGTTTGTTAAATTTTTAATTTATTTTTTTATTTCATACTTTTTGTAAGTAGGTATCTACTACATAAATTATTATTTTAAGTAATTTTCATTTCAAATGGAATTTTGTAATGTACTTACATGATATCCTCTTACATTTAATACCCCGCTCGGGTACATTTGTCGACATTGAGTTTACCATTTACACTTTTACTTCCCATAATTTTTGAACTACTCAACCGATTTTCATTACAATTTCAATTTTGTAATCTACACGTGATCCTCTTTCATTTGATACCCCACTTGGGTATATTTGTAGACATTTGGTTTTCCATCCCCACTTTGACACCCTATATTTTTTGAACGACTCAACCGATTTTCATTATAATTTCCATTTTGTAATGTACACGTGATCCTCTTTCATTTGATACCCCACTCGAGTATGTTTGTAGACTTTTATTTTTCCATCCCCTCTTTCACCCCCCCTAATTATTAAACTACTGAGCAGATTTTCATCAAACATAGCTAAGAACACTCCCGACATATACACCTTTCAAACAAAAAAAACAGAATCAAAATCGGTTCATGCGTTAGGGAGCTATGATGCCACAGACAGACACACACACACACACACACACAGACAGACAGACAGACAGACAGACAGACAGACAGACAGACACGTCAAACTTATAACACCCCGTCGTTTTTTCGTCGGGGGTTAATGAATCACAAAATGTGTTGGTAAGCGCATAACTCGACAACGCCTGGACCAATTTGGCCATTTTTTTTTTTAAATGTTCGTTAAAGTCCAAGGATGGTTCTTACGGCGAGAAAAAATCGAATAATTGCCGGGAAAACCCTAAAAACAGCCCTTTTCTTTTCCCGTACAAACGTTGTCTAACTAAAGTTACCTAATTTGAATTTCGAACGGGCAGGATGACGTCTGCCGGGACCGCTAGTAATATATAAATTCAACGACAATAACAACTCACTTAAACTCCAATTTGACTTTAACACTGTCCCAGCCGAAGAAAGGCGCCGCGTAAGTAATAACCCATTGCTTCAGATAACCTTCACAGTCGAAGTAAGGCCTGGTCCAATGTCCATGTTTCAAATTGGCAGCCATATAGTAAGTGGGGAACCTCTCGTACTTCTTCAAGTACTTCCCCATTTCGTCGTCGCGAATCTTCATTTTGAGGAAGAACTTCTCCAGATTGTCGAAGTTCGTCGACCATCGCTGCTTCAAGAATTGGAACCACGGCTTGCTTGTGTACACCTCGTCTGGAATAAGATAATTTATTATAAAAAAATCTCAAATTCATTTTCAAAAAGTTTAATAAGGTAAGTCAAACTTATAATAAACTAGCGGTCCCGGCAGACGTCATCCTGCCCGTTCGAAATTCAAATTAGGTAACTTTAGTTAGACAACGTTTGTATGGGAAAAGAAAAGGCCTGTTTTTAGGGTTTTCCCGGCAATTATTCGATTTTTTCTCGCCGTAAGAACCATCCTTGGACTTCAACGAACATTTAAAAAAAAAATTGACCAAATTGGTCCAGGCTTTTTCGAGTTATGCGCTTACCAACACATTTTGCGATTCATTTTTATATATAAGAAGAAGAAGAAGATTAGCTGTCCGCCCCAGCTTCGCTCGATTCCCTATTTTTTTTATTATAGCCTATGTCACTCACGAATAGTGTAGCTTCCCAACAGTGAAAGAATTTTTCAAATCGGTTCAGTCGTTTTGGAACCTATTCAATTCAAACAAACAAATAAACCTTTCCTCTTTATTATATTAGTATTTAAGTATAGAAAAAGGGTGGTTTTGAGGTTATTACACATTGGAATTAAACAATTATAACGGATTGAACTCGCGTATATATTAACGTAATGCTGAAATTTAAAACGCTTTACAGATCCCATATTCGTACCCGACTGAGCTGACGATTTTCTAACACTGATTAAAAGTAGGTATAAGTCGAATTTGGCAACTATAATGTTTTTAAAACGTCAGCAAATAAAATAGGAGTTAAGTACATACGTTATATTTTTTACAACCCAATGTACACTATTACAAAAAAATATTTTAATATTTATTGCGCTTCGGGGAACTGATAAATCCCAAACTTCAAAGACTATGAAAATCGGTTCTGCCATTCTTCATTCTACTATGATTTATGTAGGTACCTATGACCTAGATATTGAATCGTATAACCCAAGTATGTGTTACTTATATTATTATTTTATAGACATGCTTACCAGTCTTGTTCAATCTCGCTAGATCCTCCAACTTGTATTTCCTCGTGTTGAGCTCAGTCTTGTAAGCGAACGGCGCGAAGAAAGTACGGTTCGTGAACTTATTCCTGTCCCAGAAGATACCTGAAATATATTTAGATAACGTCAAAATATCATAATTTCTAATGCCTTCACGGTTATTACAGATTGGAATAAAAATCAATAAACGGTATACGCCAATAAAATAAAATACGTGAGTTAAATCCGTTTATAGTTGTCTCATTCTAATAAAATATTATATTTTTTTTAAGAATTCAGACCATTGCATGTAGGAGCGTTTGGGTTTAAAAAACCTATCTATTTTTGTATGATATAGTCCAGGCGCGTGCAGTGGGGTAGCGTAAGTATGGCGCTAGGGTAGGCACTTCATATATTAGCGACAGAGTGCCTATATGGAATGCACGCCCTTGAATATAGTAAAAAATATATAAAAAACAAGACATTTTTCTTTTTTGTGTGAAATCTACTTTTTAAATTTCATTTAAATATTGATCTAGAGGTTGCGTGACGTCACAGCACCACAAATAAACTTTCAATATGATTTGTAATATGCCAATTACAACACAACGACAACCTTTTTTTTTATTACAAAAAAATATTGGATATATATTTTTTCTTTCCTCAATTGCACAATTAATGTCAAAGATAAGCGCTAAAACTTAGGGGTTAGTGACGTCATATTATTTTCTGTTTACCAAACTTGACGTCAAATATAAAGCCTCGCTTCGCTCACTAACCAGCAGACCATATCTTAGAGTCACCAAGCACCAACGCCAGGGTCTCCCCGATCATCTGGTCCTCAGTCAAGGGTTTGTCAGCTACCCTGTTCCCGCTGAACACCTCCTTGGGGTCGGAAACTTGTAGGAAAGCGCTGATGAAGTTTGACATCCGCAGCGCCATCTTTGCTTGGTTCTCAAACTGTTCCTCGGAGCCGTACGCCACGTCACCGTTTAGGTACAAATCTGATGGGTTGTATCTGCGAATTGATTAAAAAAATATAGGTTAGTATATATTTAGAGAATTCCTTAATAGTCTCCTCTACAACTAGGAGTTTTAGTAATAGGATAATTTTACTTTCGATCGCTAAAAAAAGGATTATTTTAAAGACTTTTCTTGTAATAATTACAATGGAATGAAACTACTATTAACGGATTTAACTCGCGTATTTTAATTTTATATTATTTGCTGACGTTTCAGATTCTTTACATTTTCCATATTAGTATCACGACTGAGCATAAATTATGGAAACTGTACAGAATCCGAAACGTCAGCAAATAAAAAAAAACACGTGAGTTAAATCCGTTAATAGTTGTTTCATTCCAATGTGTAATAACCGCGAAGTCATCAGAAATTATTATGATTAAATTTTTGTTAAATTGACACGACACCATTGTTCGACATTAAAAAAGTTTTTTTTTATAAATAAGAGCAGACAGCACTTTCTAATATCTGAACATATTTGAAGCATAAATAGTAGACGAGGATTATCTAATTCATGACTGCGGTTGGCGTTGTTAGTTTTTTTTTCATGTCATTTTTATTTAATACTATCCTTCATACGATACATTTATAAATTTGACAGCAATCTGACGGCTGATTTTTGAGTTACAGCATTTTGTGTGACGCATCTTTTGTTGTTGAAGGAAAATGGTGAAAAGTGAATTTAGAGTTCTGATAAAGCATTGCTTTTTGGTGAAAAAAAAAACAGTGGAAACCAAAAAAATTACTTGATGAACATTATCTGGACTCTGTTCTATCGAGGCAAATGGTAAAGAAGTGGATTCCCGAATTTAAACATGGTCGTACCAGCACTAATGATGCAGAGCGCGGAGGATGCCCAAAAATTCTGTTATTCTAGAAAACATAAAAAAAATCCACAAATTGGTTAAAGAAGATCGCAAATTGAAGGTGCTCGATTTGGCTGATATTGTAATGATATCAGACGGTAGTGTTTTTATAGTTTTACATTAATATTTGGGTATGCGAAGGCTTTGAGCAAAATGTGTGCCGCGCGAGCTCACAGTTGACCAAAAACAACAACGAGTCGATGCTTCAGAGGAGTGCTTCGCGCTGTTTAAACGCAATATAGACGAATTTTATCACCGTTATGTGACAATGAATGAAATATGGCTTCGCTATTATACACCAGAATCCAAAAGGCAGTCAGCTGAGTGGACAGCAGTCGACGAACCGAAACCAAATCGAGTAAAGACACAAAAGTCGGCCAGTAAGGCGATGGCGTCTGTACTTTGGGATTCGAAGGGAATAATATTCATCGACTCACTCCAATAAAGAATCAACATCAACAGCGACTATTAATGTGCACTTTTGGAGAGATTGAAGGCTGAAATCGCAAAGAAACGGCCACATTTGCAAAAGAAAAAAGTGTCGTTTCACCAAGACAATGCACCATGTCATTAATCGTTGAAAACTATGGCATAAAATATTGAATTAAGCTTCGAATTACTTAACCATCCATCGTATTCTGCAGATTTAGCTCCCAGCTACTATTTCCTGTTTTCTGGTCTAAAGAAAATGCTTGCTAGAAAGAAATATAAGCCCAATGGTGAAGTGATAGCTGAAACTGAGGCCTATTTTGACGAGCAAGAGAAGTCGTAATATAAAACTAGTATCTAAAAGTCAGCAAAATCCGTTCAGCCGTTTAGGCGTGAAAGAGCAACAGACAGACAGACAGACAGACAGAGTTACTAACGCATTTATAATATTAGTAGGGAAGTAGGGAAGTAGGGAATTAGTAGGGATAGTAGGGATGATTCCTGAGACGACAGCATTTCAAACTCAAATAACCTTAAAACATCTTAGAAAAATAAACTCACTTGCTACAGTTGTTCGGTTGCACTCCTCTTATGAAATTCAGCATTTCATACACGTTAGGTCGTTCCGAGTGCATCGAGGACGGTCCGGAGCTAGCGTTCACGTATTCATAGTACTGGTCCAAGTACAACGCTCGGATGAACGTTGGGGATTTCTCCCATTTCACGGGCAACCGTTGGATCCCTGGATAATAAATAAAGAAAATATTTATTTGGTATAAATAACGACAATTTAAAAAGAAAAGAAGTTGTGGAACATACAAAATGTATAATGGCGCAGACATATTTAAAGACACACACACAAAATCCTAACAAATATTTTAAATGCGAAAGTAACTCTGTCTGTCTGTCTGTCTGTCTGACTGTTACGCTTTCACGCTAAAACTATTGGACCGATTTAAATGAAATTTGGTACAAAGAAAGTCTGGAGCCTGAGAAAGAACATAGGGTACTTTTTAACCGACTGCAAAAAAGGAGGAGTTCCACGCGGACGAAGTCGCGGGCAGAAGCTATTCTATATAAAGTAAAAATCATACAGCACGATAAAAAAAATACCGACACCCGCGTATGTATATGTGTCTTATTTATATTTTGTACATGTCTCGTATTAGAATAAGAACTATTATATTTTATGTTGGTGATCTATCAACGCAGGGCCTAAAGTTTAGGCCCTAAACTATAAGAGTTAGAAATAATTGCCATAGGAGTTCCTTTTATAGCGTAGGCTGCGTAGGGGATCACTATGAAACGATGTTTGTGAAATCAACAGACAGACAGAGTTACTTTCGCATTTATAATATTAGTTAGGATGTTGGTGATCTATCAACGCATGGCCTAAAGTTTAGGCCCTAAACCATAAGGGTTAGAAACTTTTGCAGCGGAGTAGTAGGTACATTATATTCCACGCGACGAAGTCGTGGGTTGAGGCTAGTATCTTTTTAAAAAATGATACCTGACACTGACTTTATTGAGTTTCTCCTCAAATGAGTAGTATTTTTCGAAAACGGTATCTTCTTCTGTCCTTCATAAAGCTTGTAAAAGCTTTTTTTTATTGAAATAGTACCTTCGACCACCTACGACCCCCTACAGATATACATGTAAAAAAACACAATCGGGGGGGTCGCAAAATTATCTTTCATACTAAGGGGGGTCTTAGATTAATTCCTTGCATTCGTTCGCTAATACCAATTGTCACTTGGCCACTTCGGAAAATAGCGCTTCAAAAAAACCTTTTTTTTTATCTAAGCTTAAATATCAAGAACAGAACTGCCAACATAACAACAAAGCTGCTTTGTTTAATAAATAAATGTCAATACTCACAACCAATGGGCAGACAGTCGAAGTTGTTGTAGTACTGGTCGCTGGTGGCCCGCTCGAGGATCTCGCCGAGGTAGGGGCGGCGCACCACGCCCGGCAGCCGGTGCCCCGGCCGGCAGCGGCACTGGTAGCCGCCGCGGCGGAAGCCCCAGCCGTGGATCGGCTCGCACTAACACAAACAATCATCATTTTTGGTATCTTCGCGGTTATTACAGATTGAAACAAGTATAAACGGAGTCTAAAGGTATAGTTTTAGCGACTGAGCTAAGGATAATCTAACGCTAAAGTTTTAGCGACTGAGCTAAGGATAGTCTAAAGCTAAAGTTTTAGCGACTGAGCTAACGATACCCTAACGCTAAAGTCACTATTTTCGAAATATCAGCAAATATTTTGCTGGATGTCTGAGAACGGTCCCCCGTCGCATGGCCCTTGCAGAAAAGAATCCCCGTGTTCTTGGACCGAGTCTGTATAACCGCCTACCTGACGTGATAAAGAACGCGCCGTCTGACGAAGCATTTCGGCACCAACTGAGGAACTTTTTATTGGAAAATCCATTCTATTCTGTTGACGAATTCGTTCAGAAATATAAATAAATTATTCCGTATGACAAATTGTATTGACGACTAATGAGAAAAATCTATGATAGTTAATATACCTATTTGACATTATATGTATGACAAAATCTTATTGTAATTTTGATGTTAATTATTATTTAATCTTATTGTTCTTTGTTTTTGTTTTTGTCGATCTCAATATGAGTACATGTAATTTGACATAATAATAAATGTAAATTATATTGTATGAATCTTGGGAAATAAATAAATCTAATCTAATCTAATCTAATAAAACAAAATAGGATGTGATATGGTTTTTAAAAATCCATGCATGTAAGATATCTGGGGCCCCTAGACAAAGTGCCAATGTTCAATGTTAATGTTAAACGAAACAACCAAAATGTTATGGGATTTGACATCCATGAACGATTATGACAATCGTTGGCACCTTGTCTAGCCCTGTTCTGTTAAAGCAGAAGAAAATATTCAAAGGCTTACTTCAGTTGTTTCTTTCTTACAGCGCGCAGTGGATTTGAATCTGTTTGGTTTGTCGTTGCCCTGACTCTCTGGACATTGGTTTATGTCTATTCGGTCAAAATCCATCTCCATCACAACTGCTGCTGTGTACCTGATTACAAAGACATCACAATATTTAATATTGAACTGGACAAGTCAGTTTTGTATACAGTTTTCAAATCGATCAAAACCATAAGTTAGAAAATAGAAAAATTAAAAGTATTTGATGTTAAGGAGGATGTTAAATAATTTTGATCATAATAAAAAATATTTTTTTTGATACATCGTAATCTATTAATTTCAGAGATATTGAGTTTTAAAATTAGAGTGGATTGACATCAAAGTACAACACTCTCACTCAGTTGTCACCTGCACCTGCTGCATGCTATGCGAATTTTAAGTGCCCTAAAATCATCATCATCATCATCATCATCATCATCATCATCATCATCAGCCCATCGCAGTCCACTGCTGGACATAGGCCTCTCTAAAATCATAACTACTTCATATTATTTTTGAATAAAATAAAAACAAAATGTATTCGTAAAAACTTTACAGTAACAACCTTTCAAGTAATTTTGAACACCTATTAACATTCTTAATTTAATAAGAAATGGTTTCAGAGGGTTTTCAGTTTTGTATGTATATTTGATCACCACAAACATACATGAGACTTTTATATAATAATATATATTAGAAAGTTACTCACTTGGGATATTCAATATGTCTGAACTGCGTATGGCGAGGGAAGATATCGGCAACGGGCGATACAGCAGCCACTAGCCATTTGTTCAGGCGACCGCAGTCAAAGTATGGACGGGTCCAGTTAACTGGGCCTGGAGTCTAAAAACATATGTAAATCAGATTTAAAGGATAGTCACGGAGCACAGCGATAAAGAGACATCATCCTTTTCCTATTTCTCTGTCGCACATGCGAGAGATGCGAGAGAGTAATAGTGCCCTCACGCTCGCACAGTATCCGTGATCCGCAACCTTTAGAGTAAGATTAAGTATGTAAATGATAATATTATATGAATCAACAAATTCAGTACATGATATTTAATTATGTAAACAGAGACATGTTTTTGTCTTGTTATCTATGCGAAAGTACAAGTTTTGTTGAAATGAATATAATGAAGATAAATAAGTGATTGT
This sequence comes from Polylopha cassiicola, assembly GCA_038024825.1. Classification (NCBI taxonomy): domain Eukaryota; kingdom Metazoa; phylum Arthropoda; class Insecta; order Lepidoptera; family Tortricidae; genus Polylopha; species Polylopha cassiicola. Next base: position 1,328,818 of record CP149053.1, on the reverse strand, counting down.
ATAAAGACTGTATTTGAGATATACTTTATTTGTTACTGATTTATATATTATGAATCTAATAAGAAATTTAATTATTTACTATATTATTATGACATAACAATACTTTTATATACAAAAGGACTTAATGCCATACAGCATTCTCTTCCATGCAACCTTATTAAGTCAGATACACACCTCATCATTACCAGGAGGTCCGTGGAATGTAAACGTCTCATTAGTATTATTTGCATATCTTATTTCTACTTGATATGTTGTCTTCGTGTCATGTCTTTCTCCAACTCTGTCAGGCAGCCACTTAGTGTACCATTCATTAATATGGTAAAAATCAGACGTATAATCCTTCGACAAACTTTCTGGCTCAAAAGCACCAAGATCTTCAACATGGAATGTATTTAATGTAGATATCTTTTGTAGATGGACGGGATCGTTAAAATCATCTGCTCGGTAAGCTCTCGGGGCAAATCTAGGCATGGTCTTATTGAAGAAGCCTCTGTATGACGATGTGTATGACATATTTGGGGAGAAATATATAGAACTAGCGTTGATGTAAGGGTTAGCTGAGACATCTGCTACTGATGATAAGAAATAATACATCATGCCTGGGTCATAAGTATCGTTGATAGCCGGACGAATGAACCTGGATTGCAGTATATAACTCCAGAAAAATGCCCTATTCATAGCCATATTGTGCAAATGAAGCATCGCTGTTCTGTTTGGAAATACTGGATTTATATTGATCTCTTTTACATCTGGGTGGTGAGATACGGAGTCGCTGGGAAGGAATAAGTCGTCTAAATGTGATATGTAACAATTCTCGCTTGTTACTTTGTCCATTCTTCCTCGTATTTCATCGAATGCATCTCGTAACTGCCATTCGTACTGGCCGGCCACACCCCATAGTAACGCACAGAGGGAAATTAACAATAAGCTGCCGTGAAACTTCTCCATTATCACTTAAACAATTAATAGCTGCCTTAACAATAGTTCATTCATACATTTTAACACTAACTATAAGTTAAATCTTATACAAAACTTTTATAATTGAGACAATCAAGCTGCTCGTGTAAACTTATAAATTGTTGTTAGTGTGTTTCAAGCATTTGTAAAACTATTGAATGTTAATTTATTACAGAGGAAACGGAACGTTTTAAGTTATGTCTCAAACAATATGTCAATTTAGCCTGTTTGAGTAAATTTAAAAAACGTCCTTAGTCAAGTAATATATTAATTATATTTTTTGGGTCATCAAATTAAACATCGTTATATAATTTTTCATTTTATTTATTTTATGCTAGCAATCTTATATAGAAATGTCAAACTGCTGAATGTTGATTGATAACCTTAAAACTTATTAAAAATAATCTAAATACTGAGAATATATTATTTGTATAGCAAAAATCATGGCAGGGACGTTATTCCGTAAGTCTAATATTTATTAAATGGTGCTCTAATAATAATATATACTTAGGTACATGTCAAGTTATTATTTCTGAATTTTAAATTATGTATTTCTTTACCAATTTCAGGTTCCGCACTGAATACTGCTTTATCAACTTATAAAACGAACTCGAGTCACTTGGTAAGATAAATTCTCAAAACACAAAATATATTTAATTATTTATACATTCGCATTACACTATGCAAGTAATACCTAAGCTTTTATTCACAATCTTAGACATTTGAGACCAATTACACCGTGTCCCACTAAACCTCTAGTTATCTGTTACTTTTCTAGCAGATTAAAACATCTTTAGAAGTAAACTAGATATTAAAAATGTCAGATTCTATATTTATTCTTTGAAAAACCTGTTTAATTTGATCTCAATATGTAATTTTTTTTTACAGCGTGCTATTCACACTTCAACTGTATATTATGCAGCCCGTAAGGGCACAAGGGCGAAGGCTCGTGCAAAGAAAGTCAAGGTTGAGATCACTAAAGTAGGATTTATTCCACACAACCAGAGAGGAAAGGATAAGTATGTAATCAAAACTATTACACAAGAAATTTTTTTTTTTATTTATTTATTTATTCAGAAGTTCAACAGCGTTTACAATGGTGATCTTAAATCTAAAAATAGGAAACAGTAAATATAGCCAATTATAGAACTCCTTAGATTACAATAATAATATTATAAGTTAAGTTAAGTTAAGCGGGTATGGCGAGTTGGCACCTAAGTATAATAAAAGATATTACATAATTAAATTAAAGAAAAAAAAATGATAATTTACAAACAATTTCAAAATAACTTAAAAGGTAATTTCTGTGTATGTTTGTGTGTGTGGTGTGTGTGTGTGTGTGTGTGTGTGGTGTATTGTAATATAATTTTAAGACAATCTGATGTGATTTGTAGAAACTTCTTTAAGGATCATGTTTTTATATTTATCCCTCGTAGAGTTAAAAGGATCCACGGTCTGGAAATATTTGTTGTAAGTGCTGGCAATCCTAGTGAACACAGAATTATGTGCGTAATTAGTACGATGCTGCGGAACGTGAAATAGAAAAGTGCTGCGAGTGCGGCGAGAAGTAGCGCGGAGATATAGCTCCTCTACCAAAGCAGGGCAGTCCAACCGACCATTTATTATGTCATGAAGAAGCATCATGTCTGTTACCATGTGTCGACAATACAGTGGTAAAATTTTCTGCTCCATGCAACCCGCCTCGTATTTATCTATGAATTTCCTAGACCTGTAGTTTAAGTGATTAATAAATTTATATTGAATACGCTCAATCTGCTGTTTGTAAGTTATGTATTGCGGTCGCCAGATGCTGCTAGCATATTCCAGAACACTGCGTACATAGGCGTAGTATACGTTTTTGATACAAGACAAATCGTTGATGGTGTAACAAGTGCGAATAACAAATCCTAACATCTTGTAGGCTTTATCTGTTATAATATCTACGTGTTCGGCAAATGTAAGCTTACTATCTAGATAAATTCCTAGGTCGCGGACTAAGCGCACTCTTGCGATTGGTGTGTCTTGAATCATGTAGGAAAAATCAATTGGATTACGTCTGCGAGTGAAGGATATTAGTTGACATTTACACGCATTCACTCTGATTCTGTTCCTCGCATAATACTCAGAGAGACGACCTAAATCATCCTGTAATTTAATGCAATCAGATTTTGTTTTAATAGTAAAAAAAATTTTGGTGTCATCAGCATACATAGAGAAATAAGAGTGGGAGAAACACGTGTAGATGTCGTACAAATATACATTGTATAACAGAGGTCCCAGATGAGAGCCCTGGGGTACCCCTGATGAAATGTCGACAAAATCAGAGCGGTATCCGGCCACTATTACTGCCTGCGAACGTTTAGAGAGGTAGGACTTCACCCAACGCAACAGATCTCCGTGTATGCCTAAGTGGTCAAGTTTACGGTACAGGATCACGTGATCCACCCGATCGAAAGCTTTCTCGAAATCGGTGTAGATTGCGTCAACCTGTCCATTACTTTCCATTTTATTCAGTATAAAATTTGTGAAGAGTGATAGATTCGATATTGTCGAGCGGTTTTTTAAGAATCCATGTTGTTCTCGAGGAAGACAATTGACAACTGTTGTGTAGAAAGTATTATAAACTAGTTTTTCAAAAATTTTACTAAAGATATTCAGTATTGAGATTGGTCTATAATTTACTACATGGAGCTTAGATGATTTTTTATGTATAGGAACGATATGTGCTCTTTTCCATATGTCTGGAAAGATACCTTCCGCTAAGGACCTGTTGTAGATTAGTAACAGTGGTAGTGACAGCGCAGCATAACATCGGACAATGTATATGGGTGGGATCTTATCACTTCCTGGGCCTTTTCTGGTGTCTATGTTTTTTAAGGTATTAGAAACCTCATTTAGCGTTAGCTTCAAAGTGTGCGCATGTGAGGTAGCTCCTGATTGAGGTGCTGCTAAATTTAGAGGTGGATATTCTTTAGCAGGAGGAATAAATACGCTTAAGAAAAAGTTGTTGAAGGCAGAGGCAATTTTGGGAGCAGTGTCAAATTTTCCGTTATTATAAGTAACATAACTGGGATATGAAGACCCTTTGCGCTTGGATTTGACAAAAGACCAGAAAAGTTTTGGATGCTTTTTCATATTGGATTCAATACTGCGAATATAATTATTGTAACATTCAGTTTCAACTTTTTTTTGTCGGGATCGCAAAAGAGAGAATTCAGCGTAATCCAATCTGTTGTTATACCGTTTCCACCGTGAATGAGCTTTAGATTTTTCGCGTATAATTTTTATTAATGGTTTCGTGTACCAGATAGGATATTTATTTATATTATGTCGTAATGACTTAGGTACAAATTTGTCGATGCTAGTATAAATGTGGTTGTAAAATACGTCGACTGCGTCGTTTACTGTCCCTTTCATCAATAAATTGTGCCAGTTGATTTTACTGATATATTCGTTAATTTGATCATAGTTAGCTTTATAAAAATTATATTTAATAGATGGATTACTTTGTATAGGGAGTACAGTTATATCAGTAGCGTCCATAATAAGTGCAGGGTGGAAGCAGTCTAGTGGGAGCAAGGGTAAGTCGACAAGGGAAATCTCCAAAGGAAAGTTACTAAATATTAAGTCTAACGTATTGTTATGTGAATTTTTGAAAAGATTGTGTTGGGAAAGACCGAGAATACTAAGCTCATTAATAAATTTAATACCGCAGTTTTGAATTTCGACTGGACCTTTTTTGAGCAAGACTGCGCCGTAACTATCCCATGAGATACATGGGAGATTAAAATCTCCCATGAGGAGGAAATGATGACTAACGTTGCTATTTACAGCCATCGACACTCTGGACAAAAAAGAATCGACATCACGTGACTGAGTTGACACTTGGCCAGGTATATACGCACATGCAATATGTAGGTCTGAGGTACTCTGAAAAGATTGAGCTGGTATTGTTACCCAGACTAACTCAGTCGAAGTGTGTGTCCATTCTGTACGAGCATAAGCATTCAAACTGCGTTTAACGCAGATCAAAACGCCACCCCCAGTTTTCTTATGACTGGAGACGAGATCTCGATCGAATCGGAATACGTCATAACGAGTATCACAAAATTCCGTGTCATAAATACCATCATGCAGCCAGGTTTCGCTTAGAGCAATAACATCATAATCGCTGGATAGTATGTTGTTAGATAATTTATGACATTTGGTACGAATCCCACGGACGTTCTGGTAATATACCTTTAGACTTAGGCCGGCGGTGACTGTGAAGATCGAATCCTAATTACCCTAAAATAGTAACAATAATTCGCACCGATAAATGCCATTTGCCCACTCAAAAATAATATCATCATAATATGTGATTGACCAGGGACTGACTTAATAAGCAATGAATTGCATATGCACTTAACAACACTCGACACCAATATTATATTCCGAATTAAATTAATATATCTTATTATTGTTATAAGTGCACAGTGCGATACATCAGCATATTTAAAATTTTCGTGATGATGTTTACTGATGTAACTTACCTCAAATATAAATTCTACATTTGTCTGGATAATTTATATTGTGCGCGGCAAGCAAATGATAAGGAATGTCCATGCGAGGTATTTTACTTGCTTAGTAATATTACATAAAGACGTTATAAAATGATATTCAATACCTAACTTAAAATTTGTCACATAAACGTGATTAGGGTTCCATTTATATATTACATTCGCGTTATTACCAAACATGATGATCATCAAGTTCAACGCCCGTTAATGCTGCTAATTTCATAAAAATTGAGCGAAGACATTCGTTCTTACTTTCTGGTAATCCGGCAATTTCGATGTTCTTCATGCGGGCCACTTGTTGTTGCCTTCTAATATCATTTTCTAGTTTGTGAAACTTTGTTTTAAGGGTTTCTAGTTGCATGAGTTTCTGTGACAGTTGGTTAACTTGACAATCAGTGTTTTTTTGTTCGACCATTACATATTCAACTGAGCTTTTTAGGTCCAAAATTTCTTTAGCTGTTTCTTGTTGCTGATTTTTTATTGCAGATAGGGATTTCTGAAGAGCAGTGTTGTCGTTTCTAAGTGACGACAGTTGTGTTTTAATGTCGGCGGTCGTTGAGGTTATGTTGCCTAATTGAGCTGATAAATTATCTTTAAGATCATTGATAGTCTTCTGTTGTGTCGAAGTAACGGCCTTGAGTATTTCCGTAAGTTCGTTTTTGAATTTTTCCAAATCAAACACCGTCACATTGTCATCGTGTTGTCTGCGCTTACGAAGGGATTGACCAGCTAGATTAATATCACTGCCCTGAAATGTTGCAGATATATTTTTTGTACTTTGTATATATTCATTTTGATGAAAATTATTGTTACTTTTATATTATCTTGACCAATGTTTAAATTAAGGGTACAAATGTAGGAAGGTATTTAAATTGGTTCATAATTTTTGCAAGAATGTACAGTCAGCATCAGATATATCAAAGCGGGCGAGGTACTCAAATACATCTGAACAACATTAAATTTCAATAAATTCGTTACGGCAAATAAGGCCAATAATATCTGAACGTCCAATTCGTCACAAATATAAGAGCAGCAATTTTTCAGTATAATCTGGACACATAACAACGCAAAAATATCTAAACAGTACAAGTGTTCATAAATATCTGAACACTTAAGGAAAATATACCTTAAATCACTGACATATAGTTTACATTCTATTGTACAGATGTAGTGAATATTCTGTCTCATGGTATCATTACTAGGTAAGCAAAGCAAACGTGAATTGCGACGTTGTCATACTTACTATTGTTTTCTGTTGCCAAACTTCAACTGTCACTGTTTAATTCGTATCCTATTTAATTATGAAAGAATATTATGGTCGTTGACAAGTCGTTGTCAACATTGGTAATCAATTTTTGTCAACCTGATAATTGATTGCTTAGCCTCATGGTTTATACGTCGGATGCGCGGTCATAGAACGCGGCTGGTTTAAGTTCGAGACCAGGGAGAATTTGTGTTTTTTTTTTATTTTATTCCTTTTGTATTTTTATTCAGATCTTATTTTGTATTGAAGACGTCGGTGAGACACTTCCAAGACTAACCTTAGTTAAATTGTGTATATTCTAGTTATAGTTTATTTAGTCTATGTAAGCTGCGTTTTGTGTAAAGTATAAATTATTATGGTAACCAGATGATGAAATGATGAGACATGATGGAGCTTAATTAATTACATACTTTGTCGTTTAATTAGGTACGCAACAACTTCATCAATTGTAAAAGTCCGTAGGTAATAAACGAACTGCAAATACTTATACGAGTTTCGATTCTACGTATGTCCGATCTCCGAATGTCCTGCCACCGTTTTAAAGACTATAATAAATGAAGAAATAAAAAATAAAAAATCTTAAAAAACTTGCGACAAATAAAATTTTAATATAGCAGGTAACCTAATTTATTATAGAAATTAAAAAAAAAGAATAATATATGTCATATTTCCCATCCGTTAATAAAAATAAAATGCATGTGGACCAGTCGGATTCGATCCATGACGCTCGGTTTACTAAGCGATATCTTATCATTAAGCCAAGACAGTATTATTTAGATTGTTTGAAATTTATAATAGGTATATGCGTTTGATTAGAGCCTAGTAATGATACCACGAGACAGAATATTCACTACATCTGCACAATAGAATGTAAACTATATGTCAGTGACTTAAGGTATATTTTCCTTAAGTGTTCAGATATTTATGAACACTTGTACTGTTTAGATATTTTTGCGTTGTTATGTGTCCAGATTATATTGAAAAATTGCTGCTCTTATATTTGTGACGAATTGGACGTTCAGATATTATTGGCTTTATTTGCTGTAACGAATTTATTGAAATTTAATGTTGTTCAGATGTATTTGAGTACCTCGCCCGTTCTGATATATCTGATGGTGACTGTACCTACATAAATCTAAACATAATATTGTAGTTTCCTTGTATCAATTTTTTTTAATAATTTCTGATGCCTTCCCAGGTTTTACATATATTAGTTATTTGTTAAACTATCTGTTGTAGAGTATCAAAAATCCAAATAAACAAACACATAGACGACTCATACAAGCAGATATCTAAAGACGATGTGTTCCCGATGAAGTATTATCAATGGGTGGTCTACTCTGCTGAGGATGCGGTCCGGGCACACCAGGAGACCCATCACCCGAGTATGTACAACGAACCAGATGCCATGGTGTACGCACAAGTTGAGCTTAACATGGAAGCCGCTAAAAAGGTAAAGTGAATGCTATGATTAATGTATTAAGGATTAATTTCCCACATCTTCGCACATATTGTCACACTATCACCATATATCATCTATACTTCTATACTAATATTATAAAGTGGAAAGGTTTGTTGGTTCCTTTGTTTGGATTGAATAGGCTCCTAAATGAGTGGACCGTTTTGAAAAATTCTTTCACTGTTGGAAAGCTACACTATTCCATGTGACATAAGCTATAGAAAAACCAGGCGAAGCCATTTTTTCATCATAATTATTAACGCGAAAGTTTGAAGAAATTTGGTTTGGATGACAATGCTTGGTTAACTGTGTGACACATCATTAAAACCAAATACAAGCCCCCCCCTCCTATATGGAAACTGTAAAGAATCCGAAACGTCAGCAAATAAAATAAAATAAAAATACGCGAGTTAAATCCCTTAATAGTTGCTTCATTCCACGTAATATTTGACAGAACCGCTACGTGGACAGTTTCGTTCGTCTCGCCCTGTTCCCGCACATATTCCCCCGGGACGAGGAGCGGACGATCCTGGCGTTCTGCAAGACGGCCGAGCTGGTGAAGGCGGCCAGCGACGCCGGCGCCACCACCGCCGGCGGGAACGACTTGATCAAGAAAATACAGGTGATATAAGGTTCCTGAAGGACGGTCGCGGAGCACAGCGTAAAACGGACGTTGACCTTTTACTATTTGTCTCTGTCGCACTCACGCTCGCACCTTCAAGGTTACTGTGCGAGCGTAAGGGAATTATTACTACGCGCGTGCGACAGAGACATATAGAAAAAGGGCAACGTCCTGTTTTCGCTGTGCTCGGCCACCGTCCCTTAGGTTATAGGGTGATATTTCTATGACATTGCAGTTAGTAATAATTTCTGATGATGACTTTAGTATACTACGACTTTAGTACTTTAGCTTTAGCGTTAGACTATTGTCAGCTTAGTTGTGCTAAGATTATGGAAACTGTAAAGGTTCCGAAACGTCAGCCAATAAAATAAAATAACTACTCGAGTTAAATCCCGAATTTAATGTACAAATTGTTTTTTTTTATATAGTTACCTAATATTATATTTTGATGAGATTTAGATTGGATAATAATTTCTGATGCTTTCGCAGTTATTACACATTGAACAAAAACAACTATAATGGATTTAAGTGTACATATTAATTTTTATGTTCACGTTTTGGAAACCCCGTTAAATCCCTTGTAAATAGTGGTTAACGTCAATCTATAAATAATTTTTCACAAAAAAATAATTTATAATTAAAAAAAATTACACAGGAAGGCGCAATCAAAGTAGGCGACTACGATTTCGTAATCGCCCATCCCAACATCCTTACGGACCTGGTGCCAATTCGTGGTCTGATGAAGAGGAAGTTCCCCAACGTTCGCTCCGGCACCCTGGACCCCAACATCGCAGACATGGTCAGGAAGTTTGCAGCCGGAGTCCAGTATAGAGTGTTGAAGGATGAGAGCCAGCAAAATTTTGGCAGCGTAGAGGTGCCAGTTGGTCGGGTGAGTTTTGGTAGCTTTGTCTATAGTGTCATGATTTTTAAAAAGTATAATTTGCTTAGTTTTAGTGGTATATTTAAGTTACGAATGGCAACACTTCCGCCGATCTATGATTGGCTATTGTATATTTTGACCAATGGCGGACGAGCGAGCGTGGCCAATCAGCGGCGAGCCTGGGGCTGTCATGGGAGAAGACGCGCGAACGGAAAAAGAGATGCAGCCATCTCTTCTTTGGACAAATATTGAAAATAAATTCGTAATGTTTCGATGTTAGAGGTTAACGGCCTGTTCAAGACTTATTCGCTACTCCGATTGATAATTAAAAGTTGTTAAGTAAAGGAATTTACTAGTATATATTTAAAGTTGTGATTCTCAAGAACGGAATAAAGTAATCAAGTTGTATTTGGTGTTTGATTCATCACAATAGCGAAAAGGTAGTAATTTTGGTTCGGTTGTGTTGTTTATTGACTATTTTTTTTTACAGTTAAACATGGATGCTAAGAATGTGGCAGAAAATATAGCAGCATTACTAAAAGATATACAGTCTGGAAGACCAAAGAGAGATGGTTTATTTATTACGAAGTAAGTTACTTTTTATATCTTATTCTGTAGTCATTCATATTACCGCCTCCTTGACTTTCTTTTATTATTATTTTATTTTTCCAGGTGCCTAATAACAAGTCCACCGTCCACTGAAAAATTGAAAATTGACCCCTTCGTGTATGTTGACCGTACCCTAGCCAAGGAAGTTCAAGAAGACAGTGACGACGAAGATGACGCCGCCGCGGTGGCCCAATGATCGCATTTATACTTTGTAGAATATTTAGACCCTCTAATATAGTTTATTAATGGATTATTGTTTTATTTATGAATTAAAGAAAAATCTTTTAACTGTTTGTTTATTTCTGAACGCATCCAAATACTACAGATTTGATACGTCTTCGATACGTCAACGCTTGCGCTGTCAGATTTTATCATAAAGCGTTTTTGCAAATGAAACTTTTAGTTATCTGCCAATCAAAACTCAACTTGGTAATAGATACGTGAACATGATTGGTCAACGGTAGAAAATACAAATGGCCGTAGGTTTATGTCATGACAACGCCTTTGAATGTGAGGGGGGCGTAGAGAATAATCCGCCATTTTGTCCCTGAGACAATTTAGATTTATTATAATTCTAAACCTGTGTGAATGTAATTAATCCCAGTATAAAAGTGATAATTAGGAGGCTGTGCAGTGTTTAGAGAAGCTGTGATATTTGTGTCTCCAGTTATTTTTTGTTTACATTCATCTTGACGTTTTATAGCTGACCGATTTTGACGTCGTATAGAGCTCTAGATAATCAAAATGGGCACAAGAGAGGACGAATACGATTATTTGTTCAAAGGTAAGTCTCGTTAGGTTTCTAATAACTAGTATCGTCAGTTAGTATTAAAGAATAGACGAGAAACTTAAAAGTTTCTTTGATGTCATTGTCCTATCTCTGACGTAGTGATTTCTCGTAACCGATGTTCGAAATCTCTTTGTTTTCTATGTTAACATACTTTTCAAACAGCTAAACTTTGTGAGGCACGCGTATAAGTAACTTTGGGGGGCGATTAAGTTTGAAAAACGAAGTTTGTTTGGTATCAGCTGATTAGAAGTAACAATCGATTTCGCGTAAATTGTCGCCGTGAGTCACCTTCACATCATAGTTATAGTCCAATTTGGACCCGTTGGCCCTAATACAGCTTTTATTCAGTATGGTTTCTTTGTTTTTTTTGCAGTTGTCCTTATAGGAGACTCAGGGGTGGGCAAAAGCAGTCTTCTTTCACGGTTCACTAGAAATGAATTTAATTTAGAGTCGAAATCCACAATAGGCGTGGAATTCGCGACGAGAAGTATAGAGGTGAGTGTTATAGTTAATTTCTCACTAGTCATTATGCTAATTCAATGAATTTCTGTTCTATTGTTGTTTAGAGAAAATATTTCCTTTGTTTGAGACATCTGCAGATAGAATGAATCATTAAGAGTTTTTCTATGCTTAGTTCATAATCTATTAATAATTAAGATTTAATAATCATTGTGTTCTATGAACATGTTTTAAGTTTCTTTCTATAACAAAGTTTTTTTAGTGTCTACATTATTAAGTTGATGTTACCTCATAACTAGAGTTTTCCCTAAAGGTATATTTAAAACATAAGAAGGACAATAAACAAGTAAATAATGCAAATCCTTTGTACTTCCTTGAATCATTATGAATATTAAAACATCATTTGCTTAGTGATTGATATTAAAGTATAAGACTACTAAAACAGGTTCTAGTTTTTATACAAACAGTCATAAAAACAAGTTTTTTGAATAACGTGACTCAAGAATATTTATAAATTTGAGGATGTATCATGTGCAGTAAATATGTAATTCTAAAGTCTTTTGTGGTGAGCTTTTTTCTATGTTTCTGGCAGACAAACATTTAACAAATAACTAATAACTATACCTATAGTAGATTTTTATCTATCACTAGCTTCTGCCTGCGACTTTGTCTGCATGGAATAGTTATTTTCCCCGTTTTTTACACATTTTGCACTGTTTCTTCACTCCTATTGGTCGCAGCGTGATGTTATATAGCCTAAAGCCTTCCTCGATAAATGGTCTATCCTACAAAAAAAGAATTTTTGAATTTGAACCAGTAGTTCCTGAGATTAGCGCGTTCAAACAAACAAACAAACTCTTCAGCTTTATAATATTGGTATAGATTTGTTATATGTTCTGCTATATTTTTTCATAAATTACTACCTAAACTGCCTTTTTCATGCCAAAAACATTTTATTACCTATTCAAGTATGCCCATATGCATACCATGTACATGAAACTTACAAAGAGAAATTAACTACCCATTGTTCATTAGACATAATAATATAAAAAAGTAAGTGATTCAGTTTTAAAACTTTGTTTCGATAGAAACTATATTCTCTTTTCATTTGAAGAAGTAATATGCATTATAATGTAGTTTTCATTCTTCAATACTATCTTTTGTTACTTATTATGGGTTGATTCTGTATTGCGAATAGATATATCAATTTTTCTATCTAATAATGGTTGCTTAAAATCATACTTAAACTAAGCTTACACTAAATCCATATATAATAGTATATTATTACAAGTGAGAATAAAAATGGTACCCAAAGGGTCCCTATTACTGTGCCTCCGCTGTCGGTCCGTTTGTCACCAGTCTGTATGAACTGTGATAGCCAGTTTAAATTTTCACATGTGATGTATTTCTTTTGCCACTTTTACAACAAATACTAAAAACTAACGGTTCGCACGGATCCCTAATATAGTCCATGTCACTCACAAATAGTGTAGCTTCCTTTTAAATCGGTCCAGTCATTTTAGAGCCTATTCAATCCAAACAAACAAACCTTTCCTCTTAATAATATTAGTATAGATTAGTATAGAAAACAGAAGAAAATAAGTACTTTTGGGGGCTCCCACACATACAGCAGACATGATTTTTTTCTAGTTTTTATAGATAATGGTATAGAACTCTTTTTGTGTGGGTTTGACTCGCACTTGACAGGTTTTTAAAAAGTTGATTCATATTATTAATGCATATAAGCATGTCTGTCTGTTAACTCTTCGCTGTTTGCTAAACCTATTTGGTATTTGGTTTGTGTCACAAGAAATGACATAGGGTAGTTTTTATGCAAGAAATTATCTCAAGTGGAAAGGTATTCAGTTTAATAAATGAAGTAGCATATTATTTTTTTATACATATTATATATGCTGCTATAGCAGGTATAATTGACTATAAATAGAAGTTGAATGTATTTAAATTGATATGTCCTTCACTATTTTCTTTATGCCAATGTATGTGTTGGTATCTATTAATTTAAATGACGTGGTTTAAGAAGTATTATAAGTAATAATTAGTATATAATAATATATAAATAGTTATGAGGCCTAGGTCTATTACACTATTAGATTTCTAGGGACCCTAAAATCGGCCAGAGAACTATTTATTTAAGACTGAGGGTATCTTCAATTATAACTTTATGGTACCTATTTCTTATTGTTTGTTATGATCATTAAAAAATTGGTATTTCATGTCGATGAGGGACAGGTTTACAAATGTTTTTTTTAGAATAACTAGGTACATACTTAGTACCTATTCAACCACTGTTAAATCATGTACCTACATCTATACTAATATTATAAAGAGGAAAGGTTTGTTTGTTTGTTTGGATTGAATAGGCTCCAGAACGGTATGAACGATTTCAAAAATTCTTTCACTTTTGGGAAGCAACACTATTCCCGAGTGACATAGGCTATATAAAAAAAGATAATCCGTGCGAAGCCGGGGCGGACAGCTAGTATTTTATAATAGTAAAAATATATATAAGTAAGTCAATAATTTAATTTAAATAGTGAACTCTCATTGACCTTGCTATTGATGCTATTGATGAATCAATCAATCATTCAACACCATTACATCCAGTCATAGTCACACCATAACGTTTTTGATTGGCGCATATAGGGGTCGTTCAAGTATTACATAAGCACTAAAGGACGGCGGGGGTCATTGCGTTGACTATTTTTTGTGAGATGTGTGAGGGTAGGAGGTGAAGTCAAGGTGAATAGGGGCCGTTCAAATATTACGTAGGCATTATAGGGGGAGGGAGGGTAAATAATTGTGATAAATCTGCTTACGTAATATCTGAACGGCCCTATGACTAATGAGGAATAGTGTACCTACTATAGGTATAGTATAGTACAGGTTCATTTTTGTATGGTACGCCAATTTGTAAGTAAAGGCTGGCATGGCGTTACTTACACTTAATTTGAAGAGTTATAACTTAGAATATAGAAAGGGTTTGGTTTGTATGCTTCTGTCAGTTGTTGCGAATGTACCTATGACAGTGACAAAAGCTATCTCGCGCGACATAAATCTTACGTACTGTATATTACCAAGTTTTAATTTTTTTTTATCAAATCAATACAAGATAATAGAATTAATTTAGTCTAAAGTCTGCGCTCTTGTTCCTTATCTCTCGATTGTCAGTAAATGTATATTTAATGTCGTATTAATATGTTAACAATTAAGATAACATATTGTTATATTAAGTATATGTAATTTTTTGTTCTTGACCGAAAACAAATGTTGACTTATGTAAAAATGGCTACAAATTGTTGATTCCACGGCCGTTTCTACTGCTGTAAGTCCCTTGCCCTGAATATTGAAGAAATAAGCCACAATAATATTTAAACTTGATTAATTCAACTACGAGCATACATTTAGTTGGTGACGTCATCAATGTGACGTCACACTACTCCGTCACTGTTTTGTTTTGTGGGCGTTTACCCTGCTCTGATCAATAATAGAAAAGTTATTTGGATAGGCGATAGTAGGTAAACAAAGATATATGAAACCTACGGGAAGCCATGCGGCCCGACACACTCTTGGCCAACTATAATTTGTCCAACTTAACTACCTACATATCGCACTTTTACTAGTGTGACATCGCGAAATATTTTGTTACTCCATTTAAGACTCTAAGTCTGCACATTTAAATTTGAATTGAAATGGAGACACATTATCGAGTTGTCACACTTACATAAAGGTGTACATAATATTATATACAGTCACTTGACGATAGCGTCTTGACAGAACTATAATTATACATAGGTTTGTTAGCAGTTCGGGATAACTCTTGATGCAAGTATCAAAAGTTCTCCCGAATTGCTTCCTTATTAAACACTAGCTTCTGCCCGCGACTTCGTCCGCGTGGAACTCCTCCTTTTTTGCAGTCGGTTAAAAAGTAGCCTATGTCCTTTCTCAGGCTCCAGACTATCTTTGTACCAAATTTAATTTAAATCGGTTCTGTAGTTTTAGCGTGAAAGCGTAACAGACAGACAGAGTTACTTTCGCATTTATAATATTAGTAGGGATCGTTGTGTCAACTCTGCAAACACCAATGTCGTCGAACTGCTGTAAGCAGCTCCACTTTAACGAATTTTTCTCTTTCCAGGTGGACGGTAAAACCATAAAAGCCCAGATATGGGACACGGCAGGACAGGAGCGGTACAGAGCCATCACCTCCGCTTACTACCGCGGGGCGGTCGGCGCCCTACTCGTCTACGATATCGCTAAACATCTGTCCTACGAGAACGTCGAGAGATGGCTGCGTGAACTTCGCGATCACGCCGATCAGAATATACTGATCATGCTCGTTGGCAACAAGAGCGATCTTAGGCATCTCAGGTGTGTATCTTAACACCTTTACAACTCTTTCATAACTCCTTTAGGCACATATGAGCTGTATGATCAGCTTTCTATCTGTGTAAACGGCGAGAGATGACTGCGTGAATTATGCGATCACGCCGATCAGAATATACTGATCATGCTCGTTGGCAACAAGAGCGATCTTAGGCATCTCAGGTGTGTATTTAACACCTTTACAACTCTTTTACAACTCCTTTAGTCTCATAGGTGTTGTATAATTAGCTTCCATCTGTGTGAATTTCGAGAGATGGCTGCGTGAGCTGCGCGATCACGCCGATCAGAATATACTGATCATGCTCGTTGGCAACAAGAGCGATCTTAGGCATCTCAGGTGTGTATCTAACACCTTTACAACTCTTTTACAACTCCTTTAGTCTCATAGGTGTTGTATAATTAGCTTCCATCTGTGTGAATTTCGAGAGATGACTGTGTGAATTATGCGATCACGCCAATCAGAATATACTGATCATGCTCTTTGGCAATAAGAGCGATGTTAGGCATCTCAGGTGTGTATCTAACACCTTTACAACTCTTTTATAACTCCTTTAGATACATAGGAGCTGTATGATCAGTTTTCTGAGTGTGAATGTCGAGATTTAGATCACGCCGATCAGAATGTACTGATCTCTATAGTAGCTGAAGCATCAGCTTCCATCTGTGTTTGGTCGCATAGAAGCTGTATGATCAGATTTAATCTGTGTGAATGTCGAGAGATGGCTGCGTGAACTTCGCGATCACGCCGATCAGAATATACTGATCATGATCGTTTGCAACAAGAGCGATCTTAGGCATCTCAGGTGTGTATATAACACCTTTACAACTCTTTTATAACTCCTTTAGATACATAGGACCTGTATGATCAGCTTTCTATCTAAGTATGTGAATGTCGAGAGATGGCTGCGTGAACTTCGCGATCACGCCGATCAGAATATACTGGTCATGCTCTTTGGCAATAAGAGCGATGTTAGGCATCTCAGGTGTGTATTTAAGACCTTTAGTCGTATAGTAGCTGAAGCATCAGCTTTCCATCTGTGTGAATGTCGAGAGATGGCTGCGTGAACTGCGCGATCACGCCGATCAGAATATACTGATCATGCTTGTTTGCAATAAGAGCGATCTTAGGCATCTAAGGTGTATATTAACTCCCTTAGTTGTATATTAGCTGAAATATCAGCTTCCAACTGTGTTTGGTCGCATAGAAGCTGTATGATCAGATTTAATCTGTGTGAATGACGAGAGATGCTGCTTGAACAACGCGATCACGACGATCAGAATATACTGATCATGCTCGTTGGCAATAAGAGAGATCTTAGGCATCTCAAGTGTGTATGTAACACCTTTACATCTCTTTTATGATTCCTTTAGTCTCATAGGTGTTGTATAATTAGCTTCCATCTGTGTGAATTTCGAGAGATGACTGTGTGAATTATGCGATCACGCCAATCAGAATATACTGATCATGCTCTTTGGCAATAAGAGCGATGTTAGGCATCTCGGGAGTGTATTTAAGACCTTTAGTCGTATAGTAGCTGAAATATCAGCTCCCATCTGTGTTTGGTCGCATAGAAGCTGTATGATCAGATTTAATCTATGTGAATGCCGAGAGATGCTGCGTGAACTACGCGATCACGCCGATCAGAATATACTGATCATGCTTGTTGGCAATAAGAGAGATCTTAGGCATCTCAAGTGTGTATGTAACACCTTTACATCTCTTTTATGATTCCTTTAGTCTCATAGGTGTTGTATAATTAGCTTCCATCTGTGTGAATTTCGAGAGATGACTGTGTGAATTATGCGATCACGCCAATCAGAATATACTGATCATGCTCTTTGGCAATAAGAGCGATGTTAGGCATCTCGGGAGTGTATTTAAGACCTTTAGTCGTATAGTAGCTGAAATATCAGCTCCCATCTGTGTTTGGTCGCATAGAAGCTGTATGATCAGATTTAATCTATGTGAATGCCGAGAGATGCTGCGTGAACTACGCGATCACGCCGATCAGAATATACTGATTATGCTCGTTGGCAATAAGAGAGATCTGAGGCATCTCAGGTGTGTATTGACACTTTTATAACTCCTTTAGTCGCATAGGAGCTATATCGTCAGCTTCGATCTGTGTGAATTTCGAGATATGGCTGCGTGAACAACGCTATCACACTGATCGGAAAAACGTTCAACGTTAACGTGTACGTTAGCACCTTGTCTAGGCCCCCAGGTGTGTATAAACACCTTTACAACTCTTCTATTATTCCTTCAGTAGCATAGGAGCTATATCATCAGCTTCCATATTTGTGAATGTCGAGATATAGTTGCGTGAACGTATCAGAATAATAGTTTTGTTCTTATAAAGGTACTTTTTTGTTGTAATAAAAGTTTGAAATTTTTCGCTCGAGGTGAGACAAAATGTTTGTGTTACGTCTGTGAGTAGCTTTTTTTAATTTAAATATGTCAACATGACTACTTGTTAAGCTAGGATGTCATCTTAATATTTATTCGAAGATTTTTCCACTGTGTATAGGTAAATGTTTGTTTAATGACTCAACTAAATACTTTATCATCATACAGTGTTAGGTTGATATTTTGCGCTTTATGGTGTAATTATTTTTTTAATTTTCTCAAAATGAATATTGAAATCTACATAACACAGAGATATTAGATGTAAGCTAATATCAGAGGCAAATGTTATTGTAATTTTTTCTTGCTTTAAAGATGATTAAAGTTTACGTAAAATACTAGTTGTGATGCCCATTTTAAATGTGTAATTTTTTTGGTAAACGTGATCGTAAATTAAAATCCAGCTGACACGCACGTCGAACTTCGTACCGCCATAATTATTAATTTGATTGTTTCGCCAATGATCTCTCAGTCTTCCGTCAGTCACATGCCGTTATAAAGTAACTACCTACGTTACACGAATTTCATGATTTTTTTACCCCTTCCCTCTTCTTGTCAAACTCGCCAAATAAAACAATTCTATATAGGTAGATAGAGATTGCGACATTTTTAAGTTTTTACTTGAATAGTATAAATTTGGCATTTTACTGTTGTCGACCCCCTCCCTCCTAACGTAACGTTAGGTTCAAATGTTAGGTAGAGGAGTCCTATATCCGAAACAAGGCCATGTTATCCCTACTAATATTATAAATGCGAAAGTAACTCGTGTCTGTCTGTTACGCTTTCACGCTAAAAGTACTGGTAACAATTTAAATGAAATTTGGTACAAAGAAAGTCTGGAGCCTGAGAAAGGACACAGGCTACTTTTTAACCGACTGCAAAAAAGGAGGAGTTCCACGCGGGCAGAAGCTAGTATTAACCTTTTCACCGCCCCAGTCGGCAGTTACCGACTACAGAAAGCAGTACCACTAGCGCCTCGTCGGCCCGTGCCGACTGAAAGTTAGAGGCGAAAATTATCTTATAATTAAAAGTTTAGTATACAAATTATGAACTTTTATTATTGTTTAAAGCCTAAATTACCGTAAACCTTATACATAAACGTGATACTATATAATATCATTGAATAAATAAACATTTTTGCGCGCCTTGATAAAATGCAGCAAATACGGCCCGTACTGAAGCCCTGGTCGGCGATAGCCGCGGCGTAGTGCTGTCACCAACTGTGTTTTGTTTGTTGCAATAGACGCTACGAAAATTTTAATGTAGGTGAATTTTACTTGAATGCGATTAATTAACCAAAATGAGAATAGTAAAATATATTTTACAGCATATTTTGAACACTTATTTAAATTAGTCCCGTGGCTATACACGACCAGTCATGTCTGAGATCGGCTCGTTCAAGTAAATAACAAACGAAAAAATTGTATATTACTTTATATTACTCTAATTTTTATCCTGTATACCTCTGTCAATTATTATAATGAAGTAGTTCGACGAGCAACCGAGACAAGTGTTCTAGTTTAGGTAATTATGTATATTAAATATTTACAAACCTATCGTTACTTTATCTAAAGCACAGGCAACCAAATAGGGTCTTTGTTAAATAGAAAACGACTACATCCAGGTAAAGAAATTACCCTTTTATTAATGTTTCTTTCTACCTGAAACACTCATTAGCAATAACAATAGGCTTAATTTTTGTGAGGAATTCTTAGTAAATATGTAAAGCACACCGCACGTGCAGGCGGTATTTCAAACGAATTCCTGGAAAATGCCGACTATATGCTATTTATACTTCGTAAATAATTATCGGAAGTAATAATTTGTAAGAAATCTACCTAGTAGTACCTAGATTTCTTACAAACAAAGTTACAGTAATAAAATGTACAAACAAAGTTAGTACATTTTATTATTGGTTTGTTGCTAAAGAATGTGTAGGATTTTTTCTTTCTATTCCCTGCCAAAATGTCGATAAATGCAGTTAACACATACCTACAACAGTTTCACATCTCTAGACTCAAAGCAATTTGCAATACCTAAAAGCCCGGGTCGGCCGGTGCCGACAACGCGTGACGTCATCGCGTTAGTAGTGTGGTGACTTTCGTCACTAAACTGTACTGTAAATAATGCAAATATTTTGATCTTTTCATTATTTAATGTTGTTTTATAAGGTTAATAATCAATGAACATGTAGTAACAACATTATTGTATTATTCTTTTGACATTTCTTCGACTTTTTGGATATAATTATCGAGGAATTATTTAAATATCGATACACTATTTCCAAGTCACTATGGTTTCTCGATCTCGAATGCTTGTTTTTGTTCTGGCGTCACAGGCTCAGCGTTTTGTATTGTTGCGTGGCGGCGAAAAGGTTAAATAAAGTTATATTGTCATAGTTTGTAGCCTAAAAGCCTAGCTTTAAAATGTAGCCTTTATTATTATTAATATCATGATGTTTGTGATTATTTCAGATCCATCCCGACGGAGGAGGCGAAGGCTTTCGCGGAAAAGAACGGCCTTAGTTTTATAGAGACGTCCGCTCTCGACTCCACCAATGTCGAGCCGGCGTTCCAGAACATATTAACCGGTGAGTTATGTTATAATTATTATGCACTAGCGGCCCCGGCAGACGTCGTCCTGCCCGTTCGATTGTTTCGTCAAAGATCTGTCAAAGTCTTATGTCACTTACCGTCAATAACTTTGTATATGGGAGTATAGAAACATGTTGATTATACACTTTTTCAAGATGTTTTTTTAAATTTTCTCTACTTATAAACCTTCATTGGACTTCCACGAATAATTCAAGATCAATTACCCAAATCGGTTCGTGCGTTCTGGAGTTATAGCGTCAGGAAGGAAAACCTGATTTATTTTTATATAATAGATAACTTGACAGAATTTCCATGTTCAAGTGTTTACCAGCTTCATATTTGTACCTACCAAGGCAAAGTATTAATTGTATTGACTCTCTCGTTTTGTATTAGTCGGATGTAGTCGTGTATAAAAGAAACACTTTTATACACGACTACACGGTTCGCCCCGGCTTTGCACGCATCCCTAATTTTTTTTTCCAAATGTGCTATAGCCTATGTTACTCAGGGTGAACGTAACTTCAAAACAGTGAAAGAATTTTTCAAATCGGTCCATTAATTTTTTCATTTGTTTTTCTATGCCTGCATTTACTACTATTAACTATTAAAAGACTGAACCTATTTTCATGGTATTAACTATGATGTATCAATCGAAATTCGATCGATATTTTTGGTTAATTACAATTAGTATTAAAAAAATCTTGTCTTTGTACAAAATACCTATTTTCATGGTGTCCTTTTTTTTTCATTTACTGTCTTTACTTTACATTTCTGATGTCTTCGCGCTTCTATACATTGGAATGAAACAAGTTTAACGGATTTAACTCGCGTATTTTATTTTATTGACTGACGCTTCGGATAAGACTTGTCAGCTTGTCGTTTCATTCCAATACTAGGTATTTGTTAATTAACCTAAATAAACCTTCCCGTTTTGAGTAAAAACATTAATGGTCACGTCGTGTATAACGTTTGCCTCTCCCCCCCTCCGCAGAGATCTACAGGATCGTCTCACAGAAGCAGATGCGCGACCCGCCGGAGGGCGACGTCATCCGCGCCGGCGACGCCGAGCCCGCCGACGTGCGGCCCTCGCCCGGCGACGTGCGCCGCCAGTGCTGCCAGTAGGCGAGAGCGGCGAGCGGTGAGAGGTGACATTGTTGTAGCAACTGTAGTTGAAGATCAGACCCTACATCACATGTACCGAGCTGATGTGAAGGTCGATGTACGGTCGGATCTCAGGCTACTAACATTTTAGCAACCTTCAAAATCCTAGCTCCGCCCATACCGCCGCCAGTGCTGCCAGTAGGTACGAGCGGCGAGCGGGTGACAGATGATAGGTGACAGGCGACATTGTTGTAGTAACTATAGTCAAAGATCCGCCAGTGCTGTCAGTTGGCACCGCCACCGGCGACAGGAGACAGGCGACCATTGTTGTAGTAACTGTAGTCAAAGATCAGACCTTACATCGATCTTCAACTGATAATAGACTGAAACATACTTTACGACAAATTTAGTACGTAAAAAAGGTGTTTGCTACCGGATTCGAACACGGCCGCCATAGCGGCCGCCGCGCCCCCTCTTACGGACACAAACCGTACACCGACACACAGGCAGCTGCCGCGCGGCATGCGGCCTCACCCACACCTAGCACTCGATAGTGTTACAGCGGCCCCGCTGGCGGGGTCGAAGACGTCCACATACACCCGGCACGCGTCGGACCTATCCGCAGGAACCCTCTGTCCCCCTGCAACATAATAATCGTGTCAACACACCTCCTGACGGCCCGAGCCGAGGTGCGACCCCCACTCTGGGGGGCCCTCGGGTCGGTCAGGGCTAAAAACCCTAACTCCAACCTAAAGGCTTGAAAGCCTTTTATCAGGAGGCTCGCCAACCGTCCGGTTTTGCAGTAAAGGCCCATTAGCTGGCCAACTGCGCTTCAGTATTCAGTCAAAAAAATGTTTTTAAATTGAATTTGCTATTCAAAAATCATTAAGATTTTTTTAATGTAATTTAAAGTACTTATTATAACACGTATAGAATGTGCAGCCGTTGGGCTGTCTATTATTTACCTGGACAAACTATCTATCGGGTTGTCAGGTATAAACAGGTCCGTCGATTTACTTGATTGGATAATAAAAAAAATATATTTATCAAATTATGATCTGTTTTATTGCAAACACGTTGATATATGGTTGTCTGCAAAAAAATCGGCCTTAATTGGAGTTTGCAAATTTAAAAGATTTTCATTTTAACGCAAGCCCAATTATTAATATTTCTATAAAGGAAACGTCGCGTTGGTGGTTACCCTGGCTTCTAATTTAGGTATAGTATTTCAATATACCTAGAGTCAAATTTATAACACATTTTTTTGTTACAGAGAGTCCAGTCAATATTGGAGCCTGAGAGAAAACGGATGAAACACTGTACGCAAACATTACAAATCATTCCCAGACGGCGGTCTACCAACATACTAATAAGTTGCCAGTTGCAACACAGATAACACACGGTTTTAGTCTATGGCCACAGTCAACCCACAGTTCTCTATGGTCTACATTAAACTGGCAACACTAACAGCAGTTAAGAGTGGCTCATGTAGATAGCTTTGTGTAATTATCGATATCGATATTTAGTACCGAATGAAGAAAAATATACTGTTATGGACATTTCACTAGTAAGCTTCAGTTGTAGGACGCACTGAATAATTTTGGCGCTCTTAAATAAAAAAAAAATCTTTTAGCGGAGCGACGTTTTTCTTTCGACTTTAGTTGTATGTAATATCTATTTATTTAGTGAATTAATGAAGCCTAGTTATCTCGTACCGTTTTATTTGATGAATTCGCTTTTTAGATCATTTTGACATAAAATTTGTTAAGCAATAAAATCGGCTGGAATCGAAAAGTTATTGAATAACTGTTATATGAAAAATAATATAGCACACAAATAAATAGCTTGATATTTAAAAGTACTTGTTTTTTGTATTACACTAGCTGTAGTTATTAAAGAGATAGCTTTTTTAAATGGACATTTTTGTTGGACGTTACGTGCCTTCGGTGGACAGCCAGCAGTAAGTCTTTTTTGTCTACACTTGTGTCGTAAAACCATTATGATGCGTTCGAAAACCGTGCGAAATGAATATTACGCACGCTAGTGCCGTAATATAATATCGATATCGTAATTTTGACTTAAAACTTTATCTTCACAAAATTAAATCTTAAAATACACAGTATAATAGTTATACTAAAATACTTAGGTCTTTGCCGGTTTTTTTAACACATTATAACGGATTTACAATCTGAGTATAGATAGACTATATGCAATTGTGCATAATTTATCATTATAACACGGTGTTATATTATTAAACGGATAGTTTAATAATACACTAGTGTGTAATGAATCGTTATGTATCTTGTAATAAACTATTAATATAGCTTTTATTTTATTTGCCCTTGTTATTCTTGGATTGGGTGGCGCTTCACAAACTGGGGTTTGCAATATGTGTTCAAGTTTTTGAAGTAGAGATTGGTTTGTAGTGATATTGTGTCGATGAAATTGTTTGTCGATATCGATTTTAGAGAAAGTTTGTCGTTGTACTACTTTAAGCAATAAAAATGATTTTACATTGCTTAATTACTTTACAAAAGGGTCATTCCATTGTGACGGGTGGGACATTTATACTCATTTTTGCCTGCACTTTGCTTTATTTCTGACAAACGGCAACGATTTACGCATTGAATATGACATTATCAAATACTTGAATAGTCATTGCATACTGTACCATCGAAAAAAGTATGAAAATGTCATTATTATTATGAGAAATTGATGGTATAAGAAGTGTGACGGGTGGGACTTCAAATTACCTCTCCTCTCAGAGTTGACTTACACTATTCGCAATTCGTAAGAAACTATGTAACTTTTGTTAAACAACCTATTTTTATATAGTTTCTGATATTGTATAGATTAGGTATTAGTAAACTTTACGCAGATAACTCGTAAAATAAAAATAATTTTGCTTCTCAAAGCTTGTGACGGGTGGGACAGTACTTTGTGACGGGTGGGACGAGTAACATTTGGGCATACAAATGTATGAAAAATATAAACACAGTTCTTTTGTATTTATTTTAAATCAGTTTTTAGATGAATTATCTAATGTTACAAGTAATCATTTCAGTAGTTTTTTAGAATAATAAAAACAAAAAAAATGTTTTTTCTTTTCGATGTTTACAGGCTCAGAAAATTGATAATAATTGGTAGAATGTCTAAAATATGACTAGTTTTAATGAAAGAGACATCTTCCTTATTCATTCGTAATGCTTTGTTAGTTTTATCAACACATTTTAAAAACATGACCTTTTATTCATTGTCGAAGTCAAAGGTACTTTGTGAAACTGCGAGGTATTTATACTCTTTCGACTATTTCCTGGCAGTAATCTCTAATTTAACCCAATCTTACTTGAGTCTTCGTCGGCGGAGGAATTATTAGTGGTGGAAAAACTTAATCCTGGCGTTTGGTCTCTATCATCCTCATCTATCGTCTTTGAGTCAGTTTCAGTATATACCACCACCAAATTAAACGCCATAACACATATAATTTGCTTTAGTATAAACCAGCTACGTTTAAATAAAGTTGACACAACGATTTTATACTCACTAAGTCAGTTTTATCAGATAACCCATTTCGCTCACCCGTCAATGTGACGGGTGGGACATACTTTGAAAAGCGTTAAAAACAATTTTTATTTAGTAATGCAACGCGTTTTTGATCTAAAATAATCGCCCTCAACCTAATTGTTTCTTTCACAAAGCAAGATAACAAGAGGTTAGATATTTTTAGGTTTAACAAGAAAAAATCTTGTTTTACTGTGACGGGTGGGACATGAGTTAAGCTTTTTGTAGAAGCCCAATAAATACTAACCATGAAACTTAATTTATAATTACTTAGCACTAGTTTAAACTGCGTTAGATATATTTTCTTTTATACATATCACTTTTTCCGTAATGTTCAGAAATGCCGCGAAATAGTGCTGCAAACTTAAAGTAAAAATAGGCTGGCGTGGACAACTGGCGCTAGGGGTACGGTCAAAAACGAATAAAATGGAAAATATTGATATAAAAATGAAAAACTCATTGATTAATAAAACAAGGCATAATGTTCTATTCTCTAAATATGTATTTATGTATAAATTAAGTTATTTATATTTTATGCCTATGGTGCCGGTTTCGCTGGAATGACCCAAAAGACATTTTGAAATTGATTTCAAAATAAATATTGCTTTGCTATAAAGCTATCTTTAATCTGAAGGGATATCAAAGTATATAATGAAAGATTATTTAATATCTTAAAAACAAATCTAATAATGTTAAAATAAAACATGGATCGATACTACCCTAACATCGATAAATGAATTTATCGATACAAAATCACAAAGCTTATTTGTGCTACAAAAACTTGGACAGTTAAATAAATCGAGGTGCCGATACAAGTCGTGTCTTAACCCCCTGTTGTTAAGGTTTCTTTTCGTATAGTGAAATCAATGGCGGTCGGTGTCATGCAATACTCAGCCATCGGCCTCACCTAGTGCCATTTGCCGCTGGTTCTTTTCGCATTTCATCATCACGCCGGCTGTTTTGATGCGGTGTACGTTGATTCTAAGAAATATTGTATTTGTCATATGCATGGTTATTTTTTTAGTGCCTATCTGTAATTACTTTATTAAAGACAAAGATAATAAAATATAATGTAAATTTGTTGGTGTTTTTATTTTTGTAGTGGGGAATTTTGTTTGGAAATGAATATGGAGTATAAAGTACCGTAAGTGATCGTTTGTTTTTTTACTTAAAACGGGATATTGGTTTATTTAGGTCAATTAATAGGTAGTTAATGAAAAAAAAAACACTGAAAATCGGTTCACCCGTTTAATAGATATTGGGAGAATCACATCCGCATTACAAATTGAATGTACGTAATTGAACGGTAGGTCCGTATCTGAAATTTGCGCGCATTTTTTTAACTCCTATTTTTTTTATTATTTTATGCACACGTGTCACATAGTTTGCTACTAATTGGGAACTGTAAAGTCCTCAAGACATCAACATACCTACTTATGTAATATCGAAAATTATATTTTAACTGTTAGGAGAGTCACAAATAGCGTAGGTTCATAGCTATAATTGTTCTAAGTAGGTACTTACCTAAGCATGGGCGCGCGTTCTATATAGGCACCTTTTCGAAAATGTCCAAACTGCCCACATACGCCTGTACCTAAGCAGGTACTTTAGAATTTAGTAACGTCAAAAACAAAAGCCACCTAACAATTGACAGCTCGAATTCACGGCCGTAACGGACAAAGACTAGGTTAAAACAAAAAAAATGAGGTCCCAAGGTCTAGGTATTGTTTAGGTCATCCTTCTAACTGAGGTCAACTGATATATGAGATGAGACATTGCCCTCAAGGCTGTCTAGCGACCCTGGAATACCTGAAAGTTTAGGCTTCGTTAGACCTACACTTGTGTATCCATTTCTTTGTAGAGATCAGCTGTTTGTGTTCTAACCTTTGTAAGAATACGTTTAGGTATTTTACAATGTCGATTCTGTACTTCGTAAGGTACCTAGTAGGTTCTTTCTCCGAATCACTACCTAGGTAATTTTTTAGGTAGGTATGTAAGTATCACTCATAATTAAATGTCTACTGTAGCACGCCGGCTAGCTCGTGCTTGGAAATGGGTTTCGTGTGCGCTTGGGTGGCAATAATATTGAGAAAAACAATTGCACTTGTTCTAATCGTCTTTATAATCATTAAAATACAATTGTCTTTTGTTTACACTTAAATTGAACATTATTAAACATATAATTGTTAGCCGACAGATCGCGAGCGCGGTTTTAAATCTGTGGCAGAGACAAGACTGTCTATTGACAAAACTAAACACAGAGACAAAACTAAATTGGTTATGTTGGCATTACGCCTCAGTGATTGACATTATTGGTAAATCTTATTGGAGCCCTGATTGGGCGAGAGCGTCGAGAGTGAATGGCGAGCGCTTGGTGTTGCCGCGCTACACCCTCCCCCTCCAAGTTCCCAGGACGCCTCGTCGGGGACTTGGCTACTACATCAGGTTGCGCGGGCCTAGCGGAATCTTTAGGACGGCCTCTAAGGCGCCGAGGATGAACAGGCACAGGGTCAACGCCCTGGCCTGGTATGAACAAAGTTAAATCAGAGCTATGCATTTTACCAAGATCAGTATTAGTTTGAATGTCAGCAATGACATAAGAAGTGGGGCTTATGACCTTACTAATACGGTAGGGACCATCTCTTTTCGTCATGAACTTCCTGGTGAGACCTTTAGCAGCATTACTAAGCAAATGAGTATTTACTAGAACTAAGTCATCAACACTGAACCCAGGAGCTGGACGACGATGATGATCTGCGCCATCTTTCTTCTGATCTTGCTGTCGTTCGGCCTTTTCTTTAATAGTACCTAAGTTGTCAATAAACTTTTCTAAGTAGGGAGTAATTTGTGGTAAAAAGTTTTCTTTAGATAGGATTGCTCTTAGATCACGTTGAGCATCGAACGGAGTCCTCATCTCTCTAGCATACATCATGTAGGCCGGGCTACATCCAGTAGCGGCACACATGGCACTATTCATCGAGAATCTAATCTCTGGCAGGAACTTAGGCCATGACCGATGATTGTTCTTCACTAGTATGGATAGCTGAGTCTTGAGGTCTCTGTTTTTTCTTTCAGCTGGGTTTGCTTCAGGATGGTAGAGTGGTATTAAGTTCTGTTTGATTCCCAATAAGAACATAGTTTGTTGCATTATAGCTGAGACAAACTGGACTCCATTGTCAGAGATGATTCTTCGTGGGAATCCATACCTTAGAAAATACTGTTCTATAAGAGATGTTGCGCAGGTTTCAGCAGTAGCTTTTTTGAGAGCTATGAGTTCAATCCAGCGTGTAGCAGTATCTTCAATCAAAAGGATCCATTTCTCTCCATCTTCTCCTTCAGGCAGAGGGCCAAAGAGATCTATAGCTAGAACTTCCCCTCGCTGATTCAAAACAGGTGTCTGTAATAATCCTGTAGGCTTTTGATTAGTTATCTTGTATCGTTGGCATTCTTCACACTTCTTGAGATAATCAGTAACAAATTTACGCATTCCTGTAAAATAATATTTTTGGCTAATACGGTTAAGGGTTCTTTCTATTCCCTGATGACCGGCAGTTGGAGCGTTATGGAATTCTTGCAGGACGGCTTCTTTCATAGACTGCGGGACAACCAGCTGTGCTTCTTCAGAATCAGAGTTGGAGTTGTAGCAATATAGAACTCCCTGGGCCATAAGGTATCCTCGTTCTAACCATCTGGTGGAGGCAATTGTATCTGAACTTTCCAGATCATTTATAATCTTGGCCACTTCTGGATCTTCCAGCTGAGCAGTACGAAGTTCCGTTGGACTAACTTGAGGGACATCAATTATAACAGAGCAAACGCCACAGTCACTCTTGGTGTTCTCATCACACACTGGTCTACTGAGAGTGTCTGCTATCACATTAGCTCTTCCAGGCGTATACTCATATTTGATGTCAAAGGACTGTAATTTGAGTGCCCATCGAATGAGTCTTCCACTGGGTGACTTGTGAGTGAGTAGCCACTTCAAAGGTTGATGGTCACTTTTAACAATGACGGGATGGCCGTCAATATATGGGCGGAATTTCTCAACGGCCCAGACTACAGCCAAAGCTTCCCTTTCTGTAGTACTGTATCGGCGCTCAGCAGGCGTGAGTAGGCGGCTGGCATACTCAATCGGATGCTCATCATGTCCTTCTCCTTGCATCAGGACACCTCCTAAAGCATAAGCGCTTGCATCAGTCCGTAATACAAATGATTGGCTGTAATCGGCTTGAACTAAAATAGGAGCAGCTGTCAATTTTATTTTTAAATCATTAAATGATTGGCGCTGTTCTTCTTGCCATATCCATGGTTGATCCTTTTTTGTAAGCTTGGTAAGCGGCTGGGCAACAGCTGAAAAATTTGGAATAAATTTTCTAAACCATGAACATGTTTGCAGAAAAGTGCGAAGGTGTTT
Source organism: Polylopha cassiicola (assembly GCA_038024825.1). Classification (NCBI taxonomy): domain Eukaryota; kingdom Metazoa; phylum Arthropoda; class Insecta; order Lepidoptera; family Tortricidae; genus Polylopha; species Polylopha cassiicola. Next base: position 1,298,741 of record CP149053.1, on the reverse strand, counting down.
TAAGTTGGCCGGCTGTTTCATTTGTATTATGGCCTCAACTTTGGTATTATCTGGCTTTATACCCTCAGGTGTTATTAAATGTCCCAGATATTTCACCTGTTTTGTTGCAAAAACACACTTTTCTCTATTTGCCCTTAAGCCGAATTGAATTAAACGATCAAATACCAGCTGTAGATCTTCCAGGTGCTTTTGAAGATCACCTTCTGATATGATTAAAATATCATCAAGATAGGCGAGCACTGTGGTATTCAGTAAGTTGGAACCAGATCTGAATTTATCCATGAGCCTTTGGAAGGTAGCAGGAGCATTTTTGAGACCGAAGGCCATCCTTGTAAATCTATAAGTCCCAAATGGAGTAATAAATGCAGTCTTATCGCGGTCTTTTGGAGTAACTTTCACCTGCCAGTAACCAGATCTGAGGTCTATAGTACTTATAAAACAATTTTTCTTAGTGGACTGCAATAGCTCATCAATTAAAGGCAATGGGTAATTATCAGTTGTCGTCACGCTGTTCAATTTTCTATAGTCAACACAGAATCTGACACTGTTATCTTTTTTCGGGACTAAAACAGCAGGCGATGCCCATGCCGACTCACATTCTTCAATAATTCCTTCTTGTAACATCTTGTCTATTTCATTTTTCATAATTGTTTTCTTTGCAGGTGTAAGTCGATATGGAGGAACTGATATAGGTGCATGGTCACCTGTATTGATGTGATGTTCTATAAGAGGAGTCGGTTCTCCCCCTAGACTGAAGACTGTATCATTCTTCTGTAGAACATTGGCTAATTGCAGGCGTTCATTTTCAGATAACATAGAACCTTCATCATCACGAAGAATATTTGTAGCAGCAACTGCAAGCTGGATTGGAGAAATTGATTCATATTGTAGTGGATAAACATCACCATCTGGAAAACACCATGTTGAGGAATCAAAATCTAAGCTTAGTCGAGATGATTTTATAAAATCTATGCCCAATAAAGTTTCACTATTTACTGCTTCTGGTAAAATTAAAAATTCTGTAATTTTTTTTTAATTTTCAAAAAGTCTTTATTAGATAATAATAATTTAACAAAATAATGTATTAAAACTAGTGTACATTTTATCCTAGTTATACAATAGGTATATATTATTTTCTGTTTATTGCGAGGCTAGCTCATACTAAACTTATTGCAATGGGGATACTAAATCAATTTACACATGAAGGAAACTAATTACTACTTATTAAGAATACTGATAGATATACTAAGTACAATGCGCAGGCTTTAGAACATGAGCCTTACGCTTTTATGATCAACATTTTGTTTTATATTTAAAATATTATTTTAGAAATAACATAATTTGTGGGTAAATTTAAGCTTATCAGCGGTTACTAATGCCCAGCTGTGAGCAAGAGTTATAGGTAAGTACACACACATAGGCGCACACTGACCGCGCTCGGTACCGGCACGCCACGCGCACGCCACATCCACCCATCTCTTAAGCTAATTAAGAGCGCGTATGGCGCGCATCGCGCATCGCAGCGGCCAGCCCACGCCTACACGGAAGACTCAGCCTATTCATTGCACTCTAAGAATAAGTGATGAGGTAGTTTGTATCGATTGTAACTATCGATATAGGGAATATTTGACTTTCTTGTTTTACAAATATTTTGGATAAGTTTGCTTTTGCTTTTAGGGTTTCTTTTAATATAAAATTTTTCCGACAATTTATAGATATAAGTATCGATCCTGGGTAGCCTTATTTTTAAGTGAAGGTTAAATATATTTGCCCGGAAAGGGGTGTTAAAGGCCAATTTTATTGCTTTATTTTGAATTATCTGTATCTTGTTGAGGTTAGTACGACAGGTGTTGCTCCAGACGGGGCATGCATAGGTGATACATGGTCTGACCAGGGTGCAGTATATTCTAAGTTTCGTGTGACTGCCTAATATGGAGCGTCTATTTAGTACCGGGTTTAGGGCGTTCATGGCCTTGACGCCTTTTATGTGTAATTTCGATGTATTATCAGACCAGTTAAGTTTGTTGTCAAGAAATGTTCCTAGGTACTTCACAGACTTGCTCCATGGGATACAGAAACTACCAATATTAAGTTTACGTTGAGGCATAGATCTCTTTCTAGTGAAGAGTATGGCTTCAGTTTTCGTTTCATTGATTTTCAGTTTCCATTTACTAAAGTAAGCTAGGAGCCCATCAAGCGCAAGCTGAAGTCGATCTATTACTAAGTCTATATCTGACGATGAGGTGAAGCAGGCAGTGTCATCTGCGAAACAAGCCAAATACGTGCGCGTCTGAATGGGAATGTCATTAAGGAATAAGAGGAACAGGTAAGGTCCTAATATCGACCCTTGCGGTACTCCCGCTGGAACTGGCTTGCAGGATGAGAGCTCGCCCTTGACATGTACCCGAAAGATCCGGTCCGTTAGATATGACTTGATGAGTCTTATCAAATAGGTCGGAACTTTAAGCAATGTAAGCTTGTGGATGAGAGCGTTATGCCAGACTGTGTCAAAAGCCTTCTCTATGTCTAGCAACACCATACCTGTATGCTGTTTTAGGTTAAGGTTATGTGAGACGATTTCGGCAACTCTAGCCAATTGCTGCACAGTAGAATGTCCGTGCCGGAAACCAAATTGTTCATCGGGGAGGAATTTTTCAGAAGCTAATAACAGGCGTTTGTAGATTAGCTTTTCAAAGAGTTTTCCAAGGCAAGGTAAGAGGCTAATAGGGCGATACGAAGTTGGTTCTGCGGGGTCCTTCCCAGATTTATGTACTGCGATGACTTTGGCAATTTTCCATTCGGCTGGGAAGAGGTTTAACAGAAGGCAAGCATTGAATATTTTAGTAAGATGAACAATGCATTTTTGAGGCAATTTTCTAATAAGAAGGTTGGTAATGTGATCAGTACCAGGAGCTTTACGGGATTTGAGAGACATAATATGTTTCTTAACTTCTGCTGGGCGGGCTAGCATGCAATTTCCTGCAGGGGCTGGGTCATGTATGCTGTCAATGGTATGGTCAACTTCGGAGGTGACTGTACTATGCCATCCACGAGTAAGCATCATGTTGTTTAGGAAGCTGCTAGCCAGCACATCACATTGTTCGGTAATAATACTCGTTAAGGTACCATCTTCTTTTTTGAGAGCTGGAAGAGAAGTCTCGGTAGATGGGCGCAGTGATTTTACTAAACGCCATAGATCTGAGCTGGGATTGTCAACGCGTTTTAGTTTTTGGTTCCACACACGATCGTTGTATGCTTGTATGGCAGAGTTAATTTCTAATTTAAGTTGTGTGATCCGGAGGTTAATTGTTTTGCGGACCGACATTACTAATTCACGAGTAGCATATCTACGTAGGCGATTTTTGTGGCTAATCAGGCGTTTTATTCGCCGCGGGAGTGACGAGATGTTCCAGGGTGTAAGAGTTACGACTGGAACGCAAGTGTCTCGAGCATTAAGGATGGCTTGTTGGAAATTATGTATTGTATTGCATAGTTTAATCGGAGAATTATAGGTATCAGAGGACAAGTTAATGTTTGTATTGAGGAGGTTGCGATATTGGGTCCAATTCGCATTTGCATAATTAAATTTTTGAATAGGTTGTCGTTGGAACTTTAAATTATATTTGACAAGAACAGGAAAATGGTTAGAAGATAGTGCAGGAATAGTTTTAATTTCGTTAAGAGAGTGCATGTTTTTAGCTAGTAGTAAGTCGGGTGTGCACGGGTTATGGTCAGCACAGTAGGGAATTAGGGTACAGTCCCGAGGAGCATGTATAACATAATCCGATATAATCATATGTTCGTGTAGTGTTTTTCCGCGTGAGTTGCCCAGCCCGGGTGACCACAACGGGTGCTTGGAGTTTAAGTCCCCCATCAACAGGACCACATTACCAGATGACATAATCTGGCCAATATCGTTACTGATTAGCTGGAGATTAGGTGATTGGTAAGCAGAATATATTTTTATGTTAGTGTTGTTTATATAAAGTGATATTCCTATTGCTTCAAGGTTTTTGGTATTAGGAGTAGGAAGTACATTATGACCCAAGTCTGACCTAACTAAGATTGCTACACCCTGGCCGATGCCATTCGCGCGCTTATCGATGCGGTAGCAGACGTACCCCGGTATTTTAAGGGAAAGGCGACTGGTAAGTCTAGTTTCACAGAGTGCAATGACATCAGCTTTGAGTCTACTCACCGCTAAATCAGCAAGTTCATGTTGTTTTCTATGAACGCCATCTGCGTTCCAGTACAGTAGACGAAGTTCATGGCAACTAGACATAGTGACCCAGATGAGTCAATATTAGGATAACTTTCTCCATGAAAGTTTTACATTTCTTGAATTCTTGCTTGATTGACTGTAATGTCGTTAAAATCTCCAGCATTTCATTAGTCTCGAGATCATTCGGAGACGTTACAGGTGCTGCTCGAGGCTCTCGGCTTACAGGAGCAATTACGCTTGGTTGGTCCTTAGTAGTAAGTATTTGAGGTTCGTTTGCTTTAGGGTGCAAGTTCCCAATCTTATGGACTTTACTTTGGCTACTAGTGACCTGCGCCCAAGTTTTGTTGTCTTTCAAAGCATTTCGAGTGTTTACCGCCGCAATTGATTTTCGGAATGATTCCCGTTTGGACTCAATTCGATCTAGGTATTTCAGGCGTTCATTGCACTGCGCATAGTTAGCCGGGTGTTGTTCTTGGCAGTTACAACAGTGAGCTGGTTCTTCCCTGTCTTTCTTAGGGCATTCCCAGGTAGGATGTGCTAAGGCACACTTTACACAACGTGCTGGTCTGTTGCAGTTTCTAGATGCATGTCCGAAGCCTTGGCATCTGAAACATTGAGTGCCTGGCCTCTTGTTCGGCCTGTATTTTTGAATGTCAACAACACAGTTGGATAGGTATTTAATCTGCTTGAATTTGCTCATGTTGGTTCCAACTGGCAGCAGTGCCACTATGGGCGGGCAATCGGAAGTAGTTAGTGTTTTGAGTTCAGAGACCGTAGCTCCCGCGAATCCCAGAGAAGCTAGTTCCTCGGGGATATTGGCTTGTGCGAATTTTGGCAGTCCTTTGATGACAGCCTTGGGGAGCTTTTCGTCCTTCCTAGTAAAGGTGTGAAAAGCCACGTTCTCTTTGACGAGGCTATCTTTCAAGACTTGGTGGGATTTCGCTGAATAGCATTGGATACGAACTATCTTGCGTCCCCTAAACTGCATGTGGAAGTCATCCTTGTTTAGGTATTTTTTAACGGTGTCTTTCATTATTTCAAAGGTCCACTGTTCTTGTAGCTCGATAACGATCGGAGGGGTGTTATTACTAACTTTCTTCTTTATTGCGAATTGGTAGGGCTCCAGGGTTTCCGGCGCACCCTCATCAACCGGTAGGCTGCCAAATCGGTTGGTTGTTGGCGTATCATTGACTTTATCATCTTTCTTCGGGTTTGCAATGAATTTTTTTGGATTCTTCCACTTATCTGGTGATTCAGAATCACCTCTAATTCTCTTACTAGCCAGGCTAGAGTTAGAAGTCGTACGAGTTAGATATTTCTCCATGTTGGACTAAGGCAAACCATCGATGTCTTATCGACAGCCCCTTAGTCCAACACTAGTTGTTTACAACCGGCGACAAATACGGAGTTATCTGTGTAAGCGTTCGCTCGCGATGACGACCGAACGCCGAATAAAAATTCTGTAGGTATTATTTTATCTTTAACCTTGACATCTAAGGTAATAGTGAGTACCTTTTTGACTTGTGAGGAACCATCAGCTAGTGTAAGTCTCATTTGATTCTCCTGAAACTGTTGATTGCGTTGTTGTAACAGCAAATAAAGCTTCTGGCCTGCTAGGCTCCTTTTAGCGGCTGTGTCAATCAATGCTCTTCCACGCATGTTGAGAATCTCAATTCCTAAAATGGGACGCTGATGTATAGAGATGTCAGGTTCAAAAGCATCAATAGCACTGGGTAAACCATTTTTGTCAGCAGTATGCAATAACACAAAATTTTCATTGTCACATGATCTATTTGAAGACTCCTTTACTTCTGGCTGAGATCCTACAAAATTGACAGATGAAAATATAATTTCTTCAGATAATATAGTTGACCTACTGTTATTATCTGTACTGTGACACAGAGGTATGGTACTATCAATGTTTAAATATTGATCATAAGATGTGGCGTTTTTGGGATCAGTGTCAATGACCTGTTCTGGGATCAAGGTTATATTTGAACTAGAATGATCAAATTGAGTATCAAATAAAGTATCACTATTTTTAAGGACACTAACAGGACAATGATTATCGGTAGTAGACTTTGTAAACGGATAACTAACAATGCGCGGGTCGGGAACCGGGGCGGCGAGCGACCGGTGGGGCGGGCCAGCGAGCCGGCCGGCGGGCGGGCAGGCGGGGGCGCCGGGGACGCGGCGGGCGGCATTACGTGTCGCCGGTTTAGTAATAAAACCGTCACAAAAAAAATCTACAGGAAGCACACACCGAAAATCAATGAGAGACACAGAATTGTCCTGAAATTTGGTACTATGACATTTGGCATTTTGAGTAACAAAATCACTCACCGTAGGTTGCTGCTTACCAGCAGTACAAGATCCATAAGAAGGCAAATCCAAAAGGGAACAGAATGACGCATTACACTTAACGCAATTCGCTCTCAACACTCCTTTTTCACCACAACCATAACAACTTATGACATTTGCATTAAAAACATTAGAAGTATTATTAGCACTAGACGGACTAGAGTCTTTAAATTGTAATTTTCTACACTCATCTTTAACGTGACCGAAACGCTTACAATACGCGCACTTTTTATTAAACTTTTCACTTTTCGATTTCGCGGCACTATTGTACGTAACAGCTGATCGTTTCGGCGGCGGCGGCGTCAAAGGCGGCGGCGATAGCGGCGGCGGCAAAAGCGGCGGCGGCGCGCCGACTTCACGTGCGATCGGCGCGCTCGCGCCGACACGTGACGACTTCGACGTACCGGGGCGACACGACGATTGTTTGACATCAACAGGTATAGACATGTCGACACCTTCTTTCAGGGAATCTTCTATACTACGAGCTTTTTCTAGAAGCATTTTGAATGTTGCGCAATCTTCGCGTTTAACTCTCTTTCGAATTCTTTTATGTTGCAAGCCGTACACCATGTCAATTTGAACTTTTTCTGTCAAATCGTTCCGGGGCAGTTTAGATAACAAAGATCGACACTTTGCGACAAATACTTGTGTATTTTCGTCGCCTTGAGGTGCACCAAATAGATCGCGGTAAATGCGCGGCGGGGCGCGACTGTCGCCGTAGGTATTTCGCAGACTGTCAATTACTTCGGCCCATGTATTGGTTTCAGGTTTTATACCTTGCCACCAATCTGCAGCGGAATGGGTTAGTAACATCGATAGCCCTCTAATGGCATTCTCATCAGAGATATTCGAACAGTCCTTGTAAGCCTCTATGGCGTCAATAAAACCCTCAATCGATTCTTCGGCTGTCCCAGCGAATCTGGCTTTGCAACGAGAAAAGTTTCCTCCCTCCGTTGGTATCGGCGTAGATGTAGACGTAGCTTGTCTGGCGAGTACGGAATCGAGCAGCTCCTTGAAGGCGTTCGTCTGAGACCGTTGTAGCGACTCCACCAGCGTGGTAATGTTCTCCCTCGAGAACGAAACTTCGTCAGCAGGCGTATCATCATCCTGCAGGGACATCCTACGAGCACGATCCTTGCGAGGCGGCATGTTTTCCTTTGTAATCCGACGAAAAAAAACAAATTTTCTCAATTATTGCCTCACGCGTGGGCGGCCATTTTTGTAGCACGCCGGCTAGCTCGTGCTTGGAAATGGGTTTCGTGTGCGCTTGGGTGGCAATAATATTGAGAAAAACAATTGCACTTGTTCTAATCGTCTTTATAATCATTAAAATACAATTGTCTTTTGTTTACACTTAAATTGAACATTATTAAACATATAATTGTTAGCCGACAGATCGCGAGCGCGGTTTTAAATCTGTGGCAGAGACAAGACTGTCTATTGACAAAACTAAACACAGAGACAAAACTAAATTGGTTATGTTGGCATTACGCCTCAGTGATTGACATTATTGGTAAATCTTATTGGAGCCCTGATTGGGCGAGAGCGTCGAGAGTGAATGGCGAGCGCTTGGTGTTGCCGCGCTACACTACTAGTTTAATAGCAATCCGAGTCATTTTTAAAAACAATTAAAAAAAAATGTTAAAAAAGTTGAGTAAAATTTTGACAACCTCTATAATTTTAAGTCTGTCTGACTACGAAACCGGAGGTTGCGGGTTCAATTCCAGCTAAGGGCAGTTGTCAGTGATGAGCATTAGTATCTGTACCCGAGTCTTGGATGTCTTATAATAAATATGTACCTATTTATGTATGTTTATCCGTTGTCTAGTACCCATAATTTAAGCTTTGCTTATTTTGGGACTAGATTAATTGCAGTGAGTTGTTCAAAGATTTTTTTTTAAATAATGGTGGCCGATTATAATCTATCGAAAAAAACTTAAGCGCAACGCCATCTTGTATTGTATCTATGTACCTATATGTTTTCAAAATGGAATCAATTAAGTAATTGTTTCATTTATAACCTGTTAATATTTTTTTAGACTAGTACCTAATCAATAAACCAATATATAGTTTCTCAGCATGAAACATTATCGATTGGGTAAATAGCGTGTTACAGTCGTGTTGTGGAAGCCTTGACCGATTAAACCTTATGCTACCCCATAAAGTAAGTAGGTGGACGGTACCATAGGCCTGCATCAAAGGCTCGAAAGCCTCCTCAGGAGGCTCGCCACCCGTCCGGTTTTGCAGTAAAGGCCCATTAGCTGGCCAACTGCGCTTCAGTATACAGTTCGAAAAAAAGAAACCATAGTTCGTCGATTTAAACAAACCCCAAAATCAATAGGCTAAATAAAATGACTTTATTTATATAAGTAGGTAGGTACCTATCTATAAAAGAAAGTTATTTTAGTTAGGTAGACAGTGTAACCGTGAATCGGTTTAGCCGTTCTTGAGTTATAATATTATTATGTCTCAAGAACGGCTAAACCGATTTTTCTAAAATAACGTAAACTTTAAAATTTTCATCAAACAAGTATTTAGGTTCACCAACTCTACAGTAAAACCTACCTACCTACTATCTTACTCGTAGGCAATCGATTGAGTCAATTCATTTCCTTGAATCTACTTAGGTAACATCATTAATAACTGTCATTCAAATAATATTAGTTATCGATTTTATGTATAAGTTAGAACCGGAAGCTTACCTTTTATTAAAAACAAAAGAATTGGTCTACAATGGCATTCTTCTGCTTCTGGCATGGCATCTTTGGACAACTCACAGCAATTAATCTAGTCCCAATATTTACCTAAGTAGGTAGGTAGTTTTTGTACCAGTGCCAGTAGTTCAAGCTTTTTACCTATTGATTTTATTTTAATTATAATACTCAATTTATAATTTTTTAATAAAAATTATAGTCTGAAACGACAATGAAGGCGTTTCAAACGCTCGAAGTTCCACTAAGAGGCAAAACAATGTAGTAAGGAACAAAATTGAAAGTTTTCGTTGTTACTAACGTTCTGTATTCCAAACTGCTTTACGCATAGCGTTGCTAATTTCATTCATAACCGCTAATAAGTGAAGTTAGGCGCTAAATGATTTTCTTTTTTTAAATAATGATCTAACTAGTGCTATGGAAATTACTAAACAGCCTGTGTCACTGAATGTAATTTAAATTCTCAAAGACTTAAATATTAAAAAATAATTATGTACCTATCCAGTGGGCAAGACAGTTAGATGATAAGTAGGTAGGTACTTATTAGGTTAGGATAAATGTATATGACTGTAAAATGCAAACGATATAATTATAAATTAATGCTAGCTTCTATCCGCGACTACGTCTACGCACGATGGGTATTTTACACAATATCGTTATAAAATATAGCCTACTTATATGTTATTCTAATGTATAAGTAAGCTGTATTATTGTAAAGTTTCATGCAGGCTAAACAAACTAAGAATATTTTTAAGGCAATTTTTGATACTCGCAAGGAAATCAAGGGACTTTCCCTGTCCGTACCTACCTCGCTACCAAGGGCGTGCATTCCATACAGGTACAGTGGTACTATGGAGTGCCTATCCTGGCGCCATACTTACACTCCTCTCACTGCACGCGCCTGCAGTGAGTCGCTACGACCTTGTGTGCCCTCCTAGCTACAAATCTAGTTCCTTGTGTAGAGATACTGGTCTCTACTTCATAAATAATACTCAATTGTCTTTTCGTTCAATTAGGTATGTATAATATTAAACTAAACTCATGAGTACTGAACAATCAATTCGAAGGCCTGATAACAAGTTTTCGAATTCCAAAATTACTTTTTGTCTCTTTCAAATCGTCATGCCCTCCCGCCATGACACCAGGACGCGTTCCCTTTTTGAATATCCTTACATTTTATTCGACTAAGGTAACATCAAACAGCCACATAGTTTAATTACAACTTGACAGATATTAACTATTTCACAAAAGTTAACACTTGTGTGAAAGCAACGCTGTCTTATTCCTCAGTAGGTAATAATAATATAATTAATAACTTACTAGGTAGATAAGTAAGTATATCAAAATGAAATCAACCCAATTTTATTGGGAAAAAACTATCAGCGATCCATTATTTTTCACATGTCATTTTCCTTATTTGTTATCTTTTGGCATCAAACATCCATACATAGATAATGTCAAAAACTGACAAAGATAATTAACGTGATGGTTGTCTTATCCGATAGATTAATTGAAAAGTTAACTAGATGTTTCTATACTTATCACTCCTAAAAATGTATTAAAACTTACATGCAGGGTATCAGGCGCGTGCAGTGGGGGTAGCGTCAGTATGGCGCCAGGGTAGGCACCTAATACATTAGTGACACAGTGCCTGTATGTAATGCACGCCATTGGTTAATCCACAACGCAGGTTTCGTCAACGCACCAAACTAAGTATTACAAATGCCATGATATCCACCAAAGTTACGTCAAAAATCTTGTCTATTGGAATGAAACAACTTAAAACGGATTTAGTTCGCGTATTTTATTTTATTGGCTGACGTTTCGGAGCTTTTACAGATTCCATGTAGCACGACTGAGCTGACAATTGTCTTATGCTAAAGTCAAAATAAAATACGTGAGTTAAAACCTTTTATAGTTGTTCCATTAAAGTTTATATTACTTACACATAATTATATTAAGTATATCAAAATACCTCTCTATTCTTCTTGGTTTATTCGTAATATACTTTCTTACTCTTGGTTTTTCCATCAAAATAGCACACAGACACTAATGAGATTGACACATTATTCACAAAATGAAATGATTCATACTTTGGAATGAAACATCTTCAAACGGATTTAACTCGCGTATTTTATTTGATTCTGTAAAGGCTCCGAAACGTCAACCAATAAAATAAAATACGCGAGTTAAATCCGTTTAATGTTGTTTCATTCCGATGTATAATAACCGCGAAGGCATCAGAAATTATTATGATTCATACAATGACAATGCGACATTTAAGCGCCTTCTACAGATAAATCGCGAATTGCATCAGTATTTCACCATTTCCCAAAAAAACTAAACTTTATCTTAGAGATATTACCTAAAATTGGTGACTATTAAATTGTCAAAGTTTCAAAAGTATACAGTACTTACTTACCTGATTTATCTATGGCAAATGTACCTAATACCAAAGGTTTACTTATGTAGTTATGTAGGTACATCCCTACTATCCCTACTAATATTATAAATGCGAAAGTAACTCTGTCTGTCTGTCTGTCTGTCTGTTACGCTTTCACGCTAAAACTACTGGACCGATTTAAATGAAATTTGGTACAAAGATAGTCTGGAGCCTGAGAAAGGACATAGGCTACTTTTTAACCGACTGTAAAAAAAGGAGGAGTTCCACGCAGACGAAGTCGCGGGCAGAAGCTAGTATTTTATAAATTCATAATATTATGTATTTATGACCTTGACTGTACACAAACAGGTACCTAACTAACCTAACCTATATCTACAAATCCACCTCCACAGCACTAATATTATAAATATAACTAAATTAAATAGAATTAACTACCATCTTGATAATTCATGAGTAGAACGTTATTTCCAACAACGCCTACACACTAAGAAACAAAATACTTAACTTCAATTAAGTAAGTAAATGAATTAAAAAAAAAACAGGTAATTATCTATACTAATATTATAAAGAGGAAAACTTTGTTTGGTTGTAATGAATAGCCTCAAAAACTACTGGATGGACTTGGGAAGCTACGTTCACCCTGAGTAACATAGGCTATAGAATATTTTGAAATAAAAAAAATAGAGATCTGTGCGAAGCCGGGGCGGACCGCTAGTCTACTATATAGGTACTCATATCAAAAGTTCGCATCTCAAACCAATGTATAAAATAAATATTTTGGCTCCAAAATTTTACCTTCGTCTCGTTACTACCAAAATATTTCAATCAATCCAGAATTTACTATGCAATTCAAACGTGTAACGGAACAAGGTACTTTATAGTTTACAGACAGCCGTGCTCACGGTGCGTCACGAAATAGCGCCGGCTATATAAAATACCCAATCCACCGCCTCTCAATTACTCTGTGCCGCGATCCCTTGCTGGCTGTACGCGTGTGTTCTGTGCCTAACAAATTTAAAAAAGTAAGTCGCTTTTTACTTTTTTAATTGAAGTGTGTTTGAGCTACGAGGTTTAACTGTTAAATCTGTTTTATTTTAATTATTCTAAGTGTTTTTGTGATCGTTTGATTTTATTTGAAATTGGCGTCGCTGCGGCGCTTAAGATATTTTTTATTGAAGTTTGATATAGTTATCTACGAGTATCTCGTAAGGTTAAAACGATATTAGTTATTTAACTCTGTTCTTAAACGTTTATTGCGATACATAGCTAATAATAATGTGAATAAAACATGCAATATGGGTAATTATATATAAATACGTAATTACGTATCAATTTTTATTTATGTGTGTGTGCTTGCGTATAAGGAAGTTTAGAGTTTAAATTGTAAGACAAATTATATTTAAATATTATAAGACCAATCGAAACGTAATTTGAGTCCTATTAAGTCATCGTCGTTTTTTATTTGTCAAAAAAAATATTTATATTTTACAATACAATACAATAAATAAAAATCATCTACCTAATTCAAATTAGGTTGTACCTATAATTTGTTTACAACAAAACTTCAATTCCGTTACCATAGATACTAAAACCAATTCGAAGGGCAAAAGAAAAAAAAATGGAGTCAACAATGGTTCTTTGTAAAGTGAAGGGGAAAAGTAATTTAAAATAAACTAGTTCATGACATGTCAGTTATTACTGCATTCCATTTTGTCTCCCACGCGATTTAACCAATTTTATATGGGCAGTAAAACCGGCTGAATAATTATGTACCTAGTTATTTTTAATTAGCAAAAAAATAATAGTTTATGGCAAGCATTATATTAAACATAGAGTGAAAATTAAGAAGTTCTGTGTACATAGACGTATTTAATAGGAGATAATGAATTTAATAATAAATATCAAAACTAAACCCAAAATGGATATTTTTTTATTTAATATGTTGTTTGATATGGAGGGCGCTACTGTGTCACTGTTGACATCAGCTCTGTGCAAATTAATAAATAAAAAATAGAAGTTTCCCTTGTTATACAAAGAAAGTTGCTTAGTGTTATTAAGGAAAGTGCAAAACACATGTACAAATGTTAGTGTAATTGAAATCTCCGTAAATAACAACGAAAAGTGAAAAATAAAATACCGGACTTCTTTACAAAACAATCGGATTGTAAACATATTGTGGAATGGAACTGAACAAAAATTCTACCTTAAGGTCAGTCGAAGTAATTATCAAGTGCAAGAATCATTAAAAGATCTTTTTATAAATTTAGAAAATATAACCTCTTAATCGCAAAGTCGTTAAATTTTAAACGAATAATTTTGAATACAACGCCATCTATCGTCGAGTAGTTGAACTTCGTGACCGAAATCGATCCTGATCCTGCTAGTTCAGCCTCCGGTCACTAGAGTGCGCCAATAGTATCACAACAATGGAAGAAGTACTACTAGCCTTGCGAAATATACAGCAAGATTTAACGCAACAGAAACAAGATATGAAAGACATGGAGGAAAATATAAAAATGGCAATAAATAAAAATATTGATGAAAAATTCAACCACATTGAAACAAGAACTAACCAAATTGAACAAAAAATAGAAGAACAACAAAAAACCATAGACATTTTGGATAGGCAAATAAGAAAGAAAAATATAATTTTCTTTGGAGTACCCGAAACTGAAAAAAATTACGAAGATTTGCTTAAAACCGTTCTAGATATTATACAATTGGAAATGAACATAGAATGCCCAAAATGGGAAATCGAGACAGTGGCTAGACGAGGAAAGACCAACGGTAAAGTAAGACCAGTTGTAGTCACAACCACGACTACAAGTAGGAAATTACAACTTTTGAAAAATAAGAAATCACTAGACAATACAAATATCTATATAAAGGAAGACTACACACCCGATGTACTTCAAAAACGAAAAGAGCTCCAAGTGGAACTCCAAAGAAAACGTTCAGCTGGAGAAAAGGTAATGCTTTACTACGACAAAATAGTCAGCATTCATTCGAAGAAACAACCAATCAATACACCTAGAGAGACCATAGGTAATAAAAGATTACTATCTGAGTCACCGGAGGCCATACACAGCGAGAAACCTTCAATCAATATTGAATGTGCAAAACAAATACCCAAGAAAAATAAATCTCAAAATATAACTGCATTTCTACGTCCTTCCCAGTTGAACACCACGAAAACCCTTACACGCCTTACACCCAAAACTTCTACAAGTAGCGATTATGAAGAAAATCAAAAAAACTGATCCGCACCCCTCTCTCTCCATCTCTCCCAACACGGCCGGTCACCGTGGGAGACGTAGACCGAAACCCTCCAGAGAAAACAAACTCTTCTAGACATAGTAACCTTAACCTAAATCAACTCTATGTGTCAACGTTTAATGTCAGAACGCTGTCGTCGTACTCTCATCTTATGGAACTGAACGAAGCGTTAAAAGATATCAAATACGACGTTATTGGTATTGCTGAAACTAGACGATTTGGTAATGCGATTGAAGAATATAAGAACTTTATACTCTATTACATGGGTCAAACACAAGGCCTGTATGGTGTAGGATTTATTGTTAATAAACGTCTTAAAAATAACATTATATCTTTTAAAGGATTATCGGAACGAGTAGCTCTACTGCAGTTAATTATAAACAATATGGAAATAAGCATAATACAATGCTACGCTCCAACAATGTCGGCAAATAAAGATGAAATAGAAGATTTTTATAACACGGTAAACAACGGATTAAAGCTAACAAGAAAGAACATAATAGTTATGGGCGATTTCAATGCCAAAATCGGCCAACCAAAACAAGAAGAAAATATGATAATGAAATTACACGGTTATGGAAAGAGAAACGATAGAGGCAGCAGACTTATACAATTCGCATGCGAAAACAATCTAGCCATATTAAATACCTTTTTTAAAAAGAAAAACAGCAAGAGATGGACATGGAAATCGCCTGATGGCAAGACAAAAAACGAAGTTGATTACATTTTAACAAATCTCGAAAAATACGCACAAAACATGCAAGTGATCAACATACAGTATCCTAGCGATCATAGATTGATAAGAGCGACTTTTAAGCTGCAACATTCAAAGAAAAATAGAAAAACATACGGAAACAACGCGAAAAGTAATTTAAAGAATGAAGATGAAATAAAAATGTACATAGAATCACTTCACAAAAACTTAGAACATCTTATTCCTGAGCAATCAAAATACACAGTTCAGGAACTTAATGATGAACTAGCAGCAGCAATAAATATTAGCCTCAAAAGAGCTCACGATTCTTCACATAATATAAAAATACCTTCCATCATATCTGACAAGACAAGCAAATTAATCTCAAGACGACAATATCTCCAAAAAACTAAGCCAAAAACTCGAAGTATGAAAAATGAGCTTAAAGCTCTTTACAAACTTATTAGTAAATATATCAGACATGATTATGATATCCATCGTAGGAAGACCATTGAAAAACACGTAATACAGTCTGGAAGCTTAAAGAAAGCCAACAATGAGCTTAGATCACACAAAACTTGGATTGAAGGACTCAAAACCTCAAATAAAATAACTTGCAACAGAAATGAAATTCTTCAAGTTGCTACAAATTTCTATTCTAATTTATACCGTGGCGAATACAGTCGTGAGCCAAGTCTCACTCTACCAAGAGAAGAAATGTCAGATATCAAAGAAGTAACGGAAGCAGAAGTGATGGAAAGCATAAAAAAATTGAAATCTGATAAATGTCCAGGTCCTGACAAAATATCCAATGAAGCTCTTAAACTGGGAGCGCCGTGTTTAGTTTACCCTCTAACACAACTCTTTAACCTGGTACTAACAACGGGGACTACGCCAAAACAATGGACTGAGTCTGATATTATTCTTATATACAAAAAAGGAGATCCAAATGATATAAACAACTACCGACCAATAAGTCTACTGTCTTCAATATATAAATTATTCTCATCAATTCTAGAAAAGAGAATAAGGATTACTATTGAAAACCACCAACCTGTAGAACAGGCTGGATTCAGGAGAGGATTTTCCACTGTAGACCATATTCATTCTATCGAAATGATCATAGATAAGTATCAAGAGTTTAAGAGGCCTCTCTACATTGTATTTATTGACTATCGAAAAGCTTTTGATACTTTACATCACCACTCGATATGGGAATCTCTACAATCGCAAAATATTGAAACACCATACCTGAAAGTCTTACAGCATTTGTATGAAAACTGCAATAGTAAAATAAGGCTGGAAATGACTGGTCCCTCTATACCTGTCCGAAGAGGAGTAAGACAAGGGGATCCCGTCTCTCCGACGCTGTTTATAGCAGTGTTACAAAACGTTTTTGGACAACTTCAATGGGGCAAAGTTGGCATAAAGATAAAGAATGAGTATGTGAGTCATTTAAGATTTGCTGACGACATAGTATTACTGTCAGAGAAAGTAACCGAACTGCAGTCAATGTTAAACGATCTACATGTCGCAAGTCAGCGGGTGGGTCTAGAAATAAATCGCAGCAAAACCAACATTATGACAAACTATACTCAGACACCTGTATATCTAGACAACGAAGCGCTAGAGTTTGTCGATACTTATATATATCTGGGTAAACAAATATCATTTAAGGCACATAGAAACGAGCAAGAAATAGAAAGGAGAGTTTCAAATGCATGGAAAAAGTTTTGGAGCCTAAAAGAAATTATGAAAAGCGACATGCCAATTAAAATTAAGCAAAAAGTTATGGATATCAGTATACTACCGTCATTAACCTATGCTAGCCAAACTTGGAAGTTTACACATCATGCAAAATCTAAAATTAGATCATGTCAAAGAGCAATGGAACGAAGCATTATGAAAATTAAAAAAATCCAAAAAATATCCCATAAAATAATTAGACAAAAAACAAAAGTTACTGATGCTCTAAGTCACTCAAAAAAACTCAAATGGCGCTGGGCTGGACATATAGCTAGACTAACGGACAACCGATGGACCCAAAAATTAACATCATGGGACGGACCACCAGGTAACAGAATGAGAGGTAGACCAGCTGCCCGGTGGACAGATGATATAATTCGAGTGGCTGGCAAACAGTGGATGGAAAAAGCGAGGAATAGAGACACTTGGAAATCTCTGGAGGAGGCCTTCACCTTCGAGTAAGAGGGGTTCTTACAAACCTATAAGTTAAAAATACATTCATAGATTATTTATATCATCCTAGTTAATTAGAAATAAGTTAAAGTAAATTGTATGTAAATATTGTATTAGTAAGAAATATAAGGCTTTTTTATTTTTATTTTTATTTTTATTTTTATTTTTTTATTTTTATTTTTTTTTTATTTTTTTATTTATTATTTATATGTTGTTTGTATTGCTCTAAATTTCCACCAATAATTTTACCAACTAAACGCAACATAGAGCAGACCATATATATTTAGCAATATAGTCATAACTAAATATTCATGACCATTATAACCAATTAAAATGGATAGGTATTATCTATTTAATACCTAAGCACGTAAGCATAATTATGTTGTTTGTGTTTCTCACAATTTATATCAAAATATTTGCCACCAATAATTTCACCAACTAAACGCAAAATATACCAAATATAATTTAGCAATATATTCAAATATTCATGACTCCCATTATACCAAAACGAACAGAACAAGTTACATACCAAAACCTAAAACCGGCCGGTACCAAACGCCGGCCGGTTGTTTTTTGTTATAATTTTGTCCGTTCGTTATTTTTAACCTTTGAAAACACACGTAACGGCGTTTCATATGTGATCGCCACGTTTACTTTAGCATATCATAAGACCTATTTTGATGATAGACCAACAGACATTCTAATCATATAAATGTATATTTAAATGTTAGAAGAATTCTTTGACGAGAACTTTCAATGAATGATGGTCAACCAACCATTGTTTCTTAAACTTATGTGCAAAATATGACTTCAAAACTTGTAAAAAATTATATGTATTTTTTGTATATTAAGTGTACTTACCTACTTAATGAAATATAAAATAGGCCATAGACTCTAGCACCCAATCTCCACAATGCCACTGTCATAATTAACCTCCTACACAAAATCAAATCCAAATCCGAAACTTCAGCAAATGAAGTAAAATAAAAATACGCGAGTTAAATCCGTTAATAATTGTTTCAATCCAATGTGTAATAACCGCGAAGGCATCTAAAATTATTAAATATTAGCGGTTCGCCCCGGCTTCGCATGGATCCCTATTTTTTTTTTAAATATTCTATAGCCTATGTTAATCAGGGTAAACGTAGCTTCCCAACAGTGAAAGAATTATTAAAATCGGTACAGTAGTTTTTGAGCCTATTCATTACAAACATACAAAAATAGCAAATCTTTCCTCTTTATAATATTAGTGTAGAAGTGTAGACAAGTAAATTTTATTTTTGCAAGATGTTTTGCACGCAGCACTTCTATAAAAGAATAATATTAAAGTTATTAACCTAAAGACACATAATTATAATGACTGTAGTTACCGGATCTACACGATTGTTGTTTGTATGTTGTCATTATGTAAGCACTTTATTCCGCCAGTCACCGTCAAGGTTATTTTTTGTATTGTTGGCAACATTGCCTAAAAAAACAGTAGGAAATCAAACTGTTTATAATCCTTAGGTTTAACATTTGTAATTGTGAAAGTAAGACAATAATTCCAGCGAAGGACATGATTAAATGAAACAAAAAAAATGGCAACAAATAATATAAAACAAAACACGCGAGTTAAATCCGTTAATAGTTGTTACATTCCAAAGGACATAAGCTTTTTATTACGTAAATCAGGGCGTAGGAGTTTGCTATGTTTTATTTTGTATAACTTTGTCTGTTACTATTATTTCGCGTTAACCTTTAAACGGATTTAGATAAAAAAAATAGTCTGAAAACTAGACATAGGGGGAGAAAAGGAAGGGATGAATTGATTATAAAATTGCACAGATTCATTACAAAGCTCGCGGGCAGATGGTAGTAATTGTTATATTATATGTAATTTGAGAGATATTGAAATCAAAATATGTCTGAAAGTGTAATTCAATACCTATTTTATTTGCAACAATTGTCTGTTATGACATTGTTCAAATATGATTAGCAGAAATGAATAATAATTTCTGATGCCTTCGCGGTTATTACGTCATATTGGAATAAAACAGCTATAAACGGATTTAACTCGCGTATTTTATTTTATTGGCTGACGTTTCGACAGCTAAACAGTTCCTATATTCGTATCACGACTGAGCTGAAGATAGTCCAACGCTAAAGTGTTATACTTTAGCGTTAGACCATCGTCAGCCAATAAAATAAAATACGCGAGTTAAATCCGTTTAAAGTTATTCCATTCCAATGAGAAATTATATTAATTTGGGCTTTCGCGATTCTTTACATATACTATATTATGCTGACGAATTCCCTATTCTAGATAGTTCTGTAATAGAAACATAAAGATAGTAGATATATGATATTTCAATGCTTCATATTCTCAAGGCCGTTGATAATTTCGGCTGATAACATAATGGCACGATAAAGTTACACTTTAGATAGGTGTGAAATATTAGATAATGTTACTAGGTAACGAGAAACATAATATTATATTATGAAAGGGGCGTTAAATTGATTTTTCTATCCTCCGGCCGAAAAGCGCCAACTTTCTGGCAGCTGCGCTAAATGAAATTGCCGCTTTCTGGCTTCGTCGAACAGAAAAATAGTATACTGACCTCGGCCAGTAAATAAAAAAGCCTCAGATCACATTTTTGTCAACCTCGGCTTCGCCTCGGACGACAATTACATGTGATCTGAGACATTTTTTATTTTATTGGCCTTGGTGCGTAATGTACTATATTTTCAAAGCTTAACTCTTAGGTCTATGCATGATAAGCACCCTTGTTTTACCCCCTTAGGGCGTAGATATTCAAAAATAATTTCTTAGTGTTCTACGTTATAAAGGGAACCCCTGTGCAATTTTTCACGTTTTTAACTCGTGTACTTTAGGCCCCACGTTAATAGATCAGTTAGGTAGTCAGCTTTCGCTTATATATATTACTAGCTTCTGCCCGCGACTTCGTCCGCGTGGAACTCCTCCTTTTTTGCAGTCGGTTAAAAAGTAGCCCATGTCCTTTCTCAGGCTCCAGACTTTCTTTGTACCAAATTTCATTTAAATCGATTCAGTGGTTTTAGCGTGAAAGCGTAACAGACAGACAGACAGAGTTACTTTCGCATTTATAATATTAGTAGGGAAGTAGGGATTTTTGAAGCAAGGGAATCAAAACCTACTGGGAACTTCTGTAACCCTAAGTTCCCAGTAGGTTTTAATTCCCTTGCGAGTGTCGAGAATTACCTTGGATATATTCTTAGTTTTTTTACGTCTGCCCCCCCTCAACAAAATCTTAGCTACGCCCATGATAACAGCTAGACTTCAATACACACCTATACCTACCTTATAAATTAGATATAGGCACGTATTTTTCTGATTTTTACAAGAACATTCTGTTACACATTTTTATTAAATATTAGCTATCTTAATTCTTTCACTGTTGGGGAGCTACACTATTCCCGAGTGACATAACTATAAAAAAAGTGATCCGTGCGAAGCCGGGGCGGACAGCTAGTAATCTATACTAATATTATAAAAAGGAAAACTTTGTTTGTTTGGTTGTTATGAATAAGCTCAAAAACAACTGGACCGTTTTTAAAAAATCTTTCACCATTCGAAAGCTACATTATCCACGAGTAACATAGGCTATAATTTATTTTGAAGAGAAAAATTTAAAACAATAGGGATCCGTGCGAAGCCGGGGCGGACAGCTAGTCTAGTGTATATGCTAGGTCTTGTATATATGTATATGTATGACGGCCTGTTGGTCTAGTGGTCAGAGGCCCTGACTACGAAACCGGAGGTTGCGGGTTCGAATCCTGCTAGGGGCAGATGTCAATGTGATGAGCACTGGCAACTGTACCTGAGTCTTGGATGTCTTATACCTATGTATTTATGTATATTTATCCGTTGTCTAGTACCCATAACACAAGCTTTGCTTAAAATGGGACTAGATAATTGGTGTGAATTGTCCAAAGATATTTATTTATATTATAATTGTTGTATTTTGTTAAACAGAATGCCAGATCTATACTACGTGCCCGGATCCGCGCCCTGCCGCGCCGTCCTTCTCTGCGCCAAGGCCCTGAATGTCAACTTGAATCTCAAGCTGCTAGACCTCCACCATGGAGACCACCTCAAACCCGAGTACCTTAAGGTAAATTAAAACTAAAATAAAATTATTTATTAGGTACCGTGGGCAAAGGACCTTAGCTCAACTTTGGATAAAGGGCCTACCTTTAGATTGATCATGGTAAACTTTCCATTGAAAATTGGGAAGAAATAATACTAAGTAGGTACCTACTTACGAGTATATTGTCCCAGAGTCAACATAGGTACAACTTTATAGGGTTAGAAACTTGAAATTTTGCACAGGGATTACTTTTTATAACGTAGTGAAGCACTAAGAAAGGATTTTTGAATATTCACCCCTAAGGTAAAAGGTGCAAACGAAGTCACGGACAAAAGCTAGTAATAATATTAAATGTTTATAGAAATACAAATATTAGTTAATACTATGATATTAAGTCTTACATAGCGACGAGGAAAATGGCGACTCTTAGATATATAAGTAGGTATATATATGTTTGTTTTAGGTCGTTAATTAATGTGGTTTACCTCTATTGTATTTCTAATTAGAACAAAATAACAAATATAATCGGCTAGGAAAATAATTGTTCGCAGGTAACCAAAGAATTATTTAGGATCCTTGGAATAACAATTATAATTAATACTAGCTGTGCCCGTGACTTCGTCCGTGTGGAATAGTTATTCTTCGTATAAGCCTCATATTTTCCCCGTTTTTTTTTAACACATTTTCCACAGCTTCTTCGCTCCTATTTGACGCAACGTGATGTTATATAGCCTAGAGCCTTCCTCGATAAATGGTCTATCCAACAAAAAAAATTGTTTCAATTCGAACCAATAGTTCCTGAGATTAGCGCGTTCAAACAAACAAACAAACTCTTCAGCTTTATAATATTAGTATAGATTACCTAGGTACCTATAATAATATAGCTTCTGCCCGCGACTTCTGCTAAGCACCCCCGTTTTACGCCATTAGGAGGTGAATATTCAAAAAAATATGTTGTAAAAGGAACCCCTTTGCAAGATTTTAAGTTTCTAACCGTTATTGGATCTGCGTTAATACATATATATGTCAGTCATCAAGGCTTCTTTCGTTTTGAAAATTGTACTACAGTTCCCATACTTCTTATAGCAGACAAGACATTTTTTTTTATTTTTTTTCATGCGTTTTCTGTCTGCAATCAATAAGCGGAATTCTGGCTTGCGGCCAGTATCTCCAGTTTAAGGAGCGTGTATAATGAATATTTAACATTGAATAAATTATGTATTAATAATAGCAATGAATCTATTAATAAGTAGGTAGTTATAGTAATAATTTCTGATGCCTTCGCGGTTATTATACACTAGCTTCTGCCCGCGACTTCGTCCGCGTGGAACTCCTCCTTTTTTGCAGTCGGTTAAAAAGTAGCCTATGTCCTTTCTCAGGCTCTAGACTTTCTTTGTACCAAATTTCATTTAAATCGGTCCATTAGTTTTAGCGTGAAAGCGTAACAGACAGACAGACAGACAGACAGACAGAGTTACTTTCAAGATATCGAGATAGGTACCTATGTTAAGGACTGATAATTAAATGTTTAGGTAGGTAGGTACCTAAATTATTTTAATTGGTTTTTATATCTAATAACAATAGATACCAGGTAACAATTCATTCAATTGGTACAAATATCATGAACGAAGATCAGTGTTCATTCGCTTTGTCAAACATACTTACCTACTTACATTTTCATTGTTTTTATCATATTTATCTTTTTTAACAATTTAATTTACTCATTGGAATGAAACAAGGATTTAACTGGCGTATTTTATTGTATTCGGTGACGTTTCGGAGCCTTTATAGATTCCATAATAGACTATGGGCCCATGTTAAAGAAATGATGGGTCATTTGAACCACCAGATGACCTATGTAGAACGATATAAGAGCATAAAATAATAAGATTTAGCATTGTGCCGTCACTTGTAAGCTGTCCAACTGAGTGCAGGTGAGAATTCAAAAGTACAGGTAGAGTGAGTACATTTTGGTCATATATTTTTGAACGGCATTGTTACCATCGATAGATCCATGAAAAATAATACTAAAACGCGTAGTGCCGTAAAAAAATGGTGATCCAAAAAGTCGGAATTCTTTTTTGATTTTCCGACAATTTCCAGGGTGAATTTGGTCATTTGATACAGTACGGCATCAGTTTCATACTATTTCAATACTGCTTCTAATCCATCATTCCGCAACGCCGTAAAAAAATCAAGCGACAAGGGGAAAAAACCGAAGGTTGCAGCCCCCTCTCTTGCCGTGGTCCAGGGGGTGATTTGATAAAGTACGGCTTCGGTTCCACAACATTATCTAGCACTTAAAAGTACTATTAAAAATAATGCCGTCAAAAAATGATTGTTCATTTGAATGTATATCAATAATTATCTTAATTTCATCGTATTCTTGATTTATAAAGCTGTAAAATCATTTGACCCTGTACGGGAACTATTTTTCTAACATAATATTGTAAAATACAATTGTTATATAGTATTGCCGTTCAGCAGAAACTGTTCTGAAAAAAGTTATGGAGAAATACAAAAACTGAAATTTTGCAAATTATTGCAGAAATTTAAATATCATAAATTAATGAAATAGAGCAGTTTTCTACATTGTATCCCATGTTTTAAATAGTATTAACATAAATAAATTAGGAAAAAATGTTGCCGTACATTTTAATGTAGACCATATCTTATATATAAATGCGAAAGTAACTCTGTCTGTCTGTCTGTTACGCTTTCACGCTAAAAGTTCTGGACCGATTTAAATGAAATTTGGTACAAAGAAAGTCTGGAGCCTGATAAAGGACATAGGCTACTTTTTAACCGAGGAGTTCCACGCGGACGAAGTCGCAGGCAGAAGCTAGTATAATATAATTCTTGATATAATGTATTAGAGACATAATCACAAAACGAACTGCTATCAAAAAGTAGGTTAGGTTAGGTTTGAACTGCGTCCCCCTACCAAAACGAATGGGTAACAAAAGGAGGTTAGGATAGGTAAATAAAATACAATGTGCAAAAGTAAATTAAATATATTATTAAGTAAGTACATAAATCCCAGGCACATTACTTTAGATTTAAATTTGAAGCAATTGCTCGTAAAAATTCACCTTCGTTCGATTAAGTATAATATTATCAATTCTTTTTTGTTGTTCCATATTAATGTATTTTCTTTTTTTTTTCTGGCGGTTGCCCATTCATAATTATATGATTGTATATTTCCAAGAATAATGTTAGATTCAGCTAATAATTCATTATGATTTGTATATAAAATGAGCGTTATACCATACAATCTTTATAAGAAATAAGCGTTATACCGAACGATAAATATACGAAATAAATTTATATATTTTAAAATTATACCAAACGTTTATTATACACAATGAATGATTATATTAAATTATTATTGCCCACACCCATTTTTTGTTAAAAATTTCAATTGTACAGACACGCGGTTTCTACTGTTTTATTATATGTAAGATATCAAATTAAATTATTTGAAATTATATCAAATGTTGATATATCAATAGAAAATATATTAAATATTTTTGTATCGATCATTACACACCCCTTTGAACCAACGAAAATATACGGCATATGAAAAAATATTATCTATGCATAAAATACTTTCGAAATAAATTAATTTGATGTTGTGTCAAATCACCCCCTGGACCACGGCAAGAGAGGGGGCTGCAACCTTCGGTTTTTTCCCCTTGTCGCTTGATTTTTTTACGGCGTTGCGGAATGATGGATTAGAAGCAGTATTGAAATAGTATGAAACTGATGCCGTACTGTATCAAATGACCAAATTCACCCTGGAAATTGTCGGAAAATCAAAAAAAAATTCCGACTTTTTGGATCACCATTTTTTTACGGCACTACGCGTTTTAGTATTATTTTTCATGGATCTATCGATGGTAACAATGCCGTTCAAAAATATATGACCAAAATGTACTCACTCTACCTGTACTTTTGAATTCTCACCTGCACTCAGTTGGACAGCTTACAAGTGACGGCACAATGCTAAATCTTATTATTTTATGCTCTTATATCGTTCTACATAGGTCATCTGGTGGTTCAAATGACCCATCATTTTTTTAACATGGGCCCATAGTCTATAATCGTAGCACGACTGAGCTGAAAAGTCGTATGCTAAAGTCTACATACATTTTCATTAATTTTATCCAATGGTACTTGTCTTTTTTAACTATTTCATTTACTGTTTACGAGTTTAGTTGTTACACTAATAAAAGCAAATTGCGTTCATACACGTAAGAAGATAAATATTGATATTGCAAAATGAATGATAAAAATATGTACTTAAACTGTTTATCATACTAAGTAAATAACATAAATGATTATTGACTAAAGATTATGATAAGAAATTATAAGGAAAATCTCAGATTTGTTTAAGTTAGCTAATGCCCGTGACTTTGTCTGCGTGGAATCAGTACTTCGGCTATTTTTATTACACTTTTGTAGTAAATTCAACCCCGATTTCACCCCCTTTTCTGGTTAAAAACTATTCTTTAATAATACCTGTCTCTGGGACTCAAATTATCTACTACTAGCAGTTTGCCCTGGCTTTGCACGGATCGCTAATTGTTTTTCAAAATATACTATAGCCTATGTTACTCGTGGATAATGTAGCTTTCGAATGGAGAAAGAATTTTTAAAAACGGTCCAGTATTTTTTGAGCCTATTCATTTCAACCAAACAAACAAATTGGAATGAAACAACTATTAACGGATATAACTCGCGTATTTTTATTTTATTTTATTAGCTGACGTTTCCTCTTTATATATTAGTATAGATATACAAAATTGTCCAAAAATATCACAAAGAATTCATTTGATTTGCAAATGTATGAGACCTAACTAATTTAACTACTCCAATCATTTACGAAAGGTCTTAACTATAACATGTCTAAGCAAATATGAACTTTATCTCAAAGACTTATAGTGTTAAATGCAGTGTAACCTGTCGAAGGCCACTTGTATTGAAAGCAATGTGACGCAACATAGTTCATTGAACTCTTATGGGGACAGTCATTAAGGCTGGATTCCATTGAACAAACCCCACTATTTGTGACGAAGGTAAAAACGGTTAGCTAAGGAAATATATTCGACTAGCTGTCCGCCCCGGCTTCGCACGGATCCCTAATTTTATAGCCTATGTCACTCGGGCATAGTGAAGCTTTGAAAAAACAGTGAAAGAATTTTTCAAATCGGTCCTGTTAAAAGTTATAGGGAAAAGTTTCATAAACTTATAGGTAACTAGCTTCTGCCCGCGACTTCGTCCGCGTGGAACTCCTCCTTTTTTGCAGTCGGTTAAAAAGTAGCCTATGTTCTTTCTCAGGCTCTAGACTTTCTTTGTACCAAATTTCATTTAAACCGGTCCAGTAGTTTTAGCGTGAAAGCGTAACAGACAGACAGACAGACAGAGTTACCTTCGCATTTATAATATTAGTAGGGATGATATTTTTGTACTAATAAATAATACAAAAATATCGTTCGAATTTCGATTGGTAGATCGTATTTAGGTAATATTCCATAAACTTACTCATATTTCCAAAAGTCCCTTCTTCTTTTTTGACGGCCTTTAAATCTAGTGGTAAAAAATGTAAGTAATATTGCGTCATTATAAATCATTAGGTATTTTTTTAATGATTCAATGATTTGACAGGATGACTAGTAAACCCATGCTCAACAACCATGAAGTTATTGCACAATATTACGAAATATACATATATAACTAGGTACGTCATATACATAATACCTAATTTAGGTATGTATTATTGAAAAATTGTTGGACGCGTATTCATATTATTTTCCTTTCTCGAACAAACAAAAAATTACTAAGCTTTACTTTCTAAACTAAATAAAAATAGACAAACAAATACGAGAACTGTAAAGTTTTCAAAACGTCAGGAAACTCAGCTTTATGTTACGAAAACGACATTGTCAATTTGCAATTATTATGTACCTAATGGTTAAACAGCCTATGTGCAGTAAAGTCTTGAATTGTAATAAAAACAAATGAATATCTTATAATTTCTGATGCCTTCACGGTTATTATACATTGGAATGAAACAACTTTACCGGATTTAACTCGCGTATTTTACTTTATTGGCTGACGTTTTGGAGCCTTTACAGATTCCATAATCGTAGCACGAATGAGCTGACAATAGTCTTATGCTAAAGCCAATAAAATAAAATACGCGAGTTAAATCCGTTAAAGTTGTTTCATTCAAATGAATGTTTTTCATATAAAAATACATCACTCAATACTGATGCAAACTATAATTTATTTAGCTGCATTTAAGATTTCACCTGCAGTTTTATTCGCTGCATCCGATCACCTTCAACTGGTATTTAAATTGCAAATGGCTGCACGCAATGATTATTATACCCAAAAGAGTTAAGATAAGAAAAAGTTGTTTTTTCGTTCGTTACGTAAGAAAAGATTATTAAGTATCTACCTACCTGATGGAAAGTAAACTTACTTTCCATATGTACCTATAGGTACCTACCTATTTCATAATATTATTATATTTTCAACCGACGAAAAAAACGGAGGAGGTTCTCAAGTTGACGTGTATATTTTGCTCGGGAATAGTGTATTTTTCCAAGATTAAAAGAATTTTTGAAATCGGTCCTTTCGTTTAGGAGCCTATTCAATCTAAACAAAAAAACAAACAAACTTTTCATCTTTATTATCTATACTTATACTTATAATATTATAAAGAGGAAAGATTTGTATTTTTGTATGTTTGTAATGAATAGGCTCCGAA
The DNA here is from genome assembly GCA_038024825.1 of Polylopha cassiicola. Classification (NCBI taxonomy): domain Eukaryota; kingdom Metazoa; phylum Arthropoda; class Insecta; order Lepidoptera; family Tortricidae; genus Polylopha; species Polylopha cassiicola. Next base: position 1,269,990 of record CP149053.1, on the reverse strand, counting down.
ACTACTCGACCGATTTCAAAAATTCTTTCACCTTTGGAAAGCTACATTATCCCCGAGTAACATATAGGCTATATAATATCACGCTAGGTCTTATAGTTGCGGAGCAGTAACCTAAAATGTTTCAAAAACGGGGAAAAAGTATCGTTTCTGAGGCCTTCCGTGGCGTGCGCTGAGCATATAGTTAAAGTTATACAAAAATGCTTTATGGGTGAATTGTTCATCTTAACATTATCTTTAAAAAAGTCCGCGAGAGCATATGTCTATCTTTTATAGTTTACCCATAACAATCGTTTTAATGATTTAGATGTCTGCTCCAATGTAATGTCATTTTGGCGACGGGATTTCGAAGTAAATGGTTTAATCCTTATAAAAGTTTATCTAAAACGTAAAACTATGAAAAAAATCTTAAGTCCCCCCGTGCGAAGCCGGGACGGGCCGCTAGTATTAGTATACAGTAGGTATAGATGTATAGACCTACAACAATAGACGCATACTGCAAAATTCAAAAACAAAATACTGTCACAATTTCTTTTATCTACTTAACTTGCGATGGGCTTTTAGCTTCTACTATGTTGTGGCGCAAAACCTACAGCACTATACTACCTACTCATTTGTACTCACTACCTATTTTATGAAATGAAACTATAGACGTATTTAACTCGCTTTATTGGCTGACGTTTCAGAGCCTTTACAGATTCCATAATCTTTGGTTGTAATGATTAGGCTCAAAAACTACTGGATCGTTTTTAAAAATTCTTTCACCATTCGAAAGCTACATTATCCACGAGTAACATAGGCTATAGAAAATTTCGAAAAAAAAGTTCCGTGCGAATCCGGGGCGAACCGCTAGTGTATAATAACCGCGAAGGCATCAGAAATTAATAGCCTACTTTTTTATTTCCAGTTGAACCCCCAACATACAGTGCCCACCCTGGTCGATGATGGTTTTTCCATCTGGGAGTCTCGCGCCATCATCACATACCTGGCCAACAAGTATGCCAAGGGCAGCTCGCTGTACCCTGAAGACCCCAAGGCCAGGGCCCTAGTTGACCAGAGGCTGTACTTCGACATCGGCACTTTGTACCAGAACTTCGGTGATTACTTTGTAAGGATTAACATAATACAATTTGTCCATTATTCACTCATTCTACCACTAATTGTTTACACAGCTCTCCAAATTTTTTGTTGCTCTGGATATTTTTTTTTTATGTTTTTAAGTTCTCGATCTGCTACAAAGATAGATGTAAGTAGTAGAAAATTTCGTCGACACAATCAGTGACACACAAGGTGTAAATGGGAGCACAACGCCTAGTTAAGGCATAGGTCTGTCTGGGTTCAAGCCCCGCTGGGGTCTCGATTTTTCCTACTCTTCTTGATGATGACCATTTTTGTTTTCGTTAGTCATACCAAAAAATATTGGACAACAATCAAAAAACAAATAACAAAGATAAGCGCTTCAAAAGTTCATAAATTTTACCATATCATAACATCGTGAGCATCTACTTCAGAACTTTAGAAATTTTATCATTTGTTGGTAGTTTCAATTGTTTGAGAATTGAAAAATATGTGTCCAATATTTTTTGTCGAAATTCGCTTTCTTTACCCAGTCATCATCCCTATTGTTTTAATTTTATTATACAACTAGCTGAACTTCGTACCGTCCTATAATCAAGAATAATCTGTTACCTTTTTATCTGAATGATAGATTTTTTTTCTTACGAACCTTCTCCTAATAAAAACAAATACAACAAAAAAAATATTAGTGAAATCGGTCCAGCCATTCTCGCGTGATGTCGTGACAACGGAAAACGGGTTTCATTTTTATGTATAAAGATAACCGCTTAATCTACACAAACTATATTCTTGTCCCATCTTCCAGTACCCACAAGTGTTCGGCGGCGCGCCTGCTGACGCATCCAAGAAGGCCAAGGTGGAGGAATCCCTCAAGTACCTGGAGATATTCCTGGAGGGCCAGAAGTTCGTGGCCGGCCCCAACATGACCATCGCCGACCTGAGCCTCATCGCTGGCGTCTCCACCATGGAGGCTTCCGACATTGACTTCAAGAAATTCGCTAACGTTAAGAGGTTTGTATTTTACAAGCTTTTATTTAGTCTGTCTGTAATGAAATCTTGCAAGTTAAATTTGATCCACGGTTTCCGATTGAGCTGTAATTTTGCATGCATGTATAAATCGGATGACAATGCAATATTATTGTGACATGGAATTGTTCTCATGATGAAGCTGAAAGGCCATAGGAACTCTGTAAACGACGCAATCCCATTGAGTTTGGGTTTGATTCGTCTTGACAAGTAGGTACTTTGCTTTTAGTAGTCATAGTAAATCTCGGATCAAAAATACTAAAAAGATTTTATTAGTTGTTGAAAATTAGGGGTTGTATTTGTTTTTCATTGCTGAATCATGTTCAATTATCAAAACACAAAAAAATCGTCCATAAATTAAAAAAATATTATGGGTAGACGACTTATCGCTCTTAACATTTACCTAGGGGTATGAAAAATAAATGTTGGCCGATTCTCAGACCTACCCGATATGTACACAAAGTTACATAAACTCCAGCCAGCCATTTCGGAGGAGTAAACTCCTTGACACGAGATTTTTTTTTATCAATGGAATTAGGTAAAAAAAAACCTTCAAGGTTGCGAGCGTGAGGACACTATTACTACGTGTGACAGACACAAATAGAAAAAGGGCAACGACCGTTTTTTGCTGTGCTCCGCGACCGTCCTTTAATATAATAATTTCAAGGCGTCACAAATGTTTATTTTTCTTTCCAGGTGGTACGAGACGGTCAAGTCTTCAGCTCCAGGGTACCAGGAGGCCAACGAGAAAGGCTTGGATGCCTTCAAAGGACTCGTCAACAGCATGCTGAAGAAGTAATTCACTCACCAACATTTGTTTTTCGCACAATGTGCAGTTTGTAAGGAGTTAAATTAAGGCACAATAAATTATGTTACGGTATTTTTGTTGTTTTAATTGAATTGTTCATGTGATGAAGTAAGGCACTAAAAGGTCACTCAAATTGATTAGGTACCATTTCCGATGACTTATACTTCGTGTGTGACCTACGGCAGTAAAAAGTCGTTCATAATGATTACTGTAATAATTTCCTAGCTATCAGATACGAAAAATAGGTCATATTAGGTAGAATAATAATAATAATAATAATAATATCTTTGGACAATTCACACCAATTGATCTAGTCCCAAACTAAGCAAAGCTTGTACTATGGGTACTAGACAACGGATAAACATACATAAATACATTTAATACATCCAAGACTCAGGTACAGATGCCAGTGTTCATCACACTGACATATGCCCCTAGCCGGATTCGAACCCGCAACCTCCGGTTTCGTAGTCATGGGCTCTGACCACTAGACCAGCAGGCCGTCGATTAAAAGTACCAGTTAATCGCAATTAGGGAAAATAATCATTAGGTTAAACGATCATTAGGCTTACTGATCATTTTGATACATGCTAGTGACGTTAGGGAAATAAAACATTATTGGAAAAAAATCATCCATACGATGTTAGGAAAACAAAAGATAGGTCATATGAGTGTTAGGACAAATTATTCCGACAAGTATGATCCATTTTTTTAAGTTAGTTAATTAATGGAGGCACTTCCTCCAAGTCAAACAAAAGCAGGCTGCACGGCCTTTTCGAAAATGGCCTAAACTGCTTCGAGGTAGAGTAAAGTGTTGTAGGTATGTTCTTAAATATAAGTAGTTTAACTACACAAAGAAAATGTCGTAAGATATAGCTACTATATGTTTTTGATGTTGCGACAAATGTATTGTAATCACGGTGACATTTGAAAATCGACAGTGGGTACGTTCCACTTAACGCTCGCAACGCCGTCGACCACGACCGCTGAAATTGCCGTTCCACTAACGAGAAAACACCGCGGGCGTTGTAAGCGAATGTTTATAGGTGGAACGCACATCGTGAGCGACGAAAGCCCACTCTGAGCCACCAATATTTTGTGGGCGAAGTGGGCGCGATGTGGTCGCGAACAGTGACGTCATCTATGACGTCGAGCCATCGCTCGCAACGCAACTGGCGTTAAGTGGAACGATACAGAGGGTGTCACGAGCATTGCGGGCGCTTAGTGGAACGCACCCAGTATGAGCTGAGATACCTACTTGATAAATGTTGATATTATTCCATCTTTACGCTGTGTTGGGTAATATTGTGCAATATTGGAGTTTTATATAAAATGTTGATAAGATAAGATGTAACATTCCGTTGTTGCGATTCAATGCTATGATTACGTCGAGTATCAATAACATAGTGTACCTACGATGACTTTTAGTTTTAAAAATACTTACAAAACAATTGTTAATCTGATAATCGGTTTTGTTATTTAAACTCCAGTGCACGTCATTTGATAATATAGTGCAGTCATTGAAGCGAAAAATACGGCCTTACCTCCGAATTTTTTACTGTGAACCGATTTGCATGAATTTTTTGGAATTAGGCTCATCTTCCCCTTAACTTCAAAAGTGAAAATGATCTGAACTCCGCCTATTATTTTAAAGGGGTGTAAACAACCCCTTAATGGAAAAATTGACATTGAGCCATTTTATCGCTAGAAAACATGTCTAATAGTAAGTGGTGAAATGGTAAAGTATTTTCTAACATAATTACCTCATATTAAAATTATTTTCAACCCCTTGAAAATCTTACAACCCTTGCAAACAACCCCTAAATTAAAAAAAATCTGAAAAAAATACTTTGGTATGACATAAAAAGATGTAAGTATAGAGTAAGTAATATTTTATATTCTCTATAATAATTATTAAATTTTTAACCCCCTTTCAACCCTTGAATACTACCCCTTGATTTTTTTTTGATAAAATGAAAAGGATTAAAATATCATTCCACACTCGAAAATGATTATCATATTCTTAAGCTTTTCTACCCTTAAAACTAACCTAACCTAACCTAAAAAAAAAACCTAACCTAACTTTTTTTTTTCTAGTGGGGAAATCCTCATTGATACCTTATGCCCTGGGGAAGGAAAAAGGTTTGCCAGACTCATACTGGCTCGCGGAAACCTAACCTAACCTATGTCTTAAATGTTTTACATTTCCGATTGCGATTTTAGGAATTACATACATTTCCTAGGAATTGTATACAATGACGGATTATAAACATTTTCGTTAACATATACACATTACAATAGTTGTAGGTCTATATTATACTGCGTACCTTCACATTGCTCCAATTATTCACACTCCGAAATTTTCAGTTACTAAGTAGAAAAAAATATAATAAGTTTTTGGACCATAACTCCTTTAATTTTCACGCTATCACATTTTATAAAAAATCATTGTAAAGGTAATTAAGAGAGCTACAACATCCTGTATTGCAATATATAGTAAAAAACCTATTTCTAAAACGGTGAAGGGTTAAAGGGCTTAAGAGAAGCAGTGATTGCGCTGCCACACGCTCTTTAAACAATCACATTTCCGTCAATTTTTGTTTGTCAGAAAAAACAAAAAAACAAAAAAAGGAAATGGCACTTATGAAACCCATTGATTTTAAAGAAAAAACATTAGTTGTTCCCCTTATTTGCAATACAGCTCACTTATTTTACGTGCAAAAGACTTTTAATAGTGCTCATTTTAAAGATTATTTCAAGCACTACAAAACCCTTAAGTATTAGAATGCGTACAATGCATCTGCTCGCCGCTAGATGGCATTGACCACATCGATAAAATTTCAGAGAAAATAAAAACGGCTTTGATCTTTAATTTATAGCTTAATATTGCACTTAAGAATACTGTATAAAAAACCAAATTGTTCATCGTTTTGCCTGCTACAATTTTGTTCTTTATAAAATTTTCGATAAAACGTATATTTTTGGAGATTTTTGCAAAAAACCGATGAAAAAGGTGAAAAAATTGCGAATTTTCAATTGCAAATAACTTAAATAGTATTGGATTTTTGAAAAACTTTATAGATGATTTTTTCCTTAAAATTAGTATCGATATCCGAGGTTATTTTGAAAAATAACTAATTCACCCCCGAGAAGGGGTGGCAATCACCCTCAGGGTGGAAGCGGAGTTCAAATCGTTTTCACTTTTGAAGTTAAGGGTAAGATGAACCTAATTCCAAAATTGTATGCAATTCGGTTCACAGTAAAAAAAATCAGACCAATAATGCTTCAATGACTCCACTAATAATCTAAAGTACCTACTTACTTAATTATAAATTTTAAAATAAAATTATTCAAAATAAACTAATTTGCCAAATACTTAAAAATTAAAAATACCTGACATTACTGAATCAGGAGCTATTCGTTGCCATTAATATTACGCCTACTCAGATCAAATAGCAATATGTTACAGGACACAAAAGTTTCTCATACAAGTACCTACCTATAGCATTCAAACATAGATACCGCCGGAGTTAAAACTACTAGGTTCGTTGCGTCTAAGTTGCTATCTCGTCAGTGTGTTATTTTATACTAATAAGATATTATGGATCCGCAATAAAACAAACCATTAGAAGATATAAAATTTAATAAGTAAGTAAAAGTAAAATTACATCAAACAAACTAAATAGCTTGACTAGATTGGCTTCAAGATTCACGGAATTCGAAACGAGTCTTTCATCATTCGGAGACACACACGGAGACGAACACTTTCTCATAGTCTCAAGCACCATCACACTTTCGGCGTGAGGCGCGGCACCAGCGCGTCGGTGGGCGACTTGCCGCCCTCCTCCAGCGCCGACAGCGCCGCCGCCAGCGTGTCCGGCGCCGGCACGCCGCGCCCGCGCTTCACCGCCGCTCCCGCCGGACGCGGCAGCGCGTACTGCAGCTTGCTCCAGAACCACGGGTCGTCCCACGCCAGGTACGTGTTGGTGTCGAGGTAGGCGCGCAGATCCGCGCCGAGCTCTCCCGTCGGCGGCGCCCCCAGCACCAGCAGCACCACGCGCGCCCGGCCCTCGCGCAGCGCCGCCTCGTGCGCCGCGCGGAACTCGCTGCGCGCCCACTGCGAGCGCAGCCACGCCGCCGACAGCACCACCAGCGTGCGCCGCGACGCCGCCACCGCGCGCGCGATCTGCGCGCCGATCGCCTCCCCCGGCGTGAAGTCCCGGTAGTGCACGCACAGCGCGTACCCGCGCGCCTGCAGCCCCGCCACCAGCCGCGACACCTCCGCGCGGTCCTCGTGCGCGAACGACACGAACGCGTCGTACACGCGGCCCGCGCCGTCCGGCTCGCGCGCGCGCAGCCAGCCCCAGCGGCAGCCGCGCGACCACAGCCACACGCGGATCTGCCGCGGGTAGCGCGCGTACAGCACCGCCGCCGCCGCCGCCAGCGCGCCGAGCGCCGCCAGCACGGCGCCCGCCGCCACCCACGCGCCCGTGCAGAGCCGCGCCGCGTCCAGCCGCCACCATCGCTCGCCGCCCGCGCACGTCAGCCGCTCGTAGTCGAGCACGCGCGAGTGGTTGCCCTGCAGCGCCGCCAGCGCGCTCGCCGCCGCGCACGAGCACGCCAGCGGGTTGCCGGCGAGCCGCAGCGCGGGGCCGGGCGGCGGTATCACCGTGAGTCGGTTGTCCGTGAGGTCGAGCACCTCGAGCTCCTTCGACGGCGTGCCGGGCGGCACCTCCGTGAGATTCAGGCCGACGAGCAGCAGCTCGTGCACCGGCAGGTCCGGCAGCGCGGCCGGCGCGCGCGTGAGGGCGAGCACGGCCCGGGTGAGGCCGAAGTCGTCGGGGTCGGGCACGGCGCGCGGCGGCGCGGTGCAGGTCAGCTCGAGCGCGTCGGGCTCCGGGCGCAGCGCGCAGGAGCAGGGCTCCGGGCAGAGCGGCGCGGGCAGCGCGCACAGCAGCGCGGCGCGCGGCACGGCGGACACGGCGCGGCCCGCCAGCGCGGGCGGCGCGGCGCAGGACGCGGCGCCCAGCTCGAGCCGCGGCGAGGCGAGCGGGTCCGCGAGGCGGCGCAGCAGCGCGTGCAGGTGGCAGTCGCAGTCGAACGGGTTGCCGTCGAGCAGCACGCGCGTGGTGGCGGGGTCGCCGGGCAGCGGGGGCGCGGGGGGCGCCAGCACCGTCGATATGTTGTTGTGTCGGAGGTCCACGACCACCTCCGCGCTCACGAAGCTCACGTCGGCTTCCTGGAATCGAAGAGATTTTACGTTACTCCATTTTCGGACTGGGGACGGCATTTTAACGTTCTTAATCAGTATCACCTTCCACCGTCGGTTTAAGTCTGAAGGCAGTTGACTCACCGTTACGAGCGTGAGATTATTGTGGCTGAGATCGAGGTATCGCAGGTCGGTGAGAAGCGCGCGCCAGTCGTACATGACGGCGGCGAGGCTGTTGTTGGCGAGCGCGAGGGTCACCAGCCCCCGCAGCGCGCGCAGCGGCGACTGCGCGCCCCACTCCGCGTCCAGCACGGCGCCGTCGTCCTCGTCGCCGGCGCCCCACGCCAGCCGGTTGTGCTCGAGCGCTAGCTCGGTGAGCGCCTGCGAGGCGCTTATAGCGGAGGGCGCTATCACTCGCAGCCGGTTGTTGCGGGCGGTCAGCGATCGGAGGGAGCGCAGGTTCGCGAACAGATTGCTGTAGCAATATCAAAAGAATATTTAGAGAACTATAAGCTATGTAGAAAATCAATGAACGTTACAATCATTGTTTAAATGAGCGAACGACCGTGTCATACTTACTCCTGAAATTCCTCTATGTTGTTGTGATCGAGGTTCAGGTCGGTGAGCGCGGAGAGTGGAGCGAACAGCGCCGGCGACAGTGACGTCAGGGCGTTGTAGCTCACGTTCAGCGAGCGCAGGGAGGTCGCCCGCTCCAGCAGCGCGTCCGGGAGCGAGGTGAGCGCGTTGTGCGCTAGCGACAGCATCTTCAGAGCGACGCCGCCGCCGAAGGCGTCTCCCGGCAACGAGTTCAGTTTGCAGCGCTCTATTTGCACTACGCGGAGCGCCGGCAGCGCCAGCGCCCCCGCGCCCACCGAGAGATTCTCCCGACCGTCTATTACGACGAGCTCCTCCAGTCGATCTAGCCCCGCGAAGGACTCCGCTTTCAACTCGGGGAGGGCGACGTCCACTAGGTGAAGCACGCGCAGACGCGGCGCCCCACCCAGCGCGCCCGGAGCGAGTTGCGCTAACGGGTTCGAGCTGAGGTCGAGGGCTTCCAACGCCGGCAGCTCGCTCAGCGCTCCCGCCGGCAGTGCTTCTATCTCGTTGCCCCACAGGGAAAGCGTCCGCAGTTCAGCGCCACGTATCGCCCCAGCGGGTAGATCGCGCAGCTCACACAAAGACAGTTCGAGGTATTCGAGGTGCGGGACCTTTAGCGCGTTAGGAAGAAGTTTCAACCGGGCATCTCGTATGGTTAGGTGACGCAGCGTGTGTAGGGTGGCCAGTGCGGCGGTCGGCGGCGTTGCGACCGCGGAACCCGAGCCGACTAGCGTTAGCGAGGTCAGGTTGAGGCCGGCGACATGTTCGGCGCGGAGATCGGCGGCGGCGCCGGCGGGTACGGCGCGGAGGGTCAGCGCGGACACGGAGGGAGCAGCGAGGGCACGCAGGGAGCAGGCGAGCGGCTCGGGGGGCAGGGGGCAGCCGCGAAGCTCCGCTGTGGAGGAGGGGGCGAAGCTCGCAGGTAGCCGTGGTAACTCGTCGCAGCTGAATGAACCCCCAGCGCACTGGAAAGTTACAAGTCGATATTAAACAATGCTACTGCCAATGGACAGTGTTCAATGCAGTTGTACTTAATTAATTTACAAGTTTATCGAATGGTCTCTAGATGTCGCTAAGCCGCTAGATCACGCTATTTTTATGTTCTATTTTTCTTTTTATTGATGGACATTGTCCTAGTTGGAAGTGTTAAAGTCGCTCATAGTTTTTTGGGTCCTCGTTAAGAATTAATGCTAGATCAGACGCCAGTCAAGAGCGAGTCATACTGAGTGGTACCATAATTTATAAAAACAGCAAAAAAAAATCACGTTAGTTAGGTATACGTATATGGCAGCCCCATAAATGTTATTTTATTCATACGTCAGATGATGTTGCCATTATAATAGGTAACAACCTATTATAACGGCAACATCATCTGGCGTTTTCCGTTAAGGTACAATATTAAAAAATTAGGGGAACTCACCTGTAGAGTGACATATTCCGGAGCTCGAGCAGTAAGCGTTAGCTCAGTACTATTATGTACAGTGCAAGTTAGCTCAAGGTCTCTCGCGGCCGGCGCTTCTCGGGGGCACGGCGGACTAGGCTCCCGTTCTATGAACAAGCTCGGCTCTATAGGCTCGTCTCGTATGGACTCGGCTTGGCTAGGCTCAGCTTGGCTAGGCTCGGCTTGGCTGGACACGGCTTGGCTAGGCTCGGACGCAATAGCGCCGCCCGCCGCTAGTAGCGCCGCAATGGCCAGAACTCGAATCATTGTTATAGCATTTTATCTGTAAACATAGAAATATTTGCAGTTAGTAATGGACTTTTTTTTATTTACTTAGGTAGTTAAAAAAATGTATATAAGGCGGATTTGATGCTATACGGCATTCTCTACCAGTCAACCATTGAAGCAAACAGAGAGCTTGATTAGGCGCAAAATAAATAATGCATATAATAAAATATATAGATAGATAATAATTTCTCATGACTTATTACGCGGTTATTATACATTGGAATTAAATAATTTTAAACGGATTTAATTTCACTTTAGCATAAGACTATTGTCAGCTCAGTCGTCTATGAAGGCTCCGAAACGTCAGCCAATAAAATAAAATACGCGAGTTAAATCCGTTTAAAGTTGTTTCATTCCAATGTATATAGTTAGATACCTATACAAAAATACCGTGTGTAGATATGTATTTTTGTGTATATTGTGGTAAGTAAGTAGGTTTAGATAGATAAAAGAGTGTCTGTTTTTATAATGACTAATAAACATGCGAGCTGATAAACGCGAGATAAATTCGTTATAATTGTTTTATTCCAATTATACTGACATGTATAATTGTATATGAGAGTTGTTTCTTTCAATGTTTAAGAATCGCTAGTTGTTACATCTCTACTAATCTCTACTAATATTATAAATTCGAAAGTAACTATGTCTGTCTGTATGTCTGTCTGTTACGCTTTCACGCTAAAACTACTGGACCGATTTAAATGAAATTTGGTTCAAAGAAAGTCTGGAGTCTGAGTAAGGACATATGCTACTTTTTAACCGACTGCAAAAAAGAAGGAGTTCCACGCGGATAAAGTCGCGGGCAGAAGCTAGTTTTCTATAATTATACTAACATTGGGAGTTGTTTTTTTTAATGTAATAATCGCTAAATGTATTTTTTATGATTGTTGAATTATGATAGGAATCATATTTTTTTTTTACTTTTTATCTTATCTTATCAATGAAACTTGACATGCATGCAAGTGTTAAAATATTTTTATTCCGTTATCGAAGCATTTACGTCATAATATTCTTGCAGTGTTTTTGCATTTATTAACTAGTACCTAGATGATATTTTAGGGAACTAAATTAAATAGATAAAGTAGGTATTTAAGTAAATTGGGTATTCATAATGAAATATTATTGTGGGTCATAATTAGTTAACATAGAAATAATAATCATTAATCAATATAAGCAAAATTAATTTCGGTGAAACTATTAAGTAAGTAATCATATTAATTTGGCGGAAATACTCGTGAAAAAAATAATCGCATGCAAATTTTAATCATTGTCCTGTTACCGTGTTCACTGTTAATTATTAAGTTATTTAAAAAAAATATTAACATTTGACAATATCTAAAAGATTTAACTTCGAATATGGGAACTGTACAGTTCTCGAAACGTTAATATTAAATTCATATATCTCGGCGATTTACATCCGTTATTGTTTCATTATATTTAGTGATTTCTTTAAAGTAGCTCGTTAATAAAAAATAAATTTTGAAAATTTCAGAATAATTATACTTAATGGATTTTAGAGATACAAGATTAATAATTATTTTTGAGAATTAACACACATTTTCTTATATTAAATTGTTTTTTTTTTATTTTGTAATAATTTATCAAACCACAATCAAAATTAGGTACACCAGGTGCGGGCAGTGTTTGGTCCCCGCGAGGGTAGGCATTCCATACAATTATCACTTGCCTGTATACAATACACATCCTCAAAGTAGATAGATTATGTGCATAGTAGTTGTATTTACTTTGGCAAGCTGCCAAGCAACTAGATTCTCAGAACCGATAGCTGTAAACAACTCTTGGATTTCCCATGCCCATACACTTGTAACCCAATTAGCCGCCATTTTGATCGGACAGTGGCGGGATTTGGCTTAAGGCTTTGTACGATGGGGCCCCTAGACAACTGCCAAATCGATAAGAGCAATAAAGCAGTAATATATTTTTTTAAATGGGTAAAATATAATTTAACTCTTAATAATATTTTTAAGTGACATGACAAACCCAGTTATAAAAAAAACATCTATTAAGTATTCTCATCATCGTCTAGGGCCCCAAAAAGCAGAACATAGCCTTTAGATAAGTGTGAATCGAAAATAGCAATCGATTGAAACAAATTCAAAATTGCATAGAATTGTCAGTCGGCTACGAAATATCACGTGGTCATTTTTCGTCTGCGTATGTCAATTCAATACAATAATGCATTCGTTTCGTATGGTTGCTATTATCCTTTGGTACTTAGGACAAATTGTATAAAATAGACACGTAAACGAAAACTGACCACGTGGCTTTTCGTTCGCTTATGTCATTTTGCATTCGTTTCGGTTGATTGCTATTATCCATTGGCCCTTGTCTAGGGGCCATGTTGTACAAATAAAATAAAAAAAACTGTTCAAAGTTTAAACCGTTCAGGATCTACGGTTCGTGTAACACAATCACAGTTTGATAATTTCAATAGGTCTTATCATCATTTTATCTACTTTGAATTTAAACTTTAAAATGACTAACATAAAGATCAAATTGAATACGTTGACTTTTTCTATAAGGCCTTTCTCAACCCAATATACTAGTTAGTATGCAATACAACTCTTGGGTATTTACACCTCTTTCCTTGATATAGTAACTATCTATAAAGGATTGGAATGAACAACTATAACGGATTAAACTCGTGATTTTTATTTTACCTATTTGCTGGCGTTTCGAAACTTTAAAGTTCCCATATTCGTAGCACAATCAAGTTGACGATAGTCTAACGCTTAAGTCAACTCAGTCGTGCTACGATTATGGAAATTGTAAAGAATCCGAAACATCACAAAATAAAATAAAATAAAAATAGGTACCTATAGCTAACTAAATTTAATTCAAATTTTGGTCCAGTCACTATTGATTGTCTAAAACACAACACAAAAAGACTTTGTAGACAGAGGTCACTGATCTTTAGAATAAAGTTCAATTAAGACTCCTATCTATTATAAATAAATTATTTTTTGTCATCACATTTTTTCTAACAAAGGTCAATTATCTATTCTATTTTCATCAAACATTGTAATACCTATAGGTGGGATTAAACTAACCTGATAAAAATAGGGTCACCTACTTTAACCCGGAATAACTATGTCAAGCAAATTATCAACGTTTAATTTGTATGTTTCATTAAACTATTCAACTGATTATTTTTCTGTCAATGTACCCACCCAAAGTAAATAATATTAGAATAAGAAAATAATGGTGTAGTTGGAATATAGTCAAAGTAAAAGATTAATGTAGGTAACCATCTTTGGATCAAAATAACCCGACCATGGGGGCTAGAAAAGTGCCCAACGTTCAACGTTAACGTTAAACGTTAGCACCAAAATGTATGGGATTTGACATCCGCGAACGACTGTCACGTACGTCACAAATGTCAAATCCCATACATTTTGGTGCTAACGTTTAACGTTAACGTTGAACGTTGGGCACTTGTCTAGCTCCCCATATGGTTTCTAATATTATCTTAAATTAGATACGGTCTATTTTAGCCTCACTGTATAGTTTTGTCTATAATATTATGTGAAAATAAATAAATTGTATTGCTTTACTAATTTATTTTCCTATCGATAGAATTGCGTACCTGATCTAGGTACCTATTGAACTACGTAAGTCATTTTGTAACCCGGATGTAAGCTTTATTACCGTTTCAAACACAAAGCAAACCAAGCATAATATCATCATTAAAATGTAAAACGTAGAAGATAGCAATAAAATCATCAATAGTCTGGTCCTTCATAACAATTCCCATAACAAAATTCAATATATACAAAGTCTGTTCAGTTGGTAAAACCTACAGACCGGTTTACAAACAACTTACTCACACATGCCAAAAAAACTGCGAACACACACAAGTGTCTATGGCATGTCGAAACCAGAGCGAGTAAACACAAGATCACGCTATAAAAGAACGAGAAAGACAATTTGAAACAGCTACGTGCAAAAGATTCGTAATACTGCGAACTTACATTGCTTTAGAGGCCATTTGCCATCACAATCCTCGTTTTACACTTCACTGTCGACCTCGAAACATGCAATCGCGATATTGTTTAGAGACGTTATGACGTAGCTGACAGACGTGGTGCTATCAGCACAGCCGTTTTGGTACTAACCAACTCGCTGCGGGGATGGGTAGAGGAGGGGGGATTTGACAGTTATCTGGGGTCCAAATAGTTATTACTCCTGCGCAATGATTTCAATGACCAGGGTTTTGTCCCCGTAATGATAAAGGTTTGATTAGTTTGCCTACTTTAGTTCTTTGTTTCGGTGAAATCCGATTGTCTGGTGCTCTTGGGTATAGAAAGCAGGCGCGTGCAGTGGGGAGAGCGTAAGTATGGCGCCGGGGTAGGCACTCATACATTAGTGACCCTGTATGGAATGCACGCGCTTGATAGAAAGAAAGTAAGTAGGTACTGCTGGATACATGCACTGAATTCTGATAGCATCGATTGTGAGACATTTTTGGAATTAAGTCATTTCACTAGAAGTTTCATTTTGTTTTCTGTTAAATATGGATTTGTGACGGTCTAAATATTACCTTACTAGCTGACCAAGCGAATTTTGTAACGCGTTTTTGAGATTGTTTATTAAACAAATAAGGATTGATGGAAGAAAAGTGAAAACTTATGGCTATAATATGTATTTTTTAATGCCAAATGACAAAAAAAATAACATTAAAAATTCTTTGGATGTCCCACTCTTAAAAACATTTTACGAGTATGTAAAATAGAGGTCGACATGAACAAAAAATTGAATAAAAATCTTTCAGCCGTTTCTGACGAATTTGGCAACAAATACCGCGACATGAGTATTTTATACCTATATTAGAAGATATAGGTTTATATAGGACTAGCTAACCGCCCCGGCTTCGCACGGATCATCTTTTTTTATAGCCTATATCACTCGGGAATAGTGTAGCTTCCCAACAATGAAAGAATTTTGAAATCGTCCAGCCGTTCTGGAGCCTATTTAATCCAAACAAACAAACCTTTCCTCTTTATAATATTAGTGTAGATTAGTATATAAGTATAGATATATAGGTTTATAATGATTTTATAATAAAAAATAGAAAATAGTCAGTAGGTAGTCAACGCGAGACTTCCGATCTGTATATCAAGTCATAAGTAATGTGTTAATTCTTGTACTTCCAAGAATTATCACAAGATCGTAATATCAACTCATGCGCATGACAAATTAATTCTCCGAGAATAATTTTCCTTCAATTCTACGTTCATAAGTATTCATAAACTGGTAGCTAGCAGGCGCGTGCAGTGGAGGGGGGGAGCGGAAGTTTGGCGCCAGGGTAGGCACTTCAAACATTGTGCCTATATGGAATGCACGCCCTTGGATAGTGGGCGGATCTTTGAGCGTTTCAGATTATCGTCTCTTGCTATATCTATGGTAGCGAATAATAATAATAACTGAGATAGTTATTTGTAATTTCACTGAAGTTTTTTTTTTGTTTTTAAATAAAGTCTAAGACGACAAACGCTCGACGATTCACCTTACTGACCTAATAGAAATATGATTAATTATTCAAGAGTAATAAATATTATAGTCCATTAGGTTTTTCGCGCAAAAAACCATCTGTCAATGTCATACTTTTGCCCACGACAAATATTACGCGCTAGCTCAGCTTTTAATGACCAAACGTAAACATTGTTAGGTAATCCAAAAGTTATTGGAACGAAACCACTATAAACGGATTTCATTTTAATTGCTGATGTTTCGGAACCTTTACAGTTTCTATAATCGTAGCACGTCTGAGCTGACAATAGTCTAACGCTAAAGTGTTTGTACAGTTATACAACCTACCTTATTTTCTAAATAAAAAGACAAAAGTCATTATCACTCTATCGATGGCAAAACAAAACAAAAAATAATAACATTAACAAAAGATAACATTTTTGAGACCTGTACAGAAAATACCACGTTACTATCGGGCAAGTAGGTAGGTACCTAAGTTTAATAGTACATTACGCACCAAGGCCAGTAAAATAAAAAATGTCTCAGATCACATGTAATTGTCGTCCGAGGCGAAGCCGAGGTTGACAAAAATGTGATCTGAGGCTTTTTTATTTTACTGGCCGAGGTCAGTACCTATACTATTTTTCTGTTCGACGAAGCCAGAAAGCGGAAATTTCATTTAGCGCTGCGGCCACAAAGTTGGCGCTCTGGCCGGAGGACGGAAAAAAAGGATTACTTATCTTAGACTTACCGAGTTAAGATAAGGAAGGAAGGTAAAGTAATAATTATACCTAGATTATCCCATTAAAGTCAATTAAAACACATAAGTACAATGACGTCACTCTGTAAGTAATTATTATTCTTGAGAACGAGTAATTTTACACAATTAGCTACTGCACATGTGAGCTCCGGGTTTATATTACATATATATGATACTAGCCACCCGCCCTGGCTTCGCCCGGATCCCTTTTTATAGCCTATGTCACTCTGGAATAGTGTAGCTTCCCAACAGTGAAAGAATTTTTGAAATCGGTTTTGTATTCAATCCAAACAAACAAACAAA
The DNA here is from genome assembly GCA_038024825.1 of Polylopha cassiicola. Taxonomy (NCBI): domain Eukaryota; kingdom Metazoa; phylum Arthropoda; class Insecta; order Lepidoptera; family Tortricidae; genus Polylopha; species Polylopha cassiicola. The sequence goes on along the minus strand of CP149053.1, from coordinate 1,252,994 downwards.
CTTTTCCTCTTTATAATATTACTATAGATATTAGATATATCTTTGGACAATTCACACTAATTGATCTAGTCCCAAACTAAGCAAAGCTTGTACTATGGGTACTAGACAACGGATAAACATACATTAATATAGGACATCCAAGACTCAGGTACAGATGCCAGTGTTGGATTCGAACCCAGCAACCTCCGGTATCGTCAAAAAATAAAATTCGCAAGTTAACTCCATTTATAGCTGTTCATTCCAATGTGTGTGTGTTTCCATGTAAAGGCGGCATCAGAAATTATTATTTTAACTATTATATTCCATTGTTAAATAGTACATTACGCACCAAGGCCTCAGAAAAGAATAAAAAAGCCTCAGATCACATTTTTGTCAACCTCGGCTTCGCCTCGGACGACAATTACATGTGATCTGAGACATTTTTTATTTTACTGGCCGAAGTCAGTATACTATTTTTCTGTTCGACGAAGCCAGAAAGCGGCAATTTCATTTAGCGCAGCGGCCACGAAGTTAGCGCTTTCTGGCCGGAGGACGGAAAAATATATTAACAAATGCTAAAGCTAGCAATCATAGTGTAGGACGCCGAGTAACGCATATAAAATATATATTAAACTCGTATTAACATGTATAGTATCGAACGGGACATAATAATTTAACTATTGGAACGGTATTTTGCCACACAAGTTTGGTTTTCGGAGTCGCAGCAGGTAGCTATGGTATTTTTGTATTACAACACAGGTAAAGGACGGTCGCTGAGTATAGCGAAAAACGGACGTTGCCCTTTTTCTATTTGTCTCTGTCGCACACGTGTAGTAATAGTGCCTTCACGCTCGCACAGTAACCTTGAAGGTGCTTTATCAGGTATCGTCCCTTAGCAGGTAAATTTAAATGAAATTTGGTACAGAGTCTAGAGAAAGGACTATAAGTATTTCTAATTCCATGCGGACGAAGTCGCGGACAAAAGCTAGTATTGTTTTATAACAATACTGGCTTTTGTATGTGACCTTTGAGTACGGAACCCTAAAAAGAGCAGATAATATATCAACATAATAATTATCTATAGTACTTTATACATTAGGTACCTACACGAAATTACTATATTTTCTCAACGCGAGTTACGTAAAGGTTAAAAGTATTTATATAGATACCTACCTATAGTTATAGCTTCATATAGACGAATAAAGTACATTAAGTATGTAAATTTACTTAGTAAATATTAACGTTTATATGAATATCGCTAGTTTTGAAAATAACTTGTAAATAATAATTAATATCTTTAGACAATAGGGATGTTGACTGGGTAAGGAAAACTGGAGTGGGGTGGGGTGTTGACGTCACGAATTAGTACAATTTATACTATGTTTACAAATGTGACGTCACAAACCCTCACTCCCGAACTTTTGAAACGTTTATCTTTGTTATTTATGTATTACTAGCTTCTGCCCGCGACTTCGTCCGCGTGGAACTCCTTTTTGCAGTCGGTTAAAAAGTAGCCCATGTCCTTTCTCAGGCTCCAGACTTTCTTTGTACCAAATTTCATTGAAATCGGTCCAGTAGTTTTAGCGTGAAAGCGTAACAGACAGACAGACAGAGTTACTTTCGCATTTATAATATTAGTAGGGATAAATGACAATAATCCAATTATTTTTGATAATCTACTGGATGGACAAAGAAAAAAAACAGTCATGCTTATTCTCATCAGTTAATGTAGTCCCAAACTAATTAAAACAACCTATGGTTACTAAACATCCATGACTCAGGTAGAACTGTTCGTGTTCGTTACACGAACATTTGCCCCTAGCTGGATTCCAACCCGCGACTTTTTAGAGCTACATCCACAAGACTTTCATTTCTTTTTGTAACACATTAATTAATTAGTAAATATTAGTAAATTGACAATGCATTAATTAGGATGAAGTAATGAAATAACTATCGTCGTTAGTGAAGTGAAATCTATTGTTTTTTACAACACGTAAATTTCACACGAGTTGGTTTTACCCGGATAAATTACATTACTGGTTATTCCAAGACGTGTAAAAAGAAAAAAATAAATCCGATTAAGTATATAAATTAGTAATTTCTGATGCCTTCGCGGTTATTACACATTGGAATGAAACAACTATTAACGGATTTAACTCGCGTATTTTATTTGTTGACGTTTCGGAACCTTTACGAAGACTAGCATAAGAATATTGTCAGCTCAGTCGTGCTACGATTATGGAATGTAAAGGTTCCAAAATGTCAGCAAATAAAATACCTACGCGAGTTAAATCTGTTCATCATAGTTGTTTCATTCCAATATATAAATTAGGTAAACATTTAAATATGTTATGCCTTTGCCCGCGACTACGTCTGCGCGTGTGCTTTAAGTACCTACAATATCTTCATAAATTATAGCTTATTATATGTTATTTTGATGTGTAAGCTATATTATTGTAAAGTTTTGTCAAAATCCATTCGGTAGTTTTTGTGTAAAAGAGTAACAAACGTACATCCAGACATCCATCCTTACATTCTTACAAAGTTTCGCGTTTATATTATATAGCTTCTGCCCGCGACTTCGTCCGCGTGGAATACCTCCTTTTTTGCAGTCGGTTAAAAAGTAGCCTATGTCCTTTCTCAGGCTCCAGACTTTCGTTGTACCAAATTTCATTTAAATCGGTCCAGTAGTTTTAGCGTGAAAGCGTAACAGACAGACAGAAAAACAGAGAGACAGAGTTAATTTCGCATTTATAATATTAGTAGGAATGGAATATGACGTAGGTTATCGTATTAATAAAACTAAATATAAGTAGGTATAAAAAATATTTTTTTATGATAAAAAAAATATACAACAATAAAATGCACGGAATATTTACAATATGATAAAGCTTATAAACTATTTTGTATATCTATCAGATAACTTCAAACATTGATAAACAAATTTTAAAAATATATAATTATGTACCTACTATATAATGCAAGTGTGGTACATTTATACTTACATATGAGGTAGTAAGTACTTATAATAGCGCGTCGCAGGCGCGGTAAGAGAGCCGAGTATGTTATTATCTATCCACACGAGTTGCATGCTTTCAGCACACTTGTAAGGAATGAATACTTTTTTAACAAACTTGTACCTACTAATTTAAAAACAAAAATTGAATTATAGCTTTTCTTGTCTTGTCTTATCTTGTTTGTAGGCCTACAATAGCCTAAAAGAAGTTAATAATCCCTTAACAACGAAATGTGTTGAAAAAAATAATTTACATGTAGGTAGTTATTTCATTCTAAAGTGTAATAACCGGGAAATATTTTTTTTGCAGTAATCTTTAGTAAAATGTTTTACAAACATATACTTTACACTCATTTATACAACAATGAAAAATAAATGCTACAATTATATTTATTAAAAAAAAACTAGTCGCGCTCTTTGAGCAAAAATACATATTTCGAGTTTAAAACAAAACATAAAAAATCCGTATTATCTATATATACATAAAATATAACATAATTATATAATAGTACATTACGCACCGAGGCCAGTAAAATAAAAAATGTCTCAGATCACATGTAATTGTCGTCCGAGGCGAAGCCGAGGTTGACAAAAATGTGATCTGAGGCTTTTTATTTTACTGGCCGAGGTCAGTATACTATTTCTCTGTTCGACGAAGCCAGAAAGCGGAAATTTCATTTAGCGCAGGAGGACGGAAAAAATATTTCGTGGCGGTCATTCAGAAGGTAATCATAACGTATAATATGCATTTGGTATAGTATATGTAATGTCTTCGCGGTTATTAGTAATCTGAATAAAACACGAATGCTTTACAAATTATTAGTATGCTATCTTATAGCACTATGTGGGGTAACGTAAAAAAAATCTAATACACTAGACATATAAGAGATCACAATTAACTATACAGTAATTAACTAACAATAGATATATAAAAATATATACCCTTACTTATCACAACATCCAAGTATTCTAGCTAAAAAAGTAATCGTTAAACATTGGAATGAAACAACTATAACAGATTCAACTCGCGTATCTTATTTTATTAGCTGACGTTACCATAACTGTTCTCATAGTCGTATCCGATCAAGCCGATAGTAGTATTAGAGTATAGTCAGCTCAATCGGCTACGAATATGGAAACTGTTAAGTTTTCTAAAGCAAATACACTAAAATACGCGAGTCAAATCCGTTAGGTATAGTTGTTTCATTTCAATGTGTAAAAACCGCGAAAGTATCAGGAATTTCACGCTAAAAGTCATAGGTGTACATATAGGCATAATAATACAAATTTGGAAGTGCCTACCCTGTCAATGCACGCGCCTGATACACCCCGATATAACTAATTAAATAAACTTTTAGACGCTTAACAGATACTGGAAAATGTTAATTATTTATTGTGTTTGTAATTGCTATCACTTACTTGGATATTATGATACAGGCACTTAGTTTAACAGTAATCTATATGACACATTTTAATTTTAGTTCTTAAGAGTATTTTTGAGATTCAATACAAGAATCGCATTCAAGTCCATCGAAGATAAGAAATCCACACACTGCACAAAATAACACAATCCAAAATTTCTTTATAACATCTCACATTTCACAACACAAGTCTTAATAAATCCATTAATTTGCATCACTATTCATTTAACATGGGCGTGCGTTTCATAAAGGATGAAACACAATGCCTACCTTAGCAAGATGCATCTCAACTGATCACTGCACGCTTCGCTATCACACTCGGCATTTGATATTAAAAAATATTTTCATTAGGAATTCACATCTCAAGCCCCAGGCGAAGTCTCAACACCAGCCATAATATCCAGACGTACACCATCAAGTTTCGCCTGCTCTGGCAACGGTTCCAGCCCTTCTCCAGGTTTAGCAGGCAGCATACCAAACAACCCTCCCCAGCGGTCCGCCCTACTCCAATCAAGATACGTATGGTTACTTATATGCGCATGTAAATCCCTATCAAGCGTCTCCGGGCTCACTGGCGCTTTTAACAACACAACTAACTTAGTATCTCGCCTTCGTAACGACGCCGCGTGGGCAGCTGAAAACTCCGCTCTAGTCCACTTAGCGGCTGCGTAATGAGGAGTAAGCACTAACAGCGTCCGTCGCGACGCTAAAACAGACCTTTCAATCTGAATAGCGATACCATCGCCTGGACTCCAGTCGCGATAATGCACACATAGTTTATAACCTCGCGATTCTAGCGATGGAACCAATTCTCTAGCGACAAAGTCTGCATCTTCGTTCGCGAATGAGACGAACACGTCGTATTTTTTCCCGGGTGCTGCGTCGTCTACGTTCCCGTATACCCAGGACACGCAGTAGCCGTGTTGGAATAGGAAGCGTTTTAGTCGTGGTGTTACTAGGCGGTAGATTAGGGGTAGTGCAATAGCTGCGGCTAGTGCTAACACGACTATCGGCACGACTATTGCTACTATGTTAGGCGGTGGGCACGCTTCGGCTTCGGTCTTTTTGGAGCATTCCAACTCGTTGTATTCGAAAATCTGAAATGAAATCAAAAGGTGTTAGAGTTTCTCTTATTCTGGTTGATGATAAAGCTTTTATGGGCGTCCATAGTCTGCTATCATTACAATATAGACAAGGGCGTGCATTCCATATAGGCACAATGGTATACATGTATGGAGTGCCTACCCTGACGTGGTACTGCACGCGCCTAAATATTGCGTACATTTATGCTAAGTCAAATCCCTTTATGGCTACTATATTTTTCTTTCATATAATAACTTGATTGGCATTATATATGTATAATATGACCTAAAATCATTATGTGATAATTATGAAACTGTGCACAATGCACATACTTCATGTTGAATAATCTAAGATACGTTTTTGTTAAGTACCTACGTATTTCAAAACTGTAAACACGAATCTTGTGATAATTTCTGATGCCTTCGCGGTTATTACACATTGGAATGAAACAACTTTAAACGGATTTAACTCGCGTATTTTATTTTATTGGCTGACGTTTCGGAGCATTTACAAATTTCATAATCGTAGCACGACTGAGCTAACAATAGTCTTATGCTAAAGTCAGTCGAGTTCCGTTTAAAGTTGTTTTATTTTAACGAATCTTGTGGCCCAGGTTATAAACCAGGACTAAAAAGTGTCCAAGGTCCAAGGCCTCACCTGGGTCTGGAGACGGTTCAGCTCGCGCCAGGAGTCGCAGCTGCAGACGAAGGGGTTGCCTGTGAGGCTGAGGTTGGCATGCCGAGGAACGCTGTCGTACAATATGTTCTGCAATTGGTTGTACCGCAAATCCAGAATCTGTAAATAATAATCACCAACTGTCAGTTTTTGAAAAAAATAAACTTTATTTTACAAAACTTAGAAGTGTAAAATGAAAATCTTTATTTAGTAAATAGGACTCAAGGGACACTTTTACACGTCGATAGGTGAACTTAATGCCTTGGGAATTCTCTACCAGTTAATCTTAAGCAGGGCGCGTGCAGTGACAGTCGTGTGTACTGTATCAGGGTAGGCACTCCATACATGTATACTATTGTGCCAATATGGAATGCACGCCCTTGACCTTAAGTCATACCTACAGAATAAATAAATATAAAGAAAACAAGAAAATATTATGGGGACACAACATGAATATGAAATACTAAAGATAAACATTGGAATGATACCAATTTAATGTTTTTTTTAACTCGTGTACTTTATGTTATTTGCTGACGTTTCGATAACTATACAGTTCCCATATTCGTAGCACGATTGAGCTGACGATAGTCTAACGCTGAAGTGAAGTGATCAGCTATGATCGTCTTTCCAAAGCGCTAGTAGATATATGTGACGTGTAATACTACTTTTTTTAAAGTATTTACTAATAATTGATTTAATTTCACATTGTAACTTACTTGCAGATTCGGCGGCAGTTTATCAGGCAGGCTTTTGATACTGTTGTTTGGAGCTTGCAGTTCTATAAGCGTTGGAAACGCTGGTATCCGATGGAGCGTTTGCGGTGCAGCAAGCAACGCTAATCGCATCCCTTGTCTAGAATATGCTGTGAACTTTGCCTCCAACTGATTTTCCAGATTTTCCGCTCCAGCCTCACACCTTAGGACTGTTAGGTTTCCCAGCTCTCGAAATCCACATTCACAACCTAAAATAGAGCAGAATATTACGTTATGCTACCAGAGTCAACAAATGTCTGAAATGTTGTTGATAGTTACTGGAATCTGATGAAAGGGTGGAGGTGTCTCGGGGAAACCATTTTCTATCAGTGTTCAAATGATGATGATCAGATTAAAAGTAAGCATTATTTGAGAGAAGAGTCTAACTAAGACAGAAGAAGAAATCGAGACCCCAGTAAGACTTGAAGACCTTTACGCGCGGTATTGTGCTTCCAATTACACTACGGTTACTACAGCTATATCAGTGAGTAATGTATAAAATTTATGGTATTAAACCATATATAATACATAGTATATTAAATAGATACCTATCCATCGAATTTGATTTATACATCGGATTACAGCAGAAGGTTACGGATTACCGGGACACGCTACTAACACGGGACAGTTTACAAATCCTAAATATTATAAATGCGAAGGTAGCTCTGGTAAAACTACTGAACCAATTTAAATGAAATTTGGTACATAGATAGTGTAGAGCCTAAAGGAAAACATAAGCTGGAATTACTACGGACGCCACGCGGACGGAGTCGCAGGCAAAAGCTATAATTATAAGTAACTAGCGGCCCCGGCAGACGTCGTCCTGCCCGTCTGATTGTCTCGTCAAAGATCTGTCAAAGTCTTCTGTCACTTACCGTCAACCACTTTGTATATGGGGTATAGAAAGATGTTGATTGTACACTTTTTCAAGATGTTTTTTAAATTTTCTCTACTTACAAACCTTCCCTGGACTTCCACGAATAATTCAAGACCAAAATTAGCCAAATCGGTTCGTGCGTTCTGGAGTTATAGCGTCAGGGAGGAAAACCCGACTTATTTTTATATAATAGACAACAGTTAAATACTGACCTGACACGCATCTATCAGCTTCCATCATGCAAACTAGGTCTTCTAATGGTAGTTTCTGTAAATTATATTCTTTGGCTGTCAGTGACTTGGGCTGTAGACTCAGCAAGCTTGGTTTGCCATTACATTTGAGCTTCGAAGCATGAAGTAGGTCCTCACAACTCTTTAGTATACGTCCGAACCAGTAATTAGAACAGTCGCATTGAATTGGTTCCATTTGGAGATTCACTTTAGCAAGCTGTGGACGGTAGAGTATCTTGTTAAACAGGAAAGAATGTAAGAGAAGAATTGGCACCCGGATTTTGATCAATAATTAGCTGCTAGCTGTTATAAGGTACTTTCCTACCAATATTTAGCCAAATCGATTCAGCTGTGGAATATTTTCTCTAATCACTTACTTTCACACAAAGTGTTGTGTGATATTTAAGTGATTGATTTGTAATCTACACTAATATAATAAAGAGGAATTATTTATGATTGTTTGTATTGAACAAGCTCCAAAAGGACTGGACCGATTTGAAAAATTCTTTTACTGTTGGAAAGCAGTAGAAGGAACATTAGGAATCCGTGTGGAGTAAGGGCAATATCCCTACTAATATTATAAATGCGAAAGTAACTCTGTCTGTCTGTCTGTCTGTTACGCTTTCACGCTAAAACTACTGGACCGATTTAAATGAAATTTGGTACAAAGAAAGTCTGGAGCCTGAGAAAGGACATAGGCTACTTTTTAACCGACTGTAAAAAAGGAGGAGTTCCACGTGGACGAAGTCGCGGGCAGAAGCTAGTGATATATATAGACTAAACTATAGTATACCTCCAATTTTCCTTCTTTAACTTGTACTTGTAAGAGAGCGCTGCATTTGTCATTATCTTCTTGTGTTGCATCAACACTCAGCAGTTTCGGATTGTCTGACAGCTTCAGAGTCACTTTCGGACGCACTCCTGTCTCCTGCACTCTCCTCTTCATCTGCAGCTCTCTAAACTGCAACAAGAGATTAGATTAGATTAGATTCATCCTCAAAGTCATACAATGGCATAATAAGCATGATGACTGATGATGTTGTTTCTCTTCATTAAGTAGGTTACCAAAAATCATTGTACACAATGTACACGTATGTTTTCTGTTCTTAATCGAAGAATAAATGACCAGTAAGCGCTTCAGAAGTTCGGTAGTGGGGGCTCGAAACGTCACATTATACCCTACGAGAAACTCCTAAATCTCGATAAGTGCTTCTAAAATACTCCCGAATTTTAGAAGCACTTATCTTTGTCTTCGTTTGTTTTAGAATAGAAAAAAAATGTTAAATTAATGAAAATGTTTTAAGTAAACTATATTTCAAAAAGTGTTAGTTATATGAATAATATTATTATGTAAGAATACAAATGATTAATTAGTAAAATAGTTTTAAATTATTGTCTAGCAAGATTATAATCCTACAATCTATTTAAAATAAATAAATAATAATAAAATACACACTAAAATATCAAGTAAAATATAAAGTAACAACATAAAAAAAAAAAAAGTAATATATATACATAATTAAATAAAATATAGATAAATTAAATACATAAATAAACAAAATCTATGTTTAATTCATTGGTCTTAACACAAAATTAGGCCGACAACTACAATAATAAACAAACGCACTCATAATGCCACTTCCAGCTGCGCTTGATCAAGCATCCGTTAACTAGAATCGTGCGTAGTAGGTAAGTAACAAACGAGTTGCTCATTATGAACTCCAAACGGCACATCTTGCCGGCCGAGCGGTCGAGTCGAAGTTCTTATCTACCCACAAAATATTTGTATAAAAAAAAAAATATTTAATTTTGCATGTTATTTACATTTTATAATACTTAAGTTTCTCATATAAGTGAATTGTAAATTCTTATGGGAAAATAAAATCTTAAACCACAAAAAAAAAAACAGTCCAATATTCTTTTAATATTAAGGCATAGGTGTGGGTTGAAGTCCTGCTGTGGTCTCGATGTTTTTTCTCTTGACAAATATGACTAAGGTATTTTTTCTATTCTCGCCTTGGCAAATATGAGTAAGATATTATTGTTGTTTAACTCACCGATAAGCTCTCTATATCGTTCCGACGTAAATCGATGGTTTGAAGTTTGTCCAGATCACCGTTATACCAATCAGTACAGATTCTCTTAGCGCTAGTATTTCTAAGTATCAGCTCTCTAAGATTGTTCGGCAAAGGAGATAATGCTGAAAACAAAAGTATCATATAAATCACTTTAGCGTTAGACTTTTGTCAGCTCAGTCATGCTACGATTATGGAAACTGTAAAGAATCCGAAACGTCAGCAAATAAAATAAAATAAAAATACGCGAGTTAAATCCGTTAATAGTTGTTTCATTCCAACAAAAGTATCTACTGAAACTGTCAAGTCACAAATAAAGAGAAGCAGTGAGCACTCAAATCAAGATAAACCACCTGGTCTATTACTAAAAAGACCTTAAAAGTAGTACTATGCTTAAAAAAAGAAGGTGCCGATCATGAACAAAATAATTAGGTATGTAAAAATACTTGAATAATTTTTATTTTGCATTTTGAACTCGCGTATTTTATTTTATTGGCTGATGTTTCGGAGTCTTTACAGATTACATAATCGTAGCACGACTGAGCTGACAACGTCAAACGTCGCAAACGTGACAAACGTCAGCTAGTTAAATTTGTTACAATTGTTTCCTTTCAATCCTTACTAATATTATAAATGCGAAAGTAACTCTGTCTGTCTGTCTGTCTGTTACGCTTTCACGCTAAAACTACTAGACCGATTTAGATAAAATTTGGTACAAAGAAAGTCTGGAGCTTGAGAAAGGACATAGGCTACGTTTTAACCGACTGCAAAGAAGGAGGAGTTCCACGCGGACGAAGTCGCGGGCAGAAGCTAGTATGTAATAAACGCGAAGGCAGAAATTACTTACAGGGAGTCAAAAATATTGAGCTGAATCCACAGAGCGAGCCAAGCATAGGGTTATTGCTTAAGTTGAGGATTTCGATGTTCTTCAAATGTCCCTTCACATCTGGCAGCCAGTCCACACTGCGTAACAGCTCATTATCGCTGAGATCCAGCTCTCGAAGAGATGACCGCAACTGCTGCAACCACACTCCACCCTCGGCACTGTAAAAAATATACAACACAAATTAATAATTTCTGATGTCTTCGCGGTTATCTATACTAATATTATAAAGCTGAAGAGTTTGTTTGTTTGAACGCGCTAATATCAGGAACTACTGGTTCGAATTCAAAAATTATATTTTTGTTGGATAGACTATTAATCAAGGAAGGCTTTAGGCTATATAACATTACGCTGCGACCAATAGGAGCGAAGAAACAGTGGAAAATGTGTAAAAAACGGGGAAAATATAAAGCCTTATGAAGAATTACTATTTCACGGGGACGAAGTCGCGGGCACAGCTAGTTAGGTATACATTTTATTTGATTTGGCGACGTTTCGGATTCTTTACAGTTTCTATAATCGTCGCACGACTGAGTTTTAGTGTTAGACTATTGTCAGCTCAGCCGTGCTACGGTTAGACAGCTAGTTTCTTATAAATCCAAACAGACTACTAATGTTGTATGTACTTACTTGCGTAAAGAGGTGAATCTATTTGCACCTAGGTTCAGTTTTTTCACGCTCGCGTTCTCAAAAGTCAGGGTAGGAAGGTCAGTAAGATTGCAGTACTGGAGAGAAAGCTCATCTAACGATAACCCAGCTAGCCAACCAGCAGGCGGCGGCCGTAATGACATTTGCAGTACCACATTCTTCAACCGAGGCATCAGAGAAAGTCGGGGCGGTTCTATCAGCGACTCAGGATTCTCCTCCAGATTAATATAAACCAGATTAGGTAGACCCTTCAGCATTTCATCTGGGTACTGAATAAGGCTGTTCTTTCTCAGAACTAAAGCAGTCAGGGACTTTGGAAGGTTGGTTAACGTTACGTTTGTGAGTGTCACATTTATCAACCATAGCCAGTCTAGATGTGGTAGGTCCCTTAGAGCATCAGATGTGGCTTGAAGCGGTTTGCCCGAGGTAATACGTATTTTGGACACTTGGAGGTCGGCTAGGTTACCTCGAGTGAGGGGGCGGTCTGATAACACCTCGTCCATACATAATTCGCTTGTGACATTGAGGTTTAGGGATGATAAAGCTGATGAGATAGAGTTGGTTGGAAGGATACAGTTCTTCAGGTATGCTGTTTTGACGGTACCCTGGTGTGGGAGCCGCGGCAGTGAGGGACTGTCTAGAGGTATCCCGTCGCATTTTAGTTCGAAATCCGATGTTTCGTGGTACGTGATTTCGATATTATGACCTGCGAATTAGACAAAATATTGTTTTATTTACGTATAATTATATGGTTTGGGAATGCACTCCCACTGTCCATAAGACAGGCGCTGACTAAACTGGCGTTCAAGTTATTATATTATACACATTAAAGTTATACCTGGGGGTCTAGACAAGGTGCCAACGTTCAACGTTAACGTTAAACAAATTCCATACATTTTGCTCGTTTCGTTTAAATTTAAGAGGACTGTGAACCTGTTGATTTTCATACAAAAGGCGATAACGTTTTACACCCAGTAAATATAGTTAGATTTTTATAATTTTTGATTTTTAAGAAATATTGCTTACGCTAAAATTTATTAGCATATAAAAATCTATATATAGATTTATAATCATAAAAATCTATATTATTTAAGCAATATTTCTTAAAACGTACAGACGTAGTTTCTCATTATATCTACAACATATCCAAAAATTATAAAAATCTAACTATATTTACTGGGTGTAAAACGTTATCGCCTTTTGTATGAAAATCAACAGGTTCACAGTCCTCTTAATGTTAACGTTGGCACCTTGTCTAGGCCCCCTGATAACGTTATATTAATGGTATATGTATTAATAACTTAGTCATTATTATGCATTTTAAGAAGTATGCAATTATATAATTAGGCCTACTATATAATATATGATTGCATAACAATGTTACGGCAAGTCTGATATGCGTTTTCACAATGTGACAATTAATGGTAGGCTTTATATAAGAGGCAAAATGCGATAATCTAAAGGTACAAATATTATAAAAAGGAAAGGTTTGTTTGGATTGAATATGCTCCAAAACGGCTGGACCGATTTGAAAAATTCTTTCACTGTTGGAAAGCTACGTTATATCGATACCTTTGGGTTCAATTGGCGTAAAAGCCATTTTGGCCAAAATGAGTTAAATATACAGTTTTTCTCAGAATTTTGAGCTCTATCGATCTGTATATAAGGATCATCGAAATTCGCAATTTTATGGCTTTTACTACCCAACTTTTTCACACAAAATGTTATAAAAAATTAAAAATGTTGGATGTATCAGACAAGCACTTAAATTTCTTAAATTATGTCAGCCGTAATTGCCTTTTTAGTTTTTATTAACTACTGTAAAACCCAGTGCAGCCATTGAGGGTTTATACGTCACAGTATTTGATACCATATTATTATTGTTACGTCTAGTCGGACGGCGTAAGTTCACAATTAGTCAAGTATATTGACGTATAAACCATAATTTTACCTTAACGGCTTTTACGCCAATAAATTTTGAAAAAGTTTAAGTTTCTTACGCTGCCTACCTGATAATTGTGTGGCTTTTACGTCCATAACAAGTTTTCCAACAAAAAAATCTTGCATTTACAGCTATATTTTAAGGATTCACTATAAAAGGTGGTGGATTTTACATCAATATTTTAAACTTAATAGGTAAGTGTAAAAAAATATAATATGAAAGAGAGATCACTGTATTAGCGACTTGAAACAGAATTTAATTTTCTTTTATTATTTTGGTGTCACCCCATTTTATTTATTTTAATTCAGTTCGTGAAGAAACAACATGTCAACGAGAAAATAGAAACTTCGCCTAATAAGTTAAAAAAGATTCGCACAGTAATGTCGGATTAAATCAAGGAAAATTATTATAATAATGTTTTTGTTTCTTTTGTTGCATCTATGTTTTGGTGACGATACAAAGATTTCAAAAAAATCAAGTACTGCAAAAGTTAACACAAATAAAACAACCATTTTATCTGACAAAAATCTGCACATACTTACATAAATAAGAACATGACTTGAGTAAAAAAAATCTCACTCCTGAATCCATATCCACACCTTAGTAAAATAGATACCTGGTGATATCTGCGTAAGTACTATCAATACTCAGTATCAAATAGAAATCAATGAGAATACCGTTACTTCGTCACAGAGAAATTAAAAAGATGCACCAACAAACACACTAACATTCTTTTTCTTAAAAAAAGTTAAGAAATAGAAAACGCATTGGAAAACTATCGAGGACAAATGAATTGGCGACCGATAAAACAGAAATGCGTATGAAAAGATCATGTTTTTACCAACTGCCAATTTTTGTAACGACATAAATATTTTAAATGTCTCTGGAAAAATGGTACCATTCCGAAATAATATCACAGGGGCTAATTGAAGAAGATGAATACAATGGTGATTTAAGTAGATAATGTAAGTAAGTAGTAAGTTTTTAAATCACTATTGCTTTCATCTTCTCCAGGTATACCCTAGTCATTATAGATTTTTATTTTGTTTGTTTTTGTATGTTTTTTAGTCTAATTCAAAGACGAATAACAAATAATTGCATGACAACATTATTTATAATATTATTTTATAGACAATTTTTTATGGAAAAAGATAATATAATGCTGGATAATAATAAAAATAACTAAATATTTAATATTTGCTTTACTAAATAAAACAATACAAGCTGAAAATTTAACTACTGGACCTTAATACAGATAAAATGTTAGGAAAATAAATTGTGCCAACTTTTCTTTATATTATTTCATTAATTAGAACACAAATATTATGATTTTTAAGGTGATTATTAGATATTATTGGCAAAAATAAAATATTTGCATGGTTAATACACCTAGTACTCTCAAACTACTGTGTTTTACGGCAAGAATTACTAACGCACATTTATTAAAATGGGTGATACGTCACAGATCCATTCTTAGTTAATGATATTTCATAGACGTAATTACCATATGGAGCAAATATCTTGGGCGTAACTCCAAGCTATTTCCTAAACCGAAGGAGGCTGATTAATATTGATAATTTATTTACCTTCATGCCGAAAATTCAAGCATATTTTGTATATATAACTTTTTTATATGGTTTATATTTACAATTTTATACGAAAAATAAGATTTCAAAAACAGTTTTTTGGCTCTCCTGAAAAGTGGCAATTTGGCTTTTACGCCAATTGAACCCAAAGGTATCGATATTATAATATTTTGAAAAGGGATCCGTGCGAAGCCGGGGCGAACCGCTAGTATGATATAAAATGCGATTCTGAATGACAATAACAGATACGAAAAAAATATTAATGTAAGAACAATAAAATCAGTACATAGTTCACAAAGTTTTGTCAATTGTTATCAGTGTTACGTGTACACAAAAAGTGCCTACATTGTAGCTCTACAGTGTCATTGCTATTTGTTTTGTACAGGCTTCTATTTTATTTGATTAATATTCAATCGATTTATTCAAAATACGATTTCAAAAAGTTTTTCGACTGCGGTTTTCGACAATGAAACGATATTAATACGACAAACGTTCTCCTTGTCGACAACGTTCTTAATATTGCCTATTATGTCGACTAAATATTACACGATAGTTCATCATAATTATAGTCCCTGCCCAGTCTAGAAAAACTTTTAAGTGACAGACAGTCAAGGCTAGGCTGTGGCCTTGTCTGTCTTGCTACCCATTATTCAAGGTTGCTTCCCATTTTTATAAATATCTAACTAGAACTGTTTCTCGTAATTTGTACGGAAAATTGCTATGACTAACCTTATGAATAAGATTTTAGTATTCAAAACCTCATTTGATTCCTTTATCCTTAGTAATGTTATAAACGCGAAAGTTTGTAAGAATGTATGTAGGTACGTATGTTTATTACTATCACGCAAAAACTGCTGAATGGATTTTGATGAAATTTTACAATAATATAGCTTATACATCAGAATATCATATAGGCTACATTTTATAACGATATCATATAAAGTAGGTACCACGGGCAGAAGCTAGTATTTAAATAAAATCGTATTAAAACAGTAAAAACCATACCTTCAACATTAATATAAAACAACTATAAACGGGTTTAACTCGCGTAGTTTATTATCAGTTTAAACGGGTTAAATCCGTTTACAGTTACATTCCAATGTGTAATAACCGCGATCATACCTTCAACGTTAAAGGAGAATTCTCCTTTATAAAGAGCTACAGGGTCAGTGTTGTCCAGGCATTTAGTGTTATCTGGACAGATCAGGTGAACTAGTGCTTGCGTAGAACCTAGAATAGCCACAATGACTAGCGTTCGCGCACTTGCCATAATTAATCACGGGACACATATCACACTTAATATCACTGATACACAAATTAACACATCCACGTATCCAATATGTCCAAGAGTTGATTGTGGTTTTCCTTGTATATGTTGCGTTGAGACGTGCGCTCTTTGTGGGTGTTTGAACGATACTGATGTTCACAGACACTCAGTGTTGCCAACTCCTAGAAATTCGAGTCGCTAAACTCAAAGTCAAAAGTCGCCAGAAAGTCGCTAAAACTAAAACATAACCATAAAAAGTTTGGGGGACAATAATGATATACAAATGGAACTTCAATTAAATAAAGTTTGAATTTGGTGCGCTATTGCGTTTCTCGTTTTCCATATTATGTATCTCTTGGCATTGAATAATTCTGTGTCGATTTGTCAAAAATGTATATATTATTGGCTCTAGAACTGTTTTAATTTGTACTCCAAAAGTCGCCAGATAAGTCGCTAAAATATTTTTGTCGTCAAAACTTTTTTTTGGTCGCTAAGCTATAAGCAAAAGTCGCTAGTTCTAGCGACAAAATCGCTAAATTGGCAACACTGCAGACACTGTGTCATTTGTGTGTGTGAAACGCACACTATTGTGTTTTTTTGTGTTTACAAAAATATGTAATTAACGCGTGTGTAATGGTTTATTGATATCAATGTCAAAGGGTTATTATTGGGGAGATACCATGTTATGATTAGTTTTTAATTAAGTTCTAATAAGTGGTTTTGCGTTTGGGATGTATTTATTTACTAGCTTCTGCTCGGTCTTCGTCCGCGTGGAACTCCTCCTTTTTTGCAGTCGGTTAAAAAGTAGCCTATGTCCTTTCTCAGGCTCTACACTTTCTTCTTACCAAATTTCATCTAAATCGGTCCAGTAGTTTTAGCGTGAAAGCGTAACAGACAGACAGACAGACAGACAGAGTTACTTTCGCATTTTTATAATATTAGTATGGATATGGATTTATTTATTTAAATAAATAAATAAATTGGATTGGGATAAAACAACTAGGTATGTACCTATAACGGATTTACCTCGCGTATGTTGTCGCTTAGTAGGTATGTCGTCAGCTCAATAGGTTATGAATTGTAAAGTTTTCGAACCGCCAGCAAATAATTAATAGGAACGCGAGCTGAATCCAATATAGTTGTTTCATTCTAATCAAGGTATATAATTTATTTTTAAAACGAGAAGCTGATTTACTGACTGACATACCTATCAACGCAAGGGTCACAAACTCGAAATTTTGCACAGTTATAGGGTTCACTTTTAAACGCGGGGAGCACTAAGAAAGGAATTTTTAAAATTTACAAAAAAATGGATTAGCTCGCTTCTGTCCGCGCTAGTGTGTAATAACCACGATAGCATCAGAAGTTAGCCTTTAGGTAGGTAGGTAATTAGTAACTTTATTAATTTCGCATATTTACAGAAGCTACTAGAAGTATGTAGGTACCTAAGTACAATATGTCGTAACTGCCAAGGTGGCTATATAAATAGAAATAATATCGATATAATATTTTGAAATATATCAGCATTTGTATTTATAAATATTTGTCTATCGTGGGATTCGAACCCATTTTTAGGGCTTAATCGGGTTCTGGGTACCAGATAGGCCAAAATGTCCTCTAAATATTACAACCTAGAAGTTTTTGAATTAAAAACTAGTAGTTAATAATATTAATGGCGATTTGAAAAAATAATGGACCAAATAAAACAACAAAATATATTCTAATCCGATTTATTTACAATTGAAGTACAAATTAATACAAAACCAAGTACCTACTTAACTAATTAACCGTTACTTCAACATATCTGAAACTAGTTGCATATTTACAATTAGTACCTAATACTTCGTTCTCAGTCATTTACCTTATTACCTAGGTCGTAAGGTCGCATATTGTCTGACATAACGAACAAGGTAAACATAAAATTGTGCGAAGTATA
The DNA here is from genome assembly GCA_038024825.1 of Polylopha cassiicola. NCBI lineage: Eukaryota > Metazoa > Arthropoda > Insecta > Lepidoptera > Tortricidae > Polylopha > Polylopha cassiicola. The sequence continues at coordinate 1,234,624 of CP149053.1, read as the reverse complement.
GAATTAACATCCACCAAGAGTTGTACAAAACAGGAAATTATATATTATTATGACACTCTATTTAATTAAAACTATGGCTATCTTACACGTTGCGGTCAGTAGGTACGCAGAATTTTAAACTAAATAATGATTTTTTCTGTCCTCCGGCCAGAAAGCGCCAACTTTGTGGCCGCTGCGCTAAATGAAATTTCCACTTTCTGGCTTCGTTGAACAGAAAAATAGTATACTGACCTCGGTCAGTAAAATAAAAAGCCTCAGATCACATTTTTGTCAACCTCGGCATCGCCTCGGACGACAATTACATATTGTGATCTGAGACATTATTTATTTTACTGGCCTTGGTGCGTAATGTACTATTTTTGACGAAATTCTATTTTGTCCGCCATTTATTGAAAAATATTGGACACGCATTTTTCATTTCTTAAACAAACAAAACATGACAAAGACGAGTGCTTCAAAAATTCCGGAAAAGTTTGTGATGTCACATTATGACACAATTTACCGTACCTAATGTGACGTCACAAGTCTGTCATTTATTGTTTGATTGAGAAAAGAAAAAAATACGTATCCAATAATTTTTAAGTAGTTTACTTGATTTTTATTTTTGCAGGTACAGTTTTCAATTTACGTTAGGTACACCTTTATATATACAAGTCATTAAAAAAGTAGAAATAGTCAAATTAGATAACTTTTGTTAATGTAATAGTACGATTTATGAATATTATATAAAACCATTTATTTTGGGTTTCTTTCTGAAACAACCAGATATGTAAAGTTATTTATTTAGAGCTTCTACAGCAAATAATTACGTTTATTATTTACAAGTGGCTATATTTATATTATTATATGACAGCCACTTTCCTCATTTGATGTTTTTTTTTTTATATCTGGAGATTTACTCCAGCACTTTAAGACATGTTAAGAATTGAAACCCGGCTTTTCATATACTTAGTCATTTTTATTAAAGAAAAGCGACCTGTCGTGTCCTGTCGTCGGTCTCAATTGTTAAGGTGTCATGTCAAGTCTAGATTCCACGGTCGCGGTGGCCAGTCCTTTGTCAGTCGGCCGCGTCAGTCAAGGAGGTTAAACGCCACGACATTCCCACCTCCAGTATTGGAGTCCACCAATACTCAAAATGGGGAGTGGCGTCCGTTCGTCTCAGTCAGGTCCTGTCAGTCCTCCCTAGCCCGTCAAAGTCTGACCGGGTCCGTCAGTGTCGGAGTCGGTCGAGTCAGTCATGTGAATCAGTCATGTCTCGGGGTCACGTCAAGTCTACACAGTCTCGTCACTGGTCGTTTGTACGGTCCGTGTCCTGTCCTTACGTCCGCCAGCCAGGCCTTCGTGCCATCTTGCACTCCAGACTCACGCTCCAGGCAGCTTTCACCGCGAAGCGTCCGTTAAGGATCCAGATCTGCTTCCGCAGATTATTCAGCTTCTGCTCCCTGTCCGCGCGTGCCACGTCAGTGCACCACAAACCCTCCAATGTCGTGGCGTTTAACCTCCTTGACTGACGCGGCCGACTGACAATGGACTGGCCACCGCGACCGTGGAATCTAGACTTGACATGACACCTTAACAATTGAGACCGACGACAGGACACGACAGGTCGCTTTTCTTTAATAAAAATGACTATATGAAAAGCCGGGTTTCAATTCTTAACAAGACAGTAAATAATATTTTTGTTTGACTGTTTACATAATATAATAATATGATTCCCGTAATAATTACTGTTATTTAGAATCCTTTTCAGTGTTGGTAGGTACCATAATAATAATTTTCTGCAAATATAATTGTTCCTAAATAATAAACATGCTTATTAAAATATATAATAATATACAATTCTATTATCAGCGGCACAATATAAATATAGTTTTAAACTTATAATGAGGCAGTTTCTCAATTAAATTCATATTATAAACAATATTTTTCCTTAAACTTTTATAAGGAAATAAATCAACAAGTGATACATCAATTTTAACATTATTTTATGTTGTTTTATTTTATATAGTCTTGATAAAAAACATTTCATATTGAGACTCACCAATATTTTTCTCTTTTTTTGTATATAAATAATTATTTTTATTTAAAGAAACTAATTACAACCGTTCCAAATTAGAATACTTTTCATTATTGAAAAAGATGATCGTGTTATATAATAAATGGTGCAATCTAATTCATTGGGATAAATAATTATAATTAACCATTTACATATAGGAGCCGATCATAATAATTTACTGTATGTAAAAGTATTAAGATACTCTTCTGCATAAAATCTCTTGCAGTATGTCTTCAGTTAGTCAAGCTTGATACTCGAGCCGTCGGTCACGCGTGCAGATCATTGTCGACATCAAGTCGTCGACGTACCCATTGCAACAAAGCCTCCTGTGAATACAGAATAATATATATAAGGAACTATATAAAAGTAGGGAAGATTCAAGTAAAGGAGATTGAACATTATTCTATCTTTAACATTGATTTCTGTAAGGTCGGGTTATTTGAACCCTATCTGGTAATTTTAACCCAACTCAATTACAGTCTCAAATTTTGTTTGTTTAAACAGTTTAATCATTACGTTCTGTCCTAAAGTGTTTCACAACAATATTATGGAATTAAAGACATGAATACAGCAATGGGTTACTTGACCCTCATTTGGGTTAAAATAACCCGATTTTATAATAACAAAGTGATGACTTACATAAACAAAAATTGCAACTGTGTACCTTACGTAAAATCGGAATTAATGTTTGTATCTGGTAATTCCGATAACGTGAAACATACGTTATTTGCGTCTGGCGCAGCTGATAAGAGTAATATCTGCTGCGGGTACATTGCTGTATATAATTATAGGAGAAACCATAAGTATAGGGTAGATAACTGGTTAGGACAAAGTATTTTCCAGCGGAACATTTAAATTACAATACAGCTTTAGTTTTGTTGTATGAAATAAGTCAAATATTTTGAAAGCTGTAACGACCGTGTATAATAGAGCCGTGTACTGATATTTCAGAGGAATTTGATATATTTTGATGTTGATTGTAAACAGTAAAATATTAAAGAAAAAACCTAGTTAGGGACCACGACGATGATATCTACTTTCACGTTTTTTTTTCGTCTCTAAGACAAAATAACAATATTAAAAAGTATAAAAATACAATCGCAACACCCCCGTTAAAAAGAGTGAGATGTGTTTGATTAAAAAAGTTCCTATACATACGTTTATACATACATATAGGAACACACACTTTGATCACTTAAGTTCTATTACTTAAAACCATTTTTTGCAGTTTACTGCACAAGTTACATAAACATACCAAGTAATAAAAGTACCAAGATCATTAACTATGTTTGATCAGTCATATAATAATATAGGAAATATGCAAACAAACTTTAAGTATCAAGTTTATTTACAAGGTCAATTTGATTGCTGTACTAAAAAAAAATAAACTGATAACAGACCCCATCTATCATACTTTATCAATGCAACTTTCACTTCTTTATGATATAATACATGATTAAATATTATCATTGTGATAAAATATAAACCGAATCGGCTGAAAACAGTCATGTTTTAGTCTAGAAAAAAGAACAGCCATCTTGTTTTTATGACACACAAACGGTTGTCATAGCAACGGTTTCTATCATTCATTTGTTTTTTTTTTATCTAAGTCTTTGTATATGAGTTTTCAATGCAAATTCTTGCTAAAATCTTTTTAGTTTTTTATGTTTAAGTGTGTATTATGGAAATTGTATTTATAAAGCGGCCATGTTGTCAAACCAGTCCACCAACTTGTTTGTCGTATTAGTACAAGCTTTCTAACTACTTACTAAACACTTAACATGCACTTATTCATTGTAAATTTCACAAATTGTTAGAACTGTGTTATGGACCAACAGTACACAATATTTCTATTTATATTCTTTCAATATAGTTTATGTTTTCCTTAATATTTATCATACCTACCGCCTGCATCGTATGTTTTGTTTTAATTAACAGCATAACTAAAGATAAAACATTTTAATTATGTAATAATGTAAATTAAGATGAAATAAATACATTTATTTGTGTAATATAAGTTTTAAGTCTTAAATATTTACTTACCGTATCAAAAAACCGCTGTTCTCCGGGATCTTTGGTTAAAAGTTGGGGTAACGAGAGAGCAGGATGAGAGATACGAATAGAAACAAAGATGAAAAGAGTAAGAACATAGAAGAATTTAGAAACAAATACGTAGCACATTTATGTAACAAACTATAGAAGTATCTAAGCACGATTTCACTAAATTTACATAGATAAAAATGTCAACGCACCCGTTTTTCAACCTTCTTTGCATAACGTTTTTTTGCATTGGCTGCATTAGTAATAGAATACTGTCTTATGTTCAAGAATAACATGTGTAGCGTTTATAAATAGTTTTAAATAGACAGACATATTACCGGACCAGAAATACAAAATTAAGAATTTGGCTCGAGTTTTAGCCATAATATTTTTTGATTTCGTAACATCGGACGTGGGGTATTTCAATCCTAACGAGGTAACATTAACCCTAACCAATATCGTAGTCTTACTAGTAAAACCGGTAGAATCAAGCATTTGATTAATTTAGTAATAATCGAAAATATTATTTTAATACCAAAATATGAAAAGGGGCCTTTTTGAAACAATGGGTCAAGTAACCCTCACTAAATAACCCTTACACGGGTTAAATTAACCCGACTTCGCAGCACATACACGACATGTGACGTTTTAGACTCTATTTATGCTAGAAAGGCTTAAGGCTTTCTTTATCCAATAAAGTAGGTATAAGCAACGAAAACTAATCTTATTGTAGGATAAACGGCTATAAACACCAACCTACTCATTTAATTTTAGGTTATTAAAAAACCTTGGGCCCTAGACAAGTGCCCAACGTTCAACGTTAACGTTAAACGTTAGGACCGAAATGTATGGGATTTGACATCCGCGAACGACTGTCACGTACGTCACAAATGTCAAATCCCATACATTTTGGTGCTAACGTTTAACGTTAACGTTGAACGTTGGGCACTTGTCTAGCTCCCCTTATATTGATGTATAGGGATAAAAGAAACATTCAATAATACAATTGCAAAATCAATTTACAAATTGACCTTCATTAATGTTGGTTTATTTAATTAAATTTTTATTGGTTATGTACCTTAAGGTCAGAACCCCTTATTGCAATAAGTACCTACTATGTAGTAGGTATTAGTATTTAAGTATTGGATGTTATGCTAAATCAATTAGTATGGATTATTTTAAAATATTTATTTATATTATGTAATGTAGCAAAAAAGGATTAATAATACTGAAAATTTATAAACCATAAATCACAGCATAAGTAACTGAATATGTTTGTGTTAAAACGTTCAGCGAAAAGTATAATTCAGTATTTTTTTAAAGATGTTTGTATTAAGTTTCCAAGAAGCGGTTCAAAGATAAGAGTTTCAATTTTTTAGCCCAAGTTTATTTCTAATAATGAACTTTATGATATGAGAAAACCCATGACGCACGTGGAACCAATAAAATTTATCTTCCGGTGAAAGATTTTTCGATATCATTATTTTTTTTACGGTATATAAATCTACTAGCTTCTGCCCGCGACTTCGTCTGCGCTCGATGAGTACTTTACGCGTCGTTACAAAACATAGCCTATATGTTATTCTGATGTATAAGCTATATTGTGGTAAAGTTTCATTCAAATCCATTCAGTAGTTTTTACGTGAAAGAGTAACAAACATCCATACATCCATACATCCATACTTACAAACTTTCGCCTTTATAATAGTAGTAGGATATAAGCAGGCACGTGTGTGATTGGTAGGTATTCATACATTTATGACATTACAGATGTAATGTCATAAATTTGTGACATTGATAAACATAAATATCAACATAATAGCATAAATACATTACTTAGATGCATCATACAAATATGTCCGACGCGTAATCGAATCAATAACTGTCAAAAAACTACGCTAATGTTCTAATGATTTACATTGACTGATCGGGTTGGGTCGGGTTATATTGACCCATTTTGTTAAATATATTGCGTAATTGACCCATTCCTTTGCTTATATTGCATCATACTTTTTCCTATTTACCTACATTTGAAATATTCTGTAATGTAACAAAATAATCGAGATACTTTTGATAATATTTCATCACAGCTTTCTTTTTCTCTTTAAATTTTAAATAATTTGGAATGTAACTAAAATAATCAGGATAGTTCTAGAACAAACTAATTAGACTTCGTAAATTGGGTTGGGTCAACTTACCCCTTAGGATCAAAGTAACCCTGAAAGCTGTAAGTTAACAAGCATTTTAATTTAATTAAACGTAGGTAATACCCTAGTGTTTAATGTTCAACAAAGAACATTTAGGTATGTCTGTCTGTGATGTTTCAAGAAGTAATTAGATGGTCATACGACACGCGAGTGAGCGGTCATTCGAAACATACCTAACATTGTTATCATGTCGATATTGTCGCCTCATCTACGCTAATATAGGTAACTAGTGCTTCGCCCCGGCTTCGCACGTATCCCTATTTTTTTTTGCAAAATTTATAGCCCGTATTACTCAGATTGAATGTAGCTTCCCAACAGTGAAAGCATTTTTCAAATCGGTAAAGCCGTTTTGGAGAATATTCAATCCAAAGAAACTAACAAACCTTTCCTCTTTATTATATTATTATAGATAAAGAGAAAAAGTTTGTGTGTTTGTATTGAATAGGCTTCAAAACGACTGGATTTGTAAAATTTCATTACACTACTCCCGAGTCACAAAAGTTATACAATATTTTTAAAAAAAGGTATCCGTGAGAAGCCGAGGTGGGCCGCTAGTTTATAATATAGTTGTTTTCTGAATAATGCTTACAATAAACATTTTCCTCAACATCTAGAGAATAAATATATTCTGTACGATTACCTATAACGAGAGAGATGTCTGGAAAAACTCCAAACGGTAATGGCATTGAAAATCAATATTCATTGATCGTAAATTTATATCAACGATTTCACTGACTCATATAATATTATATATTATTAGCGGTTCTGGCAGACATCAAAGCAAATACCTACACTAAAAATATTACCCTCCTTTTAAAAATCCTATTTTTATCCAGGGTCAACTTGCGCCATACTAAAGTTCATTAAAATCTGTCCTACCATTCTAGAGTTATAAATGGTAGGTATAAGTAAACTATTTCGTTATAATGTAGGTACTATCGGATGCTTTCGGGGTACGCCATTTTAGAAAAAAATTGCTTGCACTTGTTGCTTCACACACAGCCGCCAGGTACCAGGGTCGTTCAAGCGATTATTGCCTTAAAGGTGTAACATCGCCAGCACAGTTGATAGTACATATATTATATTTAATATTGACATTGAGACTGTGAAACTGAACTATCATTTAGCGTATAAAGGCTTATATAGTATAAAAAAATTATAACCAATGTCATATTTTTGAGATGAATAAGCAACATTAACAGTTGCCTTCTTGCATCGCAAGATACGCTAATGATAAACGCAGTAACTACACATGAGTTTCATACATACTTACTGCGTATCGCTAGGCAGAGAAACCGAACTCCTCAAGTTCTATAAGCTGTACAAAGGTAGTATAAGAGTGTCATAAATAGTCAAGAGTTTCGGTGGGATAAGAAAGGCGGTAAGATGTGAAAGAGGCGGCGGATGTCAGTCGTGGTGAATGGAGAGATGTGCGTTCTCAGTGTAGTCATCGTACTCCCGGGGAACATCAAGTTCATCATCTCTAGCGTCGTATTCTTCTCCACCTTCTTCTTCAGATTCTCCTTCTGGTCCCGGACCCCCTGGGATCCCGGGGCCTTCTTCATCTTCCCTTGGCATAGCCGGAGCTGATTCCTATTCATGCACCAACACCAAAATTAGTAGTTAAGTAGTAGTTGCACAACCTTTTCTAAAAAACTTTCTTCTAAAACTTCCAGGCCCCTATTTCACCAGTAAATATGTTTGGACAATTCACACTAATTGAACTAGTCTCAAACTAAGCAATGCTTGTACTATGGGTACTAGACAACGGATATATAAATATATCGTACCTGGACCTGTGCTAAAGGCACACATTTATTTATTTATTTATTTATTTGTTTAATAAGTCACTCAGCATTACAGCGAACCAATACGCCGAGCGACCAGAGTACATAAATAACCTTAATAATAGCTTAAAATTATTTAACATAAAAGATCTTCCAGCTTTTATGATTAAAGGAAGGTCTAGTCTTCACAGGCTCTTGGTCTTTTTGGTAAATGGTCAGATGTTACAGGAAAATTAGATTATTAATTTATTCAATATTAACTACGATCTATCAATCGATAATTCGATTGATATTTTTAGTTCAATACCATTAGTTTTTAATTATAATGATATTTTTGTACAAAGACAAGAGTAGAAAAATTTTAGACCCCCAGTGGGATTCGAACTCACGCCTATGCCTTTACTAGCGGCAGCGTGCTGAACCATTACACCATAGGGACCACTATAGTGACCACTATTAATTTATTATTATTCTTTAGAATAAGGATTATTTTCGTCTTACAGCATATAGGCATATGCTTCTGCGCATCGCTAATATTCCCTACATCTCTGGTAAAAATAGGTTTATGGAAGTTTTGAAAATTTGGGTAGCGTTGTCAAATGCGCAAAACACTTACCTCTCTGTTGATTTCAAATATTATGATCATTTCGATAATAGCAGTAAATAATAAATTCAGAAAAGGACAAATTTACCTGCGCAAGATTTGACAACGACCCACAAAATGTTAATTTTGGTAAGTCCCGCTACGCTACAACTGGTAAATCGCGGTTACTTTTCTTCGAATATCCCAGCTACATTAATCTTGAAAATATTTGATACGTTAAATATAGGGAGTCTAAAGAAAATTCACTGACTAAAGTTTTATTTGTGATAATCGCGAAGTTCATTGCACTTGGGCAGGTTGCCAATCAAGGCACAGTTTTCTCAAGGTCAGACAAACTCGATTGAGAATCGACACATATATATACATTTTGTTTATGTACAGGAATCAATACTACGAAAATAAATTATACATAGTGACAAGATATAGCTATTTATTTGGTTATTCGAAGAAAAGAACCCCACATGCAAAAAATCGCTGCGTCACAAATGATAGGTTAAATCCCAACAAGCAGAGTAGTTGTATAAAAATGTATATAAGTCTGGAATTACTAATAACCTTTTTATAAAGGTATTTAACTCCATTCAAGAACGTTATAATTACCATTAACATGTTATAAGTTGTTGGCTTATTAACATGTTATAAGTAGATTATATTGATTAATTTGCATTCTATAAGTGTACAGATAGTATTATAGAAATAAATGCTCCTGTAACGACTAAATCCTTATTTGATAAGGGAAATAAAAGTAGTCTTGAGACCGCTTTTAGTTTTGATTTGGCGTAACAACAAAATTAGTTACTAAAACCATTATAAGAGATATAAGCTCTAATAATACTGAAGTGTATGTCGATAAAACATTGTCGAGAACTTATTAAATACTAGCTTCTGCCCGCGACTTCGTCCGCGAGAAACTCCTCCTTTTTTGCAGTCGGTTAAAAAGTAGCCTATGTCCTTTCCTAGTCTCCAGACTTTCTTTGTACCAAATTTCATTTAAATCGGTCTAGTAGTTTTAGCGTGAAAGCGTAACAGACAGACAGACAGACAGAGTTACTATCGCATTTATAATATTAGTAAGGATTAATAGGATGTTTTTAAGGTAGGTATGACTATGTTTTTTGTACGTGGTTGAATATATGAAAGATTCAAATATATATTAGACCCTGAGAACTATTCTATATAGGTATAATTAATAGAGGTTTTGATTTAATTTTAAATTTAAATATAATAATTATAAATATTTAAATATAAGTTTAAGAATCGCTATGCCCTAGCGGCGTTCATGTTTGTCCACTATCTATCTTTAAGTTCTAATTGTAAACAACATGATTATGCAATAAATGATTACTGATTAATAATTTCTGATACCTTCGCGGTTATTACACATTGGAATTGGAATGAGCTGACAATAGTCTAACGCTAAAGTGATTTATACAGTTGAGTATGCAGCTCAGTCGTGCTACGATTATGGAAACTGTAAAGAATCCGAAACGTCAGCAAATAAAATAAAATAAAAATACGCGAGTTAAATCCGTTAATAGTTGTTTCATTCCAATGATTACTTATTGTACTTACCTACTTATAGTTTCTTATGTGGTACCGGCCGGTGGAGCATCTAAACCAACTACCTATAGATTTAATGAGTTATTGTATTTCAATTGATTAATTCCAATCTATACTAATATTATAAAGCTGAAGAGTTTGTTTGTTTGTTTGTTTGAACGCGCTAATCTCAGGAACTACTGGTTCGAATTCAAAAAATCTTTTTGTTGGATAGACCATTTATCGAGGAAGGCTTTAGGCTATATTAACATCACGCTAAGATCAATAGGAGCGAAGAAACAGCGGAAAATGTGTAAAAAACGGGGAAAATAACTATTCCACGCGGACGAAGTCGCGGGCACAGCTAGAGGGTAATAACCGCCAAGGCATCATACATTGTTGCTAATTTGATCCCGAATTGGTCAAAAAAATTCTAAATTTCACATGGTTGTGACGTGATGGGAATTTTTTGTTTGACTTTTATATTAGGTAGGTAGCTGGTCTACTAAAATTTTCAACAAAACAAAGTAAGTCTGATATTCTTTTTATTAAATCCAATAATTAAAATTGTTAAGGTTAAATATATTTTTAATTTTATTTATGTAGGGTTTATTAGAATGAAATTAATAATTTCTGATGCCTTCGCGGTTATTATACATGAGAATGAAACAACTTTAACGGATTTAACTCGCGTATTTTATTTTTATTGGCTGACGTTTCAGAGCCTCTACAGATTCCATAATCGTAGATTATTTTCAGCTCAGTCCTGCTACGATTAAATTATGAAATTATTATAACGAATTTAACTCACGTATTTTATTTTATTTGCTGACGTTTCGGAAACTTTACAGTTACCATCGTGGCCGACTACGCTGTCAATAGTTTAAAAATAAGTGACTATAAGGTATGGAAACTACCTACCTTATTTAATTTTATTAAATATTGGTTTTAAAAAAAAATAAGGCACGAATTAATTATGAAAAATGTATAAATTAAAAAAAATCTTTTAAAACTTTATTTTTTGAGTTATCTCAGTATTAACATTCTAGAAGTTATCAAACGGAACTTGCGTCATACATTCGCAAATATATAAAATTATCATGAAGTTATATATATTAAAACATAAAATGTTTTTTAAAAACAGAGATTATTTCATATATACTTAACTACATTATTTAACCCATATGGTAATCACTTGTCTGCAGGAAATGTATTTTATTTATAGATACAAAAATGGCTACATATGGCGTTCCTGGGGCCAGTGTAGGGTTATCTTGGGGCCTTTTTTACAACATCCAATAAAGTCCCAAGTTAGCTATCTGGCACTTAACTGTACATTACATCGCACACCTAGATCTAAAGGGAGCTAACTCAAAAATCTGAAGATTTAAATTAAACACAGGCTAAAAAAAAGGATCCGATTCCTTACAACAATTTCGCCTCTTCCGAAAAGTTACTTTTTTGAGTTAGCTCCCTTTAGATCTAGGGGTGCGACATGACAATTGGAATGAAACAACTATAAATGGATTTAACTCGCGTATGTTATTGTATTTGGTTGACATTTCGCAACATGTAGTTACCATAATCGTAGCACGACTGAGCAGACAAAACGCTAAAGTCAAAAGAGTCTAAAGCTAAAAAAAATGTCTACGGCTAAAGTCTTTAGCGTTAGACTATGGTCAGTTATAGTTGTTTTATTCCAATGTGTAATAACCGCGAAGGCATCAGAAATTATTATGTTACATGAAAATTCCTGATGTTTAAATAATACAACTATAACGGATTTAACTCGTGTATTTTTTAAACTGACGCTTCGAAAACTTAACAATGCCCATATTCGTCAGTTTTCGTTCTTATTTAAAAGGGCCTTCAAATATTTAAAAGGTTCATTGACCATTTGATTTTAAGAAGCAAAACTCGTAAGGATCGACCAAATTTTAAAATTTAAAATAAAACCTGCGATATGTAGGTACCTCAAAAAACCTGATTGGAAACGTTCACAGTAATATGATTCTGTGTGTAAAAGCATTCAATTTAGTTATCTTATTGACCTTGTCTTTTTTATGCATTTTATTAGCGTTAAAATAATTTGAACCAAATTTAATTTTGTATATACCAGCGGAGCCTATCATGAACTGTCGAGTCGACATTTTGTTGACATATTGAGAACTAGCTTCTGCCCGCGACTTCGTCCGCGTGGAACTCCTCCTTTTTTGCAGTCGGTTAAAAAGTAGCCTATATATCCTTTCTCAGGTTCCAGACTTTCTTTGTACCAAATTTTATTTAAATCGGTCCAGTAGTTTTAGCGTGATAGCGTAACAGACAGACAGACAGACAGAGTTACTTTCACATTTATAATATTAGTAGGGATAATATTAGTAGGGATGTTGTCGACAAGGAGAATAAGACGACATCAACACGACAAAATGTCGATTCGACAATAGGAATGACGACTGGGTAAACAAAACGAAATTCCATTTGGTTTGTCAGTTAGATTATTAAAAAATGTTGGATACATTTTTTATCTTAAAAACAATAACTGGCAAATATAATGTCTTTAAAAGTTCGGGAGCGGGGGGCTTGTGACGTCACGTTATGGTATAAATTGTACTACAACCCGAACTTTAGGAGCATTTATATATGTACCTAATTCCTTGTTTGTTTGACAAAAGAATAAATATGTCCAATATTTTTTGGTAATCAACTTGATGGACAAAGAAAAAAAACCAGTCGTCATAATAATATCTGACGCCTTCGCGGTTATTATACATTGGAATGAAACAACTAACTTTTCTAAAACTTTACACTTCCCCTTTAATTTAATTTGAATCCGTGATAGTGTTACTTTCCAATTAATAAAATAGGTAATAAGGCATACATTCAATAGGTATACCTAATTCATTATTTTACTCTACTTATATTATTTTATGAAAAGTTATATTATCTCTTATCACTTGAGACCTCATCTTGAGATGTCGCAGACAACGCAGCCTCCGTGATACCGTCTCTGCCTAGAGGGAGGTTCGAGGGGAAGAACAGCACTTAATTGTTAATATTACCACATTTATATTACCTTAGGCATCTAAAAATTATGTAGGTAATACATAATTTTAAGATGCCTTAGTTATATTATATCAAATGGCTCACGCAGTCATCAAATTGAATGAAATACACGAATGAAACAACTATTAACGGATTTAAGTCGCGTATTTTATTTTATTGGCTGACGTTTCGGAGCCTTTCCATAATCGTAGCACGACTGAGCTGACAATAGTATTTATGCTAAAGTCATGCTTTACCATAGGCTCGCTGTCTTCAATTTTCTAAACTCATGTTCTCATGTAGGTATAAAACAAAGTATACGTGCATTACTGAACATCATTGCCAAGTCATCATAATTATACCCAGTCATTTTCCTCTACAAGTAAATTATTGTCCAATTTAAAACAAAACCAACTGTGCAAGTATTGTTTCGTATTGGAATGAAACGACTATAAACGGATTTATCTCGCGTATTTTATTTTAATGGCTGACGTTTCGGATTCTTTACAGTTTCCATAGTCGTATCACGACAGAGCTGACGAGAGTTTGTTAATGTTTGAAAGAATTATTTATCTGTTATACCTAATGTTGTATATTCGAATAACTACAATAATGGCGTCTTAAAGTCTCAAAGCAACTTCCAAGGTGGGTCAATGTGAAAATCTATGTATGTACCTAGGTACTTACAAATAAATTATTACCAATTTGAAACTTCTAATATCTCACTGACTCACCTGTTGTCATACGATAGATGAGTCAAGTGAAAATTCCCAAGAACTCTAGCAATAAAAAATGTAATGGATTTTAAAATTGTTTGTTTTCGTAATATTCAACAGGTAACATTATGACTCAATGATGATAAGAAGACCTATGACTAGCAGTGGACGTATTTAAGTTGCTAAATGATCATGATCATAAGAAGACCTATGAATAGCAATGGACGTATTTAAGGTGACAAATGATCATGATCATAAGAAGACCTGACTAGCAGTAGACGTATTTAAGTTGCTAAATGATCATGATCATAAGAAGACCTATAAATAGCAGTGGATGTATGTAAGTTGATAAATGATAATGATGACATGAAGACCTATGCCTAGAGCGTATTTAAGTTGACAAATGATCATGATGCCATGAAGACCTGTACCTAGAAGTAGACGTATTTAAGTTCATAAATGATCATGATAATAAGAAGACCTATGACTAGCAGTAGACGTATTTAAGTTGATAAATGATCACGATGACACGAAGACCTATGCCTAGAGCGTATTTAAGTTGATAAATGATGATGATATTGAGGCGTGTATACCTTGGCTGGACGCCATCCACATCCCGGTAGAGGTAGACCATCAGGTCCGAGAGGGCACGGTGCATCCAGCCCCGGCACTCCCTGCTCACCGCGGTCTCCTTTGTCTCCCTTGCGCCCGCGCTTGCCAGCCGGGCCCTGTGACATACCACCTTTGTAACACTCCACTACAGCTTAAAATACGGCGGGACTAGCGACAGGTTCTTTTAGGATGACATATTCGAGGTGTTTAATTATTTGTAATTATTGGAGAAAATTTCTCTGTTTTGTATTTCAACTCGAATTAGCCACCAGAAGAAACTTCGATCTTGGTGATATACCAGCACCGAAGCCCTGTCGCAGTATTCCAAGGGAGCAATGCCGAGACAGTCGATGCACACGGTGTTAGTGAAGCCATGCAAAATGGGTCGACACTCGGAAAATTAGAGACAATACGAAACGAAACAGACGGATGCGGGAAACGGAGTAGCGAGAGCGAGACGTGTCCAACTTACAGGTTCTCCCTTATAGCCTTTGTCGCCTTTGGGGCCCTGCGGGGAAACAACATATTAGTCTAGCTCACCGACTGTCTCCCCCCGTCCCGCCCCGCACTGACCTCCTGTCCCGGGATCCCGTCCGTGCCCTGCAAACGACGGTGAGCGGTTAGCGGTTAGCGGTTAGTACATTAGCGTGTTAGTCAGGCGGTGGCGACGGAACATACCGGCAGGCCGGGGTCGCCGCGCTCGCCCTTGCCTCCCGGCTCGCCCTGCGCTCCCTGCACACACAGACGATCGCAACAGACACGATGGAACACTGGTTATTCACGAATGGGTGAAATGAGCGATTACAGAAGGAAGCGGACTCACCTTCATGCCGTCGAGTCCGGGCGGGCCCTGGGAACAACACGCACACGTCAACACAGCGTATGTAGCGCGGGCCGGGCCGGCGCGGCCCGACACGCTCGGGCACGGCCCGGCGCGGCGGAACACGGTCGGGCACGGCCCGGCACGGCTCGACACGGTCGGGCACGGCCCGGCACGGCTCGGCATGCGTCCACGAAGGCAAGGCTCATTCAGACAGGGGAAGAGAAAGACTAGTGTGCACGGCATGCAATTTATTTTCCTCAAAATAATTTGTAAACAACAATATTCTTATGCTCTCGTGACGTATGGTACAAATGACAACTTTCGATTCTCATAAAAAAACTAAATCCTTAAAGTACGCTTATAGAAGTAGAGGGTAGAATACAGAGAGATAGGAAGGAGTATTTATATAAAGAGCGATAGGAGATTATACACTTACACTAACTTGCACGACCTTCATTACACAAATTTTCGAATTACACTCATGATGCATACTAAATTATGTAGTTCGATTTCTTTTAAATTAGTTGATAGATGTTAAGAGAGTAATTCGAAAATTTGAGCCAACTTTATCCAACCGCGGCGCGACTTTAAAATTGGGTGCTGTTTTAAAAATGACTTACTTTTTTCCATTTCGGATATCAGCATTACGTCAATATCCAATCGCATAATTTTTATTACATAAAAACAGGAAGTCATTTGTCGCCGCGGTCCGCCAACTTCCTTACCAATCATTAAGTAGATATGATTTGTACATTCGTTACATACAGTAATTTCTTAGTAAAACACATATATATAAATGACAATACAATAGGAGAATGATACATAGATAATGATAAAAAGGTGTACGTACGAGTCAACATTAAAGTACATAACATTAGGAGAGTGGGGGGCGCGAGGCGGCTTGGTCTACTTCAATGTCAGTGACTGTCAGTGATTGTCAGAGACTGTCAAACATTCTGGAGACTGTTAGAGAAATCTATAGATTGGAAGTAATTTCCAAAGACTGATAGTAGTGTCTAAAGTTGATTTTCAGAGAATGTCTCTCAAATATTTGGGACAGTGAGAAATCTGTAAAGACTGATATCAGTTTCTGAAGTCTGACAATGATCTACAATAACTGTCAGAGACTTCCAGAGTCTATCAGTAATATCTAGACACTGAAAGTGATTTCCAGAGACTGATAGCTGTTTCTGAATTCTGGCATAGATCTACAGAAACTGTCAGAGATTTCCAGAGTCTCTCGATAATATTTGGAGACTGATAGTGATTTTCAGAGACTGATAGCAGTTTGTAAAGTCTGACATTGATCTACAGAAACTGTCAGAGATTTCAAGAGTCTATCAGTAATATCTAGAGAATGAAGTGATTTCCAGAACTGATAGCAGATTCTAGAGATTGACATTGATTTACAGAATCTGTCAGAAATTTCCAGAAACTATACTAAACTAATGACTAAGAGGCTCTTTTTAAACAACGCAACTTGGATAACATTTCACTTTGTCAATTAATCCAGAATGATTGCTAGTTCTTAGATTACTGTCCATGATCCCCAATGACCGTCAGTGACCGTCAGTGATCGTCAGTGACCGTCAGTGACCGTCAGTGACCGTGCACATTGCCAGCGCCCCCCGGGACGGTAACACCGGGAGTGCGATGCACATATACATATAAACCTCCCCCCTTTCTACCATTTCAAAGATCACTTTTTTTTTAAATATTAACAAGGGGTATGCTCTTGGAATAAGGCTTAGCTGCCACGTTCTAACAATGAGAGAAAAGCAGGCCTGTGATTGGTGGAAAGTGACAGCTGGACCTCATTCTACATGACATGCATTTAGCGGATTTTGAATGAACATATTTCGACAGATGACATTATATCTATTGTAAGACTGTCATCAATATATTCAACTTATATTATTATCAAAGGTGATCAATTTGTGATTTTTAAGGACAAAAGAAATATTAAGTGTTGACTAATAACTCATTAAGAATACATTAGCCCACGCGATAACAATTCTGATTCATTTACTAGAGTTTTTTTAATTATAAATCAACAAAACTATTTTTGATTTTTATATTATTTAGAATATACATATTTTGATATTTTAACTGTCTAAAATGTTCAAGTTACAAGTTTTATTCAAACATTTTAAATCTAATCTAACACCAATTCAGCTTTCATCAGCCTGATGTATTTTGTTTTTTTTTTGTGGGGGGAGGGGAGGTTCTTAATCGCACATCATTACTAACCTACTGTTACACGGTCATAAGCTGACCAATACATAATTATAAAAGGTATTAAGATCACATTGAAATTATACAATTATAATCTCTAACTGAAATAAGTTTAGCGCTATAAATGCGATGTTAAATGCATAAAGAACTACAAATGCATTTTCCTGTTTACTATAATATTACTTTAGTGATTATAGACTATGATGAATTGTCATAAATAAAAATATATAAAAAATCAAGAGACTTCTACAGTAATCTTTGTAAAAGGGGAACGTAACGTAAAATGGAACAAAAATATCATTAAGGCAGCTAATTCGTTTTTTTTTTTTTTTTTTATAATGGAACTTTCATTTCGAGATTTCTATTTCTACTTGTCTATTGGCACTTTTCTTTTCATTACCTACCATATATTAACTGCCTCTGTTATAATAATTTATGTTGCCTTCGCCTATTAAATAAATAAAAAGAAAATAAAAATATAAATAAAAATAAAAAAATGGACAAATATCATTATAATTAATAACTAAACCATTAGTTTATAATTATAACAATATTTGTTACCTCCCTCTTTTGACCCCCAGTGGGGGTTTGAACCCACGCTTATACCTTCACGGCACCGTGTTTACCAATTACACTGTAGGGACCACTATTAAAGAGGAAAGGTTTGTTTGGATTGAATAGGCTCCAAAATTAACCGATTTGAAAAATTCTTTCACTGTTGGGAAGCTACACTATTCCCGAGTGACATAGGCAATAAAATTTCGTGCGAAGCCGGAGCGGAGAGCTACTTTTGTATAATTATAATTGTATCCAATGAGATCTAAAACCGATAGCATATGGAAAAATAGGTAAGAGATATGACGGAGCCAGGTGTAACTATATATGCAAACCTGGCGAGGTACTGTGGCAGAGGTAACTCTCTTGGCAATATGTACAAAATATATTCATTAAAAATAGTCACTCTCTTGACTATTTACATTTATTATAATTTACACTTGGTTACGTGTGAGTAAGGATATGACTAATACTAGCGCGGTGTGAGAATGCTGAAAACGTCTTATCTGCGTCATGGCAGATTTTTCCACGATATGTTTGCATTTTTTTCTTAAAATTCTTGTTCTTATTTTTACTGGAAAATTTTAAAGTCCATCCGGCAGATTATGAAAATAATATTGGATTTATTATTACTTCAAGATTGTACAATTAACCTTGTTATTAATGTTGAAATAATTAGAAATTGAAGCATCCAAAACTAAAAACCTAGACCTCATCAAAAATCCCTTAGTCGACAGACCAATTATAACAATTATTTAGGCAAATTATTGCCTGATTTTATAAAAAAAGAAACTGCAACTGGTTAATTTATAATCAGAAATTATTAGTAAAAACTGAACATTTACAACATTCTCGCAACCGCTTGATAATACTTGTTCCATTAATCGAAATACAGCTTAATTTACTGGAATGTAAACAATAACAAATATGAACGCTTATATCTAATTTTGAACATTACACTTGTGAAATAAACGACTTCTTACATCACAAATTCTTCAAGCTTATGATATATTCTGACGGGTATTCTTTAGAAGTTGCAACTGGTTGAAGCTTAGCAATTGCAGAACCAATTTCAACCAGTTGCAAGCTCTAAACTATCATGGCATATAGTCAGTATCAAATATAAGGTGTTTAGATTGAAATACGACTCTTTTGTTAAAGGAGTTAGGTTCGATTTTGAGCATCTTAGCAAGTCACTTATATTTGTTGCGGACTTTACAAGCGAGAACAAAATAGACCACCATTCTGACCTTTATTTTTGTGCTTGAATCCAAATGATCAAAACGTCTTAATCCTATATCGATGTAACGCAGCGTAGCGAAAATATTATTTGTCTGGTAACACTTACGAGTAGCTACGCTTACAATTACGTACTGTAGGTACAAATATTACAATTTACAGGTGTCACCGGTTAGCCTGGATGGGCGGGCGGGTACCTGTGACGTCACTGGTCCTCGTGACGTCACTACGTGAAGGCGAAGTCCGGCGGCCAGCGGTTTTCCTGTACCCATCACACCCGGGTTAGTAAAACACACCGAAAGCAGGATACGCTAAGGCTCCAAAATTTTTCTTGGACATTTTACAATATTTGGTTTATGTAGTCCCAAATTAAGCAATGCTGTTGGCTAGCTGGTGGGACTTTAAAGTAAAACCGAATAGTAAGTTATCTTCCAAATGAGAAGTTTCAAAGCCTGGTAAGAAAAGCCTAAAGGATAAAATTTTTACACTGACATTTATAAGTCTTTATAAGGATTCGAATCCGCAACCTCAAGTTCCGTAATCAGCGACTCTGAACACTAGACCAACAAGCCGTCATCAAATAACGAATAAAAAACATAAGGACAATATAATGTTAGTTTTCAATAATATCTGATCAATTTCGGAAAACTTCAAAATGTACTAACACTTAACGTTGGGACAAGAAAAAAAATAGATTATGCACTATTTTTGGAGCCTCCGCGGTCACTGCACTTTAGTTATTCTTCTAAATCACATTCACATGCCCGTTGATGTTCAACAAAAGCTTTTCTGTCTATAACATTAAGAACTATAATTCCTTGCAAGAATTTCTTTACTTTCATCCACATCAACGAGAGTTCATGCTGTTATAATTTTTCCACCACCTTCTATCAGATTGTCAGTAGGATTATTTGTTAAATAGTTATTCAGTATCTGTTGATGTAAAAAAATAGGACTTACTCTGGTACCGCTGTCGCCTGGTCGGCCGGGTTCGCCTGTTTCGCCTGGTAAGCCTACTGGACCCTGGAATGAGAGAAGTCTTCATTGAACGTGGCTGAATAAGAGAAGGTGTGAGAAAGTATTTGTCTCTTCCGCTCTATGATTTATGGCAAACGTATGACAGAGAAAGACGATCTCTTGAGCAGTGAAAATCTTCCAACCGATCATGAGAGCAACTAGAAGAATTAAAAGAACGAAAGCTCTAAAGAATTTTCTGAAACGAGTATTTGAGCTGGATCCTTATCCCATACAATAAATATCACCGGGCACCTAGACAAGTGTCAATTGATAATATCAAACGAAACAATTGAAAAATTGACATACGCGACTGAAAACTATATTATATTATACCCATGATATGAATACGTTACGACGTGACTTACGCGAAAGTCAATGAGGGCCACCGCATTTCAGAAATGCGCTAGATGCGCTAGTGTAGAATGAGGTCTAGCTGTCATGTTCCACCAATCACAGGCCAGTGGCTTGCCTCTCATTGGTGGAACATGACAGCTAGACCTCATTCTACACTAGCGCATCTAGCGGATTTCTGACACGCGGTGGCCCTCATTCTAAACAATTTTGGATAGGTATATTTTGTTCGGTTACTATTGATTGGTTTGCATCACAGAAATAAAAAATCGGTCAGGAATTTATTGTACCCATATTCTTGATGTCATCTTCATACGTGACACAAGTCATCTGATCATCATTAATTACCAAATTGTTATGGTTATTACAAGCGTATTTTCCTTATTTACTTTAAGTTACTGTTTGCCTGTTTACTATTTTTATACGTTCACATACGATTTTCCTTTCAGGAATATTTAAACACTATAGTTAAGAGGATTGTGAAGCAGTTGATTTTCATACAAAAGGCGATAACGTTTTACACCCAGTAAATATAGTTAGATTTTTATAATTTTTGGATATGTTGTAGATATAATGAGAAACTACGCCTGTACGTTTTGATTTTTAAGAAATATTGCTTACGCTAAAATTTATTAGCATTTAAAAATCTCTATATAAATCTAATAAATTTAATAAATTTTAGCGTAAGCAATATTTCTTAAAAATCAAAACGTACAGGCGTCGTTTCTCATTATATCTACAACATATCCAAAAATTATAAAAATCTAACTATATTTACTGGGTGTAAAACGTTATCGCCTTTTGTATGAAAATCAACAGCTTCACAATCCTCTTAAGTTATTGTATATTAAGTTATTGAAACATACCGGTAGTCCCATAGGCCCAGCGTCTCCCTTTTCACCCCTATCTCCCTGAAACAAAATGTTGTATACTTTAGACAATCAGTACCATAAGATTATAATTTTTATTCTAATTTTTTGTTCTTAATAAAAATAATAAGCCTCTTATCCTGAACTGTTTTATTCTTTCTTTGGGTACGTTCCACTTAACGCTCGCAATGCCGTCGACCACGACCGCTGAAATTTCCGTTCCACTAACGAGAAAACACCGCGGGCGTTGTAAGCGAATGTTTATAGGTGGAACGCACATCGTGAGCGACGAAAGCCCACTCTGACCCACCAATATTTTGTGGGCGAAGTGGGCGCGATGTGGTCGCGAACAGTGACGTCATCTATGACGTCGAGCCATCGCTCGCAACGACCACGGGCGTTAAGTGGAACGATACAGAGGGTGTCACGAGCGTTGCGGGCGCTTAGTGGAACGCACCCTTTGTGTTGTGGTTGTTTCTTTAGTTATAAGATATCTCTAAGTTCAGTGTGCCTCTTGGCAAAGGCCTCCTCTAACACTTTCCATTGTACTCTGTCTCTAGCAACCCTTCTACATTTTTTTGTTCTTATATCCTTTAAAATATCACATCCAAGCTAATCTAGTTGATAGAATAATTAATCTCTTAATCATAACACTTTCTGGTCTGGTGACAAACTTCCATCTATACCTGAAGAACCAATTGGTTTGAAAGCGATTAGAATTGGTTGCTGGTTGGTAAACTTTATAATACCCCATATTCGTAGTCATAATTATCATTTCAGTTTGTAATAAAGGTACAAATAATAATGTGGAATAATTATAATGATATTTTTGTACGAAGACAAGAGTAGAAAAATTTAGACCCCAGTGGGATTCGAACCCACGCCTATGCCTTTACTAGCGGCAGCGTGCTGACCATTACACCATAGGAGACCCCTGTGGTGTAATGGTCAGCACGCTGCCGCTGTGTTTGTACAAAAATATCATTATAATTAAAAACGAATGGTTTTGAACCAAAAATATCAATCGAATTTCGATTGATAGATCGTAGTTAATCCCTACTAATATTATAAATGCGAAATTAACTCTGTCTGTCTGTCTGTCTGTTACGCTTTCACGCTCAAACTACTGGACCGATTTAAATGAAATTTGGTACAAAAAAAGTCTGGAGCCTGGGAAAGGACATAGGCTACTTTTTAACCGACTGCAAAAAAGGAGGAGTTCCACGCGGACGAAGTCGCGGGCAGACGCTAGTATGGAATAAGTTTGTATAAATACCGTTTTTCCTCGCACACCTGGCTCGCCCTTGTCCCCTTTGATCCCGGGCGGCCCCGCTACTCCGGGGAGGCCTGCGGGCCCCGGCGCCCCAGGGGGGCCCATCATCTGTAATATAGGTTAATATTGATAAAGAATCATTTTTTTGAAACGTTCTTTTAGGCTTTTGGTTCCAGTTCCAAAACGTAATTTGTTGTTGCTGCGTTTTGCTTCTGATCTATATGTAAGTAGGTATAGTAGGTATTTATAAGTAAATAATAATATACCTGCTTGAAAAGTGATAGGTAGTTGATAATGGACTTTTTTTCGCTTAGTCTTATCCATTATTTAAATTCATGTGGAGACACATCCCGAGTTGTTATGATAAAATTAGTGTAACGGTAACATCTCCTTCGGTGCGCTAATGTAAATTAAGGTAAGGGACAAATATTTTAAAACTTGTGCAATTTTTTTAAGGTATGGGTGATATTTTTTATTTTCTCTTTATGAAAAACAATGTACATGTAATTAATAGAATGCGAAGACCCTTACCTTATTTAATTTGAGTTCACAGCGGTAATTAAACTATTCCAAGATGCTATTGTTCAAAAATTATCAGATACATTATTGGCCGAGGGATAATTTGACTTGTGACCCCTAAAAATCACTATGGTAAGGAACATTTTTTTTGAGCTAGAATTTTTTCGAATACACCATTCGAAAGAGCGCAAAATTCTGAACAAAACTGTATACTTAACTCATTTTCGGCATTTTGTCCCTTACCGTAATTGAACCTACGGTCGACGATGTAAGTAGACGTTCGATAAATATACTACTAATATTATAACGCCAAGGTTTAAAACTACTGAATGGATTTTGATAAAACTTTACAAAAATATCTATACTAATATTATAAAGAGGAAAGATTTGTACCTATTTTTGTATGTTTGTAATGAATAGGCTCAAAAACTACTGGAGCCTGAGTAAGGACATAGGCCACTTTTTAACCGACTGCAAAAAAGGAGGAGTTCCACGTGGACGAAGTCGCGGGCAGATGCTAGTAGGCTATAGAATATTTTGATAAAAATTAGGGATCCGTGCGAAGCCGGGGCGAACCGCTAGTAGCTTATAAATTAGAATAACATAATATACCTAAACTTTATTTTATAATCATATTAGTTTCTGCCCACTACTTCGTCTGTGATGATTAGTATTTTACGCAAATGGAACAACCACTCTTACCAGTTTTAGTAGGTATATCTTCTTATACTTATATAAAAATAAATCGCAAAATGTGTTGGTAAACGCATAACTCGACAACGCCTGGACCTATTTGGCCAATTTTTTTATTAAAATGTTCGTTGAAGTCCAAGGATGGTTCTTATGGCGAGAAAAAATCGAATAATTGCCGGGAAAACCCTAAAAACAGCCCTTTTCTTTTCCCATACAAACGTTGTCTAACTAAAGTTACCTAATTTGAATTTCGAACGGGCAGGATGACGTCTGCCGGGACCGCTAGTTGACTTATAAATGTAACTATAATTATAAAATACAGTTAGGAAAAACCGTATTTATAAAAATTACTTAGAATTAATCTGACTCATTGCTAACACAATACATAAGAACTCGAATAAAAACACAAAATAAATATAAGAGCTGAAAAGAAATACACAATTAGTATTAAAAATAAGATAAAAATGGAATCACGGACGTTTTAAATAATATAAAACACGCGAGTTAAATCAGTGCTAGTTGTTTCATTCTAAAGTAATTAATAAAAAAAATAAAATTTCTTTCCCAGAAATGAAAGTTAATTAAATGATTTTAACGGTATTTTTAGCATTAAATGGACAATTTAAATTACTTTAATTATAAAGAATAATATGGAAAGTAACACTTCTTTATCCCATTTAAATTGGATGTCACGAAGAAGATGAAAATTGAGTTTATTCAAAGACCTACAAGTAAGTTATTTTACATATTTTTGATTGTGGCCGGCACTTGCTTTTAACTACCTACTTATAAGATTGCCCACAAGAACTAAGCATTGATGAAACGACTATCCCTTTTACAGAAGATATTCGTTTTTTTTATAAAAATATACAAAAAAATTATATTTACCATTTCATGTCCATACAGCTCGTACCCGGTACCGTCTCCCTGTAAGTTCAACAGTGGCTATAAGATTAACAGTTCAACATCAATCAATAATCGACCTTAATACAATGCGTTAGAGTCGATAGTTACCTGCCGTCGCCTCAGTTTTCTGTACTTCTGATGTGGCCGCCGCCGGAACCGAGAAAAAAAAGAACAGCGAAAAATTAACATTTTGCTATTATTAAAATCATTATAATATTTTATGTCATTATTATGATCATTGTTATTATTATCATTATTAAGATCATTATTGCCATTATCATCACTATTAAGATGATTATTGATGTTGTCATCATCATTATTTCTAAATAATACCGTCAAACTTCACGTTTTGGCCCGCTTTTTGCCGGTTTTGATTTAGATTGATCTTTTTCTCATATTTATCGTGGCCTTTTAAATGAGGAGTCTTTACCAAATACATCTTTGCATATGGTTCTTGGTATGTGTGAAGAAATTACTTTAATAATACAGTTATTTATGGGTGAAATAAGCTATTAAAATAACAGGGCCAAAAAATTGTCTTTTCTCCTGGTTTGCCCACTTTCGTCTAAACGGTAATAGCTTTGGCATTTTAAGCTGTATTACCATGAGCCTTAAAACTTAAGATATAGAATAACTATAAACTCATTGTATAAGATTATAATTATTTTTTGACGTGGCCTTCTATCCCAAACTTTAGTGGGCAAAATTCTAAACCCTTTTTGTGCGCCGCTCCATACAAAAGTGTAAACGAATTAGGGTTGTCAACACTTAACTAGATGAAGAAAAAGGAGGGTAATGTATTTTAACACTATCGCTGCCATTAAAATATAAAAAGGCTCATTATTAATCAACTCTTTACTATTATACTCAATAAAAAAACTCAAAAGAAATACAAAACGATACTTTTTCCAGCGACAAAGACAATAAAACTTGAAATTAAAACAAAAGTACTCATAAAAATGTACTGTCTATTGTTATGATTATTTTATTGAGAATATTTCAATTACCAATACAATAAAAACGGGTCCAAAATCAGACATGTATACTGTTCATCTTTTTTTTAATTCTGATAACAAATCTTAAGAGACAACCCTAGGGGTAAAATTGTACTGGGCAAAGTCGTCAAAAGTGAGCCTGAAATATGGATATGACATTACCCATCGCTATAAATCCGAATATAATAGAGATAAAGTACTGAGTCTTTGTCTTTCACCATCATTACCTATAAAGTTGTAACTGTCAAAAATCTATACCAGTAGAGACATCGTACAAAGATTTAGGACAGAAGTTTTTGGAAGTATTTTGGCCCGCCAAAAAACACCCTCATCTTTAACTGCGGCTAACTAGCAACTACAGTACGGTACGACAAGGTCATTTATCGACATTGACAGCAGATATAGTCAACTTTCTACTAAACATTAAAAAAACAGTGTGCATTTGGCCATATTTGTTTTATTTCGGTTTTTATCAAAAGTTCTGACTTGGGCAAAGATAGGTTCAATGGGCAAAATAGCACAGTTTTACGGTAATCTTTTATTATTGCTATCTTCCAATTATTTAGATCACTGTTACCATTATCATCACTATTAAGATCATTATTATCATTATCATCACTATTAAGATCATTATTGCCATTATCATCACTAATAAGATCATTGTTGCCATTATTACTTTAAATGGAGTAATATTTATTTGTAGGATACAAATAAATATTACTCCGGTCTAGCAACAAACAAAAAACTGTCATTCATTGCAAAAAAATAAATGCAGTGACAGATGCTACAAAATCCTCTTGTGCTATATCTGAGAACCTGTTGGTCTAGTGGTCAAAACCCCTGACTACGAAACCGAAGGTTGCCGGTTAGAATCATGCTAGGGGCAAGATGTCAATGTGATGAGCACTTGCATCTGTACCTGAATCTTGGATGTCTTATATGTATTAATTATGTAAATTTATCCGTTGTCTAGTACCCATAGTACAAGCTTTGCTTAAAATGGGACTAGATCAATTGGTATTAATTGTCTAAAGATATTTATATTTATTTATATGAGCAATCTGTCACTGTCAGTGAATCCGCAAGAGTGACATATCAGATGCAATCTCGTGCTAGCCTTGCAGCCTTGCAGGCATTCTCACCGAATCTCCTTTGTCTCCTTTATCTCCCTTCAGGCCGGGGTATCCGGGGGGTCCTGGTAGCCCCGGAGCGCCCAACATGCCAGGGGACCCCATGTCTCCATAATCACCCTTCTCGCCCTTTGGACCAATCTCACCCTGGAAAAAGAAAAAAATATATTTCTCCTGATTTCATGTTGGACTAAAGCAAGTATAGCAGATTTGATTATTGAAATTTTGACGAAATTTTGATTTAATAGGGCAATGTCACCTTTAGTACTTTGCTAATTTGAATGTATCCTCTAATTTTTCAATGTCACGATTTTGCTATTGTATGTTAATAATAACACGATCAAATCCAAATGTAACATTATTATTTGTGTAGGCTTTAGAATGCAAATGTATTAAATTATTTTTAGAAATATAATTCATAAATTAATTCCTAATAGTTTTTGAATCTTTCGCGGCTATTTTATTAATATACGTGAGTTTAATCCGTTATAGGTGGTTGTTTAATTCCAAATTAATTCTTGATATTTATATTTAAAAATCCCAACAAGTAAAGTAGTCCTATAAAAAGTATATAAGTCTGGAATCTATACTAATATTATAAAGCTGAAGAGTTTGTTTGTTTGAACGCGCTAATCTCAAGAACTACTGGTTCGAATTCAAAAATTATTTTTTTGTTGGATAGACCATTTATCGAGGAAGGCTTTAGGCTATATAACATCACGCTGCGACCAATAGGAGCGAAGAAACAGTGGAAAATGTGTAATAAACGGGGAAAATATGAAGCCTTATGAAGAAGTGACAGAATACTTTGACAGATCTTTGACGAAACAATCGGACGGGCAGGACGACATCTGCCAGGGCCGCTAGTTACTAATAACAGTCTTGCGCTTCCTCAAGTACATTATAAGGCTATACCTATATTCTATAACTGCGGCTAATTTATTTTTCAAAGCACGGTACAAGCTTTACAAGGATAACTATAAAAGTCTCGAGAACGCTGTAGGTGGACGTCTTTGACATCGCCGGCGGGATTAAGGATCTTCTAAGTTCTGCAAAGGGGAATACTATCCTCTGGTGCATTAGTATTTAAGTCTTACCGGTTTTCCAGGAGGTCCTTGTACTCCAGATTCACCGTTGAGTCCGTCAAGACCTGGAGGTCCACGGGGGCCGATGTCACCACTTTTGCCTGAAATATACCAAAATAAGATAAGTAAATCACATCAGATTCAACAAGAAAGAAGGAGTAGAAGTTTTGAATGGAAAATGAAGATTCTACAGAAGTGTTCAATAATGTCTATTTTCAGCATTTTTTCTTTATTACAAATATTTAGAAAAAATATATTTAACAAAATCAGAATAGGTTTAACAATTCAACTTTTATATAACAGGGAAAAAGTGTCCCCGTAGTTTTTGAATTAGTTTCTTAGTAACGGCTTTTATCTCAGTTTGTAAATATTGTGAAGAGTTCAACAACAGGTCAATAGATAAAAGATCACAGTCACAGTTACCAAACTGAATCACTTACATTATTCCCAGCTTCTCAGAAGCGTAACAGCCGACGCCAACAGTGCTAGTGGAAGCAACTACATAATAAACTACAACTAAATTAGTCGTCACTTGTACCATTATACGTCTAACAAAAACAAGCAGCGTGCAACATGCGACAGTTAGAAAGCTAGACAGATAGGGATGCAGCAGGACAGCGTGACGATACGTCACCAGCATCCGAAATAAAGGCGATAGAAAGGGCAATGCGGATACAAGCACCAGAGTGTCGATCCAATCTTTCGCAGGAGTCGACATCCTGTGTCCGTCGAATCCAACAGCCGATCTGGGGGTATTAGGTAACTTTTTCCTTGAGTATGTTGGCTAGAACTGGCGCAATGATGTATAGTTCTGCTTTAGGTGTTGAGTTTGGAATCAATTTGGAATTTTGATTGGCTTGTACCCGATCGCTTGATGGGCTGCGATGGAGCCATATTGATTTACAGCTCTATTTAAGATTTTCAGAAAGAGCTGAAGTTCGGCTTCGGGCCTTTGGATAACCTTTTAGAATGTAACTCCGTTCAGTCTTAATTCAACTATAACTTCTATTAGATGAGTTGCATTTTAAGAGGTCTACTACGGCCTTTGATTGTACATGCGGCGCGGCTGCTCCCAGCTAGCAGGCTAGCTAGCTAGTTCTGGCTGGCGGGGCAACCGCAGTAGTTACCCGTTTGCCGCGTTTCCCCCGCGCCCCTTTGTCTCCAGGAGGGCCTGCGGGCCCCGGGGCCCCCGACTCGCCGCGCTCCCCACGCGCTCCCTCCGTGCCTGCACACACCAACCGTCACCCACACACACATACATACTGTACACCAGGGTTTCTTAACGTGGGGTCCATGGACCCCTTAGGGGTCCGTAGCTTGTATGTCAGGGGTCCGCAGTAGGTCAGTCAGTCTAAGCATATTTATTAGTACAGAACATATCGTATATACATTTTTTTTTATTTCCAAAAATATTTATGGGTGGGGTCCGTGGTATAGTTTAAATTGTAAAAGTGGTCCGTGACTGCAAAAAGGTTAAGAAACCCTGCTGTACACCGACCTCCGCTGCCTCCTGCTGTCTAACTACCAAAATCTACCAGCAAGCATTGTGTGAGTTAGGTCATTTTAATTATTGTGAGTTCTCGTGAGTTGAGAAGTTGATGCACACAGCGCTTGCTTTTGCAATTACAATGTTATCGTTTACTATAAGCTCTAAGTTAGGAGATCATTTACAATTGAAAAGGGACTCTTAAAGTCAAAATCTTTTCAAAAGTAAAGGCTCTCATTTTATCGCTACTAAAAAATAATGTAAAATTTACAAAACTACTGCTTGCGCCAACGGTTAGTAAAATTGCTGTTTTAGTTCTGTGTAGCTGGCGGCAAGGTGGAATTGCTTTTATCATATCTACTACATGCACCTAATTTCAAACTACGTGTGACATATACGGTTTAAATTTTCACTTCGACTACAATTTAAACATTTTTAACATAATTTTAGTTGAAATGAGAGTTTAAACTGTTAATGTCTTCAGCATATTTTATAAATGAGGGTAGAAAACGTACCGGGGGGTCCTGGAGGTCCGGGGGGCCCCTCGATGATCCCGGTGGGGAAAGCGTCGCCCTTCAAGGTCGTCGTAAAGCCTCGTTCGCCCTTGTCACCTTTGTCGCCCTGGAAATAAGATGGTAATCGTTTTAGGAAAACAATCATTTATTTGACTCAAGTCAAATGATCAGAAGGTAATATTGTGGCAGCCTTGTTTCATCATTCCGATGCGGTCTCCACAATTATTAAATAGGTACACGAATGAAAATTTGAAGCATTGTAATGAATCAATAGTTTTTCATTTAAGACAGACCATACATACATACATATAAAACATGTTGAAGGGATATTTTTTATATAGGTACCTACGCATATATGTATAAATGCTGAAAAGTAAAATTGATTAACTAAATTTCTTCAAAAGAGGTGTTCCTTAATTTGGTTCCTCTGACAGACTCATGACTTTTACACATCTGATATGTAACATATATAATAATTATATGTCGCAGCCGTGTCGTATATAACCCGTCTTTTTACATTACGGCTAACATTTTTGTAATACAGAGCCGGTTGTGTTCAGTAATGTATACTATATCAATATGTGATGTACATCATAGAATTAATGAAATATCTTACCTTATGTCCCATTGGTCCTGTGAGGCCTGGTGGACCGGCCACGCCGGCGGGGCCAGTAGGCCCAGGAGGTCCCGAAGTCCCGGGGGGTCCGGCTGGACCCGCCCGCCCATCCTGACCTGGTAGACCTTCGGGCCCTGCTCCTCCTGGTGGACCTGGAGGCCCAGGTTCCCCTGGCTCACCCTGTATATCAGATGAACCATGGTAAATTGAAGTCTTGGTGATTAAGTGATTGTTTTTTGAGAAAATTGTTACTTTAAAAGAGTAGGAACATTTTATATTTTAATTCAGCTTTACTAATTCAAGAAAGGAAATTGTACGTTATGTTACAGACTGTAATAATATTAAAATTATACGTTCACAAAGAGGAGGTTAATCTTGTCGATTGTTGGTTTTTAATATTTGGAATATAAAAATATTTTATGATAATAATTTGGAATATAGACTTACCTTGTATTATTAGGTTAAACAATCAAGGCATGCAATTTAAAGCAGAAGAGAATACAAAAATAAAACATTATCAAAATAGTTATGCACTAATTGACATCGATTAATTTAACCAATTAAGGTTTCCCAAACCACGACCATTAAGCATTTGTAGATTTAATCCTCATAAATAAAAAAAAACGGGTGTGAAATAAATGAATAGTTAGTTATGGTCAGTAAAGATTACTTAAATGATTTTGGCATTGAAAATAAGGAAGTAATAGCAACCGGAAAAAAGTTATCTGTGAACTTTGAATACCATCATGCCAAATATCACGGATGCACTGAATGCATATCTGGTTGCATCTGACCATAAAATAATTATGTACTTAAGTCATTAATAAACTAGAATTTTAGAATCTTAAGTAGAAATTGACATGTTAATAGAATCAGACTTCTGCCCAGTCTGAGTAAAAGAAAATTAGATGGCATTGTTAATTTTTCACAGTAGCTCTATTAACACCATTAACTAACCTTAAGCTGTATAATGGTGTTGGCGGACACGTTGTGGCCCGATGCTTGCAGCCCCTATACCACACACCCATCAATACAGCACAGCACAAGACAACATAAAAGTTGGAAATCTGAGGTTTTCTCTTACCGCCTTAACTCATTACATGACGAAATAGGTCGTATATTGTTATCTCTTTTTTTATTATCTTTTACTGTTGCATCTGACAACTCTTCTATTGTTGTCTCTTTCTCTTGTTAAGGAGATAAGTGATACTTCTGAGATTTCCTTAACTTGATAAAGTTCCTTGCTATGAACTTGAGCGCTTTCTTTATTAAGTCTTTTCTTGTTTATATTGTTTTTAATTTGATAGTCCCTACCAAACTTGAAAATCCAAAACCCAGCACCTTCATCTCGAATTAATTTATCAATTACTTAAAAGATAAATAGTAGATTGTATAATCTTATTTTGATGAGATATCTTTGATGATTGGTCAGTTTTTAGATAATAGAACTAAGTTTTTTGTTTTTCGAAATAAGCGTCAATTTTATAGCCAGGAACTTTATAGTACAGGCTTCTACATAATCAAAGCCAAACGGATAGTAAAAAACATACGGTCAACTTTACAAACGAATTTATAAAATATGAAGTTTGATTTGTTTCTTGTGAATCAAAATAATTTCTAAAATTTGCAAAGTTGAGCGTCAAAGTAGGTTTGTTTCTCCGTACTCTAAAAATCGCAGTTCAAAGGAGTGCATTTTTAGAGTGACGGTTTAAAAACCTAATAATTCACGTCGAAGCATACCTAAGATTGTCAATAACTTGGACGATAAAATGTCGACTATCAAATTCAAGTCCAAAAAAAAGCGCCTAAAAATATTGCAAATAAAACACAAATAACTAAGAAAAAACACGGCCAAAGCACAAAACGACTTTTATGAAAAACATTGCAAATACAACACTGATTCTGATGAAGTAGATCATCTAAAAGCTTCTGAACTAACTACTGATAAAAACAACGATTTTTTGAAGCTGTACCTTAACAGCTATGATCTCTGCTGTGGAGTACGGACTAATTTTAAAGTTGTCCACTGACCGCTTTACACCCTGGAAATTTTTCCCATATTTTAAATTTCAAAATTTAACAAGAGCAATAATATTTTTTTCAATACGTCATACGTCACTAACACTGTTTTGACTCTTGCTGAGTGGAGTCTTTTTTGACCAAACACCACTAGTTTTAAGTCACGTAGTTTAGTCAGTAAGTTTCTATTTTATTGAAAGCATGTAAACCTTTTCAAAATCAAACTTATTTTCTTTTTTACTAATGTTTCTTATTCAAGCGCATTTAGTATTTGAAAATGATCTTCAGCGATTGTTTCAAGATAAACAAACTGATCATAATATTTGAAATTATTGTCTCTAATCTTCCTGTTTTCTTCTGTAGGCAAAAGGTGATTTACTTTATTAAATTCTGAAGAATCCTCTATCTGAGATAGTTTAGTTCAGTTTATGTATTTGTGCTCTTTAATTTCCTAGGTACAGTTACTAACATTTAATTTCTTAATTTATGATTTTTGTTCTAATTATATTTACAAAACTTCACATTTGCAAAATTTTCTATTATCGACTTGATTATTTAATTGTTTCACAAACAGAACTTACAGTACCTACACTATAATTTCTGATGCCTTCGCGGTTATTACACATTGGAATGAAACAACTATTAACGGATTTAACTCGCGTATTTTTATTTTATTTTATTTGCTGACGTTTCGGATTCTTTACAGTTTCCATAATCGTAGCATGACTGAGCTGACAAAAGTCTAACGCTAAAGTGATTTATACAGTTATGCAAACTACCTTATATTTAAATTACAAATTTTGAAAAACTACCCTATTCTGAATTATGAAATACTATTGTTACATTTTACGCAAAAAATTTACTTTTATACATTACAATTAAACCTAATAGGGGCGTTACTAGCGCTTGGAAAGACCATCATTACTGAGAAGAAACGCCGTAAGAAACTCAGTAGAAAGTCATTTTTTAGACACTTATATATTTACAATTAAAAAATATTATGACATTAAAATTAATATTATACACACCCAAAACCTTCAAAAAATTCACTTAACTTAAAAATGAAAACTACGTCTATGCAGTCGTCTGTCCGCTTAGGATTTGATGAGGTGGACTACTGATCCTGCCGCTGAACGGAGAAACCATCTTCCCTATTGAAATTCGGGTGTTTTTGAATTTCAATTGCCTCGCGAAGCATCCTAGGTAAGTAACGGACTTCCTTCGCAAGGACCTGGGCTTTATCAAATTGATAGAGTGGTTGGGTTTATCCATGACATGTTCACAGACTGCAGACTTCCGGAAACGGCGGTGTTTCACATCAGCCATGTGTTCCTTCACACGAGTAGCAATACTTCTCTTTGCCTGCCCTATTCTCACTTTCTCACAAATGGTAACAGGCAGGCCTGCTCAACTGTACCAGCTTTTCATGACCTGCAGACGTTGGCGCAGTATCATTGTTGGCCTGTAGTACTTCTCTAACATGCTGAGCTCCACAGCCAGGTGTATTGTCACAGATGCCACGGTCTCTCTGAAACAAAGATTTGCCCACGGTAGCTAGCTGACAGGGAGGGTGGTGTGAATCACCGTTAAGGTACCTATTCACACCACCATCCATGTCAGCTAGCTACCGTGGGCAAATCTTTGTTTCAGAGAGCACGTGGCATCTGTGACAATGAACACCTGGCTGTGGAGCTCCAGCATGTTAGAGAAGTACTACAGGCCAACAAGCTGGAGATACCACGCCAACGTCGCAGACGTCATGAAAAAGCAATTACAGTTGAGCGGAGGCCTGCCGTATTGCCATTTGTGAGAGGAGTTACAGACAAGATTGAGAAGATCTTGAAGCGTGTTTCCATCAAAACATACTTTAAACCGCTGAAGAAGATTTCTCAACTTTTGAGACCAGTAAAATGTAACATCCCCTTACAAGATGCAGGAGTATACAAGCTGGACTGTGATTGTGGTCTCTCTTATATAGGGCAAACAAAGAGAAGTATTGCTACTCGTGTGAAGGAACACATGGCTGATGTGAAACACCGCCGTTTCCGGAAGTCTGCAGTCTGTGAACATGTCATGGATAAACCCAACCACTCTATCCAATTTGATAAAGCCCAGGTCCTTGCGAAGGAAGTCCGTTACTTACCTAGGATGCTTCGCGAGGCAATTGAAATTCAAAAACACCCGAATTTCAATAGGGAAGATGGTTTCTCCGTTCCAGCAGCTTGGGATCCAGTAGTCCACCTCATCAAATCCTAAGCGGACAGAAGACTGCATAGACTTAGTTTTCATTTTTAATTTAATTGAATTTTTTGAATTTTTTGGTTTTGTATAATTTTAATTTTAATGTCATAATATTTTTTAATTGTAAATATATAAGTGTCCTAAAAATGACTTTCTACTGAGTTTCTTGCGGCGTTTCTTCTCAGTAATGATGGTCTTTCCGAAGCGCTAGTAACGCCCCCTATTAGGTTTTAATTGTAATGTATAAAAGTAAATTTTTTGCGTAAAATGTAACAATAGTATTTCATAATTCAGAATAGGGTAGTTTTTCAAAATTTGTAATTTAAATATAAGGTAGTTTGCATAACTGTATAAATCACTTTAGCGTTAGACTTTTGTCAGCTCAGTCATGCTACGATTATGGAAACTGTAAAGAATCCGAAACGTCAGCAAATAAAATAAAATAAAAATACGCGAGTTAAATCCGTTAATAGTTGTTTCATTCCAAAGTACCTACACTGTTTGTTACATAATAGTAATGTCTTATAGGCTAATGATGATAAGGATCTTCACGTACCTTGATGGCAGAGAAAACGTCGAAGCCAGGACTTCCATGTTCACCCTTATGACCTTTGTCTCCCGGACGACCCTGGAAAACCAAACAATACAAATTAAAGAAGATTTCCAATTATCCATTATGATTTATTTGCCCTTTCTTATTTAGATAAGACGTGTCATTCGATAATAACGAACGCGAATGAACGCGAACGAAACAAAACGAATGAAGAATATTATTATATGGAATCGAAACGAAAACTGTCCATTGTACTTTTCGTTAGCTTATGTCAAGTCCACAATTTTTGATTGGTTTCGTTTATCGTTAACGTAAAACGTTACATTATCTGCCTTTCGTTTAGAAGCTTTAATACTATTAGGCATTAGGTATTTTATTGAACTTTCGTTACCTATTAATGCTGGTATTACATTACATATTCTGGATTTAACAGTTAATTTTATTATTATAACTCATTTCTTTAAATTATAATTTTCATTTAACTTACCGGGTCACCTTTTGGTCCATCCAACCCGATAGGGCCCTGAAAAACATAATATATTTATTTTAATACAGTTATTTATATAAGATTTAACAAAAGTAAAAATTAGAGACGAAAAATGGTTGGAAATCTTTAACTTTAAAACAAAGAAATCAGAATGACAGAGAATGAAACATAAGAGTTAGTGGTCCATATTAAACCAGTACCTAAAAAAGATTTTGAAGAAGTTACAACCTACTTCTCTACTTATAATATGAATATCAATAAAATTTTAAGCCCTTTTTCTCTTACATCTTGATTAGTTATGTTACTTTTCTTTGGGCTTTCTTCGTGTACTAGACAATATAAGACTAGAATAATTTTATCATAGTACCTACCTACAGTACCTACTTAATTTAATACATATTTACTAATCTGTGGATGGATTATTATAGTGTCTTATGATGTTTAACTCATACTCAGGTTTTTTTTTGTTTTTTTTTCTGAGCTCCTCCAACATAATCGGATCATACTCAGGGTTAGGTTAGTTACCGACCTTCATTATTAAAAGAAATATTAAATTAACACCATTCCATAGTAGGTACCTAAAACACCACACCATTTTTAATTGCTTCCTTTACAGTTAGATCACACATAAACCAATCACCACGTTAATACGCACATGCCTCAAGGGAAACCCATTCATGATTTATGTATTAGTAAGTACCTACATCTATATCTATACTAATATTATAAAGAGGAAAGATTTGTATTTTTGTATTTTTGTATGTTTGTAATGAATAGGCTCCGAAACTACTGGACCGATTTCAAAAATTCTTTCACCTTTGGAAAGCTACATTATCCCCGAGTAACATAGGCTATATAATATCACGCTATAGGTCTTATAGTTGCGGAGCAGTAGGTAACCGAAAATGTTTCAAAAACGGGGGAAAAGTATCGTTTCTGAGGCCTTAAAAAAATCTTAAGTCCCCCCGTGCGAAGCCGGGACGGGCCGCTAGTATGTATATATAATATCAATATATAACGAGAAGCCGACTCAATGACTGACATATAACGCGGGGTCTAAACTAAAGGACAGTAACCTTTAAGGTTACTGTGCGAGCGTGAGGACACTATTACTAATGCGTGCGACAGAGACAAATAGAAAAGGGCAACGTCCTTTTTTCGCTGTGCTCCGCGACCGTCCTTTATAAGGGATAGAAACTTAAAATTTTTCACAGGTTTATTTTTATAACGTTGGATATCGTAGGCGGAATTTCTGCCCTGCTAGCAATAAACGCAGTAAGTATATATGAAACTTCTATGTACTTACTGCGTTTATAGTTAGCACAAATTTACGAAGCCGGGGCGGGCCGCTAGTAATAATATTATAAAGAGGAAAGGTTTGTTTGTATTGAATAGGCTCCCAAACGACTGGAACGATGTGAAATATTCTTTCACTGTTAGAAAGCTACACTATTCCCGAGTGTCATAGGCTATAAAAAAGGGATCCGGGCGAAGACGGGACGGCCTGTTGGTCTAGTGGTCAGAGGCCCTGACTACGAAACCGGAGGTTGCGGGTTCGAATCCCGCTAGGGGCAGATGTCAATGTGATGAGCACTGGCATCTGTACCTGAGTCTTGGATGTCTTATATGTATTTATGTATATTTATCCGTTGTCTAGTACCCATAACACAAGCTTTGCTTAAAATGGGACTAGATAATTGGTGTGAATTGTCCAAAGATATATTATATAAGCTGTGTTAACATATGAAAGTATACATAAAAGGTCTAACACAATAACCTAAGCAATTAATCTGTGCTTGGCCACGGAACCTTTGCATTAGGGGCTTTCATTAATCCACTATTTCTTAAGGAAAGAGCCTTACGGTGCATAATTTTATTTACACGCGTGGTTAATGGTTGTGTTTATATTGAGGTGCACTAATTAAGGCATTTTTATATTATAACGTATGTTTAATTAAAATATAAGATTTAATAATTTCTGATGCCTTCGCGGTTATTACACAATTTGAGAAACAACTATTAACGGACTTAACTCGCGTATTTTTATTTTATTGGCAGACGTTTCGGATTCTTTACAGTTTCTATAATTGTAGCACGACTGAGCTGATAAGGGGCCCTAGACAAGTGCCCAACGTTCAACGTTAACGTTAATCGTTAGGACCAAAATGTATGGGATTTGACATCCGCGAACGACTGTCACGTACGTCACAAATGTCAAATCCCATAGGGGAAGGTGAGGTATAATGATCCCCTTAAGGGAAAAAACTTGACTTCGGCTAAAAATGAAAGCAAAATCACAAGATTTCTATTATTAGAGCTAGTGAATTTACTTAACTTTGTAACTGCATACTTATTTTTTATTATATTTATATAGTTTTTTTGTACAAGAGGTTTTCGTAAAAGTTTAGTAAAGGATCATTTTATACACACCGGTGTACAAAATGATCCCTGGGGTAGGGGTAATATGATCCCAGGGAAATTTATACCATAAGTTACTCAATATCAGTTAAATAAAACACTC
This sequence comes from Polylopha cassiicola, assembly GCA_038024825.1. NCBI lineage: Eukaryota > Metazoa > Arthropoda > Insecta > Lepidoptera > Tortricidae > Polylopha > Polylopha cassiicola. Next base: position 1,195,893 of record CP149053.1, on the reverse strand, counting down.
ACCTGTTTATTTTAACCATATTATGTATTGTTCATAACAGTTTAAGTATTTAAGCAAGTTCCACAAAACTTTTTAGAGATCTCTTTTTTATAATTATCTTTTACTCTACTCTTTATGGTTTTGTAAGGCATACCACCAAAATTGGCTTGAAGAATCAACGCAAAAGGCATCTAAACCCTTTTGCATTGATTCTTTAGGCCAATTTTGGCGATTAGTCTTTTGTTTATAAATTCTCGGTACTATCTGTAAGAAATTATTCCAGGGATCATTTTGCCCCAAACATCAAATTCCAAGATATCGATCAAAACATAATCTTCAAATACTGCGTGCGGAGATCGGACATTGCTTAAATATTAGCTGACTTCTATTAATACCCGCAAATTAAACAACATTTCAATAAACACGAACATGTAAAAAGTAATGAAAGTTCAAAAACAGACTTTCCTTAGATCAGAGCCACACTTTTTGATTATTTTTTAATAAAATCACGCCAAGCGCTTGCACCGCCTTGACTCTCGGAGAGGCAACTGGCAGGGGTGCGGGGCACATGTTTCAAGGGCATTTGGATATATGGAACTAGTTGTCTTAGATTTAAGCCGGGGGATCATTTGACCTCCAGGGATCGTATTACCTCAAAGTCCCCTACATTTTGATGCTAACGTTTAACGTTAACGTTGATCGTTTGGCACTTGTCTAGCCCCCAAGGTTTCTTTAGGAAGAAATATTTCTTTGGGAATATCAACCCATTGTTTATGTAACATAATTCATTTGAAATCTATCCTAATTGGTTTATTTTCTATTTAGTAAGGTAGCAGTGTGACAGTGGCGCCCAACGTGGGGCTTTGCCTTGGAGCGCTAGTAGGTATGTCTTTTGCGATTGGTGTATTTAAAAACACTTTGTTACTCAGATATAGGTAGTTTGGGGTCCGGTCTGATGATTATTAAGTAAAATTTCGTAAATAACAAATAGAATTAATCGATTTTTATCTATAGTGGAGTTCTTTTTGATTCCCAGTTAAAGTTATTGTTACAAATTAAACAAAGCTAACGAAGCATGCAAATCTGTCATTTCTAAAATACATATATAATACTATGTTAATATTAACATCGATATATCAACCAAAATACGATCAATATATATGTTTAATTTTGATTTTTGTACCAAAACAAGAGTAGAAATGAGAGACCCCAGTGGTAAATGCTTCGAAACACTCCACACAGATGGCGCTGAAGCGACATTTTTTTGTAAACAAACAAAATCAGTGACGCCTATAGTGTAATTGGAAGCACAGTGCCTTGTGTTAAGATACGTATATCTTTAATAATTTCTATGGGTTCATGTCTCACTGGAGTCTAATTTTTTTTACTTTTCTCTTGATACAAATTTCATTTTACTATGTTAAATTAATAAAAAAAAACGGTTAAGGGCATGTTAATTCTATCTACATCGAGCGAGGCGTTCTACAGGGGTCGTAGCTTACCATAAAGCCTCGCTCGCCCTTTTCGCCTTTGCTTCCCTGAAACGTCACAGAGCGACTGATAGTGAGACAAGATGAGTGACAAGTGAGACAAGATGAGTGACAATTGAGACAAGATGAGTGACAAGACTGCGGCGCGAGGCAAAAGTAGTGACAAAGATTCACCTTTTATGGTTTATAGTTTTAAGTGGGGTATATAAATCTTAGTAAGAAATATTAATTTTATAGTTGAAACAGAAACTTCATTAAATTTTTCGAGAAAACTTCCGCGCCGCAGTAAGCCTGTTTTGATTGTGACATTAAAAATATCAATTTTATTTCTCATAGATTTTCGTAATTTATAAATGTCGCAATCAATCACAGCCTTTTAAAAATGTGGTTGTATTTACAATAATAAATTAAATAGCAAATAAAAAAAATAAGTACCGGGAATCCATTCTTCCCTGGCGCTCCTGTTAAACCCTGCAAATAAAATACGCAAAATAAAGCAAGTTAAATAAAAGCAAACTTAATTCAAAAATACTATTAATCTAATAATGAAGTTACTAAGCGACGAATATATAACGCCTAAAAGTATACGTACAATAATTTTCACAAAAGCATGCATTGCTCTTAAAATTTGTGCAGGCAACGTTGTTTTGTAGTCTTTAAAAAATAATAAATAGTCGATGTAAAACATTTCAGGATTTAAGACTATCTGGTGACAAGTGAAGTAATTTGAGACCACGTGACGTCACTAGAGACAGTTTGAGTCTACGCTTTGAGACCATTTGAGTAAAGAGGTATGAATACGTACCGGTGGGCCTGGCTCGCCGGGGTCTCCCTTTTTGCCTTTCTTGCCTCTCTTGCCAGGAGGTCCGGGTGGACCTGTGGACAAACAAACATTATATTAAAGTTTTAAGTATAATATAATAATGGATTAGATAAGTACATAGACATTGACATGGGTAGGTACAAGTTTAGAAAAATGGAATGAAACAATTAAATTGGATTTAACTCGGATATTTTTTAATTTGCTAACATTTCGAAAACTTTACAGTTACCATATTCGTAGCACGACCGAGCTGACGATAGTCTAACGGTAAAGAAGTACGATTGTTTAGAATATTAAAAAAATAATGTTATATTTTTGCAAAATTCACACCATTGATCTAGTCCCACACTAAAAGCTTGTACAATGGGTACCATAACGCTGCTTTTCTAGAATAGTGTAACAACTCGAAATAATTTGTTACTCCATTTAAGATTGTAAACAGTTACATATAAATTTCAATTCAGAATGGTGACACATTTCGAGTTGTGACACTATTCCAGAAAAGCAGCGATAATATAACAGATAAACATATAAATACAAATAATGATATTTAAGATTTAGTCTTATAGCACTGACAACAGCCCCTAGCAGGATTCGAACTCGCAACCTCCGGTTTCATAGGCTGTAACCACTAGGCCGCTAAAACTATAACAAATTGACTTAGAATTTAAAAATCCATTACATAGGTAAACGTCACAACGTAATAATGACTCGATGATTCGTCAAATGACTTGTGACGTCACCGCAGACGTGACGTCAGTGGAAAGCCCTTGATCGGAATGGCCTTTGAGTGTGCGTCTCTCATCGCCTCTCGTCGCCTCTTCCGCACTTATGGGCCTCTTGTATCGCAATAATTGCGTTTGGGTTTGCTTGGAAGGGCATGCTTTATAAAAAAACCGGAAAAGAATGAGTCGGACTCGCGAGCTAAAAAAAAATGCGTTTTTTGTATGCTTAAATATTTATTTTATTATGTTTTTTTAGTATTCGTTAAAGCGTAAAATAGTTGACGAGTTTTTATCTTTTCCCAGCAAGTACCAAAAAAGAAATCGCAATCGAACAATAAATGACAATAAGTGCTTCTAAAGTTCGAGAGTAGGGGCTGGTGACGTCACGTTATTGTATAAATTGTGCGCCATGAGCCCAGTCCCTAATTTTAGAAGCATTTATCTTGGTATTTTTTTGTTTGTATGAGAAAAAAAAAAAAGGCCATTAATTTTTAATAATCCAATTCATGGACTAAATATAATCTAGATTTTTTTAACTCGGCCGTCATTCCTATTCTCATATTAAAAGGACAAAATAGTCACTTGAGTCTACTACTAACATGAGAATATAAATGAGTAATGTATATTATATAGGTAGGTAAAAAAAAAACATATAAACAGTGGCGAAATTTGCTTAATCGATGCTATAATCCTAACTAATATTATAAACGCGAAAGTAACTCTGTCTGTCTGTCTGTTACGCTTTCACGCTAAAACTACTGGACCGATTTAAATGAAATTTGGTACAAAGAAAGTCTGGAGCCTAAGAACATAGGCTACTTTTTAACCGACTTCGAAAAAGGAGGAGTTCCACGCGGACGAAGTCGCGGGCAGAAGCTAGTAAACTATAATTAAATTAACCGCGTTATTTACATTGGAATCCCACGTGTTATATTAACGCCACGTGTGGTATAGTATGGTGTTTATATATTATAGTACAGGGTATGTTCTAGTGACCGGGTCACAGTGAGTGATGTGTTTAAAGCACGGAACCCTTAGAGGCTACTTGCGACCAGCGGCAGCGGTGAGCGGTGAGCGGTGAGCGGTGAGCGGTGAGCGGTGAGCGGTGAGCGGCGAGCGGCGAGCGGTGAGCGGTGAGCGGTGAGCGGCGAGCGGCGAGCGGTGAGCGGTGAGCGTACTGTTCACCGCTGCCCGCGCAATGTGCATATCGTGGTAGGGTAGGTATTATGTTAAAAGGAAACTTCCAAAGTATTAAAAATAATAGTGGTCAGGTACCAAAATGAAAAACACGTTATAATTTCTGATGCCTTCGCGGTTATTACACATTAGTATGAAACAACTACAAAATTAAAAATGTAATTTAGATACAAGGTAGTTTGCATAACTGTAAAAACACTTTAGCGTTAGACAAAAGGAAAATTCTTTCACTGTGGGGATGCTTTATTCACCCTGAGTAACATAAGCTAGAGAATATTTTGAAAAAAATTAGGGATCCGTGCGAAGCCGGGGTGGACCGCTAGTACATAATATGTATGGACTTTTACTTTAAATACAGTTTAGTTAATTCCAGTCCTGCAACTTAACGCAATTTAGCCAATTTTTCATTCTAAAAAAAAGCGAAACGATTAACGGTACAAATTAGTCTAATTACAAGTAGATAGAATCGCCTTAGCATAGATAGTAGCACAGTAGCACGCGAGATCGAGATAGCCTGCTAGGCGCTTAGTTTATGACGTCAGAAAGGGCTAAAGATGTAGGTTAAACCGTTAGACCTACTTTGATCTTTACTAAATAAGCAAAATCAGCACCTAGTGTTCTCAAGACTTATTTATTTATTTATTTACACTTTATTGCACAATAAAACAAATGTACAAAAGGCTGACTTAATGCCATACGGCATTCTCTACCAGACAACCTTTGAAGCAAACAGAGAGCATGTGTAGGCGCAAAAAGAATAATACATATAATATAATAGATACAATATATATCAGGATGATATTACACTACATAAATACATACATACTATACACACTATACTACTACATACTATATATACTAAGATATATAGATAGGTATACAAAAATACATAATTAACTACAATGACAGAGATGATGAAAACTAAAGGATTAAAAAGTGCTTACGTAACGAACGCTTAAAATCTAGCTTACTCGGTGCTTGCCTGATGGATAGAGGGAGAGAATTCCAAAGACGGGTTGCCTGACTTCTTTTGTATACTAATATAATAAAGAGGAAAGGTTTGTTTGTTTGTTTGGATTGAATAGGCTCTAGAACGGCTGGACCGATTTCAAAAAATCTTTCACTGTTGGGAAACTACACTATTCCCGAGTGACATTATAATAGGCTATAAAAAAAAAAGATGATCCGTGCGAAGCCGGGGCGGACAGCTAGTCTTTACTAAATAAGCAAAATCAGCACAATATAAAGATTGGAATTAAACAACTACAGACTGGTTTAACTTGCGTATTTTATTGGCTGACGTTTCAGAGCCTTACCAGATTCCATAATCGTAGCACGACTGAGCTGACAATAGTCTTATGCTAAAGTGATTAACACAGTCATGCAAACTAGGTACCTTATTTATGAAATACAAAATGTAAATCCGTTATACATTGGAATGAAACAACTATTAACGGATTTAACTCGCGTATTTTTATTTTATTTTCTGATAGTGTTAGACTATTGTCAGCTCAGTCGTGTTATAATTATGGAAACTGTAAAGAATCCGAAACGTCATCAAATAAAATAAAAATGCGCGAGTTCAATCCGTTTATAGTTGTTTCATTCCAATGTGTAATAACCGCGAAGGCATCAGAAGTTATTCCGTTATAGTTGTTTCATTCCAATGTGTAAGTAATAAACGCGAAGGAATCAGAAATTAATACGTACCTAACGTACGTAACGTCAAATTTTGACATTAAATACCACTTCGACTGATTAGAACCTCAATGTGACAGCTGTCAAGCGATACCAATCAATATTGATTATCCTTTTAATTTGAAATCACAAACGTAAATTAAACCTTCGTTTTGAAGCCAAAAGTGCTGACAAACTGACGTGATGATTCGATGGATGTCAAGCTTATCAAACGTCATTGACAGAGAGCTGTTGTGTTGACGTTGACAATCGATGGGACAAATTTAATGATAAAAACAGCTCAAGTGGAGTTTGAGTCATGTGCGATATTCATTTTTTTTATAATAGCACATTTATAATTTTAGTTAGTACTCTATTTGTTTGTGTATATATTTTTTCTATCTTTCATCATATCATAGATATATTCCTTTCGTCCCAAAATGCATTCCTTATAACCAAGGGCGTGCATTCCATATAAGCACAATGTATAAAGTGCCTACCCTGGCGCCATACTTACGCTCCTCACACTGCACGCGCCTGCTTATAACATCTATATTCACAACTAGCTCTCCGCCTCAGCTTCGCATGGATCTCTTTTTTTTAGCCTATGTCACTCGGGAATAGTGTAGCTTCCCAACAGTGAAAGAATTTTTGAAATCGGTCGTTTTGGAGCCTATTCAATACAAACAAACAAACCTTTCCTCTTTATCATATTAGTATAGATCAAAGTTACTACGTTCCGTAATTCTCGGAGAATCCAAGCGCATTATTTGTTGACACGCTATGTAAATGTAAACCAAGTATCAGTTACCGAGGAACGTCCCTCGGGTTGGAAAATGGGACGTTTACGGGACCAGGGACGCCGGACAACAAATACGGACAAATTACGTGCGTTTACGCTGGTTTGCGCGGTTGAGTGGTTATTAACGATGGTAGTGCGGGTTTGAATCTGATCGGGTTATTGTGGGATGGACTAATTTGTTAATGTCAGGTTTGTCTAATTAATTGTGCTTTAGCGGTTATGTCATATGTGTAATAACTAGCGGTTATTAAGCATCTTTGGAATTAAAGAACTGTTACAGATTTAAGTCGCGTATTTTATTGTATTAGCTGACGTTCTGAAAACTTTGCAGTTCCCATATTTGTAGCACGACTGAGCTAATAGCCTAACGCCAAATTTATAGTGTTTCATACCAATGTGTAATAACCGCGAAGGGATCATTTTACCGCGGATTTAACTCGTATTCATTTTAATATTTGACATAGTTCAATTATATTGTATCCCGACTAATATTATAAACGCGAAAGTAACTCTGTCTGTCTGTTACGCTTTCACGCTAAAACTACTGGACCGATTTAAATGAAATTTGGTACAAAGAAAGCCTGGAGCCTGAGAAAGGACATAGACTACTTTTTAACCTGCAAAAAAGGAGAAGGTCCACGTGGACGAAGTCGCGGGCAGAAGCTAGTAATAAATATTTATGTATTTAATAGCAAATTGGCAATTTACAGCAATATATCAAATAACAAATAAAAAAGGTATCTCTCTTCGAGCTACCAATTATTACAGTTGACGCGTAATATTTCACGCCTCTTGTAAGACTGTCACGCGCGGTCAGCTGCCAGATGTCTTACACGCACACGTACTGTCACGTCCACGCACACTTATCTGCAGCGTGACAGAACACTCCATCACGTAGCGTGAACCGCAAATGGAATATGTCACTTGAGAGCGGGACGATCACGCCGTTTAACAGAATTGAATATCGGATGTGGTTCTTGAGCGTGATAGGTAATAAGCAGAGAATTGTAAAAGTGATTTAAAATTGTATTGTTTGTGATTAAATACTATATTTTATAACAAGATACAAAGCCTAACTTATCCCTAAAAGTATATTTATATATTTAAAGTAGTAGAAATTTATTGCTCTTACTTCGCCTTATTACGTTCATTCATATCTTAAAACATAATTTTATTAGGTATTGTATATTTTAAAAATTTGTTGTGCCCAACAGGATCGATAAGTAAGTGATACTATTTCCAAAACTCTTATTTATAGAAAGCAAATAAAGTATTGAGTATTGAAAACAGGATACCTACCTAGTAGTTTAATTTTATAATTTGTAAAATGAGGTAAGTAGTTAAATAAATGTGAAAATTACTTTCACGTTAGTATAAATCCGTTATAGTTTGATTCATTCCAATCTGTAATAACCGAGACGGCATCAGTTTTTTTTTCAATAAGTACTCAATTTTTTAGTGTTTAAAAAGAGGCGTGTTCATATGTCGACTTGTAGCCATCGTTTACAGTTGGGAAGCGTAAATTCGGGAAACCCCGCGAAAACGCTGTCGCTCCGCCCCCGGCGCGTGTCGGCAAGCACCACTATTTGCATCCAGACAAATAAACAATATATTCAACTAGGAAGGATTGAAATTTATTCCTTTTTTTATTTACATAATGTATCTATATGAAATACAACCAAAAAGGTTTTATAAACTCTTAACAATGTAGATACCTATACCTATTGTAACTTTTGATGTAAAAGTGAATTATGTCGTTTAAGGTTAATGTCTAGTTAAGGTTATTACAGGTTGGAATGAAACAACTATAACGTAGGTAACTCACGCATATTATTTTTTTTGCTGAAATTTCGGAAACTTTACGATTCCCTTATCTTCGGCCGATTGAGCTGACGATAGTCTGACACTTAAGCTACGAATATGGGAACCTTTTTCTAAACATCAGCACATGAAATAAAATACGCGAGATAAATTCGTTAAAGATGTTTCATTATTTAATTAGCGGTGTATTTAAATAAGTATTTTTCTCAAACTTTTGTATACATTTTCGCAAAGTTTTGCAATTAAAATCGAACTACAAATTCCCATAAAAGTACCAACTAGACGAACACACACTTTGCTGTTTTTTCTTTTAATTCCCTCCCGATTGGCTCCAATAACGTTTAATTGCTTTGGGGGGTAGGGGGGTGAAGGGGGTCCAAAATAGGGGTTTAATTAAATATCGAGCATTCCCGATACAGGGTGCAACGGACACGGAAATGGGGTGTTTTTTTAAATCCCTCACTTCAGTTTTTCTAATTGTTTGAGTGATCGTTAAAAACACCAATGATTTAACTTTAGAAAAAAACAACCGTAATTACCTATATACAAAGTATATAATTATAATAATAAAAAATAGGAATGAAACCACTATGAACGGAGTTAACGTATTTTATTTTATAGTTCCCATAATCATAGCACGACTGAGCTGACAATAAGACAAGAGAGATAAGTTTAACGCTTAAAGTGTAATAACCGCGAAGGCATTACAAATAAAAAATAAAATGTTTATTTCGTTAAAGAAGAAGGAAACGAAAAACTTAATCCACTAATTAACTGCGTAGGTATAATCATATTATTATCCTAATAATTTCTGATGCCTTCGCGGTTATTACCCATTTGAATTAAACAACTTTAACGGATTTAGCTCGCGTATTTTATTTTATTGGCTGACGTTTCGGAGCCTTTACAGATTTTATAATCGTAATAAATTCCAATATTATTATCCTATTTCCAATAACCTTTCTTACAAAACCTCCAAAGATATAACGCACACCTTCTGTTTAACATCAAACGTCCGCCCAATAAAGTATCGCCCTTGTAGACATTTTTCAAAAATCTTATTACGAAATTGCCAAATTGCCACCATCAGTTATCCCCAAGAAATTGCAAGCATTTGAACTTTCCTGGAATTTCGTTAATTCACTGATTAATGACCAAATGCAGCTAGTCCTAATGAACGGACATTGTAATTTTCACTGGAGTAAGCTTAATTAGAAGTCATTTGTTTGATATAAGGAATTGAGGAAAAACCTTTTAAGAAACTATCGCCTAGGGAATGCAAATCTCGCGAGATTGGGCTCATGCGAGATCTCGCGAGTTTATAAAAAATGCAAATCTCGCGATATTAGTAGGTAGTTTTGTGTTTATTTTTTTCAAATAATAACAATATTTGAATAAATTAGGAAAATAATAATAGTACTACTAACGCTGGATAAGGCATTGTCCGAAGAGAGAGAAGAGGCTTTAAATAATACCCCAACAAACAAAGTAGCCCTGTAAAAAAAGTCTGGAATCCCTACTAATATTATAAATGCGAAAGTAACTCTGTCTGTCTGTCTGTCTGTTACGCTTTCACGCAAAAACTGCTGGACCGATTTAAATAAAATTTGGTACAAAGAAAGTCTGGAGCCTGAGAAAGGACATAGGCTACTTTTTAACCGACTGCAAAAAAGGAGGAGTTCCACGCGGACGAAGTCGCGGGCAGAAGCTAGTTACTAATAACTTTCTTGCACTTGCTGATGTGGTCATTTTTGGGCGAGACCATGCCAGCAGTGGACGTCTTTCGGTTTATATAAGTTTTCTATCGACTAGTCGAAACAAATTTATAGTAGTAAATTCTTAATAAAGAAATAGACTACCTTGTTGTACCCTCCCCTAATATTAAAAATGGCTTCCGAGAATACCAACAAAAACAAAAGCAGAGTCTTTAACGACCGATCTACCCCAATTATTTATAATTTGCTTACACCTCCCAAAAAAATAAAGATTTTTTTACAAAAGAAATATTATTATGTATCGTAACATCATTCTCAAAGCATAATAAAGTTTCCTCACATTTGGGGTGATAAAATTACAATAATGTATTCAATTTAGTAATCGACGATTGAGACGCGGGTGGGGTGCCCTAAGTAGTAATGTTGGCAGGTTAGGAAAAGAAAATTCTTTTGTTTTAATAATAAACTACAAATACCGGTTAAACTTCAAAAAATATCAGTCTTTGTGGTTCTTAGAACACTATAGCGCTTCAAATGGAATAATCTCATTGGAACTTCGCATCCTAATCCCAATAAATCCTAATTAGCTAATAAAATAAAATAAAAATACGCGAGTTAAATCCGTTAATAGTTGTTTAAAAAATCCTAATTAATCATAATCTTAATACTACGCGAGTTAAATTCGTTAATAGTTGTTTCATTCTAATGTCTAATCCTAACTAATTAAAATTGATTAAGTGGTTTACTCCGCCTGTCTCGTTTTCAAGCTAAAACTATTGAACCAATTTAAATGAAATGGTACACAGATAGTTTAGAGCCTGAGAAAGGAAATAGGCTACTTTTGATTATGAAAAAAAATTTTGTAATTACTGAGAGCTTGTGTTAAATAAATCATTTTTAAGAAAACAGGTCACAGCTTTAACGTCAACCGTATCAAAATGAAGCCTGAACGTATATCGTAGCTTTATAAGATTTACGCTGTGTGAAATTTCATCATAATTGAATACATTATGTTAAAGGCGAGATCTGCAGCGCGGTAAATACTTGGCTGACAAATAAAATTAGCAGCGATGAGAGACATTATACGGTTTTTGGGAGTTTCGTACAATTTTATGAAGATAGAAACTGACTTGATAAAATATAAGGAGAGACAAAAGACGTTGTATTATAATTTCTGATGCCTTCACGGTTATTACACATTGGAATGAAATTATCAAAACGGACATAACTCTTGTATTTTATTATATTTGATGATGTTTCGAAAACTATACAGTTCTTATATTTGTAGATTGGTCTGATGATAGTGTAGTATAGCAAGTTGTTAGATTAGTTAGTGTTCTAACGATTGTATTACTTAAGCTTCTCCTTTTTTTGATTAATACCTATAATACCAAGTTATCATCATAATATTTTTTATCATCACAATCATCATCATCGTCATCGACCTCATCATCATCATCGTCATCGACCTTATCATAATCATCATCGTAGTTATACAAAGATATTTCTGGGGTCCTAGTGAAAAACGTTTAGTGAATTCAAGCAGTTAATTCAGGTTATAAGTCCTTCAAGATCTGTATTCCACTTTTACCCTTTGTCTCTAAGATTCCAGATTTATGGCAGTTCTGCATTAAGTGCATTATTTGTGTCATGGAATCAGCAACAGCCAGGCGCGCCGTGCAACGTGTAACTGCGCAACTTTGATCGTTACGCGTAACAAGTAACTGGGACTTATTAATGTTTTCGCGATGTCTTTGGAACTCGTACGTGAGGCGATTTGTTTAAACAATCTCTTGTGAAGATTTTGTTTGTGTGAGATTACTTTGTTATATATGTAATTTTGACGATCAGTCATAATCCTCTTTACAAAAAAAAAATCTTTTATATGTTTGTAAAAAGTGTATTTAGGTGCATTACTTAGTTTTTTTGTTTTGTTTTAGATTGTACTATAAGTTGTTCAGAATCAGAAATTTGCCCATTGAATAATAACGATAATTAATGTTTCTATTAGGTACTTATTGAATATATGATATATACAGTATTATGTATTTAGGGATAAGGTCACGTTAAGTTCTTCATAACTATGTAAACTCATAAAAAACAGGAAAATAAAAGATGGAAATCGGACCAAAATAGTCCAACTTATTTTTACTGTTCTGCCTTATCTATACAAATATAATAAAGAGATTTGTTTGTTTGTTTGGATTGAATAAGTTCCAAAACGACTGGATAGATTTGAAAAATTCTTTCACTGTTGGGAAGCTACACTATTCCCGAGTAACATAGGCTATAAAAAAGGATGATCCGTGCGAAGCCGGGGCGGACAGCTAGTATAATATATAGTAGGTTAATTGTGACACAAAATGTCACAATGAAAATGTTCTAGTCCTTCTGTCTCCTATAATTTATAGGAAACGCAATACAAAAGGTAGAATCCATTTACTATCAGATTAATTACCAATACTAATAACGCCAGTGCCTATAATTATTGTAAAAGCCTCTAAATTCCTTTATAAGGTCCTGTAGTTAAATAACGTGTAATTTCTTTTTACACCGCTTTCTATGGGAGGCGCCGGTAATACAGTAATTATAGGAGAACCGTGTTTTGTTTTAGAACCAGCCATTTTGAAATAAATTGTTGATTGATGAACGTTTTGTTGATGTGTTTTCTTTGTCAGGTAAAGAACAGATGTGGTGGTGTAAAGCAAAGTCGAAACATATTGCGCAATTAATCCTAACTAGTTTTATGAGTCACGGGAAATACTTGATACCTAATATAATTAAGAATAGTGACACAAACCGACACATGATAATTAATAGAAAAAAAAAGGTTGGTGCTCTTAACTTTAAATTTCTCTGAAATGTTGATGTAAAAAACTTAGAAATTGGTCCATAACAATAAAGAATATTGGTACTATATCAGATTCTACCAAATAACTTTAAAACTGTACGAGTGACAAATTCTTTCCTGTGCCATTGTTTTGGTGGCCACAATAGTTCCCACGTAAAAAAACTCTTTATTCTGTTAAAGATCATTATCAGTTAAATAAATCATTTCCTTTGTTAGTAGTATTTTATCTTAATCGTGGTAAGGTTTGTAAAGAGTGAAGTATTGTCATTGATGGTAACTTAACATCTGAATTATGACTTAGGTTCATCTTGTGGAAAGTATCTTTTGGTTGTCATAATGGTGTCAAAATTTACTATTTTAAACTCTTACTAGTTTTTTGAAAAGTCCATGAGAAAGGCTCATGTTTTAAGAATCGGAATGTAAACACGCATTTTTTAAAAAATATATTTTATAAAAGGCCCAGGTTTACAACTATAAAGATTAATAAATATTATCTATAATAACCAAAGGAGTAGGTACAACACAAAAGGAAGTAGGAACTTTGATCCCCAATGTAGGTTTTCCATTTTGGTGCCCCGGTTCATGTTCAATTAACGATTCAATTTAGCTATCAGTAAATAATCGAACACGTTAAAAATATTACTATTTGAACATTTTATCATTCTTGTTTCTTACATTACACCATCCAAATAAACGAAATTATCGTTCCTTCCTATACTGTTGAATCAAAGTAAATTTCTTTGTCTGAAAATTGATACACTTCTCCCAGATCATTAACAGGACTTCAAAGCAAGCTATCCCGAGACTCCAAATAGCTTCATTTCACTTTCCAACAATTTAAAAAGAGTCACAGTAATTGCCCTTAACACGCACCGGTACTCGTGACGTCTCTCAGGTTTTAATTTGAGTGCCGCGACAAGTGACACGGTGTCGCCGAGTGTCCCTAGTCGAGTTTACCTAGAGAGTCCTCACTCAAATCTCCTTCTATTTTTGTTCGTCTGCAACCGTAAGTGCCTTTGTTATTTGTAACGTCAAAATCCGCGTGGAATTTTTATTTTGGAATTTTGAATTTTGGAATGGGATTAAGATTATTGTTACATTTGTTTTTGTTTTAAGCTTAAAGTTTGACGTCACGTAGTACAATTTATACCGTAACGTGACGTCACAAGCTTCCACTTCCGATCTTTTGAAGCGATTATCTCATCAAGAATCTTTCTTCCACAAATGTACAGGAAATTTTGAAGCGATTATTGTTCGATAGAGAATAGAAAAAATACGTGACCAATATATATCAATACATAGTATAAAACAAAGTCGCTTTCGCTGTATGTCCGTATGTATGCTTAGATCTTTAAAACTACGCAACGGATTTTGATGCGGTTTTTTTTAATAGATAGAGTGATTCTTAAGGAAGGTTTATAGCCCCCGTGTGAAGCCGGGGCGGGTCGCTAGTTTTTAATAAATTTAACTGATAGACTAAAAAGAATTAAGGTATTGATTTGGAATAAAATACTGACAATACTTTAACATTGTCACTGTCAGCTCAGTGTTCCACAGCTTCGCACTACACCAAGAGACTGTACTATTTATCATATTAGCAGCATATTCCTGTCCTTAATTATTGTGTCCACTTTTCTGAATTACTGATGACTATAAAAAACACTTTATGGCGCTTTAAAATGAACTTTACGACAATTAAATCACCATTCAAATTTCAACAATCCAATTTCTTTCTCAGACAGTTATTGCGTTTGCGAAACGGTTTCCAGTATAAAGCCTTAAATTGGGGGTTTGGAAGACTTAAATCTGGGAGCATTAAGGCTTATTGTTTTTAACTGATGTACGGAAGTTGATTAGACCAAAAAGAGGTCAGGGGAACGAGTAGCCAGGGGAACTGACGCGGGTAATTACAACGTTTTGTTTTTAATACCCCCAAGAAACGACCGGCAATTAAAACGGGGGTAAATAATACCAGTATCTATGTACGAACGGAGTTGTAATTAAAATTGGATTCAGGTCGAGAGTAAATAGGCAAATTGATGTTGGTTATTTTTGAAATTGAGAATTTGGTTAAGTGTTTCGTTTTGAGAGGTCAACTGATTCAAGTGGGTGGGTTTTCTTTAAAATTTTAGATGAATTTGGCGATTATTACACATTGAAATTAAACTGTAAGGGATTTCATTGGCACATTTTATGATGTTTCGAAAAATTATCCCTCTAATATGATTGAGGAAGGCGATGGTTGAGATACCCATAATACAACGGGTGCTGTTTGTGGAGACCGGTCTGTTCAGGTCTACAAAAAGGACATGGGACAAAATTCTCATTGAGTTTCTTGCCATCTCTCAAGATTTTTTCAGAAACGGTGATATCTTCTAACCTCAATAAACTGAATAAATACATTTTATATTTTGATTTTTGTTTTTGAAAATCACAGTTCTATATTCGTTGTAATCTGAGCTGACAATAGTCTAACAATGAAGAATACATTACGAAAACTGAGCATAACTACATAGTATAAAACAAAGTCGCTTTTTCTGTCCCTGTATCCCTATGTACGCTTAAATCTTTAAAACTACGCAAAGAATTTTGATGCGATTTTTTTAATAGATAGAGTGATTCAAGAGGAAGGTTTATAACATCTTGATTGGGAGGTTTAAACTATATACTCCTCAAATCGGTTATAATTATTCAAATATAACAATGAATTTACTCGTCTATAATGAAATAGATCTATTACCAAACCGGTATCGTAAAGTGGTTTAAACATTGGGCAGAGTTTTTGTCGGCTATCATTAAAGGAAGAACTTAATTTGATGGTGTCTGTAGAGTAATCTTGACACCATTAAGTTGGTTTATTGCAGGGTAATGACGCTTGCCTTTGACGGAGTCATGGTAATGACTCACTACGATAATGGTTAAGTGTCATCATTCTTTAGATTTTGATAAACCTTTAACTAAATCGACATAGTCGCCCGACTTTATCTATACTAATATTATAAAGCTGAAGAGTTTGTTTGTTTGTTTGAACGCGCTAATCTCAGGAACTACTGGTTCGAATTCAAAAATTTTTTTGTTGGATAGACCTTTTATCGAGGAAGGCTTTAGGCTATATAACATCACGCTGCGACCAATAGGAGCGAAGAAACAGTGGAAAATATGAAGCCTTATGAAGAATTACTATTCCACGGGGACGAAGTCGCGGGCACAGCTAGTTACTATATAAAATCGCTGTGCTTTATCATTAAAAAAATGTTTTTTAGTTAAGCAGGACCTATGGTACACTTTTATACTTTAATATTTACTAGCGCCGCGAAAAGAAACGCCGCAAGAAAAACGTTAGCTGTTATGCCTATTCCTTAAATAGAATAAAATGTATAATAATTTCTGATGCCTTCGCGGTTATTATACATTGGAATAAAACAACTTTAAACGGATTTAACTCGCGTATTTTATTTTATTGGATGACGTTTCAGAGCCTTACAGATTTCATAATCGTAGCACAACTCTCGTCGTGAGAGAGAAAGGTCTTGCTACGATTATGGAGTCTGAAAAGGCTCCAAAACGTCAGCCACTAAAATAAAACACGTGAGTTAAATCCGTCTAAAGTTGTTTTATTCTAATAAAATGTATAACATAAATAAAACGACTGAATCAAGACTTAGATATTAATACTAAGCAAGGGCGTGCATTCCATACAGGCACAATGTCACTAATATATTGACTGCCTACCCTGGCGCCATACTAACGCTCACCCCACTGCACGCGCATTATACTGAGTAACTAAGCCGAGTAATTCATTTACGCAAGCCTGACATGCAATTCATATTTTTTTTATAATTTCATTGCGCTAGATGGGGACGCTTATCACGCTATTGAGGATGCTCTAGCGACTGCATAATGAGTGCAGCAAGCGATGCACTTATCGACGTCTTAGGAACAGTGCAGTATAGTCCAATAAAATTGGACTTGTTTTGGAATGAAACAACTGTAGACGAATTTAACTCGCGTATTTTATTTTATTGACTGACGTTTCGGAGCTTTTACAGATTTCATAATTGTAGCACGACTGAGCTGACAATAGTTTAAAATACGCGAGTTAAAGTCATTTGTTTAATTACAATGTATAATAACCGCGACGGCATCAGAAATTATATCTAACTAGCTTCTGCCCGCGACTTCGTCCGCGTGGAACTCCTCCTTTTTTGCAGTCGGTTAAAAAGTAGCCTATGTCCTTTCTCAGGCTTCAGACTTTCTTTGTACCAAATTTCATTTAAATCGGTCCAGTAGTTTTAGCGTGAAAGCGTAACAGACAGACAGACATACAGAGTTACTTTCGCATTTATAATATTAGTTAGGATAACGGATTTAACCCACTTATGTTTATGCTAACTCATAACCTTAGCAGACTAACTTGAGGATACTCTAACAATAAAGTTAGAATAAGAAGAACGAATTACTCCAGTGTTAAAGTAAATCCATTATAGTTAATTCCAATGTGTAATAACCGCGAAAGCGTCAGATATTCTGAAAAGTTTACTTTATTGCAAAGTTTCCGTACACAAAAGCAGTTAATTGATTGGTCTACCACGACAAGGCATCCAGTAACTCCTAGACCGCTTTTTGTTGAAATTAGGAACCGTCTGGCTCTTACTTATAGTTAAACGATTTCTTTGTCGATAGGTTTTTTTGAAAACGTTTTAGTGCATCAGGGAATCTGTATATATAAAATGCTTGCTGAGTGATTAGTGGATCAACGCTCAGCCTAAACCGCTGATCATAGAGAAACTGTTGAAATATAAACCTGATTAAGTACAAAAATTTATTATCCTACAGACAACACCCGCCTTTTGCAAATTCTTTTATTTGTGCAATTAAGAGAGTTAATAAATAAACTTTTACGTCCTCCGGCCAGAAAGCGCCAACTATGTGGCCGCTGCGCTAAATGAAATTTCCGCTTTCTGGCTTCGTCGAACAGAAAAATAGTATACTGACCTCGGCCAGTAAAATAAAAAAGCCTCAGATCACATTTTTGTCAACCTCGGCTTCGCCTCGGACGACAATTACATGTGATCTGAAACATTTTTCATTTTACTGGCGCACCAAGGTGCGTAATGTAGGTACTAAATTGTGATCCAGCTTGCTCGACATGTAAGAAATATTTTTTTTTACAATGTCATTGTTTATTAATAATACAATTCTAAATGAAGTTCAACATATACTAGGTGAGGTATCAAATATATTTCGGTATAATAAAGTAGGTAAGTACTTATATTATTATAGCACTTAGCAAAGTCTAATAAGACGACCCAGTCTTTCTACTTAGAACTCCTAAGTGCGTCAGTTCTTAGTTTTTGGAAACTTTTTTCATCTCACTTATACTTACTTGTAACGTAGTAAAAATGGTATAGTATCTAAACAATATTTAACATATAAATATGGGAGCTGTAAAGTTCTTAAATTATTAGCATAATATAGTTGTTTTATTTTTAATATGTGAATATCGTACCATTGTCTTAAGTTCTCAAAATGACAGCACAAATTTAATAAGCGTGAATTGGAATGAAACAACTATAAGGGTAAAAAATAGCATAATATTTTTTTTCATTTGATGACATTTCAAAAATTTACAATTTCCGTATTCGCTACACGATTAAGCTGACAGCAGTCTAACGCTAAAGTCAATTCAAAAATTATTAATAGCTACACGAGTTAAATCCGTCGAGAAAAATAGTCATTATATTATAAAATGAACTTATTTATATTTTACAAAGTTTGTTATATCTTTTGACTTCTATCTACAAATCCAATGTCGAAATTTTGCCCAGGACGTGTATGCTATATGAGCGTGATAAATGTAATGCCTACCCTACCTACACTCTCTACTGCACGCATGTGCTTAGTTGCTTAAGTCAAGCTACTATCCCGTTTTTACTACCATTCTAGTCCAGGAGCAATCCTCTAAGTGCTCAAGTTATTTGAACTCTGCTAATGCTAAACTAACTCTGGTGAGCGACGGCTGAGATTTGCTCACCTTATCATATAAAGTTTTCATGTTAAAACTATTAAGTGGGACAGACAGAACGTTTTATATCAACAAGAAAGTCAGTAGTTAGAACGTTCTCAAGACTTTTATTTTCCTTATTATATCTAACTTATAAAACATTTTTCGTTTTATTTTTTAATTTATCTATAGTAATATTATAAAGAGGAAAGGTTTGTTTGTTTGTTTGGATTGAATAGGCTCCAGAACGGCTTGACCGATTTCAATAATTCTTTCACTGTTGGGAAGTTAAACTATCCGAGTGACGTGACAAAGGCTATAAAAAAAAAGATGACCCGTGCGAAGCCGGGGCGGACAGCTAGTTATATTAAAAGGAGACAATTAGATTTGAATTTTGAAATTAATCGATATTATCCCATTCCACGGTATCAGAAAATAATTTCACTTAAATTTTTAATCTTATTGTTTTTATTCTTAAAAATAGTCCGAGACGATAATATATCCTATCTCTCTACTTTATTGATTTAATGCCACGTTTCGAAAACTTTACAGCCCCTATATTCGCAGGCGACATAACGTTGATAGTTACTTCATACTCTAGGGGGGCTAGACAAGTGCCCAACGTTCAACGTTAACGTTAAACGTTAGCACCAAAATGTATGGGATTTGACATTTGAGACGTACGTGACAGTCGTTCGCGGATGTCAAATCCCATACATTTTGGTCCTAACGTTTAACGTTAACGTTGAACGTTGGGCACTTGTCTAGGGACCCATGTCTGTAAATGCATCTGAACTGCATGCGTTTATAAAAGTTGTGATAAATGTGCACCCGCGGAGCGTTGAGGCGGAACGCGATATGCACTCGGTGCAGTTGCATCGGAAATGCTTACGGCTGCAATTCTCGTATGGAGTGTGGTTATATGCAGTTTGATTGAAGTTTAATATCGATATGTTCCTACTCGTATATATATGAAAAGCTATAACATCATTTATAAGTTGTAATGAAAGAACTATTAACAGATTTTTATTTGCTGACGTTTCGGATTGTTTACACTTTCTATAATCGTAGCACGACTGAGCTAACAATAGTCTACCGCCAAAGTAATAACCGCGAAGGCATCAGAAATTACCATTTATAAGTTCTAAGTTATAAGTCCCTACTGATTTTCATGATCATTTTTTGGATTTATTTTTGCCCCAAATAAAAAATATTCATGTGTTCATGAAAAATACTTTTTTTTCATAATAGTTTCTGATGCCTTCGCGGTTATTACACATTGGCATGAAACAACTATTAACGGATTTAACTCGCGTATTTTTATTTTATTATATTTGCTGACGTTTCGGATTCTTTACAGTTTCCATAATCGTAGCACGACTGAGCTGACAATAGTCTTTAGCGTTAGACTATGATAGTTGTTTCATTCCAATTTTTCTCATATTTTTTAAGGAACTGTTGAAACAATTAGGTACTATTTAGGATGACATTTCGAAAACAACCCATTTTCGTAGCCGACTGAGCTGACCACGAAAGTAACGAATATGAGAACTGTAAATCTTTCCACTGTTTTCCTGTACACGGATCCCTAATTGAAAAGTTGGTTCCGTGACTCGACACCGGGGGTAATTCAAGAATCGTGATACAGCCCGAGTCATTATCTATAAGGTGGTCTTAAACACCGTGGGCAGTCATTCGGGAAGGAAGTAGTTTGTAGTTTTAAAGATTTAAGCATAGCAACGGACAGACAGCGACTGCGATCTTCTTTTATACTATGTTTTATTCTACTCAATATTTTATTTTGATGCTGACTGTATCATATATTTTCTTAGAAATCGAATATTCAAATCTCTAAAGGCTTAAGAGTCTCCTTTCAGGAGTCTCGCCACCCGTCCGGTTTTGCAGTGAAGGCCCATTAGCTGGCCAACTGCGCTTCAGTATTCAGTTCGAAAAAAAAAAAATCAAATCTCTGTTATTAAACCAAAAGACAGTATAAATGGGACGTGGACCTCATTAGTGGCATGTCGTGACAGACAGACATACAAGTCATATCAAGATGAAGCCATAATATGAGAAACAATGACACAGCCCACTGTTGGGTACGACCTTATTAAATACTAGCGGTCCGCCCCGGCTTTTCCCAGATCCCTTTTTTTATATAATATAGCCTATGTCACTCGGAAATAGGGTAGCTTCCCAACAGTGAAAGAGTTTCAAATCGGTCTAGTAGTTTTGGAGCCTATTCAATCAAAACAAACAAACAAACCTTTCCTCTTTATAATATTAGTATAGAAAAGTAACTGTAACGTAACGCCCCGTCTTTCATTTGTATTGTAAAATAGTTAATTTATGCGTAGAAAGAAACATAAGGTAGGTAAGTAAGTACCTATATCATAATATATTTTATATTAAAACAATTACATTTTGTAATTTAGAAAATATGGTAGTTTGGATAATGGATAAATCGCTTTATCGTTAGACTATTGTCAGCTCAGTCGTGCTACGATTATGGAATCTGTAAAGGCTCCGAAACGTCAGCCAATAAAATAAAATACGCGAGTTAAATTCGTTTACAGTTGCTTAATTTAAGTTAAATATTGTAATTTAAATAATAAGGTACCTAGTTATCACAATATATAAATCGCTTTAGCTTTAGACTATTGTCAGCTCAGTCGTACTTACTACGAATATGAAAACTAAAGTTTACAAACCGTCAACCAATAAAAAAATAAGCTAGTTATAGTACATTACGCACCTAGGCCAGTAAAATAAAATATGTCTCAGATCACATGTAATTGTCGTCCGAGGTGAAGCCGAGGTTGACAAAAATGTGATCTGAGGCTTTTTTATTTTACTGGCCGAGGTCAGTATACTATTTTTCTATATACGAAGCCAGAAAGCGGCAATTTCATTTAGCGCTGCGGCCTGAAATTTGGCCCTTTCAAATTCATTATAGTTGTTTCATTCCAATGTGTAATAACCGCGAAGGCATCAGAAATTATTATAACCTCTAATTATTGTACTATGTTTGTCTAGTTACCTAATTAATCTAAATATAACAGTTAAAGTCAACTGATCGATCGACTTGTCTAGCGACTGATCAATTGCGTTGTACTCAGTCAATGGCCCATTCATAAAACCTTTAAATGAATGGAAGAATTTTATAGCGAATTTGAACTTTAAGTCCAGGGTGTAAGGTCGAAGTGATTTCACGGTTCAGTGCATAGTTGATGAATTTACGAGGCTCGTATAACGTGATGCAAAATGACGTATGTGTCATTATACTCGTACTTTGGTGATACATTTTGTTGTTATGGAGATAAATTATTTAATGATCTTACACAAAGTACTGATTTGGTAAATTTGCAATTGTGAAATTAAATTAAGTATCATGTAAAATTAGAGTAAGTAGTACCTACTATAAAAAGAGAGACGGATTTAACTCGCGTTTTTTATTTTATTGGCTGACATTTCGGAGCCTTTGCAGATTCCATAATCGTAGCACGACTGAGTTGACAATAGTCGGATGCTTAAGAAATGGTCTTCATTTAGAGTGGACCAACTTTAGACTAATCAAATATTTTAAAATAATTATGATAGTAACACTTAGTTTTACATGAATGATGAATGAAACAACTGTAACGGATTTAACTCGCGTTTTATTATATTTGCTGATGTTTCGAAAACTTTACAGCTCCCACATTCGTAGCACGACTGAGCCGACGATGGTCTAACGATAAAGTCAAGTGATTGTCACTTTGACATTAGCGTTTGCCTCCATTGTTACAAAGTTTAAATTATCTAACACTGAATTCATATTGAAATGTTACAATTATCCTGCCACATTTTGACCTATATAGTCCCATAATTTATTACATATTGTCCTATGGCATTTTGCACTCCAGTTGGCAGCGATTGTTAAATATATTGCACGCAATGGCATAATTTTAACCATTGTTAGTCTATTGTACTTTTACATCATAATCAGCAATAATTCTTGAGGTGACAGTATGACATATTAATAGACCAAATCATTTCCAAATGAACATTAAATTTGATAATTTCTGATGCCTCCGCGGTTATTACACATTGGAATGATACAACTATGAACGGATATAACTCGCGTATTTATTGGTTAACTTTTGGAAAAAATGCAAAATAAGGCTCCCAATAAACGCGTTACGAAGTTCGCTGGGTGAGCTTATTATAAAACTGAAGAGTTTGTTTGTTTGTTTGGACACGTTAATCTCAGGAACTACTGGTTCGAATTAAAAAGAACCTTTTTGTTTGATAGACCATTTATCGAGGAAGGCTTTAGGCTTTATGACATCACGCTGCGACCAATAGGAGCGAAAAAACAGTGGAAAGTGTGTAAAAAACGGGGAAAATATGAAGCCTATGATAATAATATGATGAATAACTATTCCACGTGGACGAAGTCGCGGACACAGCTGGTTCTAAATATAATTATGGTTTTATACCTAGAATACTATCTCTAAAAATGCAGGAAATAAGTCTTTTAACAATCCCACTATGAGTGCAAATGACATACAACTATGTAACAATGTAAACAATAATGAGAAGTAAACAAATCTTATCTAATCTAATATTTTAACTATGTGATCAAAAAGGTCCCCTAGTTATTATTCCAGTGAGTATTTACCTTAACCTGACAGATGCCCAGGGGCTAGGAACGCAATCAGGCGTTCCCTAGAATGAAAAGCCCTT
This sequence comes from Polylopha cassiicola, assembly GCA_038024825.1. NCBI lineage: Eukaryota > Metazoa > Arthropoda > Insecta > Lepidoptera > Tortricidae > Polylopha > Polylopha cassiicola. Next base: position 1,172,081 of record CP149053.1, on the reverse strand, counting down.
ATAAAGGGAATCTGGGATCTGTACAGCTTTTAGGAATAAGCCCTAAGGGTCTGTAGATATGCCCTTATAGTAGAAGATCCGAATCTAAATCAACGTCACCGAGCTGATTAAACATATTTTGTATATTAAAAATGGGTAGGCTAAAAAATCCAGGACTCACAATTATTAATTATTATTTTCAAAAAATATTTTTAACGAGATGTTGCAACATTAAGATAATATGAAAATTTTAATCCTTACTTAAATTCAAACTAATCATAATATAATTAATAATAACTATAATGAAAATGAGGGAGAATCTTATGAATTAGATGAATTCGAAAGTCACAATAAGCCTACCCCTTTTTAATATAATTTCTAATGTACTAAATCCCTACTAATATTATAAATGCAAAAGTAACTAGCCTGTCTGTCTGTTAAGCTTTCACGCAAAAACTACTGGACCGATTTAAATAAAATTTGGTACAGAGAAAGTCTGGAGCCTGAGAAAGAACAATATATTTCATTCTATTATCCGCTCTGCAAAATTTGATTGAGGTTTGGATCTTAGACTATTAGCTTAGATTCAATACTCAAGTACATCGCACCTTGACAGGTTGAGAATGATTTAATGCAACTGTCGTGTAAAGGGGTTTTGCTTTTTAGGAAATTTCTGTCAGACTTCGAAATTGGGATTGGATTGGTAAAGCAAAACATATATATATGTATAAATAGTTTGTGTATATTACAGGATTTATTTGAATAGGTATCTTATTTTTAAGGCAATTTTTTTGGGAAACAGTAGAAAATAGATTACCCAGACCTTACTAGGATAACTGCAGCATCCTATACTATATTAAGACATTAGCTTCAAATAGTTTATTAATAGATTCTGATAAGTTAAAGATTCTTTGTTCATATTTGTCGATTAGAGAAAGCATTCAATATTGATATTCGATAAGCAAGGTACATTACTCGGGACCTTCTGAAGTTACTCTTTCATTAAAAACAACAAACAGACGTTCAGAAATGCGCCAAAACGATTTGAGTTTTGTAAATAATTCCGCAGAGAAATCTTTATGAAAAAGTGCAGTTTCCGCAAAGCGATCGCCTCTCTAATTGGGTGTTCGATTTCATGAAACTGGATAAAAACTTTTTATTTATACTGTCTTTACTTAAACCTTTCTTTTCCTTAACTCGGGTGAATCCTTAATTCATTTACCAACAGAAGTGTAAAAAATGTGTTGGTAAGGTGGATCCGATCATATAATTTAACTAGCGAGCCGCCCCGACTTCACATTTGCTATAAATCACTCTATCTATTAAATAAAACAGCTCTAAAATCGGTTGCCTAGTTTTAATGATTTAAGCAGACATAGGGACGGACAGAGACAGCGCAGCGACCCCGACTTTGTTTTATACTATGTAGTGATAGTGATGACTTTTCACTGTCAACCTTCGAAATGTGTGCACTTTAATCAGTACATGACTTCTACGGATGACCGATGAGCGTGACATGACATGTCAAGCTGTCACTGTCAGACTGTCACTCAGTGACAGTTGCTAAGCGTGTAGCTGATTTGTCTATTTGTCTTTTGGGGTTGGTGTGTGATATTTTTTTTTCTTTTCTGGTGTTAAGTTTTGGACTTTGGAAAAATAAAAGGCAAGAGAACGTTGTAATAAAAACGATGATTTTAACATTGGAATAAAACAACTATTAACGGATTGAACTCGAGTATTTTTATTTTATTTTGTTTATTTACTTTAGCGTTAGACTATTGTGAGCTCAGTCGTGCTACGATTATGGAAACTGTAAAGAATCTGAAACGTCAGCAAATAAAGTCTATGTAATTTCTTCTAGATGCTTTTCAAACCTGATTTCGTACTGTCCTGTTGTATTTTTGTTGGTTTTACCGCTTATTGTTTATAGTACCTGTAAACAAAATAAAATAGACATTAAATTTTGCCATGGTTAGAAAAATATGTGCTAAAATTAAGAATATTTAACAAGAAAATAATATAATTTCTGATGCTTTCGCGGTTATTACACATTAGAACTATAAGTAATATAAAAGTAGGAGCTTGTGACGTCACGACATGGCATGAATTGTCCCATAACGTGACGTCACCAGCCTTACTCCCGAATTTAAGGAGCAGTTATCTTCTTTTTTTTTTAAGAAATGAAAAATTACGTTCAATTATTTTCAATAATTTAACTAAGGGAGTAAAAAGGTTTTTTTTTTCTAGCATCTTTCCTATTGGTCTATATTACAAAGCATAGCTTTCACAAAAATAGATTAATGGGTACAAATAGAATGTAAGATATCCTTGGAAACCATGTTCCATTTTAAAATGCATTAATCGACGGGAGACTGGGTTTTTTTAATTGGCATTTCTCCAAATTGAAAGAGCTTGAATACGTTTGCCAGTTTTATAACTGCCAGTGATAATTAAGCTGGGGATAAATTACTTTATTGAATGCAACTGTAGATCAAAATAAATTGGTTCGTTGTGATAATGGGCCTTTGAGAACAGAGTTTTTGTGTTTTGAGAAGTTTTTTTTTCAAAAACTATAATTATTATATGAACTTTTATATATGAGGTTCCAGAAAACTGCCATATAAATGTATCAAAAAATCAATTTCATACATACTTAATAATAAACTTATGTAATACTAGCTTCTGCCCTCGACTTGGTCCGCGTGGAACTCCACCTTTTTTGCAGTTGGTTAGAAAGTAGCATAATAATATGTTCTTTCTTAGGCTTCAGACTTTCTTTGTACCAAATTTCATTCAAATCGGTGCAGTAGTTTAAGCGTGAAAGCGTAACAGACAGACAGACAGACAGACAGTCAGACAGACAGAGTTACTTTCGCATTTATAATATTAGTAGGGATGTACCTAGTTTTTAATGAGTTATACCAATGAATTAAAAAAGAAAACTGTTACAACTCTCAAATAGATTACCAAAAGTTACCAAATACAAACAAATGAGATACATGCTTAAACTTTGGGAGTGGGGGCACGTGACGTCACGTAATTGTACAATTTATACCATAACCTTCCTTTGTCCGATTGAGAAAAGACAAAATACGAGTCCAATACTTTTTAATAACCTAACTGACGAATTAAACCGTTTTTTACTCGTCACCCAAATCTTCATTACATTTATAACACACCTACCAGGTAATTTTTTTTTCTGTCCTCCGGCCGGAAAGCGCCAGCTTTCTGGCCGCTGCGCTAAATGAAATTGCCGCTTTCTGGCTTCGTCGAACAGAAAAATAGTGTACTGACCTCGGCCAGTAAAATAAAAAAGCCTCAGATCACATTTTTGTCAACCTCGGCTTCGCCTCGGACGACAATTACAAGTGATCTGAGACATTTTTTATTTTACTGGCCTTGGTGTGTAATGTACTATTTTTTTTACCCGTCATCCTAAGTCTCGTAACATTCATAACTCCTCAGCGAAAACTTTGCATAAAATTAAAAATTCCGCGCACTCAAAATAGCGAACGTGTCAAGTTACTCGTATGCAATTAAAGTTAGTTCTTTAGACGGGAACTGGGCCAGTGGGCCGAGGAAGTTCCACCGAAGACTCGTAATGGCCCACATGACATATGTCAACAGAACTCAAGATGCGGGTTTGCAAACATTGTTATGTCTCCGTCACTGACATTTGCCAAAATGATTTTTAAGAGAGATACGGTGATAGGTGACATTTCATATTACACATAGCGGCCCGCCCCGGCTTCGACCGGATCTCTTTTTTTATAGCCTACTAGCTTCTGCCCGCGACTTCGTCCGCGTGGAACTCCTCCTTTTTTGCAGTCGGTTAAAAAGTAGCCTATGTCCTTTCTCAGGCTCCAGACTTTCTTTGTACCAAATTTCATTTAAATCGGTCCAGTAGTTTTAGCGTGCGTGAAAGCGTAACAGACAGACAGACAGACAGAGTTACTTTCGCATTTATAATATTAGTAGGGAAGTAAGGATGCTACTCAGTGATAATGTAGCTTTCTAATGAAAAAAAGAATTATTAAAATCGGTTCAGTAGATTGGCTGACGTTTCGGAACCTTTACAAATTACATAATTGTTGTACAACTGAGCTGACAATAATATATAGTCTTATGATAAAATAAACCAATAAAATTAAATCCGTTTATAGTTGTTTCATTCCAATGTATAATAACCGCGAAGGCATCAGAAATTATTCCGTTTTAGTTGTTTTATTCTATTGTGGAAAATTAGTATATTATTATACCTAAGTATACTAATTTTATAGTCATGTTTATCATAGTTGATGCAATATCAAGTATTTAATACATCTATGTCCCGTATCGTAGTTTTAATCGACAGATAGGTCCCGCCCCGGTATTAAAGGTGTCCCATAAGTGGCACATTACCATGACAAGTGACAGGTGACAGGTGAGGTGAGCGACAGGAGGAGAGATATTTTTGACAGCATATTATAATGTAGAGAGTGATGCTTAGAGTAGGTACTACTTTTCAGACAAAAGTTTTGGAATAAGACAACTAAAACAGATTTAACACAAGTATATTTATTTTTATGCTAATGTTTCGAAAACTTTACATTTTATGGAAACTTCGTACCCTAATGAGCTGACGATAGTCTAACACTAAAGTTTCGAAACTTTGTTTTATGAAATACGCGAATAAATTTCGTTATAGTTGTTTCATTTCAAAAATGTAATAACTGCAAACGTATCAAGAGTTAACAAGTTATTGTTATTGTTGAAACGAAATCCCTGATCACAATAGGGTATTTGACATGTTTTTAAAATCCATTTTATATTATGTAGTAGAATCTAAGAAATCTAAGGAACCCAGCAAAAGTTGTTTTTTTTTTAAATCTGGTATGTATTAGCTGAAAAACATCGAATTAAAAATTCAAATTCAATATTTAAATAGTGTGCCAAAACGCTACTTTGACAATATGGCGCCGCAATGAGGTCGGTGACGTCACATGCCTGTTTGAGATAATCTACCACAACTAGGCGCAATACAACTAGGTAAACAAAGTTTACGGGCATGTGACGTCACGAAAAACTCGGCCCAGCAGGAGCGTTTTGTGTCACGTGACAAACATTTAAAAAATGTAATTTTTATTTAAGGATTTTTAAATAAATCAATCATTATTTTCAACTTACGTTAATGAATAATCATTTTTTAACTCTTAATTTATACTGTTAACAGTAACACTTTGTTTTTCGCATTGTCAAAAAGCCTATTAATCAATGACAAATGACCAAAGATCCAAACTAGCAACATTTGTGACTAACTTAGTTAAGTTAGTCACAAATGTCAATGACCTCTGACAAAGATAAAGTACTGAATGATAAAACTACATCAATACTCGGTGATTTGAATGCAACGCGAGACGTGAAACGAGTGCGTTCCACATTAATCACATATACTTCATTCCACTAATCCTTATCTCCTTCCAATTAGGTTCATAACCCAATGATCCACCAGCAAAATGAAATTGGTCCTTCGAGCAGGATAAATGCAGTCGATGGGGACTTTATTCCTTGTGGTTAAGGTGTTTTTTTCTTTGATTGGAGGTGATGTGAAGGTGGTTTGTTGAACAAGGAGGCAGGTGCCTGTGACGCGAGCATTGTCATGCTAATGGCAAGGTGCTTGCGGTTTGATTAAAAAAGTTAGGAGATTTGAGAGAGATGTGGCTGTCATGATCATTGTGCTGGTTGAAATGTATTTAGAGAAGTACAAGTTACTGGTTGACCTGTTTATATGTTGCTTGCTGACCTGGCATATGTAATTGTTCTGCTTCTACCCCTACCCCAATTACATAGTGATATGAAATATACTTCATGTACTTACAAAATTCAAAAATCTGTCGATCAGTTTTGGAGGAGCGACCGCAACCGCGATTTGATATTTTTATTTATTAGAAGAAAATAAATCATTTAGGTGTAATTTCCTTTATAAGTTATTATTCATATTTATCAAGGAAGTTTCGTGTGAGCAATTTTAAAATTGTAATAAATTTGATTGCTAAATAGTTTATGATTAATTTTAACAACTGATTTGATTTAATTAGTCATAAATGAAATGTTGTAATTAATAAAAAGATTTGACTTAAAAACATTGCAGTTTTGTCAGGTCTATAAATTCAACCGTACTTAATTTAATTCACAAACACATTAGGCGGCCGTTTTTTCTGTGAGTCTAATATGGTTTACTAAATAAGAATTTGACTATAAAAATGACGATTTTAATATCAACGTCTTTAAGGGCTAAATATTTATAACAGAATTTCCATATCGCTACAATAATATTACACAGTATCAATCGCGATGGCATCGCTATTCATCGTTAGCAGCGGTTACAAATCACCGGCCAGTTCGGAAGCCACATCGCTATCATACTGCCTTTTGAATATCTTAAATTATGACTAGCGATAACTTTGCCATTGGATTTTTTGGGAGTTTTTGGTAAAAATAGTCTGCTATTTTAGGCTTGTCTGTTAATAATTTTAAATGATCTTCGGAGGCAGTCTTTCTCCGGTATCTGGGATATTAATTTCTGAAGCCTTCGCGGTTATTACACATTGGAATGAAACAACTATAATGGATTTAACTCGCGTATTTTGTTTCAGTTGGCTCCGAAGATCCGAGATCTGTAAAGTTTTCGAAATGTCAGTAATTAAAATAGGCAGGTTAAAATGCGTTGTATAAGTTTGATTCACAAATATTTTATATTGCTATTGGATACATTATAACTATACTATTCTTTGTTGATAAAAAGAACTATATTTTACTGTTAAAATAGTACATTACGCACCGAGGCCAGTAAAATAAAAAATGTCTCAGATCACATGTAATTGTCGTCCGAGGCGAAGCCGAGGTTGACAAAAATGTGATCTGAGGCTTTTTTATTTTACTGGCCGAGGTCAGTACACTATTTTTCTGTTCGACGAAGCCAGAAAGCGGCAATGTCATTTAGCGCAGCGGCCACAAAGTTGGCGCTTTCCGGCCGGAGGACTGAAAAAAGTATTTATATCTTAACAAAAATAAATTTGTAAACGTGTTTTCAAAAAGTTATAACGTTGTGGTTTTTGGTGAGGAAGATTCAAGTTAAATTTAATCTTTGAGGAAAAATATTTTCTTACGAGTTTACAGAACGATCAGTCATCCAAACTGGATTAAAGATCCATTTATTATAAACACTGATAAAGCAAGGAAACGAAGAGCTGTCAGTCAAAACTGCATCCAGATACTGATAACGACAAACAGAACAATCCATATCTCACAGATCACTAGAACATGCATTCTAATGTTCATTGATTCACACGCACATCTACAAACAATTCCAAACTTTATCCAAAAAACATAAGGTCTGAAATCAAATTATCAAATGACCATACTGCACCAGGTTACCAAAGCTCAATTAAATTTAAACTCTCAGTAACACCAGATAAGTATTATAATCATATACTTTGTCTTATTACATATCATTGGGATGTTCGGATCGGTCGGCCGATCGATCGCTCGACCACCCGCGGCCGTGTTGTAGCCCTGTCGCATTACTGCTCTACTAATCTGATTTATATCGGTTATCAATACGATATGTAACCAGGTGGAGATACGAGCAGGGTGGTCGGGGTTAACTCCTTGACTAAAGAATGTATGTCTATTAGTCAAAAGATGAGTTGGTTTGATACAACATTAGCTGTTACAGACTAAATGCTGGTGGTAAACGCATAAATGCAGAGTCTTACTACTGTAATATTCTGTGTCATAGATAAAAGTCGATAGGATTCAAATCGAATTAAAATCTGCATTATTGGCATTAACACAAAAAATCTAGCTTTTTTATGAGTAAAATCCATCATACCTAGTTCTTTCATTCCAAAACTCTTGATGGCTTATAAAGCGTCTTAGAGCAAAATGTGTTTTCTCTTGATATATTTTTTTAAGTAGGTCTTGAGCGCTCACAAGGGAAACCAAGGGACACCTAGCATGAAATTAATTATAAAAACTCCCTCATTTGTCAAAGATCACAGTCACACGGTCCATCAATAACTCAAGCAGAGCCACGTGTGTCCAATTAGTCTAATCAGAATAATATTAATGTAATTCTATTTTAGACAGCACATCAACTTTAGAGCAGTTTTCTGACAAATTAGAATCAGGAAGTTGTAACAAACAATGCATGACAAATGTACTTGTACAAAATTCAGGAGAAACTGATCATTTCTAATTTTTGATAAGACTGCTACCAAAATATTCTTCAAATAGATTTTTAGGACAACTTGTATTATTGGATACAATTATTTTGGCATTTTTATTTATTTCTTTTCCTTTTAGAAATAATAATTATAGAAAGCGGATCGAAAAACAAAATTATGAAGAATTCTTTTCTTCTTGTATCAGAACCGACTAAATTCAAAGATTCCAGAAAGTGAGTATTACGTATTACAAAACTCGTAATGTCATCATAATATTATGTGATAATCTCTCAATCAATGACATAAATCAATTTGATGACTTCTATCCCCGGGTTATCAGCTCAGCTTCCAAAAATCCGGTTTCTTGTTTCATGACTTGGTGAAGGTCGCTGATGCGAGCATCGAGAGACTGGCCTATGGAGGTCTTTGGGAGACACCTATGTTCATCAGTGGACTTCAAGCTGTTGATATGCTGAGGACTTTTTATATTTAGCGGTTAAAATCCAAAGGAGATTCATATTGGAAGGATACAACTATAAACGGATTTAACTCGCGTATTTTATTTTATTACCTAACGTTTCGAATTCTTTACAGTTTCCACAATCGTAGCACGACTGAGCTGCCAATACGACGCTAAAGCGTATTCATAATACCAGACTTTGGCACCCGGAACGTGTAAAGGTGACTAAATCGGCGATCCAAGCACACTTCACCAAATTCTACAAGTAACAAATCATTTTGGAAATCGTCGAAAATGTCCTCCCCGTCTAACAGTAACTTCCGAGTCTTATTTCCGAGTGTGCTGTAAATTTTAAATTACAGACGCCCCCGTCGGGCGTGAAATGACAAATTGCTGCCTGGCGCTAGCGGTTCAATACTGTTTTTTTGGTTCTTCATATTTAAGACGGGATTTTATATTCTTTATGATGACAGTGGTATCATTCATCTTGGTGTTATGACTACTGTGGAGAAGTTTATGTGTAGGTTATATCTATACCATCTACTTATGGATTTGGGTTTCTTTGTGACAAACCCTACTAATATTATAAATGCGAAAGTAACTATGTCTGTCTGTCACGCTTTCACGTTAAAACTACTGGACTGATTTAAATGAAATTTGGTACAAAGAAAGTCTGGAGCCTGAGAAAGGACGTAGGCTACTTTTGAACCGACTCCAAAAAAGGAGAAGTTCCACGCAAACGAAGTCGCGGGCAGAAGCTAGTTTTATATATATTTAAACCGAATTCAAAGATGTTCATGTTTTGTCAAAATAGAACTATGTACACACAAAATAAGAGATAACGGTTAAAAAAATAATATTGTATTTATGAGTTATTATATTCCAAAGTGTAATAACCGAAAAATATCTGAAATTTTTATGCCTTAGCTGCTGCTGCCAGCTTTTATTCTGTTGCTTTTACGGTTATTACCTAAATATTACAATGAAATAGCTATAACGCATTTAACTAGCGTATGTTATTATATTAACTATCCTTTTTGGATTTAATCTATCGTTAGATCAGTCATGCTACGATTATGGAAACTGTGGCCAATAAAATAAAATACGCGAGTTAAATCCCTTTATAGTTGAATCATTCCAATGTGTAATAACCGCGAAGGCATCAGAAATGAATCCTAAAGCATGTAAACATGCTCTTCTTATGGCTAGCGCTTCATCAAAGCACAGCGCCATCTATCGGGCGAGCGTTGTAAATAGCGGTTAGCGGTAATAGCGATAGCGTTAAATCAACGCTTCCCGCGATTAACGTAATGACCGGGACATGGGGGGACTCGGAAATTATTCTCATAAGAACTTGGCTAATACAGTTTCCGGGTCACATTTCCGGGTGTAAGTAGAATTAAGGATTTAGAACATTAGCTCTAGTAAAAGTGTGACCCTAATTTGTGGGTAATAGCGATTCATAAGTTACCCAATGTTTTTTGTTTACGCTGTACTCGTAATTAAAATGATGGGTACTGGAATTATTGGAATTATTATGGTATTTATGTTAATTTTGTGACACAGAGGTACTTCGTATCTGGTGAAATCAATTTCGATAATTATTTACAGTCACGACCATTGAGGTTTATCGTCTCTTAATAGACCGCTAATTTAGCAGTACTATGGCCCATTAAAGAAAAAGCGTTTATTGTAAATGTTGATAAATATAGTCAATCTTTTGTAATTCCAAATTTTTCACAAGGAATACCTAATCATAATTTTTTGGGTATATAAAATTGAAAAGACAAATATGATAATAATGAAGGTTTAAAATATCCATTAAGAATGGAAACTATAAATATTATATTAACTAATCTAGTGAACTTCATACCACGTTTTTGAGAATCTTTTTTTTTCAAATTTTCTCCACGTTAAAACCTAACCTGGACATTAATAGTTCAAAACCGAATTAAAATCGGTCCATCCATTCTAAAGTTTTAGCGAGACAAACGCACAGCTATTCATTTAAATATCACATATATAAAAATATAGATATAGCGGGAGATTAACTCTTATTGTCATTTTTTGCACGAAGTCTCGCAAATTCCCGCATTACAGTCTGAATATTAAAACACCCAGAACCATTGTTTTATGTATTTTTTGCCTATTCATTTGAAATTTATACGCTTAACCGTTAACTGTCATATGAATAAACTAGCTTCTGCCCGTGACTTAAGTGTGACTTAAGACTAAGTTAAGCACCCCCGTTTTACTTATATTAGGGAATTTCCAAAAATCTTAGTGAAATCGGTTCTTAATATTTTTTCTGATGCCGTCGCGGTTATTACACATTGGAATGAAACAACTATAACGGTTTTAACTCGTGTATTTTATTTTATTTCAAACTTTGTTTACTTTGTTGAAGTTTCCCATATTCGTAGCACGTCTGATCTAACGATATTCTAACGCTAAAGAAAAAAGATAAAATAATATTTTTTTATTGTAGATATTTATTTTATTGTAGATATTATATTTATTATACCTATAATTATAGTAATTATACCTAGAGGCCTAGACAAGATTGGCATAAAAATGTATGGAATTTGACATTCGCGAACGACTGTCACGTACGTCACAAACGTTCGCGGATGTCAAATCCCATACATTTTGGTTGTTCCGTTTAACGTTAACGTTGAACGTTGGTACCTTAAAAACTGGTTTATCATTTTATTAGTCTGAATGCTTCAGTAATTAAAATTCGTGAACGTAAATTGCTAAATGCACGTGAGATAAAAAAACGTAGAATCTAGCGCAGAGGAAGAAAATATGCAAATCCGTCCCACGCCTCCAATTAACACTAAAAACTAGTGCAGAAGGATTTTCCAATTCCCTTTACTCTGCCAGCAAATACAAAGATGAAAATTTCGTAATGCAATCAAGCAAGGGCGTGCATTTCATATAGGCACAATGGTATAAATGGAGTGCCTACCCTGATGTAGTACATGCGTGACCCTCACTGCACGCGCCTGCTGAATCAAGCTCCATGCTTTAAATATTTCGATTGATAATATTAGAGATTGAAATGAAACAATTATAACGGATTTACCTCGCGTAATTTATTCCATGTGTAATAACCACGAAGGCATTACGTGTAATTATAGTATTACTTACAGATATTACAAATGAGAAAGTCTTAGGAAAGCTTGATGTTAGGAGCTAAGTTATAAATCAAAATACAGTTTAAACTGTAAAGTTTTCGAAACGTTAACAAATAAAATAAAATACGCGAGTTATATCCGTTACAGTTTTGTTTCATTCGGTAGAAGCAAGTCTGTTATAAGTGTTTTATTTCAGGTTTTTAATTATAGTTAGGAACTAGCTGTGCCCGCGACTTCGTTCGCGTGGAATAGTTATTCTTCATATTTCCCCGTCTTTTTACACATTTTCCACTGTTTCTTCGCTCCTATTGGTCGCAGTGTGATGTTATAATATAGCCTAAAGCCTTCCTCGATAAATGGTCTATCCAACAAAATAGATTTTATTCAATTCGAACCAGTAGTTCCTGAGATTAGCGCGTTCAAACAAACAAAAAACTCTTCAGCTTTATAATATTAGTATAGATAAGTAGACCATAATATAATAGAAAGTTCATAATGTGAAAATATCATAACCAGAATATCTACAATATTACAAAACATGGATATGACATGTTTTGTTTTAAACTTTTCCTAACTTTTAAAACAATGAATGTGAAATGGTCACAACGAATTCAAAAACTCTCTGCATGTGAAATGTAATGTTTGTAAAATTTACATACAAAACATTTTTTTTTAAAAAAACATCTACTAAGTGACCTGAATGAACTGACATTTTGAAATAATAATTTCTGATGCCTTCGCGGTTATTACTCATTGGAATGAAACAACTACCTATTAATAGATTTAACTAGCTAACTCTTCAGCGTTAGACTATTGTCAGCTCAGGCGTGCTACGATTATGGAAACTGTAAAGAATCCGAAACATCAGAAAATAAAATAAATAAAAATACGCGAGTTAAATCCGTTAAAGTTGTTTCATTCCAATGTATAATAACCGCGAAGGCATCAGAAATTATTAACTAAAATGCAATTTATTTCTTTGTTTTTTTCCTTCGAGATAATATATTGAATACGGACTAATGATTGTAAAAATAAACGAAGGCTGCACAAAATAAATGGCGAGTCATTAAATCATTTATTTTTGAAAAAGAATAAATATTCTTTGAAGTTAATATTGGCGGTATCTTTTGATATTGTACTTATTTATTAATATGATAATACGGTGGTTAAATGAGTTATAGTTGTTTCATTCCAATATATTACTTAATACCAAATTTAGTTTAAAATGAATTACCAACTTTGTAAATTTAACCCCAATATAAATTTAAAAGCACAAATCAATGTTTTGGCAAAGAAAATAATTTGTACTAAATGGCTAACTATACTTGTGTGTTTTCTGTATTATGAAGGCGTCCGACAAGATAGGATTTTCCGAAATTCTACCTCTAAGGGGATGAAAAAGCGGGCAAAGTTTGTATGATACAATGTGATTCTTTTTATCCAATTTATAATTTTCCATAATTTTTTTAACAAAATCGCTGTTGAAGTTTTCGAATTTTATCAAAATTCATCCCTTGGGGTTAAAACCTAATAATTTTATATATTATAATAATTTCTGATGCCTTCGCGGTTATTACACATTGGAATGAAACAACTATTAACGGATTTAACTCGCGTATTTTTATTTTATTTTATTAGCTGACGTTTCGGATTCTTTACAGTTTCCATAATCGTAGCACGACTGAGCTGACAATAGTTAAATCCGTTAATAGTTGTTTCATTCCAATTTTATATATTTTCATTTAGATTCATATTAGATTGCATGATTAAGTCATGGCATCTCAATATCTCACCGGTGGCTATACAATATCGTTGCTATGTTCAGAGAATTTCCGGAATGCCCGCCCCGCAGCGCGCTTCAGTTAATCAAATAATATTAACGATTATTAACTTAGAATCCCATTAAATAACTATAATAGTTGTAATAATTACTTCAGTTAATTACAGGTACTTTATAGCTTTAAGTTGACTTGACATTAATAAGGATGACTAGGTAAAGAAAAAAAAATATAGGTATATTTTAGTCCGTTAGTTAGATTACCTATTGAAAATTATTGGCCACGTATTTTTTTTTTTGTAACAAACAAAGGAACTGGGGACTGGTGACGTCATATACGCAAGTTGAACCCGTTAAAGTTGTTTCATTCCAATAACCACGAAAGCATCAGAAATTATTATGAAATGGATATATTATTATTACCTACAAAATAAAACAAAGTAAACATGTTCAAACACATGCTCGTAAATTTTACAGCGTAAGTGCTTAATAATTTTTCGAATTTGAGAATAACTACTGTTTTCGTTTTTTTTTTATTTCTTCATGCCCTGTAAAATTAAGCGCCGGTAACCCTAGCTTTGAGTAATATTTCAAAACTTGCAATTTCTGAAGTTTCAGATGCAATGCAATGCAACTTGCAACTGCAATAGAGGTATTATATCGTCAAACAACTAGTTTCAGTGCAAGTCCCAAATATTACAAATCGCTCAAAACTTATCTCATAACTTGTAAACTTTAGTTTAGTAATTTTCTCTAAATAAAACTTCAATAATAATTTATGTTTTTATGATCAATAGGTACCTTCACAAAAGAAAATAACAATTACAACTAATTAATTTACGTTATAACGGAGTTAACTCGCGTTATTTGGTAACGTTTTGAAAACTTCACAGCTACTATATTTGTAGCTGTCTATCATTAGCGTTAGACCATCGTCAGCTCAGTCGTGCTACGAAAAATTTTCAAAAATAAAATAAACGATATAAATCCTTTTTTAAACGCGAAAGTTTGTAAAAATGTATGGATAACATGTTTGTTAATGTTTCACTCAAAAACTACTGAACAGATTTTGATAAAACTTTACAACAATATAGTTATAACATCGGAATAACATATAGGCTACATTTTATAACGAAATTGTATAAAGTACTCATCGTACGCAGACGAAGTCACAGGTAGAAGCTAGTCTTATTATTGTTACATTCCAACCAGAATTATACCTAATAAAATAAACAGACCACCAACAGAGCTGAACTGCATAAGATAATAATATCTTTATCGATAGAAAGCAGTTATCGATAGAAAGCGATAAGATGCAAATGCATCGATATCGATAACACTGCAATAAGTCCGGTACTTATTTAGAGTTGATATTCCGTTTCCTTTTTATAGGTTATGTCGAAGTGTAATTAATGTTTTGTAGATGTTAATTTTATGACGTTTATTGTTGCACTTTCTGTGTGTTTGTAGCTTGTATTATAGATTGACAAAAATGATAAAATCTTTTAATTCATATTAATTTCTGATGCTTTTCCGGTTATAATAGATTAGATTAGACTAATTTGTTTCTTAATATCATGCATTTTTTACATATTAGGCATGTCGAATTGTATACATGCAAATTGTCATCTCTGTCTATCATCAAAACAACAAACTTAAATACTTAACAATACGTACCTATATATCATTAAAATCATATTTTGATGATTTAATTTACATTGACATTTGAGCTGTTTTTTTTTATCAAATGATTTGTAATTATATTATTCTTTGTATTGACAATCTCGGTATGAGTGTATTTAATTTGATATAACAATGTAATTATAATATTATGATACTTCTGAGAAATATATAAGTTTAATCTAATCTAAGCTAATCTCACAAACTTTTACGTTTCCAATATTATATTACTAAGTATAGGTGCCTACTCTATTTCGAAAGTCACAACAATTACCTTTCTATTGCCCTAATTTAATAATAGGCACTAAATTGGTCCAATCAAGTCTAGCCACTTTAGACAATTAGTCAATTTACCAAGTCAAGATTTAGGTATCATTCGATATTGCTAAGACCTGACGTGGTTGTCTAATGCAGTCTAGATTTATGGAGTTCGTTCTTAGAATATTGTATGCAATATTGGATATTAACACGCCCCGTAGTGTTTGTTTGTGTCATTAAGTATTCATTATAAATTTATCGTTAGACTTTAGCGTTAGACTATTGTCAGCTCAGTCATGCTACGATTATGGAAACCGAAACGTCAGCCAATAAAACAAAATACGCGTGTTAAATCCGCTTATAAATATTTCATTTCAATAAATCCTTAACTAAAGTCTGGTATACAATAAGGAGCTATAGATATATGTACTTATGTAGATACTGGCTGTCCGCCCCGGCTTCGCACGGATCATCTTTTTTTATGGTCTATGTCACTCTGGAATAGTGTAGCTTTCACAAAGTGAAAGAATTTTTGAAATCCAACCGTTCTGGAGCCTATTCAAACCAAACAAACCTTTCCTCTTTATAATATTAGTATAGAGTATAGATATTTTCTTAATATGCATGTTATATTTTAGTTTAACATGCACTGACGTTGCACTGTAATTACAAAAGCCAACATCCAATATATACTGCAACAACATAGCTTGTTTTGAGAACCCACAAGCAGTGTTCTCGAAAGGAAACAAAGTTCCGATGCACTTCGTTTGCATATTACGCTATTAGCTTAATTATAAGCTACGAAACTAAGCTATGCTGGAAAGCTTTGACGTACTGAAATTGATTTTTTATTTACATATATAATATTATAATAGTCCCCCCAGCTTCGCCCGGATCCCTTTTTTAGGTTGGGCATGATAAAACTGAATTTTTTTTTGATGTGTATTACTATGCAAACTACTAACGAAAATTGTTTTGAATGAGATCTAGACAGTAGTTTTGTTTTTAAACGTCATAAATCAAATTACCTAATTTACTATAGATAAAGGTACGGAACCCTTCGTGCGCGAGTCCGACTCGCACTTGACCGGTTTTTTTAATAACCTGTGTCACTCGGGAATAGTATTAGTGTAGCTTTACAACCATGCTCATCATACTCAGCCATGCTACAAATATGGGAATTGTAAAGTATTGGAGGCAAATAAAGTAAAATAAGCTAATTAAATCTGTTATACATAATATATTAGTTTCATTCCAATAACCGGGAAGGCATCAGAAATTATCACTTCCTGTTTCTAACATTATCTTTGTATAGTTACCACTTTTATATGCAAACTAAGTATCTATACTAATATTATAAAGAGGAAAGATTTATACCTATTTTTGTATGTTTGTAATGAATAGGCTCAAAAACTATCGGACCGATTGTAATAATTCTTTCACTGTTGGGAAGCTACGTTCACCCTGAGTAACATAGGCTATAGAATATTTTGAAAAAAATAGGGATCCGTGCGAAGCCGGGGCGAACCGCTAGTCTGAATATAAAATTAACATAAGCTTTACGTCTACGATAAGCGGCGGGAAGGATAACACTATGTCTAGCTTTAGATCTAGTCTAGACTAGCACATTCTCCTTAATAGAAGCATTTAGGTATTTAAATAGCTGGAACAGATTGTACGAACATTGGGATAAAACGATTATAATTGTAACTAAAGTATATTAATAGTAATAAATCAATGAGGGCCACCGCGTGTCAGAAATCCGCTAGATGCGCTAGTGTAGAATGAGGTCCAGCTGTCATGTTCCACCAATGAGAGGCAAGCTACTGGCCTGTGATTGGTGGAACATGACAGCTAGACCTCATTCTACACTAGCGCATCTAGCGGATTTCTGACACGCGGTGGCCCTCATTATAACGGATTTAACTCGCATATTTCATTTGTTTTGCTGACGTTTCGAAAACTTTACAATTCCCATATTCGTAATACGACTGAGCTGAAGTGCAATAACGTTTTAACAGTGAAAAGTTTTTACCTAAATAATATATGTAAGTATGATATATATTATTATATATTATGTGGGTTTATTTATATACAACAATATTTTAACGCGGCCTTTATATACGATATATATATAATCCGGTCATTTAAGCTTATATTCAATAAGAATCTCGGAATTCGAGATACCCGGCTGTAATTTTGTAAATAGATGTATATTGACACCCTTAAAGTTGTCTCAAAACCTACATATGGTAGGGTGTGAGCGTCTATTAAATTTCAAGGTCAAAGGTCACAAAAATCGTTATTTTTGTAAATTTCTCATTTCCTATGGGTTTTAGCTTTTTGTCTTTGTTGGCAATATTGTAGAATACAAAATTCTCTACAAATTTTGTCTAAAAGAAATGTTTATACGGTGAACTGTTTTTGAGATAGAGGCCGTAAAGCGCGCCGTCACAGCCAACAGGTGCCGAGGTCGATGTGCATAAAAAATGTTAATTTCTTTAATTAGTACTGTGCAATTAACCTTATTAAAGAAATTAACATTTTTTATGCACATTGATCATTTGCTTTTGATTTTATAATATTACGTAAGTATGATTATGTTCTCATTTTATATATAGTGAAAAACTTCCATATAACTATATAAGTATAAGCATTACACAGTAGCATGCGTAAACATCAACAATTAATAATATCTGTAGTTCATCAACTGTATTTGGCGCGATTTCGACCTCGGCACCTGTTGGCTGTGACGGCGCGCTTTACGGCCCCTATCTCAAAAACGGTTCACCGTATAAAAATTTTTTTTAGACAAAATTTGTAGAGAATTTTGTATTCTACAATATTGCCAACAAAGATAAAAAGCTAAAACCCATAGGAAATGAGAAATTTACAAAAATAACGATTTTTGTGACTTTTGACCTTGAAATTTAATAGTTGCTCACACCCTACCATATGGAGGTTTTGAGACAACTTTAAGGGTGTCAATATACAACTATTTACAAAATTACAGCCGGGTATCTCGAATTCCGAGGTGAATTCCTAATTTGACCGGTCTAATAAGGAAAATATCTAATACCTACACTTGATTAAAAATCATATTTTTTTTTTCATATTTCGTTAATTACGGTTGGTTTTCAGCTTAAAAAATTAATTGAATTTATCTTAATCTTAACTAATATTATAAATGCGAAAGTAACTCTGTCTGTCTGTTACGCTTTCACGCTAAAACTACTGTACCGATTTAAATAAAATTTGGTACAAAGAAAGTCTGGAGCCTAAGAAAGGACATAGGCTACTTTTAAACCGACTGCAAAAAAGGAGGAGTTCCACGCGGACGAAGTCGCGGGCAGAAGCTAGTTATCAATAAATTTTGCATAACTTAATGCAATTTCTAACAATTCATTCTGAACTTGCTTAAAACAATAAACAAACGAAATATTGTTTTATTCCGTGAAAAGTGAACTTTGAAGGAATAAATGTTAATTCTCCAAAGCGAGGGTTTTGCATCACATTACTGAGGGCCTTTTGTTTACACGTTTTACTGAAAGTTGTTTTAAGTTATGTACTTCACTTTGTTTGAAAAACGCCCTTTGTGCTAATGGAACCCAAATAACTATTTGAAAAAGAAAATGTAATAATAATAATATTTGTACAAAGACGAGAGTAAACAAATTGTGACCCCAGTTCCCACTGACCCCATACCTATGCCTTGTGAGGCTTATGCTGCCATTTACACCATGGCCGTTTCAATTAAAATCTGGTACTACCTACTTGTGGGTCTTGATTTTTTCTAAAAATATATTGATCGGATTTCGATTGATTGATACATCGTAGTATTTTTTCTGTAGTTTTTACGTGAAAGAGTAACAAACATCCATACATCCATATTTACAAACTTTCGCCTTTATAATAGTATAATAAGTACTTACCTAGGATTTTGACAAGATTTTATAAAAAAAAATCGGATATATTTTCACATTGACATTTAATCTTAAATTTTACCTAATATTCTTATTGACATATTAATATTATTATATGTAAGTAAATTACATATCTAATCATTTAATTCTTTATTTTGACGATCTCAATATGATTGCTCGTAATTTTGCACCATAAAATTAGGTAAGTATATTGACAAATAAATCTAATCTAATCTAATACATTTATATACATTATCAGTTCCAAAATACAGTTTATTATCCAACAGAGTAATTACTCTTCTGAATATATTATCCCTTCCGTATTATAAAGTGTCCCAAACTTGGCAAAACAAAAAGTGAAGCCATAAAGAAGGAAGGGCTGTTCAAATATATTCGTAAATACAAGATGTACGAAAGAAAAAGTGGATTATTTGTCATTAATATTCTATTGTATTATTTTTGTGTTATATTTTTAGGTACCTATTGGAATTGAATATTTATTGCGTTTATTGATCTTACTTTGTATTGTAAGTACAAAATAATGAAAAATTAATATACTTAATCTAATATTGGTAGTTTTACATTATATTTGGACTTGGTACTCTACAGCTGAATTAATATAATCTAATATTGGTAGTTTGGACTTGGTACTTCACTGTTATAACATTAACTTCCCTCGCGGATGCGTCTACAGATAAATTTCGAATAGATTTGATTAATTTGTTTCTCAATATAAGTATTATATTATTATAAACAAAAACGGAATCAAAATCAGTTTATCCGTATAGGAGCCACACAAACACACACAAATACACACACACACACACACACACACACACACACACACACACACATATTCTTTTCAAACTTAGGGTGTTAACCCCGTCGTTTTCGTAGCACCCGTTAAAAATAGGTTTTTCTCTTTAACGTTATACTTCATTGGACTACTTTGGAGGTAGGTAATTAGTAAAGTAGGTACTTACATTCGAGTTTTTGAAAATGCATATCCATTGCCAAAAATATAAAGTCACGTCCACCAGTCAAATTCTAGCTAGCGTGACGTCGCGTCGTAAGGGCAAACCCTTCCGATACAGCTGATAACACTGCTTTATAATTATTGCGTCAACTTCCTTATTTATAGAGGGGGTTCTGTAATCTACCAATGTCTGGGGTAAACGCGGTATTGTGACATTTGTATGCAAACTGCAAACCGGAGCATCCCTGTATAAAAGCTGACTTCATGACTGACATATCAATGCAGAGCCTAAATTATAAGGGTTAGAAACTTGAAATTTTGCACAGAATTTCCTTTTATAAAGCAAGTTTTTTTTAAAAAAAATGCACCAATTAAGGGTGTATTAAGGAGCACATCGTTGTAGGCAGAAAAGAAGCTAGACATCAAAAAAATCCTAGTGATTATTATGAATTTGAAAATATACATTTGGGGGAAAATCAAATCATGATTAAAACCTTATTTACACCTAAACTACAATGACCTGTCACATTCAGACTCGCCTACCCTCCAAAATAAATTTGAATTAACCCTTATGTTAAAAGTAATAAGACTCATATTTCTTATAAATGCAAGGGAAGAAAAAAGGAGCTGTTTGCGACAGCCAAGTTATTGCCGAAAATGGACCGCAGCGTGTCGTGTCACTTGATATGCGACATCAGCGAGAAAAACAAGTTTACATCTTCGCATGAGGCAGAATGATAGTTTGGTTTATATAAAAAAATATAATAAATTGACTGTGCTGTGATGCGAGAAATTAGAATAAGAAAAAAGTAATATATGGCTGTTTTGATAAAGATATTTATTTTAAGTTCCATAATTTTTAACTAAACACCCATAAGTTTAAACACAAATTTAAAAATAAAGTTAAATCTATAATATTGGGGAAGCGTTAATTAAGCCTATTTTGAAAAAATACATCTGGATTGGGGAAAGTGAAATTCCGGGTAGGGCAAGTGGGGTACGAGGTATGTGTGGGTGGAAAAAGTGGGGCAAGTGCGGTACTGTAGGAATTCCTTGTGCAAATGTTAACACGATCCTTGAGTGTTTGCTCGGGTTGCCGAATTGTTGAATATTTTATTAAGAGCTTCTGTCTGAAAGTTTGATCGGTTGAAAAGTACATTGCTTTCCTTTGGTTGCACCTGAGACTTACGTACTAGTTTATATCATGTTCTATCATCTATAATCCATGATATGAACAAAAATGAATAACAGAAACATTAATAATAATAGTAATCTTTGGACAATTCACATCAATTGATCTAGTCCCTAAGAAAAGCTTGTACTATGGGTACTAGACAACGTATAAACATACATAAATACATATAAGACATCCAAGACTTAGGTACAGATGCCAGTAGGAACTCATCACACTGACATCTGCCTCTATCAGGATTCTAATCTGCAACCTTCGGTTTTGTAGTCAGGGGCTCTGATCACTAGACCAACAGGCTGTATGAAATGTATGTTTAACTTCTGATCGAATGCACTGAATTGGATAATCCTTTTTGTTTTGTGTTAATTATTGTCAGTATAAGGTTTGTATTGAAGAAAATGAAAAGTTTTTGTAGAAATTTTAAAAATATTTAAAAAAAATATAGTAGTAGGAAGTTCGTCGGATTAGCTAATCATCTAAATAATCGATTTATTTATCTTGAAAACTTGTAACTTGTAACTTGTAACTTGTTTGAACGTTGTTATATCCCTACTAATATTATAAATGCGAAAGAAACTCTCTCTGTCTGTCTGTTACGCTTTCACGCAAAAACTACTGGACCGATTTAAATGAAATTTGGTACAAAGAAAGTCTGGAGCCTGAGAAAGGACATAGGCTACTTTTTAACCGACTGCAAAAAAGGAGGAGTTCCACGCGGACGAAGTCGCGGGCAGAAGCTAGTAGGACATAAATATTGAATTTCCTTTGTTGAATAAACTTATTCAGGAAAGCAATTTTTTCGAGATCATTTAAACGGCCGTCATGCAAATCGGAACTGACCAGCTGTTTGACGTTTGTCGAATTGACTTGCTAATGTCGACGTCCCGAAAAAATAACAAAAATGGGAATACATGTTTTAACAAATAATGTTATGTGCCTAGAATACTTATACTCGAGGAATGTCTATCTGTATGTTAAACTGTTGAACCAATTTTGATAAGTTTTGATAGGTAGGTATAATTATGTAAGATCACGGAGGATGTCGTCGTGTATTTTTTACTAGGTATAAGAACAACTATTAACGGATTTAACTCGCGTATTTTTATTTTATTTTATTTGCTGACGTTTCGACTTTACGACTGAGCTGACAATAGTCTAACGCTAAAGTGACTTTAGCGTTAGACTATTGTCAGCTCAGTCGTGCTACGATTATGGAAACTGTAAAGAATCCGAAACGTCAGCAAATAAAATAAAATAAAAATACGCGAGTTAAATCCGTTAATAGTTGTTTCATTCCAATGTGTAATAACCGCGAAGGCATCAGAAATTATTAGGTATAAGAAAATATATTATATTTTTCTCGCCAGTACAATTTTGTAAAATTTAGAACACTGTATAGCTTTACATGAATTTATATTTATCAGCAGCAGCTATAAATCATCACAGAAGTATTTCTAAAAATAACTAATCCATTGTCTAAAATCACTCGTATATTTATCAAAAAGACAGACAAAACAAATTTCCCTCTAAAAACAAAAAGAAACAGAATCTCGACGTTCGCGTTATCTACTTCGGTTACCCGCCCGTTCCTAGTATACTGTGTTCCAGAACTCCCCTTGCCCCAGGCCGTTCCACCCCGTTCCTAGATAATCCCGCCCGTTCCTAGGTTGTCCCGCCCGTTCCTAGGTTGTCCCGCCCGTTCCACGTTGTCCTCGCTTGTTTCGCGAGTTGACGGCAAAACCTGTACCCGATTTCCCTTTCAAATACTCGAGAAGAGACAATGGTCTCATCAGGGAGCTAGAACAAATATATTTTATGTATTAGAAGATAAGGTACATTTTTGTATATTATGTTTGACTTGTGATAAATATAGGTATATCATTTATTACCCTTATCCATCCACTAGGGTTTCGATTTTTTCTACGTTTGTAGAGTTATCATTAACTAGCTTGTGTCCTCGACTTCGTCTGCACTCGATAAGCTTGTTTTACAACCTTAGGAGGTGAAATTTCACAAATTCTTTCTTAGTGCTCCCTTATATTTTAGGCTCTGCGTTGATATGGCAGTCATTTAGTTAAGTTCTCCTTATATATAATTATAGGTCAATACCTAAAATCGCCAGTTTACTTGGTGAATATGCTGGGATATATCTGTAGGTAAGCGTCTATTTTAAGGGTGTTAGATATATTTGACAACATTTTGGTGTAGCTTAATCTTATATCTTCTCTATATAATATATATACAAGCATATTCACCAAGTAAACTGGCGATTTTAGAAGCAAAGACAAAACCTATCAATATTGACTTATTTATAACATGTGACGATTGACCCTCGAGACTTCGGCAAAGTTCGGAGATCCTCGGCAAAGTTCGGGTCATGTCGTGTTTTGAATACAAGGAGATTCATTAGCGTCACTCGGGGCGGACAGGTACCTTCATGTCTTTACTAAACATTTTTGTACGTTTTGCGTAAAGATTTTGAACAAGACTTCAAGGATTTGATATTTTTTTAGTAGCGTTGGACTATTGCCAGCTCAGTCGTGTTACGATTATGGAAACTGTAAATAATCCGAAACGTTAGCAAATAAAATAAAATAAAAATACGCGAGTTAAATCCGTTAATAGTTGTTTCTTTCCATTAGAGGCATCAGAAATTAATTTGTTAGTAGCTTTGCTTTTGTTTATACTTGAATATTGTGTTAGATCAGAAGTGACTGTTGATAATAATACAGGACTTTTTATGATATTTTAGGTAGACTTATTTAGATAAAAAAAATGTTAGAACTTAAGCTAGTTTTTGTTACATTTTGAAATTAAGACTAATGTTGTGCATACCACATACAGTATTATATTAATATAATTGAAAAAGACATTGTGACCAGTAATGAAACTATATAATGTTGCTATATATAATATACTAGCGGCCCGCCCCGGCTTGACTCGGATTTCTTTATTTATAACCTATGTCACCTGAATAGTGTAGCTTTCCAACAGTGAAAGAATTTTTCAGATCGGTCCAGTCGTTTAGGAGCCTATCTAATCCAAACAAAGAAAAGAGCAAACTTTTCCTCTTTATTATATTAGAATAGAATATTACTATTTATAAAAAGATCACAAACAAAAGAGTTTGTAACAGCTATTAATGGAAGAATACATTTTCTAACAATTAACGCCAATATACCGATTTCCAGAAATTTTGTAAGAATTTAGATCTAATTTTAGGAACACCGATTGAATCAACTCAAAATGCATAAAATACAAATCCAATGTCACGTCACGTATAATGAAAGTCCCAGATAACCTAAAACTTAAACAATTACGTGGCGCACATTGTCGTCACCTCATCAAGTTTGACAGTCGAGGCACGTCCGAACTCGAACAGAAATCCGAAAATCACCCTCTCCCTTTCACACCATTTATCCCCATCGGTAGAGAAAGAAAGAAAGATATATTGATGAACTTTTGCAAAACACCCTAAGATTATGTCCTTGCGTGTCCCTTTTTCTCTAGCTTCAACCACATTGTTATCTACTCTAGTGCCTATTGTATCAAACAACTGAAGATCAATGGATTAACGCTTTTCGAATGTCTTTCATCTGCATTTCATATTTTAGGTAGGTTTAAATAGATAGATTAGATTAGATTAGATTAGATTTAGGTATTTATTTCTCAAAATTCATACAGTATAATTACATTATAATGTCAAATTATATGCACTCATATTGAGATCATCAAAACAAAAAATAAATATAAAAATAAAGAAATAAATAATATGGACAAATTACATTATAACATTATAGTTAAAAAAAAAAACATTATTATTTCAAAATATATTCACTCATATTGAGATCGTCAATACAATGCCACTAGGTACTTATTTCTAAAATTCATCTACACTGATATAATAAAGGGAAAATATTTGTTTGTATTGAATAGGCTTCAAGAGGATTGGGCCTATTATAAAAAACTTTCATTCTCAGGAACCAACACTATTCTCGAGTGACATAGTTAAAAAAAATAGACATTCGTGCGAAACCGGGACGAGCCGCTAGTTTTATAAAAGTATAGACGGCAGGCATAAATAAGCCTTATTCTAAAACAGTAATAAGTAAGTAAGTGGTATAAAACCAACCATGAAGTAGGTACAGTTCAAAAAGAAAATTAAAGTGAAGGAACAAAGAAAGAAACTTATAAATTTAAGGTCCTTACAGTCAATTGACTGTTTTGAAAACAGGGACGATAAGGAACATGTCAGGAATATTGAGTTCAAATAGAGTTGATGTATGATTTCAATTCATAAGAAATAGTCCAGTCTAGACAGTCAATTAAAGATAAGGAAAATGTAGAAAATGATTTATTTTGTGCTTAGGCTAAGAACACAGGAACTGTAAAAATACGAAACGTGAGCTAATTCAATAAAATACGCTAGTTAAATCCGTTATAAGTGTTTCCCTCAAATGTAATGTAAATATATGTATGTGTGTAATAACCGCAAAGGCATCAGAAAGTTTAAGAAATTGAAAATTTCTTTTTTTCTTTTTAGAAAGAATTATAACGGTCAACGTCTTAAGTACCTCACTGCAAAAGCGCTTGTTAATAATACACATTGTAATGGTATGAGTAACATAATATATTATAATACTACATGACTTATATGCACACAAAGTTAAAATCGAAAATAAACTACCAGAAAGACGAGAGAACCAATGAAATTAACAAAAGCAATTAACTAAGCATTTAATACGGTGAAGTTAAACACAGCCAGCATTATTAATATAAATCTAATAGTGTTCCCACTGACATCTCATTAATTCACATTCGAATCTAAAATGAACCGCAGCCGATGAAAATCGTGACTGAGTTCGCAGTCGCCCGATTTCGCGTCGAGTTGGTCGATCAATCTGTCGACAGATCGGTCGACAGTTCCTCCAGTAAGTCTACAGTTTATCAGGCGATCAATCGAGAGTTTATTGGTTTATCCATAGATTTGGTTTATGAGGTTTAAGGCAAATTGCTGGATTACCAACGGTTATAGGCGCAATAAAATTTGATAATGCTTTAGAGTCATCTATACTAATATTATAAAGCTGAAGAGTTTGTTTGTTTGTTGGTTTGTTTGTTTGAACGCGCTAATCTCAGGAACTACTGGTTCGAATTCAAAAAATCTTTTTTTGTTGGATAGACCATTTATCGAGGAAGGCTTTAGGTTATATAACATCACGCTGCGACCAATAGGAGCGAAGAAACAGTGGAAAATGTGTAAAAAACGGGGAAAATATGAAGCCTTATGAAGAAGTGACAGAAGACTTTGACAGTTCTTTGACGAAACAATCGGACGGGCAGGACGACGTCTGCCGGGGCCGCTAGTTAATAATAACTGTAGGAGGAATAATAATCATATCTACTGAACTGACTATAGTGTAACACTAAAATTATTTTAGATTTCATTACGAGTATTATTATTAGACTGTCGTTAGCTCAATCGGCAAATGTTTTCCAATTCCAATATCCAAATATTTCAAAAACTAACTCAACCAATAGGAATTAACTTATTAATTTTCTGTTGGATACAAAATGCACAAACATTGTTAGTCCTTATCGGAGAATAAAAACAAACAAACAACTTTCCTGATTAAAGCAACAAGAAACAAGTACAATAAGCTGCAGCTTGCACATTGGCTAAGCAAGAACGTGAGCTCTTGCAAGTGCAAACTGCACCGATGCTACTGCATGGTGTGAAATTAGTTGCAGGCAAGACAGCACAGTGGCTAGTTTTTGTGATTAGTAGAGACAAAACAAAAGATAGTCCATTTGGAAACGCTTTTATTTATAATACAGATGCTCTTAAAACGAAAGTGATTTTTGAAAAATAAACATTTAATATAATTTTTGAGGAGTGTTGGAGTAAAACGATTGTAGTAGAATTAACTCACGTATATTAATTTTGTGCTAACGTAATGTATATTTATAAAGTTTTCAAAACTACAACGTAAGATTAACATACCAATAAACTCTGATTTTATCAAGTACCTAATGTTAAGCTTAACTTATCGTGTTTTATTGAGGTAAGTAACCTAAACAAAACATAATATTATCTATAAAAAATAAAAACTTCTATCAATTTCTTTCATCATTTAAAGCGCTTTGACAAGAACAACTTAATTTCCATAATTAAAAAGAAACAAAGTTCATCGTCTATGTGGATGACGTAATGATCGCAATTACCTTAATATAAAATTCATAACAGCAAAATAATCAAGTTAGAGACTAAACATTTCGTAATGAAACGGTATTTAAAATAAATGTAATTTAAATAACACCTCTGCTGATAGGACTGTAATGCGCTGTGCATGTCAATGAGAGATATTCGAGTCAACTATTAAGTGGGATAAATTCGGGGCACGTTTGCTCCTTCAATGGCAATAGGGTAAGCGACTGGATAGACTCTTTAATTCTAAGTTAATAAGTTTTCTTTAAACCATTTAAATTCTACCACGTTTTAAATTCTACCACATTTTAGATAAAAAGTTTTAAAGTGTTGGGTGTACCTGGACGATGTAATAATAATATGTTGCGAATAGTGTAATATCGTCTATGTAAACAGTAGGTAATTTAATTGTTTTCTATGATATATGATTGAGTAAATATTTCTTATGTAAGGTTATTTAATGTAATAGGTATGAAGGCAGCCAAGCTTAATAAGTTCCTAACTAGTATAAGAAACACGAGTAAATTTTTAGATAAATTAATAAAATTTGGATTTTCCAAAATCAGTTACGTATTTATTATAATATACCTTATCTATTATTCATTGTTATGGACAACCATAATACGTTAGAATAAAACAACTATTATGGAATTAAATCCTATATCAATTTTTGTGTTAATATTTTGAAAAAATTACAAATCTCATATGTGTACCAGACTGAATCGACGATAGTCTAACACGAACCTGAAATGTCAACATAAGAAGTAATATACAGGGGTTAAATCCTTTATATTTGTTTTATTCCACTGTGTAATAACCGTGAAAGCTTGAGAAATAATTACTGTAAAGTCAGAAATGAAGTACAGATAGGTACGGTACAGCAATACGAAATTGAACACAGAAATCAAGTAGGTACAGACAGCAATACGAGATTAAATCAAATAGCTTAGTAGCAAGTGCAGATATTTTGTCGTCTTTGTTTTATTAAAAAAGGAACTAAAAGCAATGCTTTCTAGAATACTGTAAACAAAGCTTGCCACTTACTTAACCTTTTTCACCATTTTCTTAGTTCAAATAAGAACTTTTTCAATCCAACTGAAAACCTTGACTTGTTTTCCAATAACTCCAATGCCTTTTGTTTTTCGAAAGCTAATTGACGTAAGTAGGTACCACTTGAGAAAATTAGTGAGTTTAAAAATGTTGTAGAGTCTACTGAGAATAGTGGTGATTTAATAATGAGAGATGTAGAAGGAGTAAAAACTTAAGTTTTGCTTTTATTTCGAAAGGATGTTTCGATAATAGCTGAAGTTGTTTTCCCTAGGGAGATACTAACTGCGAATGTTATGGTAGAGTGGAAGCTTTTTAAGGCTGAATAACTTATGAACTGAGATGCTACAGAGTAGAGTTTATAAAATGTAGAGTTAGAAGTTTATTCTAGAGTCATGATCCAGCATAGTGAAGGACAAAGGAACTTTTAAATTTACATTTTGTAACTTTTGAGTACAATACAAAGTTGCTTATGTTAAGCCAAAAAGTAGTTTTAAACTAAGTTTCCCCTAAATTATTCAGTAGTTAAATTTATACTAGCCTCAGTAGACATATGAAAATATTACCCGTGTAAATTCCTTCATTTACATTTTCTGTATTTATTACTATATTTATCATTTTATTTATTTGTATTCCAATAATATGACCTATTCTTCTTTTTATAAATATTTTTCTTACATCTGTTTTTGCGAACACAATTTTCACTGAACGCAATTCTGTAAAGTAAGAACCCTATTTAGAAAATAAATGCGTTTATAAACTTGGCGCCCAAACACGTTACCATACGTATTACATATTCGCCCGATTTTTCTAAAAGCCCTGTCAACGCCACGCTGTGCAAATACATTCAATGTAGCTTTTAACACAACACAATACAGTCCATTTTAGCTTGCCCATTGTATTCCGAGGTTTGCTGTAGCGTCTGCCTGCATACATTTGCATGGGGGCAACTTAATTTGAGAGATTTACTGAAGATGCCGAGTTTGCAGTGAGATCAGTTTCAGAACTCGGTGCATACGATTCAATCTAAACCTTATAGAGATCTGATAAGATGCAAATTGGTTTGTTAGATCCAGTAATATGTTAGAACAAGTGCCGTGAGCTGCAGGGATGAGTTGCGGATAGATTCAGGTACTTTAAGTTTGAGGAAATTTGATTAAATTGAATACTAATTTACTTCGCAGCAGAATATTATTTCGAAATTCATGAACTTGATACATTATTCAAATTGAGTTTGTTCTTGTTAGGTTTGACTTTTTGCCTCATGATTTAACGAGTCGTAAATTAATGGACTGGAATATAATGACTCTAATTCAAAACTTCGAAAACTCTACATATTCCATATTTGTAGCCGATTGCCGATAATCAATCTGGAATCTTTCAAATCTTCAGTAAAGAATAGCTAATAGATATAAGCGAATTCAATGGATTCAATGGAACTTCTTTTATTCTAATTTATAACCAAGAAAGTATCAGAAACTATGACAGATAAATCGTCTATATTTGTAATATGCACTTCTTTCACCAGTATTGCAAATACAAAGAGCAAAAGGCCTTCCAAAAATATTTCACATCTTTACCAATATTCATAAACATGTTGAGAATTTATCACCAGCGAGTTTATTTACGGCTTAAGAGGTCGTTTTTGGGAAAACGACACTAAACGAAATTATCTCAGAGGGCGCGGCCGGGGGTGTGTGTTTATACGCAATCAGTAGAAAAGGAAAGAGGGTGCAATCTTATAAAGAAGAGGATTAAGGATTCAGACAAGAAGTGCATTTTAAAACAGAATTGTGTTTTGTTTAAGGAAATTTTTCGGACGGTTTTCCTCAATTCGGATACAAAGAACGTAATAAGGAAGATTCTGTCAAAAGTAGATTAAACCAAGTGACTATTGATGATTTTGTAGTATAAGTTAAAGTAATTAATAATAATATTGATGAGAAGAGCATAAATACTGATGAGACAAATGATAAAGATGATGATAAATAGATATTAAATGTGTGTAACTACGAAGACTTTGCACATAAAAAGATGAATAATGATACGGAGCGAAAACAAATATTTCAAAACTTTAATAGTTCTCAACAAAGACTTAGAGCATTAAAATATGAGCACAAAGAAATAACACCACAGACGTTAAAGTGTTAACTTCCAGAGCCACTGATGCATTTGGAAACAAAGACTAGTGTGTTTCCGAATATGACTAAGTTATTGTTTCCTGGTTTCTTGTTGGACAATAAAGAAACCTAGCAGAACGCAATAAAGTTCAAACTGAATTCCAAGCCGGAAACATGAATAGATGTTAATGGTTTTGCAATGCAAGCGAAATGAGACTCTAGAACGTAGTGGCATGGTGCATAATCTGTTGCATGAATATGCTTAGAAGTGACGTTGACAAGCAAATTTGAACTCTATTGAAAAGTGTTAAGGTGCTTTAGATGTGGGGAATAAAAATGTCATTGCGATATGACAGCAGTCTCGTGATGAATGAATTTTATGTCGCTTCGGGGAACTCATCTGTGACTTGCAAGTGTTGAAATTTTACGACAAGATTTATTTTAAAAATTCAAATAAAATAGTACATTTGAGATGAAAGGGTTTCCAGTGAATTGTATCTGATGAAATATTTAGTCAGTCCAGGCTTTATCTCCTGTACCGTGATGACCAGTAAAGTTTTTCACAGAATGATGATGTGTATGTCGGTTGCTGCTATAACAAAAATCCTAAAAACAATAATTAATATTTAAGTTTTTATAGATATGTCTCGGCAGATGTCGTCCTGCCCGTTAAATTGTTTCGTCTAAGTTCTGTAGAAATATTTTGTCTCCTGCCTCAAATCTGCCTGTCTCAATCACTTTTTGTATTAGATTTTAAAAAATATTTCTGATAAAGTCATTAGAAGATTTTTCTTAAATACAAACCTTGGGCCCTAGACAAGTGCCCAACGTTCAACGTTAACGTTAAACGTTAGCACCAAAATGTATGGGATTTGACACTTGTGACGTACGTGACAGTCGTTCGCGGATGTCAAATCCCATACATTTTGGTGCTAACGTTTAACGTTAACGTTGAACGTTGGGCACTTGTCTAGCCCCCCTTGTCTTGACAAAATACCTATTCTTAAAATTTAATGAAGTTATGCGCGTATATAAATTTCGGTGTTTCATTTTTATCTAAGTACCTACCTGTAGGTATAATACCCATATATTATTATTATTGAGGTACGGAACCCTTCGTGCGCGAGTCCGACTCGCTCTTTGTCGGTTTTCTCTATAAACCGAACGTATTCCCCAGCATTGTACTGCCAGAGGCATTACAAAATAACAGGGAAAAACTTTAAACAACTTATGATGTATGATATTTCTTTTATTCCTCTTTTAAGCGGAAATAGATATATGCTGTATAGAGGTATGAAATTGCTATACATTTTTTTGTAAGAAACTTTGTATGGGGATGTTAAGTACATATATATCTACACTAATATAATAAAGAGGAAAGGTTTTGTTTGGATTGAACAGGCTCCAAAACGACTGGAGCGATTTGAAAAATTTTTTCACTGTTGGGAAGCTACACTATTCCCGAGTGACACTATAACAAAATGGATCAGTGCGAAGCCGGGGCGGGCAGCTAGTATTTAATAAACGGCCAAATTTCTAATAAGAATTTACCTTTCTTATTACAAAAGCTGCAAAGAAGGTCGATCGAGAAACTTTTCAAATAACCACGGCATTGTCTATTAGCAAGTAACAAACCTACCTTACTTACACCAACTGAACCCAAACTCAACGCAATAAAGTTCAAAATACAACGGCCAAAGTGTAAAAGAAAAAGGAGGTAATTTGGTAAAATTTGCAGCAAAGTTACTGGAAGTTTTTATTGCTATGCTGTTGCGATATTGTTGCGATATTGCAGCGATATCGCCGCTCTAGGGATTTCTCTGGAAACTTCTTTACTTGGATGGTTATTGTTCTGCGATAGTTGTAACTAATGGGGTTGTCGGGTAATGCAATAAGTAAGTTCAAAGTCAAAGTCGGTTTTAATGTCATGTAGAAGACTATAATTTTTTGAATACAGATAATACGGCAAAAAGATGGAATAAATAAGCGTCTTTTATAAGTAGAAGAAACATCCCTACTAATATTATAAATGCGAAAGTAACTCTGTCTGTCTGTCTGTCTGTCTGTTACGCTTTCACGCTAAAACTACTGAAACGATTTAAATGAAATTTGGTACAAAGATAGTCTGGAGCCTGAGAAAGGACATAGGCTACTATTTAACCGACTGCAAAAAACGAGGAGTTCCACGCGGACGAAGTCGCGGGCAGAAGCTAGTTGTGTTATAAAATTCATACTATCATATTATTATTACCTACTGATTACCTCTTTGAAGGAATATTATTCACGTTAGCTTTACTGAAGCTTATTTTCAATGCGTACCTGAAACAATAAAAAAGAAATAATTAAAAAATGCAGTAAAATTTATTTACTTGTTCGAAAATAATTTCAATGAAAAAAGGTCACCTATTTAAAAAAAGTTGGAATGAAACAACTATGAACGGATTTAACTCGCGTATTTTATTGTTCGCGTATATTTGAGTCGACTGCTACTTTTATGGAAACAGTAAAAAAGCAGAAATATCAGAAAATAAAATAAAAAAGGTACTCGAGTTAAATCCGTTCATAATTATTTCATACCAAAGTGTAATAACAGGCATCAGAAATTTTTAAAATGTTTTTTGTATGGCTTTGTATAGATACCTATATCATAATAATATTAATTTCATGGCATAATATCTCGATTCCTATATCATACATTCCCCACCCAATCTTCCGTTATTATTATGCAAAACAACCCCAACTTCTCAATTTGTCCAAACAGATTGTTTTCCGCGGAAATTCAATTCAAATTTATCTGAAAGCGTAATGAAAGGGGCTTAATACGGTATCGGTAAACATTAGCATAAAGTATTTGGAAAAATTTCATGGGGGGAAAGGGGTCGAAGGGGTGAAGGGGGAAAGGGGTGAAGGGGGAAACGGGGTGAATCTTACCGCGAAGCCTACCGACGTGCAATACCGCAAATGTCGTGACACCGGGGATGATAAATTTTCTTCGTTATAATTTTGATATTTTGAGGTTATTTTTTTCTCCCAGTCAAAAAGGTTATAAGTGACATACGGTCCTAATGAAAAATGGTATAAGATAGTATTAATGGATTTAAGCATAAGACTATTGTCAGCTCAGCCGCGCTACGATTATGAAATCTGTGATGGCGAAACGTCAGCCAATAAAATAAAGTACGCGAGTTAATCTGTCTAAAATTGTTTCATTCCAAAATATATCATACTAGCTTCTGCCCGCGACTTTGTCCGCGTGGAACTCCCCTTTTTTTGCAGTCGGTTAAAAAGTAGCCTATGTCCTTTCTCAGGCTCCAGACTTTCTTTGTACCAAATTTCATTTAAATCGGTCCAGTAGTTTTAGCGTGAAAGCGTAACAGACAGACAGACAGACAAAGTTACTTTCGCATTTATAATATTAGTAGGGATATGAAAATTTAGATACAGTCTATTGACAGACGGACGGTCAAACAGTCTCTGTAATAAGGTCCTTTTTTGACCTTTGAGTATAGCACCCTAAAAGTGATAAAAATAATTATATTATTCTTTTAGTTAGGAAATACAGTCTCCTGCCCCTGTTTGTTACAAACTCACAAAGGCCAGGGTCTTTGTTGTTACGGCAGGTAACTGTATAAAGCTGTACCCATGTCACTGTTATCAAAGAGGTAATTCAAATTGAAATCATTTGCTTCATTTACATGGTTATTAAATTAGGGTAAATTATGTCTAGTAAATGTTACAGAGCTAAGATTTAATAAGTACAGATTACTGTGTGTGTTTTTATATAATACTAGCTGTCCGCCCCGGCTTAGCACGGGCAATCTTTTTTTTAAAAGCTTTTATTTATTATAGCCTATGTGACTCGGGAATAGTGTAGTTTTCCAACAGTGAAAGAATTTTTAAAATCGGTCCATCCGTTCTGGAGCCTATTTAATCCAAACAAACAAATAAACCTTTCCTCTTTATAAAATTAGTATAGAATTATAGATCTTGGCTTGTGTTTTGCTTTTGGTGGTTCTTCGCAATTTACTGATTTTACTAACCACCATATTTACTGGACCAAGTTGGATTTTTTTTGTGTTTTTATTGTTAGAACAACAATTGTTTAGAAGAAAATTTGAATTAATCGATTTTATTTAATTGATGGTTTATGATCATTAATAATCCACTTGTTGTTCAAATGATAGTAATGTATGTGGTTATTGCTTTTGACCGTGACCATGAATATTAAGTGGACTACAGAAATTGTAGTTAGTATTTGCTAAATAACGATTGAATGAAATATTAGGAATAACGACTGGATGAAGAAAACAAAATTGTAGTTTTTCCGTTAGTTTGATTATTAAAAAATATTAAACACAATCATTTTTTATTCTTTCTCGGTTATTATACATTTGAATGAAACAACTATAGACGGATTTAACTCGCGTATTTTATGTTATTGGCTGATATTTCGGAGCCTTTACAGTTTCTATAATCATAGTACGACTTAGCTGACAATAGTCTTATGCTAAAGTAATTAATACAGTTAATGTTATGCAAACTAGCTATGCGAAATCAGCCAATAAAATAAAATACGCAAGTTTAATCTGTCTAAAGTTGTTTCATTCCAATGTATGATAACCGCGAAGGCATCAGAAATTATTATGATAATTATTATTCTTTAATAAAAAAATACATATTTAAAAGGGCTGAATATAACGGTTCATGAAATACAGCCTTAGTGACTGATAGACGGATGGACAGCAAAATCTCAGGAATAGCCTAATAAATAAGCCTTGGTCGTATCAACTTCCATAAAATGTATCATTTACTTTATGGCCAACTAGCTTCTGCCCGCGACTTCGTCCGCATGGAACTCCTCCTTTTTTGCAGTCGGTTAAAAAGTAGCCTATATGTCCTTTCTCAGGTTCCAGACTTTCTTTGTACCAAATTTCATTTAAATCGGTCCAGTAGTTATAGCGTGAAAGCGTAACAGACAGACAGACAGACAGAGTTACTTTCGCATTTATAATATTAGTAGGGATAAGTACTTATATTTTTAAAATTACGAGTGACATTTCTGGCACAAATCCAAATTAGTATACTAAAGTGACACCATATATTCTATCCCTTTCTTACATTCAAAATTAGAGAGAGACAGCGACCAATTTAAATATAATTCCTTCAAGAGATACTGTTCTTCTAATGTTAACATCGCTATTTTATTTATAGCCCTAAGTCATACTAAATAGGGTTTAAATTGGATTGTAAACTTGATTTGTGAACATTTGAAATGATATTAATTACCGCTGGTGGTTGTAATATGAAATGATTTGTGTTTGTCTCTTGAAATATCGTGCGTGAAATGAATCGCTTTAGTTACATAGAGAAATTGTTTTAAGCGATACTTAACTTAAGGACAAATTCTAGTTATTTGTGATTTCTTTTCCGAACTTGGCTAATACACTATCGAGTGCGTAGATTGTGCAGATACATAACTAATAGTGAGTTCTGGTAAGATCGGACACGGGTTAACACCGTACGATGTGAGTTTACGCCTAACCTGGGAGATTTTTTTAGTGCTAGCAATATGACAACGCGCCATTTCATAGTGCCAAGAAAAGTCATGTTGCCAGCACTAAAAAAATCACTAGGCGTAAATTCACATCGTACGGTATTAGCCCGTGTCCGATCTTACCATACCTCACCTATATTATTATAATACTTAGTTTTTTGTAGTGCCTTCGCGGTTATTACACATTGGAATAAAACAACTATTAACGGATTTAACTCGTGTATTTTTATTTTATTTTATTTGCTGACGTTTCGGTTTCTTTACAGTTTCCATAATCGTAGCACAACTAAAGTGTAAAGTGATTTTATATCCCAATTTTTTTTTCTTTTCGACATACAATATTTTTCCCACTAATCCTAGTTGAAAGCAAAATACACATAATTTATATGTTAAAGCACATGTTTTGAGTAGTATATTTATTATATGTCAAATTAACGAACATCTGCGTCGCATTACATTTAAAATGTGGAACATATAGTACAATAAATAACAAGATTCAGAATCAAAAAACATTAAATTGTGGGATTAATGTAGTCTTTCCTTTGCGCAAGCGCCGACGCGTCACAACATTAGTCAATAAATTAAAAATGTGATTAATTAACGTCCTGTTATAGTAAAACATATTTAAGACAGCTAAGATGAAGATTAGAATCGGGTATCTGATTATGGGTGTGTTCTATGTTCAACGTTAACGTTGAACGTTAGCACCAAAATGTATGGGATTTGACATCCGCGAACGACTGTCACGTACGTCACAAACGATTGCGGATGTCAAATCCCATACATTTTGGTCGTTTCGTTTAACGTTAACGTTGAACGTTAGCACCTTATCTACTCTCCAAGGTACCAAATCCTACTAATATTATAAAAGCGAAAGTAACTCTGTCTGTCTGTCTGTCTGTTACGCTTTCACGATAAAACTACTGGACGATTTAAATGAAATTTGGTACAAAGAAAGTCTGGATCCTGAGAAAGGACATAGGCTACTTTTTAACCGACTGCAAAAAAGGAGGAGTTCCACGCGGACGAAGTCGCGGGCAGAAGCTAGTTCTTAATAATTTCAAAAGCCATCGAGGTTATTACACCTTCACGTCATCAAATAAAGTAAAATACGCGAGTTAAATCATGTACCCAATATTATTGCAAAAAAATCAAAATTTCATTTCAAAAGTTACCTGGTATTTGAAATCTAGGATTTGGCCATTACTTTTCGGAAACTTTACAGTTCCTATATTCACGGCACGACTGAGTTGATGCAATATAGCGTTAGACTATCGTCTAATCAGTCGTGCTACAAATATGGAAACTAAAGTTTTGAAAACGACAGCAAAGAAAATAAATACGCGAGTTAAATCCGTTATACTTCTTTCATTCCAAAGGTATGATACCAAGATATTATTTATTAAGTTCTAGATCTGTGGTTTATCCAAAGCGGACCACCGACAGAGATTAATACCCGTTGTTCCAGATATGAACGGGAAAGAGGTATGAAAGAAAATAGATATGAAAGAAAAACCGGCACGAACCGGAGATGTATGGTGCAATAATTCTGCGATATTAAAGCGGTTTTATAGTTCTGTTTGGTGAAGTGATAAATTTTGAAAAATGTAATAAAAATATAAGACTAGGAATTTTAATTACATACAAAGTATAGGTAGAAATATGAAATACTTTGTAGCAATAAACAGTTATTGGAATGAAACAACTATAACGGACGTTTCGAATTATGACGTATTGCGAATATGGGTGCTGTAAAGTTTTCAAAACGCCTGCAAATAAAATACGCGAGTTGAATCCGATATCCCTACTAATATTATAAATGCGAAAGTAACTCTGTCTGTCTGTCTGTCTGTTACGCTTTCACGCTAAAACTACTGGACCGAATTAAATGAAATTTGTTACAAAGAAAGTCTGGAGCCCGAGAAAGGACATAGGCTACTTTTTAACCGACTGCAAAAAAGGAGGAGTTCCATGCGGACGAAGTCGCGGGCAGAAGCTAGTTGTTAATATTATTTAAATGTCTGATGCCTTCGCGTTTATTACACATCGGAATGAAACAGCTATAACGGATTTAAGTCGAACTACGAATATGGGAAGTGTAAACTTTACGAAACGTCACCATTTAAAATAACATACGCGAGTTAAATCCGTTATAGTTGTTTTATTCCAATTCTATATAGTTGTTTCATTCCAATGTGTAATAACCGCAAGCATCAGAAATTATTCCCTCGTACGAAGGATGTCCCTATTTAGCAAAAGGATAAATTTATCATCCTCTAGGAAACAGATGCAACTCCTAACGTCATTATCCTTTCGTTTTATTGCAACGACTGCATATTGTCCTCTATAATTAGCAATCGCTATTATAGAAACAATCGCCAATTCTGAGAAAACGAATCTTCTTTAGCAATCTGCCATTTAGATACTGAAAGTTCTTAGAAACAAAATGGCTATCTTTAGCGTTAGACTATTAAAATTAAACAAGTTTAAACGGATTTAACTCGCGTATTTTTATTTTATTTTATTTGCTAACGTTTCGAATTCTTTACAGTTTCCATAATCGTAGCACGACTCACTTTAGCGTTAGACTATTGTCAGCTCAGTCGTGCTACGAATATGGAAATCAGTTTTCGAAACATGAGCAAATAAAATACGCGTGTAAAATCCGTTATAGTTGGAATGAAACAACTATGAACGGATTTAACTCGCTATTTATTTTATTTGACGTTTCGGAATTACAGTTTCCATAATCGTAGCACGACTGACATCGTACCTATACACAAAATGGATATAAAATTTATATATAAAATTTTCTTAAAAGTAAAAGACGATCAAATATTTGTCGCACACACTGTCCTTTACTATATCAAAATCAGTACCAAATAAAGACAAGTGACGAGATACTACTATAGTAGGGGAGCCGTAGACGGGATTTTATGTTTTATTTGAGCGCATCAGAAAATTATATATGGCGAAATTACACCTTGTAATGTAGGTACCCATAACATAATATAAGAATTCTTAATATAGGGACATGCGTTTAGGATAGCCGATTAGATGAATAAAAAACGAAATTACACCTTGTAATGTATTCATAATCATAACATATAAGAATTATTTATATAGAGGCATGCGTTGAGGATAGTCGATTAGATGAATAAAAAAATAATTGTTCATTAGAAAAACTCAAGCGAGTCAGATTCAGACAAGGTAAGTTAAGAAGTATATGGAGAAGAGTATAATTATATTTCAATAATCTGACGATTCAAGGATGGCATAAAGTAACGATTTTTTTTAACATCTTTGTGACTCGTCCATTTCCTTAAGCTACGCTCAAATCGTCACATTAATGAAATATATTCTTTTCTCCATGTATTTAACTTTACTTGTCTTAATCTGACGCACAAAAATGTTTTGAAGAGCAATTTTTTTTAATAATCTAATCGGCTGG
This sequence comes from Polylopha cassiicola, assembly GCA_038024825.1. NCBI lineage: Eukaryota > Metazoa > Arthropoda > Insecta > Lepidoptera > Tortricidae > Polylopha > Polylopha cassiicola. The sequence continues at coordinate 1,132,109 of CP149053.1, read as the reverse complement.
ACTCCATTCCCCCTATACTAAGGATTCATAATAGTATATGGTAACATTACAAAGTGTAGGTTCCCTATATGATTTTCTATTGCGCTCAAGTAACGTAAAAAATCCCTTCGTCGCCTCCCACACTACAATGACGCGAAACTTACTGCAATCTTGTTAGACCGAGCGCCCGCCGGTAAACACGCGACGCTAATGCATCGTCGGTGCATCGCTCCAGTGCATTAAACTTGCATCTGATGCGATACTTCGAGTATACTGGATAAGATGCAAGTTGAAATTTTAATTAAGTTTGTGCTATTATTAAGTAAACTTTATAATAAAGTTAATCAAGCGGAAAATAGAGAAGGTTATTTTTTAATTTGTTTTAGGTTTGATCGTATAGATTAGTTGGCTCAAAGATGAGTATCTTATAGGTCATAATTTTTGTTGCCAGCTTAGAGACGTTAAAAGGTACAAAAAGTCAAATTGAAAAAAAAAAAAAAATTAGCTTCCCAGCCAACTTTGTACCGTGTTTTTTGAAACCGACTGCAGCGCCATCTGCCGGGTTGATTTGTAAGTCTAAAACATCCAAAGCGCCACCCAAACTTATACAAAAAATCTTTTAAATCGGTCCAGACGTTTAGGATGAGTTCGGTAACATACACACGTACCTATCTGCAGTAAAACTGTATATCCTTACTAATATTATAAATATAATAATACAAGCTATAATTTATAGCGATATCTATACTATCTATACTAATATAATAAAGAGGAAAGGTTTGTTTGTTTGTTTGTTTGGATTGAATGGGCTCCAAAACGACTGAACCAATTTGAAAAATTCTTTCACTGTTGGGAAGCTACACTATTCCCAAGTGACATCCCTACTAATATTATAAATGCGAAAGTAACTCTGTCTGTCAGTCTGTCTGTCTGTTACGCTTTCACGCTAAAACTACTGGATCGATTTAAATGAAATTTGGTACAAAGATAGTCTGAAGCCTGAGAAAGGACATAGGCTACTTTTTAACCGACTGCAAAAAAGGAGGATTAACACGCGGACGAAGTCGCGGGCAGAAGCTTGTAAGCTATAAAAAAGGGATCCGTGTGAAGCCGGCACGGGCCGCTAGTAGGCTATAATTTAAAGCGATACAGTATAAAGTACTTATTGTGAGTAGAATCAGTCGCACAAAGATAAATTCAAAACATCTTTGGAAAATAAAAAGAACAAGTAACTCTTAACAATAGCAGTAATATAATATCCCAACAGTGGTCAAAATGGCCGAGCTATGATTCCATTCCTTTCAGTCTAGTTCACTTCAGTTTCCTTTGTTGCAAGGAAATTGCACCACATGCTACCGCCATAACATCTATTCATTTAAATCTCACCTATATCATAAAGATTTAGAGTTCATATTTGCTTGGGAATTTCAAGAGACTTTAGTCCGTACATGGTTTCTGAATAGGAGTGTAGGAGTGTTGAGATGAACAAGATTATGTCAAATATCCGCTGCAAAAACGGTTTTTGGTAAACAATGGTTTAAATGGGAACTGCATATGTGCATGTGCAATGGGGTTATTAAGCAAAATTGTACAAAATATATATTAAATATTACTAGTCCTATATTTTTAGTTAAATCGTTAATTGTTGCTTAGAATTGTTTTACATATAAATGAGCTTATTAAGCAAAATTGTACATAGTATTCATCAAATATTACTAGTTCTATATTTATAGTTAAATCGTAAATTGTTGTTACTTAGAATTGTTTTCGATAAAAAGTATATAAAGCAAATTTTTCTCAGTAGTTATGGTCTTTTGATATAGGTACGTATTTGTATTATAAAGTAGTTAATTTATGCGTAGAATGAAACTTAATAATTCATATTTGGGACAAGGTAGCAGTTAAGTAGTAGGTAGACAATTTAGTGATTTCTAAAATAAGGTGCTTTGCATAATGTAAAATCACTTAGTCTTGTGTTAGATTGTCGTCAGTCGGTAGTTGAAACGTCAGCAATTAAAAACAAATCCATTACCTACAGTTGTTTCATAGGTAATGGATTTGTTTTTATAATAATTTGTTTTTAATAAATTCCAATGTATAATAATCGCGAAAACATCAGATATTATTAAGTAATTTGTATACAATTCAATAATTTTACACATAAAATATATCTAAGTATACTAATATTATAAAGAGGAAAGATTTGTTAGTTTGTTTGTTTGAATTGAGTAGGCTCCAAAACGACTAGACCGATTTGAAGAATTCATTCACTGTTGGGAAGCTACACTATTCCCGAGTAACATAGGCTATAAAAAAAAGATGATCCGCGCGAAGCCGGGGCAGAAGCTAGTATATTATATATACGTGATTTATATCTAGGACACAAGAGAACCTGCGATGTACGTGCCTGCGATCTTAAGAACAAAGTGTTAGACATGCAACTAGTAAAGAGATAGCGCCCCGATCGAACTCTTTCCTGTGGACTATGTTACTTGCTGAAGCGAATATATAAAATATATAAAAGTTAATGTAATAATTTCTGATGCCTTCGCGGTTATTACACATTGGAATGAAACGACTATTAACGGATTTGACTTGCGTATTTTTAATAATATCTGATGCCTTCGCGGTTATTACACATTGGAATGAAACGGCTATTGAAGGATTTAATGCGCGTATTTTTATTTTATTAGCTGACGTTTCGGATTATTTACAGTTTCCATAATCGTAGCACGACTGAGCTGACAATAGTCTTATGCTAAAGTGATTAATACAGCTATGCAAACTACCTTATATTTTACTAAATATTTTTTTTTCATTAACTACTTGTAGCGGGCTAACCTCGAGAGCCCAACTGCATTTCCATACGTCCACATCACCGTCGATCACATGCATTTCATTATCACTTCAGGAGCATCTCATCCTGCACCTCTCCTGAAAATCACGAGACCTTTAACATTCCATAACCCATCGAAACATGATCATCAATCTTTAAACGCCTGCACTCACTTCATTTGCACTGAAAATAACTTGACACCTTCACTGCACGCACTCATATCATTTTTCCAATGCACTGCTGCACTTTTCTCGTTAAATTAATTCATTTTTCACGCATTTTAGCACATTTGGCCATATTTTGACATCATTTTCTTGTTTGTTTACACCCGTTCCCATGACAAAATTCACATGCCAAATTCAAAAGTATAACCCGTCTCACTCTACACCCTATATAAGCCCATACAAATCGTTCACCTCATTCATTTCGACGGCAGCTGAGCCTAGTTCAGCACCCGAAATTAAAGGCCTTGTCCGGGGCCAGCTCGCCCCGGACTCTACAGGTCCAAAGTCAAAGTTGACCACGTTTAGACCTCGCGTGTGACCTATCTCTGAAGACCTACAAGAAGAAACTAAATCTAAAACCTTAATCTAAAAACTAAAGTCTTCAAAGTCACCGCGCACATCTTCATCTTCACTATCGTCAACCTTCAACCGTCACTACCTGAGGGGCTGCACCTACCTGCTGCACTGCGCTTCATCTACCTGCGGCTGCAGCGGAACTCGATCCGGGCCCTTCCAGTCCGCCCGGCTATCCTAATTGCCGAGGCGGCGGGCCTGGTACGCCGACGACCCGAACCCTGCCTGCTGCTGTGTCTACGCCGAGCAAATCTCTTCATTTCATAACCTCGCTCATCTCTCTCATTCATTCACACATTCACTCATCCACTTACTACACACTACATATACATCTACATCCTCTTATTCTTTTTTGTAATTTATTTGTAAATAATATTCTTACTTTCCTTGTAAATATTTCTATTGTAAATATAATTTTGGTTTAACATTTTTGGTTATTATCATTCATTCCTTTATTTAACTGCCGCTTCCCGACATACTACCCTGTTCATCCCTACTAATATTATAAATGCGAAAGTAACTCTGTCTGTCTGTCTGTTACGCTTTCACGCTAAAACTACTGGACCGATTTCAATGAAATTTGGTACAAAGAAAGTCTGGAGCCTGAGAAAGGACATAGGCTTCTTTTTAACCGACTGCAAAAAAGGCAAAAAGGAGGAGTTCCACGCGGACGAAGTCGCGGGCAGAAGCTAGTCTAACAATAAGATTTGACCTCCTCACTAAGCCTATTAAACAGAATTTACTAGTGTCAGTGGCATAAACACAATTAAATACAATTTTTTATAATTTGACATTAAGCAATGCGCACGCATGTGTTTGTTTGTGAGTGTATATATATATCTCTCTCTGTGAATAAGTGTGTGCGTGTCTGTGTGTGATAGAGAGAGTTTGTGTGCCTGAAAGGCAACCTACCCAAAATTTACTAAGTGTCGTGGCTTCTTATTAAAGACTAGCGGCCCGTCCCGGCTTCGCACGGGGGGACTTAAGATTTTTTTAAGGCCTCAGAAACGATACTTTTCCCCCGTTTTTGAAACATTTTCGGTTACTGCTCCGCAACTATAAGACCTAGCGTGATATTACATAGCCTATGTTACTCGGGGATAATGTAGCTTTCCAAAGGTAAAAGAATTTTTGAAATCGGTCTAGTAGTTTCGGAGCCTATTCATTACAAACATACAAAAATACAAATCTTTCCTCTTTATAATATTAGTATAGATGTTCTAATCATCACTTGTCACCGACAATTGTCTGGATTCTATGCCTACCTTATGCATGTACTCGCTACATTATTATTACTCTAGCCCGCTTAAGTTCTACATTTGTAACCTTTATAGCGCCTGTCCAATCCATTTTCTCCGGCGATGCGATTACTAGCTTCATATGTATGCCGGTTTACTCCGCACTGTCTCGCTTCTGTCTTAAAGATATTTGCACACCTAGATCTAAAGGGAGCTAAATCAAAAATCTGAAGATTTTTATTAAATACACGCTAAAAAAAAAAGGATCCGATTCCTTACAACAATTTCGCCTCTCCCGAAAAAGTTACTTTTTTTGAGTTAGCTCCCTTTAGATCTAGGGGTGCGATATTATAGCTGAATAAAGGTGGGTTTTGATCCCAACAGCGGTAGTAGTTAGTTGAAGGAGCTGCGCTAAATTAAATTTCCGCTTTCTGGCTTCGTCGGACAGAAAAATAGTATACTGACCTCGGCCAGTAAAATAATAAAGCCTCAGATCACATTTTTGTCAAACTCGGCTTCGCCTCGGACGACAATTACATGTGATCTGAGACATTTTTTATTTTACTGGCCTTGGTGCGTGATGTACTATTGAACAATGACATGATTCATTTGAAAAATAATTTTAGAAAAAAGTTTTTAACTTTAATAATAAACATGGATGATTTAATAAAAGAACTGGCTAAAAACGAGTCGGACTGGCGCACAAAGGGTTCCGTAGCCCCATTAAATATTTTTTTATTCTATTTTTTTAGTATTTGCTGTTATCTAAAATGGCAAAAGAATTATATCGTATGAAATTTACAAATTTCAACATTTACATAAAAGGAGAAGCTGACAAAGAGGTTCCATGAAGCTGTCAGATTATATTTCTAGGAAACAAGAATAAAAAGATATTACAGATGTCGGCCATTACGCCGGAAGGAAGTCCGTCGCGAAGTAATCTGGGAGATAAAACATTTTGTTGCGAATTCCTGAAGGGTAGTGATGCGAAACGAAAAAAAAAATTAGATTATAATTCCAATTTTATATTGTACTAGCTTCTGCCCGCGACTACGTCCGCGTGGAACTCCTCCATTTTTGCAGTCGGTTAAAAAGTAGCCTATGTCCTTTCTCAGGCTCCAGACTTTTTTTGTAACAAATTTCATTTAAATCGATCCAGCAGTTTTAGCGTGAAAGCGTAACAGACAGACTGACAGATAGACAGACAGACATACAGAGTTACTTTCGCATTTATAATATTAGTAGGGATTTATCATATTATGTGTATTATTTATTTACGCCTACACATGCTCTCTGTTCATTTCAAGGTTGGCTGGTAGAGAATGCAGTATGGCATTAAGTTCAACTTTTGTACATTATTTAGTTTTTTTTGTTCAATAAAAAATAAATAATTTCTGATGCCTACGCGTACTACATTGGAATTAACTATAGACGGATTTACTACTGAGCTGACAGGTCTTATGCTAAAGTAGACTTTAGCCAAGGGCGTGCACTCCATACAGGAATGGTGTCTAGTGTATGGAGTGCCTACCCTGGCGCCATACTTCAGCACCCACCACTGCACGCGCCTGACTTTAGCATACGACTATTGTCAGCTCAGTCGTGCTACAATTATGGAATCTATGAAGGCTCCGAAACATCAGCCAATTAAATAAAATACGCTAGTTAAATCCGTTAAAATTGTTTCATTCCAAAGATTAGATTAGTTTTAATTTTATATAATCGCGAAGGCATCAGAAATAATTGACCCATAATATGTCATTAAAAATATTAATAATTTATAGCTAAATATAAATGTACCCAATATTGTTTGAATAACGCGCAGTAACATTGAAATAAAACAGCAATAACGAATTTATCTAGCTAGTTTTATTTTATTTCTTAACGTTTCTAAAATCAGTATCCACATTCGTAGCTCTAACAATTATCACAATCACTGATCACTTTCATATTTCACACAATATCATCCCTACTAATATTATAAATGCGTTAGTAACTCTGTCTGTCTGTCTGTCTGTTGCTCTTTCACGCCTAAACGGCTGAACGGATTTTGATGAAATTTGGTATGGTAATAGATGATAACCTAGAAAAGGACATAGGCTATAAATAATCACATCATCGTTCTTAGGGGGTAGGCAGTAGGCAGATAACTAAATTGAGATAGTGATTTTTAGTCGTTTTGGTTGGGACTTTTGCTCTATTGCTCTATTGCTCTATTGCTCTATGCTCTATGCTCTATATATTATAAATGCGAAAGTAACTCTGTCTGTCTGTCTGTTACGCTTTCACGCTAAAACTACTGGACCGATTTAAATGAAATTTGGTACAAAGAATGTCTGGAGCCTGAGAAAGGACATATGCTACTTTTTAACCGACTGCAAAAAAGGAGGAGTTCCACGCGGACGAAGTCGCGGGCAGAAGCTAGTATTTTCATATTTCATAACTACACTTTTCATCGCATCACTGGTCCAAAGAGGGAGGAGGGCGGTAAGGGGTGTAGCAGTATATTACATTCCTCGCGGACAACAATTTACTCATTAGAGGCCAGGGGACTGAGGAATGGACGCGACGTTTTCTCAGTCCCCTGCTCACTTGTCTGCTAAAGAGTTTATATTTCATCTTGACTGCATCTTGGAGTATACAGTCGCTTGTGTATTCTTTACTATTTTATAGTGTCGCAAGTTAACATTTGAACTAGCTTGTATGTTTTTAGCTATTTAGTAAGTAATTGTATATTTGTTTTAAAGTCGATAAATGTGATTAGAAGGATTTTATTTAAGTTACAAACTTGTTAGTTTCAAAATAATCTGATGTAATCGTGATCGACGCAAAGAACACATACTCCAAGTTCCTAAGATCAGCGGTTATATAGAAGATAATAATAATATGCTAACGTCATGGGCCCTTTATATATCCACGCTTATGGTGATAAACAAAAAAGTTGTGCGTTTATTTTTTGCTTTTGTTAACGCTCCTTTTTAACTTATTTTTAAACTCATTTTTTTTATTAAACATTTACTTGCAAACTTGTAATCGCGAGAGTTCGTAAGATTAAAAGCTATAGTTTGTCTCAATGATTCGCATGAGTGCTTTCACTTGTCTCGGCCATTTATTTCAGACCTCATTCTCCTGGACTGTAGTCTTTTAAATCCTTTAATAGTAATCATTTCTGATGCCTTCGCTGTTATTATACATTGGAATGAAACAACTTTAAACGGATTTAACTCGCGTATTTTATTTTATTAGCTGACGTTTAGGAACCTTTGTAGATTTCATAACCGTAGCATGACTGAAAATAAAATACGCGAGTTTAATCCGTTTAAAGTTGTTTCATTCCAATCCTTCAACAGTTTGAAATAGAAAATATATTTGAACAACCCTTGACTTGGAAGAAATACAGTAATTTTAATAATTTCTGATGCCTTCGCGGTTATTATACACTGCGGAATACGAATATGGGAAATGTAAAATTTCTAAACATCAGTAAATGAAATAAAATACGCAATTCGGACCCGATATAGTTGCTTCATTCTAATACAGTAATTTCATTTTACTAACAAATAATAATGGCAGTAAAATGATAAAGTGTAATTTTAACATTACCCTGTTTCTACAGAATATATTGAGTCAAATTTAATCTTGAGGTAGTTACTGTCAATGACAAATTAAGAATCATCTTTTTTATCTTATTACCTGGATTTAAGGTTCAAATTTGTACAGAAAACAAGGTACTGTTTCACGTGAAATTCCTCACTGTGAAATATCTTCTCTCTATCTAGATCTATGCTGGGGGAAGATTTAGTATCCCACAGGTCTAACATATAAACGGGTTTATCAGTCCATCTGTCTGTACAACAGTATCGTGCAGTACTTCCATGTAATAATTTAAGAAATTTACGGACATCTCTATCTACTTAATATTATTATACTGATACAACTTATTTTTTATTTGACCAATCAACTTAATAAACCTATACATTGTCATTTTTCTTACACATATAAATTTTAAACGGATGTTTAAAAACTTGAAAGAAGTTAATTTAAATAATTTCTGATGTCTTTATAGTTCCCATATATTATTATGTAGCCGAAAAATTAGAATTTGATGTTTTCGTAAATTACAGTTAATTTATGCGTAGATAGAAAATCCATACTATAATATTATAAATGCGAAAGTAACTCTGTCTGTCTGTCTGTTACACTTTCACGCTATAACTACTGGACCGATTTAAATGAAATTTGGTACAAATAAAGTCTGGAGTCTGAGAAAGGACATAGGCTACTTTTTAACCAACTGCAAAAAAGGAGGAGTTCCACGCGGACGAAGTCGCGGGCAGAAGCTAGTGTTTCATAATTTTAAAACTGGTTGGTAGTTAGTTACGTGTAAATCTGTATTTTGTGCAGTAAGTAAGTTTGCATATTATAAAAATCACATTAGTATTAAACCATCAAGCTGGTTACGAATATGGGGAATATACAGTTTTCTAAACGTAAGCGAGTTAAATCATAGTTGTTTCAATTCATTACAAATTTTGAGTTTTTATTTGACGACCTGCTGGTCTAGTGGTCAGAGCCCCTGACTACGAAACCGGAGGTTGCGGGTTAGCATAGCATCATCACACTGACATCTGCTAGGGGCAGATGTCAGTGTGATGAACACTGGCATCTGTACCTGAGTCTTGGATGTCTTATATGTATTTATGTATGTTTATCCGTTGTCTAGTACCCATAGTACAAGCTTTGCTTAGTTTGGGACTAGATCAATTGGTGTGAATTGTCCAAAGATATTATTATTATTATCGACTCTCTCATAATTAAAAAAAATACCAATAATCGTAAAGAAATAACAATGAAACCGTTATTTCACCAACGCTATCCACACCCGACGGATTCAATTAAACGCTTTCAAATAAAATGCGTTGCGATTTCAAAAATTCACGTTTCATTCGCTCCTAACAGCTCTACATAAATTATTAAGGCTTACGAGGCTTTTTAGGGTTCTGTAGCCCAATGGCAAAAACCCTTATAGGTTCGTCATGTCTGTCTGTCTTTCCGTCCGTATGTCACAGCCAGCCAAAGTGGTAAAATGAGTCCCCCCCCTATAACTTCTAAAATATGGGCATGATAAAACTGAAAAAAATATATGATGTGTATTACTATGCAAACTACTAACGAAAATTGGTTTGAATGAGATCTGGATAGTAGTTTTGTTTTTAAACGTTATAAATAAAATTATCTAATTTATCTATACTAATATTATAAAGCTGAAGAGTTTGTTTGTTTGTTTGTTTGAACGCGCTAATCTCAGGAACTACCGGTTCGAATTGAAAAATTCTTTTTTTTGTTGGATAGACCATTTATTGAGGAAGGCTTTAGGCTATATAACATCACGCTGCGACCAATAGGAGCGAAGAAACAGTGGAAAATGTGTAAAAAACGGGGAAAATTTGAAGCCTTATGAAGAATTACTATTCATTAAGTGACAGTTAGAAGACTTTGACAGATCTTTGACGAAACAATCAGACGGACAGGACGACGTATGCCGGGGCCGCTAGTTATAGATAAAGGTACGGAACCCTGCGTGCGCGAGTTCGACTCGCACTTGGCCGGATTTTAAGCTATATCTATGACATTTTTTCCAGTGTAAAATTTAACGGCATTTTTCAATCGGAAAACTTGCAGCACGTGCGTTTTCCGTTCTAAAATATTTTATTCAAATTTCAATTGTCATCTAAAAGTTTTGGAGGTTTGAAAAATATTTGATATCTAAAAAATTTTGGTCGATTTGGAGTTAGAGAATATGTCGTAGAATATTTATTTAATAATCTATACTAATGTTATAAAGCTGAAGAGTTTGTTTGTTTGTTTGAACGCGCTAATCTCAGAAACTACTGGTTCGAATTCAAAAATTCTTTTTTTGTTAAATAGACCATTTATCGAGGAAGGGTTTAGGCTATATAACATCACGCTGCTACCAATAGAAGCGAAGAAACAGTGGAAAATGTGTAAAAAACGGGGAAAATATAAAGCCTTATGAAGAATTACTATTCCACGGGGACGAAGTCGCGTGCACAGCTTATAAAAATTCTGTTTCATTTAACAGAAAAAAATGTCTCCTATCACATTTAGTTTAAATACCTATTTATTAACTACCGCAACAGATTTTAAAGCTGTTTTTTAAATAGTTAGAGCTATTCAAAAGGAAGGTTTAAAGTACCCGTGTGAAGCCGGGGTGCTCGGGCGGGTCGCATAGTAGAATTATCATAATATGTATGACATAATAAGATATATCAAAATTCAGATATTGAAACTCCATATTTATCACTTACTAGCTGACCCAGCGAACTTTGTACCGCGTACACAGTTTTTTTTTCCAAGTTTTCTCACCTTTTAAACCTTCCCTGGAGTTCTACAAACATTTTAAAAGTAAAATCAGCCAAATCGGTACAGCCGTTCTCGAGTTTTAGCGAGACTAACGAACAGCAATTGATTTTTATATATATAGATTTACATTTAACAAGTAAACTAAGTCCAAAAAAACAATTAAAGCTGAACAATCACTAAACATCCATAAAAACACAAATGCAATTTGAAACAAAAAACATTTAATCAAAGCTTTAAAGTTTATCCAACACCGATCAAGCGAATTGAAAACACCACAGACAGACCGAGTAATTTAAATCATTAGGGGTCACATGAGGCCCCAAGCGACACAAACTTTTTCAATTAGTTGACCTAACTGTCCCTCGAACCAATATCATTTTAAATTGGATTAGTTTAGCCAAAAACAATCCTTCACTTAAGTAGTAATAAGGCTTTCGCGGTTATACACCTTTGGACGTTTATTAATCTAACTGTCAGACTCAATGGTTAAATTTATACCATAACGTGACGTCATTAGCACTTACCTACTCCTAAATTTCATAAAGAAAGAACGAAAGAAAGAAAATATTTTACTTGGCTGTAAATAACACATATATTATTTCGTAGGTACAGCAAAAAGAAAAGAAAATACAAAAGAAATAAAATACGTTCACGCGAACATAATATATATTTGATAACATTCGAGAAATTTAACAGTTCTCATATTTATTTATTTATTTATTTATTTATACTTTATTGCACAATAAAACAAATGTACAAAAGGCGGACTTAATGCCATACGGCATTCTCTACCAGACAACCTTTAAAGCAAACATGTGTAGGCGCAAAAAGAATAATACATATAATATAATAGATACAATATAATAGATACAATAATAATATATTTCAGGATGATATTACACTACATAAATACATACATATTCGTTGCTGACTGCACATTTCCAAATAAATTAAAACGTTAGTAACTGCAAAATCATGAGAAATATAACGTTTTGATTTCTTACGCGTTTTTATACATTGGCATAAGACTAGTACTACTACAAGACTACTTTAGCATAAGACTATTGTCAGCTCAGTCGTGCTACGATTATGGAATCTGTAAAGGTTACAAAATGTCAGCCAATAAAATAAATACGCAAGTTAAATCCTTCTATAGTTGTTCCATTGCAAAAGATAACGTATTGTTAAAAGATCACACAAAACAATATAATCTTTGTATTTAAAAAAAACGATTTTATAAATGAGTTTAACTTGCAAATCGAATGCAGAATATGCAAAAATTTTCTTTAACTAGTTATAGAAAAAGTGAATTAATTATGCATTTTTTTCGATACATGGAGAATCCATTACGATATTAGCATGTACAGCTTGGGTGGGCTACTGGCGGTCGAAAAATGCGTAGGCACTATGAAATTATTGATTGGAATATTATACACCTCTCGTATGCGCAGGAGTGGTTTAACGGTTATATTCTTGTGATATCGGTATTTAAGTCTGGGAACATTGTAAAAAAGTTTCAATAATGTTTAAGTAAATTGGCACTGGAATGATCTAATCTCTCACCAATTGATCTAGTCCGAAACTAAGCAAAGCTTGTACATACATACTATTAGTACTAGACAATGGATAAACAAATATAAAAACATATAAGACATCCAAGACTCAGGTACAGATGCCAGTGCTCATCACATTGACATCTGCCCCTAGCAGAATTCGAACCCGCAGCCTGCGGTTTCGTAGTCCAACGAAATAGTTTATTCGCACAGGTTGAGTTTGTCACTTGATAGTGATTTTTCAAATTATGAGATGATTTAAGGAGATTCTTTTTATATTTTCAAAAGAAAATAAAGTTAATGTTGATATTTATTTATCACTGGTGATTGCTGTAGTCTTATCTCGAACTTAGCAACTGCCCGGCTACACAAATAACGAAAATCCTCAAGAACAAGGAACAATAAGGTTAACAATAAATACTTTAAAATTTAAACTTAACACACCCGGTTCTATAGGTAACAACTAATTACAATTTCAAATCCAAATATCTTAAAAAAACTCTAATCAATAAATCTATATAAGCTTCCAACATACCACAACAAGCCTACTCATGTACAGATCGAATAACTTTTCAATATAGCTTCATTTGAGAAACCATTAAGATTACAATCGACTTAATGCATCGATTTGTATGCGCGTGCGATCGCCGACCGGCTGATAAGGCGCCTACACGCTGCGACAATACAGTCTCCTGGTTATTTAGGCTTAATATAGATAAATTTATATTAGAACTAGCTTCTGCCCGCGACTTCGTCTGCGCACGATGAGTACTTCACACAATATCGTTATAAAATATAGCCTCTATATGTTATTCTGATGTATAAGCTATATTGTGGTAAAGTTTCATTCAAATCCATTCAGTAGTTTTTACGTGAAAGAGTAACAAACATCCATACATTCATAGGTACTTACAAACTTTCGCCTTTATAATAGTAGTAGGATCTATACTTATTTATAGTTTATTGCACAAATCTAAACAGAAGTGTACAAAAGAAGAACTTACACTTGCTACAAACAAACTTGCTAAAATCCTCTATCAGTTAACCTTAGTCATACAGAAGAAAACATAAACATATTTATAATAAAAAAATACTATAAGTATGATGACACTACATAATAATAATAATTACAATTATATATAATACTAGTTTCTGCCCGCGACTTCGTCCGCGTAGAACTCCTCCTTTTTGCAGTTGGTTAAAACTAGCCTATGTTCTTTCTCAGGCTCCAGAGTTTCTTTGTAGCAAATTTCATTAAAATCGGTCCAGTAGTTTTAGCGTGAAAGCGTAACAGACAGACAGACAGACAGACAGAGTTACTTTCGCATTTATAATATTAGTAAGGATTGAGTCAGCAACATGTTTTTCTTACTATTGAACATAACAAAATATTTTCTTTTTATATGTACGGTTTGTTGGTCTAATGGTCAAAAATTGCGGGTTCGAATCTGAGTTGTTATTTATGTTTAGCCGTTGTCTAGCATCCTTGGTACAGGCTTAATTTAGGACTAGATCAATTGATTTGGCATCCAAGGATATAATAATTATCTATTATTAATAAATTTTTAATAATTACATTAAATAATTTAATCAAAATCATAATAAATCAGAGACCACCCGTGATAAAATAATTAAGGCTATTACGTTTAAACATACACTCGTTACTACGCTAACGGTAGTAGAATTATCTCGTATCATTACCCTGCTTAGCTCAAACCAGTCTCATTAACCTGCAGTTCAGTCTTCATTACATTGAACTAGGTATGTCATTCCCCTGCCCACACTCATTTGAAAATGCCACCTGTACAGGTTACTGTATTCATATTGAGTGAAATGTTCATTTACGGTCATATTTCATGAAATAATTAATACAGCGTAAAGTTTATTTAAATTTTGTACTTGATTAGGTAGGTACCTATTTATATGATATTATATTATCAATATAGGTATAAATTTACAAATAAATGGACATAAAAGGAACTTTTACATTAGGACTTAAGCGTTAGACTACAGTCGTGTTACGATTATGAAAACTGTAAAGAATCCGAAACGTCAGCAAATAAAATAAAATAAAAATACGCGAGTTCAATCCGTTAAAAGTTGTTTCATTCTAATGTAAAGTACATGATAGATGAGTCTACTAACGAAAAAAAAAGTATTTGTATTTCACTAAAATCACAAAATGTATTCGTAAAATCTTCAGTAAAACGGATCTTTATAAAAGATGACATTTCCTATAGCAATTACTTGACTAATTGCCATGAAGCTATTACATTCAGGACACGCAGAACGGTAGCGGAATCATTAAAATTCTGCAAAGACCGCTCGTAACCTGCACATCTGTCCATCTCAAAAACCTGCCTCAAATACCTCTTTATTACACGCTATTACCCCCCCTATGTTATTATTGATACGGAGTAAAATAGCGTGCATGACAGGTTGTAGAGACTCACAGTAAAATGTGGTAAGTATGGTATTTAAAATTGCTGTTTTGTTTTTATGGGATAGGAATAAAAGTTTGAGTATTATTTTTTGATGTTTTTGTGGTTATTACACATTGAAATGATAATACTTAACGGATTTAACTCGCATATTTTATTAGAAATCACTTTAGTGATAGAATGTCCTTAGCTCAGTCGGCAAATATTTCAACTGCAAAGTTTTCGAAGCAAATAAAATGTAATAATTTCTGATGCCTTCGCGGTTATTACACATTGGAATGAAACAACTATTAACGGATTTAACTCGCGTATTTTTATTTTATTTTATTTGCTGACGTTTCGGATTCTTTACAGCTTCCATAATCGTAGCACGACTGAGCTGACAATAGTCTAACGCTAAAGTTGCAAATAAAATAAAATAAAAATACGCGAGTTAAATCCGTTAATAGTTGTTTCATTCCAATAAATAAAATGTAGTTTTCAAAAAATCTTTCTTAGTGCTCTTCTACGTTATAAAAGAAATGTGAATATTTTCAAGTTTCGTACCTTTATAGATTAGGCCCTGCGTTGATATATCAGTGATTAAGTAAGCTTTCCATTTTAATAATAGACTAGCTGCTCGCCCCGGCTTCGCACGGATCCCTATTTTTTTAAAATATAATAAAGCCTATATCACTCGGGAATAGTGTACCTTTCCAACAGTAAAATATTTTTTCAAATCGTCCAGTCGTTTTGGAGCCTATTCAATAAAAAAAAACAAATAAATCTTTCCTCTTCATTATATAAGTATAGTATAACTTTTAATGACCTATAATAATGTGTTTTTAAACTTATTAACTTTCTACTTTGTTCAGAATTGTTCCGAGCAAGTTTATAAGAGCGATGAATTATAATCCATTACGGCACAAACATGTTATTACAACACGGTACATTAATTCATCAAGTGTGGTCTCTTACAGTACTGATAAACACCGCAATTTGAATAAATACTTTTATTAGTACATTACGCACCGAGGCCAGTAAAATAAAAAATGTCTCAGATCACATGTAATTGTCGTCCGAGGCGAAGCCGAGGTTGACAAAAATGTGATCTGAGGCTTTTTTATTTTACTGGCCGAGGTCAGTATACTATTTTTCTGTTCGACGAAGCCAAAAAGCGGCAATTTCATTTAGCGCAGCGGCCACAAAGTTGGCGCTTTCCGGCCGGAGGACAGAAAAAATAATTTCTAATGCCTTCGCGGTTATTACACATTGGAATGAAACAACTATTAACGGATTTAACTCGCGTATTTTATTTTTATAGGCTGACGTCTCGGAGCCTTTACAGATTCCATAATCGTAGCACGACTGAGCTGACAATAGTCTTATGCTAAAGTGATTAATACATAAGTTAATAATTTCTGATGCCTTCGTGGTTATTACACATTGGAATTTGTAATTTAAATATAAGGTAATTTGCATAACTGTATAAATCACTTTAGCGTTAGACTATTGTCAGCTCAGTCGTTGCTACGATTATGGAATCTGTAAAGGCTCCGAAACGACTGACTAGGTGTCGCTTTAGCATAAGACTATTGTCAGCTCAGTCGTGCTACGATTATGGAATCTGTAAAGGCTCTGAAATGTCAGGCAATAAAATAAAATACGCAAGTTAAATCCGTTTAAAGTTGTTTCATTACAATGTGTAGTAACCGCGAAGGCATCAAAAATTATTACTATTATATGATTTGAACCCACGATCTGGTCTTTTACCACTAGACCAATACGCAGTAATATTTTTTCTTGTCTATACTAATATTATAAAGAGGAAAGGTTTGTTTGTTTGGATTGAATAGGTTCTTTTCTCTTATTATTTCACTGGTGGGAAGCCACACTATTCCCGAGTGACATATGCTATAAAAAAAGATGATCCGTGCGAAGCCGGGGCGAACCGATAGTCTTGTATAAATATTACTTTATTTACTCGGACTTCGTGAAATAGACTATTTTTATAATGATACTTAGCAATCAAATTAATAAAAAGTTTCCTTTGAATTTCGAAAGCGTCCCTAATTCATTATAAGCTGTAAGTCGTTAAAAGGTCGGATTCCAAATAAAAGTAAAACTTAAAGACCCTTCGACCCTTGACAAGATGACAGTTAGAATTAAATTCTATTTTGTTAGTAATTTCATTAACTTCACGCTTTGAAGATAAACCCCCCTAGATAAATGCCTGACTGAAATGCAGACCTAACTAGTGAGTAGCAAAATAAAAAAAAAATGTTTTTTTACAAAAGTATGAATATAATCTGGCTTATTATATTGTATTATTTAAATATTTATTTTATTTAAACTATAACATATCGAAATTGTATAAAACTTTAAATATATTTTTGATTTTTTTTTTTGATTTTTGACTTTAGCGATCTTTTGGTAAACTGTCGAGTCGACATAAGATTGAGAAAATTGTCGACTAGGTGAAGGTTTGTCGTGTCGATATTGTTTCGTTTTTGACATGAAGACATATGAGACGACATCGACATGACAAGTTGTCGACTCGACAATTCATCATAGGCTCACAAATCTGCAGTTTCGTCTTGGGGTATAATAGGAGAGCTATATGACAAGTTTTCAGCTTATCTCAAATACCTTTCCAAAAATTGGTACAAGCTCTGGAGCTACTTATCCCATAAATTAATTATTCATCCCTACTAATATCATAAATGCGAAAGTAACTCTGTCTGTCTGTTACGCTTTCACGCTAAAACTACTGAACCGATTTAATTGAAATTTGGTACAAAGAAAGTCTGGAGCCTGAGAAAGGACATAGACTTTTTAACCGACTGCAAAAAAGGAGTTCCACGCGGATGAAGTCGCGGGCAGAAGCTAGTATTATTATAATTCTGGAAATTATTAACTAAGAAACAAGGTTAAGATTCACTGGCCACAGTAGCATAAACAGCGGTGTAACAATTTAATTAAGAACGTTAAAATAAAGTTGCCATGTGATTAAACTTAAATGAACAATTTCGTGCAGGCATTAATTGCCCATTCTGTTCGGACAGAACAGAAAGTTCTGGTATTGTCTGAAAGTTTGATAATTAACTAGCTTTTGTCCAGTGCTTTGCTCCTGGGCGCACGGTTCTGCATTATGAACTGAACAAACAGACGTTATGAAACTTGAATAAATTTGATTAACTTTAAGTTGCTTTTAGTGTGATATACGATAGTGATTTTATCTTTCACATCTCTTTATTAGATATAAAATAAGAAAGTAGCGAAATAAATATGGATAAAACTCTTTTAGAAATACTTACCATTTAAATAAGTTTGTACAAAAAATTATAGCAATGTAATAATAGTTACACATATTAATAATAAGCAGTTTGAAATTTGGTTTTCGTATATATATACAAATAGTATCATATTATTAAATAATATTTATTAAAAACCTTAATTTTATACACAATACAAACTTCAATCCAGATAAGTAGTTCCTATCTAAATTTTGCCCCACGTTGGGGCGCCAATCTTCGCCCCACGTTGGGCGCCAACTTTATTCAACCTTCTCATATGTATCCCGTCTTATCGGGAGAGGCAGTTAATTCCCGTCAGTAATGAAATCTACCTACACATATAGCCTCCCGGATATATGCGGCTTGTGAGGAACGCGTCGATGAGGAAATGAGGTAATTAAGTGGATTTCGGTGAGGAAGGAAAACGTAATGTTATGCGGGCCTACTTGATCTATGCTTAACCTCAATGATTTGACGTATATGAATTGTGTTTGCGATTGATTACATTTACACGGAATTTCATTTGGTACGAATTTCTATGTGTGGGTAACTGGGTATGTCAATTTAAAAAATGTTAAAGTATTTAGAACGATGTTTAAGCTAATGGATATAAAAGAGTAATGTTAATATCATATGATATGATATGGGTATATGACACGTGACATTTAGGATTTGAACTTGAAAATCAGTCCTAGGAATAAATATATGATTTAATTTGCGTATACTAATTTTACGATGACGTTTAAGAAAAATTGAGTTCCTATATTCTTACACATAAGAAATTTGACAAAATAATAGGTAGTAGCCCGAGATCCCACCGCAAAATTGTGCAGGTATCTGTTTTTTTAATGAAACTTCGTTAAATGAAAGATGAGTAGATATGTAATGCATTAGTTTCGGGTTGCCTGTAAAAAATTAGCCGCAATCATTTTTGATTATTTTTTTTGTAATTAATATTTTTGTAGGAATTGCAGCTATATGTTTTTTAAATAAAATATACGTCATTTTGAAGGAAAAGATGTGAAGAATGTAAAAAACAATGGTTGCCAACTCCCAGTCAGCCGCAACTTCAGGGTTGCCAGGTGTAAACAGGTACATTATTGTTGATTATGTGCTGACATCTGTTTTTTAGATAAATATTATTTAAAATTAATCTATAGTATTTATTGTTCATGATAATCCATGGTTGCCAGTAACAAAAAAGCCGCAAGCAGAGGTTGCCGTGATTTGAACTTATTATTTTAAAAGCTAAAAATGATGAAAACTGTACACAATTAGCGGCGAAGTTGGGCCCTATTTTATGCAATTGCAATTAATGCGTTCACTGGCTGGTATTATTCAGCGGCATTTTATAATAAAGGAAAAGTCAGGCCTTTCAATTTTTTTTCTAATAACAAAACCTTTCAAAAATTTATCGCATCATTGACTGATGCAACTGACGTCTTCGATGAAAAAAAATAGTACCTACTTATTTTCCAAGAATTTACCGCACTTATAATAATATAATGGCCTAAAAAATGCACTGGGGTAAATAACGCTCGATGTCAGATATTTCAAAAACTTAAAAAAAGTTACTCGTTTTGACTCGAAACTAATTCCGCCTTGTTGGAAGTAATTGAAACAGAAAATATTGCGGACCATTTTTATAAATAGTATGTGGCAAAATGCAACAGATCCATGTTGTGTGCAATTAAATGATTCAGATAACGTTAATACAGATTCGGAAAATGTATAAAATATAATTGAAAACAATGTGTAATTATAGCAATTATATTTAAAATAAGTTTATTTTTTAATTCATTATTTGAAAAAAAAACTTTAATACATATATATTTTTTCTATAAAAAAAAATGTTAATTCATCAATGTCATAATTATATAATCCATTGCTCTGATTAATCAATATTCATTATTTCCTTTTAAATAGTTACAACTAAGATATGATAAATTTCATAATATTTATAACACAAAAAACTAGTAATACTAAAATAACAAAAATTTTACTTGAATTTTTCTAGAATGAGCGAAAGTAATTCGATTTTCTTTAAATATTCAATAAACGTTATTTGGAAAAAAAAAGATTCCTTTCTTATACAAGAAACATTGTCATATTCAAAAATCCATGCTTCATAGATAAGAATTAAAAAACATGATTACTTTATCTATACTACGTTACATCCTTGTCTATAACAATAAACGGTCTGTGCATTCCTTCCCTCTCACTCACTTTCATCTGAAGCGAAAATAATAAGTTTAAATCACGGCAACCACTGCTTGCGGCTTTTTTTTTACTGGCAACCATGGATTATCATGAACAATAAATACTATAGATTAATTTTAAATAATATTTATCTAAAAAACAGATGTTAGCACATAATCAACAATAATGTACCTGTTTACACCTGGCAACCCTGAAGTTGCGGCTGACTGGGAGTTGGCAACCATTATTTTTTACATTCTTCACATCTTTTCCTTCAAAATGACGTATATTTTATTTAAAAAACATATAGCTGCAATTCCTACAAAAATATTAATTACAAAAAAATTAATCAAAAATGATTGCGGCTAATTTTTTACAGGCAACCCGAAACTAATGCATTACATATCTACTCATCTTTCATTTAACGAAATTTTATTAAAAAAACAGATACCTACCTGCACAATTTTGCGGTGGGATCTTAGGCTATAGGTAGTTTGCATGATCATTTGAAAGTTCTATATAGT
Source organism: Polylopha cassiicola (assembly GCA_038024825.1). Lineage (NCBI taxonomy): Eukaryota > Metazoa > Arthropoda > Insecta > Lepidoptera > Tortricidae > Polylopha > Polylopha cassiicola. The sequence continues at coordinate 1,111,102 of CP149053.1, read as the reverse complement.
TAATTCTAATTTTTAATTTGTCAATAGCTTTATTTCAAAAATCTGCAAATATTAAAATACACACCTAAATCTTTTATTAAAATCAGTTGTCGCTATTTGACTTAACGAGTGATGAAGTACTCAATTATAATTTTGGGAAGCCTAATAACTGCAGTCCAAATTACAAAGGCAAATGCACGAACTAATTTCAACATACGTCGGTGCAATGACGGAAAATTAAATGACTGCAATGACCGTGATGCACTAATGAAGATCAAATTGCATCGCCTAATAGACCACTATCCGCTGACCTCATTTAGGATTTACAATTGCGGTTCAGGGCAAAATTTGCTTTAATAGTCTAATGTTTCATTGTTTATGGTGCTTGTTAATTTGAAGGGATTAGTAATTGCAAATACTCCTACATTTTTTTTTATAGCTGATTCGGCGTTATTCTGCCCCTACTTACCCTAATTGATTTTCATTCTCTTACCAAATCTTATCTAATACTTCGTCCCTGTGGAATAGTAATTCTTCATAAGGCTTCATATTTTCCCCGTTTTTTACACATTTTCCACTGTTTCTTCGCTCCTATTGGTCGCAGCGTGATGTTTTATAGCCTTAAGCCTTCCTCGATAAATGGTCCATCCAACAAAAATTTTTGAATTCGAACCAGTAGTTCCTGAGATTAGCGCGTTCAAACAAACAAACAAACAAACTCTTCAGCTTTATAATATTAGTATAAATATAAAATTCTCATGTCGCGATGTTCATTGCCAAAGTCCTCAGAATCTGGGCTGATTTTTGAAATTTTATCTTAGAGTCGACCAACATTTATTTTTGATACCCTTATTTCGATTTATATATTGCATTATGCTGCAGATTTCTGCTAATGATCAGTTTCATATGCACCAGATTGAGAACATTGCGATATAGGTACTTATATCTTTTAGTTCCTAAACACATGCATTATTTAATAAACTACACGAATTGAATTACAGGTAGTTAAGTAAGTATATAGTTATAGTTACGTTTCGAAACTTTACCGTTCCTAAATTTGTAGCAGACTGATAGACCTATAGTCTAAGCCTGAGGTGATTTTACATCATGCAAATTATCTTATTAAAGAAGTAACAATATTTTTCAATATGAACCATCTATTTCTTTTTACGCATAAATTAACATTTAAAATGAACAAACCTTCAAGTAGTTAAAGAAATCAAATACTTAAAAATCCGATGCAACATTGGAAATCGATCTTACAAGGGTAGAAAAAGTCACGAAATATTCATGCGAAGTCACGTAACCTGATTCCATTATATTTGTCATGTCACGCTACGTGACGCAAATGACCCTCATGTCGTTTCTGTTAATGAAGATGGAATTGCAGCGGCGATTAGAGGGAAGAGTAGCTAATCAACGATTTATATGGCCAGCTGGGCTGATAGATGATTATGAATACGGTGTAATGGGTTGGTCAGTGTAGTTGTACACTGACTTTCTGTGAGACTACTGTTGGGATTATCTGGTGGTTTTTGGACTTGGCTCTGGTCGCTGGGTGTAGTAAGACTACTGTCGGAATTGTCGGGTGGTTTTTGGACTTGGTGATGCTCGCTAGTGGTTTGATGCGGGTGACGCGAGACCGGGAACTGTGGGGATCCTTGGGCGAGACTGCCGTCCAGCAGTGGATGTCTAAGGTTGCTAATAATATTATTATGATCGTCGGAATGACTCAACGTTTTTGCAAGCAACATACTTACAATATTATTATGATTAGTAAAGATATATAGTATGTATTAACTACGATCTATCAAACGATATTCTCGAATGGTCTCCTATGGTATAATGGTTCAGTACGCTGCCGCTAGTAAAGGCATAGGCGTGGGTTCGAATCCCACTGGGGGTCTGAAATTTTTCTACTCTTGTCTTTGTACAAAAATATCATTATAATATATATTATGTGCTGTGTCGTATGTATTTCTGAAGTAAAACTTCTTTGCGCACACTTGATTTTGTGAACGCGTAACGAGAACGTTACAAAAAGTGTGATAAGGTGAGCGAATGGAACTTGAGAGAGATATATTTAATGATATTTTAGTACAAAGACAAGAGTAGAAAAATTTTGAAGTCTTTGTACTAAAATATCATTATATTAAAAACTAATGGTATTGAACCAAAAATGTCAATCGAATTTCGATTGATAGATCGTAGTTAATATAGAGAGATATTTGTTGGAGAAAGAGTTACATCTCGTATATTGCTGTAGGAACAAGAGAGAGATGTGAGCAAAAAATTTAATAGCTTACAGAACTTATTTGTACATTATGATACAAGATCTATCTGATCTAGAAATCATTAATAACTTAAATTTGATAATTTCTGATGCCTTCGCGGTTATTACACATTGGAATGAAACAACTATTAACGGATTTAACTCGCGTATTTTTATTTTGTTTTATTAGCTGACGTTACATTAATATTTCATAATTTAGAAAAGGGTAGTTTTTCAAAATTCGTAATTTAAATATAAGGTAGGTAGTTTGCATAACTGTATAAATCACTTTAGCGTTAGACTATTGTCAGCTCAGTCGTGCTACGATTATGGAAACTGTAACGAATCCGAAACGTCACCTAATAAAATAAAATAAAAATACGCGAGTTAAATCCGTTAATTATAGTTGTTTCATTCCAACTTAGGGAGGGCGCTAGTGTGCCACGGCTAACATCGAGTCCGTATAAAAACAGAGTTTAAAAATATAAATAAGTGCTTTAAAGTTCATACATACACGGAAAAAGGAAAAAGACAACGTTTTTTCCAACATATCATGTGGTTTCTACCTAAAAGTCAATAATCTGTGCGTAAAAACTATAAAACAGTACCTAATTCAAAATAACGGAACTATTGAACAGTATTTCGTGAACTTAAGTGAAAAAGTGTCTGTATCGTGCTATAAACTAGACTTAAACTTGACAAAGTGCATAAAAATAACATATACAGTGATATTTGTGAGACATTTTTAAATGGAATAGGTTATTATGTGACAAAAATACCCACAATCGTTGTTTATTATATGCCGAACACCAAATTACTGTAAATAGCGCCATCTCTCATCGTTCACGCGAACCACGGACCATCCAACTAACCGAGATAACTTACCATCGCGCATCGATCCCTCAACGCCATCAACCTAAAAGTTAAGCTTGTTAGTACAAGTCAATCACCGCTAGAGGGCACTATAATAAAATAAAAGAAAAATGGACAACACGGATGTTATACAAAAAATGCTATTAGACATGAGAGCTGATTTCGACAAAAGATTCGACTTAATTGACTCACGTTTCTCTAAAGTTGAAGAAAAAATAACCACAAATATAAATACTCACATAGATAAAAGATTAGAGCAACTCAGCCAGGACTTGGGCGATACAAGATTAAAAGTTGAAGACCAAGAAAAAAGACTCTATATTCTGGAAAAGAAAAGCGTCCAAAGAAATATAGTTATTTATGGAGTCAACGAAAACGAAAAATCATATTTCGAGCTCCAAGAAAATATTATTGGCATCATTAGAAGCCAATTAAAAGTGGAAATCCAAGACTCTGAAGTACAGTCACTAAGAAGGATGGGTAGAAAAGGAGACCGTCCCAGGCCGATCTCAGTCGCTTTTACTACATTGGGGAAGAAAATCAAAGTACTGCAAAATAAGAAAAATCTAACTAGCACAAATATGTATATAAAAGAAGAATTCCCAGTAAACATTCTAAAAATAAGAGAAAGTCTCAAACACCAGCAACATAAAGAGATTGAAAATGGACATACAGCATTTATAAAATACGACAAATTAGTTGTAAAGAAAACCAACAAGGATGGAAACTCCAACAAGAGACATCTGTCAATGTCTCCCCCCCAAATATCACATAACGGTCCGGAAGCGACGACCTCCTGGAACCAAAATAGCAAACACAGTACATACAAGAAGCACAAATCTCATCAAAATAATATAACTTCCTATATGACTAGAAACAGCGATCGCGACGCATGACGCCACGAGCCCCCCTCCACCAGTAAGAATACCGATACGATGAACCAGAATACAATAAAAAATCTCCCACTACGGCCGGTCACCGAGGGAGATCAAGACCGAAACCCTCCAGTTAAGACTCAACAAAATACATCTATCCAGATCGATATATCTACAACAAAAATTACTACACCAGATTTAAAATCCGAAAATCTTATGCACATAGGAACATTCAACGTGAGATCTCTATCATCACATGCTCGATTTATAGAGCTACAGGACGCTTTAAAAAACATAAAGTTTGAAGTATTAGGTCTCTCAGAGACAAGAAGACTTGGAAATGGAATATTTGAGTACGACAACATCATCTTTTACTACATCGGCGAGACTCCAGGACTCTATGGAGTAGGATTCTTAGTGAAAAAGAACCTCAAAAAAAACATAGATAGTTTTGTTGGCATCTCAGAACGAGTGGCTTTACTAAAATTAAAATTTAATAACTTCGAACTAAGTATAATACAAGTATATGCCCCCACCGAAGCCGCAAGTGACTCCGAAATACAACTTTTTTATGACACAATAGACAAGGCACTCGACTTATCAGGAAAAAATATAATAGTCATGGGCGACTTCAACGCCAAGATTGGCAAACCGAAACCGGAGGAAAGTCCCACAATGAAATGCTACGGATATGGCGAAAGAAACTGTAGGGGCAAACGACTGATCGAGTTTGCATACGAAAATAAATTCTCTGTCTTGAACACATTCTTTAAGAAGAAATTAAAACAGAGATGGACTTGGCGTTCACCAGATGGTGCCACTAAGAACGAACTGGACTACATCATGTCGAATTTTCCAAGTAGAGTTAATAATATACAAACTATCAACACAAACTTCCCTTCAGATCATAGACTAGTACGTGCAACCTTCAACTTCCAAAACGTCAAAAAGAGCCGAACAAAGTACAAATCTAATTCAAAAAACTCACTGAAAAACGAAGAAGAAATATCAAAATACGTAGCATCCCTAAAACTTCTCGAAACTGACCTTATGACCTGGCACGAAAACGAAAGCGTACAAGAGTATCATAATAAAATAATAAACGCCATGGAAACAAGTCTGCGGGCAGCATCCACTCCTAAAATACAAAATGAAAAACAAGACATTATATCTGCCCATACAAGAAGCTTAATTAAACGAAGAAGCCAGCTGCAAAAATTTAAACCCAAAACACGTACAATGAAGAATGAGTTACGAGCCCTATACAAATTTGTAAACAAACGCATACGACACGATTATACAAAACACCGCAGAAGGACATTTGAAAGGCACTTGCATGCCACAGGGAGCCTGAAAAAGGCTCACAAAGAGTTAAAATTACACAAAACGTGGATAGAAGGACTTCAGACATCAAGTTCAACATCAAATGCAAGAAAAGAAATACTACATATTGCTACGTCATTCTACAAAAACTTATACAGTGCACCAGATTACAAACCAGCTTATGTTCAATCTGAAGCGGAACAACCATGCTCAGAGGAAAATATACCCCCCATTGAAGAACTTGAAATATTAATTGCGATAAAAAAGCTCAAACTAGACAAAAGCCCGGGGCCGGACGGCATCACCAACGAACATATTAAAATAGGCTGCCAGCAGCTTGTGGTTCCCGTTGCGCATTTATTTAACATGATACTAGAAAGCTCATACACACCGAAAGAATGGTCTGAATCCGAAATTATTTTGTTATTTAAAAAAGGAGATCCGAAAGATGTAAGCAATTATCGACCGATTAGCCTCCTGCCCTCTTTATACAAATTGTTTGCATCTATTCTAGAACAGAGAATTGGCAAAATTCTAGAAAAACACCAACCTGTAGAGCAAGCGGGTTTCAGAAAAGGTTTCAGCACGGTCGACCATATTCATTCAATAGAACTGCTCATAGAGAAATACCAAGAGTTTCAACGCCCTCTATATATGGTGTTCATCGATTACCAGAAAGCTTTCGATACCATTACCCACTCCTCGATATGGGAAGCTTTAAAATCACAAAACGTAGACAAAAAATACATAGATATCCTAAAGCACCTGTATCAGAACATTACCAGCAGAGTGAGGCTAGAGGCAACAGGACCGCCTATACCAATTAAACGGGGAGTAAGACAAGGTGACCCACTGTCGCCACGAATATTTATAGCAGTACTGGAGTATGTTATACGTAAATTAAACTGGGAAAAAGTCGGATTACACATAAACAACGAACGCATTAGCCATTTGAGATTTGCGGATGATATAGTACTACTATCTGAAAATAGTACCCAACTAAGTACCATGATAGAGGCCCTGCAAAAGGAAAGCTCTGAAGTTGGTTTAGAAATAAACCTAAGCAAATCAAAGCTAATGACAAATAGTATACAAAATGTAATCACTCTAAATAATGTACCAATGGAATACGTCGAAAGCTACATTTACTTAGGGAAGCAAATCTCTTTTCAAAAACATAGTAATGACCTCGAAATAGAAAGACGAATAGCAGGTGTATGGAAAAAGTACTGGGCTCAAAAAGAGGTTATGAAAGGCAAGCTACCATTACACCTAAAGAAAAAAGTTATGGATTCATGTCTCTTACCATCCCTAACATACGCCTGCCAAACTTGGAAATTCACGAAACGTCTGAGAAACAAAATAACAACTTGCCAAAGAAGTATGGAGAGAAGCATCTTGAAAATAAGAAAAATTCACAAAATACGGCACACCACCATACGCAAAAAAACAAATGTTATCGATGCACTATCTTATGCCCAAAAGTTAAAATGGCGATGGGCAGGCCACGTAGCCCGTCTGACCGATGATCGCTGGACAACACGGATAACTTCATGGCCAGGGCCTACGGGGACTAGAAACCGAGGCAGACCTGTAACGCGATGGGCTGACGACATCACCCAAATAGGAGGAAAAGGCTGGATGAAAGTTGCAAAAGACAGAGAGAAATGGTTATCACTGGAGGAGGCCTTTACCTTCACAGGAGGGGTTCTCTGATAATTTAAAAGAAAAAATAATTAAAATTAAAATGTATTCACATAAATTAAAAACAATTTTACTATATATTAAATGTTAGTACCTAAGTAGAATCAATAAGATAAGTATAGTATTTTTATGTAAAATCAAATTATCATTGCATGTTAAAAATAATAGAATAAGCAGAAATGTAATACTTTTTTGTAATGTAAGTAAGAGAAATAAAAAGGCTTTTTATTTTATTTATTATTATTCCAACTTAAATTTGATTGGTATATTTGCATGCTTACCTCTATTAAGAGCTAGAACTCTTATACAGCTTTAGTACGACTTATATAGAACTGCACGCAACCAATAATTTCAGCCTAGTGTCAGTTGGAATGCAGTGACTGCACTGCCCACTGCATTATACCCGTCTCGTTGCACATACCTGCAAGAGGTTTATAATGCATAACGGCGACACGTCTAATGAAGTGCATCTACACTTTTAATTAAGTCTATATTTAAATTTATTAGTTTAATTAGAGTGACATTTGAAATTAATTGTCTGTGTACTTTAATGTGCTGACATTATGATTTTAAATGTTCTGAGAAATCAAATTTGAGAATGGGTCAGCCAAGGATCTTTGTGTAAAATTTATTTTTACTAGAGAATACTATTGGAATACACAACTATAAAGGATTTAAGTCCCGTGTTTTATACGTACGTAACCCCGTAACCCTTTATCGTTAGGCCGTGTTTTCGAAAGGTCAGAATCCCTACTAATATTATAAATGCGAAAGTAACTCTGTCTGTCTGTCTGTCTGTCTGTTACGCTTTCACGCTAAAACTACTGAACCGATTTAAATGAAATTTGGTACAAAAATAGTCTGGAACCTGAGAAAGGACATAGGCTACTTTTTAACCGACTGCAAAAAAGGAGGAGTTCCATGCGGACGAAGTTGCGGGCAGAAGCTAGTAAAAAATAATAATATCAAAAGACTCAACCTTTCACGACAAACTAAAGAAATTTTTTTTAGAAAAACTAGCTCAACTACCCGCAAACATCACATTAATATTCCTAAGAGTCGATCCGTCTCTATGTCATAGTTCATGACTGCACTCTCCTTACAATTTATCTCCATAAAGCTCTATGTAGAGTACACCTCATAGAGATAGTCACTGAAGACATTTTCCAAGGATTTTGAGGATTTGACGTCATTTGTCAGGTTTTAGAAAAGTAGAGGAATATAGTGAAATAAGTTCTGGTTTTGAAAAATTACACACTACTTAGGAATGAAACAACTATTAACGGATTCAACTCTAACATTCTACTACTCTAATAATTAATACTAATAATTAATATTATGATCTGAATATAATATTATAATCTTAATTTAATATTATATAATATATATCTTAATATTGAATAAATTAAATTTAGTAAAATTTTAGGGTCATTCCGAAAATGCATTTACGTTTCCATTTCAAGATTTCTTGAAATTATCAAATTTAATATTTAACTCAGTTCTCGTGGGTCGTAATTATCTATTGATAGAATGCAAATTGTGCAGCAAATTGCAATTTAAATGACTCAGAGTAAGGTGACTCATTGAAATGCAACCTCTCACTCAAAGGTTATTTAAAGTTCATTTGAATAGATATGAAACAAGTCAATTGTCTTAAAAAAAACTTGGAATAAGATCTCAATTACCTTTTAAACTTTTATAACTGAATGATTTCTGATGCCCTCGCGGTTATTACACATTGGAATGAAACAACTATTAACGGATTTAACTCGCGTATTTTTATTTTATTCTATTAGCTGACGTTTCGGATTCTTTACAGTTTCCATAATCGTAGCACGACTGAAACTGTAAAGAATCCGAAACGTCAGCTAATAAAATAAAATAAAAATACGCGAGTTAAATCCGTTAAACTATATTTTCTGTCCTCCGGCCGGAAAGCGCCAACTTTCTGGCCGCTGCGCTAAATGAAATTGCCGCTTTCTGGCTTCGTCGAACAGAAAAATAGTATACTGACCTCGGCCAGTAAAATAAAAAAGCTCATATCACATTTTTGTCAACCTCGGCTTCGCCTCGGACGACAATTACATGTGATCTTAGCCATTTTTTATTTTACTGGCTGCGTAATGTACTATTGTATTAGGTCTATTAATAATAAATAATTAATATGATTTCATTAAATACTATATTTTACTTTATATACAATTACTGGTAGGTGTTATCAATTACCTTATCTCTTTAATCTTATCTAATAGATATGTTTAAAATATCTAAATTACATCGGACAACATGTAGATGAGTGTAACAGGGACATTTGCCTTGCAAATGTGCGTCGGTCGATTTTATCTGAAATATGTCCAATTAGGTTGTATAATGGCTGCGACCACCACCTAATAGTTAACAATTTAATTTGATTGATATTTGTACTGTAGAAAAGAATTAAGGTTTTATTCGTTTTGAAATATTTGATGTAATAAATTCTAATGCCTTCGCGGTTATTACACGTTGGAATGAAACAACTATTAACGGCGTTAACTCGCGTATTTTTATTTTATTTTATTAGCTGACTACGATTATGGAAACTGTAAAGAATCCGAAAAGTCAGCTAATAAAATAAAATAAAAATACGCGAGTTAAATCCGTTAATAGTTGTTTCATTCCAATGTGTAATAACCGCGAAAGCATCAGAAATTATTGTTTATTATTTTTTGAAATTTGATTTTCTGATGCCTTTGCGGTAATTACACATTGGAATGAAGCAACTATTAAACTTGCATATTTTGTTTTGTTTGCTGACGTTTTAAAAGCTCTATAGTCCCCATATTCGTAGCCGTCCGACGATAGACTAACACTACCTACTGTAGTGTTGTATTTGCGATATTTTTTTCATGTGTTGACTTTTCTGTTGTAATATAAAGAGAATACACATATATAAATTGAACATATATATATATAATCAATGACATATAAAAGATCCACGGACTTATTTACTGGACAAAATACAAGTACCAATTTACATTGATCCTTCAAGTAATACAAAAAAAGATACGAGAAGGATCTCTTAAGAGTGGTCTTATAAACGCAATATTGCATGCACGGATGAATATGAAAAATATGATTTTTGATTTGGGATCGAGATAAGAAATATGATTTCGTATTTTGAATGTATTTCAGTTTAAAGAGGGTAATATATTTGTATTGGATTATGCATACAAATGTGTTGTTGAATCTAACCATAGCCGATTTGCTTTATTCCAATGATATAGGAAAATCAAAATAAAAATTCAAAAATAAGTTTATGAATTGGAATGAAACAACTATTAACGGATTTAACTCGCGTATTTTTATTTTATTTTATTAGCTGACGTTTCTGATTCTTTACAGTTTCCATAATCGTAGCACGACTGAGCTGACAAAAGTCTAACGCTAAAGTGAATTATACAGTTATGCAAACACTACTACTACTTGAATTATAAAGTTAAATCCGTTAATAGTTGTTTCATTCCAATGTGTAATAACCGCGAAGGCATCAGAAATTATTAAGTTTATGAAATTTAGACTTTTACAGGGTCTTCTGAAGGTCAGAATTTACAACAGTTCCGAAAAAAGCTCACTTGAGAAGAAACTGCAAGAAACATAATGAGGTAACTACCTATATTATTTTCTAAACACATAATAAGGAACAATTTATTCTCACAAAAAAAAATATTCTTTTAAAAACAAAAAATTAGGAACAATTTATCCAAACATATTAAAAAAATCCAAAAACTCGTCAGCTGTTACCTACGCCTTTTTCAAATAACATAAACTAAATAAACTAAGTTATACTTTACTATCTTCGCACAGGTCCCTTTTTTTTATAGCCTATAAAAAAAGGGACCTCTATGTCATTCGGGAATAGTTAAAGATTTTTTCAAATCGGCCAGTCGTTTTGGAGCCTATTAAATCCAAACAAACAAACACACCTTTTCTCTTTATTATATTATTTATAAAATGTATAGTTTATAAAGTTTTTCAAAATGTACCCTTAAGCAGTGTGTTCAGCAACAACAAACAAAAGCATAACGGCTTGCATCAAGATGCAAATAAATGCAAGAGGGCGCTGCGCCGCGGGAAACCAAAATATAAAGAAAACTTGCTACGGAAGAGGTTTTCATAACATTTTGTTAATATTACTTAGTTGTTTTATAAGGTCTAGCTTCTGTTTAAGACTATGTAGGTTTGTTTGTTAGTCTAATAATCTGAACTGAATACAGAATAGGAGCAATATTTATTATTTTAAATCGTAAATGAGTATCAAGGTGCGTTTGGTACAATGAGATTTACTCATTTATTTAATCTCATATAACAAATTCTTGAGACGTGGTGTGTGTTGCCAAACTCCCCCAAAACGTTTGGACCGATTTTTATGAAATTTTGTGTGCATATCGGATATGCATCTAATTTTTTCTTACCCCTAAATGTTAAGGGTGGTAGGTATAGGTACCCCATTTTTTTTATTATTCAGCATTAAAAAATACATACTACTCTAAATTTTCGCCATTCTACCATAAAGAAATCAAATTTCAAATCATAATTTGTTACCTTTCTACCATCAACCTCTTTTTTTTTAAAAACTCAAAAAAACACGGTACGAAGACCGCTGGGTCAGCTAGTATCTTTTAAAAAAACCAACATTATATTATTCCAAATGAAAAACTGTATCAAGATGCAGTCATTGTTTTCATCTCTCTAAGAGCATTTTAATTTGTGAGAGGACTTAAGTTTTCCATTCATATTCTTGCAACATCTTTTAAATAAAAAATACAAATATTAAAAATTTTATACCAAAAAAAAAATTTGAATGAAACAACTTTAGACGGATTTAACTCGTGTATTTTATTTTATTGGCTGACGTTTCGGAGCCTTTACAGATTCTATGATCGTTTAAAGTTGTTTCATTCCAATGTAAAATAACATCGAAGGCATCAGATATTACCAAAAAAATAAAAAAATAATATGGTATTACTATCATTATTAGAATATGCTTCAGATTATTTTTCAAAATGTCAACATATAACTATATAGGTACAAAAGGACTTATGGGTACTGACAGACTTTTGCTGGATTCGAACCTGTGTAGGTACTTCGGTTTTGTAAACACTGACTCTGACCATTAAACCAACAGACCGTCAAACATTAAAAAAAAGGCAAAAAATATATCGTCTACTTTTCCTTAAATTTCCTTACGAAACCTTTAAAATTAGCATTCGACAGGGCTTTAGGTGGCGGGAACTGCAAAATGCTCGAAACATTACATAAAATGTAAAGTGGTGGATTTTCGTATTTTGCATAACGACTTGACTGTGAGTACAGACAGATGACAACTTTGTCTGTTTTTATATTTAAAATAGCTTCTGCCCGCGACTTCGTCTGCGCATGATAAGCACCCTCATTTTACCTCATAAGGGATGATTTTTTTTTAATTCTTTCTTAATGCTCCCCTGCCTGTCCAAAATTTTAAGTTGCTAACCTTATAGTTTAGGCCCTGCAGTTAACACTTAACAGCTACAATAAAAAAAAAAAAAATTATATATGATTTTACACCAACAAACACCTAGACTAAAAAAATATTGTGTAATATAAAATAGTAGGTACTTACCTACCTCTGTAAATTTTACACATAAGTGACTGAAAATATTTTCAGTCCAACAAAATGATTTTTTTTATACAAGAAAAAATCAAAACATGACGTCTTCTTGAACCGTCAATAATTTATATATTACCTATTTCAAATTTGCTCATTAGGTTTCATTAGCCAGAATATCGCAGCCCATTCACAACCATCATTCCCGCGCGTTTCAAACGTAAACACATTCAAAACGGCCCTCTCTTATCTAGGGCCCGCAGCCGTGTCTGTTATTTTATCTGCACAAGCTTAACATTGTTGTCTAAAACAGCCACTTCATTTTTACAGCAACAGCGCAGTTTTGCAAAAAAATCACGTTTTTGTGGTTATTTTTGTTTTATTTAAACACCGGGTACGCTTCCCAGCATAAATACAAGGAAGAAGCATTGTAATATTTTTTCATTTAGTTCTTAAACTGAGAAATTTCATAAGCTTTCCATAGGTAGCTACTTATTCCTTGGAGATTTACAACTTACTCTTCTCTCTCTTTCATGCCGCAAAACTGCAATAAAAAGCTAAGCTTACTTATTGTCAAACTCTATTTAGGGTTATGTACCCAACCCTATGGATCAAACACGACCCTATTACTGAGACTCCTATCCGTCCGTCTGTCACCAGATTGTATCTCAAGAATCATGATCAGCAAGCCAGTTAAAATTATCACAGACATATTTCAAAAACCAGAATATCGTCGACCGTAGGTTCAATTACGGTAAGGGACAAAATACGGTTTTTCAGGAGAGGTCGACAAAGTTTTTTTTCGGACTCAATCGCTTGTAACTTTTTTTGTATTGAACCTTTTTTGGATCTGATTTCACAAAAAACCTTATATTGTAGTGCTCTATCAGTCTTTGTAACGTTTATTTCAATATTCCAGCTATTTTAGAAAATAGATGTCCCTTACACTAGTGTTTTTCGAAAATTACGTCTCTTACACTGCAAGTATTTCGTAGTCACGCCCCTTACATTAAATTGACTACTAAGTTAAAATAATTTTTTTTATTACAAATAATGTAAAAGACGTGTTAAAAATAAAAATTAGAGATAAAATACTGTAAGGCAGTTGTTGCAAAAGAAATTAATGGAAAATTTTATCGTAAGGCTAATTTTAAATCGCAAACAGGTTTAAAAAATATTTAAGGGACATGAAAATGTATAGAAAGTGCATGCTGAGTGTTTTTATATTATTATGCAATATTAAAATATACCAATATTTCTTTGCTGAAAGAAAAACTGACTAAATCATAACAATTTTACGTATAAAGCTATTATGAAAGTGCGTAAAATAAACACAGGATAGGATTTTATATAGGTACTGCCTTGCAGATTTTAGCTGCAACATTGAGAAGCACATAGATTCTGTACCTAATAACAACAGTCCAAGACTTGACCGTTATTGGTTATTTTTGGAAGATGCTTCAATCACAATCTTGGAGGTTTACTCCTCAGTTAGATCTACTAGTTATGGCCCTGGAGAACTCTTAAAATAAAGCTATTGAATTAATCGAACCAGTCTAATCCAAATACTGCTTTACAAACTAGATGCCATCACACAAATAGACCGTTTTTCTCAAAATCAAAGAATATTCAGTGCTGTTTATTACGATTGTAAAGAAACAACAACAAGCGGTATGTCGATTTTGATGTTTTTGGGCATATATTATAATCAATAATCACGAATTGATTGGATGAAAGACTTAAGAAAAGATAATACCGGAAAAGTTACAGTTTCCAATAATGATGAATTGTCTTGTGAAGGTGTCTTGAAATCTTTGAGACAATAGAAAAGAAATTAAGATGATTCAAATTAAATTCAAACCTTAATGCTGTAAAGAAAGCAGTAGGTATTACTGTTGTTTTTGATAATTCTGGTCGTATTTTTTATGTATTACAATACTTATGGTATTAATAAATATTACTTGTATGAATTCGAATGAATATAATCCATAGAGTACCTGCAAACTGGAAAGAATTTTCCTTAAGATTACTCCTCCTCCTTTAATGCTATTTTTTTACTCTAGTCTTGCATTTTGTAGCGTATTTTATATAAGCACATGCCTGTATCTTGTATTATGAAGTTAAAAATACATGTAATATAAAGATAATTATATCGCACCTTTATTAGAAAAGTATGTCATCTTGAAATATTTTGTTACTCCATTTAAGACTCTATGTCATAGTTATTTAAATTTGAATTCATGTGGTGACACATCCCGAGTTGTTATGGTAAAATTAGTGTAACGGTAACATCTTCTTCGGTACGCTAATGTAAATTAAGGTAAGGGACAACTATTTTAAAACTTGTGCAATTTTTTTAAGGTATGGGTGATATTTTTTATTTTCTCTTTATGAAAAACAATGTACATGTAATTAATAGAATGCGAAGACCCTTACCTTATTTAATTTGAGTTTACGGCGGTAATTACACTATTCCAAGATGCTATTGTTCAAAAATTATCAGATACATTATTGGCCGAGGGATAATTTGACTTGTGACCCCTAAAAATCACTATGGTAAGGAACATTTTTTTTGAGCTAGAATTTTTTCGAATATACCATTCGAAAGAGCGCAAAATTCTGAACAAAACTGTATACTTAACTCATTTTCGGCATTTTGTCCCTTACCGTAATTGAACCTACGGTCGACGATATACTATAAATATTTGAAAGCTCGGATACAACAGAAAGGTTGCCTTTTTTATAGAATCCTTCATGTACGAGGCTGACTCGCACTTGGACATTTTTTTTCTGAAAACCGAGCGTTATTTATTTAAGCAAATATGCCGTAATGTCCCGACAACTAAGTCTAAACCACACATATCGCAACGAGTATAGGCTATAGACTACCCCGATGTTCGCAGAATGCTAAGTCCTGTAGATAAGTCAGTGTCATTTTGAAAATCATATTTTGTAAGCTTAGGTTACGCAAATAAGAATAAAAGGAAATATCTTGAGACATATCGTCACTAGGTCTGTTATTCATACATCAAATGTGTAACATACGCGAAGGCATGAAAAATAA
This sequence comes from Polylopha cassiicola, assembly GCA_038024825.1. Classification (NCBI taxonomy): domain Eukaryota; kingdom Metazoa; phylum Arthropoda; class Insecta; order Lepidoptera; family Tortricidae; genus Polylopha; species Polylopha cassiicola. The sequence goes on along the minus strand of CP149053.1, from coordinate 1,095,389 downwards.
ACTTGTTTAATTTCCATACGAATGTAATTATTGTATGAAAATGAAAATCTTTATAAATTAAATAGGACTTAAGGAACTTTTACATGTCAATATTAAACTAGTGATTCTAAAAAATAATGGCAATGAAAAAAAAAGGCCGAGAGAAACTGCTGCTATGCCTTTTTTAAAATGAATTAAATCAAAGATATATAATAAATAGTACCAAAACAATGAACTTTAAAAAGGTACTTGAATCTTCCCATTTAAGAAGATTCCTGTAATAAAACTCATGCACCGCAATACCGCACTGCAGATGCTCGAATGTCGCTCTTTTACGTTCTCCGGCCTTTTATAGACTTCAAGCCGGAGAGGGGAGAGGGGACAGGATATAGCAATAAACGAGCACAGTTTAGAAATATACAGTGAGATTTTTTGGTAGTTGCAAAAAGTACACAAGTTGCATGAATTACTGTTGGACGACTGTAGATATTCCTATACTGATTTCCAGGATGTGGGAAATTTTAATAATAGGTCGTTTTTTCATATATTTGTCATAAGATAGTATAAATTATATATACATATAATTGTAATTTCCTATGACAATGTTCTGAACGTTGTCGGGAAGCGGCAGTTAAATAAAGGAATGAATGATAATAACCAAAAATGTTAAACCAAAATTATATTTACAATAGAAATATTTACAAGGAAAGTAAAGATATTATTTACAAATAAATTACAAAAAAAAGAAAAAGAGGATGTAGATGTATATGTAGTGTGTAGTAAATGGATGAGTGAATGTGTGAATGAATGAGAGAGATGGGCGAGGTTATGAAATGAAGAGATTTGCTCGGCGTAGACACAGCAGCAGGCAGGGTTCGGGTCGTCGGCGTACCAGGCCCGCCGCCTCGGCAATTAGGATAGCCGGGCGGACTGGAAGGGCCCGGGTCGAGCTCCGCTGCAGCCGCAGGTAGATGAAGCGCTGTGCAGCAGGTAGGTGCAGCAGGTAGGTGCAGCCCCTCAGGTAGTGACGGTTGAAGGTTGACGATAGTGAAGATGAAGATGTGCGCGGTGACTTTGAAGACGTTAGTTTTTAGATTAAGGTTTTAGATTTAGTTTCTTCTTGTAGGTCTTCAGAGATAGGACACACGCGAGGTCTAAGGGTGGTCAACTTTGACTTTGGACCTGTAGAGTCCGGGGCGAGCTGGCCCCGGACAAGGCCTTTAATTTCGGGTGCTGAACTAGGCTCAGCTGCCGTCGAAATGAATGAGGTGAACGATTTGTATGGGCTTATATAGGGTGTGGAGTGAGACGGGTTATACTTTTGAATTTGGCATGTGAATTTTGTCATGGGAACAGGTGTAAACAAACAAGAAAATGATGTCAAAATATGGCCAAATGTGCTAAAATGCGTGAAAAATGAATTAATTTAACGAGAAAAGTGCAGCAGTGCATTGGAAAAATGATATGAGAGCGTGCAGTGAAGGTGTCAAGTTATTTTCAGTGCAAATGAAGTGAGTGTAGGCGTTTAAAGATTGATGGTCATGTTTCGATGGGTTATGGAATGTTAAAGGTCTCGTGATTTTCAGGAGAGGTGCAGGATGAGATGCTCCTGAAGTGATAATGAAATGCATGTGATCGACGGTGATGTGGACGTATGGAAATGCAGTTGGGCTCTCGAGGTTAGCCCGCTACATTTCCCCCACAACCCCAGAAAATTTTCGACTCAGAGAAAATTTTGAACTTGCTGGTCTAAAGAAGTTTAGGGAACACTACTTTACAAATATATCCATCCACAGACATGTCCTTGCATTCTTCTTCTCGTATCCTATTCCTGTCATACTGGTAGGGGTGAAGTTCACATTCAATGACTTTCACTCCAAAAGGGTGTTCCATGTGACGATTAGGGCTTATTTAAGGAGTTGTCAGCCGCTCCATGTATGGAATTAGTTTGTGACCTAAGGCTTATTTAGCGAGTAGTCAGCCGCTCGAAGAGGTAGCAAGTAGTTACCTTATAGCACGAAGTTTAAGAATAAGACTTAAAGATAGTCTCAGGTTTAGTAACAAGCTTTAGGGCTTCAGTAAAGGATAACCAGGACGAGTTCGTCACTGGTAAGCATTTTAGAAATAGAAGAATTAGAAAAGGATTCCAAAAAGGTTTAAGCTTAAAAGCTTGGTTTGTATATAAATAAATAAAAAGAATAAATGATGTATGTGAATGATAATGAATGAAGTGATGATGTTAAGCAGACATGGAGTATGGATGAATAAAGTTAAAATTTAATGTCTTTGACATGCCATTTTCCTTTAGTTCCGTTAGTGTCCTCGAGTATGTACACTAACGGTGAAAGTTTTTTAGTGACTTTGCATTTTATAAATTTAGGTGCTAGTTTAGCACTGAAGTAAGATCCAGCGTTGCTTTGAACATAGTTCTTACGCCAAACCATGTCACCGACATTAAATTCTTTAAATGAACGACGTAAGTCATAACGCGCACTATTTTTAGCATGTGCAATGTATAAGGTAGTTTGAACTTTGTCAAAGATTGAAGAGAGGAGGCCAATGTTTTCAGCGTAGATATTTCGAGGTAAGAAGATAGTTTCATCCAGATTTAGAGTAGGCGTGTATATTGATCCGCAAGGTATAGTTTCACGTCCAAATACTAAGAATGATGGTGTAAATCCCGTCACAGCGTTGACGCAATTATTCATGGCGTATTGGATTTTCGGTAGGTGTAGATCCCAAGTTCTATGGTCTTCGCCAACCAAGGAAGCCAGAGCAGTACCGATTGTTCTGTTGTATCTTTCTGTGGGGTTTACTTGAGGACAGTAGAAGGGCGAGTAAGATGTAAAAGGAACTTTATATTTTTTTAAGAAGGAATTGAAGAGTCGAGATTGAAATTGTGGACCATTGTCCATAATGATGGATTGTGGAACGCCATGTACCAAGAAGACAGAGTTTTCCAAAATAGAGATTATGTCAGACGCAGTAGCGCGTTTTAGGGGAAAGATTAGGGTGTATTTAGTAAAGCTGCAGTTAATGACTAAGATATATTGGTTGCGTTTTCTGGTCATTGGTAGTGGTCCCATAAGGTCCAGTGATATTGATTGAAAAGGTCTTGAGCAAATTTTAGGTTTTCCCATAGGGCCATAAGGAGAATGATTAGGATGTTTATATGAGAGGCAGGTTTCACAGTTTGATATAACATTAGCGATATCTTTAAATATACCAGGCCAATAGTACCGTAGTGTTATCTTTTGAAGGTTTTGAAGATTCCTAGATGAGGTTCTTGAGGAGATCCGTGGTTCTGTTGTATAATGGATTGTCTTTCTTGTGGCAGTGGAACTTCTTTCCAGATGAAGTCATCGTTCAAGCTGTTTGGAGAGTGAATGCAACGATAGAGTTTGCTATCTTTAATGGTATAGTTAGGATATGAATCTGGGTTGTTTTGACATCCAAGTAAGATTTTGTTATAGTGTTCCATTTCTCGGTTAGATGAAGGTTCTTCCGTAGTAATGGGGTTTACGCCTTGAGGTGAAGAATTTCTTTCAAATGTCTTCGTTCTAGATAATAGATCTGGCACAAGATTGTCTTTTCCTTTTTTATGTTTAAGAGTGAAGTTGAAGCATGATAAGCGAAGTGCCCAGCGAGCAAGTCTTCCTGATGGATTCGTTAAGTTTTGGAACCATTTAAGAGCGGCGTGATCAGTATAAATAGTGAATTCTTTGCCATTTTCCAGGTAACAGCGCCAATGTTCAAGGGCAGTTATGACAGCTAGAGTTTCTCTTTCTGTGGTTGAGTAATTCTGTTGGTTTTTGTTTAAAGATTTGCTCATATAAGCGATAACAACTTCTTTGTCATTTTGATTTTGTGTAAGCATTGCTCCGATACCGAAATTAGATGCATCACAGTGTACTGCGAATGGAAGGTTAAAGTCAGGGCAAGCTAATACTGGAGTAGTTACGAGAGCTTCTTTTAGTTTTTGGAAGGCTGTTTCAGCTTCAGGGTTCCATATAAATTTAGGAGCGTTTTTGCCGGAACAGGTAAGTTTATTAAGTGGAGAGGCAATTGAACTAAAGTTTGGAATGAATCTTCGGAACCAGCTGCACGTTCCGATAAATCGTCGTACTTCTTTTCTGCAGGTAGGTATAGGGTATTCTAGTACAGATTTTATCTTGTCAGGATCAGCACGTAAGCCATGTTCGTCTACGAGAAAGCCAAGGTATTTAAGTTCCTTTTTGAAGAATTGTGATTTTTCAAAGTTGATAGTTAAGTTAGCGAAAGCGAGTTTTTCATGTACTTTAAGTAGTAGCGAGATATGCTCTTCGAAGGTTTGGCTAATGATCACTATATCATCAAGGTAACAGAACACTTTATTATCAAATTCTGGAGTAAACAACATATCCATTAGTCTTTGTTGTGTAGCAGGTGCGTTTGTTAGACCAAACGGCATTACTTTAAATCTATACATTCCTCTTCCAGGTACGTAAAAAGCAGTCTTATCTCGATCCGCAGGGTTCAAAGGTATCTCCCAGAATGCTTTAGCGATGTCTATGCTTGAGAGGTATTTAGCGTTTTTCAGATTGTCTAGAATTTCGCTTATAAGGGGTAGACTATAGGCGTCGCGACGTGTGACTGCGTTAAGCTTCCGACTGTCAACACAGAAGCGCCATTCTCCGTTCTTCTTAGGGGTTATAAGAACTGGTGAGAGCCAAGGGCTTTCGCACTGTTCAATGACATTCCAGTTTAGCATCTTGTCTACTTCATTGCTTAGAGCCTTTTGTTTTTCAGGAGACAGGAGGTAGCATCTTTGTTTGATAGGTAAAGTATCTCCAGTGTCGATCTTGTGCATGATTAGATGAGTGCTTCCAAGTACACCTTTGTCTTCGAATGATATAGTTTTGAAACGTTGAATTATATTATCTGCTATTTCCTTTTGATTTGAAGTAAGATTTTCATAGGGTAATACTTTTCTTTCTTCAGTTTGGATTGCTGAGCATTTAGAGTTAGAGAGAGTAGCGGTTGATAACATTGAGGGAAGAAGGTTAAATTTCTTCCAGAAGTCTATGCCAAGAATAAGGGAGGGATAAAGATTAGGGAGGGCATACGCCTTGAGTATATGAGTTTGACAGTTGAAGGTTATAGGAAGATCAAAGTATCCTAAAGATTTAATTTTTTGGTTACTGGCCGTTGCAATAGTGATAGGATCCGACTTGAGAAGTTTATAGCCTAGCTTCAGAATTTCTAGATGTGAGTTGTTTCCCAGTATGGTAACAGAACTTCCTGAGTCTAGGAGGCCAGAAATAGTTAAGTTTGCCACTTGAACGTTAACAAAAGGTCGCTTAAAATCGTTTTCTTCCGAATAGTATGTTGATGAAATTTTATAACTAGAGAAAAAGTTTTTGAGAGTTGAGATCCAGTTGTTCCAATCGTTAGCGTCAAAGTGAGAGCTTCTCAAGTCCGTGTCTAGTTTTTTTGAGTTGTAGCGTTGCAGTTAGGGCAGTCTGGAGTTTTAGTACCCTTATGTCCACATTTAAAACAAATTAAGTATCTTGGTTGAGTACAATTGTTTAGATTATGTCCATGCGCTCGACAACGTACACAATAAATGTTTTGTTCAGTTATAGTATGTACTTGTTTAGTCGGTTGATAATGTTGAGGTTTAGTATAAGATTGGGTTTTATAAAAGTTTGGTTTAGTAGAGGTTGAGGGCTGAGGATCCGTTAGAGGGAATCGAGGTTTATAATTAAATTCTGAAGTCAAACTATTTTGAAAGGTTGGTTCTTTAAAATTCTTGTCTTTGTCCAAATATTTTTCGTAATTTTGACAGGTGTCTAATAATGCGTCAATTGTATTGCAGTTTGATTGTGCTACAAAACAGAATAACAGGGTCTTATGTTTCTTAGGATAATTTCAAGTTGTTCCGACTCGGTGAGCTTTTTCGAGAGACGTGCGAACATTCCAGCCATAATAGAAATATATATTATTATCGGTTCGTCACGGCCTTGAGTTCTATGACGTATAATTTCTAATAGTTTATAATCGTAGTCATAGGTTCCGAAATCTTTGATAAGTAGAGTGGTTATTTCCTTCCAGGTCAAGTTCGGGTTCCGGTATGATTGGAATCTAAACCAGTGAAGTGCATTCTCTGTGAAGATTTCAAACGCTTGGCCGACGAGTTGGTTTTTATTTAAGTTGCGTGCAATGCAGAATTCATCGATTTTCTGTAGAAAGGATCTTGGACATGTCTTGCCATTGTAAGTATGTTTCTTTAAGTCTCTAGCTATATGATGATTGTAGTTTTCAGAGTAAGCGGTCTGAGGTGCAGCTTCAAGTGCAGTACAAGGTGTACGAGCGCATGGTGCAGAAGTGTATTGTGCAGAAGTGCATTGTGCAGAAGTGCACGGAGCAGAAGTGCATGGTGCAGGAGCGCATGGTGCAGGAGTGCAACTAAAGTCTTGAAAGGCAGGTGGATCAGATTTCGAAGTCACATTTGCAGTATTTCTTGAAGTGCAGCTTTCGAAATTCTCTTTTAAGTTATTGTATTTAGTCTTAAGTACGTTAAATTCTTTATCTAGTTCGAGGTTGTCGTTAATATCAATACGTGCAATTCTGTAGTGTAAGTGATTGAGGTACGTATCGATAAGTCCAGCATATTTAAAATCACCATGTAGTAATGTGTTTATTTTTTCTTCTAGGTAGTTAAGTGTGAAGTCGATTTGAGGAAGTTCTTCTTCGGCAAGAATTGGAGAATATGGAATCTCATGTGCTGCGCGTATAGAAGACAGTCTATGTATCTGTTTCCTTAAAAGTGTCAAGGTTTCAGCGGGTTCCTCTGATCGAATCTTAACTTCGTATTCAAGTTCTGGTTTGTTTAAGATTCCGTATCTAATTGGCCTCTCCATATTAAATTAAGAACAAACTATCTTGTTAATAAAGAAAATAAATAAGTTTAAATAAGTATTTATTTAAATATTTAGTTAGAATAATTAAGTGTAGTAAAATTAAAAACTTTTTACAGATTATTAAAAAAATAATGATATGTGAATGTAGTAGTGACGTGATGAAAGTGACGTGACAATGTCAGTAATGTTTTGAAAATATGATTGTAAGAAGGTGAAGTGCCTAGAGGTTTAGCCAAAAAGGTGTAACACTAGATGAAGTGTTGTTTTAGAATTTAGAGAAGGTGAGGTGAAAGGGACAGACTATTTTAGTGAAGGTTTAGAAAGAGAGAGAAGTTGGGCGCCAAACTGTCGGGAAGCGGCAGTTAAATAAAGGAATGAATGATAATAACCAAAAATGTTAAACCAAAATTATATTTACAATAGAAATATTTACAAGGAAAGTAAAGATATTATTTACAAATAAATTACAAAAAAAAGAAAAAGAGGATGTAGATGTATATGTAGTGTGTAGTAAATGGATGAGTGAATGTGTGAATGAATGAGAGAGATGGGCGAGGTTATGAAATGAAGAGATTTGCTCGGCGTAGACACAGCAGCAGGCAGGGTTCGGGTCGTCGGCGTACCAGGCCCGCCGCCTCGGCAATTAGGATAGCCGGGCGGACTGGAAGGGCCCGGGTCGAGCTCCGCTGCAGCCGCAGGTAGATGAAGCGCTGTGCAGCAGGTAGGTGCAGCAGGTAGGTGCAGCCCCTCAGGTAGTGACGGTTGAAGGTTGACGATAGTGAAGATGAAGATGTGCGCGGTGACTTTGAAGACGTTAGTTTTTAGATTAAGGTTTTAGATTTAGTTTCTTCTTGTAGGTCTTCAGAGATAGGACACACGCGAGGTCTAAGGGTGGTCAACTTTGACTTTGGACCTGTAGAGTCCGGGGCGAGCTGGCCCCGGACAAGGCCTTTAATTTCGGGTGCTGAACTAGGCTCAGCTGCCGTCGAAATGAATGAGGTGAACGATTTGTATGGGCTTATATAGGGTGTGGAGTGAGACGGGTTATACTTTTGAATTTGGCATGTGAATTTTGTCATGGGAACAGGTGTAAACAAACAAGAAAATGATGTCAAAATATGGCCAAATGTGCTAAAATGCGTGAAAAATGAATTAATTTAACGAGAAAAGTGCAGCAGTGCATTGGAAAAATGATATGAGAGCGTGCAGTGAAGGTGTCAAGTTATTTTCAGTGCAAATGAAGTGAGTGTAGGCGTTTAAAGATTGATGGTCATGTTTCGATGGGTTATGGAATGTTAAAGGTCTCGTGATTTTCAGGAGAGGTGCAGGATGAGATGCTCCTGAAGTGATAATGAAATGCATGTGATCGACGGTGATGTGGACGTATGGAAATGCAGTTGGGCTCTCGAGGTTAGCCCGCTACAACGTCTGAATGACGGATTGTAGACCTGAAACTTGGAGGGTGTGTTTTTACAGCAAACTATCGTCAGCTCAGTCATGCTACAAATATGGGAACTGTAAATTTCGAGATGTAAGCAAAATCAAATTTGCGATTTCAATCCGTTATAGCTGTTTCATTTCAATGTGTAATAACCGCGAAGGCATCAGAAATTATTAGGTTTAAGTATTTAAAAAATTTTTTTTCCTAATTTTATAAACTGCTCAGTTTAATTTCTTTAAAAATCCCTACTAATATTATAAATGCGAAAGTAACTCTGTCTGTCTGTCTGTCTGTTACGCTTTTACGCTAAAACGACTGGACCGATTTAAATGAAATTTAGTACAAAGAAAGTCTGGATCCTGAGAAAGGACATAGACTACTTTTTAACCGACTGCAAAAAAGGAGGAGTTCCATGCGGACGAAGTCGCGGGCAGAAGCTAGTAAGCTATAAATAAAGTATATTTGTCTATAGTGCCAGCCTAACTTAAATCCAAGTAGGTCACTGTGTCATTCGATTTCAAGGAATCTTAGATAAGTTACAGGCTCTTTTGTTTCAGCATGACACATGACACCAAGTGACGCGAAGCAATTTATACATTGAAGGAGACATGACGCAATTTGTTGGCATGACGCCAGAATGCTTTAGATTTTTAGGGTTCGGGCAGGTCAGAAAAAATATCATACCAAGTGTCCGTGACGATAAAACTGGCATGATGCCAGAACAATGCGCTTTTATCACTAGGGTTCTTTATCACTGATTACGATTATTAAAATAAGGACAGGGGTTAGTTCGCCTTTGTACATTTATATTATTATTGTTTTCGTTTTGGCACTGAACCACGCTCGTTATTCTGCCTTACTACGCTTCGAAAACTTTACAGTTTCCATAGTCGTACCACGGCTGAGCCGATGATAGTCTAACGCTAAATCCGTTACAGGTTTTCATTCCAATCTATAGTAGTATAATAAAGAGGAAAGGTTTGTTTGTTTGGATTGAGTAGGCTTTAAAAGTGGACCGATTTGAAAAATTCTTTCACTGTTTGGAAGCTACGTTCACCCTGAGTAACATAGGCTGGAATATTTTGAAAAAAAATAGGGGTGCGTGTGAAGCCGGGGCGGGTCGCTACTAAAATATAAAATTTCTCCATATATTATTATTTGCGGAACCTTTCTATTTGTGCTAGGTATTCCAATTGTCTTTTTTATTTTGGCACTGAGCCACGCCCGTAATTCTGCCTTACTACGCTGCTGATTTATCACCGCAATAAGATCATTGTTTGTCTTCAAGCATTTGCGCCGGCGCAGGGCTTTCTCATAAATACACTGTCTGCAACATGTGTTTTTTTACTTATGAAAATAGCAATTGGTCCTTTCATGATAAAAAAATAAGCCAGATTTCTGAACAACTGTTCTAATAATTGCGATGGGATCAGATTATAACGGATTTAACTCGCGTATGTTTTGAAAATACTACAGCTCCCATATTCGTAGCAATACTGACCTGATGATAATATAATTAAAGGCTAAAGTGATGCATGTAGGAAGTACTTAGTAGTAGTAAATCCAGTATAGTTGTTAAATTCCGGCCTATAATTGTAAAACTAATTGTATCTTAGTCAACATAGGTCTCTTTAGAAAGTACTAGAAAATCCTGACCTAACTTACTACACTGTTTTGATGAGTTTTGATGATTAACTCTCAAATCAATTGTCAATCGACAAACAAAAACTGACCATGTGTTTCTTTTTTTTCAGTATCCCTTTAGTTTTAATTTCGGAAAAGTTATCTATATACCGTCTTTCTCACATACCTAAATTATTAAATTGACTAACATTTCTGCTAAAGTAGATTTTCAGATTATTCCAACATATTCCCAAAAGCAAACCAATTAACTGTTGATGCTAAAATTTCTCGCTACCAACTTTATATGCACATTTCACAGCTGTTTTATGTCAAACAATAAAGCTAGGTCGTTTGTCTCCCGTTATAACTTTACTCGCTTCACCAATGTCCCATCTTAACCTTTCCTTGTACACCAAATTACCCCTTACCCAATTAGGATAGAGCTTAATATTGTTTACTTTAAAGGAGGGATATTAGCTCTTTTAATATTTCGTTAGATATTTGCGTACGCGCAAAGTACTTGAGATGTTTGGAATTGATCAGACAGTTAATGGTGACAGGAGCAGATAGCAAATGTCAAAGATCTAAGCTTTATTAAATGTATTTAAGCAAAGAGAAATCAGAAAAGTAGTTTACAACAATCAAAATTAGTACTAACAGCGACTTAAGACTACTTTTTCCCCACTTGTCTGTACATACTTAAAATAAGGTTCCCATATTCGTAGCTTCAGCTAACGATAGTCTGATGCTAAAGTGTTTTTTTATGTGTCCAAATAAAATAAAACATATTATAGTAATAGTGTAATAACCGCGTAGGCATCAGAAATTATAACGTACTAGCTGTGCCCGCGACTTCGTCCCCGTGGAATAGTAATTCTTCATAAGGCTTTATATTTTCCCCGTTTTTTACCCATTTTCCACTGTTTCTTCGCTCCTATTGGTCGCAGCGTGATGTTATATAGCCTTCCTCGATAAATGGTCTATCCAACAAAAAAATAATTTTTGAATTCGAACCTGTAGTTCCTGAGATGAGCGCGTTCAAACAAACAAACTCTTCAGCTTTAATATATTAGTACTTATATATCTACTATTAAATTCTATAAAAATTGGTACAGTAGTTTGCTGCGATGATTAATTTATATCAGTGAACATGAGTGCATATAACAACACAAAAAATACCAAATAGTAACAAGAAAAATCTCCAACAAAATCAATACCAAGGAAATAAAAGAAAATGAAACATAAATCGTATTTCCAAGTACACATCATAAATGCAGTCCAAAATTCATGAGGTCCCGACCCGGAAACTGCAATCACTGCACCGTGTTTACTGCACCCGATGCACGGTGCATCGGGGAATTCTTTAAAAATATTTGAAGAAACTTTAACTTACCGCAATAACGACATACAGAGATCCCTTTATATATATATGTAAAGACGTGCGGTCTGCCCTGGCATCGCGCGGATCCCTTTTTTTTTTAAATATAATATAGCCTATGTCACTTTGGAATAGTGTAGCTTTCCAACAGCGAAATAATTTTTCAAATCCGTTCAGTCGTTTTGGAGTCTATTCAATCCAAACAAACATACAAACAAACCTTTCCTCTTTATGATATTAGTATAGATGATCCTAAAGGGATATTATAAGTAAAAATCAAGATACATAAAGTAGATGAATCAATACGAATATTATTACTAGCTTCTGCCCGCGACTTCGTCCACATGGAACTCCTCCTTTTTTACAGTCGGTTAAAAAGTAGCCTATGTCCTTTCTCAGGCTACAGACTTTCTATGTACCAAATTTCATTTAAATCGGTCCAGTAGTTTTAGCGTGAAAGCGTAACAGACAGACAGAGTTACTTTCGCATTTATAATATTAGTAGGGATATCACTCGGGAATAGTGTAGCTTCCCAACAGTGAATGAATTTTTCAAATCGCTCCAGTAGTTTTGGAGCCTATTCAATCCAAACAAACAAACAAACCTTTCCTCTTTATAATATTAGTATAGATTATTATATAAGTATAGATATAGATAGATACTTACTAACATTACTAAAAACATCCACCTACATTTATAATTAAAAAACGACTACAGAACTGCACTCAATTATTTTCAAGACTAACAACCCAACATCCACTTGTCTTGTCAAACAGAATCGCTTATTCAGTTTGATGAAGTGCGAATATCATTTGAGACTCGACTCCTTAATACGGTTGATTTCTTGGATATATTGCTCCATAAATCTCTCGACTGGTCGGGCGACGGGTCGCGTCGACTTAAAATTGGATTTATTGTACTATCCAGTTGGAGTATTGTTTTCATTTTATTAAGACGTGAGAGAAATGACGTAGTCTTGTTATAATAATACATAATATATTATTAAAGTTTAATGTTTTCTACTTAAGTTTGAATACCTAATAATTTCTGATGCCTTTGCGGTTATTATACATTGGAATGAAACAACTTTAACGAATTTAACTCGCGTATTTTATTTTATTGTCTGACGTTTCTGAGCCTTTACCATAATTAGCTGTATTAATCACTTTATTCTAAGACTATTGTCAGCTCAGTCGTGCTACGATTGTGGAATCTGTAAAGGCTCCGAAACGTCAGCCAATATAATAAAATACGCGAGTTAAATCCGTTAAAGTTGTTTTAATTGAATACCTATTCTACGTTTATCTCTTTGTTGTAATTTTTATGATATTGATTTTACTAACGAACTAAGCTATACAAATAAAAACGAGTCACCGAAATATATATACACGCATAACTTATTGGATTTAATTTAAAAAAAAAATAAGATTTTCAAAAATGTGGAAAATAATTATAAATAAAAGTATGGCGGTACTAAGTTTTTCGGGTCAGCTAGTATATTTATTCTACGCAGATGAAGTTGGGAGCAGAACTTAGTATCCTATGTTTAATCTACGTAGATAAATTCACAAGCAGAAGCTACGTTTAATAAAATAAATAAAATGTCTTAGCAAAATATTTTCAAAACCAACTGTATAGAAGAAAGATGTTTACATGTAAAAGACGGGTCGTTGTCAAATTTTGCGCAGCTAAACTTGTCCCTCGATACTTTTAATTTTTATTTTTTAATATAATTCATATCTTGAACATATTTTATTTTAAATTCAATTTAGATCATATTAGTCACCCAACAGTAAAAAATAATTATTTTGTGGTCGATATTTTTCAGTTTGGTGTTGGTAACAGAATGGTAACTTTTGGTAACAGAGGGGTTTTCCATGTAAATCCTACCTGTCCCGTGGCACACTCTGATGTATAACGGATTAAATTATTCAATATTTTACTATGTCAACCTCCCATAAACACACTTTTAACGTAAACGGAGTATTGTAAACATTTATAAAATAATAATGCCGAACGCGACCGTATTCAAAATTTATTAAAAATAATAATAATCATTTTGTCCCTTTGTACTGTTTGAAATTTAAGGAAGACTATGTTACCCAGTAAATCATACCCCAAAATAGAAATGGCGCTGGTTTCAATATTCTATTGGTTTGGAAGCGATGTCTACATTCATATCGGTTGTTCGGTTAGTCGGGGGGAGAGGTATATCGCTTCTCAGTCACCCGCAAGGCCTAAAATGGGCCGCGTGTGTTTATTGTGCATCCACTTTGTTACCTACCTATGCACGTAAGTAAATCAAGATTAATTCCTTATTATACCTTTAATATGTTATCTAAGGTGTGAATATCATACCACAGAGAGAAAAGTATATATTTTTGCTTGAATTTTATGATTTATTTCTCATGGAATGCAAAAAATACCACTCTGTTACTACACAACTCTGTTACTACCGCATGGTAACAGAGTTGTTAGGAATGTAACAGAGTTGTATATGGCTATGTATTTTTAACATTTTGACATGAAATTTTGTGAAAAAAGTTTTTTTTTTAATTTATACATCGATTATTAAGCTTGGGACATTCAAAATAAATCTCGAAAACATTGTTACAGGAAATATTACGTCTGTTTGCGCTTTTAAGATGCCTCTCACGCCTGCTGAGAAACAGCGGCGATACTGGGAAAGGCGAAAGATTAATCTCGACAAAGAAACCGAGTCTAAAAGAAAAGACCTGGAGAGATATCATGCAAATAAGCGTTTAGTAAAAGATTTAACATCACGTGAGCACCGAGCATTCAAAAAGAAATGGCGAACTGCGAATTCTAGACGGAAAGATAAGGCCATAGCTCTCCGCATTGTTATGGATACACCAGAGCTTCCTCGTTTAAATAGTCCTGTCTCTGCTACAGGTAAAGATCAAATTTTTCAAAGAGCTACACGTCATTTGTGTACGCCCCAGCTGTCCCTTCCCGAGAGAACACTCCTAATTCTACAACTTCAGCGGCTGTTCGCGGCAGAAAGCAAGTAAAGAGAGATCTAGATCGAAATTATTTAGAGACAACATTAAATTGAAGGAACAATTAGAAGAAGTATACAAGAGATACGAAAAGTATAAAAAACTATACAACAGGGAAAAAAAAATAGTTCCAAAACTTTCGATGACATACACACATATAGAAATACAAGATCTTAACAAAAATCGCTATGACAATGTTAAAAGTCGGAAGGAAAAAACTTGCTATTCAGAAAATATTTGACGAGAAGGCTGTTAAATACTCTAGACAGAAAAAAGTTAAAGTTTCTCTCTTAAAACAGGACTATGTCTATCTAGGTAAAGCTTTATCTGAAGTGAAAGAAGATGGTGAGGTTAAAATAATGTTTTTAAGTCAATTGACGATACTGCAACAAACTTTAAGTTAGTTGAGACGAATGTATCATATGAGCCTTTTGTATAATTTACTTGCTATTGTTCCACAACCTAAAAAAGTTTGTATGGGTAAAAGAGTTTATTACAAATTTTATACTCCATTAGAGATATTTGAGAAATAAATTTGACTTTTCGGTTGCTCTTCCATTTCAATGCAAAAATTCATAATTTTTAGAGCCGTTCAATCTAAATAATATTTTCATTAATTTTAAGTTTATTGCTTAAGAAATCTAGATCTCAAGCTCAACCAATTTTCTTTAATTTTACATAAAATAAGAAAAAAAAACAACTATGTTACTTTGTTACAACTCTGTTACCTTTATGTCCCAAATATTATACGACATAGATAAGATTTTAAGAAAAAACTAGTCGGTTTAATGTGAAGATAACACAAATTATTGATTTGTTAGTTAGTTATACGTCGATATATCATAGTTGATTGTTAACAAAAAGATGTTGGGAGAACTGAGGTATAAGTTAAGATCTGTTAGTTAACAAAAAGTAACAGAGTTGCTAAAGAGTTTAAAAAAATACTGTTAAATGTTAGAAAGGAGTTGTGATAAAAATTTGATTGAATTATATAACACTGCAATTAATATTAATGCCAAAATGTTTGCTACTGACTTGTTAATTGTCATATTAAAAGATAAAGACTAATGGTAACAGAGTTGTAATTTTTTTCACTCTGATCCACAAAATCAGGAATATGTCTTAAACCACTTGTTCAACTTCGCGCCCGACTATAATGGACAATAATTTAAGTCTTACTACAGGCATGGATATAAAGAAAAGTTATGTTATACCACTTTTCTTTTATTCTTTTTTTTTTCATTTCAAGTTCAAATTAGCTGCGCAAAATTTGACAACGACCCAGACTTCCTGTAGCATAAAAATGCAAATAAAACCTCAATAAATATTGTGATCTTCAAAAGAAACCAAACATCTGCGTGTTCTGAAGGAACCATCAAAAGGGCACGTTCGGGATTCATTAAAAATGTAGGTAACTCACACCCTCTCAAATAAAGTCCTTACGTATCGTCTGTCCTTTTCACTCTTTCTCCAAATAGATGGTGTGAAAGAGATGGATCGTTGTTTCAATATGGAGACAACAGTGTAAATAGCATGTCAAAGGACTTATTTTGAAGATCAAAATCAATACGATAATTCATGTTTACTTAAGTGTAACATTGACATGGCACATTCAGTATGTAACATATATTTATTACATTTTTAATGACTTTTCAGGAACAATTTTTACATTCAAAGCAATCTTTAGTTGGTGACAGTCTAACACAAATCAATAATGTCATTCTAAGATTTCTGAAATTATAATTCACATTTGCAAAGTGTAATAACAGCTAAACTATCCGAAATTACAATAACTTTCTATTGTTTTAAATAACCCAATTTCTATTGAATCTCAAACAAAACTATCCACTAGTTTTTAACGAAGATTGACAAATGAAATGCAGCTGGAAACAAAGAGAGTACCGTCGAAGCAAAATTGAAAACACAGTTACGTGCAAATGGGAATCAGTCCAGCGCAAATGTAGTTCGAAGCGATTTCAGCGCTTCCATCCACTCTCTAGACAAGTGACATTCTACATTTTATAATTTCAGAAATAAAGAGCTAACTGAATTCTTGAGAATTTGATGCATACCATCGAATTCCTTAAAGCAAAACTTACTAATCAGAAGAGTGGAAATAAGCATGAAAGCTGATCTCTGATTTCAATATAGGGCCTTAACTATAAAGGTTAGAAATCTGATATTTTGCACAGGGGTCTCTTTTATAACGCTGGGGAGAACTAAGAAAGATTTTTGAAAATTTATTATCCATATTACCACGCGGCCCTATAGTTCCACACGGATAAAGTCGCTGGGAGAAGCTTGTCAATACGTTAGAACATTGCAATTGCAAAAAACTTTGTCAATTTTTTTTAGTAAAAAAATCTATCAAATGAATTCTGTGAATTCTTTCTCAATTGCCAGAACGCTACTTGATTCAAGATTCAATCTTTTTTAACAACTTTGATGTGACTCGAATCCAATTGACACTCGAACCGATTTAATTATTCAATTTAGAACCACTTGTAAATAACTTAATCTCAATTTGTAAGTCATTTTGAATGGTCTGGAAATTTTAATACAATTAGGTGTTTTGTAAGTGTCGGAGTTTTTGTTTAATTTCAATTTACGTCTACTTAATTTGAATAGATGATATTGAGTAAATGGCTATTGGTGTTTTTATATTATTATATAAAAATAATGTCTTTTTTTAAGAAGTCAAATCACCTACTTTATTGTCGATCTATCTTGACTGGTGTCTGATGGCTTACCTGCAAAAGAAATAAATACAAGAATTAATAAAAGCAAGTTTTCCAAAATTGCATCGACGTGATGATAAGAATAAAAAAAAACTTTTTATAACAATTTTGAAAACTGTGTCAATTATGTATTAAATTGCATTTATAAATCTAGAAGGACCTTTCATTACAAATTATATTAATATTTAAAAAAAAACATCCAAATGCACTTCAGAAGTTATGGAAAAGAGGCATCATTATTAAAAGACGAGCTGTCCGCCCCGGCTTCGCACGGATTCCTTTTTTTATAGCCTATGTTACTCGGGAATAGTGTAACTTTCCAATAGTGAAAGAATTGTTCAAATCGGTCCAGTCGTTTTGGAGCCTATTCAAACAAACAAACATTTCCTCTGTTAAGACTGACACTACACAATAACTCTATGGCACCGCGCTGGTAACACCTGCAGGCGCCCTCTCTCGGTGAACGGAAGAACTCTCTCGCGTCAACCGATATTATTGCATCATCTTTTAACACACACACACGCTCTCTCTGCCGCGATGCGGCCTACTGATTAATTGTAATTATTTTACTAATTTCTAATAAACTAAGTATAACTAAAAACTACTTACTTATTCATCTCCAACATTTTGGAGACCTACGACGTGATTGGAAACTACTATGAAGAGCAAACTACAAGAAAACTGCAAAATATAACCTACTTACCGGCGTGGTCGGCATTCCGGTGCTAATGGCGGCTTTGTTCCTGTTCTGAAAAATCTGCAAGATTCCTGTCTACTACTACTACTTACTTGATATTGAAGAAAA
Organism: Polylopha cassiicola; assembly: GCA_038024825.1. Taxonomy (NCBI): domain Eukaryota; kingdom Metazoa; phylum Arthropoda; class Insecta; order Lepidoptera; family Tortricidae; genus Polylopha; species Polylopha cassiicola. Next base: position 1,077,502 of record CP149053.1, on the reverse strand, counting down.
CTACTGGATATATTACTTACTTACTACTTTGTCTGAAGAAACGGTGACGGGAAGGCTTGTGTTGATTTTGGTTTTACTCACAGGGAAGTACGCCCAATTTTAGTGTCTATTTAAGTGTGTGCATCTTGATATCTACGCGGAACGTAAGCATGTTGTGTTCATAATTGCCTCTTTATTTACGAAACAGTTCCAAAAACCCTACTTTTGTTACTTATAGTTTGCATCTTCAATACTACTAACTTATACCTAACTACATGTCTTTGGAGTCAGATCTACGTTTCTACTAAAATACTACTAAGTTACGTGCGTAACTAGATATTATGCAAACTTGTATAATTACTATAAGTACCTACTTATTACTACTATTCTACTAAAACTATTTAACACGAAAGTGTGTTACTCTAAAATACTTGTACCTATTTGATATACTTAACTTGTTTTGAAAACTATAATAACCTACCTACTTGCTATCGTAATTAAAACTAAATACCTACGTGATTCTATAAACATATAACTCTTGTTACAAATATTGTCCTTAAACTAGTATTTCAAATTATAACTTTGACTCTTATTTCGTTTCCACGAAATCTATGTATATACCTACCTATATTATTATAATTGCCTATAATTCGCACTCTTTAACATTAATCCTTTTGCTTCTGCACAACGCTTACCGGACTAATAAACGCTTTCAGGTTCGTCGAGACGACGGCTTCTCATACCCCGTGTAACGTTGGTGCTATCTACCTACTTGTTTCAACTCGTCGCGAGCGCGTGACCTGCGTTGACCGCGAACAGCTGACTGGAATTGCTACTTTGCCGCAACTTGATCGTTGCGGACTGTACGGTTTGAAATTCATATTACCTATTTACTACTTGCTTTTTCGATTGATCTGTTCAGTTTGTTTACTGTGAATATTCTACTATTTTTTGTTTATAATGGCGGACGAAATGAAAACACTTCTTACACAGCGTTCTAGTGTAAAGGCGCGTGTTACTATATTTTCTAAATACTTGGAAACTGTGAAAGCAATTGAGCCTGAAAACTTTACTAAATTAATAACTGCGGAACTTGAATTAAAATTGTCGAGACATAGAGATCTATTTAAACAGTTTGACGAATTAAAAGAAAAAATTGAAATTTTGGACTTAGGTCACTTAGAGGAACATGAAAAAATTGAAAATAATTTTTGCTTAAATATCTCGTGTGCTCAAACTATAATTGAAAATGTTACTACTTCGAATCTGTCCTCGAATTCCATCACTGGTAGTGCCGGTTCTGATTCTGAATGTAATAAAAAATCTAATAAATCTGATAATAATATAAAGCTTCCGACTATTGAACTTCCACGTTTTGATGGAAATTATATAAAATGGATGGAATTCAGGGACACTTTTGACTCACTTATTAATAGTAATTCTAATATTGCGGATATAAATAAATTTCACTACTTACGCTCCTCGTTAGAGGCGGCAGCGTCTAATGTTATAAAATCTATTGAATTTACTGCTGATAATTATCAAACTGCTTGGGACTTACTTGTCCGACGGTATGATAACAAGAGATTACTTGTTAACAACCACTTGAAAACACTTTTTAACTTTGATCCGATTACTAAAGAAAGCTTCAAATCTCTGCGCTATATGATAGACTATTATTCTAAAAATTTGAGTGCTTTAAATGCTTTAAACGAGCCCACTGATCATTGGGACACTTTGATCGTTTTTATGATGGCATCGAAACTAGATGGCGCCACTAGTCGAAAATGGGAGGAGCATAGAAGTAAAATGACTACTTCCCCTACTATTACTGAATTTAATGATTTCTTGCGCAATCGCGCCGATGTTCTGGAAACTTTACAGTACAGTAAGAATGACGTCACTAAATTTGAAAAACAATCTCACTCTTATTCTAAGGAAAATAAATACACCAAATCTTTTGTAAATGCTTCTAATTCTTCTGATACTTGCTGTCCCATTTGTGCTCAGCAGCATTTGGTATACAAATGTGACAAATTTAAATCTATGTCTATAGAGTCTAGATTTGGTGAGGTGTCGAAGCACCGCTTGTGTCAAAATTGTCTACGTCCTGGACACTTCTCTTCTAGTTGCAAACATACTTCTTGTAGAACCTGCAACAAAAAACACAATATATTACTACATAAAAATAAAAATGCTAATAACAATACTTCTCTTGCGGCGTCTGTTCCAACGCCCTCCTCTTCTCAGGAGACTGTTCTCACTGAGGTCTCTACTGTTGCTATGATGGATCCTGTATCTCTCTCTGTATTAACGCCCGGTCAGGTGTTACTATGTACTGCTGAAGTCGAATTGGTCGACACTAATACTAATGAATCTCATGTTGTGAGGGTTCTTCTCGATAATGGATCCCAATCCTCCTTCATTGCCGACAGACTGCAAAATAAATTAAATCTGAATTGTTCGAAAACGAAATTATCTATTGCCGGAATCAATAATAAAGTCACAACTACTACTAATAAGTGCAATGTAACCCTTAAGTCACGTGTTAAAGATTATAAATTTGATGTGTCCTGTTACGTAATTCCTGAGATTACAGGTAACTTACCTAGTGTTGAGGTTGACTCTTCACATTTTAAACTTCCTAATTACATTAAATTGGCAGATCCTAATTTCTGTCACCCTTCTCAAATCGACATTTTACTGGGAGCAGATGTCTTCTGGGACATAATGGATTCTAAACAAATCAAACTAGGCAAAAATAAGCCCACGCTCCAGAAATCTAAACTTGGTTGGCTCGTGTCTGGTCCAACTGGTCAGGGTCCTATTTCTACTACTCACTCTAACTTTTGTCAAGACATTAAAGATTCTATTGCTAAATTCTGGGAAATTGAGGATATTCCCACTCTATCTACTGAATTGAAACTTACTAATGATGAAGAATTCTGTGAAACTCATTTCGCTTCTAATACTGTGCGCTTGGAAGATGGTAGATTCTCTGTCAAAATTCCTTTTCGCGAAGCCCCCGAGGTGGTTCTTGGCGACTCCTACCATCAAGCCAAGAGGCGTTTCTATAATCTGGAAAGAAAATTGTCTAAATGTAATTTGAAAACTGACTATACTAACTTTATTCATGAATATGAACAATTGGGACATCTTACTGACTTAGGCACTGTTGAGGAAGTTATGGATAAACTTACTTTTGGCTACTTTATTCCTCACCATGGTGTAATTCGTGAAACTAGCGAAACTACTCGTCTCCGAGTAGTGTTCGATGCTTCTTGTAAAACTACTACAAATAAATCACTAAATGATATTCAACTTGTCGGACCAGTGGTCCAAGATGATTTAATGGCTATCTTATTGCGGTTTCGTCAATATGCTTTTGTTGTGACAGGCGACATTGAGAAGATGTATCGCCAAATAAAGGTGGACGTTTCTCAACGTCACCTACTACTGATTTTATGGAGAGATGATGAAACGCAACCACTAAGAATATTGCAACTAAATACTGTTACTTATGGAACTGCCTCCGCTCCATACCTTAGCACAAGGTGCTTAATTCAAATTGCTAATGAATGTACTGATAAAGTCATTGCTAATACTATTAAACACGATTTCTATGTCGATGACCTGAGTACAGGCTCGAATTCTAAAACTGAATTAGCTTCTACTGTAAAAACAGTTATTGAAAGGCTTTCTGAAGGATGTTTTCCGTTACGGAAATTCCGTACTAATGCTCCTGATATATTTAAAGATATTCCTACTTGTAATCAATCTCAAGATTTCTGTAAGCAGTCCTCTGTGTTAGGATTGAGATGGACACCTGATTCTGATAAACTACACTATACTGCTGATGTCCAAACTATTTCTAAAATAACTAAACGTTCTATTTTGTCTAACTCTTGTAAAATCTTTGACCCTCTAGGTCTTCTATCAGCTTGCACTATATTTCATAAAATTACTCTTCAAAAACTGTGGCTTAGCAAGCTGGACTGGGATGAAAGTCTCCCAGAGGATATACGAAACTCATGGCTAAACTTTTATAAAGATACTAAATACTTCGAAGATATAAACGTACCTAGATATGTTCTTTGTGAATCTCCTACTTCTGTGGAAGCGCACTGCTTCACAGACGCTTCTCAAGATGCCTACGGGGCATGCATTTATCTTAAATCTACTAATCAAACGGGTGAACAATGTGTCAACCTTCTTTGTGCTAAATCTAAAGTCAGTCCTTTGAAATCTGAAACTATACCTCGTCTCGAACTTCTTGGCGCTTTACTTGGTGCTAAATTGCATGCTAAAGTGATGCAATCTCTAAAAATTACTATCTCTCGTTCTGTCTTTTGGACAGACTCAACTATAGTTCTCGGGTGGTTACGCACTCAGCCCAGAACACTTAAAACTTTTGTCAGTAATCGCATTGAACAAATTAGAGACTTAACTGATAAAAATACTTGGCGTCACGTACCTACTGAATGTAATCCTGCAGACATGGCTTCCAGGGGCATTCAGCCTCGACTTCTTCCTGGCAATGAGCTCTGGTGGCATGGTCCTTCCTTCTTGACTAAACCTGAAAACGAGTGGCCTTCGGGTTCATTTACTCCTGCTGTTACGTTACCTGAAACAAAAATAAGCTTAACTACTAATGTTCTATCTAATGATGTGATACCATTTGATAAATACTCAAAATCCTATAAATTACAAAGAATATTTGCCTATGTACTAAGATTTATTAATAATACTAGAAAAAACAATATTAAATTGACTGGTGAACTTACCTGCTCTGAATTAAATAATTCACTTACCTTGTTAGCGAAAGCTTCTCAAAAGGAAACTTTCTATAAAGATATTTTGTCACTTCAAACTGATAATACCTTGAATCGTAAATCATCACTTCTTTCTCTAAATCCGTTCTTAGACGATCAAGGTGTACTGCGTGTCGGTGGTCGAATCCAGAACGCATCTTATTGTCCTTATGGGAAAAAACATCCCATCTTACTAGATCCGAAACATATATTTACTAAAATGCTCTTTGAACGAGAACATCTTCGACTTCTACATTGTGGCCCTCAGCAACTGTTGAGTTCCATTAGGGAAAATTTTTGGCCCTTAGGTGGCAAAGTATTAGCAACTGCTACTGTTAGATTATGTATACGTTGTCAACGATTTAAAGCTAAGCCTATACTACAAATTATGGGAAACTTACCTAAACCTCGTGTTACTCCTGCTTCTCCTTTTGAGACTTGTGGCACCGATTTTGCTGGTCCATTTCTTATCCTAAACCGAAAAGGTAGAGGCGCTAAAACTTCCAAGTGCTATTTATGTATTTTTGTCTGTTTTGCCACGAAGGCGGTACACTTGGAAGTAGTTAGCGACCTTAGCAGCAATGCGTTTATTTTATGTTTGCGTAGGTTTATCGCACGACGTGGTAAACCACATACTATATATTCCGATAACGGAAAGAACTTTATTGGGGCCAGTAGAGAACTGAACAGACTCTTGAAAGCTTGTAGGGTACCGGTCAGTGAATTCGCGTGCAGCGAGGGTATTGCATTCGTTTTTTCCCCGGTCTATGCACCCAATTTTGGTGGGGTGTGGGAAGCTGGCGTCAAGACCGCCAAATTCCATTTAAAGCGGATTGCAAGTAATTCTAGTTTAACTTTTGAAGAGTTGTATACACTGTTTGCTCAGATTGAGGCTATTATGAACTCGCGTCCACTTACACCTATGTCTTCAGATCCGTCTGATTTATCTCCCATCACTCCTGGGCACTTCCTAGTGGGTCGACCTTTGACCTCACTACCTTCACCTACAACCGAGCGAATCAGCATAAACAGATATCAGCTGATAGAACGCTTAAGACAACACTTTTGGTCTCGTTGGACGAAAGACTACCTATCAACTCTTCAGCAGCGTGTCAAATGGAAGACGAAACAACGCAACGTCCAACTCGGAGATCTAGTCCTAATAATAGATGATCACCTACCACCCATGAAGTGGCTTTTGGGCCGTATTCATCATCTTTATCCTGGCGCCGACGGAGTATGCAGAGTCGTCGACGTCAAAACTACTGGTGGCATCATCAAGAGAGCCATCTCTAAACTATGTGCCTTGGAAGGCACCTCAGATTCCCATGAGCTCTTTGGGAAGCAAGTTCCCAAGGGGGGGGAGGATGTTAAGACTGACACTACACAATAACTCTATGGCACCGCGCTGGTAACACCTGCAGGCGCCCTCTCTCGGTGAACGGAAGAACTCTCTCGCGTCAACCGATATTATTGCATCATCTTTTAAACACACACACGCTCTCTCTGCCGCGATGCGGCCTACTGATTATTCGTAATAATTTTACTATTTTCTAATAAACTAAGTATAACTAAAAACTACTTACTTATTCATCTCCAACACCTCTTTATTATATTAATATAGAATAGAGAACGGTCTCCGAACTGTCTAGAACTGAAGTGTCAAAAAGCCTAACCAGCAGTTGAAGCATCTACATCGTTTATCACATGCAGAACCCAAGTCTATCCAAGGACGTGCTAAGAATACCCCGGACCAGAATGAAGACACGTTATTTACTCGAGTGACCCCTATAAAAAGAAATTCAGGATTGCGCCCCGCGATCCTTGAATTTTAAGAGGAACAAACGCCTTACTCCTGATTTCGGTCGGGCCTGGGGAATACTTAATACGCCTTCTGTGGACGTGTTGGGAAACTACAATTTTTTGAATTTAAGACACTAACGTCGATGGTCTTATTTTTAATTTGGAAATGCGATACGTCTATGCCTTTCTTCTTAATTTGGAAATGCAAGATCTTTAATATTTTAGACAAATCAAAGTTACAATTATTAGTTTCTGCTTACGTCTGCTTAGAATTAGTACTTTTGGTAGCTATAATGATCCAGCAGTTATCAGAGTTTCAGTATTTTCAACTCCACTTTTTCCTCTTTACAGAACGATCTTGCGGATAAAAACTTTCTTAATTGTTACATAATATTATTATAATATAACTACATTGGTTTTAGTTCAGCATATCTATTGGAAACGCTTGAAACCTAGTTCATTATAATCTGAGGGCCAGACCTGTGATTAAGCGGTCCAATGATGGAATGAAACCGCTATTAACGGATTTTACTCGCATATTTTTATTTTATTTTATGTGCTATCGTTTCACTTTAGCATTAGACTATTGTCAGCTCAGTCGTGCTACGATTATGGAAACTGTAGAGAATCCAAAACGTCAGCAAATAAAATAAAATAAAAATACGCGAGTTAAATCCGTTAATAGTTGTTTCATTCCAACGTGTAATTACCGCGGAGGCATCAGAAATTATATGGTCTAATGTTACGTACTTATTATCCGCTCAAGGATTAGAATGGAAGGTTCTCACACATTTTCACGCGACTTAAACCTTAGGTGCTCAAAGACGGATCCTCAGGGATAGCAGTAGATATTTTTCTAAACTTATTGCTTTTGATCGAAATACTATCTTTTAATAGAATGTGACTGTGTTACATTCCCTCCTCCGACTACAATGCTAGATCCGTTCTAATATGTACAAGAAGTAGGAAATAGATAATCTGTTGAATTTTTCTAACAGTCCCCTATTTCGGCATCTCATCATTGATCATCGATTTCGTCATCCTGTCGAACACACACTCGTCCAATCGCATTAAAATTAGTGAGTTGCGTTTATTATGTCATCTGTCAACATCACATGTCAAAGGATGGGATTCTAAGGGGCTAATTTTGGGGACACGATTTTTAAAAACATATTTTGAAGTTTACCGTAACAAGCGTTTTGCTAAGAAGCAATGGTCTTACCGAAGCATTGGTAGATCATTTGACGTGATAAAGTATAATTCTTTTTAAGATTTATAACACCTAATTTAGGAGCATTCGGCCGTAGACACATACACAATCAACTTATAAACCCTTGGTTTTCTTGAGATTACCAAAAATAATAAAAAACGGTATCTTAAATACCCTTAATTTGGCACAACTGGTTGAGATCACATATTATCCACAATATAAGTAAATGAAATATAGGCACAGTTTAGCCAAAACACTACCATATTTTATCAACCGACGAAAAAAACGGAGGAGGTTCTCAATTCGACGCGTAATTTTTTTTTTTTTTTTTTTTTTTTTTTTTTTTAATGTATGACCACGCATAACTTTTTACAGAGTGGTTCGATTTTGATAATTCTTTTTTTATTGGAAAGAGTATACTCCAATGTTGGCTCCCATTATAATTTGGAAAAAAAAATCCAACCTTAAGGGTAGGAAAATAAGGGATGATTAATTTTTCACGCACCGATTGTATCGTATGACCACGCGTAACTTTTTACAGAGTAGTCCGATTTTGATAATTCTTTTTTTATTGGATAGGGCATACCTCAAAGTTGATCCCATATAATTTTGGAAAAAAAATCCTACCCTAAGGGTGGTATAATAGGGGTAATTTATTGTTTACTGAAAGTTAATAGCAAAAACAAGGTAGGTAACTATTTCAAAAGTATTTAAAAATTAAGCATGTAATAATTTGTATAAATTATGGTCACAGAAAATTATAAAATAATAACTTTTTAATAAAAAAAATTAACCGCCGAAAAAAAACTAAAACGCAACAGAAAACAATAGCGCACTGAAAAGTAAAAAATAATATTTTTGTCTTTTATACCGACTATTATTTTTGTTGTAACGTCTGTTATTTTTGGAGTCGGTGCCAGCTGGTGCAGCAACTCTTCACTCTCAACTCACTAAGATGCTCAAGTTTGTTTGAGGCTGGCACCGACTCCAAAAATATCAGACGTTACAACTAAAATAATAGTCGGTATAAAAGACAAAAATATTATTTTTTACTTTTCAGTGCGCTATTGTTTTCTGTTGCGTTTTAGTTTTAATACACATATATCTCACAGTTAGTAAAACGACAAGTCATAAGACTATTATGTACCTAAGTTACGTCTTTCTTCCACGAATGTTATGTAATATGGGACGTGGGTCTTATTCTCAGTTTTAGCCGTTTAAAATGATCCTGAAATCCTGAATAATGATGGTGGATAAAATAGGGGACATTTTGAGGTTATGATATGAATTTTAAAATACTCGCAGCTACGAGTAACATAGTTTCGGACAAAGAAAGAATATTAATGTTAATAAATTATGACAGTAGCTTCGGCCCTCCTACTTCTTCTGCATAAAAAAATATATTGCTGCCAAATATTTTACAACAAATATATGAATACTAACTTCTTTCGGCGACTTTCTCTGCGTAAAATAAATATACTAGTTACTGGTCGCGAATTCGTCTGCGTAAAATAAATGTAAGATACAAGACTCATACAAGCTGCTACCCACGACTTTGACTGCGTAGAATAAATATGGTGGATTCTGCCCGTGACTTCGTCTGCGTAGAATAAATATGATATACTAACTCCTGCCCGTGACGTCGTCTGCGTAAATAAATATGATATACTAACTTCTGCCCGCGACTTCGTCTGCGTAGAATAAAGATATGATACTAATTTCTGCCCGCGACTTCATCTGCGTAGAATAAATATAAGATACTAATTTCTGTCAGCGACTTCGTCTGCGTAGAATTACTACTTCGGGTTGCTTTAGTGATGGATTAATCATCGCAATTTCATAGTAAATTTACTTTTTATGAGCACTTGCATATTTTCATATATTTCTTAAGTTATTATTTTAATGAATTTGTTCATGTAAATTAACGTTAAAATTTAATTTGCTTTCGTGTAGTAATAAACTTGTATTTTAACGATTGTCGTTAAACTCTCCGGCGGCATGGCGTCTGTAGATAAATATATAATTTTAATATGAATAACCCGCTATGGCGGCTTTCTTTATTCTAATTATATTATTAATACATAATATACATAGGCCTGTATTGATTCATCTACTTTATGTATCTTGATTTTTACTTGTAACGTCCCTTTAGGATCATTTATATTAATATAATAAAGAGGAAAGGTTGTTTGTTTGTTTGGATTGCATAGGTTCCAAAACGACTGAACCGATTTGAAAAATAATTTTCACTGTTGGGAAGCTACACTATTCCCGAGTGACATAGGTAGGCTATGGAAAATTTTGAAAAAAAAAATCCGTGCGAAGCTGGGGCGATTCGCTAGTAATAAATATAATCGAAGAAAAAAATTTATGAACAATGTTGATTCCTCATATATTTTTTTTGTAGATTTTTATCTCCGACATTTTAATTAAATATTAACGTTTTTCGTAACAATAAATTTAACGATTTTTTTTTAAGCAAAAGGACGACATCAATAAATTTTACTAGCATATTTAACGCTCCTTGTACATACTCAAATCATATCAATAAAATATTTGTCACTAGCTTCTGCCCGCGACTACGTCCGCGTGGATTTAGCAATAAAAAACTTATACCCTTTCTCAGGCTCTAGACATCTCTTTATCAAATTTAAATTGAATCGATCCTATAGTTTTAACGTGAAAGCGAGACAGAGTTACTTTCGCATTTATAATATTAGTAAGGATTCTTTAGAAATTTACTTGGACTCTGTGAAATAGGCCCAACTCATAAAACTAAGCAAGCCGTTATTTAAGACCCGTTAACTGGAGTTTATTTCGCAGTTAACTTCCACCTTTGACCGCAGAAACATTAATTTTCAATTAGTTCTAGATAGTCTCACATACGACCTAAGCTGAACCTAAGAGAGCTAGTGGCAAAAAGAATCAATCAATTTATATCTAACTAGCTCTCCGCCCGGGCTTCGCATGGATCATCTTTTTTTTATAGCCTATGTCACTCGGGAATAGTGTAGCTTTCCAACAGTGAAAGAATTTTTCAAATCGGACTAGTCGTTTTGGAGCCTATTTAATTCAAACAAACAAACCTTTCCGCTTTATAATAAATATATTAGTATTGACTATACCAACATACCTGCGCAAACTTCTTAGCGTTTTTTTTTATTTGTGTTTTTTTTCTCTGAGCCTTGTAACAGTTCTGTAAGCAATTGTATGCATTTATTGAAATACCGTTAACATTTTAATTATGTATAGTAAATATTTTTCATGACATGCAATCATTTAAAAAACCTGCTGAATAAAAAAAAAACATTGATTTTTGCTTAAATAAATAATATCTCTACATATTATAAAACCAAGTCGCTGTTATTATCTGTCCGTCCCTATGTAAGTATGCTTTAATCTTTAAAACTACGCAACGGATTTAAAAGCGTTTTTTTTTTTAAATAGAGGTTTATAGCATCCGTGTGAAGCCGGGGCGGGTCACTAGTATAAAAATATTAAAATAATTCTTCATTACTTAGTAGTCTATTCATAAAAAATCAAGAGATGAACATTAATTATTTCCAAAAACATATCTGTAACTCCTTAAAATTATATCCCTTTTTGCGCACTAACAAACATTTCTAATACTCAATTTCCTACCACTAGCTCCTTAATATTCCCGTATGCGCACACGCAACGGGATCGACTGCGCAACTGGTTATGTTAATTGCGCATTCGCTAATGTTAATGTGCGCATAATGAGACAAAGAATGACCTATTGCTTAGTCAACTCATATATATGTAAATAGCTTTATTACTGTCGTGTTTGGTTAAACATTAATACTTGGTATTTTAGTATTAAATTTGTGAAAATATGTCAGTATGTTTGGTATGGCCAAAGTTATATACAGTTAGCTGATGAAGATTTAAGTCTTGTATTTTGGCACCACGAATATGGAAACTGTAATGTTTTAGAAACGTGAGCTAGCTTCTCCCTATGGCTTCTTTTGCGCACGATGAGTACCTATTTTACACAATAATGGATGGATTTTTATGAAATTTCGTGTGTATATCGGGTAGGTCTGAGAATCGACCAACATCAATTACTTAGCGGTGGTTTTTTTTTAATTAAAAAAAAAAGATTCAGTATAATCCTAAATTTTTAATCTTCTATCATGCACCTCAAAATCATTTTTAAATAAAAAATCTCAAAAAACGAGGTATGAAGTTCGCCAAGTTAGAAGACTACAAAATTTTGAAAGATAAATAACCGCCCTAGATTAAATTCATTTTTAGAACCGTTTTGCTGTTTGTTACTGTAATTAGCGGCGTTGACAGACAGACAGACAGATATAGTCGTGTTAAAAATAGCAACTGACTCGAGTTTGTGACTCACTTTACGAGTAAAGACAGCAAAAGCAAAGAAAATAATAATAAAAAGAATTAATGTTTTAATATTATCATAGACTAGCTGGATTGAATAGGCTCCAAAACGACAAGCCGATTTGAAAAAATATTTCACTGTTGGAAAGCTACACTATTCCCGAGTGACATAGGCTATAAAAAAAGGGATCCGTGCGAAGCCGGGGCGGACGGCGAGTTTATAATAAAATTACAATAGTATGCAACTTAAGTGTTAAACTACCGTTAGTTCGGTCGTGCTACGAATATGGCAAGTGTAAAGTTATCTAAATATCAGCAATTCAATCGATATATCGGATTTTACTCGCGTATTAAATCCGTTATATTTGATAATTTCTGATGCCTTCGCGGTTATTATACGAGTACATTAGAATAAAACAACTTTTAACGTAACTTGCGAATTTTATTTCATTGGCTGGCGTTTTATTTCAATGACAAAAATATGTTTACTTTTATTGCAATCGGTATGTAAAGTTTGAATCACGTACCCATAATGAGGGGTTTTCTATGAATCCCAACAGTGGGCGTGTGGGGGTGACTAGTTTATAGCGAAGGCAGTAATTACAGACCCTAGCTGACATGACGATATTTTTTGCTATCGCCAGTTCGAATCCCGATGATGGTAAATATTTATATATATTGGAATGAAACGATAGAAGGATTTAACTCGCGTATTTTATTTTATTGGCTAACGTTTGGGAACTTTTACAGATTCCATAATGTATAGTTGTTTCATTCCAATATGTAATAACCGCGAAGGTATCAGAAATTATTAATTACTAGCTGTCCGCCCAGGCTTCGCACGGATCCCTTTTTTTATAGCCTATGTCACTCGGGAATAGTGTAGCTTTCCAACAGTGGAAGAATTTTTCAAATCCGTCCAGTCGTTCAGGAGCCTATTCAATCCAAACAAACAAATCTTTCCTCTTTATAATATTAGTATAGAGTATATTATTATATCTTTGGACAAATCCCACCAATTAAAAATTAAGCCAAGCTTATGCTATGAGTACAAAATACCTGATTAATATACATAAATACATATAAGATAGGTACCCAACACTCAGGTTCAAATACTTGTGACGCCAAAATAATATTATAGTACAATTTATATCAAGACGTGACGCCGTTGAAGCGCTTTTCTTTGTCATTTATAGTACAATTGAAAAAAGAGAAGATACGAGTCCAATTTTTTTTTAATAATCTACTTGATGGACAAAAAATATAGTCATGCCTATTGTTTTATTTTAATTTGTTATAAAAGCGCTTATCTTTGTCATCTATTGTATAATTAAGAAAAAAAATACGCGTGCAATACTTTTTTTTGTAATCTACTTAATGGATAAAGACAAAAAATCTATTTCAAATATTATAATTTCTGCGAGCCTATGATGAGTTGTCGTCGAGAAGAAATATTGACAACGGCTCCCGTTAAATTGTATATCGTTGCCGAGTGGCAACGAGTGTTGCCAATAAGGAGAAATTTCGTTGGCGACTTGATAAAATGTTGCCATGTTATGGATATCTGTCTTATCTATTTATTATAGTGCTGCAAGAAACTACTTACATTTATTACTTAAGTGTTAAGAAACATTGTTAACATTAAAAATAAATTTTATTTTAATAAATATAAATCGGCCAAGGGCGTGTCGGACTCGCGCACCGACATTAATTGACGTAAGTACTTATAATACGTTGTCGCCTTTAGACGACTAGTAAATGTCAAATTGCCTACATTTAAACGTCAAAAGTGGATACCTTTTGACGTTTGAAAGTGTTTATTAATCGTGAAAACAAAGAAAGTAAAATATTCAATATTGTTTACGTGACGAACTTTTAGTGATTTGCATGATATTCAATCAAACTATTTAAATACCCACCTACTTAACTACCTCTTGTTTTATTGAGTAAGATGATTAATACCTAGGTAAGTACTCTGTGAAAGAAAATTTCACAAAAAGCAAGTGCCTATGCTTATAAACCACAAATAGGGGAATATAATGGACAATTATTATCACGGATTACTTAGGTACGTTGAAAAATTGTTTTTTATCTTTCATAATAATATTGTTAGCTGTTAATGATATTAAAATAAAATAAGTAAGTATTTGACTATTAGAACACGGGTGATAATTAATAAGTAGTACTTATATCACACAAATTAAGTAACTACCTACTTAAGTAGGTCTGTACCTATTTATATTTTAATGTTGTAATGCTTTTAACTAAGTATTATTTTTAAAACATATATATTCCAATCAAGGTAATTAGGAAGGCAGGTAAGTATATACATATTATTATGAAAACATTGCCCATTTATTTTTCAGGGAATAAAAATACTAACCTAAATGTGACAGTAATAAAATGAACCCAGAAATATCTTTGAAAAAAAAATGTATGTCAGCACTGAGCAGCCATCTAAATATTTTACTAGCAGTATCTTTTAATTAACTCAGAGGACCTCAGAATTTAAGTAAGTACCCACCTACTTTCGTTAGGAAGTAATATTACCTACCTAGCATAATAATAACCAATCTAGTTTGTCTGGGAATATTATTGATCTAATTAAGTAAATGTTAAATTATATGTAAGAGAGGTGCCAAATTGGATGGACATTAAGTATATAAAACAGGCTAATCGTGAAAACAAAGAAAGTAAAGTATTGATTATATTACTTACTTCATTTAAATGAAAGATCAACTATATATTTCAAATTGAAATTTTATTAGAGCTACTATTTCAACATGTTTATTATGCCTACATTGCGCTCTGTTTCCTACATAAATGAAATCCTAGCAATTTTGATTAACTAACACTATGTCCATAATAGAACTTAAATAAACTAATAAAATTGAACAAAATGGATGACATCTTGTCCCCTAAATTCCAATTACTTCATAGTCAATGTAATTCTTTTTCACTTTGATAATTTCAAAATGTCAGCACAATTGTTAGCTAACAAAATGTTTACTTATAGGTAGCTGATGTCAATTGTACAATCTTGGGAGTCAATGCAAGGTTCCCAGAAGAGTCCCCATGATTATGACGCATTTATATATATTTAATAACTCTGTTACTGAAATGCAGCTCAGCTCAAGAGGCTCCACAACAGTCAGATTGGGGTATACTTTATTCTGGGTTAGTAGATACCTACTTGTGTAAATAAATTTAAAACCTTATTAAAAATATAAAAGTATTTTAAACAAAAAGTAATAAAAATATTTAATTATATTATTTACATAATATTTATGTTCAGTTTCTTCTAAAACCTGCATCTCTTCAAGAAAATCTCCTAATAAATATTTTAAAATTTGAATATTGTACAATTGCAGGTGTCAGAATCTGGGTAGGTATGAGCCGTAGCTCGTGACTCCGGTAGCAGAGGCAAGATACACCCACTGGCACAACAGTACCATAGAAGTAATTGAAAAATATATTCACGACAATAACTTGCTGAGAAGAAGCACATAGAAAGCGCTCGATCATTATAAATTATCATTATTTCACTTGATTATTTTGTTTAATTTAATACCCATGCAATGTATCTCCTTATAATTATCCTTGCTCAGGATGTAAACTTGTGTGTGCATACCCGCTGACTACTAGGTAGGGTTAGATTAAAAGGATTAAAACAGAAAACAGTTTATAAGTATTTATTAATTTAAATAACACCTTAACACCATACATTAAGTCACCTACTTAGGTAGGTACTTACATATAGAATTTTATCAGTATTAAAATTAAATTATAAACTAGCTCGGTGAATTTGCACCTGCTCGAAGAATCTGTGTGCTGTAGAACATTGACTTCAATGAGAACAAGCTCACACACAATTTCGGTAGTTTCATATTTATAGATAGTGTGTCCGTGGAACTGTCTGTGTCTGACTGTCTATCTCAGTTTCCTGGAGAGATTTTTCCTGAAGCCTTTCACTGCTCTGCAAGAAATCGGTGCTAGGCAGCAGCAACATTGGAATCTGTTGACCAGAAAGTAGAATGACATAGTTTGGTTAACTCAATTTTTGATGCTTTCGGACAGACTGATTTAACTTATGTATACATACTGATTTTGAAAACTTTACATTTCTCAAAAAGTCATAATTCTAATCTTTGAATCACATTCATTCATATGGAAGTCCAAATAATCAGAATAATATATTATCTTCATCCTGATATTCAATTATTTATTTAAAATTTAATTAATAGGTATTGATGAAATGCTTAATGACATAGCTACATACCATGTGCGCAGTAGTAGACACAGCACTGAGGAACTGAAGACGGCAGATGGAGTTATTTGAAGTGAAGCTCTCACTATACAGATGGTACACCATGCAATACCTGGAGAAGAAGAAGTGCAAGGGTTTGCAATTGCGGAAAGGGCAAGCAAAGAAAAATGGGTGCAAGATTGGTAGAGAAAATCAAACATAAATAAAATACAAACTGGTATTTCAGTTGCGATCAGTGCATGTAGTTGTAAAAATTGCTAATTGGTTAGTGCGAATTAATTATACAGGTAAAAGTAAAACAAAACTTCACAAATCCATACATAGTTAACATACAATTAGGGTCATGAGATAAGTACAATGAAAATTGTATTCACAAGGCAAAATAAGTATATTGCACTTTATATAGCATACTGCATAACAAACTTGGATCACACCAAATAATAATCGCACATCTAAAAAAATAGTATTACTTACCACATTTGATGTTGAAGGAGTCTGACCCTGTTTTTTCAGACCAGTTTAATCAGCCAAGTAATTCAATCAAGGAACTTGCCTCAAATCGGGTCGCCATACGTCAAAAACCCTGACTCTCTTTGTATAAACTCTGCGTAAACTTTATATATAGGTAGATTAACTTCTTTTTACAAACCATTACATCGTAATGGCGGGAAAATACACGATTAATATTTAATTTTATTAATGCTTTCATCTGACATTTGTAGTGTAAGTACAAACGTCAGTCGTCAACGCAAAAGCAACTACGTTCCGAAACCAGTTAAAGTAATCATTCATAAACACAATATTTTATACTCATTGTAAAATATTATTTGCTCTATTTCATATTATTTTTCGCTTCAAAATCCGCTGCGTAGTTTTAAAGATTCAAGCAAACATAGGGATGGACGGAGTATTAATTATTTTACCTTTACTTAATAAAACAAGAATTATGTAAATAGTTTTGTAGATTGTCCACGACAATAATGTTTTAGTTACGCTCGATAGCGTCAATTATCACCGCTCGATCATTATTATCGTTCCGTTCGTGGCGTGCCTATGTTTGCTTGAATTTTCTTTCTTGTAACTTGTTGCGTTTGCGACAGTTTGCGTTGACTGCAAATGTCAGTTGGAAGCATTAGCATTATTATTAATAAAATTAAATAAAATTAAATATTAATCGTGTTACGTGTATTTTCCCGCCATTACGATGTAATGGTTTGTAAAGAGAAGTTAATCTACCTATATATAAAGTTTACGCAGAGTTTATAAAAAGAGAGTCAGGCTTTTTGACGTATGGCGACCCGATTTGAGGCAAGTTCCTTGATTGAATTACTTGGCTGATTAAACTGGTCTGAAAAAACAGGGTCAGACTCCTTCAACATCAAATGTGGTAAGTAATACTATTTTCTTAGATGTGCGATTGTTATTTGGTGTGATCCAAGTTTGTTATGCAGTATGCTATATAAAGTGCAATATACTTATTTTGCCTTGTGAATACAATTTTCATTGTACTTATCTCATGACCCTAAATGTATGTTAAAATAACTATGTATAGCTTTGTGAAGTTTTGTTTTACTTTTACCTGTATAATTAATTCGCACTAACCAATTAGCAATTTTTACAACTACATGCACTGATCGCAACTGAAATACCAGTTTGTATTTTATTTATGTTTGATTTTCTCTACCAATCTTGCACCCATTTTTCTTTGCTTGCCCTTTCCGCAATTGCAAACCCTTGCACTTCTTCTTCTCCAGGTATTGCATGGTGTACCATCTGTATAGTGAGAGCTTCACTTCAAATAACTCCATCTGCCGTCTTCAGTTCCTCAGTGCTGTGTCTACTACTGCGCACATGGTATGTAGCTATGTCATTAAGCATTTCATCAATACCTATTAATTAAATTTTAAATAAATAATTGAATATCAGGATGAAGATAATATATTATTCTGATTATTTGGACTTCCATATGAATGAATGTGATTCAAAGATTAGAATTATGACTTTTTGAGAAATGTAAAGTTTTCAAAATCAGTATGTATACATAAGTTAAATCAGTCTGTCCGAAAGCATCAAAAATTGAGTTAACCAAACTATGTCATTCTACTTTCTGGTCAACAGATTCCAATGTTGCTGCTGCCTAGCACCGATTTCTTGCAGAGCAGTGAAAGGCTTCAGGAAAAATCTCTCCAGGAAACTGAGATAGACAGTCAGACACAGACAGTTCCACGGACACACTATCTATAAATATGAAACTACCGAAATTGTGTGTGAGCTTGTTCTCATTGAAGTCAATGTTCTACAGCACACACATTCTTCGAGCAGGTGCAAATTCACCGAGCTAGTTTATAATTTAATTTTAATACTGATAAAATTCTATATGTAAGTACCTACCTAAGTAGGTGACTTAATGTATGGTGTTAAGGTGTTATTTAAATTAATAAATACTTATAAACTGTTTTCTGTTTTAATCCTTTTAATCTAACCCTACCTAGTAGTCAGCGGGTATGCACACACAAGTTTACATCCTGAGCAAGGATAATTATAAGGAGATACATTGCATGGGTATTAAATTAAACAAAATAATCAAGTGAAATAATGATAATTTATAATGATCGAGCGCTTTCTATGTGCTTCTTCTCAGCAAGTTATTGTCGTGAATATATTTTTCAATTACTTCTATGGTACTGTTGTGCCAGTGGGTGTATCTTGCCTCTGCTACCGGAGTCACGAGCTACGGCTCATACCTACCCAGATTCTGACACCTGCAATTGTACAATATTCAAATTTTAAAATATTTATTAGGAGATTTTCTTGAAGAGATGCAGGTTTTAGAAGAAACTGAACATAAATATTATGTAAATAATATAATTAAATATTTTTATTACTTTTTGTTTAAAATACTTTTATATTTTTAATAAGGTTTTAAATTTATTTACACAAGTAGGTATCTACTAACCCAGAATAAAGTATACCCCAATCTGACTGTTGTGGAGCCTCTTGAGCTGAGCTGCATTTCAGTAACAGAGTTATTAAATATATATAAATGCGTCATAATCATGGGGACTCTTCTGGGAACCTTGCATTGACTCCCAAGATTGTACAATTGACATCAGCTACCTATAAGTAAACATTTTGTTAGCTAACAATTGTGCTGACATTTTGAAATTATCAAAGTGAAAAAGAATTACATTGACTATGAAGTAATTGGAATTTAGGGGACAAGATGTCATCCATTTTGTTCAATTTTATTAGTTTATTTAAGTTCTATTATGGACATAGTGTTAGTTAATCAAAATTGCTAGGATTTCATTTATGTAGGAAACAGAGCGCAATGTAGGCATCATAAACATGTTGAAATAGTAGCTCTTATAAAATTTCAATTTGAAATATATGGTTGATCTTTCATTTAAATGAAGTAAGTAATTTAATCAATATTTTACTTTCTTTGTTTTCACAATTAGCCTGTTTTATATTTAACATTTACTTAATTAGATCAATAATAATCCCAGACAAACTAGATTGGTTATTATTATGCTAGGTAGGTAATATTACTTCCTAACCAAAGTAGGTAGGTACTTACTTTAAATTCTGAGGTCCTCTGAGTTAATTAAAACATACTGCTAGTAAAATATTTAGATGGCTGCTCAGTGCTGACATACAATTTTTTTTCAAAGATATTTCTGGGTTCATTTTATTACTGCCATATTTAGGTTAGTATTTTTATTCCCTGAAAAATAAATGGGTATGTACTACTTATTAATTATCACCCGTGTTCTAATAGTCAAATACTTAATTTATTTTAATATCATTAACAGCTAACAATATTATTATGAAAGATAAAAAACATTTTTTCAACGTACTTACCTAAGTAATCCATGAAAATAATTGTCCATTCTATTCTCCGGTGCGTTTGTGTTTCTAAGCATAGGCACTTGCTTTTTGTGAAATTTTCTTTCACGGAGTACCTAGGTATTAATCATCTTACTCAATAAAACAAGAGGTAGTTAAGTAGGTAGGTATTTAAATAGTTTGATCGAATATCATGCAAATCACTAAAAGTTCGTCACGTACTTAAACAATTTTTACTTTCTTTGTTTTCACGATTTATAAACACTTTTAAACGTCAAAAGTGGATACTGCAGGCAATTTGACATTTACTAGTCGTCTAAAAGCGACAACGTATTATAAGTACTTACGTCAATTAATGTCGGTTCGCGAGTCCGACACGCCCTTGGCCGATTTATATTTATTAAAATAAAATTTATTTTTAATGTTAACAATGTTTCCTAACACTTAAGTCATAAATGTAAGTAGTTTCTTGCAAAACTATAATAAATAGATAAGACAGATATCCATAACATGGCAACATTTTATCAAGTCGCCAACGAAATTTCTCCTTATTGGCAACACTCGTTGCCACTCGGCAACGATATACAATTCAACGGTAGCCGTTGTCAATATTTCTTCTCGACGACAACTCATCATAGGCTCGCTGATGCCTTCGCGGTTATTACATTGGAATGAAACAACTATTAACGGATTTAACTCGCGTATTTTTATTTTATTTTATTAGCTGACGTTTCGGATTCTTTACAGTTTCCATAATCGTAGCACGACTGAGCTGACAATAGTCTAACGCTAAAGTGACTTTAGCGTTAGACTATTACTAGAATATTTCAAATATTTCAATCTGTAATAACCGCGGTGTTCAGAATAGATAAATATCGAATTAGTTTTTTTCGAATAGCAACATTGAAATTTCTCGTTTTCGTATTAATTGTTATAGCAACACAGTAGTAGTTCGTCTGTCGTCGTTGTCGAGTCCGTTACTTGAATGGACACTTTTCGTAATTTGTCGTTAAATAATTAGTTGTCGTCGCGTGTGAGCCAAGGCACGAAACAAGTTCCCTACATTACTTCCCGGGAAAAAGGAATTGCGGATTGGCTTGTTGGTCTAAGTACAGGAGTGTCCCGGTGGGTAAGAACCCAGCACATGGTTTTCACCTGGATTCAGCTCTGAGACCGGCCTGGAGGAATTGCCTCGCCGGAGACACTGAGCATCGCCTCGGAGATCAAAGGTAAGCGAGTGCGCAATCCATATTTCCCCGAAATAACATCATAAAAAAGTTTTATCGTAACCTCACAGAAAATTCTAGTAGGAAATTAATTTTAATACAGTCCACTTAACTTTTCGTTGTCGATTATCGCACATTTTTGGTCCTACGATTCGGATTTAGCTGAAAAGTGCCTTTTGTCGTAAATTTCCTATGGTATTTTCTGTGATTTTACATATTTTCGTCATATTTTTCAAATACGTAGGTACTTGTGAAACTGCCTTGGCTTTGTGTTTTACTGTGTTAGTTGTACGCCATCTTTTGTCGCATTTTTTTCGATTTCCTTTCGTTGGTTTTATGTTGGCAGTACTATTTCCTACCACAGATTCACATATTTTCGATCAAAGTTTTACGTCAATACTAAACGTCAAATAGTTGGATAGTTTAGTGATTAGTAGTTTACTTAACGCAATATCGGAACGTAGTATCATAGTCTATGGAATCGTAAATGTCAAATCTGTTTGACTGACAGATAACCTCTCTATATTGTTATTATCGTGTTGTATGATTTATGCGTTGCTGTTTTGTTTGTATGATATTTATTTTTTGTATTACGGTAAATATATTTAAACGAAATGTCAGCTCACGGTGATAGTGATACAGAGCCAGCAATCATAGATGCGTACCGTGTCGAACGGGATTATTGTGTAATGCGGATGGAACATATCGCGAATTCTGACTTGTTAGGATATAGTGAAATGGATATTAGAGATATTGAGAAAGACTTTCATCAAGCGCAACTCAGAATTTTGCGACCGCTTGCCCAGTTTTTACGCAAACACGAATATGAAATTACGAGAGAATTCGAAACACTAGTGAAATCTATTAAAAGTAGGTTAAGGCAGGTTTGTCAGATTAGTAATAGTGAATCGAAACCTAGCATAGTTGAGAGTAATGTTGCTAAACTCCCTAAAATTTCGATTAAATCGTTTGATGGAAAGCTAGAGAATTGGGTGTCATTCAAGGAACTTTTCGATTCTTTGATTCATAATCGGAGCACCATTAGTGATGTTGAGAAATTGCACTATCTTTTGTCGAGTGTAGAGGGTTCCGCCTATGATTTAATAAAGAGTTTTCCCTTGTCTGGTGACAATTATGTCAATGCTTATGAAACCTTGTCAAACCATTTTGATAGAAAGAGACAAATTGCGGTCATATACTATGAGAAAATATTGAATTGCGATAGTGTTAAAAATAAAAATGATTTGAGTAAAATAGTTAGGATATTTAATGAAAATTTAAATATTTTGTTGAAATATAAGCTTCCTGATAGGAATTTCATGTTGTATTATTTATTGTGGTCCAAATTAGATATTGCAACTCGTGAAGCATTTGAATTACAACTTGATACAAATAGTGATATTCCAAATTTTGATAATTTGAAAAGTTTTATTGAAAAGCGAAGTAAAGCTTTAGAGAACTCTAATAGTAAACCTGTCGTTTTGGATACTAAACCTACACATTCGAATGCCAGACCTTTTATAAAAAATAAAGCTTCTCTTGTTGTGTCGAATCCTAGCTGTATTTTTTGTACTGGTCAGCATAGTCTTACCAATTGTAACGGTTTTTTAGAACTTAACTGTCAAGCGCGTTTTAGTTTCGTGAAGGAAAAGGGTTTATGTATATTGTGTTTTTCGAGTAACCATCGTGTGAAAACCTGTCGTGCCTCTCGTTGTACTATGTGTAATCGTTCACATCACACTTTGTTACATTTTACAATAAATAGTGAAACCCAATCCGTACCCACAAAGGTGGATAATGCGCTATCCAGTGATAGTAAAACTGCTTTGACTTCGGTAGCTGGAGTAGGCAATGTTCTATTTTCGACTGTAAAGGTTTTAATTAAAAATAGTTCTAACAAATTTCAACCAGTGCGTGCAGTTTTAGATTGTGCTAGCGCATGTAACTTCATTTCGGAATCCTGCGTACTAAGGTTAGGATTTAAAATAAATCGTGGTGATCATACTGTGTCCGGTATTGGTCATTCTGTCGCTCAACCGCTTGGTTCGCTATCGTGTGAAATTAAGCCGGTCCATAATAATATTTCGTCGGATATTAAATTCGAAGCTCTCGTTCTATCTTCGATATGTGCTGATCAACCTACTCAACCTGTCGATTCGTCTCGCTGGTCACACATTAATAATTTGTCGCTTGCTGATCCTGATTTCGCTGATCCAGGACCAGTAGATCTGCTACTCAATGCAGATATTTTCGCATCCACTCTTCGTCGTGGTCGTAGGTATGGGAGACCAGGCCAACCAAAAGCCTTAGAAACGAGTTTTGGCTGGATTCTAATGGGGGAATATCAAGGGTACGTTCATAAAAATTATCGGAATGATTGCCTTTTCGTATCGAACTCTTCCGATTCTAATTTGTCGCTGGACGTGTCCCTTCGAAGATTTTGGGAATTAGAAAGCGTGTCTCCTCCTAATAAACCTCTACTGTCGAAAGACGACCAACTATGCGAAGATCTTTTCGTTAATAAATTCTATCGCACAAATGAAGGCCGCTACGTGGTACCTTTACCTTTCGTCGATCCTACGTTTAAACCTACATTTGTGAATTCTCGTGAAATCGCTCTCAAGCGATTCTTTTCGTTGGAGCGCAAGTTAAATTCCAGTCCCGAGTTCAAAAGGTCTTATGTTGATTTTATGGAAGATTATGAGTCTTGCGGGCATTTAGAAAAAGTCGACCCTCCGTCTATAAACGAAGGCAAATTCTATTACATACCACATCACGGGATACTGCGTGACTCTGTCACTACACCTCTTCGCGTTGTGTTCGACGCAAGCGCTAAGGACGCAAACGGCGTGTCCCTGAATAGTACTCTTCTCGCTGGGCCTAAGCTACAAACTAGTATTTTCGATCTGCTTATACGCTTTCGTTGGCATACTGTCGTCTTCACTGGGGACGTCAGACAAATGTATAGGCAAATTCTGGTTTCGGAAGAAGATGCTGAATTTCAGCGTATCTTGTGGCGTCCCACAGCTGGCAGCCCTGTACGTGATTATCGTTTAAAAACAGTAACGTACGGTGTTTCCGCCGCTCCTTATCAAGCTCTTCGTACAATGGCTCAATTATCCATCGATGCCTCCGGAACATACCCCGCTGGCGCCGCTGTGCTAGCTCGCGATATATATATCGATGACGTCGTCACGGGAGCGGATTCTGTCGAGCAGGCTCGCTTACTTCAAGTAGAATTGTCAAAAATATTATCCTCGGGTGGGTTCCATCTGAGAAAGTGGACCTCCAATAGTAATGCCTTCCTAGAAACTATTCCATCGTCAGATTTGTATTCACAGGAATTTAAAAACTTCGAAGAAATGTCGGATATCTCTCTTAAAATATTAGGGCTACGGTGGCAACCTAATTCAGATTCCTTTCGTTTTCGTGTCACAGTTCAGGAGGGTAGGTGTACAAAGCGCACGATCCTCTCGGCGATAGCCAGGATATTCGACCCATTAGGCTTCCTTTCGCCTGTGACTTTTCTCGCTAAGTACCTAATGCAGTTACTCTGGGTTTCCGGAGTATCATGGGATGATGATGCCCCGGATAACATTCGGAACGAGTGGCAGGAATTTAAAGCTCAACTTTCGTCGCTAAGCTCGGTGGTTATTCCTCGTCGTATAGTAGGAGATTTTGAAGTGTTACATCTGCACGGGTTTTGCGATGCGTCGGAACGTGGCTACTGTGCTATCGTTTTTTGTCGAACAGTAGCTAGAAATGGAGATATTTCCGTCCAACTGGTTTGTGCTAAATCCAAAGTAGCTCCCCTTCAAAAATTGTCGATACCGCGCTTAGAATTGTTAGCAGCGGTCCTACTATCGGACTTAATCGCGTCTCTCGTAGAAGCGTTAAAGCCCTTTCACTCGATTCATAAAATTTTCGCGTGGTCGGATTCGAGTGTGGCTTTAGCGTGGATAAAATCCTGTCCTTCCAAGTGGCAAACATTCGTGGCTAATCGGGTAAGCCATATCCAGGAGATTCTACCGCCTGACTCTTGGCATCATGTCGGAACCGCAGATAACCCCGCGGATTGTGGGTCACGTGGCTTATTACCAAATGATTTAGTCACTCGAAAACTTTGGTGGAACGGTCCTTCGTGGCTCGAACAACCTAGTGACCGTTGGCCAAAGTCTTCATTATCGGTGGATAAGGAATGTCAGGATGTTCTTCACAAAGAACAAAAAATTATCGTTCTCGTAGCTACTAATAGTAGTAATCTCGTTGATAATCTTTTAGCAAAGTTCTCGTCGTTAAAGACACTTCAACGTGTCTTAGTATATTGCTTTAGGTTGTCGGACAATTGTAAACAAACATTTGTCAATTATCGTATTTTCGGGTTTTTACAACCATCAGAAATTCGTAAAGCTCTCGTGTTATTAGTTAGATTTGTGCAAGAGAGCGCGTTTTCGTCGGAGTTGGAACTCTTGAGGAAAGGTTCGTCAAATTCCCTTCCAAAGAGTTTCCGTAAACTCTCACCTTTCGTTGATGAAGCGGGTCTCATCAGGGTGGGCGGTCGTTTGGCTTATACCTACGTACATAAGCTTTGAAGCAAAGCACCCATTGCCTATGTAGATTCGTTTTAAATAAATCTTTCGTATGTATAAGTATAGTACTTATAATTATCGTATTCTCTCGTAGTTTTAATAAGTAAGTAAATACATTCGCATTTAGGTGGGCGGAATGTTCAGAATAGATAAATATCGAATTAGTTTTTTCGAATAGCAACATTGAAATTTCTCGTTTTCGTATTAATTGTTATAGCAACACAGTAGTAGTTCGTCTGTCGTCGTTGTCGAGTCCGTTACTTGAATGGACACTTTTCGTAATTTGTCGTTAAATAATTAGTTGTCGTCGCGTGTGAGCCAAGGCACGAAACAAGTTCCCTACATTACTTCCCGGGAAAAAGGAATTGCGGATTGGCTTGTTGGTCTAAGTACAGGAGTGTCCCGGTGGGTAAGAACCCAGCACATGGTTTTCACCTGGATTCAGCTCTGAGACCGGCCTGGAGGAATTGCCTCGCCGGAGACACTGAGCATCGCCTCGGAGATCAAAGGTAAGCGAGTGCGCAATCCATATTTCCCCGAAATAACATCATAAAAAAGTTTTATCGTAACCTCACAGAAAATTCTAGTAGGAAATTAATTTTAATACAGTCCACTTAACTTTTCGTTGTCGATTATCGCACACGCGGAATCATCTCTTGAAAAATCTTTTAAATTTACATTGATATACTTGAAATCCAGTTTTGTCGTAGTTTGAGGTAATTAGATAAAGTGAGACCTAAAACCACGTTCCCCCCCAGTGTTACTAAGGTAAGTGCATTAAAGGAGGGAGTATAGACTACGTTTAATGCAGTTGACATGAGACTAGACTGTCACTGTCATTTAATTAGGAAAGTTTTGGGAGATGCGAAATTGGTTTTTAATTGTATTATAACAAAGGCTCATAGGTTATTGGCGACTGATAGGATTTTTATCCAATAAAGTGAGGTTATCCTTTGGAGTATATTTTTTAAAAGCTTTCATTTAACTTGCAATGTTATGTACGGGTAAAATTTGATACTCAATTTGGAAGCAGTTAAATTTAACCGATTGAGCTGAAATGTATACAAAATTTCGACTCAATCGTTAAAGTTTTCTGCTGAAGAGTCAAAAAGGAAAGATTTGTATTTTTCAACCGACGAAAAAAACGGAGGAGGTTCTCAAGTCGACGCGTATATTTTTTTTTTTTTTTTTTTTTTTATGTATGATCACGCATAACTTTTTACAGAGTGGTTGGATTTTGATAATTCTTTTTTTATTAGAAAGGGTATACTTCGAAATTGGTCCCATTTTAATTTGGAAAAAAAATTCCAACCCTAAGGGTAGGAAAAGAGGGGATGATTGAGAGAGAGTTAATTTTTCACGCACCGTTTGTATCGTATGACCACGCGTAACTTATTACAGAGTAGTCCGATTTTGATAATTCTTTTTTTATTGGATAGGGCATACCTCAAAGTTGATCCCATAAAAATTTGGAAAAAGAAACCTACCTTAAGGGTGGGAAAATAGGGGTAATTTACTGTTCACTAAAAGTTAATAGCAAAAACATGGTAGGTAGCTATTTCAAAAGTACCTAATTCAAAATTAAGCATGTAATAATTTGTATAAATTATGGCCACAGAAAATTATGAAATAATAACTTTTTAATAAAAAAATTTAACCGCCGAAAAAAAACTAAAAGGCAACAAAAAACAATAGCGCACTAAAAAGAGAAAAATAATAATTTTGTGTTTTATAACGACTACTATTTTGGTTGTTACGTTGATATTTATGGAGTCGGTGCCAGCCTCAAACAAACTTGAGCACCTTAGTGAAGAATTGAGAGTGAAGAGTTGCTGCATTAGCTGGCACCGACTTCAAAAATATCAACGTAACAACCAAAATAGTAGTCGTTATAAAACACAAAATTATTATTTTTCTCTTTTTAGTGCGCTATTGTTTTTTGTTGCCTTTTAGTTTTTTTTCGGCGGTTAAATTTTTTTATGTTTGTGTATGTCTGTAATGAATAAATTCAAAAACTGTGCCGATTTCAAAAAATATTTCACTATTGGAAAGCTACATCCACCCTGATTAACAAAGGCTATATAATATTTTGAAAAAAAAAAAAAAAATAGGGATCGGTGCGAACCCAGGGGGGGGGGATAGTTATACATGAAGACGTCGACTCAGGTACAAATGATCGCGATGTCACCATTTAGTAAACTAAACTAGACTCAAAATACGATTCAAGACTTTTTTCTTAAGAGTTCCAATATTTGAAAACGAGTTACAAAAATGGCGATTTTATGCAGACAAAGTATTAAATCAGTCAGCTAACCTCTAACCTTTTAGGTTAAAGGTTAAACGAATAAGTTAGACAGACTGCCGTCTCGCTCGCCCCGCCTGTCAATTACTGGTTTGACAGCGTGTCGGCTTCAGACGCGAGCGAGACGGCTAATCATCTGTCAATCATACCAAGCAATTATAAGAACGGTTTTTAAACTACCTTCTTTTTAATAATTTCTGATGCCTTCGCGGTTATTATGAACTAGTTGTGCCCACGACTTCGTCCGCGTGGAATAGTTATTCTTCATATAGTAATTTTCCCCGTTTTTTTACACATTTTCCACTGTTCTTTCGCTCCTATTGGTCGCAGCGTTATAATATATAGCCTAAAGCCTTCCTGGATAAATGGTCTATCCAACAAAAAAATAATTTTTGAATTCGAACCAGTAGTTCCTGAGATTAGCGCGTTCAAACAAACAAACAAACTCTTCAGCTTTATAATATTAGTATAGATTGAAATGAAACAACTATAAACGGATTTAACACGTGTATTTTATTTTATTTGCTGAAGTTTCGGATTCTTTACAGTTTCCATAATCGTAGCACGACTGAGCTGACGATAGTCTAATGCTAAAGTAGATACCTACTTAAGACTAGTTTATAGGAGTTCCATTTTAGTTGTTTTAAACAAAGAGGAATTCTTAAATTATGTTAATGTACCTAGATTTATACTTCCTACTTATTATCTACTTAACTGTTATTACCTGCGTCCGCATCCCACGTCGGAAATTTAGGTCAATAATTATGATCCTAGGTTGACTAGACGTTCAATTAGTATTAATCATCCTTTATCATGCTTATAACAAGCGACAGACTTATATTTAGACTAGCGATTCGCCCCGGTTTTGCACGGATCCCTATTTTTTTTTTCTAAATATTCTGTAGCCTATGTTACTCAGGGTGAACGTAGCTTCCCAACAGTGAAAGAATTTTTCAAATCGGTCTAGCCGTTTTGGAGCCTATTCAATTTAAACAAACAAACAAACAAACCTTTCCGCATTACTATATTAGTATAGATATAGATAATAATATTCATCTGATATCTTACAAACTTAGATTAATGATTTATTCATACTTACCTTTTTATAGCATATTTCGCAAAATAAAGGGCAAAAGGAAATGGCGGAAATGTATGGGAAATCTCACAAGTGTTGAGAGGAAAATGATAACGTGGAAAAAATAGGGTGAAAATAAATGCTATATAAATATTATGTTTTTGTTAAGTAAGTCTATAATATTGGAATGAAACAACTATTAACGGATTTAACTCGCGTATTCTTATTTTGGATTCTGTACAGTTTCCATAATCGTAGCACGACTGAGCTGACAATAGTCGAACGCTGAAGTAAAAAAAAATACTTACGCGAATTAAATTCGTTCGTAATAGTTTCTTTCTTAAGTATAATATATATACTGGCGGCCAGCCCTTTTTTTATAGCATATGTCACACGGGAACAGTGTAGCTTTGCAACAGTGAAAGAATTTTTAAAATCGGTCCAGTCGTTTCAGAACCTATTCAATCAAACTTTTCATTTTTATTATATTACTATAGATGTCATAGTACAAATTTAAATGTTCTTCCAGTACTGAACGTCTTTTGGTTAATTTAAAAGGTAGATAATGAATAATTAACCATGTTCAATATATTCCATTATATTTCATCTTTCATACACGGCGATTTTTCATTGATTGATTTCATTTTTGACGGCCTGCTGGTCTAGCGGTCAGAGCCTCTGACTACGAAACCGGAGGTTGCGGGTTCGAATCCTGCTAGGGGCAGATGTCAGTGTGATGGACACTGGCATCTGTACCTGAGTCTTGGATGTCTTATATGTATTTATGTATGTTTATCCGTTGTCTAGTACCCATAGTACAAGCTTTGCTTAGTTTGGGACTAGATCAATTGGTGTGAATTGTCCAAAGATATTATTATTATTATACAGTATGTAAAAGATTATTAATCAATTAATTAAATCATAATTAAATTATATGGTAATAATTTCAATGGCGGCTCCTTTTCATAATGTAATGAATACCTATGAGAAAACTGGATATACAAGTATCCAACTTATATCTAACGTGCGATAATGAAATATAATGGTTATATAATTAAAACCTATTAAAAGATAGCTGATGTTTCAGATTTGCATAATGAAATGGTTATAGAGGAATAGGAGTTATGATTATCTTTTATATGACAGAACTTTTTTTTTTCTTGATAGAATGAAAAAATAAAAATACATAATTATGTAAGTACCTAATTTTATAATATTACTAGCTTCTGCCCGCGACTTCGTCCGCGTGGAACTCCTCTTTTTTTGCAGTCGGTTAAAAAGTAGCCTATGTCCTTTCTCAGGCTCCAGACTATCTTTGTACCAAATTTCATTTGAATTGGTCCAGTAGTTTTAGCGTGAAAGCGTTACAGACAGACAGACAGACAGAGATACTTTCGCATTTATAATATTAGTAGGGATGACAGAACATTTTTTTTTTGATGAAATAAAAAAAAAAATATATAGTATGTAGGTACCTAAGTAATTATTTTTTGCATTCGCGACATATTATCTTTACTTACTAATATTATAAAGAGTAACTGTTTGTTTGTTTGTTTGGATTGAATAGGCTTCATAACGGCTGGCCGATTTCAAAAATTCTTTCACTGTTGGGAAGCTACACTATTCCCGAGTGACATAGGCTATAAAAAAAGATGATCCGTGTGAAGCCAGGGCGGACCGCTAGTAATATATATAAGGTAAAATACATAGCAAATACCTTTGCGGTTTGAATGAAACTATAAACGGATTTAACTCGCGTATTTGATTTTATTGGCTGACGTTTCAGAACCTCTACAGATTCCATAATTGTAGCACGACTGAGCTGACAAAGTCTTATGCTAAAGTGATTACAGCTATGCAAACTACCATTTTTTTTTCATAAAATTCGGCAGGAATCTACCCTCAGTGAATTTCCTTTTATTCTAACTTTTAACTTCTTGTAAGGATTAGCCAATTTCCACGCGCCGTCAATGAGGTGTCCCATGAGGACTGAGCTTCCTCCACGTACCCTCGACTCAAGTACACCACTGATATGTAAGCACTAGACGAGTTAAAAATATTTAAGGAATTGAGAACTACATTGTAATCTATTAAAATAAGAAAACTGATTTTTATATCTGAGTTTCCTGGATGTAATCTCGACTCAAGTACAACACTGATATCTTGAGACTAGACGAGATAAAAATATGTATTTTTACATTGGAATGAAACAACTATTAACGGATTCGACTCGCGTATTTTTATTTTATTTCTTTACAGTTTCCATAATCGTAGCACGACTGAGCTGACAATAGTCTAACGCTTAAGAAACTGTAAAGAATTCAAAACGCCAAATAAAATAAAATAAAAATACGCGAGTTAAATCCGTTAATAGTTGTTTCATTCCAATGTGTAATAAACGCGAAAGTATTAGAAATTATACTTTTTGATTTCTGTAGACATATAAAAAATTGTAAAGTATGTATTGTGACTAATATTTAGGTTAATTAGCTAAGTTTGCTTTTAAACAAAATTCTTTGTCTTTTCTAGTATGTACGATTTTGGATAAGGGGCAAATAGACAAGGGGCAGGTAATTGACTGGGGAAAGACCGTGCATGAGGGGAATCAGAGACTTAGCCATTTTCATTAACTTTATGACGTGGCTGTAAGTTGGGCATTATGGTTAAGACGATGTCTGCTTGTCCGAAGAAATGGGTGTTTTTATATGCACTTCACAAAATGATTATGGTATCATTTTTCTAAATAAATGACGATTTCATAATTTCTGCCTTCGCGGTTATTATACATTGGAATGAAACAATTTTAAACGGATTTAACTCGCTAATTTTATTTTATTGGCCGACTTTTCGGAACCTTTACAAATTCCATAATCGTAGCACGATTATGAAACCTCATAGTTATATCGTTATTACATCAATAACTTCATTATTTAAATAGGAGAAAAAACTGAGGTCTAGATGCATAACTAATAATGGGGTTAATTTGTTAAGCTCATGTACATAACTAAAACACAGTTAACCAAGCGAGAAATTACAGCACAACTAATCATACCTATTATATCAGTAATAAACACAGAGCGTTTTCAACATATTTAAGTATATTGTTTATAACATAAATTCGAAAAAAACAGTTTCTAATCATTTTGTTATTCCAAATGACATATTTTTCCGTCGGCTAAAATAGATCACAAATCTAATATGGCAGTAAAAATTTCAACATTTACCCCAATATTGGAGCTAAATGGAAATCAATTCCCAGCTCATACGCCGTGAAATCAAATTAGAGGAGGAATGCTTGCATGTGTGGGACATATCACATAGATTTTTATAGCGATGCAGTCGCGATACTGTAGCATCGATTTAGGCTTACCGTTAGTATGAACAAGACTTACTTCTATTTAAGAATCCGGAACTAAATGGAATACTTCCAAGCCGTGAAATCAAATAAGAAGAGGATGGATATTATAAATATATAAGATACCTGACACATGGATTTTTTATAACGGTGCAATCGCGATACTGTAGCATTGATTCAGGCGCACTGTCCTTGAGACTTACTCGTACCTCCATTTAAAAATCTGGAGCTAAATGGAAATCAATTCCCAGCTCATACGCCATGAAATCAAATTAGAGGAGAAATGACTGCATGTAAGGGATACCACATAGCTTTTTATAGCGGTGCAGTCGCGATATAGTAGCATCGATCTAGGCGCACCGTTAGTGTGAACATGACTAACTTTCATTTAAAAATTCGGAGCTAAATGGAATACTTTAAAGCTCATACACCGCGAAATCATCAAGGTACATGACACATGGCGACTTTTTATAGCGATCAGTCGCGATAGAGTAGCATCGAGGCACATCGTCATTGGAATAAGACTTTTATAATAATAATAATAATTTACATACGAAACTTACGTGTTTAATTTTCGTTAGCGTATCTCACTCTCGCGTATTCTATATAATTATTTTGAATTCTCGTTCCCTATTATCCTATTTCGGATATAGAAATACAGAAAAATTTAAAGTAACTTACCCGGAACTTAACTGGCTCTAAGGAATTGTCTCAAAACTATTTTTTTCTTACTGGTCGTTTACAATATTTACATACCTGAAACAAAACAATATCATTATTACCATATTTTCAAAAAAAGTTATTGGAAATAAAGAAATTTCTGCTAAGCACTTTTATCGGCTTTTCATATTATATTGTTGTGGCAAAAAACTTCCTCGAAATCATACCTGTTGATTTAACTTCACGTTGAATATTTTCAAAAACAGCAAATATTAACAAAACATTTTCCCTAACAACTTGATCTCGTCTCCGGCGATTAAAAAACAAATTTGACACAAAACGGAAAACTTCCCAAAATACGCAAAGCAAAGGAAAAAGTGTAAAAAAAATCTCTTTTGTCCGTTAATTTCCAACTTTTGACAAAAGACTCGTAATAGAAACATTTAATCCTTTTCTTTCTAATTGCACTCGCAGAAACTGCCTTAAAGTCCAGATTAAAACTGACATTAAAACAATCAAATTTAAACTCTAACCCAAGTAACTTAAAGTACATTTCAAATTGATAGAAAATCAGGTTTTATTAGTTGAACGTCGAAGAAGAATGGACTTTTCGCTGTAAGATTTAAAGTATGTTTTTGAATGTGGTCTGCCAAATAACTCCTTAATGGCAAGTGCCTAGAAGCAATTAAATGCAGAGGTCATATTCAGCGGATATTAAAAATATGAAAACGGACTTAAATGGCACTTTGTTGTCTGCTAATATTTTATAGTGAAATTTATGTATTTACCTACCTACCTAGAGTATTAAAGAACGTCCTAACTATCCCTACTAATATTATAAATGCGAAAATAACTCTGTCTGTCTGGCTGTCTGTCTGTTACGCTTTCACGCTAAAACTACTGGACCGATTTAAATGAAATTTGGTACAAAGAAAGTCTGGAGCCTGAGAAAGGACATAGGCTGCTTTTTAACCGACTGCAAAAAGGAGGAGTTCCACGCGGACGAAGTCGCGGGCAGAAGCTAGTAATAATATAATTTCTGATGCCTTCGCGGTTATTACACATTGGAATAAAACAACTATTAACGGATTTAATTTGCGTATTTTATTTTATTGGCTGATGTTTCAGAGACCTTACAGATTCCATAATCGTAGCACGACTGAGAAATTAAAATTTGTACAAACCAAAAACAAAAACTAAAATTAAATATAACACAAGGTAATATTTTCCAAAACAAAAACAGTATCTTACATCCCTATAAATTCCTGCTTATAATAATCTTTATGTCTCATAAAAAAATATGAGAAACGTCATATATTATAACTCGTATATAGAGTTGTGACGTCATAAAGTTAAATGGCCGTTGAAATGTATTCGGAAGATGGTAAGGTCTCTACCCACCCTGTTTCCTGAATCACGTCGTGCAGAAAAATAATTATGATTCAGTCATACAATGTCATATTAGTTCATTTTTATACTCATATATTAAGTGATGAAATCGGTTATTTGGTGCTCATTAAAAATATAAAGAAGCAATAATAGTACATTACGCACCAAGGCCAGTAAAATAAAAAATGTCTCAGATCACTTGTAATTGTCGTCCGAGGCGAAGCCGAGGTTGACAAAAATGTGATCTGAGGCTTTTTTATTTTACTGGCCGAGGTCAGTATACTATTTTTCTGTTCGACGAAGCCAGAAAGCGGCAATTTCATTTAGCGCAGCGGCCAAAAAGAGGGCGCTTTCTGGCCGGAGAACAGAAAAATAATATTTGAATGAAACAACTATTAACGCGCGTATTTTTATTTTATTTTATTAGCTGACGTTTCGGATTCTTTACAATCCGTTAATAGTTGTTTCATTCCAATGTGTAATAACCGCGAAGGCATCAGAAATTATTAGAAAAATAATATACTTACAAACGGAATGTAAGCTTAAACTTACTGTAAGAATTACAATGTAAATAAAATTAAAATAATATTTTTATAATACAGACTGTGTTCGTATACTTTTCAAAGTTAATGTTTTTAGAATGAAACAACTGATTTAACTAGCTATTTTTTTCTGGTGACGTTTCGAAAGCTTTATAATTCCCATATTCATATCCAACTGAGCTGACGATAGTCTAACACAAAGTGATTTTATATTATGCAAACTACCACCTTTTAAAAACAAAATGAGCGAGTTAAATCCGTTAGGTATAGTTATTTCATTCCATCACTGCTTTGTTATTTTCATTCTAAAAGTTATTCTAGTGTGGATAAAAATAAACATCCACAAACGTCGCGGGTTCGATTTCCGCCAAAGCAAATATTCGGATTCATATATTTTTATATGCATTTTTATGACATATAATATATTAACATGTGCGCTTTGATTGCCAGAAATAGCGTCATAAAAAGGGACGTAAAATGCGAATGGAATACTGAAAGGTTTTTTAACCAACTTCGAAAAGGGAGGTTATCAATTCGATCGCTTTTTTGTGTTTGTTACCTTAGATTTTTTACTAGCGTTAAGCTATGAAGGACTGTCGTCAGCTCAGTCGTGCTGCGAATATGGGAACTATGAAGTTTTCTAAATTTCAGCAAATAAAATAGAATACGCTAGTTAAATTCGTTATACTTAGTTGTTTCATTCCAATGTAAACTTTGCAATTAAATAGTTAAAAATTATTAGATATTGTAATAACATTTGTATAACAGAAATTTCAATAATCGAGACTTAAAGTAATAAATAATAACATTATATGTATTTCTATACTAATATTATAAAGAGGAAAGGTTTGTTTGTTTGTTTGGATTGAATAACCTCCAAAACCCCTGAACCGATTTGGAGAATTCTTTCACTGTTGGGAAGCTACACTATTCCCGAGTGACATATTGGCTATAAAAAAAGGGAATCCGTGCGAAGTAGGGGCAGGCCGCTAGTTTTATCTAATTTAACAATTTGTTGAATAACTTAGGACATCAGTCTATTTTTATGAGTTTCCACACGCTTCCATTTATAAACCTAATCCTCACATTAAATTATGAGAAATGTATACATTTCACATAAAAAACTCGTCCATAAAACATAATTATAACAAGATCATATAATTTATAGTGGCATAAAAACCCGGTGTCATAATAATGCTTGTGAGTGGAAGATATGGCAAGTTTATCCACTTAGGCTTAACGGGTAAATGTGGGATTGAGGAAAAAGTTGATACAAGGATGTGGCTTGAATATAAACTACTGATCTGATTCCAGCTTGTAAGAATTGCTTGACAATTTTTTTTAAGGTAGAGACAAAAACTGGGAATATTTGGTAGGTATCAGACATTTTAAGCAATACTATATTATTATTATCTATATCTATACTAATCTATCTATACTAATATAATAAAGAGGAAAGGTTTGTTTGTTTGTTTGGATTGAATAGGCTCCAAAATGGCTAGACCGATTTGAAAAACTCTTTCACTGTTGGAAAGCTACGTTCACCCTGAGTAACATAGGCTATAGAATATTTTGAAAAAAATTAGGGATCCGTACGAAGCCGGGGTAAACCCCTAGTATATTATATATTGCAAAAATTATAACTTATTTTCAGTTCCCGTATTCGTAGCTGTCTGACCTGATGATAGTCTAAACCTAAAACAAACGTCAGCATATAAAATAAAATACTTACTCGATTGCAATGAAACAACTATAGTCGGATTTAACTCGCGAATTTTATTTTATTGGCTGACGTTTCGGAGCCAAAACAGATTCCATAATCGTAGCAGACTGAGCTGACAATAGTCTAACGCTAAATAACAGCGAAAGTTTCAGAAAACATTAAAATACTCGAGTTAATTCTTTAATACCTACTTAGTTATTTCATTTCAATTTTCAGTAACTGTTTTACTATACTAGGTTTTTAGGGTACCGTACCTCAATAGGAAAATGGGACCCTAATTTCTAGATTGACTAGAATGACAATCGATTTGCAAACGAAAACTAATTTAAAATTGGAATGAAACAACTATTAACGGATTTCACTCGCGTATTTTTATTTTATTTTATTTGCTGACGTTTCGGATTCTTTACAGTTTCCATAATCGTAGCACGACTGAGCTGACAATAGGCTAACGCTAAAGTGATTTATATGCTTTAATAGGTACTTGTTTCATTCCAATTCCAATGTGTAATAACCGCGATGGCATCAGAAATTATTAATTTAAAATTGTATGATAATGTCATACACGAAAGAAACGTTAATAGTACGAGTAAAATTTTAACAACAAAGGTCATTGCCCTCCATTTTTCCCCAAATATACTACCAATTTCACGCGGCTTTGCCCACATTAACTAGCGTATCTTTCATACAGTTCACGCCTTCCAATTATACAAGATTAATTAAAGACATCCAAAAAATCTTACATCTCTTTCTAATTCCATATAAAAAAGCGAGGCAAATATATTAAACTATCATTAGGTAATATGTCAAGTTGACACAACTTAAATTCAACTGTAAAACTATGAAATAAAGTTGATTTTTGAATGATAATCTTAGCTACCTCTTATTTTTGAATGGTTTTAACCCTTCATTCCCCTTGTTTGTGAGATCTTTTGTTTAGTTTGTTTGGGACTTTAATTAGCGTAATAATAATAATAAATAAATAAATATCTTTGGACAATTCAAACCAATTATCTAGTCATTTTAAGCAAAGCTTGTGTTATGGGTACTAGACAACGGATAAATATACTTACCTTCATAAATAAATAAGAACATAAGACATCCAAGACTCAGGTGCAGATGCCAGTGCTCATCACACTGACATCTGCCCCTAGCGGGATTCGAACCCGCAACTCTGGTTTCGTAGTCAGGGCCTCTAACCACTAGACCAACAGGCCGTAATAAAGTTATTAATCTGATAATTTCTGATGCCTTCGTATTCTTCTGATACTTTATCTTTAGACTATTGTCAGCTCAGTCGTGCTACGACTATGGAATCTGTAAAGGCTCCGAAACTAAATAAAATACGCGAGTTAAATCTGACTATAGTTGTTTCCTTCCAATGTATAATAACCGAGAAGGCATCAGAAATTATTATTAGGTATGATTTTTATAAATTCTACAGTGATGTAGCTTTGGAATGAAACAACTTTAACGGATTTATCTCGCATGTTTTATTTTTATTTGCTGACGTTTCGGAGCCTTTACACATTCATATCCATAATCGTAACACGACTGAGCTGACAATAGTCTTATGCTAAAGTGCGAGTTAAATCCGTTAATGTTGTTTCATTCCAATGCATAATAACCGCGAAGGCATCAGAAATTATGGTGATGTAGCTTCTTTAGTAGTGTTCTAACTCAAAATGTGACATTTTGCGAGTAATGACATCTTTTCAATTGTGTCACTTTAACACTAAATGACGATATGGTCAAGTAATCATGAGACAAAGATTAAAATAATTAACCTCACTAACTCATTAATAATTAAAAATAATTAAAAAAACAAGAGGAACCAATTTATTAGGTAATTATAGTAAGGACATACCTAATTAACGTAACGCAGAGTAAGTATGAGGAAATGAGCAATTTTTCAACGGATGTGATTGGTCAATTCATTTACGCATAGCTTGCTAATTGTACCAGTAATTGCGAGACCAATTTTAAGATAAAATAAGAAGTAAGTACTTAGGACTTTTTTAAGTTTGTACCTATTCTATAATTTATCAGTAGTAGGTAAGTAAAGAATATTCTGCTTAATTTATAGTAAGGGTTTATTTCACAATCAGTTTAAGTACCAAGTTTCGTATAAGTTATTATTTGAAAGATATTGACACCTTTTTTATTTTAAAATCGTCACAATGACTGAAAAAAAACCTGATTGATCAATAAGCTCAAAAAACGACTATATAGGTACCTATTTGGAATGATACCTACGACTATAACGGATTCAATTTGCGTATCTACTTTATTTTATTGGCCTACATTACGAAAACTACAGTTTCCATAATCCCAAGCTGACGATAATCTAACGCTAAGTTCAGCTAAGTCGTGCTACAAATATGAAAACTGTAAAGTTTTAGAAACGACAACAAATAAAATAAATAGATACGTGAGTTTAATCCGTTACAACTAGTTGTTTCATTCCAACTTGCCAATATATTTATTTAAAGTTGTTCAAACTTTCTTAACACCTCTAAAGTACAACAAAATCTATTATAAATCAAATCATAACTCATATTTCGGCAAAGCTAACGACGTCATTCAGTACAGAGCTAGTCCCTCCGAGGCAAGCTAGTCCCGACTCCCGAGTCTGCGCGTAATGGCGGCGGACAAAAGACCACTTCATCATGACGAATGACGCTAATTTATGAGATAATGACTAATTTAGATGGTTGATAAGCTTCTTTACTCTTGATACGAAGTCATGTCACGGTTTTTGTACATCAGTTTCTGTGATCCATAGCCGTTGCTTTTAAATTTTAAATTTTGACGGCCTGCTGGGTCTAGTGGTCAGAGCTCCTGGCTACGAAACCCGAGGTTGCGGGTTCGAATCCTGCTACGGGCAGATGTCAGTGTGATGAACACTGGCATCTGTACCACAGTCTTGGATGTCTTATATGTATTTATGAATGTTTATCCGTTGTCTAGTACCCATAGTACAAGCTTTGCAATTCGAACCAGTAGTTCCTGAGATTAGCGCGTTCAAACAAACAAACAAACTCTTCAGCTTTATAATATTAGTATAGATAACTTATGTCTGCGAATTTTTCAGCTCACGATAAGTACTTTACACAATATCGTTATGAAAATTACGTATATGTTATTATTGTAAAGTTTCATTAAAATAAATTCAGTAGGTTTTGTGTGAAAGAGTAACAAATATCCATCCATCCATTCTTACAAACTTTCGCGTTTACTTTCGTTGTTCTGTGCAATTCTACTAATATTAGTAGGATTGCACAAAACTTAACAGAAATGAGGCCAAAGTGTAAACTTAAAATAAATTTTATCAATTCCTTGTACTTAATGATATTGTTGGTAGGTAACTATTTTTTTTAGTACTAGTTAGCTAATCTCTAGTCCCGCAATACTTGACTAGTCCTAGGTTACAAATTAGTATTTTCTCTAGTAATCCTCATAATGATCATAACAATTTAAAAGTCTTATGACTAAAAGATCATTGTGACCAATAGGTCAAAATGATCATTGAGACCAGGAGGCGTAAACCGACTTTTGATATTTTTGATCATTCACTAAAAAGATATATCGCATGTTAAGAACAAAAGTGATCTAACTCGAAATATTTAATACGCGAATTCAATTTTAAATAGTAGGTATACTTAGAATCCTTAATGGAGTAACGATTTATTATCAACTAGCTTCTGCCCGCGACTCCGTCCGCGTGGAACTCCTCCTTTTTTGCAGTCGGTTAAAAAGTAGCCTATGTCCTTTCTCACGCTCCAGACTTTCTTTGTACCAAATTTCATTTAACTCGGCCCAGTAGTTTTAGCGTGAAAGCGTAACAGACAGACAGACAGACAGAGTTACTTTGCATTTATAATATTAGTAAGGAAATTGAGTCACTTCGTATTACTTACATTTATTTTCTGCAAAAAATATTGGGTTTCTTTGATCTTATCACTTAAACCATAGCCCAGGCTTAATGACGTCAGTCCATTGAAACGACTTGAAGGATTTAATTATTATATAATAATCTCAACAATGCGACTTCGGCTCTTAGACTATAAAGGGCTGCGATCAAAAGGCTTTAAGTGCCAGTAAGCGCTTCGCTTTCAATTAAAGACAGTGGAGTTAATATGATATACATTTGTCATTTAATTTGGTGGTAGAATTTAAGGGAATATTACATTTTGAACTCATTTATGAGATTAACGCGTAAGTAATTCCACAATGACTTATGTAGCATAGAATTTGCCAGAAGATAATATTACTGAAATTTGATAAAGTTATTAATGCCGCATTAGAAATTGTTTATCAATTAATGAATATAAATTTAACGTATTTTTAAAAATGCTGTTCCGGTTTGTAAATGTACCTAGTTATTGAGTATTTCATGGCAATTCCGGAACATCGATATAAGATAGATTTCTTTTGGGGCCTTTTTGCGCCTTAAAAATATTTCTCGCAAAATTTTTAATCCAATATACATTATGTATATCGCAAGAAAGAAGTTTTTTCTCATTTTTCATCCCCTAAGTGATATTTTTTTGAAATCTTTAACTCATGTCATTTCAATCATAAATCTATACTAATATTATAAAGAGGATAAGTTTGTTTGTTTGAATTCAATATTATAGGCTCCTAAACGACTGGACAAATTTGAAAAATTCATTCACTGTTGGAGAGCTACACTATACTCGAGTGACATAGGCTATAAAAAAAAATCCGTGCGAAGCCGGGGCGGACAGCTAGTCGTAATATGAACACAAATATTTTTTTAAAAAAATAACAGGTTCTACACGACTTGCATATAGGGTTTTTAATTCGCGAATACTCGCGATAAATTTTAACATACAAAAACCCCCATCATTCCAACGATTCATATTTCAAAGCGTGTTCAAAAGATTTAAAACCTATTGAGAATATAACACCACAGACATTTCCTATCACTCTTCGATATCCTTATATCATAAAGGGGAGACCTTCAAATCAAATCTTTAAAAGAACAGAAGTCCCACCAATTTTCAGGCAATTTCTTACCTTCGATGTATTAGGTTAGGGTACGTTTCTCATTGTTACTTATTGAGTTTTACATCGTTTGGATAAGTTTATCTCCCTTCCATAGTGATTCATGGTTAGTCTTGCGCGTCATTTATTTTATTGTAGGCGTTGGCAGTTTTTCACGAAATAAAATGTTATATAGAAAGATTTATTGTTTTGTCTTTTCTTTATCAACTCAGACTTTAGTAGTGTGCGCCATTTTGATCCGATTATCTACCTATACTAGCGGTTCGCCCCGGCTTCGCATGGATCCCTAATTTTTTTCAAAATACTCTATAGCCTATTCAGGGTGAACGTAGCTTCCCAACAGTGAAAGAATTATTAAAATCGTCCAGTAGTTTTTGAGCCTATTCATTACAAACATACAAAAATAGGTACAAATCTTTCCTCTTTATAATATTAGTATAGACTAGCTTCTGCCCGCGACTTCGTCTGCGCACGATGAGTAATTCACACAATATCGTTATAAAATATAGCCTATGTGTTATTTTGATGTATACTTAAGCTATATTGTGGTAAAGTTTCATTCAAATCCATTCAGTAGTTTTTACGTGAAAGAGTAACAAACATCCATACATCCATACATCCATACATCCATACATCCATACTTACAAACTTTCGCCTTTATAATAGTAGTAGGATATAGAGCATCTGTCACTTTGAAATAATTTGTTAGTTTGGCTTTAACACTGGTTTAAAATACTATGTGCTAGGCCGACAACTTAGAATGCTAAAAATATAAGGATTGTAAATGTATCCAAATACTGTATAATAAATTCTTCAAATCATAATTTAATTTAAAAAAAATACATATTTGTATGACGTTCGGTGGATTCAAAGCTAACTAGTGTTATAAAGAAATGGTTTATAAAATTTTAAGTTTCTAGTTTTATTCTCGTATTTTATGTTGGCAAAAAATTATATTTCGTACTAGCTTTTGCCCGCGACTTCGTCCGTGTGGAACTCCTCCTTTTTTGCAGTCGGTTAAAAAGTAGCCTATGTCCTTTCTCAGGCCCCACACTTTCTTTGTGCCAAATTTCATTTAAATCGGTAGTTTTGGCGTGAAAGCGTAACAGACAGACAGACAGACAGACAGAGTTACTTTCGCATTTATAATATTAGTAGGATATGAGTTTAGACCCTGTTGATATATCAGTCAATTACAGCTTCTCCTTTTATATAGATTACTTCTTTCTCCAATATCACCTCTTGCGCAACTTAATTCATATAAAAATGTAAATCCCAGGGGTACCAACGTAAAAAGCTGAAACCTACCAACTGTCGCCACCTTTAGTTTCCGGTCACGTGGCCGCCGTCAATGTTCCACAGACGGGTAGAATTTTGATTTTGATCACAATAAGGATTTTGAGATTATCTGATTTCAGTTCAAATAAGATTATGGAGAGAAAGGATTTGACTCCCACATATTCCTTTATGCTGACTGAGAGAATTGTATTCGGAGCATATTCCCTATATTCAGAATGGGAATAACTTGCTCATTGGAATGAAACAATTGTATCGGATTTAACTCACTTATTTTGACGTTTTGAAAACTTTACAGTTCCCATATTCGTAGCTACTAATATTATAAATCCGAAAGTCTGTCTGTCTGTTTGTTACGCTTTCACGCTAAAACTACTGGACCGATTTAAATGAAATTTGGCACAACGAAAGCGTGGAGCCTGAAAAAGGACATAGGCTACTTTTTAACCGACTGCAAAAAAGGAGGAGTTACACGCGGACGAAGTCGCGGGTAGAAGCTAGTGAGTTATAAAACTTTTATCGGCGTCAATTTGTCAGCGTGTCTCGGCCGCAGATTTGAATATTACAACCCCTTTTCCAACCCCTTTTTATGTTTTTATTCTCGTATTTTATGTTGGCAACGTGACCGTGTTTGTTTTTATTTATGGTACAACTTTTTTAAGTTTTGTAAGGAAGTAGGGGTAAGTTTAGAAAGTTAAATGGTGCAAAACTATTGCAAAGTAAAGTAGTAAAAAGTCCATGAAAATACAATTTAGTACAAATATTTAAGACGTTGTATCAATTGAAATTCGATCTATCTATATACTTATATAAAACTTTCATGGAAATCTTGCTAGTTTTTGTATCATTACAAACATAGACAAAAATTTAATAATTATGTACTTTGCATAGGTACTTACACATATTTATACCTTACTACGCTCTAATCTTCATAATATCTCAATCGTCCTAAGGTTGATTGGAAGAGATCCCTTAAAGGGATAAGTTAACGTACATTTTTATTATTAGACCTTCAATTTATGTATTTATTTATATTTA
The DNA here is from genome assembly GCA_038024825.1 of Polylopha cassiicola. Classification (NCBI taxonomy): domain Eukaryota; kingdom Metazoa; phylum Arthropoda; class Insecta; order Lepidoptera; family Tortricidae; genus Polylopha; species Polylopha cassiicola. The sequence goes on along the minus strand of CP149053.1, from coordinate 1,032,992 downwards.
TCGAGTTTACATACACACATAATACAAAAACTTATTAATTATTACCAAGTTTATCTTAAAACAGCGACCCAAAAATATCCAAGAAAATAATAACATACATAATATATCAATAAAATATAACACAAAATAAATTTCCATTCACATAGCTTCCGCACACCGCAATAGCAGATCATAATCTTTCACAAAAATACAAACGAAAATCGCTCTTACTGCACTGAACTTACAGTCCACGAAAATACTCACAAACGTCGCTGAAAACCTCATGCGAAATTACACCCTCCGTCAATTACTTTAAGGTGTTAATTATGAATAGTTCTTAATCCAGCGGTTCTCACAAGAACCTCTTAATCTGCTAAGAAAACTGCATTTTGAATTCAACCTTTTTTGCACGGGTTTAAGGTTCACTTTTGGTATTATTTTCTTTCTTTAATAGTGTTCATTCAAAACGACCGCGGCTTAATCTTGATCAATGCGACCCATTCAGAATTTTGTATGAAAATGTTTGTAAGAAGGTATTTCGTATTTGTATGGAAGTATTAAGTTTCTTACGCATTTAATAGCTACTTGAATTAAATATAAGGGTAATATATAATAATTTTAGATGCCTTCGCGGTTATTACACATTGGAATGGAACTATAAACGGATTTAACTCGCGTATTTTTGCTGACAATAGTCTAACGCTAAAGACTTTAGGGTTAGACTATTGTCAGCTCAGTCGTGCTACGATTATGGAAACTGTAAAGAATCTGAAACGTCAGCCAATAAAATAAAATAAAAATACGCGCGTTAAATCCGTTAATTGTTGTTTCATTTTCAAAAAGTGTTTTATGTGTAGGTACATTGAATAATAAAAAAATATAAAAAAAATACGTGCTCAGGTATATATTATATTATTATAACATACCAGTATGTATATCGGGTTTCTTTAATCCAAGTTAGAGTAAGATTGGGTTAAAGATACCCCTTAGGGTCAAAGTAACCCAACCTGATGATTTAAATATATATATATTGTTACAAGTAGGCAATGCAATATTATAATTGGTATCTTTTATATAAAATATCATTTTCCTTATTTAAAAGGCGAACTTAGGTACTTAATTAGTAACTTTACTATAATTATGTACTAGTTTTTTCTCCGCAATAAAACAAATAAATGTAATTTTATACCGAAGTTTCGAGAACTTTTCAGTACCCGCATAGTAATCTATATATATTTTAAGTCTGTGGATTTATTTCTGCATATTAAACACAACATCATGCATAATTATACGTCAAACTAACTTCCAATGACTAAATCCAATTTAGTCATCATAGTGACCAGAACATTATAATTTTAGTCACACAACATTAATAAAGTTTCTGAACATCTTCCAATCTCCCGTTATCACCGATCAAGGGGTCGAGTCGAGGGGTGAGCTGTGACCCCCTCGGGAATGAGGGGGGGGAATTAATCATGACGCGTGACTTGGAAGCCGAGTAGGCTCCACTGATGATAATCACGAAAACTGTAAGAACTTGATATTGATGATAGTTTGTTAGTTTGACATTTTGTTCGTATAATGTTTAGAATTTTAAGGTGCCTTGAGTTTTTTAGTAAAAACTTTGAATGTATGTTCAGAATTTTACTATAAATAAGAACAAATTTAGAACAAGATTTAGTCAGCTCAGTTGTGCTATGAATACGGGAATTGCAATGTTTTCCAAACGTCATCAAATTAAAGAAAATGCGAATGTTAAATATTTTACAGTTAATTTCTGATGCCTTCGCGGTTATTACACATTGGAATGAAAAAACTATAAAAAAAAAAAATACGCGAGTTAAATCCGTTAATAGTTTTTTCATTTTTCATTTTTCATTCCAATATTTTACAGTTGTTTCATTCTAATGTGAAATTGCGAAGGCATTTAAAATTATAATAAAAAAATATTCTACAAAAATCGTTAATAGGTTTAAAACTAAAGTAAGCTTAAAAACTACAAAAAATTATTATTCATTCAGTGGTGTTACAATAAATAGGATGCCCTGATTATGTCCAGCAGAAGACGTCGTAAATGTCGGATGATTTTTCTTCAAACAAAAATGTAGGTATTTAAACACGTGTAAATTCCAACTCGAAGTCATATTCAGAAAACTGCGTACAATTCCTACGCTAGTGATTTAAAATAAAATTTGCACCATCGCATTGTATGTATGTCTGAATATCACCCAGCGTCGATGTCGGCAGTCGTGTCACAACGGAATTTAAAGTCAATAAAGTTTTTATGAACGTAGCCTCGTAAAATACGTCTATTTTGTGACGAGAGGCACTGAGTGCATTTTTTGCTTTTTGAATCACATAAATATATTTGTGATTTATTTATTTGGGGTTAGGATTATTTGCAATAACTATACCTAGGTAAAAAACTTTGAAGATAGTGGTTAATACGCCCTGAAATCATCTGTAATTAATCAAGTAATATACATAATAATTAAAAAGTATTGAAAAACATACACAAATTTTATTCTTGCAATAATTTAATTGTCTGCATAAATCAAATCTGGCGTACTAGACACCACTTATAAAATTAAATTGTGTGTAAAAAACGCTTGCTGTTACCACCGGTCTAAAATGGAGTATAGCAGACCGATAATTTATAAATTTCCAGGACGTATAAAATTAAAAATGAGAGAAAAATATCCTTTTCATAATTTATGTTCAGCAAGCACGATAATCTGTGTAAGTCTCGGGCGTAACCGCCTTGTATGTGACATACGCCCCGCACGCGCCCTTAGATTTATCACTAACATTACCACTATTCCGATATGCGTCATTCCTCATCGTGACATCTTCTCCATTATGTCACATTCTTCGCTGATATGATATGTGACTTATGATGGGAGTTATTTGTGAATAGGATTTATTACGGAGTAGAGGCAAAATTTGAACAAATGTTTTTTGGAAATATTAACGATTTTTCTAATTTTTCCTTCGTATATATACTGTTCTTTATATGCTAAACTAAATTGATTTTTAAAGATTAAGATTGTATTATAATTCCTGATGCCTTCGCGGCCATTATACATTGGAACGAAACAACTATAAACGAATTTAACTCGCGTATTTTATTTTATTGGCTGACGTTTCGGAGCCTTTACAGATTCTTTAATCGTTATATAATTATGGAATCTGTAAAGGCACCGAAACGTTAGCCAATAAAATAAAATACGCGAGTTAAATCCGTTAATAGTTGTTTCATTCCAATGTGTAATAACCGCGAAGGCATCAGAAATTTATTATAGTGTTCTTGATATTTTTTTATTTTTTCGGTAAACTAAATTGATATTTAAAGATTAAGATTGTATTCATTTTGTTTTGCCAAAGAACTGTTCTTTAGTAAGTACTAGACTATCGTCAGCTTAGTCGGCTAAATTTAATGGCAACTATATATTTTCGAAAACTTTCGGAAATAAAATAAAACCCGCGAGTTTAATCCGGTATGTAGTTGTTTCAGTCCAAAGTGTAATAACCGTAAAATCATCAGAAATTAAAAAGATAAATTTGACCGAAACAACAGCCTAATGAAAAGGCATTAATAATAAATTAACCTGAAAGGAAGATAATGGAAACTCCAAACAGATCCGAGAAGTTAATTAAATGGAAGACAAAAAAAAAGTGTTGTTCTGAGGGTAAAAAACTTAAGGATTAATTTCAATTTTATTTGTAATTCAATGGAAAGTTGAAAAAGATTTTTAAATAGAATTTTCGCTGTGATTTTTAACCTAAAGGGTAAGACGGGTAATATATCAAACTTGATTTGTTCTACTAAATATAATAAGTGTAATATAAAGAGGAAAGGTTTGTTTGTTTGGATTAAATAGGCTCCAGAACGACTGAACGATTTCAAAAATTCTTTCACTGTTGGGAAGCTACACTATTCCCGAGTGACAGGCTATAAAAAAAAGATGATCCGAGCGAAGCCGGGGCGGACAGCTAGTTCTATAAATATATTTGGACAATTCATACAGTCCCAAACTAAACAAGGCTTGTGCTAAGAGGATTAGGACATTTAGACACTGCCCTTAGGATTCGAACCCATCATTATAATGTATTTATGACTATACTAGCTGTGCCCACGACTTCGTCCGCGTGGATTATTTAATTTCCCCCTCTTTTACACATTTTCCACTGTTTTTTCGCTCCTATTGGTCGCAGCGTGATGTTATATAGCCTAAAGCCTTCCTCGATTTTTTCAATTCGAATCAGTAGTTCCTGAGATTAGCGCGTTCAAACAAACAAACTCTTCAGCTTGATAATATTAGTATAGATATGGAACCCTAACAAAATTTAATGATTTGTCTATCATCATGTGCAAGCGTCATGCCGGAATGATTGCTTCCTGTCATTATTGTAAAGATGTTATGATTTGGAAGTGTTTTGGAAATTACATCCTTTCCTTTGGTATTAAATTCATAACATAATGACTTAGAAAATTACTTGATAGGTACTTTTAAAGAATTCATTGTTACATAGGAATTATTCAAAGAAACACTTGAGAAATAATTTTCGAATTGCGAATTTCGTCTCTTATTTCTTCATGTCAACGACGAAACAATATCGACACGACAAATCTTCTTGTCGAAAAAGTTTCCAATATTATGTAGACAAAATGTCCACTCGACAGTTTATTATAAACTCGCTGGTCTAGGTACAGAAAGCGTCAGATATATCTGACCCTGCCTACTTAATATCGTAGTAAGTAGACGGGGTCAGTTATCTTTGATGTTGACGGCCTGTTGGTCTAGTGGTCAGAGCCCCTGACTACGAAACCGGAGGTTGCGGGTTCGAATCCCGCTAGGGGCAGATGTCAATGTGATGAGCACTGGCATCCGTACCTGAGTCTTGGATGTCTTATATGTATTTATGTATATTTATCAGTTGTCTAGTACCCATAACACAAGCTTTGCTTAAAATGGGACTAGATAATTGGTGTGAATTGTCCAAAGATATTTTTTTTTTTTTACTGTACAATTTTTATTGAGTGTAGCTTGTCAGCCATTTTGGAAAATGACACAAACGAGCCAGGAATTAGGTAAATGTGATCCAAGGCGAGATAGCGGCTAAACGTGTCCGGAAATGAGGCTTTTGGCTGGCCGACGGACATGGCGTCTCTCGTCAGGCGATCACGAAAAGCGCTTCGTATTTTTTTTACTTTCGTTTTACTATGTTAAAAGTTATTTTGGTAGACTACTTTGTAATAGTAAAGAAAAGGTCTTTTGCAAAGTTTAATGGTACCTAATAAGTATAGACAAAAAACAATACGTAAAATTGTAAAAAAAAACTTTCCAGACAAACATATATATATACTTAAAAATGTTACCAGGCGCCCAAAAGATATACCTAACATTATTTTAATAAATAAAGCCTTATTATTTAAGGTTACATTTTTGACAGATACCATATAAATGTCAATTGTTACGTATTTTGCATCTATGAACCACCTAGGTATATTATTAATGTAAATTAATGCCTAAAAACTTTCATTAGTATACACAATTATAATAAAAAACCGTTAACAAGGTTAATCCTAGTTTTAGTGTTAAATATTAACACTGAAAATTACTTTCCAAATGAAATAAAAGAGTCATTAAATTTAAAGCGGTTTTATGGTGTGTCATTAAAACGTCATCATTGGGTAACCAGATTGTAGTTTTAGTGTCATTTTATGACACTTTGGAATGACAGTTAATCACTGATTTGATTGGTTAAAATGAGGGTGACATTTTATAATGATACGTCATTTTACCCTTAAATAGCTTTTACCTGCGATTACTGTTTTACTTTAAGGGTAGAATTTTGAAAAATCCTTTTAAGGTGCTCAAAACTATGTTATACTAGCTTCTGCCCGCGACTTCGTCTGCGTATGATTAGTATTTTACACTAAATCGTTATAAAATATAGCCTATATGTTATTCTGATGTATAAGCTATATTGTGGTAAAGTTTCATTCAAATCCATTCAGTAGTTTTTACGTGAAAGAGTAACAAACATCCATACATGCATACTTACAAACTTTCGCCTTTATAATAGTAATAGGATAAGGAACTTGTAGACTGTAATCTATATAACTTCTAACATTAAACAAAGCGAGTGGTTTCTTTAACTGTTTATTACCAACTGACTTGACGCTACAAATTGGAATATAAAGCAAAAGACAAATACAAAACAGTTCTAAGATCATAAAAGAATAAAAAAGTATAAAACTAAAAAAAAGAGTCATTTTAGTTTAGGCCCTGCGTCAATATAATTATTATGTTAGTCATTACACAAAACAAAAAGAATTATCCCAATTAGTACAGTCGATGCATGTAAGTACATACATTTCGGTGATTATTTTTTTATTTCTGATGCCTTCGCGGTTATTACACATTGGAATGAAATAACTACGAACGGATGTAACTCGCGTATTTTTATTTTATTTGCTGACATTTCGGATTCTTTACAGTTTCCATAATCGTAACACGACTGAGCTGACAATAGTCTATCGCTAATGAATCCGAAACTCCGATTATGGAAACTGTAAAGAATCCGAAACGTCAGCAAATAAAATGAAAATACGCGAGTTAAATACGTTAATAGTTGTTTCATTCCAATGATTCATTTTTGGTTAAATTTTTATATATTTCTTCACAAAACCAATTCGAACATGGTATCAAAATCCTTTATTCTACAATTCCCAAAAGTATGAAACATAACCCTCCCGATACCAATTAGTGTTCTATCAATCCTAATAAAATACGAGTGAGAAGTAATGAGTAATTTACCAGTGTCGGGTGTGGTATCTGGTTAACACCCGAGGGTGCGAAATACGGTTTAGTATTTCTAATAATATAATAAAAAAACTGAGCAAATGCTAGTCGAAGTCGAGCACGAAGGGTGCAGAACAATACTTAAGTTATTAATTTCTGATGCCTTCGCGGTTATTATATTATAGGTAATATTAAACGACAGCCAATAAAATAAAATACGTGGATTACATCCAATCAAAGTTGTTTCATTCCAATCCTTAAGTAAATATTATCAACGCAAAAATTTGTCAGAATGTGTGGATTTATAGATAAGTAAGGATGTATGTCTAGATGTATGTTTGTACCACTTTCACGCTAAAACTACTGAATAGATATTGATGAAACTTTACAATAATATAGCTGTAATTGCCTGTAATATTATTATTTTATAAAGATATATATGTATAAAATACTCAACCTGCGTAGACGAAGTCGCGGCAGAAGCTAGTTATCTACTTATAAAAATAGTTTTTTTTTTTGCTATATTTATAAGTACCCATACGGGTGACTTAAACGTTAGTTTTATTCTGTTTCTTATTCGTCTTGTTCCTTACAAAATTAATTAAGCACCTAGTTAATAATTTCTGAAATAGGTACTTATTTATAAATGTTTCATTCCAATGTGTAACAACCGTGCATCACAAATTATTACATAAAAAATCTTCAAAAAATCTCAGTAAAAAATAAAACATAGATCAATGGACCTCTAAAATGTCTTTAGGTACCCCGGGCGGTTTCATGGGGTTTTTTTGTTAATTTTTTATGTATCCGGAAAGATTGCCCCGGGAACTTTCTTTGAGTAAATGCTCCGTGAATTGAGCCGGGATTCTCTTTTTTTTACTGTCTGACCGTTTTTCGCGGATTAATATCAAAAGCCACGGGAAAAGGTTCACTTATCAACCGGAATTTTGGTATTAGTTTCAGATTTTCTTATCAATAGTTAATAATACAGCTGTTTGGAATGAAACAGTTATGTTTGACAATCAGCAGCTCAGTTGTGCTACGAATATGGGAAGTATAAAGACTTTTAATATTCGTAGCACGACTGAAGTGATGATAGTCTAACCTTAAAGAAAAGTAAAGTCAGCAAATAAAATAAAATACTAAGTAAATCGAACATAACTTTTCCCAAGTCAGCACTTTTCAATAAAACTGAAATAAAACAAATATAGCCAAACGCACTGTTTTTTTAATCTATAGTAGAAAGTTGAATATAATCGTACTTTACTTAAGTCACTAGTTAGCCGCAGTTAGTTAGGGTGTTTTACAAAAAAATCTGTCGTAAACCTTTGTACGATGTATCTACTGGTATGTCCTTTTAACTGTTACAACTTTGAGATAGTACCTAGGTAATTATGGTGAAATATAAAGTCTCAATAAGTACTTTATTTCAATCAAAACAGAAAAACAGCAAGGTTTTACGGTACAGCATTTATTTTTGATAAATTTTACGCACCAGAATTAAACAACTAACGGATTTAACTCACGTCAATTAGAGTAGGTAACTATTTCTTTATTTTTTCTTTCATACCTGTCTATCTATTTGATTGTATCAATGAAGGGGATATATACCCGCCCAGTGGGGTAATTCAGTTCATTTACCCACATAGTGGGGTAGTTTAGTGCAACGTGCAGACAGCAAACAATCGAGTAAGTGCAGACGCTAATTGAATTGACGCTAATATTTGATGTGGTATCGTGTGACTGGTACTAAATGTTGATAAAAATACGATAATAATTTCTGATGTCTTTGCGGTAATTATACCTACATCGGAACAAAACAACTATATAACAAACAACTATACAAATAAACGGAATGAAATTAATGGAACAACTTTAATGGATTTAACTCGCGTATTTTTATTTCATAAAAAAAATTGTAATTTAAATATAAGGTAGGTAGTTTGCATAACTGTATAAATCACTTTAGCGTTAGACTATTGTCCGCTCAGTCGTGCTACGATTATGGAAACTGTAAAGAATCCGAAACGTCAACTAATAAAATAAAAATAAGCGAGTTAAATCCGTTAATAGTTATTTCATTCCAATGTGTAATAACCGCGAAGGCATCAGAAATTAATAACTAAAAATTTTCATCCAATAACTTAACATTTAGCATAATAAATCAAATTTCTAATATATCCATATTTATAACAACATTACAAATTATTACTACAGCGGGCATATTTATAGCATAGGGCAAACCACAACAACATTCTACGTGATCAGTATGAGCACTGTACAGATGGCGTCAGACGTTATCATGGACAGTTTAGCTCGCGTGTTTAACACGTCCTAGTATGAAGGGCTTGATTTGTGTGGAGAGGCACTAATGATTTTAGAGCAAGTGCTCTTTGGTATTAATTTATGATTTTGAGTTATTGGTGTGTGAGAGAATTAAATGAACTAGGTAGGTATTTATTTCATTTAATTTTCTAACACATACATATACCTAGATTAAATTAGATTAATTTAATCTATACTAATCTATATCTATACTAATATTATAAAGCTGAAGAGTTTGTTTGTTTGTATGTTTGTTTGTTTGTTTGAACGCGCTAATCTCAGGAACTACTGGTTCGAATTCAAAAATTATTTTTTTGTTGGATAGACCATTTATCGAGGAAGGCTTTAGGCTATATAACATCACGCTGTGACCAATAGGAGCGAAGAAACAGTGGAAAATTAGTAAAAAACGGGAAAAATATGAAGTCTTATGAAGAAGTGACAGTTAGAAGACTTTGACAGATCTTTCAATTTGACGAAACAATCGGACGGGCAGGACAACGTCTGCCGGGGCCGCTAGTACTTGATAAAGATACAATATATAGGTATTATTATAAGACGGAGATGGACAAAATAATGAGCAATGAGTTTTTATATAAGTAGGTAATTTAATAACACAAAAGTAGGTAATATTATTGTGTCATTAAAAATTATGTAAAAATTCTTGTCTCTATACTAATATTATAAAGCTGAAGAGTTTGTTTGTTTGTATGTTTGTTTGTTTGTTTGAACGCGCTAATCTCAGGAACTACTGGTTCGAATTCAAAAATTATTTTTTTGTTGGATAGACCATTTATCGAGGAAGGCTTTAGGCTATATAACATCACGCTGTGACCAATAGGAGCGAAGAAACAGTGGAAAATTAGTAAAAAACGGGAAAAATATGAAGTCTTATGAAGAAGTGACAGTTAGAAGACTTTGACAGATCTTTCAATTTGACGAAACAATCGGACGGGCAGGACAACGTCTGCCGGGGCCGCTAGTACTTGATAAAGATACAATATATAGGTATTATTATAAGACGGAGATGGACAAAATAATGAGCAATGAGTTTTTATATAAGTAGGTAATTTAATAACACAAAAGTAGGTAATATTATTGTGTCATTAAAAATTATGTAAAAATTCTTGTCAATAATCAATAAAATATTTAATATCTTCAAAAAAGAGACGTTATAAGGAATAAATGATGTCGATGACATTTTGATTATTTTAAACGGTTCATTTAATACAAAATATTATTTAATGCTTGACGTACCTACTTACTTACCTATAAATACTTGAAAAACGGGTTTTACAGCTAGTTTAGTTTACCTGAAACAAAATATACGTTTATTAGAAAAAATAATTTATTATCAAGTTATGTTCAATATAAGTAACTACACTTCACCTACACCCAAAAATTCAACGCCTAAAATTCGAACAAAGGGACCATTATAATTTAAAATGGAAATTTTTAACACCTTAAGACAGCGCTAGACTATTATAAGCTCAGTCGTGCTACGATTATGGAAACTGTGAAGAATCCGAAACGTCATCAAATAAAATATGCGAGTTAAATCCGTTCATGTTTCCTTCCAATGTATAATAACCGCGAAGGCATCAGAAATTGTTGCCTTAAGACATTTTGATGTATAATAATATGTTAATGTAAAATATCTATAACTAAAACAACTTTACTTAGTAAACAACATTATTAAGTTACTAGCAACTTATCCCGCAAATAATTGTAAAAACAACCCCAAAGGCATGCATTAAGGTATTAACCCGTCACAGCCTAATAGTGTAATGTCTAGTTAGGATGCTACAAATTGCAGATGAGTCAATTATATAATACTAGCTTTTCCCCGCGACTCCGTCCGCGTGGAATTAGTAAGTACGGTAGCCTTTTTCTATCTTTTATACAATATTTCGTCCCCCCACTTTTAATCCCTGCCCTTTTCAGGCTCTGCACTAATTGTGTAGGTACCAAATTTCATTTAAATCGGTTCAGTAGTTTTAGCGGGAAAGCGACACAGATACTTTTTTTTAATTTTTCATTAAGGCACTTGTCACCTGACAGCCAAAATAAACATAAGTACCTACCTACAAATTTTGTGCAACTTTTATTACTAAATTCGCCTAATACTAAATTGGATCTTTTAACTTATAACTAGGCCTTTCATACAAGCAAAACAGCTAATTTATGTTTATCTCAACAAGAAATACAATAGTTAATGATTATCCTAGAACACTAAACATACGTTCAACATGTAACCTAGACAAGTTAATAGAACCTTGTAAGGAATCTACCGTAGATCGTGTAACATGTATCTTAATATAGATAATATACTTGGATACCTTAGTGTTGTTGTATTAAGCTCGGCTTTTGGCCTCTCACGTGCTTAGTTAAAGTTGTGTAAACATTTCTTATGAAACTAATAAATCGTCTGAGGATTTAAGTAAATTATGAAAACCTACTTTTATTGTAATTTTGCTTTTAATTATTCCTAACTAGCGGTCCCGGCAGACATCGTCCCGCCCGGCAAAGCGCTGCATTGATCAATCGATTTGACAGTTATCATTGTTGCGTTTTGTTATACTTTATTTATAAAAAATGAGCGGAGTATTTTTCTTTTTTTTTCCACTGGAACGTGGTGAAAAGTATCCTATGTCCTTAATAGGCTCTAAGTTACCTCCCAGTAAATTTTCAGCCAAATCAGTTCAGCCGTTCTCGAGTTATAAGTGTTGTAACAAATCCGACTTTCTATTATATAGATTCTTATTGTTCTTTGTTTTTGATTTGACGATCTCAATATGAGTGCATGTAATTTTATATAATAATACAATTATGCTTATTGCATAAATTATGAGAAATAATTCTAATCTAATCTATTAATGCTGTCACTTGCATTCTGCATTCAGATACTAATCGATTTAGTGCTAGTAGTGAGTGCATGTAAGCAAGCCTCCATCGTGTAATGCAGTGTAGCTATAAATGATTAATTGCACTCGAAGAAAACAGATGACGGTGCATTGTACATGTGCATAATATATATTGCAGATTTATGCTTCTATCGACTCCTTAGAATTAGTACTATGGGTGGATTATATTTTCTATACTTCTATAATCCCTATCCCTACTAATATTATAAATGCGAAAGTAACTCTGTCTGTCTGTCTGTCTGTCTGTTACGCTTTCACGCTAAAACTACTGGACCGATTTAAATGAAATTTGGTACAAAGATAATCTACTTTTTAACCGACTGTAAAAAAGGAGGAGTTCCACGCAGACGAAGTCGCGGGCAGAAGCTAGTAATTTATTAATAAAGAGAAAAGGTTCGTTTGCTTGTTTAGTTTGACTAGGCTCCGACTGGACCGATTTGAAAAATTCTTTCACTGTTGGGAAGCTACAGTATTACCGAGTGACATAGAAAATTTTGAAGAAAATAGGGATCCGCGCGAAAGTGGGGGCGAGAGGGCTAGTCTGTTATAAAATTCTTTATTGCTTTCATAGATATCTATATGAGATGGAAAATTATAATTTTGTCCAATATAAATCTGTGTAGTTCGCTGCAACATATTAATTAGATACCTACGTCAGCATAAAATAAATATATGTACGGGAGTTAAATCCGTATTTTTTATTTCAACGACAAGACAACCGCGAAAGCATCAGAAATTATTATTGCAACACTGTTAAAATAAATAAATATCTTTGGACAAATCCCACCAATTGATCTAGTCCCAATCTAAGCAAAGCTTGTACAATGGGTACTATACAACGGAAAAATATACATAAATACATATAGACATCCAAGACTCAGGTACAGATGCCAGTGCTCATCACATTGACATCTGTCCCTAGCAGGATTCGAACACGCAACCTCCGCTTTCGTAGTCAGGCTATCTGGTTCCTAGAACAACAGGCAGTCCAAAAAAATTATAATTGTACACACAAGAAAATAAAAACTGTGAAACCTACAAAAAAAGTTTAATTTTAAAAACCAACCTAGATCAATTATTTTGTCTGTAAAATCCATAAAAAAACACAATCCATTCTAATTAAGCAAGAACACTGATTTGTTTCAAACTCGATTGATCATTGTCAATGACACCCCAAATGATGAATGCATGAGGAGGGTTAATCATTAAACCCTCTCACAGGCGAGGGAAGTAGAGAGACATTCATGGCCACTCGTCATGCTACTGGTCATGCTCTTCGTCATGATTCTCATCAAGCTTCTTGTCATGCAACAAACCGCTTTTAGTTGTTTTTTTGCGCCAAAAGGGATCTTATTTAATAATTTCTGATGCCTTCGCGTTTATACATTGGAATAAAACAACTTTAAAAGGATTTAACTCCCGTATTTTATTTTATTGGCTGACGTTTCGGAGCCTTTACAGATTCCATAATCGCAGCACGACTGAGCTGCTGGGATCTTATTTAAAGAATAAAAATAGTACAATACGCACCAAGGCCAGTAAAATAAAAAATGTCTCAGATCACATGTAATTGTCGTCCGAGGCGAAGCCGAGGTTGACAAAAATGTGATCTGAGGCTTTTTTATTTTACTGGCCGAGGTCAGTATACTATTTTTCTGTTCGACGAAGCTAGAAAGCGGCAATTTCATTTAGCGCAGCGGCCACAACGTTGGCGCTTTCCGGCCGGAGGACTGATAAAATATTATTAATCAGATTTTTCTAATACCTACATAGTTCCGAAAAGAATACGTAGGTAGGTAGGTACCTATATATATTTTGTTTTTGACAAGATATTTTTTTTTGTATAATATTAATATTGTGTATAAATAATAGTATGCGACATGTACTAGGTATTCAAAACATTAACTTTATAAAATCGACTTTGCAATCCAAAGAAAGGTTATTAATTTTATCAACAGAAAATCAGTCGTTAAAAGTCGATTAAGGTCATTCAAGAGGAACCTGAGAGATCTATTTATAAGATATCCTTAAAGTACACCTGGAGTTTGTTAAATTATAGTTATACCTTTATAAGAACTTTATTAGTAACTAGCGGCTTCGCCCGGATCCCTTTTTTAATAGCCTATGTCCTTTCTCAGCGTCTAAAAATTGTCTTTGCCAAATTTCATCAAAATCGGTTGAGAGGTTTAATCGGGAAAGCGTAACAGACAGACAGAGTTACTTTCGCATCAATAATATTAGTAGGGATACCAGACCTATTTCTATAAGACTACTTTGTTTATTAGGATGCACCTATAGTGTAAAAGATTCCAAAAAAAAAATTGTTTTTGATGTTCCAAATATTTAAAAAATTAGGCGCTATCTTAATACATGTATACACAGACACTCATTTAAATCCCTACTTCCCAACTAATATTATAAATGCGAAAGTAACTCTGTCTGTCTGTCTGTCTGTCTGTTACGCTTTCATGCTAAAACTACTGAACCGATTTAAATGAAATTTGGTACAAAGAAAGTCCGGAGCCCGAGAAAGGACATAGGCTACTTTTTAACCGACTGCAAAAAAGGAGGAGTTCCATGCGGACGAAGTCGCGGGCAGAAGCTAGTGTGATTTAAGTTTATAACTCTTACCTACCTACTAAGTTCTGTAACGCATAATAGTTATGTATATTTTAACGAAAACTATTATTAAATTTCATTAATTACATAATAAAGGACCATATATTATTATTTAATATTCATTAGAGCGATAATAACCAGAAGACCGTAATTAGATTAAAAACTCTAGATGTGACGCAAATGACGACAGCGGCGTGCGCCAGACACTTGCCGACAGACTGCCCAACATACAGCAGGAACGCGGGTGAAAACTTATATCGCAAATTTACTTATATAATAATATATATTATGGTAAAAAATATTAAGTGTGTTGGAATGAAACAACTGTTAACGCATTTAACTAAAGCTAAAATAAAATAAAAAATACGCGAGTTAAATCCGTTAACAGTTGTTTCATTCCAATGTGTAATAACCGCGAAGGCATCAGAAATTATTATAATAAGTGTGTCTTTGTTACCTCTATATGTTTAACTAGCGGTTTGCCCCGGCTTCACACGGATCCCTATTTTATTTTCAAAATATTCTATAGCCTATGTTAGTCAGGGTGAACGTAGCTTCCCAACAGTGAAATAATTTTTAAAATCGTTCCAGCTGTTTTGGAGCCTATTCAATTCAAACAAACAAACAAAACTTTCCTCTTTATAATATTAGTATAGAAGATATTAGTATCTATCTTAGATAACAATTTCTGGTGCTTTCGCAGTTATTACACATTGAAGTGAAACAACTGTGAACGGATTTACCGAAGTTTACGATTTACCAACTTAAGCGTTAGACAGCTCAGTCGTGCTACGATTATGGAAACTGTAAAGGCTCCGAAACGTCAGTAAAATAAAATAAAATACGCGAGTTAAATCCGTTATAGTTGTTTCATTCCAATGTGTAATAACCGCGAAGGCATCAGAAATGATTGAGCTTATATTATGTTATGAAAAATCATATTATCTCTTATCACTTAAGACCTCGTCTTGAGATGTCGCAGACAACGCAGCCTCCGTGATACCGTCTCTGCCTAGAGGGAGGTTCGAGGGGAAGAACAGCACTTGTAATTATTTATATTACCACGTAGGTAATATTACATAATTTTTGGATGCGTAAATTAAATTATATAAAATGCCTTAGTCAGCAAATGAAATGAAATACACTAGTTAAATCTGTTCTAGCAAAAACATTGCTTTTAATGTTATTGCAACAAAAGGCTATATGTTATGAAAATGTTTAAATTTCTGATTTCGCGATTATTAAAGACTATTTAGCATAAGACTATTGTCAGCTCAATCGTGCTACGATTATGGAATCTGTTAAGGCTCCTAAACGTCAGCCAATAAAATTAAATACGCAAGTTAAATCCCCCTATAGTTGTTTCATTCCAATGTAGGTACCTACTTATGTTTATGTTAGGATGTATTTTCTAAAAAGGTAGTAATAGTACATTACACACCAAGGTCAGTAAAATAAAAAATGTCTCAGATCACATGTAATTGTCGTCCGAGGCGAAGCCGAAGTTGACAAAAATGTGATCTGAGGCTTTTTTATTTTACTGGTCGAGGTCAGTATACTATTTTTCTGTTCAACGAAGCCAGAAAGCGGAAATTTCATTTAGCGCAGCGGCCACAAAGTTGGCGCTTTCTGGCCGGCGGACGGAAAAAACAATTTTACGTCTTTTTAATTCTTGTTTCATAAAGTAAGTTTGTTAACTATATTTCATCAACATCATCATCATCAGCCCGTCGCAGTCCACTGCTGGACATAGGCCTCTCCAATTGCACGCCACTTTGCTCTATCTTCGGCTGCTCGCATCCAGCTCCTGCCAGCCATCTTACGCAAATCGTCACTCCACCTTGCCTGAGGACGTCCTACACTACGCTTGCCGAGACGCGGTCTCCACTCTAGAACACGTTTACTCCAACGGTTATTAACTATATTTACTCGTCTTTTAATAATCCAGTAATAACAGCCTACGCTTGTAGTGTTGATAAAACAATATTTATTTCATATTGAGATGTAATATTTACCAATACTTAATTCAAAACCGGTCTTCATAGTATAGTAAAATAAATGGAATGAAACAATTATTAACGGATTTAACTCGGGTATAATTTATTTTATTTGCTGAAGTTTTGGATTCTTCACTCACGACTGAGCTGACAATAGTCTAACGGTAAAATGATTTATACAGTTATACAAAATAGGTACTGTATAAATCACTTTAGCGTTGGACTATTGTCAGCTCAGTCGTGCTACGATTATGAAAACTGTTAAGAATCCGAAACGTCAACAAATAAAATAAAATAAAAAACAGTTATATCCGTTAATAGTTGTTTCATTCCAATGTGGAATAACCGCGAAGGCATCAGAAATTATTATCATTGGGAGAGTTAGCCACGTAACCCAATTTTCAAAGTTATCCCTACTAATATTATAAATGCGAAAGTAACTCTGTCTGTCTGTTACGCTTTCACGCTAAAACTACTCCACCGATTTAAATGAAATTTGGTACAAAGAAGTTCTGGAGCCTGAGAAAGGACAAAAGCTACTTTTTAACCGACTGCAAAAAAGAAGTTCCACGCGGACGAATTCGCTGGCAGAAGCTAGTTTAGAATAATCTGTGATTCTTTATACTACGGCCGTTTAATTTCAAGACCTATAATTAAAAGATCTGGATCAGATTATAATTATTAATGGCCGATCACAATCGCGACGAGTTCATTTCAACTCCTAGTTAATATTTAAAAGATACATATATAAATGTATGCTATTTTTCTCTCTATAACCAACTAGCTGTCCGCCCCGGCTTCGCACGGATCATCTTTATTTTAATACCCTTTGTCACTCGGGAATAGCTTCCCAACAGTTAAAGAATTTTTCAAATAGTTCTAGCCGTTCTGGAGCCTATTCAATCCAAACCAACAAACCTTTCTTCTTTATAATATTAGTAAGTAGGTATAGATAATATATAGATAGAAGTACCTACATAAAAGGAGAAGCTGACTCAATGAGTTATATGTTGATATATGCAGAACCTAGACTGGTCTAGAAACTTGAAATTTTGCCCAGAGGTCGAAACATCAGCAAATAAAATAAAAATACACAAGTTAAATCCGTTAATAGTTGTTTCATTACAGTGTGTAATAACCGCGAAGGCATCAGAAATTATTATTAAGAAAGGATTTTTGAAAATTAAGTAAAACGTGCTTATCTTATTCAGACGGAGTATTTTAGATAATTTTTCAACCTAATATTTGATCTGCATTAGAAAAAAAACATTTAGACATACCATCAAATAAATTAGCAAAGATTCTATTTTTGAAGATTTTATTGAACTTGCAATGTATACCTATAATAATATATGCGGGTGGAATCTAGCAATTTCTTTTTAAACAGCATTTTATCAGCACAACGACTAGAACAGACAAATAAATTACCACGGTTACGGTAGCAAAATAAATTTAAGCTAAGTAGCTCTATCCAGTAGTTGCGAGTGTCTGAGACAATAAGTGGCACGGTGTTCCCGGATTTCAGAGGATCCTGTTACTGGTTGCTAGGAGATGGGGTTCCTGTACTAGCGGAAACAAATAATAATTATTACTTAAACGTCTGAATTAGTTTTCGGTTTCCGTACTAGCGGAAATCAAATGATATTTGAACGGCTGGTTTTCATGAGCGACTTAAAACTAAACTAAAATCTGTTCGTGCGTTCGGAAGCTATGCTATAATTGTTCTCGTTAAAGAGAGAGATAGAGAGAAAGAAGGAAAAAGTGAGAGAGAATGTCATATTCAACAGCTTTTTGAGTAGTTTCGGGAACTCAGGTGAAGTAGGTTAAAACAAATGATTGATATAACATTGGTACGCTAAGAGTAATAAAAATCAACAAATTCTGTAAATAAAAACAAATCTTCTACTTATTAATAATTATGATGGAAAAACACTCACAAACAAGACTAGATAACGTTAACAACTAAAATGTAAAGACATTTTTTAAAGAAGAATTTCAATTGAAAGAACCTATAATGTCTTAAGTTACACACATCCAAGCAATATCCGCGAAAGCATCAAAAATTATCATCTTTTTCTTTTTAACCAAGAGCGAGCGAGAGGTAAACAAAACTCAACGCTTTGGCATATTCGCTTAGACTGCATCCTTACAGACACTCCACTCCTTATCGGGTACAACAATGCCCGAAGGAGCTTTCATATGATAACTAAAGGGCAAACTGACAATGGACGAAAATATACATTTACGGATTATACTATGTGGAAGACTTAATAACGACACAATAGAGAAGACTTATGAAAGAGATAAGATTGAGTCACAGGACAATGTTGGGACTATTCTTAATGTAGAAAAGGAAATGGTATAATAGTAGTAGTATTTGATTTCGTAATAAAACTACATCATTTTTCAAAAGATGAAAAGAACAATACAACGCAAAACCTTAGCGTTGTTTTTTATAAAACACCTTAAATACGTACGTAGATAAAACATTTTGTTACAAATATTTTTTTTACAAATTAGCAGATTCCCCGATGTATTTAAATATCGCTGAGAGAACATTTCAGAATTGTCAACGATCAAGCCCCACTAGAGTAATTGTTATAGTTGTTGTCAATTATTAAAACAAATTCGTTAATAGAATTGAACTCATGATAATATGTTGGTAAATGAGAAGGAAAACCTTTATTAAGTAAATAGGACCCAAAGGACACTTTTACACTTCAGTATTTACTAATGCTAAGGATAAAAAATATTGGCAGAGCGAGAAAAAATACCGCAAGAAACTCATCAGCTGTTATGCCTTTTTTCTAAACATTTATTATGTAAAAACGAATAATATTACTACCTACGGATTTTGATTAACACTTGTCTAGCGGACTACTATAAACGTCATTTTAAAATCGTTTATCAAAATAAGACTAATTCAAAACCCTAAAAATAGGACAATAACAAAGATGTTTTAGTAGCCAATCGTAATCGCGGAAGTCGCCAAAAAGCATAAAATCATCAATATAAATTGACACAAAATATCTAACAACTTTCCAAAATTTAACACTTAGATAATTTAGACGAGTACGTGACCTTAATCCAAAAGCAATTAAGAAGTGGACAAAGCAGCCCAAGATTGTCGTCACAACACAGGTGAGTGTTACACCCATAATCTGTTAAGACGATTGTGTTTTGTCTTGTATCTTACAGGTCTTAAGAAGACCGGGAGAACTAAATGTTCTCTATTCATTAAAGAGGTATCTACTAAAGTAAATTAGAAGGTGGATGAAGACTTATTAAGGTTTAAGCTTTAATAGTTAGAGGTTGTGTGTAGCTTCTGGCTGATAGTTCTTTAATTTTCAATTAAAGGTACAAAGGAAAAAGAACAGAAGTACAAAGGAAAGGTTGTTATTTGAAGATTGACCTAGAACTTAAAAACAATTAGGTATTTAAGGCTTACTGACACATTAATAAATTCAATTATTTCTTAAACCATGTAAAACTACATGCGCTCATATTGATGCCGTCAAATTATTTATTCTCTTAATACCCAACCACCAACCAATAATACCCAACTGATTCTCAGTCTCGTAATACTAACTAACCAAGAATATTTATTCTTGCTAAAGATTAAAGCTAGCGTTATTTACGACATTATCATCGCCATCCCTTTACGATTTGTCAATATACTCATTCAAGAAATTCCCCGCTATTAACAAGCTCTGTCATAAAATTTTACAGCAAGATTCTTGAGTCATGAAAATCGTCGATTTTACGAGTTCTCCAGTTATAGTCTGGTAAGGAATTGCACCGTCGGGCTCTTGAACTGAGATTTCTTGCCATAATGCATTTCCAATGACTGTAATATTTGGAATTTTTTGGTCAGGCATCGTTCGTCTGCGACGTTGCAGGAATTTCGAAGTGGTTCGCTATCTGATATTGGATCCTGAAAGGTACCTATATATTTTTTTAAATTACCTACAATAAAATGAGACAAAGTGCAAATAAATAAAGCTTATAATTATAGGTATTGGAAACATAACACAAATATGATTAATTAATTCATGTTTAGGTATTTCTGCTCTCGGCTTTTTATTATCATTATATGTTACAGACTTCTTTATTTACATCATTAGCTTATATGTTTTGGTTTAAATGTGAAGAGTTCTAACAAAATAAGATAATCAATTCACTGCAAAAAATTAGTTCAAGTTTCCTTGCATTAAATAAATCTTTTTCTTTCTTTCTTTCAGGTTAATTGAGGATAACTAGATTCTTGACTAAGAATATATATCTTATTATTCCTTTGATTAGATTACAGTAATCATTTCTTTTCATATATCAGTATTAAATTCTATTTATCGGCGTATTAAGGTTTTTTCAGTAACTGACAGATCTATATACATAATCAGTTAAATAAATTACTTACTTAACCATTTGTTACTGACACTACGAAACAGTCCCCAAGCGACATAATTGATACAGAAGCAGATATTTCAAACAAAGCAAACGCAACACCTAATACTATTAATTTCCGTGCCGGAACTGTGTGATAACAGGCTCTCTGATTATCAACGACACTACCAAGGGACAAGGGTTGGATTACCCACGAGAAACTTAAACCCCAAGAAGGGCTCATGAAATATTTCACACTTTATATGTAGGACACAAAGGACCTGAAGGGACAAGCAATTCATTGCGTCAATTTCTTTAACCTGTAGACAAGGGATTGTCAGTTGGTGATAATGTGAGCTGATTTGTTAATAGCATGTGAATTGTTTGTAGGTTTTGGTGCTATGGTTTGTTATTTAAATTTACTGTTTTAATTTATCCTTGAATTCGTTTGTTTATCTTTTGTTACAGCTTCGTTCTATTTCTATTTTATGTTGGTAACTTTTATAATTTTCCGTAATTTTTGGAACATTTCTGTATACTTAACTCATTTTTGGATTTTTTTACAATTGTGCTCTTGTTTTACCGAAGGTGCGGTATGTCCTGGATATTTTATTCCATTAGCAGTCTTGTCATTTTTGATGACACGCCAAAATATGTTACCTACATCAAATTGATTGTCAGTTTTAGCAATTTTGGAATCACTACTAAAACATTTTCTTCATTAATCAAAGCAAATTTTCTTTTATTCTAATACAAAATAACATCTTACTCCTTTTTAACTCTAGTTATTTATAAACCTTCAAGGTTCATTAAGTTTCTCGAAAGTTCACGCTTGCGAAACCTCCGTATTGTCTTCGCCTTAATTGAATTTATAATGGCTTAGTGGAGAGTATTTAGCATTTCAACTCAAAGTACCGGGTTCGACGGTTTAATGCGACTTAGGGCTTATGTGGTTCTAAGGGTCTCGATCTATTTAAACGCTGGTGATTAGGAGAGACTATTATTTGAGCAGATTTAAATGATTTTCAGCTTAGCTTTATTAGAGTTGCTATAGTTGCTAGGTACCTATCTGTTGGTAATTTGTCGTAATAGATATTGTTATATTATACTTATATATTTATATATATTTTTAGTAGTATTTAAAAACACTCAGGATTTCTCCAAATCCAAAGATGTTATATGATGATAAAAAGAATACATTAGAAAATAATTTACTTGAAATACCTACCTATTGATAACGTTTCTGATTTCGCATCACTGCAGCAGCTTAAAAGTTTCAAAATCTCAGCACTAGAAAAAATCCTTAGTTTTTTATTGCATAAAACCCAAAATGTTTATCCGTTGTCTAGTACCTATAGTAGGTACTAGTTTTGCTCAGTTTGGGACTAGATCAATTGGTGTGAATTGTCCAAAGATATAAAAAAATATAGTAGGCATAGTTGAAATTCTTAAAAACGATCCTTAAAAATTATACCTACGTTGAATTATAAGTTGCCTAAACCAAATCTCATTCTTACTTAAAATTCAAAGATTCTGCATTCACAAACCTGAAACCAGATAGCGTTCGAATTAATTCTAAAGCTGCTAGCACACTGACATAAACCGTGTCTTATCTCACCGTCCAATTATTCCAGAAGCCCTGAATATGTATGGCACCTGGCTTGCAAATGGCGACGAGATATGGTGGACAATTGAGTGTGTCATCGGCTTAGCGAGGCTTAGGGAGGAAGATGGTCAAGGAAATTGTGTTGGTCCCATTTTGTAAGGAAATTGAATTATTTTGAAGTGTGGATAAACTAGGAATGATTTGTATGAATTTTATGAACAGCAATTGGAGACTGCAATTAAACAATGTAGATTAATTGTGTTAGGATGTTTTATTGTGTAAGGAAATTATTTTGAAGAGTTTAGGGATGAACAAGGAATGATTTGTATGAATTTGAAGAAGAGCAATTGAAGATTGTAATTTGAGAATGTTTAATGGAATAGGTATATAATTGTTACGAATACAAACTTATGATCTTGATATAATTGTAAATCATAAAGATCTTGTTATAATTACGTACCTATTAAGACACTCAAGATAAATATGGGTCATCTTTTAGCAGAATAATTATAATACTGAACAAAAAAACCCACACTTAACCTATTAAAAGTATTCTTCTATTTCTATATAGAAAATTTGGACAACAATCACATTTAGGAATTCTTTTCATTTCATATAAAGTTAATTTTATGAAATTTCTTCTATCTAAACAAAAATACTAAGTTGACAGAATTTAAAAGATCCATCTTAATTAAGAAATGGACTAATTCTTAATTTTAATTGACAACTAAACTTCAGTAAATGTGTTTTATTAATTTCTAAGAGTTTTGATGCTTGTTTATAAACTTACCTACATGACGAGTATTTTAACTCAACAAATTACGTGGACAAATTCATCCCAATTAACATAACGATAATTTCATGAAATTAGTGAGGTTCCAATAAAACAACACTCTGCAGAGTTGACAGAATTGAAAAGGGTGAAATGTGTTTGCGGACATTAGGAAATGAAGTAAGTACAACAGTATCAGTCGCGGTTTAGGGTCTGCGGGTAGTTTCGCCTTCCTCTCCATTAGTGTAATTGTGCCTTACCAAGGGTCGGTGTTACTGTTTTAGTTCTGAAATTATTGTTTTAGTTGCCACTGATTCGGTCATCAAGCACTTTAAAGTTTTTGAATTCAATTAGGACGTTTTCAAAACAAAATTTAGACATTTTTTGGAATTAAACACCTGTAGACGGTTTTAACTCGCGTATTTCATGTTATTGGCTGACGTTGCCTTTAGAGATTCCATAATCGTAGCAGGACTGAGCTGGCAATAGTCTTTTGATAAAATAAGCTTAGCTAAGCTACTGATTATTATTTTTAAGCTTTTCAATGGGTATTTCAAGTCATTTATTTTTTAATGAAAATTCTTGAGTCATCAGACCTACAACATCTTTAGTATCTTGAATACCTTTTACTAAAATATTTTTACGATTATGAAATCTGGAAGTTAAAACAACCTCCGTATTTTTGTAGGTACATATCCAAAAATAATAGTAACATTAAGCAATGTTCATGAAAATTATCTCCAATTTTCATTACTTACTTAACATCGCAATTCTAAAACAGACCAAATTAGCTAATAACCAACTGAAATTCCGTCTAAACTAGACCAAAGTCCGACTGCAGTATACTAACACGTTAGAAACTTAGTGCCTAAGTTAGACTAAAGTTTAGTCTAATGCTCGGATATTCAGAGCAGGTATGACGGAGTTATGCAACTTGAAATTTTGGAACTTATGACCATGACATTTTTGAAATTTAAGTTCTTATCTCCTCTAGAAAAAGTTGAGGGCTTCCCAATGGGACTAATGACTGAGATACTCTTATTATTTTTGATACTTTTGAAGTCAAAAAGAATATACTTATGTCTATCTATACATATAAAATGCCTTGACCTGACTACTACTACTATGGAAACTTTATAAATATACTTAAATAATACATTACAAAATCACAGGCAGCTGTTTGATACACAAATCCCCGTGCAAAAACGCACAACCCATATTTCAGACAACTAAATCCGGTACATCTGAGAATTTGATCTTAGCACCTTTTGCTAAGCGGGGATTATTTGAAATTCGAGACGGGGATGAAAGGGATTCCCTGAAAGGGTCTTAAGTTCAAGTCATATTCAAATATACCTCGGAATGTAAGGAAGATGAATACGAAGAGGAAGGTAACGTAACAGATAAAGATAATGTGGAAGATACAAAAGCATAATAATATAAGTCTTCTGAAATACATATATTATGTACAATTGATCTAGTCCTAAATTAAGCAAAGAATGTGCTGTAAGTGTAGACAAGGGATAAACATACATAAATGAACTGAAGTATTCGAAACATGAGCATATCCCTACTAATATTATAAATGCGTTAGTAACTCTGTCTGTCTGTCTGTCTGTCTGTCTGTCTGTCTGTTGCTCTTTCACGCCTAAACGGCTGAACGGATTTTGATAAAATTTGGTACAAAGAAAGTCTGGAGCCTGAGAAAGGACATAGGCTATATTATATTCCGAAATTCTATCCCTAAGGGGTTAAAAATGGGGTGCAAAGTTTGTATGCAACAACGTGATTCCTTGGTCCGATCTATTTCAAATTTTACATAAACATTCTTTAACAGAATTGTTGGAGTACGTGTTTCGTATTTTATTGAAATTCACCCCCTAATGGGGTTAAAAGGGAGATTTTCTTCCAAATTGATATGAATACTACTTAGTGCTTTTGATTTTGACACATATTTAAAAAGTATAATGTAGGTATGCATAGCAACGGTTGCTAATGTCATTCCTGACATTAAATAAATACCCAAACTGTTACGTGTATGATTTCTTCAGTGTTAACGAAAATGGCATTATTATGTAATATCCCGTGGATCGTGTAATGAGGACTATTTAATAATATTCCTGAGTAAGCAGACCCCGTTTAACTTGCGAGGGGAAACTGGTGTCATTACGCAGAGAAATAGAAGTGTTCTTCGCGACCAAAGCTGACATATATAAAAAAGCCGTGATAACAGAGGTGACGGAATGCGACGAGACGGAGGTAAAGCAAGCTCGCGCGAGCTCCTGACTCAGAAAATGACCCTGAACATATCCTCAAGACCGAGTGAGCTTACAAGGAGTATGCTTTGCGAGAGTATCTCATTACAGGTAATGAGGCAAACTGGGAAATGTTTTATTTCGTAACACCACTTATATTGTATGTAATCGGTATAAGGTTTTATTTTGTAGGATTGAATTGAATTGTAAAATTGTTTTGTTAGATCTTTGTAATAAGTGTGGTAATCAATCCTTAAATAAATAGCCAGCTAAACCTCACGTGTATGATTTCTTTAAAAACTTTGTCCGATTAAAAAAAAAATGTTGAACTCAGTGGTAGCTGTATAAATTATGCAATTTCGAAAGTAAGATAGGTAAGTACTTATGTACTTAGTTTGCATATTGTACATGTTAAACTATTGTTAACTCCATTTATTACAAATATAAGGGAAGTGTTAGGCAGCGGCCGGCGAAGCGTCAGATCCGGTACTTTTAATAAAAGTATATTTACGACATAACATTAACAAACCAGGTTTTGTCAGTATACTAATAATATACTAATTAATTGAACTGCGACCCAACATTGCACAAGCCGAGCGAGCGAAGCGAGCGTGCCGCGGCAGCGGCAAATGAAGGTCTCCTTTAGGTACGACGACAAGCGAAGCGAGGAGGAGTGTTAGGTAGTATCCTGATCGTCCAGCACGCGATCCAAGCGAGCGAAGCGAGCATGCCGCGGCAGCGGCCGGCGAAGCGTCAGAATCGGTACTTTTAATGAAAGTATATTTACGACATAACGTTAACAAACCAGGTTTTGTCAGTATACTTATTAATTCAACTGCGACCCTACAGCGCGAAAGCCGAGCGAGCGAAGCGAGCTTGCCGTGGCAGCGGCAAATGAAAGACTCCTTTAGGAACGACGACGAGCGAAGCGAGGAGTGTCAGGTAGAACTGAGACCGTCCAGCTTGCTATCCAAGCGAGCGAAGCGAGCATGCCGCGACAGCGGCCGGCGAAGCGTCATAATCAGTACTTTTAATGAAAGTATATTTACGACATAACGTTAACAAACCAGGTTTTGTCAGAATACTAATTAATTGAACTGCGACCGTACAGCGCGAAAGCCGAGCGAGCGAAGCGAGCTTGCCGTGGCAGCGGCCGGCGAGGCGCCAAAACCGAATAGAATTAGGATGAATAATTAATATGGTAAGTGGGAAATACGTTAAGGAAATAAAACATTATGTGGAAAAATAAACATCCATATGATGTTAGGAAAACAAAAGATAGGTCATAAGAGTGTTAGTTAATAATCATTATGACATAAAACGTTAGGGAAATCAATAATAGGTTAAAAAACGTTAGAGATTCAGATATAGATCCGTATTCTAATGAAGTTCACCCCATAACGGGGTTAAAAATTACGCGGACGAAGTCGCGGGCAAAAGCTAGTAAATTAATATACGGGAATGGAATGAAACCATTTTGACGTATTTAACTCGCGTATGTTTTTTTTTTACGTTTCGAAACATTACGGTAGGTATATCGTATTCATATATATCGTCGAAATCATATTCGTATGGGAACTGTATAGTTTTCAAAACGTTAGCGTATAAATTGACTGAGATTATGACAGTCTAACACTAACGTTCCGTTATAAAAAAAAATAATGTTTACAAAAATTGTAAGTTCAAATAAAACTTGATGGGAAAATTGTAAAATGAACCGTGAAATATGTTGGTAACGATGGACGTTATCTCACTTCCGACGGGAGTCGAACCCGGGACACCGCAGTGACGGGCGGAAATAAACTGCCTCACACCCCGCTTGACACGAGGCTACTGCGGTATTTTTAATTTTTAACAGCAATATGGAAAAAAGTATATGTAGGTAAAATGCAAAAAATGGACAGACTGCTTATACTGATTAAATTTAACATCTTAATATAGGTATGCTTATTTATTTATTTTTTAAAAGCGGACTTAATGCCATAAAGCATTCTCTACCAGACAACCTTTGAAGTAAACAGAGAGCATGTTAGGCGCAACTAAATAAAAATCAAAATAAAATATGAATAGTAGAAAAATTACATTATAGTTATTATATAAAAGAAGATTATAAGGTATAGCATAGGTACGTAACTATAATCAAATATAGTTATAGAAATACAGATAAATAACTACAATGACAGATCAAAACGAATGGTCAAGAAAGTACTTGCATAACATACGCAAGTTAAACTGAAGAATCAATCTAAAATTAAAATCACCTACACAAATATAAAGCTAAAAAAAGGAAAATATGTACAAAACAAACTACTATACTAAATGCAAATAATCTAAATACAAAAGAACAAAAAAAACATATAATAGTAAAACAAACCGACGAGAAATTCCAAACCGAATTCGAGAACGTGATAAGTAAACGTGACAATTTCTAAACAAAGAAGTGTCACGTTACTAGAAGTAAAGACGACAATAGACAACACAGACTGACACGCGACACCTGTACATCTAAAACTAACGAAAAACAAAGCAAATAAAACTCTAACACAAAGAGATAAAGAAGATAATATTAAAGCAGATGGTATCGATGAGACAATAGCAAAAGGTGACAAAAGCATGAATGGGATGTTTTTTGATCTATTTGCTGTTGAAGATTCGTCGAATAGTTTGTAAGTTTCACGTTTTGGTTTCACAAATGTTTAGTTTGCGGGTGTTTATGATTTATGTGTTTTTGGTAATGTGTCATGATTAATTGTTGTTTAGAGTTTATGTATCCTTTCTAGTTTAGAAATTAATGGTCATTAATTTTCAGAATTATTTGATAATTAGAAATCAGGTTGCATTTACTCATTTTGATGATAACTAACTGTTCGCCCCGGCTTCGCACGGATCCCTTTTTTTACAGCCTATGTCACTCGGGAATAGTGTAGCTTTCCAACAGTGAAAGAGTTTTTCAAATCGGTCCAGCCGTTTTAGAGCCTATTCAATCCAAACAAACAAACAAACCTTTCCTCTTTATAATATTAGTATAGATAAACTATCACGTAACAAATATTACATTACTATTTGTTAATTCACACGTCCATTAAATTAAGATACCTAATTGAAATTGTGTTTGCTTTCACAGAATAACAATGGATTTAATTTACTTTACAATATACAATTACGATATTGTTGAATGTGTCTATTTTAAATTAGTGTCAGTATATTTGATAAATTCTCGAAAAGATTTTGCTTTTATTGAATTGAAAGTACTTCAAGATAAATTTCTATTTACAACCTAGAAACTAAGTTTTATTAACATATTATTTTCTTTAAAAGAAACTTATAACTCATAATAGAAACATAATAATATTATGTTTATAATGTCATCTACTCAGTCTGCTTTAATTATATTATAGGAACTACAAATTTTGATACAGTTATTTGTAAACCTTTTTGATTCATTTTTTTCGTGCATAAGGGAGCGTTCTTAGCTATAATTTATGGAAATCGATTCCACCATGAAATAGTTAAACCAATGAAAAATAAAATCTAAAAGCTCGCAAAAGTGCGACCAATAAAAGGTAACGTCATCACCCAATAAACACACAGTCGTAAACACTTCAGCACAATTCCAACAATAACATTCAAGAATCAATGACAGATCAACATACTGTACGCACGTGTCGCTGGTGTTAAATTTTACGACACTGTGTGATTACTCTACGCTGACATACGCCTTTTCATCTTACCGTTACGTACTAAAACACCTTTCGATGATAATTCCAATTTGAACTTATCCACTTTTATGATTGGATCCAAATTTGAAATGATAAAAGACGACTTATGTCTTTTTGGAAAGTTGGCGATTGTTGGATACGGATAACAAAATCGTCTATATAAATTTCAAACGTTGCAAACGTTTTGAAAACTGTACATTTGCCATATTCATAGCAGACTGCTGACGATAATCTAATGCTAAAGTGTATTGTAATGGTAAGTGTAGTCGTGCTACTAACATGGGAATTGTTTTCGAAACGTCAACAAATAAAATAAAATACGCGAGTTAAATCCGTGAATCATTTCATTTTAATGTTCTTAGTCATTCTAAATTTGAGTTAGTGACAACTTTTTTCCCAAAGACTTTTTTTTTTCGGACACAATTATATAGGTAAATAAGTAAGTAATATAGGTACTTATTTTACCTTTTGTAATTCCTATAAAACGAGTACATTGGCCTGTATTCAATGACGATTGTTGTAACCTGTATTGAAGCTATTTTCGTAACAATGGATGAGCGAAACGAACATAAAACAAATTCAAATGTAAATTAAGCCTTAAAAGATAACTTGAAATATCAAATATGAATAGATGAAATTAATTCAGACGAAACAAGTACCACTTCCCACGAGGAGTTGGATGATGAAACGAAACTGAATGAAGCAGACAGAACAGTCAAACTTGATCCCAATGGTGAAAGTAGTAATAAATTCAAACAGATTTATAGTCTTAACTGAAAGGGAATAATTAATTTATACCTCAATCTTAAAGGGGAGATACTACCTACTTATTCCGAGATAGCGTGGACGCAAATGGTACAGCGCTTATAATGGAACCAGTTTTACTACTTTCCTAGTTTCTATTGAATTGACTGATTATTCTAGACGTGTATTTGCAAGCCATTGATATATTCGAAGTTATGACAAATTTGATTTCAAGTGTAGTAAAAAGACAAATCTTGGGATAATAATATTACACTTATTACTTATACCTAAAGTAGCAAACATGAACTTAACTAATCTAATACATAATATATAAAATTGTGGTGTCGCGGTGTTTGTTGTAACCTAATATATAAAAATCGCGTGTCATTTGTAGCCAAACTCCTCCGAAATATACCTAAGACTATAAATAAATGATTTTCTAATAATATAGACTAAAATATATAATAAATGTTAATGCAAAAAAATACTTACTAATATGTCTTAAACGTATCTTTATACTCAAAACACAATATAGTCCGATACGGGAACGATGTCAAAGGCTTAAAATTAACAAAACTCACAAGTGCTTTCTTTTTTGTAATCTGTTAGAGTACATTGAAATGTAATGGGGAAAAAAATATATAACAGTTTTTGACCGTGCGTTAGGAATTATTCTTATTTTTAGAAGCAATATTTGTAAATCGTTGAAAAAAATTATGTAAGTGCTTTTTTTCTGCACTGGGTTATCGCATTTAATTATTAGAACGCCCTATAACATTTTATAACTATTTCATCAACAGCTTTTAGCAATATAATCGAAAAAGTGAAAAAAAATCTATATTCCCTAAAATAATATTAAAGTGAATGTTAGTTTCTGCAATGTGCTCAAATCGATTAAAAGTAACGTCAGTTATTATATATAACAGATTTATCAATAGCTTTTTTTTTTACAAACATAAAACGTTCTCTAGGCCGTAAAAAAAATCTCATGTTTCTCAAGTCGACATTTCTAATGCAAAATAATTGTAGTAACGTATTGACAGATTATATAACTAATTCATCAATAGCTTCTGGTTTTATAACCTTATCAGTTCTATATGTAATTCAAACGAACAATAGTTTACGCGAGCAACCCGGCGTGCGGCGGGTGACTAGCCGTCAGCCAATCACAACTGAGGTCGCGCTCCCGCGCAGGTCTATTGTAATCTTTTACTTACCTACCTACTAGTAACCTACAGGTAATAGCAGCGTTGCTTAGCAACGACGGCCCGGCGGCGGCGGCATTCATGTTGTCTACAGCTGTCTCGCTTTTGTTTTTATAGTTATGCACTTAGGTAGGTACTTACCTTTTTTCCGTCATTTGGTCAGTCTATGACAATACGAGTATGAATGAACGTATGCGGCGATTCTTTTTAAAATGTCGTGTTTGATTTGTGAAAAAACTTTAAACTCTGATGTTGTTGTGATTAAAGAGAAGGGCATAATTATTACGCTTAAAGGAAGCGAGTGTTGAAAGAGACGATGGTAAAAGTGTAATATTTGTAGATAAAGTGTGCATTAAACTCCATAGAAAATGTCGAATGGCATACACTAACCAAAAACGCATACGTGCTTTTATAAAACGAAAGGAGCAAAAAGACAATCAAACACAAATAAGTGTAGATTTTAATTTTGAGGACAAATGTCTGTTTTGTGCCGGGGAAGCATCCGCAGCATTTATAGAAGCTCAAACAAAGTAGCCTGTTCAGAAAAGAATAATTGTTTCTATGGTAGTAAAAGATGAAACAAAACAATCTATTGAACAATATGGATTGATCCACCATGATGCTTGGAGTAAAGAAGTAAGTACTAACCTAAGTAACCTTATTGTTAAAATACTATATTGTACCTACTTAAAATTCAACCTATTAGGTATGTAGGTACTTAGGTAAATAGGTATGTAAGTGTGTACCTATATTTTAGATGAGTACCTAGTAGTTAGGTACCTACTACGTTTTGGCCTTTCATCGAGTAGTTTTCATAAATAGGTAGGTACGTTGTGTAGGTACCTACTTATACTACGGAAGTACGGAAGCACTTTCTTAATTTTCATCATCTGTCATTGTAGTTATATATGTAATATATATCTTTATAATAACAACTTTGTAATAACAACCTACTAATGATTAGTTATATATGGAATTTCTTACTAACAGAAAATAACACCAATAACAAATATTTGCATGCTTATGGGTAAGGCCGCGGAAATGGGCAATAAGTAACATAGAGGTAACGTAGAGTTTATTCGTTACTTTAACGCAGAAGTAACGTATAAATATTGTAAGGTTGAGTTCATAATAAACAAAATAACTCGTATTTTTGTAATCTTATTTTTTTTTATTTCGTTACTGGGTAAGGCCGCGGAAATGGGCAATAAGTAATATAGAGGTAACGCAGAATTTTGTCGTTACTGTAACGCTAAGGTAACGAGAAAGTAACGTTCAGAAATTGTAAGTTCGAATCCATAATAGTATAATAAAAATACTGTTTTAAAGTACTTCACTTTATATAAAGTTATTTCAAAATAGGCACTGAACCTAAAATATTACTGTGACTACTGTTGACATTAATTCATCTTATAGGTTTTTATTTATAAATCATTTTTATTAAAAAATATTTTGTCGTTCACTTCATGTTTTTTGACCCAGATTCAGTTGTCTTTCCTGATTTTAGACTATTTTCCATCGGCGCATGCTAATCTTCCGATTCCATCTTCAATCCCTGGTAATTATTTTAAGCAAAGTATTAAAACCATAATCCTCTTCTTTGTGTTTGGGAAGTTAATTATAACAATGTGGACAAACCTTTAGGCCACCTCTATTATACCGGTTTATTTTACTCTGTTATATCGGTTTATTATACTCAGTAACGTAGAGGCAACGCGAAGGTAACGCGAAGGCACACTTTAATAATTTATAATTCAAAAACTATAGTAAATTAACTAGAAAACTCTACATCAATGTGTACTTAAGTATTGCCCGCATATTTTTTTAAATTGTAATTAATTAAATATTACCTTTTTACCTTTCAAATTTCCCAAAAACTGACGTAACGAAGAACCGCACACGACTATTTCCGGTACCTTTTTTGACTATAAATGCGACAAAATAGCTTCTTTCGTTTTTCTTTTTGCTTTCGTTTAAATTTTCGAGTGAGTATTTTTCAATTCTCTGACTTAATTTTAAATCTGAGTTGTCTAAAGTCTGATATTGGTAACGAAGGATGAGTAACGTAGAATATCTCGATTTCAGATCAAAAAATATAATGGTCTACAGATCCTATTTAAGGCCGCCAAAAATGCAATATTTCAAAAAAAAAGTTGTCCTAGACTTTACGACCTCATAAAAAATTCAAAATTAAAGTTATCGTAATAAAATTTTTTTACTGTATTCTTGAACTCAAAGTAGGTTGCAAATGTGCTAACAGAATAAATCTAAGTAGTCATACAAAAAAATAAAAAATGATTTCTAAAATATTAGCTCAAAAATGGCGTTGTCCCAAGGGTACCCTGACCACTTCAAGTGGAGATGTACGCTTTTCATATGCATATTTCGTTTAGCTCTCACTTCATATCAAAAGTATGATAGATTAACGATTATAATTATTGTGTTAAATAATATTTATACTATTTTAAATAGGATCTATAGACCATTATATTTTTTGAACTAAAATCGAGATATTCTACGTTACTCATCCTTCGTTACCAATATCAGACTTTAGACAACTCAGATTTAAAATTAAGTCAGAGAATTGAAAAATACTCACTCGAAAATTTAAACGAAAGCAAAAAGAAAAACGAAAGAGGCTATTTTGTCGCATTTATAGTCAAAAAAAGTACCGGAAATAGTCGTGTGCGGTTCTTTGTTACGTCAGTTTTTGGGAAATTTGAAAGGTAAAAAGGTAATATTTAATTAATTACAATTTAAAAAAATATGCTGGCAATACTTAAGTACACATTGATGTAGAGTTTTCTAGTTAATTTACTATAGTTTTTGAATTATAAATTATTAAAGTGTGCCTTCGCGTTACCTTCGCGTTGCCTTTACGTTAATCTTAACCGATAGGTATAATAGAGGTGACCTAAAGGTTTGTCCACATTGTTATAATTAACCTCCCAAACACAAAAAAGAGGATTATGGTTTTAATACTTTGCTTAAAATAATTACCAGGGATTGAAGATGGAATCGGAAGATTAGCATGCGCTGATGGAAAATAGTCTAAAATCAGGAAAGACAACAGAATCTGGGTCAAAAAACATGAAGTGAACGACAAAATGTTTTTTAATAAAAATGATTTATAAATAAAAACCTATAAAATGAATTAATGTCAACAGTAGTCACAGTAATATTTTAGGTTCAGTAACTATTTTGAAATAACTTTATAAAAAGTGAAGTACTCTAAAACAGTATTTTTATTATACTATTATGGATTCGACCTTACAATTTCTAAACGTTACTTTCTCGTTACCTTAGCGTTACAGTAACGACAAAATTCTGCGTTACCTCTATATTACTTATTGCCCATTTCCGCGGCCTTACCCAGTGACGAAATAAAAAAAAAATAAGATTACAAAAATACGAGTTATTTTGTTTATTATGAACTCAACCTTACAATATTTATACGTTACTTCTGCGTTAAAGTAACGAATAAACTCTACGTTACCTCTATGTTACTTATTGCCCATTTCCGCGGCCTTACCCACCTACCACATCTCTTGCAAATAAATTTGATTTGTTTTTTTTTTTTATAATTATTTATAAATTTTATTAGGTATTAACTATATACCTAAAAGATGTTGTTATTATGTAATCATTCCAGTGTTCATTGATTACCTAATTGATATACATAGTTTTATAAATTATCTGTCTTTTTTTACTAATCGTCAATTAAATGTATTAAGTACCTACCTAATGTAAATTCAATGTACTTATATTGAATTGATGTAACCGCCAAATAACTGATGCACGATGGAGGCATGAAATAAACTAAATGTTAATTTAGAGACTAGTTTTAACAATTCACTATACGTCGAAAGGTTATAATTTTCTAACAATATGCTCTGAGCATTAGATAGGTACGTAGGACTAACAAAAATCGCAACGTTAGCGTTATACTTACCTACCTACTTAAGTATCTACACTAGTATAAAACCGTCACTGTTTTTTTATTCTAAGATCCAAGTGTACCTGTCTACCAATACCTAAATAGGCATTATACCTACATGAGGTAGGTATTTGGGATGCATGCTTTCTCAGGTCCTCTTAAATCGGAGACAGGATATTAAAAGAAAGAAAGATAGAAATATTTGATTTGGTTTTAAATAACACCACAATTGAGGTACCTACACATATTTGACACATAATTAGTAGGTACCACAAAAAAGGACGCGAGTGTTATGTAAAGTTAAGTTAAAGCAGGTAGGTTCCTAGTAGGTAGGTAAGTAAAAGTTTACAATTGATTTTTTTTCGCGTGTAGGTTTGATTTGGCTAATGTTTTTAGTGAACTTATAATAAATATGCTATCAACATATCTAAACTTATGACTAAGTATGTAGGTCAAAACTTATAGGTACTTAGTTCTCGCCGCGCGGGAGCGCAACCTCAGTTGTGATTGGCTGACGGCTAGTCACCCGCCGCACGCCGGGTTGCTCGCGTAAACTATTGTTCGTTTGAATTACATATAGAACTGATAAGGTTATAAAACCAGAAGCTATTGATGAATTAGTTATATAATCTGTCAATACGTTACTACAATTATTCTGCATTAGAAATGTCGACTTGAGAAACATAAGATTTTTTTTACGGCCTAGAGAACGTTTTTTGTTTATTAAAAAAAAAGCTATTGATGAATCTGTTATATAAAATAACTGACGTTACATTTAACCGTTTTGAACACATTGCATAAACTAACATTCACTTTAATATTATTTTAGGAAATATATGTATTTTTTTCACTTTTTCGATTATATTGCTAAAAGCTGTTGATGAAACAGTTATAAAATGATAGAGAGCGTTCTAATAATTAAATTCGATAACCTAGTGCAAAAAAATTGCACTTGCATAATCTTTCTTTTGTTTTATAACGTCTTTATACATATACCTATTTATTATAAAAGCCAACATCAAAATCCGATATATATTTTTTTTACGAGGAGTATTCATAATATTCTAACTGACTACCAAAAATTGCGCACTTGTGAATTTTATAAGTTAATTTTGTTTGCGTATCGGACTAATAAGACTAAGGTTATGAAGGAATGTTGTAAATTGTTTGCAAATTACTTAAAAGTTAAAACTAAAATTCAAACATCAGAAGTCAGCAAAATTCATACATGTTTATAATATCTATTCTCAAACCGATCGAGATACAAACGGGGGCGTAGTGTGTGAAATTTGTTGTCGAAACGCGACCAACCGTGAAACTAAGGCCGGAATATTGTATACCCACAGGTTATGTTTTGACAATAGGACGATTGTCAATGACCAGTGATATTTAGTTTGGACCAATGGATCAATCAATGTAATTGATTGAAGTATTGATCCAAACCCAATGTAATTGATTGATCCGACTTGAATGGCTGGGTGGATATAATTAAAAGCAAGTCTATTGGGTATTGTGTTCATTGTGGTTATTTGTTATTGATACTATTGTCAAGTTATTTAACCCAAATCACGTTTGAATAAAAAGAACTACATCGGATCTTAACTCGCGTTTATTTTATTTGCTGGACGTATCGATAACTTTACGGTTCCCATGTAGGTCATATTTTGGGTTCGACTATCATCAGCTCAGTCGTAAATCGCAAATGGGTACTGTAGTTTTTGAAAAGTCAGCGAATAAAATAAAATACGCGAGTTAAATCCGTTATAATTGTTTCATTCTAATGTGTAATAATAATAACTACGAAGGCATCAGAAACTATAGCATTATAATATATATATAAGCAATCAATTTTATGGTAACGTTTTGAAAACTCTACAGTTTCCATATTCGTACCAGACTGTTTGAACAATTGTTTTGCCATCGAAAAAATACCGCATAACAGTAATGTACCTGAAGTTGGCCGCAAGTCCCCGAATTTACCAAAAAATCTTGTTAAGATTAATTTACTAATAAATATTTTTTTACCTATTTCTTCTGTTATTTAATTTTTTTTTTTTATATATCGCACCCCTAGATCTAAAGGGAGCTAACTCAAAAAAAGTAACTTTTTCGGGAGAGGCGAAATTGTTGTAAGGAATCGGATCCTTTTTTTTAGCGTGTGTTTAATTTAAATCTTCAGATTTTTGAGTTAGCTCCCTTTAGATCTAGGTGTGCAATATCTCAAAGTAGTAGTCTACAGACAGTCAGCAAAATAAGCTGAAAGATTACATTTTTCACATCATTAATATCACAACCGCACATACGCGGTTTTCACAAAACGCACTTCAGCGATATTGCACGCGCAATACAGCCTCAACATCAAAATCAAAGCATAGCATACAGGATTCAGTTTAAAAAACGACCACGCCACTCTTCGCACGTTAGACGGGGGCAATCCTAAAATACCTTGCAGTGTCGAGCGCTCGTAAATTGTCGAGTGATTGACGGTGACGCGGGTGTCACCCGGTGACTTCTCGTTTTGTACCGTGCCATAAACGAGTGTAAAGTATCGAGTTGGGATTGAGGTTTTTGTTGGTGCATGTGACATTTAATTATGGCTTGGTGAAAAGATCTTTTCTATAGATAACTAGCTTCTGCCCGCGACTTCGTCCGCGTGGAACTCCTCTTTTTTTGCAGTCGGTTAAAAAATAGCCTATGTCCTTTCTCAGGCTCCAGACTTTCTTTGTACCAAATTTCATTTAAATCGGTCCAGTAGTTTTAGCGTGAAAGCGTAACAGACAGACAGACAGACAGACAGACAGAGTTACTTTCGCATTTATAATATTAGTAAGGATAAGGTTGTTAAAGATAGAATCATGAAAACACTTTTTAAATTAATTTGGAATTTCATTATTAACTAATACTACGATATTTTTGGTTCAATACCATTAGTTTTTAATTATAATGATTTCATGTTATTCTTAAAAGCGAATATAGACGGAATATAAAAGACAATTTATCGATATTCAAAACGAATTAAAATTGTTTAAAAAAAGTAATAAACAAAATAATATATCAAAAAGACCGGTTATCAGTTTACACAATGAAATAAAACATTGAGCTGACGATAATATGATAAAAAATTCTGTCGACCACGAATATGAAAATTATAAAGTTTTTTTGAATCTACATACGTATAAAATAATAATATGGCTTTTGCCCCCGTCTTTGTATATGCACGATAAAAATTTAACCCTTACGGAGTGAATTATCCAAAATCGTTTCTCAGTGCTCTCTTAAGTTATACAATGAACACCTGTCCACAATTTCATATTTTAACCATTATAGTTTACGTTGGTAAGTCAGTTATTAAGTCAGCTTCTCCTTTGATATAATATAATAATATACTAATATTATAAAGAGGAAAGATTTGTACCTATTTTTGTATGTTTGTAATGAATAGGCTCAAAAACGACTGGACCGATTTTAATAATTCTTTCACTGTTGGGAAGCTACGTTCACTATAGAATATTTTGAAAAAATAGGAATATCCGTGCGAAGCCGGGGCGAACCGCTAGTATATTATATAGATAATGTAAACCAAATTAAGACTTAACCTAAATCCGACCAAAATTGATTCCAGGTTAACAAAAACAAAAAAACAACACATTTTTCTAATCATCACCATCTCTGAACATCATTATTCCCCCAAAAAAACACATCCTCATAACTCAACAAAAACCCAAGTTTAAAATCGACATGTATCTAGGGACGTATTTTTTTGCACTCGACATTTCTCGAGCATCTGTCAAGATCGGAAATAGCCACCTACAAGGGTGTGAGGGTAAGTGCGTAAGCTGAGACTAAGTGGCTCTTAAGAATTAGACAAGCGAAAGGAACTGAAGTTAGTAATTTTATCAATAGGCGTGAAGTTGGCTAGCATAATTTTGTGCAATGGGTGTGAAGTTAGCAAAATTTATCAATGCGCGTGAAGTTGGTTAGTCTAATTTTATCAACGGGCGTGAAATTGGAATGTCATGAGTGTACGCAGCGTGTTTGAATCTTTAGGGACTGTTGGTAATGTCAAATCGTTTGTTTCAGCAGCTAATCAGGTCATAATATCAGTAATAAATATATTATGTTTTGTGCAAATTTGTAATAATCTAATGACGATCTAAATAAAATTTAGATTTCTTTACCCGGTCATCATTTCTATTGAAAGCTTTATTTTATTTGACTTTTGAGATAATAGTTCCAAACGATTCTGACCCTGTAAGTGCCAGTCGATTGTTATCGATTATTGCGAACGAACGAAACCAATGCAAAATTATATAGAATTTGACGAAACTTTACTTGTTCCGTTTACGTTCGCGTACGTCAATTACATACAATTTGCCGTTCGTTTCTTACGGTTGCTATTATCGATTGGCATTTGTCTAGCTCTGTTTAGAATTCTGACTAGCAGCCTAAGAAAATGCCAAGTGGTAAAGGTTGTAAGGAATTGACTTGAACGACTCAAAATCAACCACGTGACTTTTTCTAATGATGTCATTTCCTAAAATTTTGCATTTGTTTTGTTCGTTTGTTACTGTCGATTGTTGTCTAGAGAGTTAGAAGTATAGTTCCATAGATTGAAAATACTTAAAAGGTTAAAAGTTGTAAGTTTTGTAAAAAAATAACGACATCGTCTACATAAATTATTTCTAGCAAATTCAAAAACTTTTTTCTTTTAAAAATAAATTCTTGACAGTGCACCTTGCATTTCTGTTGACGTGAATCTGTCGGAACATTTATTTTTCACTCAAAGAGCGCGACCTTACCATACGCTTTCAAACACCCCATTGCACGTATGTAATTTCAGAATCCATACAAAAAGCATGCAACGTCATCGAGTTAAAACGAAAATCAAGAATCTTAGAAAGAAGGGAGAAAGCATTATATCATCCATATAAGTCTATCTTTATTCTTTTCAGCGGAGGTGTTTTACAATTTTTACTTTAGTGAAAAGAAGAAAATAGGGGAGATCCTATCTAAATGCTTAAGAGTAATGCATTTAAAAATAACGGAACTTCTATAGTTCATAAAAGGAAGTTGTGAATACAAAAACTTGTAAGTGCTTCTGGAATGAACATGGTAAGTTGATTTGCGAAATAGGGAGAGACTGGTAAAGTTTTTCTATTTCCCTTCACAAGATGTGGTTTTGGATTTAAATGATTATCATCATTGTGGGCTTGTTGGTCTAGTCAGAGTTAGAGTACGAAACCGTTGCGGGTTCGAAACCAGCACAAGAATTTGTACCTGATTCTTGCAATGATCTTACTTAATGTTTGTGTATGATTGTCTTTGTTACCGATACCATAAGCCTTAATTATTTTCGGATTATATCAATTAGCGTGTATAGGCAAGACGACTGTTTATTGATTGGAATGAAACAACTATTAACGGATTTAACTCACGTATTTTTATTTTATTTAATTTGCTGACGTTTCGGATTTTTAACACTTTTAAAGTTAAAGCTAAAGTTAAAGTTAAAAGACTTTTAACTTTAACTTTAGCGTTAGACTATTGTCAGCTCAGTCGTGCTACGATTATGGAAACTGTAAAGAATCCGAAACGTCAGCAAATAAAATAAAATAAAAATACGCGAGTTAAATCCGTTAATAGTTGTTTCATTCCAATGTGTAATAACCGCGAAGGCATCAGAAATTAGACTGTTTATTGTTTTCATTCCTTAACCTCACCTACCATTGAATGTGCAATGTGGTTGCAAATGCCAGTTTTTACCCATTGCTATCTATTAAATGATTGAAACAAAACAGAATCAATTTTCGAAAAGAAAACGTGTCTAAGAAATACGCTTTAATTACGGACCTCATCATGGCTTAAACGAGT
The DNA here is from genome assembly GCA_038024825.1 of Polylopha cassiicola. Lineage (NCBI taxonomy): Eukaryota > Metazoa > Arthropoda > Insecta > Lepidoptera > Tortricidae > Polylopha > Polylopha cassiicola. The sequence continues at coordinate 991,847 of CP149053.1, read as the reverse complement.
TGTAATGTGACGTTTAATGATGGCGTCAGTGTTGCCAGCTAATGCATTTAAATAGGCTTTAATTCGCGGCAACACCGAGCTTGCGCGTGCGTGTAATCGAGCCTCGTAATGGGATTAAAACATCTGGTTTTAAATCTGTTAGAGCTTTTTAATTTCATGATTTATATAACGAATTACATTAAGCAGAACTGTAAGTGCAGAAAACTTTATGCCTTAAGTAATCTTCAAAATTCTCAAGTGTTTAATAGTTGGTTGCTTCTCATACTCTACCCAAGATGCACACATTTTTTAAAAAAAAATCAGTTTAGCCCTATCGGAGGAGTTTGACAACAAACACCGCAACACTAGAATCGTATATATAATAATATATTCGATTTTTGTTGCCATAACTATTTAGATAATAGATTAAAATCTTTTAAGTCCACATTAACAAGAAATACAAGTTCAATACCTATTCGATTCTCAATTCACTATTTAATTCGTTGCTCATACGATGCCAGTTCCCAATAAAATGCTAAATAATGTTCAAGCAGAGAACAGCGCTTTACCCGTAATGGCGGCCACTACAACAGAATCAAACGATATTGTACCACCTTTCACAATTCATGGAACGTTTAATACTGCTACAATAGATGATAAATAGTTTAAAGCAGCAATGGACTTTGTTTTTGTTAAAAGAGCGAGTGTTTGTGGTGAAGAGGTTTTTATAGCTTTATCTGTCTGAGAATGAGAAAGGTAATGAGTTGAGTTTATATTGTATGTGTTTGGAGTATTAGTTACATTAGGAGATATTAAGTTTTTTTTTCTCTGTCTATCAAGTAGATTATCGAAATTTATTGGACATAATTATTGTACCAAAAACTACTGGACACGTATTTTTTCTTTTCTCAATCGAACTATGGCAAAGATGATCGCTTTGAAGGCTCGGGAGTGGAAGCTTGTGACGTCACATTATGGTATAAAAGTCGTACAGTAGAGTACAGTACTTTTGCTGTTTAGTAGGTAGTTAGCCGTTGTTAATTTGTTATTATTATAAGATATACCTTATTGTAATTATTTGAAATCATCAAACTTCATAAAGATTTTTATTCAAAGATCAGTAAGTTTTCCTTTTAATTTTATAATAATTAAAATTATCATACTTACTAATATTTTCGCCGCGGACGTCACATTCATTATTCATTTCGTATTGTGTCATTTAACTTTTAAGCCTACTTAAAGAAGTTAGGATAATTAACAAAATTTCAACAAACGAACATTTTAAACCTTTCTGTCAAAGGTCTTAATCCTAGTACTTCATTTGCTAATTAGGATGGAATCTCTAATTAATTCAATTAGAGGTTTAATTAGAATCTCTTAAGTCTTGCTTTCTTGGTATCTAGACTATAATTTAGTCTGTCTAGTACAATTTCTTTGTGTCCGACCTGTAATTTCGTTAATACCATTGTCTACAGGGTTAATGTTGTTTGGCTATATCTATATCTATACTAATATTATAAAGAGGAAAGGTTTGTTTGTTTGTTTGGGTTGAATAGGCTCCAGAACGCTGGACCGATTTCGAAAATTGTTTCACTGTTGGAAAGCTATTCCCGCCCGAGTGACATATTATGCTATAAAAAATGGATCCCAGTGAAGCCAGGGCGGGCCGCTAGTCTATTATAAAATGAGAAGCTGACTTAATGAAGGACATATCAACGCAGAGCTACTACAATAGAGGATAGAAACTTGAAATTTTGTGCAGAGATCCTTTTTATAACATATTGGGAGAACAACGACCTGCTTCGCAGAGGAAGTCACGGGCAGAAGCATGTGTAATAATCGCGGAGGCATCAGAAATTATTATTATAAAGTCTTTATGATCACGCATTGAAGTCGAATGTACAATTATTTTGCACTGATATAGGGTTATAAATACATATTTAACGTTAAATTTAGAAAGTATACTTTTACAAAGAACAATAAAATTATACAACGTCGTTATAGCAGCATATAGTAATACATTAAAACCATAGTAGGTTTAAACAGGATATTTGGAGAACTAACCTTCATCATCACATCATTACATTAACCAAAAGACGTCCACTGCTGGACATAGGTCTCCCCCACCGATGACCACATCGACCGCATGACCACATCAACTAACCTTGATTATACCTAATTCGATAATGTTTTTGTTGAATCGACAGTTTGTTAACCTCTTTGTCTTCAAGTTACCTTATAGCAATACTTGTTTTTGTCTTTTCTTCTTGTTTTGCTTACCTGGAACAAAAACAAAATGTTATTATTAATCACAGATCACAGAAACGGGGATCAAGTTTTAATTATTATTTTTTTGAAGATTTTTTTAATATAAATCTACTTCTTTAATAATATTACATTGTCTATTGACAACACTAAGTACATCGTCAATATAAACGTTTTTTTTAGCAATTCGCCCATTTGTTGGTGAACTTTCCTCTTTCGAAAATAAATCAAGACAAAAAACAACTCTTGATTCCAATACACTTCCCCCAGACAGAGTGTTAATTAATATTTGAAACTGCACGTAATGAAGTGCAATCAAGGCACCTTGTATGTCTGTCTGGTATTTGTACCCTCTATATCCCTAGGGACCCCTTCCTGTACACTTAATTTCTCTTGTTAAGAATTTTATATAATATCCATATCCAGCGTGCTTAGGACATGTCTAAAAAAAATATTTTTTTTTTTTAAGAATCTAGTGCGCAGAGAGAAAGAAAACAGTTTAATTTAAGTCCAATACCTAGTTGATAGATAAGATTAGATTTGTTTATTGCTCAATAATAAAAAAAAATGTGTACCTACCTACTCATACCTAAATCGTAAATTTAATGACAAACTTTACAGATTAAAAGTAAAAAATAAGTTTTAACGTCAAATTTAAAATAAAAAATCATCAAGGTAAGTGTTCCTCGATATAAGATAATAATAATATGATCATAAGTATTGTCGAATATTTACAAATTAATTTGGTCTTATGACAAGGTCATCTACATACACGTGATCCTTTCACTTAAACAAACTTTTATTCCTCCTTCTTTATATTATGTTCCAGGATGATATAGCGGATCAAAAAAACCAATGATCCCAATGTCTAAAGATTTGTGATTTCCCTTTGTCATCAATAACCAGAGCTCTCAATCTCACAACAGATCAGACAGGAGGTACAGAGTTGGATTTGTCAAAACCCCCATTTGCAATCCATGTTCGTCGTAAGCGGGAATGACGGCGCGGTCGTGACCAAAATTTTACAAACGCGCTTGATCCAGGATCTGTACTGTGGTGAGGAAAAGACTTAGGTTTTTTGAAAAAGGATGGAGCTATGAAATTATAATATCGCCCGGATTTTTTTTATAGGCTATGTCACTCGGGAATAGTGTAGCTTCCCAACAGTAAAATAATTTTTCAAATAGGTCCGGTCGTTTTGGAGCCTATTTAATCCAAACAAAACTTTCCTGTTTATAATATTAGTATCATAGATAGATTAGTATTATATCGTTTATTTTGAAGTGAAATAGATGTGAAAAAGGATATTGAGGTATGAAAATTATTGCAGGTTAATTCTGAAGTGATAGATCTAAATACAGTTTTTGAAGTTTTAAGGATTGGAATGGGTTCACAAATTACAATTTGTTATCAGGATAATAGAATTTAAGAATCTGATACTTTCACAGTTATTGCATAAAAGTATGAAACAACAAAACAGCTTGGTAAGTTACCAATATGGAAATTCCAGTTTACAAAACATCAGCACATGAAATAAAATACGCGAATTAAATCCTTTTCTATCCGATAAAAAATAACAAAAACAAACAGGTGCAAAGTAGAAAGCGTTAGATAAACTCTTAGGTGAGATCTAGTGCCCATTTTGTTCCCTCCGGGCTTGTTCCCCTGAATGTACCTTATAACAGCGAGTTATAAAAACTTTCTTTGTTTTATCCCGTAGGTTTGCGTCGGGATCCAAATCGTTTTCCGATAGTATTTATGTTTGTTATGGACAATAACACACGCCCGAGGCAGTGAAGGCGAGATTTTATATGCGATTCGGCCGTTTTTTAAGACAATGTTTGGGTAAGTGCTGATAAATCGAGTAAATGCTTCGGATTTTGGTGCGTCAAATTTTATCGGATTTTGCAAATGGATTCTTATTGAGTGTCCTTTTGGTTGGAGTATGGAATTATTCCAATATTCTGATCGTTTATATTTTTGCGATGACCGTTCAAACTTTGGGACGTTTCCAAAAGATGTATAGTTTTTAAAATGTCACCATAAAAAAACGGTTGTAGTTGTTTTATTCCAATGTGTATTAACCGTGAAAGCGAAGATTTTTTCATAAAAATACTTTGGAATTGGAAATGGATAATTTATACATTTTATTCAAACTTTTTGTTCAAGCATTTGATTAGGTATTTTCGATTGAAAACTGCCTTCCTGATAAAATGTACCTATTTCATAAAGTTCGTTTCTACATTACCTATGTCTTTTCTTCGTAATACGAATTATCATTTATTGGTTCTTATTATGTTGAAAAGTAGCGAACTATATCTGGAAATTAGTCTGTCTGTCTGTTGCCGCACAATACGCGCCTTACTTATTTATAGAAATGCAATGAAATGTACAGTTGGATCAAAAGTCGCAGCGACTTAAATAGAGCTTTAAGGAAAAATTTAATATACCATATTTTTTTGTATTTCTTATACAGATGAATTAAATAAGTATTGGAAGCAATCAGCATATATTAAATATGCATATGCATCAAAATTGGTTAATTAAGGATAATGGAGTGAAACAACTATAACGGATTCACGTTTTGAAATTATAGTTCCGCTATTCCAAACCGACTGAGCTGAAGATAATCTAACAGTTAAATGACACGAGATATTTTCTCTATCATTTTCATCATGATTGACACAAATCAATTTCAAATCATTAGACTTACTTAACTTTTTCATTTCATTTGTCTTTATTTCTTTTTCTGACTGTACGTAACCACAAGCAAGACAGTAGCCCGGAGTGCAGCACTGACGTTAACTGCATTAGAAAATTGATAGCTAAAGGGTTACGACGATTTTACTGTCTGTCTGTCCGTCCGATTATAACTCGGAAACGGGAGTTTATGGACTCCACGGTTCTTAGTGAAAGTGGGGAATTGTGTGGTTAAGAATAGTTTAACAATTAGGTATTATATTTATTTGGTGTAGAATCTTCTTTTGCGTTCTCTTTTTGTATTACTTTCTGATTCATATTGTGTTTTTATATTTCGGAAAATGTCTTTATAATTAAATTTGTCGTTTTATTGTTTTCAGTAATTAATTGCTCTTTATTTTTCTGTATGACCCTAAGGTTGTCTGGTAGAGACTCGGAAGATTAGGTACACCTTTTGTATAAATAAATATACAAAAGTCCTACTTTATCTATGACAATAATAATGAAATTAGTGGATGATGTAATTTTAACCGAGAAATAAACCTGTATTTATTTGAATCCTTAACCAAGTCATACCCTCATTTTAATAAAATGCGTAAATTGTACTTTAATGGCTCAACGAGGTACAATTCCGGTATCCTTATTCACACAATATTAACAACAACCAAAATCCCAAACATTCGCCATTACCCTCAATCACTGCTAATTATCGATACATAAAAATCAACCCCAATACAAACTCATTATAAATACCATAAGTCTTAGAAACCATCTCTGCAAAAGTAATCTCTATACCCAAGAAAGTAAGGTTCAGTTTTCAAAAATGTTTGATGATACATACGACGTGGAAAAGGATGGGTTGATATGACCATCGTCCCCACACGGTGCTTCGGTTGCAGCGGATATTCCCGATCGATTGCGAGAGATACCAAACACGTGGGTGATGTTGAAAATGAAAAGGTTTCGAAAATGTCTGATAATGTAGCCTTTTGAAAAAGGTTTTTACAATTTTGGATAGGTGTAAGCGCTATTATTAATTGAACATAGAATCTATTAAATTTAGATGACATGTTAGGCGATGAAAATTCAATCTGATTTATTTGACACCTGTCAAATACCACATATCAGCAAAAGTGTAACTACGAAAATTTTGAACGCTTTAATGATTAAATCATCTAAATAAACGAAAACCATTATTTGCCGTAAATCACACTAATTGATTTAAAATTGGTTTAGAGTGTTTAAATATAATGCAGATATAAATAAAGACTTCTTTTTTATAACCAAACCTTGTCACGTGAAATATTCTACAGGAATTTTACCAAAACCATATTTGACAGTATCCAATGTCACCAAAGTTATTTATTAAGATTTTTTGTATGAATCGCAGTAAAATACTACTTTTAAAATTCTTTAAGACGTATTTAAAGTACAATTCACACCAAATGCAGTATGTCCAAACAGTGGGGAGCATTGGTTTATTGTCGATAAATTATCAAAGGTTTTTCACCGTGCGATACAATCGTAAACGATCAGATAGGGTAAGTAACGAGATTACTCCACATTCAGGTAGTACCCAGTATTTCAATTTGATCTATACTAATATAATAAAGAGGTAAGGTTTGTTTGGATTGAATAGGCTCCAAAACATTCCGATTTGAAAAATTCTTTCCGTGTTGGGAAGCTACTCTATTCCCGAGTGACATAGGCTATATTAAATTTTGAAAAAAAAATAGGGATCCTGTCGAAGCCGGGGCGAACCGCTTTATTATTATAAAGATTTATGTATCGTACCTAACCTCTAAGGGTTAGGTGTTAGGGAGTCATATCGAGTAGTAGATTAATTACTTAATGTCAGTTTTTCTTCTTAACCCATTTTATTATTAATGCAGAGATTTCTAGAGCATCAGTGTCAATTTATAATTATGATTACAACGTTCTTAAATACAAAAAGATCACTTGACTTAAGTTCTTATTATTTTAAATAAAACACCAAAAATTTAATATTCTTTAGGTGTTAAAAGAAAAACTTAAAGCTTAAAATGTACACGCTAAAACATACAAAGTACCAAACCTTGCCAAAAAACTGTCAGAATGTGCGCATTAAAACCCTGCAAAACACGTCAGATTGTGTTATGTTAAAACACTGCACACAACGTGTATTGTGTTTCCATCCTCTGCGGCAGATATGGCCCATAAAAACAGAATTGGGATTGTTCTGGACAAAAGTCTACAGTCCCAAGTCGGGACAATGTATTTTATAGGCCGTACTTTGTGTTGTTTTGTCGTCTAGTTCCTCTTTTGTTTGTTTTAGGTTTTTTACTATATTAAAAAGTTTCGTCACGTCCCGATCAAATTTATTCAATTTCGTTTTTATTTGACCAGAATTGGTTATTGAGTATTCTGTTGTTAAATTAATGCTTTGAAAACTTGACGGATTTCTTTTGTCTGTCTTAAATTATTTGTAGTAAAACGTTCTATTCTTCTAATTGAAAATTTGCCTTACAGGTTTTTCTTAATTAACTCAGCTGTTATAAATTTTAATAACATTATAAAATATTTGAATTAAATAATTTGGGTTTTGTATTGTCTATAAGTATTACTGAATTTATAAATATAATTAAGGTTGACTGGTAGAGAATGTCTCAAGGCAGGCAATAAATTCGAAGTGTCAGCAAATAAAATAAGACCATCATCGTTGTTTCATTCCAATGTTTAATAACCCCGAAAGCATCAGAAATTACAAGGTTAAATTCTTCACATACCAAAAATAGCTCAAGTTAACTGAACATTGGAACTAGATTATAAATAGCTTTATGGTCCCCATATCTAAGCTATTAAAATATAAGTGCACCAATACACCCCTTTAAATATAAAGAGTTAATGAGCACTAAAAATCCTGTTAGAAGTTAAGTGATAAAAGACATTACTTTCTGACACTTTAAAATTCCTTAAACGTTCACTGTGGCGTAAAGAGTAACTTCGTCCTACATGATATTGTACATCAATTGTTTTTAATACACTTGCTTATAAATATTGTGGCGGCCCTGTCAGCGCATTCCACAGAGTCACGTAAATCACGTAGTAGATAGATCGAGCAGCGATATGCGCTGTCTCGATATAGTATATAAGTCATAATATGTTTTGTTAAATAAATATATTATAACAGCAGCAGTCTATACTCTTAGTGTCATTACGTCGCACCATCATCTCACCATGTCCCCGGAAGCCGGGGATATAACTTTCCATCCTGTTCGGCAAAAATATCTTTAAATTAATAAATATCTTTGAACAATTCACAACAATCGATCTAGTCCCAAACTAAAGCTTGTACTACGGGTACTAGACAAAGGATAAACATACATAAATACATATAGGACATCCAAAACTCAGGTACAGATGCCAGTGCTCATCACATTGACATCTGCCCCAAGCAGGATTCGAACCCGCAACCTCCGGTTTCGTAGTCAGGGCCTCTGACCACTAGACCAACAGGCCGTCTAACAATAAAACAGATCTTATAACATCACCTTTACATACTCGGCTCTCTTAACGCACTCGTGCACTTATGAACTTACCACATACACAATTATCGTCTTAAAAAAATGTATCACTGTCAACTTTACTTAATTGCAGTCCAAATTATAATGCAAGTCAGGGTCCGAAACTAAACTAATTCAAACCTGCTTTATATTCAAAGTTAAGTGCCTGGCCCTTTATTTAGTTTCCATAATAATGAACGGGCTCATCAAAATGAGGCATAAAACAAAACTTTACTACCTGTGAAATATATGAGTTTGTGTATGTGGATGATATAATGTACGTACGATTCAAGTATGAGACATTTTTTATGACTGACTAGCTTCTGCCCGCGACTTCGTCCGCGTAGAACTCCTCCTTTTTTGCAGTCGGTTAAAAATAACCTATGTTCTTTCTCAGGCTCTATACTATCTGTGTACCAAATTTCATTTAAATCGGTTCAGTAGTTTTAGCGTGAAAGCGTAACAGACAGACAGACAGACAGACGGACAGAGTTACTTTCGCATTTATAATATTAAGTTAGGATTAGTTTTATTTGATGATTTGACTGACGATGACTTTAAGCAGTCAAAGTTAACCTCTAGTCATGGCAAATTAATGCTAATATGAATTCTGATGTTTTTTAAAATAATTATAAGTATTATAACAGATTTAACTTTAAAATTTTATTTGTTGACGTTTCGAAAACTCTTCAAAACGGAATTTTTCGCAACGGAGTTAAAGTTTTATAACGTAATTTAACCGCAAAAAAATCAGATTGTTATAACGATTAGTGTCAAGTAAGTAAGTATGATGAAATCCCATCTGCCAACTTCTCTGGCGTGAATTGCAAAAACAGTTAGACCTACATTTATTCTGCGAAATACTAATTCTGCGCAGAAATCCCGAGCAGAAGCTCTGTTATATAATACAGCACATAAAGTTAGTATTTACAGAATGAAGCAATAAATGACTTAGTGCTTGTCTAAGCCTAGTGAATTGTTGGCCGCCAACCAAGATAAAGTCAGCTATTTCGGACCAATATTTGCAGTATCTAACTATGTTATTGCTTGTGTTAGCTTCTTTGTAAATACAAAGAGTGATTCAGCTGACACAACATTGATTATGTTTGGAGATTTGATTGTTTTGGTTTCTATTTTAATATCATCTATTTCGAATGTAACTATAACTTTACTGATTTGACTTTAGTATTTATTTTATGTGCTAGCGTCTCGACTTTACTTAATTGTGATTTAATTTGATGTAATTCTTTTATTACTACCACTTTACTTTCTATTAGGTTTGTTGTTAATAAATTATTATTCTTTATTCCGATGTGTAAATCATACTAAAATATAAAAAAAATATAAAAGGTTTGTCGACTTAAAAGTTCATGGTTCAAAAATAAATTTTAATAATGCTCTTTTATTATATCTAAATATACCAATTAGTTTACTCGCGGCACTAGCTAAAACTGCATCCAGTTTTACATCATACCCATAAATTCTTCATCAAAACGCCTGAGATCGCAATTACTAATAAAATCTTCTCATTTTACTGTCGCCTTCTCACAAACCTATTAAGAAAGAGACGAATAACCGTAGAACTCAAAGTGGTAAAGCATCCCTACTAATATTATAAATGCGAAAGTAACTCTGTCTGTCTGTCTGTCTATCTGTCTGTCTGTCTTTCTGTTACATATTCACGCTAAAACTACTGGACCGATTTAAATGAAATTCGTTACAAAGAAAGTCAGGAGCCTGAGAAAGCTACTTTTTAACCGACTGCAAAAAAGGAAGAGTTCCACGCGGACGAAGTCGCGGGCAGAAGCTAGTTATAAAATAAAATGCAAACAACGTAATGAAGTAGAAACGGTGATTTTATGGTCCCCGTAAAAGACGTTGGCGGCCATTAAAGTTTGCAAGAGTGCTGACCAAAGAAAAAATTGTTTGGAATAAATTTAGCTAACATAGCTGAAGGAAACAGCTCAAGTACTTTAGCATAAGACTATTGTCAGTTCTGCTACGATTATGGAATCTGAAATGGTTTTGAAACGTCAGCCAATCAAATAAAATACGCAAGTTAAATCCGTCTACAGTGTTTTATTCCAATGTGTAATAACTGCAAAGGCATCAGAGATTATTAGTATTTATAAACTAATTCAAAAGAGAAATAATTTTATTATGAAGGAACAGTTTACAGAAACTACTACAATGATAAATGTGTATTATTATATTACAGTAGAATTAATGTAAAATACTCGTATAATATAAATGTGAAGGAAATGCTAAAAGAAAGAATCCGAAACTTCAGCAAATAAAATAAAATAAAAATACGCGAGTTAAATCCGTTAATAGTTGTTTCATTCCAATGTGTAATAACCGCTAAGGCATCAGAAATTATTATGAAATGCTAAAAGTTTATTATTTTTGACGAAAAATCATTACTTACCTATATACTTAAGTAGATACCTACAACGTTTTTTTATTAAATTCCTATTGTATTACAGTACTGATTGCCTCAGCTGTCTTTTCAATCTATGCCAAAGATACGTGGATACAAAAAAAAACTATTTGCTAACAAATATTGATTCTCTTGTTGCATCTTTCGTAAACCTTATACAAAAGATATAAGGATCATTATTCAGTGATTTTATGTCTAGCTGCTTTGTCGCGGGTTTGTAAGCGTGCTGTCACAATGGCAGCTGACACTATTGCCGACAAATATGACTTTAGGTTTATTTCCGATGCTATATTATTTCGATTTGGCATGTTGTATGTATAACTTTCAAAAAATAGAAAAGCATCAATTTTTTCGGTGAAATGAAATAAGTAGGTAGGTATGACGGAATTATCTCGTATGTCATATTTTATGTCTTTGTAAAAAAAATTAAGTTTGTAAGAAGAATCGAAGAAAAAGAAGTAAAAGAAAAGAAGCCCTATCTAAGAATTTTTACGTTTGCATTAAGTAAGTATTTTTTTTTCTAAGTCACTCTTTTTATTAAAGCGCTTTTCTATTTGTAGCAAATATTTTAATCATTAATAAATACATCATAAATTGAATAAACTATTAAACATCGACGTTTGCGCAGTTTATCTTTAATAAATTTAGAAGAAAATAAAAAATAACCAAATGCAAATGCCACATTGGTAAAAACCTACAGTTTGTTTGGCACAAAAAGAATGCAAACAGATGCATTGTACTGGCAACACGTTGTTTTGTTTGTTTGTTCACCATCAAAAAGCTATACGAGTTTTTGTGTCGGAAGCTTCTGGCAACTTTGTCAACAAAAGCTTACTTAATTTGTGCTTTGGAAATGAAACAACTATGAACAGATTTAACTCGCGTATTTTATTTTATTGGCTGACGTTTCGAATTCTTTACAGTTTCTATAATCGTAGTATGACTGAGCTGACAATAGTCTAAACGTTAATGTGATTTGACTGAAAAATCACTTTAGCGTTAGACTGTTGTTTCATTCCAATGTGTAATAACCGCGAAGGCATCAGAAATTATTAATTTGTGCTTATTTAATGTAGACTATAGCTTTGACAGCTTTCGACAGACAACAATTCATTCGAAAGTGAACCTATGCGATAGTGAAAAACATATTTTAACCTAACAACAACTCTATCGTTAAAGCTATAGAGTTCTTTATAGCAAGGTAATTAGATTTTCGGTAACTCGAATAAGCCCCCAGTTATTTCTCATTACATTTTACACGTCGCATGTCAAAAAAGTCGCGTGTCACCGGAAAAAGCACAAATTGAATGAATTCACCTATAAGTGCTACTTAACTCAATTTGACAGCTTAATTAAAATAACTTATAGCTCTTTTAATACTACAAGCTGGACAAGGTCGAATAATGCCGCTATTATACCCCTATTTAACAGGTTGAAGTAAATTAAGGTCGACTTATAGTAGTAGGATAAGGAATACCGTTTAGATGTTTGTTTGTGATAACATATAATAATATTATAAATAGAAATTGTTCGACAAATAACTCTTATTTATGTAACACAAAACTAAACAAAAATGGCTTAGATACACGTCATACTCGTGAACGGGTGCTGTTTGTGGGGTCCGGTCTGTTCAGGTCTGCAGGGACTTTAGAGATAACCACATGCTTTTGCTTTGAGACGAAATCTGAGTGGAAACATCATAGAGTCTTATGTTATATTATTGGTTTTGTCTTTTATTTGTTTGTTAAGTAATAAATATTTTATTATAATATACAGAATTGTATGTATGTATAATTGTATTGAGTAGGTATACAAATATTAGTTTTAAATTGACTTAAAAACCACTTTCTGCACTGTTTTATTGGCAGAATCTCTTTTCAGCAATGATAGTCTTTCCGAAGCGCTAGAATCATGTGACATGTTAAAGTACCTTTTCGCTTGTAGTAAGCTCAGAAATGCTACGAATATGGAAACTGTAAATTTATCGAAACGTCTGTGAACAAAAAAAAAACAAGCGAATGGGTTATCCGCGATAGCATCAAAAATGAACACTTGTTTGAAACCTCAAAAATGCCACACATAAAGAGAAACGTGTTAGAAACACCCAAAAACACACGCCCAATTTCCATAATCTTTAGCAACATCGCTTTCGTAACTCAAGAAAGAAATTGTCTACAATACCCTTGTAAATAGAATTACAACAGCTGCAAACGGAATTCGTGTATAAAATTACTCTAACACTCCATTTAAACATGAACTCTTCTCCACGGGGAGACGTTCCAAATTGCATTGTCAAAACAATTTGATATCCACGGACAGTTAGGCCAACTTTTAGGAGGAGTTAAACTTTTACACCAAGTTGTTTCGCGACACCCTGTGCAAGTATACAGGGTGTTTTGGGTGATAAAAACGGAGTACTTCATCAGCTAACTGTGGGGAAGTCAGTTTTTGTGTCTAACCTTCTTGAGACATGAGTTATGGTCAGATTTGGGGTGATCCTTTAGCAAAATGTCCTCTTGGGTTCGGTAGATCTTTGGAAAGAGTTGAGATGGATGGAGTTGTTTTTGTATCACAATAAATAATGTCTCTAATTTGTGAAACCTTTACTAAAGTGTATCTTACCAAAACTGTAAAAACTAGCCAAGTCTCGATGAAGCTACTTCTTTATCTCTAAAAAGTAATGAAATTTCGACAAAGTCGTGCCTAGTCTAAGGTTTCTTACTGCGATTTCTTTATTATTATAGTTAATGTTGTGTGACTCGTCGTGCGCTCGTCTTGGCGGGGGCACTCCCGTGCCCTCCGATATATTATAAACACAAATACTAGGACCTCTTGTAATCAATACTAAATTTTTCTATTTGCTATTACCAACATGGGGGCGTAGACAAGGTGCCAACGTTCAACGTTAACGTTAAACGAAACGACTAAAATGTATGGGATTTGACATCCGCGAACGTTTGTGACGTACGTGACAGTTGTTCGCGGCTGTCAAATCCCATACATTTTAGTGCCAACGATCAGCGTTAACGTTGAACGTTGGCACCTTGTCTACGCCCCATGATCTTCGTTGACTATCTGCTAGAGCTGATGGTTGACTTTATTTCGAAGCTCACATGGCATTTTCAATTCTCTTCTCTCATTTTATTTACATGGCTACGACCATGTTCGAGTTAATTTAATTTAGTATGCAAATCAAACATTGGAATCCATGTACTTTGGAAATATATTAACTAATCTTTGGATTTCTACTAAATCTAGTTAAGTTCTCTTTGAATCTAGAATTGTAATACAATTTAATCCATACTTTACCAATGGTCAGTCTTGGAGCATATTAAACGAATATTGCACATTGTAATGAAAAAAAAGTATAACGGATTTAACTCGCGTAATTTATTTGATTTGCTGACATTTAGAAAAATTTACAGTTCCTGTATTGCTAGCACGACAATTATAGTCAAACACCAAACTGATTTTCAAACTTGTGTAATAACCGCGAAGGCATCAGAAATGAATATCTCTTGGTTAACCTATAGTATGTTATAAGTAAATATGCGCTGGATCAATTTCCAACTATAATGTCAATGTAACACTTATGTATTTTTTTTTAATAGTTTTATCAGAATTTCCGTATCCTAAAGGTTAATTCTCCCATTTACATGCTTGAATTTATTTTGCAAGTAATTTTAGGTAATAAAGAAATAATTTATTACTTATCGTAAATAAAATTTAAAAAACGAAGCTGAATTAAAAACAAAACAATGTTATTCAGAGTAAGGCTGAATAACACCAATTTATTTATTTAAAGTACCTTCTTGAATTCTATGTTAATTTAGTTTACTAAAGACATCTAATTATTTGTTTGAAAACTTTCCAGACAGAATTTTCTACTTAAAAATACAAGAATTATATTATGTTAATGAGGCATCTTTTCATTTATGTAGCTTAGAAATTCGCAATATTCTAAGAGAAAAGGTGATAATAATTTATTTTGCTTTCTCAGTTATAACACATTAGAATGAAACTACAATGGATTAACTACCGTAATGATATGACGTTTCTAAAATTATACAGATCCCATATTCGTAGCCGACTGAGCAACGATAGCCTAACACTAAAGTGACGTTTTCAAAACGTTAGTAAGTATATAAAGAAAACAAAAAACTAGCTTAAGCCTGCGATTTCGCCTGCGAACGATAAGTACTGACGTTTTAGCATGGGCCTTTAGTTGATATATCAGTCATTAAGTGGGTATTGCCTTTTGTATATGTAGATACAAGTTAATTGAATTCGTCATAGTTGTTTCATTCCAGAAATGATGTTTTTAAAAGTCATGTAACTTTGTACATACATAGTTTGCATAGCCTCAGCAACAATTTCGCATAACGCTCCCATCGACAAGCGATAGCAAAAATACAGAAACACAAAACACAGAAGTCTAGTGCAAAATAACAAGAGATACAATTCCCGCTGCGGGGAAACTTTATGACTCGTAAAATGTTACACTTCGTCGGTACTCGCCATTCCTGCATCCACAATACCACTAGATCCTTCCCTATTGTTTGCGTTACATCGCTCGTCTTTATCATCATTCGTTTTATCAACCGCTTCAGTGTTTGATCTAAAACCAGCAATGTATTGAAAAGCTGCGTTAGTGCCGTTGTCTGCCAAATTTCTTTGCGCTGGAAATGTTAAGTTTCGCGTTACAGAGGTAAGCCATACTTTAACATAATATTCCGTTGGTACAAACGTCTCTTATTGATGCCTGCTGCTTGAAACTGAATGGTCGTTCGCATTAATATTATGCAAATGCAATTCAGATGAAGCTACGTCAGGTTTGAAGTTGTATTCAATTATTTCTTAGATCTCAATTTTATCGGGGACTTAATAAGTTAAGTTATAAGTTAAGTTTTAAGGAATTGCTTTCTTTCATTTACTTGTCTACTGTGTCTTGAACGATTGTGATATTTTTACAGTATTGCTTTTTCAATATGAATTTTGAAAATAAGAAGACTTCATAATAATTTATAAATAACCTCATAATTTTTATATTATTGGCTGACGATTCAGAGCCTTTACAGAATTCATAATAAAAAAAATACGCGAGTTAAATCCGTTTAAAGATGGTTCATTCCAATGTAAAATAACCACGAAGGCATCAGAAATTATTAAGTAACTATTGATTATACTTGAAAATTACTTGGTTGAGAGCAACCACAATAATAGGACATGAAAAATAACAGATGCATCATATGAAATACGGTTACTTGAATATCCAATCATTATAAGTCATATCGTATTGAAATCATAAATATATCGTATCAACTGAATTTGATCTTTCATTCCATATAACAAGTATTATATCTATTACGGATAACAGAATCAATTTAGTATTGGATCGATATTCTCATCAATAAACATGGGCGATGTATCGATGAATCAGAATTTTGTATCTTTTTGTTTATCTTTTTGTATTTTGTTAATATGAAAACAATCTGTTGTATCAAGAATTGTATGTTTTTGGTCAGATGTGATATGTACTGGAAGACTTTAGCTTTCATATTCGAATCAAGAATCTGTTGTTTTTTTGGAATCTGTAAAAACTCCTAAGCGTCAGCCAATAAAATAAAAAACGCGAGTTAAATCTGTCTATATTGCTTCATTCCAATTAATGTTGGATGTTTGATTTTTTGGCCACCAAGTTGTCGATTAAAACAGAACTGTCTACGATCTATCCTAGTTTTTTTTATTAATATTATTAAATTTTTCTGTACTTGCAGTAGACAATAAAATTGACGAAAGATAAATTGGTTTTATAATGAGAAGATGGCTTTTAGTTTTTTTTTTTTATGTCTGTATATTATTATCAGAATCTTATTGCTGAGTTTAGAGGTCTGTCAATTTGAGGGCATTAAAAATTGGTCTTCACGTAAAATAGAGCCTGCGTTAAGCATTACAAAAAAAGGATCAGAATTTTCCATTCTAGATTATAGTGACTCTATTTCAAATTAGAAATTCCTTATAAGTGTTTCTTTGAAAGAGTTCCAATTGAAAATAATCATTTGTTGTGTTGTAATTTACATCAAACTCTAACGTAAGAGAATAGAGTTCAAAATTGAATACATAAAAAAATAACAAGGTTTGTTTGACCGGAAACATGTTTTAGAATATATTGACAAGCTTGTTTTCTAATTTTCTAACAATACCCCGTCGGATGAAGTTGTAGACATTATCGCATACCTGAAACAAGAAAAAGACTTGTTAACACAATGTAAATAAAGAACAATGTGAGAACATTGTTGACAAGTTAGTTATTTGTCCACTAAAACCTTTGGCTTATTTTGTATTACTATTCTTACAAAACACGTGGATGTTTTCGTAGACAAAGTAAAAGTGGGTGTAAAGGAGATGTTTTCTTTATCTGTAGAAAATAAACTCGAAATAAATTATCGTTTAAATTGTCTTGATCTTGATAGTGATACTATATTTGTACCTCGCGCCCACATTGATCTTTTTATAAAATATCAGTCTATAGTGAGAAAGGAACGGTATCTAAAAATTTTACAAATTGTTACATGACTTAGGTTTTTATAGTATACTTATTAGTACATTACGCACCGAGGCCAGTAAAATAAAAAATGTCTCAGATCACATGCAATTGTCGTCCGAGGCGAAGCCGAGGTTGACAAAAATGTGATCTGAGGCTTTTATATTTTACTGGCCGAGGTCAGTATACTATTTTTCTGTTCGACGAAGCCAGAAAGCGGAAATTTCATTTAGCGCAGCGGCCACAAAGTTGGCGCTTCCTGGCCGGAGGATAGAAAATATCTTTACACACTGCCACTGAAGCGACATTTCAATTGTAAAGACAAAAAAGTGGAAGATTTTATCGACTCATTAGTGACGCCCATAGTATAATTGGAAGCACGATGCCTGGAGTTACTTTACGGTACGTTATTCTTGTCTTGGTACAAAAACTATTATAATTTAAATGAATGGTATTCAACCATTGCTGATAGCGAAAATTTTCAAATTGATACATTACATAGTTTACTAAGTAATGTATCAATTTGAAATTTGAATCAATTGTATCAATATGAAATGTACGGTAGGTATATTTTTCCCTTGAATGTAGGTGCCTAAAAGTAGTTTTTTTTTAAACTAACCAAAAAAAGTATTTTATACCTATCAAATCTCTTTCGTACCTATCAAACCAACAAGTCTAACCAGAAATCTGAAATACCCTAAAATCATCAACGTAAACCAAAAACACGTAACTAAAAAATAAAGATAGACACTCCAAACACACTTTATTAGTCTCAGCGACACTGACACTCGTCCCGACACCCGACACTCCGAGATTGACGACATCTCGACACCTCTTGAATAATTCACCGGGCGGTTTAGCTGAGTGGCTACACCCAGGGAAATGATGGCTCGAGTAATGTGGCCAGGGAATGAGGTTTCCGATTTTATAAAGATTGGTTTCGTTTGCTGGGAACAAAGTGTGGTAGAATTTTAAGCAAGCGTTGGTTTTTCTAAGAATGAATTCGAAGATAGATATAATAATATATTTTTTTAGACAGTGTAAGTCTTTAGTTTTGTACAAATGTTTAGAATTATTTACTGGTTATAGTGACAACTGGGTAAAGAACGGAGTTATATTTAGTCCGTCAGTAAGATTATTAAAAAATATTGGACACATTTTTTTTCAAACTAACAAAAACTGACAATGTGGTTATTTACATACTTACTAAAAAAAAAGAATTAAATCTATACTAATATAATAAAGAGGAAAGGTTTGTTTGTTTGGATTGAACAGGCTCCAAAACGAGTGGACCATTTTGAAAAATTCTTTCAATTTTGGGAACCTACACTATTCCCGAGTGACATAGGCTACAAAAACAATCCGTGCGAAGCCGGGGTGAACAGCTAATAAGCACGATATAAAATGGACTGCTTGTGTTTATTTGTTTACTTACTTTCGTTATTTATAGCACAACTAAAAATAACAAAATTTCGTTAAATTTAGCTTTTAAAAAACGTAATATCAATTGACAACTGGTGACACCCCGACCTGACTGTCAGAGTTAATCTTAAAAATAAACTTTTAAAAGCCCCGCTAGATTGATGCACACGCGATCGGAATTATTCATGTGGACCCGCTGCGTTCACGCACGTTGTTAAATTATGTTTTGAATCGTCTTAGATGTTTTTGAATTTGAATACTTTTGGTGTGTCATTTGAATTGCATTAAGATTATGTAACGGAAAAAATATTCTGATATAAGTAGGAGTATTTTTTTCCTTGTAAAATCTTGAAGTAAAAATAGTAGGAGGCAGTTAATACCGGAATTATCCTGATGTTTCGAAAACATTACAATTCCCATATTCGTAGTCGACTGAGTAGACAATAGTCAAATCTATTACAGTGAGTTGACAATAGGACTATTATAGTCAGTTAGTTATTTTGAAACTGATTTTATATGACAAAAGTAAGATAGAACCATAAAGACGAAAAAATTGTCAAATAAAAAATTATGGTCTAGATGACTCTTAATTTCCAACACCCACTAAAAGCAGAAATCATAAATCAAAATTAAAACGTATTCTTTAAATTTAGGCTTTTACAAGCTCTTATAAAGGTCAGAAGATCACAATTAACCTTAAGAGCAAAAATGCAAAGTAAACAATCCTTATATATATCTAATAATAAGCTAAGAAAATATATTAAAAATGACATTATTAATATTCGATAAAAGGACAACGCAATCTAATTTGGCCGACCTGAATCTCAGTAATGAAATCTTGAAAAAGATATTACGGTAAAAGGAATAAATATGGGAGGCTTGGGAGACCCTGATTGATGGAATCCCGGGACATTTAAAGAAGTAACATTTGAAATCCCGGGATACATTTAAAGAAGGCATTAGAAAATCCAAGTAAGAAACCCAAAACAAAGACTTACCTACTACAAGGATAACAGAAATAAATGTCTTAATAAGTATCTTTGGACAATGCACACCAATTGATCTAATCACAAACTAAGCAAAGCTTGTACTATGGGCACTAGACACCGGATAAACGTGCATAAATACGTAGGTATATAAGACACCCAAGACTCAGGTACAGATGCCATTGCTCATCACATTGACATCTGCCCCTAGCAGGATCCGAACAAGTAACCTCTGGTTTCGTAGTCAGGGCCTCTGACCACTAGACCAAATTTGTGTATGAATAGAAATAAAGTGGCGGTTGACTTAAATATGTTTTTTCTGCTAAAATCAGCGACACCTATGTGAATTCAAGTTACGAAATGTCAGCAATTAAATTAATATTAGTCAGTTAAATTCGATTTAATCATACGCGAAGACATCAAAAATCATTATAGTTTTTGCCGAAGTCTACTACAAATAATTATGGAAACTGTAAAGTTTTCCAAATTTCAACAATTAAATAAAATACGCGAGTTAAATCCGTTATAGTTGTTTCATTCGAATATGTAATAACCGCGAAGGAGTCAGAAATTAAGAAAGTTAGGTACATTAGATTATTTTCATTGTTTCATTTTACGTGGACTGTCAACACTTTAACTTTAAATTTATATCAAAAACTCTTTAAAAAAAATTGCTCTAAATGACAAAGTATCAATACCTGTTTGAGAGACATCTTGACGAAGGTAAAAGTGAAAAAGTGAAATGTCGAAAACATTGTAAGGACAAATCTTCAAAGACAAGACAAAGAAAATCATTGAAGAACTTGATATTTTATTTGGATTCCTGATAAGTACACGAGTAAATTCAAAACTCGTGTAAATATCAGGAATGGGTAGGAGATAATAATATGGCTAGGGGGAAAATTAAGCAGTGTATAATAATTTCTGATGCCTTCGCGGTTATTATACCTACATTGGAATGAAACAAGTTTAACGGATTTAACTCGCGTATTTTATTTTTATTGGCTGACGTTTCGGATTCTTTACAGTTTCCATAATCGTAGCACGACTGAGCTGACAATACTCTAACGCTAAAGTGATTTATACAGTTATGCAAACTACCTTATATTTCAATTACAAATTTTGAAAAACTACCCTATTCTGAAGTATGAAATACTAATGTTACATTTTACGCAAAAAAAAATACTATTATACCGATACCTTTGGGTTCAATTGGCGTAAAAGCCATTTTGGCCAAAATGAGTTATATATACAGTTTTTCTCAGAATTTTGAGCTCTATCGATCTGTATATAAGGATCATCGAAATTCGCAATTTTATGGCTTTTACTACCCAACTTTTTCACACAAAATGTTATTAAAAATTAAAAATGTTGGATGTATCAGACTAGCACTTAAATTTCTTAAATTGTCGTAGCCGTAATTGCCTTTTTAGTTTTTATTAACCACTGTAAAAGCCAGTGCAGCCATTGAGGGTTTATACGTCACAGTATTTGATACCATATTATTATTGTTACGTCTAGTCGAACGGCGTAAGTTCACAATTAGTCAAGTATATTGACGTATAAACCATAATTTTACCTTAACGGCTTTTACGCCAATAAATTTTGAAAAAGTTTAAGTTTCTTACGCTGCTTACTTGATAATTGTGTGACTTTTACGTCCATGACAAGTTTTCCAACAAAAAAATCTTGCATTTACAGCTATATTTTAAGGATTCACTATAAAAGGTGGTGGTTTTTACATCAATATTTTAAACGTAATAGGTAAGTGTATAAAATTATATTATTATGAAACAGAGAACACTGTATTAGCGACCTGCAACAGAATTTAATTTTCTTTTATTATTTTGGTGTCACCCCATTTTTATTTTTTATTTTAATTCAGTTCGTGAAGAAACAAAATGTCAACGAGAAAATAGAAACTTCGCCTAATAAGTTAAAAAAGATTCGCACAGTAATGTCGGATTAAATTAAGGAAAATTATTATAATAATGTTTTTGTTTTTTTTGTTGCATCGATGTTTTGGTGACGATACAAAGATTTCAAAAAATTCAAGTAGGTACTGCAAAAGTTAACACAAATAAATAACCATTTTATCTGATAAAAATCTGCACATACTTACATAAATAAGAACATGACTTGAATAAAAAAAAATCTCATTCCTGAATCCATATCCACACCTTAGTACCTGATGATATCTGCGTAAGTACTATTAATACTCAGTATCAAATAGAAATCAATGAGAATACCGTTACTTCATCACGGAGAAATGAAAAAGATGCACCAACAAACACACTAACATTCTTTTTCTTAAATAAAGCTGTAAAGAAATAGAAAACGCATTGGAAAGACTATCGAGGACAAATGAATTGGCGACCGATAAAACAGAAATGTGTATGAAAAGATCATGTTTTTCCCAACTGCCAATTTTTGAAGCGAAATATATCTATATTTTAAATGTCTCTGGAAAAATGGTACCATTCCGAAATAATATCACAGGGGCTTATTGAAGAAGATAAATACAATGGTGATTTAAGTAGATAATGTAAGTAATAAGTTTTTAAATCACTATTGCTTTCATCTTCTCCAGGTAGCCCTTGTTATACATACCCTGGTCATTATAGATTTTTATTTTGTTTGTTTTTAAATGTTTTGTTGTCTAATTCAAAGACGAATAACAAATAATTGCATGCCAACATTACATAATAATGCAAATTTTGTGGTTTGTGATTCATAATATTATTTTTTTGTTAATATAGACTATTTTTTATGGAAAAAGATAATATAATGCTGGATAATAATAAAAATAACTAAATAACTAAATATTTAATATTTGCTTTACTAAATGAAACAATACAAGCTGAAAATTTAACTACTCGACCCTAATACTGATAAAATCGTAGGAAAATAAATTGTGCCAACTTTTCTTTGTATTATTTCATTAATTAGAACACAAATATTATGATTTTTAAGGTGATTATTAGATATTATTGGCAAAAATAAAATATTTACATGGTTAATACACCTAGTACTCTTAAATTACTGTGTTTTACGGCAAGAATTACTAACCCACATTTATTAATATGGGTGATACGTCACAGATCCATTCTTAGTTAATGATATTTCATAGACGTAATTACCATATCGAGCAAATATCTTGGGCGTAACTCCAAGCTATTTCCTAAACCGTAGGAGGCTGATTAATATTGGCAATTTATTTACCTTCATGCCGAAAATTCAAGCATATTTTGTATATATAACTTTTTTATATGGTTTATATTTACAATTTTATACGAAAAATAAAATTTCAAAAACAGTTTTTTGGCTCTCCTGAAAAGTGGCAATTTGGCTTTTACGCCAATTGAACCCAAAGGTATCGATACAGTACAATTAAAACCTAATAAGGTAGTTTGCATAACTGTATAAATCACTTTAGCGTTAGACTATTGTCAGCTCAGTCGTATTACGATTATGGAATCTGTGAAGCCTCCGAAACGTCAGCCAATAAAATACGCGAGTTAAATCCGTTGAAAGTTTTTTCATTCCAGCGTATGTTTGTTCAACGATAATTTGAATATCATTGATCCGAACTTAATGAAATTGGTTAAGCAAGATGAATATTATAGAATTTTAAAGTTCAAACTAACAAAGGATTACTAAGATACCAAGGGCGTGCATTCCAATCAGGCACGTTGTCAATAGTGTCTCACTGCATCCGCTATGATACACGTTGTAAATCAAAATGCATATTATATAAGACAAGGTGACAGTTTAAGCGAAATGTATCTTATAGTACAACCACGGTTTTCGAATTAACGTTCCTGTGTGATGCACATTTAAAATAAGGTATAGACTATAATCTATCTTTCACTATTGTCAATTTGTCATAACTAGTCTGTGGTCAACGATCCTTAGACTCAGAACGAGATCTAATATCTCTCATTAATAAAAATGTAAATTCATATGGAAATACAGTTTAAAGTGTTTTTATGTGTTTTAATAAAAACCCAGCGACGCACAATACCAATAGTGTAACATTTTCTCTTATCGTAATTCTCTAACCTAATAGAGACATCTGTCAACTTGTAATGTCCCACACAACATACAATTACACAAAACAAAAGAGCACCAATAAGACACGCACGTCACCGGCAGGACAAAATGGCCGCCAATTAGCTAATTGTGACTATTACTTGTAAATTATTACCTCCGACTGTCGTGGTTATTACGTGGCAAGTAATGTTGGGAATAGTTGTACCCTTGATGATGTGAGAGACATTGTACGTATAGATACAGATAAACAAAAGGTTTGTCTTAATAACGTTGTGACTATCTTGAATAATAACTTTATCTTGGCTTGTATGGATTGTATGTCTAATAATTATTACTAATTAACAAGGCGAGTAGTCTTTTTTAGTAAGTACCTATAATTTATTCTAACTGACTTTATTTTAAAATCAAAACACAAATACAAAATACTTCTAAACAAAAACAAATAAAAAAGCTCAACAAAAAAGAGGTGCTCTGACACTAATAATATTTTTTTAGGTATTAAATATTATTAATATCCAATTTAAATATTGTTTTATCTTTATTTTAAAACAATATCCTTAGCATTTTCAAAAGAAACAAATTAGAAACTTTAGCGTTAGACTATTGTCAGCTCAGTCGTGCTACGATTATGGAAACTGTAAAGAATCCGAAACGTCAGCTAATAAAAAAAAATAAAAATACGCGAGTTAAATCCGTTAATAGTTGTTTCTTTCCAAAATTAGAAAGATTCAAATCCAAAGCAAAACAGTAAAACTATATAAAAATGGTGTCCAACAAAAAACATAATATTATAATGCAATGATATCAATAATAACCCATAAGGCTACTATAATCCGAGATAAATTAGTTTATAATAGACACGAGGGCAACAAAATAATTCCAAGAATGGAAGAATTTGGTGACACGATGGACTAAAATAAAACAACCAAAAATAGCCTTAAGCTTGATCTTTTTAAAAACAGCCTAATCGGATCCATCTTTGGCCTTTATTTTTATTTTGATTTATTAGAAAACACACTGATGTTTGAAATTCTTGACAAAACTGGTATTTAATTCTATAGCACATTTATAGACTATTCTATTAATTGCACTTGACACATCTTGAACTATGACTCTAAAACTATGTCAAAGGAAACTATCATAAGACAAGTTATCCAAAGGCATTCAAAAAAGACCTCAAATTCAAAGGAAGTAAGTATGAAAATGCAACAAACGAAACAGTGTTAATTGATGAAGTTGTAAATACATCAGAAGAATTGGAATGCGTTAACGCTGTAACTTTTAATAGAGATCTTGTGTTCTCCATTAATACTCGTAGTACTTCAATAGAAGTCTTGATAAATTAACTGTGAGTCACATTTCAAACAATGATTCGCTATAGCTAGAATTTCGGTGGAAATTCTAGGGGTGAAACTTTAGACGCAAGGAAGGGATTATATCGACCCCAAGGGGCTCATAGTTGTTTCAGATACTGGAGACAACAAACAAAAGGAGTTTGTTCGGAACTTGACGGATTTATCGATGATTTTATGGCTCCTGAAAATTTGAGACAAACTTTATTGACAATTTAAAATCTCAAGATAGCAATGTTTGGATACTTTCGGTGGGCCTAAATTGATTTTGGGTAGTAGCTGGATTGACATTTCAATTGTTTATATAGTTTTTTTTTATGTATTTTCTTTTTTGAATTTGTCATGTTTTCATTGGTTTGTTCATGTTTGCTTAGTCTGACATGTTTGATATTATAGATATTATTATAGATATTATGATAGACTCGCTTTAATAAAAATCCTAAAATAAATTTACTTAAAAAGATGTTCAAAAATAAATTAACAAAACACTACGCAAACTAGCTTTTAGGTTTCAAATTATCCAATTTAAGCACCAAAAGGGATTAAATAGGATTCTACCTTTAAGGCTAACAAAGGTTTGTAGAATTTCATTAGGAAAGGACAATAGGACAAAATAACTAATTAACTTCTCTGATTTCTAAAACGTTGTACAGTTGTACTTTATATACCTCTTTCAAATTCATTGTCTTTACTTCTAGTTGGGCAGTCTCCATTAATCTTGCTTGACGTATTGTCATAGCAATTATCTTAAACAACATACATAACAACATATTGTTTGGACATTGCTGTGGCATGGTTTTGTTCTATATATTAACAATGGCAAATTGTGTTAAGATTTATTCTGAGACTAAATGTATGTTTAAAATTATACATTTATTTTAAATTGAAAGTTTCTGATGCTTTATTACACATTACAATAAGGGATTTTACTTGCGCTTATTATTTTATTTGATGAAGTTTTGGAAAAATTTAAGTTTCCATATTTGTAGCTAACTAAGCTGACTATCCATGTTATGAATTGTCTAATCCTATTTTCATACTTATTTTGTCTTTTTTCATTCTTATTTTGTAAAGCAAGAAATAAGTAGGTAGGTACAATTAATTTCGGATATTTTGGTATATTATCTGTATCAAAGTTTACTTCAAATAAGTATACCTATGTCTTACTTTCTTTTTGGTATTACACCATTTATTTTATGCACTTCTCTATTACGAAAATGCTAACATGTTTAAGTACCTAATAAAACATACAATAAATTCCAATATATCAATTATTTTATGCATAACTCTATTCTGAAAATTTTAAGTATCTAATAAAATATACAAAATACATCCAATAACATTCTATATTGCAGTGTTCAGTCATAAACGTCCCACAGTTCTTGTACAACCATTACTTCTCAACATAATGCTTCATTGAAATCTCACTTCATCTTTGCATGGACTTTTGACATTTGAACTGAACAAAGCGACAAAACGGCTCGAGATTGCTCAGGTCGATACATTTCATGGAGTCCAGAATGGACCCCCTGTTGATGCAGGAGCTTGGACCACCAACGAAGAACCCATGCTGAGAATCCTATAAGAAACTATTATTGAAAAAGAAAAATAGGGAGGTCTAAAAGAAAGATGTTGATAATTTCGTTAGTTGAGTGAGTCGTTTATCTGATTGTACTTTGTTTTATATTAAAAGGTGATAAACTGTAAGGATTTTATTCGATTCGGAATTGCTGTCATTTGTTGAGAAATGGTGTTTGGAATGTCAAGATATTTTTCTAGCTTTCTAGGCACAACATTTAGAAGAAATTGTATCAAATAAGTCTAAATAACTTTGCCAAATTTAATACAAAGTATTTGAAGTGTTGAGTAGAAATAAATTGAATATTTTTCTAGCTTTGTAAGGATCAAATTAAAAAGATATTGTTAGAAAAACACGACCTAAACCTACAGAATTACGTTTATAAACGGCTAAATAATTTAGCCAAATTCAATACAATTTCGTAAAATAAAGCACAAAATTGTTCATATTACAATTCTAGTTATTTGAATATCTATTTTAGAATTTTAGGTCCAATAACAATAAATCTAGGTCAGTCTAGAACAATGCCTAGGCTTTATTCAATGTAAACGCTTTTAAAATCTAGGTTAACGCAAGACAGAATCAACTGTCACTTTGTATCAATTCACTAAGATTGTATTTTAGTTTATTTGTGACTAACTTCTATTCTGTTCTGCGTAAAATAATTACTCTTAAGAGTCACAGCTATAATATAACAGATTTCAATCACGTATTTTAGTTTATTAGCATACGTTTCGATAACTTAACAGTTCATATTTATAGGCAAATGAGCTGACGATAGTCTAACTCTAAAATTATTTAACATCTTGCAAACTATTTTAGAAATGACAAAATTTTGACTAGGTACAACCTAGTTTCAAAATATGAAATAATACGTCATTCACTATATAAAACAAAGTCACTGTCGCTGTCTGTCCTATGTATGCTATCTTTTAAACTACGCAACGGATTTTGAAGCCGATTTCATAATAGATTGAGTGATTCAAGAAAAAGGTTTATAGTACCCATGTGAAGCCAAGCGTATCACTAGTTTAGTATGATACAAAAGTTATATCATAATCAAAATAAAAATATTATAATGGTGGATTGCTTGTAATAGTTGCTAAAATCAGTTGTCACAACATTATGGTTAATTGGAGTGTAAACGGCGGTGCAACTGAGCGGATACACGCGTTTGTTATGACACGGGTTATGTCAACAGCTTATAACTACGTTAATTGTACAAACATATAGTTATATGCAATTTAACAGGTAAGTAGATCATTTTAATTTCTGAAGCCTTCGCGGTTATACATAGGAATGAAACAACTATAAAATGGATTTAAATGGCGTTTTTTATTTTATTGGCTGACGTTTCGGAACCTATACACTGAAAAGTCTTGCTACGATTATGGAAACTGTAAAGTTTACACGACTGAGATGATAATAGAATTACGCTAAAGACTATTTTTATTTTTTAATATAAATACTCGAGTTAAATCCGTAATAGTAGCTTCATTCCATTGTGTAATAACCGCGAAAGCATCAGAAATTATTACTACAATAGAGTAAAAGAAAAATTAAAAAAAATGTTTATCTTTAACACAAACAATATTAGAATCTTTTGCACAAAACAATGTAAACCTTCCAGGAAAGTGACGTCATTTATTCACTTTTTATGAAGATATTTCCCCGTGACGAGGGTGTGGTAAACAAACAAACAAAAAAGCTAGCGATCAAAAGAGGTACATATCTCAATAAGTTTGTATAAGAAATCCAACCTTATTACTATTAAGTTAGAATTTAAATTCCAATGATGTAAGAATGAGTATACTTCATTTCGTCTTAACAATACGAATAATGGAGACATTGAAATCTGAGCTTTATTGAACTTGGCGCGTGTTTTGTGTTTTTTTTAATCTGCTAATTTAGTGGAACTAATTTTAATGTACCTATTGATTTTTATTTTGACAGACGTTATGGATCGGGATTGTGGGTTCGAGTCCTGATTAGGACAAATGTTTTTTTATTATAGAACTTTATTAGTACATTACGCACTTAGGCCAGTAAAATAAAAAATGTCTCAGACCACATGTAATTGTCGTCCGAGGCGAAGCCGAGGTTGACAAAAATGTGATCTGAGGCTTTTTTATTTACTGGCCGAGGTCAGTATACTATTTTTCTGTTCGACGAAGCCAGAAAGCGACAATTTCATTTAGCGCAGCGGCCAGAAAGCTAGCGCTTTCCGGCCGGAGAACAGTAAAAGTATTTTAATTAATAATTTCTGATGCCTTCGCGGTTATTAAACATTGGAATGAAACAACTTTAACGGATTTCACTCGCCTATTTTTTTATTGGTTGACGTTTCGGAGCCTTTACAGATTCCATAATCGTAGCACGACTGAGTTGACAATAGTCTTGTGCTAAAGTGATTAATACAGCTCATGTTTTAATTTAATAGTTAATCTACTATTTGGCGCAGACATATTCGACAAGATAAAGAATAAAAATCGGTCCAGTCGTTTATAAAATAGCATGATGCGGCCTTTGTTTCATATGTGTAAAAAAAACGTGGTACTTAATAATAATTAAATAGAAAAAAAATGGTTGGAAAAAAAAGCTTAGAATTATTATAAAATGTCTTAAAATGCTCTCAATTATAAAGATAATTAAAAGAGACTCAGTATAGTCAAGTCAAATAAACATTCAAACATAAAGAGGGTCCCTAAGCGAATAAAACAAAGGCTTTTACCTAAACTGATTTCCTTGTGTCAAATTTCATTATAAGCCGCGAAATTTTAATGAATTTTCACAACTTTGAATTTAAAACAGATTTAAGTGGTATAAATTGGCGATGACGTTTCGATACAGTTCACGATTATAGAATATGGACGATACAATTGTTTTATTCTTAACTAGCGGCCCGCCCTGGCTTCGCCCGGATTTTTATAGCTTATGTCACTCTTTATAGCTTATGTCGCTCTAGTGTAGCTTTCCAGTGATTTTTTTTTTCAAATCGACCAGTTGTTTTGCAGCCTATTTAATCCAAACAAACAAATAAACAAACTTTTCCTCTTTATAATATTAATATAGATAATTTCTGATGCCTTCGCGGTTATTACACATTGGAATGAAACAACTATTATCGGATTGAACTCGCGTATTTTTATTTTATTCGTTGACGTTTCGGATTCTTTAGTTTCCATAATCGTAGCACGACTGAGCTGACAATAGTTGCTGAAAATAAAATAAAAATACGCAAACTAAACCCGTTTTTTTATTAAATTTTAAATTTGGCATAATTAATGAAATTGCTTAATATCCATTAAGGCGGTGTAAGTCTGTTCCAATTGATTTGTCTAATTTAACAGTCTGGATTAAGATTAATAGTCAAACGAGAGGGTTAATTAATGCTAATTATTCCCACCCGACCGTGTATGATTACTACGTATGATAACTTTGAATATATTATAATGCTACGTTTTCTATGACTTTGAACAATAAGCCATTTTCATGAAAATATAGTTATGTACACTCTTGACTTATTCACCTTGTCTCAGGCAAACACAAATACACACACACGCACTCACACACACACACACACACACACACACACACACACACACACACACACACA
Source organism: Polylopha cassiicola (assembly GCA_038024825.1). Taxonomy (NCBI): domain Eukaryota; kingdom Metazoa; phylum Arthropoda; class Insecta; order Lepidoptera; family Tortricidae; genus Polylopha; species Polylopha cassiicola. The sequence goes on along the minus strand of CP149053.1, from coordinate 961,369 downwards.
CACACACACACACACACACACACACACACACACGCACACACACACACAAAGTCACACTCTCACACACGCACACAAACGCGCGTGCGCGGTCCGTTAGGGATTAAAAATTTAAAATGAAAATCAATTGGAATGAAATAACTATTAACGGATTTAACTCACGTATTTTTGTTTCATTTTATTTGCTGACGTTTCGGTTTCTTTACAGTTTCCATAATCGTAGCACGACTAAGCTGACAAAAGCCTAACTCTAAAGACTTTATAAGCAAATAATATAAAATAAAATACGCGAGTTAAATCCGTTAATAGTTGTTTCATTCCAATGTGTAATAACCGCGAAGGCATCATAAAAAAAAGATATAATGAAAATCTATTTTTTGGAATTTTTCAAAACACCAAGGACGCATTACAGAAAACCATAATGTAAGATGAACTTATTTCTATAAAAAAACTATCGCCATTACTTTAAAAGCCTTAAAAAAACTAGAATTTAATATTCGAAAACGGCGTAATATTAAAATTCTATCCAATAAAAACGTCAAGAAATAATCAAGTAACCTACAATCAACCTGTCGCAGCGTAGAACCCGTCCCAGATAAATCAATCCATACAAACCTGATACTATGAAATAAAACTAGACCGCGGCCACACACGGCCTGCAATTTGTCTTTTTTTTGATGACGTTCCGATGTAAACAGGCCTTTTAGTTTTTTTAATGCAAGTAAGATATGTATTACATTTTTATTTTAGGTTTTGCTTCTTGGACTGCGTTAAAATATGTTACTTTACTTATCAGTAACATGTGAAAATTTTATCTAAAGGATTTATTATTATAGATTTTAAGAAGGAAGATCTACTGATTTTGCGGTTCAAAATGATATAAGTGTAATATTGCTTTTAAAGGATTTATAACCTTTTTTACTAGAACTCCAGACATTTGGATTAAACTACCTATTTAAATATTATTACTTACATATATTTTTTTTATAATATTTCCTATTTTGAAGCTAACTCTTGCAACTGTTACATTTATTTTTCTTACTTCTTATATTATTCGCTGACGTTTTGAATGCTTTACAGTTCCCTTATCGCCTTATCCAATTGATACAAATATGGGAAATGTATAAATTTCGAAATGTCGGCAAATAAAATAAAATACGCTAGTTAAATTAGTCATACTTAATTGTTTAATTACAGACAACATTCTCAAACAAAATTATACTGTTACTTCAAGTAAATTTACCTAACAAACATTTTTATTAAAAACACAATATTAAAACATAATAAAACAACCATAAATTTAATAACGGAACCTTCACAAAAAGCCCCGTTATTTATAAAGACGTAAACGGTTTTAATTTCATTACATTGATAATATTAAACAATGAAGCTTATTTTCTCGTAAACAATATTAATTAAATTTGACGAGACCTAAACAAAATTATTATTTTGTGAGTATTCTTTAATAACATTATCTTTTTAATTATGAATTGTATTGTTAACTTGTTTTTACAAACTTTGGTTTTCCTTTGCGTACAAAAATACGTCATTAATATTCTTAGGTATTATTCTAATAATCTATACTAATATTATAAAGAGGAAAGGTTTGTTTGTTTGTTTGGATTGAATAGGCTCCAGAACGACTGGACTGATTTGAAAAATTCTTTCACTGTTGGGAAGCTACACTATTCCCGAGTGTACTACATAGGCTATAGAATATTTTGAAAAAAAAATAGGGATCCGTGCGAAGCCAAGGTGGACTGCTAGTATTATATTTGTAAATTTCACGAATGTTTTCAGTCTTCAATAGTTGCAGTTCTTTGTTCTATATAATTATTTAACGAGGTATAGTTAACTATGAAATTGTGTAAAATAATTAAAAATAAATTAATCTAACCTACTCCAAGTCCGTTTAAAAAAAATGCAATGGTCTAGTAATGCACTATTGTCGAAAAAGTCCCACGTCCTCACGCCCAATTTACCCGACCATACAAAAACAGCAATAAAACTCCCTCCACGTCAAATCGTTAACGCAAATGTCGTGATCTACGAGCGCTAGCGCTTCCGTGTCGTTTGGTACATCCTGACTATTGAGGGGAGTGAGCTGCAAAGTGGTTTATAGTTTTTTCTATATGAAAGGGGGTTTTTCTGAAAAAGTTAAAGTTAAAAATTAAATTGGTTTAGGTATGTTTTTATAAAATATGATGTAGTCAACATGACAATAGTAAAAAGTCTTAGACTATCATCAGCTCAGTCGACTACGAATATGGAAGCTGTGTAGCTTCGAAAATAGTCCGCAAATAAAATAATATACCCGATTTTAATTCATTATAATTCATTCCAATGTGAAACGAAGGTATCAGAAATTATAATGGTTAATAAATTATAATAATTTCTGATGCCTTCGCGGTTATTACACATTGGAATGAAACAACTATTAACGGATTTAACACGCGTATTTTTATTTTATTTTATTTTATTAGCTAAAGTCGACTTTAGCGTTAGACTATTGTCAGCTCAGTCGTGCTACGATTATGGAAACTGTAAAGAATCCGAAACGTCAGCTAATAAAATAAAATAAAAATACGCGAGTTAAATCCGTTAATAGTTGTTTCATTCCAATAATAAATTATATTTTACTATACCTACATTAATAAATACCTAGCGACTAAAAAATCTGATAAAGATGGAATGAAAAGATAAGATTAAATTATGACGTTAAAGTGAAATGAAGTAATCAATGATAATATTCTACACATAAAAAGAAAAAGAATCGACAAACCCAATCCAATTTCCATATAGAAAATAATCTGAAAAAGCTACAAATTCAATTCAAAAACCATACAAATTTTACGAGCCACGAAGTTTGTGACATCATAAAGTGTTAGTTATACGAGCGGTAGGGTGACCGTTGGCATTGTGCCAGCCACCGTCGAAGCATCCGCAGGAAGTCCTATCATCATCACCATCAAACTTCACACCACCAATGAGAGGAAGTGTTGAGTTAATTGGGCAATTGTGATTGGTTAAATTTGTCAAGGGAGAAATGGTGGAGATGGGATCTTTTTGTTCGACTGTTAAGAAGTGAATTCAAGCTGGGTTCTTAGTGGAAGCGGATGTTGATGTGTTTGTAATTTATGATGAATAAAGATTTGATTGAATAGACTAGGTTTGGATGGATAAATTAGAATTGTTTATCAGAAATTTGTATTTGTATATCAGAAAGATAAACAAATAGAAATTAATAAAAAAATGTATTGGAATTGGAAGTAACTAATTTAATTTTTTTGAACTTTTCGAATTTTTTACAGTTCCGATATTTAGCGTTAGACCATCGTCAGCTCAATCGTGCTACAAATATGGAAACTGTAAATTTTTCAAAACATTAGCAATCAAAATAATACTAACTTTTAAGGTATCTGTCATCAATTATAAAATTAATGAAACTGAAACAGACTACATACAGAGATCATTAAAAACTAAAAATGTATAGAACCTTATACTATTGCCACCAGTATGACTCAGTGTTAATAATAATAATAATAATAATAAATAATAAATATCTTTGGACAATTCACACCAATTATCTAGTCCCATTTTAAGCAAAGCTTGTGTTATGGGTACTAGACAACGGATAAATATACATAAATACATATAAGACATCCAAGACTCAGGTACTTACCTACCTGATGCCAGTGCTCATCACATTGACATCTGCCCCTAGCGGGATTCGAACCCGCTACCTCCGGTTTCGTAGTCAAGGCCTCTGACCACTAGACCAACAGGCCGTCAAAACCCCTTTAATTAAACCGGAAACAAAATTAATTAATAGAAATGTACACGTAGTTAATAAGCAAAATGACATTGTAATAATAGTATCACAAGATAAAGATCTTGCTAATAATAGTATTCTTATCCCAGGAAATGAAAGGGTGTGACTTGATTAAAGAGGTGATTAGGTAGTTTTGAATTTCAACAGGGGATTTTTACAAGTAACTTCCGGAGGCGTTGGCGATGTTATATATATCTGATTTACACATTTTGAGATTTAACCTTTGAAAAATTTGTAACATCTGTGAGGTCTTTGTCAAATCGTATCTCGTTAGGTTTAAAGATTTTAACTATGTCAAAAAGCAATTTTCTTCCAAAAAACTATTTAAATTTTTGTGCCTTAATACTGTAAGGTTTATAAAATTGTATTATTATTATCAAAATAATGGTATATTGAAATTAAAAAAATATATATTATTTGACGGCCTGTTGGTCTAGTGGTCAGAGGCCCTGACTACGAAACCGGAGGTTGCGGGTTCGAATCCCGCTAGGGGCAGATGTCAATGTGATGAGCACTGGCATCTGTACCTGAGTCTTGGATGTCTTATATGTATTTATGTATATTTATCCGTTGTTTAGTACCCATAACACAAGCTTTGCTTAAAATGGGATTAGATAATTGGTGTGAATTGTCCAAAGATATTTATTTATTTATTTATTTAACATATATAGACGATTTATATTACGTACAATTATTCATAAAAAATGATAATAATAGCATTAAAAGTATTATTCAAATTATTCGGGGTTATAATAACAAATTCAATGAATAATACAACTGCTTAAAGAAAAAATACTTTGGTTCTTACACATTTTCTCGCCTTTTAAGCAAAACCGGACTTAAAACCTAAAACTCAAAACCCTTACGTGAATAGCAGCTCAAAGGTGTGAATCCTAACTAAATACAACCCCTTATAATACTAAAACGATAAAATTAAATATAATCTGTAAAGTTTTAAAGTTAAAGCCGCTTTTCGAATGAAAGAAATGAGAGTTAGGTCTTTTTGGAGCCAAAGCCGGCGCTAGGCCGTCTAGACCAGCTCTTGACTGAAATATTAGAGGCAATGTTACTTACTACCTTTAGCTTTAGAAAAAGTTAAAACGTTTTACATTTTTAAAGGTAAAAAGGTTACCGTGTGAGAGAAATTTTTGATCAGCTTGTTTAAACATACTTGCACTACATAGAACAGTCCAGTTATTTTATTAACGGTTACTTAATCAAATGTTACTATAATAATTTCTGACGCCTTCGCGGTTATTACACATTGGAATGAAACAACTGTTAACGGATTTAGCTCACGTATTTTTATTTTATTTTATTAGCTGACGTTTCGGATTCTTTACTCACTTTAGCGTTAGACTATTGTCAGCTCAGTCGTGCTACGATTATGGAAACTGTAAAGAATCCGAAACGTCCGCTAGTAAAATAAAATAAAAATACGCGAGTTAAATCCGTTACCAGTTACCAGTTGTTTCATTCCAAATGTTACTAAATTATTAATTGAACAAGCACTTACTACACAAAGTCTAATGTTGGCTTGTTGTTTGGTCAGATCTCCTGACTATGAAACCTGAGGTTTTCAGTTCGAATCCTGCTAGTGGCAGATGTTAGCATGATAATTATGTATTTATGTACCTGTTGACTAGTTAAGCTTATATAGTTTGAGACTAGATCAATTGGATTGAATTGTCTAAAGATATTTATTATTATTATTGAGGAAATCTTAAAACCTCTCCCAAGGTGTAACTTATCACAATGAAAAACAATCACTTCATCCTCTTAACCTATATTTTATCCAATTTTGTGGTCCTTACACCTAAAATCTACAGGTACTACAGAGATGCCGTAAATTTTACCACACGACACTTATTACATTGTAAATTACGTCACTTTTACTTAATAACAAACGATGTAAGAAATAATAATATACAAACAGAAGATAATTAGTCCGGGTATAGTATTATTAGATACAATGTAATTTGATTACTTCAATGATTACAATGAAATTTCAAATGGCGCAAATTAGAAAGGCTACTTCAAAGACTTTAAACCAATGTGGTCAATATATGAGTGTTGATACGCACACAACCACAATCCTAACACAAAAGATAATACATAATTATTGATAAGCACATAACCTAAATTACATTAACCAGCCGTTATCAAATAAAAAAGACATTCTCTGTGAAACTTGCGAGTTCGTTACCAAAGCACTGTTCAATGTACGTGAAGACAATAAATTAGTTAATCCATACAAAACAAGCGATGGACTCAATTAGCAAGAGAACTGCAGAGACGTGACGCCGGCCCGGTGCAAATTGGATAAGTGAAAACAGACGGGCGTGCATTCATTTGCATTTGCAGGTTGCATAGCACACGTCTGGCGAGCGCAATGCAGTTGCACTGGTACGGTAGGGAATAGAGGCAGGAATTCTTTATCTAAATTGGGATCAGAGATGAAATTTTAAATTTTGGGAATCTGTGAACTTCTTTTTTTGGGGACCTTAGATTTCGATACATAGTAGGTAAATATAGATAGGTACAATTAGGTAAATGATGAGCGGTCCCCCCGACGTGACGTTTTCTTTGTAGAAATACCTATTCATACTTACCTAATATCAAGTCTTTATTATTTTTATCCTTTTTAGACGGCTTATATTTTATGATGAGGTATTGGTGTTGAAAATAAAAAATGTTAAGTCTTTATTTTGTCAAGAACTAGCTGTCTCAAGAGACGCCGTCCTGTCAGGAAAAACAGAGGTACATCAAATAGCCATTGTACAAGAAAAGTTTTTTTTTTATATTTTTATAGTTATTCTGCTATCCGGTAAGGAAGATGAATTCATAAATTCAAGGATTATGAAAATCGGTTCAGCGGACCATCCCTACTAATATTATAAATGCGAAAGTAACTCTGTCTGTCTGTCTGTCTGTCTGTCTGTTACGCTTTCACGCTAATACTACTGGACCGATTTAAATGAAATTTGGTACAAAGAAAGTCTGGAGCCTGAGAAAGGACATAGGCTACTTTTTAACCGACTGCAAAAAAGGAGGAGTTCCACGCAGACGAAGTCGCGGGCAGAAGCTAGTACTTTATAAATGCTAACTAACTCAACTTAAAAATATACTTTAGTGTTAGACTATTGTCATCCCAATCGTGCTACGAAAATCGAAACTGTAAAGTTTTAAAAAAGATTCGCGGCTTAATTCGTTATAGTTGTTTCATTCCAACCCAACTTCATCTTAGTCGATAACAAAATATTCCAGTAATTGCATTTTTTATATTTTATGAGTACTCATATATCTAATTCATTCCAAATGTAGTTACTCAGTCTCAAAAAGAATACAAGTTTTAACAGCTCTCTGAACATAAAAAATGTCCGTAGCACACTAAACTGGGAGAGCCTGTCCCAGCCTAATCAAATCAGGTTGAATCATTTATTCACAAAAAGTTGCACCAGGGCCTTTCACACGTCACATTCTTGTTCCAGCTTTTTCGACTGACATTTTAGAACTACGTCAGCCAAATCAGTTTACAATTCCCAAAGTTCTTTCGAAACATTTGGATACCTACGCTTTCTCTTTAAACTTGTTAGAATGGTATTTTTATGATCCATATTTCTAAGTCAATCAACATTAATAAAACCCATTTTTATCATGTCAATAAAAGTATTGGTAATGAGATTCAAAATGGTGTCAAGTTATATTATTTTTAACCGTAATGAAACTCTAACCGGGCTCAGTAATAATTTTATTATGTATTTTATGACTATTTTAGATATTATAAAATTTAACACCAAAGGTGTATCAGTCCATTCACCTTTAACATTTATCTTAAGAATCATCTTCTTCCGTTTTCGATCCCAAGACTTGTCTGCAGAACAGTGTTGGCAAAAATGATCGATTACATGTAATCGCAACTACTTGATTGATGATTATTTTGAGCAAATTTGATTATTAACTACTGTAATCGCAATTGTTATTTTGTAATCGCGATAATCGGTTTCTTTAGAGTTACTTTTTTTACTTGAGTTTTATCTTTTAATACCTATTAATACTCTGCAAATTTCATAATCTGTCAATCGCCCAAAGGTTAACTGAAAGGCATATTTTACAGGGATGAGTTTACCTGTATTCATTTGTATTGTTTTTGTTCTAATTTTTATATTCATTTAGTTGTAGGTACAATAAAGTACATTATGTTCACATTTTTTTAAAGGAATGGCAAAACTATTTGGTTATTTGGTGATCTTACACTTCGTAAAGCAATAAAAATATTCATGATTACGTCAATCAAATAGTCAGTTCAAATATTAGTTCATATTTTGATTACTGCGTAATCAAACTACGCAATCGAATTACAAAGTAAACGATTACTGAGTAATTCAATTACATTAAACCGCTTCCTACGACACACAGCAAATTTCCAATTTCCTTACAAAAACAAGAACCTATCGATATGTTGATCAAACCGGGAACATTTCCTTAGGCCAAACTCTGAAACAACGTAATACCGAGCTAACAATAACAACTGAACCCGAGGGGCGAGGCGACAGCTGCTACACTTGCGTGAATTTACACGGTCCTCGGTTAACTTAACACATACTTTAATTTGACTCGCATCTTGGGCTATTTGTATATAATCATTGTTTAGTCATAATGTATGTACGTTTGATATTTTGGTGTATTTAAAGGTTTGCTGAGTGACTGTAATCATGGAAGTTAAGGATTTTGTATTTAGAAAACGGTAAATATTGTAATGTAGGTATAAAGTTTAGTTATTTGGTGCATGTGAAAAGTTTAGTTACAGGTTATCATAAAATACTTAAAGATGAGAGATTTTTGTTTAAGAGGAAATCAATTGAGATTTAATGTATTAAAAGAACTTCTATTGGGATAAAGCAATTATAACGGCTTCGACTCATATAGGTACTTACTCAAATTTGATGCTGAAATTTTGAAAAAAATTACAGTTAGCAATAAAATGATTTTATATAGCTTTCAAAACGTTAGCAAAAAAAATGGAAGCAAAATCCGTTACGATTATTCTATTTGCGTTTAAATGTATCAACCGCGAATGTACCAAAACTCTAAATGTTTTTAAAATTCCATACCTATTTAGACATAAAATTAGCAGATAAGTAATTGAAGTAAGCAATGAAGAAGATAATGATAGTAAAGAAATAATAGTAATTAATTAATATTGCAAAATCTTTGACAAATCATACTTCATTGAGTTTCTTGCCTTAATCTCAAGTGAGGCTTTGTTATCTTCTGACTTTCATAAGAGCTTTGAAAAGCCAAAATTGAATAAAAATATTTTTGATTTTGATTTGATTTCCTAATCTAAAAGCAAATGTGTAGCTCAATTATAATGACAAATGCTACGGTATCATTACAATCCCGCATATTATTATGATTGCGGTGGCTCGTGTTAATTCCACACCGAGTTGATTTCGACACTGTTAGATAATACCTGATTGGTAATCAGATCAGCTGATCAGCTATTTGGAAATCATTTTGCAAAGTGTATTTGAAATGTTTTGACTTTTAGGATCGTATTGAAATTTGTGATGAGATAGATCCAAGTAATGATAGGTACGAAAGATAAACGAAATATAATCAAGAATAAGTAAACTAATCATTTCTGATGCCTTCGCGGTTATTACACATTTGAAAGAAATAAGTAAACGGATTTAACTCGAGTATTTTTGCTGACTTTAGCGTTAGAATAACGTCAGCTCAGTCGTGCTACGATTATGGAAACTGCAAAGAATTCGAAACGTTAGCTAATAAAATAAAATAAAAATACGCGAGTTAAATCCGTAAATAGGTGTTTCAATCCAATGTATATTTGAAATGTTTTGACTTTTAGGAACGTATCAAAATTTGTGATTAGAGTCCAGGTAATGATAGGTACGAAAAATATAAAATTTAATCAAGAATAAGTAAAATTTCTGATGCCTTCGCGGTTATTACACATCGGAATGAAACAAACGGATTTAACTCGCGTATTTTATTTTATGGCTCATGTTATGGACCCGTTACAATTTCCATAGAAGTAGCACGACTGAGGTTACAATAGTCTAACGCTAAAGTGATTTTTAAATCTAAGATTTCTGATGCCTTTGAGGTTATTACACATTGGGATGAAATAACTACAACGGATTTATTTGTCATAGTTCAGTCATGCTACTAAGTATTACAAATGTCATGATATCCACCGAAGTTTCATCAATAAGTAAACTATTCAAAATACTAGAAAACCTTGAAGTTAAAGCGACGACAGAAATCACCGTAACCCTCCAAAAATTTGAAACTTAAAACTTTCGCAAACTTTTTAACCTAATGGCTTAGTGACTCAGTAATTAATTGGCCCGTGGTCCGGGCGGTCCCGGGTTCATTTCCGAGTGGAAGCGGTTAATTTGCGGCCATGATAAGGGCTCGTTAATTTCCGTTGCTACTCACCTGTCAGAAGGGTGAAGTTTTGACGCCATTTGCAATGTACACATTTCCGCACGACATTTTGTAATTACCGTAATGGTTTGGAAGTTTTGGTTTAAACTTGAAATTTGGCGGTGAAAATGTTACAGATACACACAATATAAAATTCTGTTATTGTAGTTATTTATGTATATCTATATATTTTAGTATATTTATGTAGGTATTGTATTTATGTAGTGTAATATCTTCCTGTTATATATTGTATCTATTATATTATAATTATGTATTATTCCTTTTGCGCCTATACATGCTCTCTGTTTGCTTTAAAGGTTGTCTGGTAGAGAATGCCGTGTGGCATTAATTCCGCCTTTTGTACATTTGTGTTTTATTGTGCAATAAAGTGTAAATAAATAAATAAATAAAATTTGGGATTAAAACGCAAATGGCTAATATGCTACTTTATATGAACTTTCTTTGCAATTGTTGAAAGAGTGATTATTTCTATGACTTTAGCGTTAGACTATTGTCAGCTCAGTCGTGCTACGAATATAGAACTTTTAAAGTTTCCGAAACGTTAGAAAACAAAATATAATACGCGAGTTTATCCTTTATAGTTGTTTCATTCCAATGTGTAATAACCGCGAAGGTATCAGAAAATATTTATTCGTTTTCTTGTTTATCTTCGTGTGTTGAGAAATGCTATTTTAAAAATATTGCAACAAAGATGAGGTTGGAACTTCAAACGAATGATTATAATAGGGTATTTGACATGTTTTTAAAATCCATTTTATATTATGTAGTAGAGTCTAAGGAACCCAGCAAAAGTTGTTTTTTTTAAATCTGGTATGTATGAGCTGAAAAACATCGAATTAAAAATTCAATATTTAAATAGTGTGCCAAAACGCTACTTTGACAATATGGCGCCGCAATGAGGTCGGTGACGTCACATGCCTGTTTGACAACTAGGCGCAACACAACTAGGTAAACAAAGTTTACGGGCATGTGACGTCACGAAAAACCCGGCCCAGCAGGAGCGTTTTGTGTCACGAGACAAACGTTTAAAAAATGTAATTTTTATTTAAGGATTTTTAAATAAATCAATCATTATTTTCAACTTACGTTAATGAATAATCATTTTTTAACTCTTAATTTATACTGTTAACAGTAATTTACACTTTATTTTTCGCATTGTCAAAAAGCCTATTTATTAATCATTGTCAAAACTTCAAATACCTACTAAATTCACAATGTAAGGGTATTGATTAACATGGTATTTAAATTTAACATCGTCGATATCTAGAAATCAAATACTTCAATATTTTTCCCATATGACCATAAATAACCTTCAGTAAAAAAATAACTTACATACAATTCCATACAAAAATAAACTCCATTGAAATAAAACAGGGTCACGACCTCAACAAATAAACCAGAACATACAAATTCTAAAGAACTACCACATCATTGTAAAACGTAACAAAACTAAATAAAACATTTAAAAGTATTTGAAAGGGTTCCGTAAAATGACAAAACCGTCATCTTTAATCTTGTGTAAATTTGTCTACCATCTCCCTTCCTCGTTCGGTTGATCACCCCTCAAATGACGTAGATTGTGATCTTAGACAAAATTGTTGGGGGAAGTTTTATTAAGATAAGTGACTAGCGTTTATTGTCAACTCAGTCGTGCGATTATGGAAACTGTAAAGAATCCGAAACGTCAACAAATAAAATACGCAAGTTAAATCCGTTAATAGTTGTTTCATTCCAACTTTCAGAAATTATTACGATAGAAGTAAGTTTGGCGAGTTGAGTATCAGAATTTGAAGAAGGTAATAATAACTAAGTAGGGGGCCTAGACAAGGTGCCAACGTTCAACGTTAACGCTGAACGTTGGCACCAAAATGTATAATAATAAATAATAAATAAATAAATATCTTTGGACAATTCACACCAATTATCTAGTCCCATTTTAAGCAAAGCTTGTGTTATGGGTACTAGACAACGGATAAATACACATAAATACATATAAGACATCCAAGACTCAGGTACAGATGCCAGTGCTCATCACATTGACATCTGCCCCTAGCGGGATTCGAACCCGCAACCTCCGGTTTCGCAGTCAGGGCCTCTAACCACTAGACCAACAGGCCGTCAGATGTATGGGATTTGACATCCGCGAACGACTGTCACGTACGTTACAAACGTTCGCGGATGTCAAATCCCATACATTTCGGTCGTTTCGTTCAACGTTAACGTTGAACGTTGGCACCTTGTCTAGACCTCTAGGTATACTTAAATACACCTATATATTAAGGAAGGCTATTTAAGAGGAAAATATTATACCCAAAATATCCAAGAAAGGTGATCTTTTAGCTGTAAAAGAAATTACCAATATCTTTGAAATACTTATTGGAGCTGAAAAGACTTCCATCTTTGAATGTATGTCGATATCCAAAGCTTCATACCTAATAGAGCAATACATGAGGCATGAAATAAGTATGATATATTTTTAATACAAGATTTTAGTTTGAATATAAAATTATTTCTGAATAACTTACTTATTATTTATTTAGCGTTAGACTATTGTCAGCTCAGTCGTGCTACGATTATGGAAACTGTAATGAATAAGAAACGTCATCTAATAAAATAAAATAAAAATACGCGAGTTAAATCCGTTAATAGTTGTTTCATTCCAAAGTTACTTATTATCACTCAGATAAATAGTAAGTAGAACTTAATTTTTATTTTGATTTGTTTAGTTTGTGATAAATTGAATTGTGAATACTTGAGTTAAACCCGTTTGTTGTTTCATTCCAATGTGTAATAACCGCAAAGAAATTATTATATTCGTAATTCATGTTGAATAGATTGTCTAAAGAATTACTTAAAAAATTTCACACTACATTTCACAAGCAAACTAATATATTCACTTTGAAAATCCTTCACTCGAGTGAGTTTCACCAAATTGAACATTTTCATTATAAATGAAACACATGTTATGTTTGATGTATTTTGTCTTTTTTATAAATTGCCTCTTTGTAAATTATTCGGTACGTTTAACTTCATTTATGTTTAGTTACCTTAAAACTGAATTGAGTTTCAGAAACAGTTTTTTTGACATGTTTTCAATTATATAATGTTACTTAATAGTGAAAACAATTTCGTGAAAAAATATAGTTTATGAAATAGAAAATGGTCTTTCAAGAAAAAATTAACTTGCAAGATTTATTTTGATTACAGATAGACAGACAACAGAACTGGTCTGATGAAACATCTTAAAAGTTTATAAAAAATGGGACCTTGGTAGGATTTATAACTATTATTATCGGTGACTAGCGGCCCACCCCGGCTTCGCACGGTTTCCAATTTTTTTGTAATATTCTATAGCCTATGTTATTTAGGGTAAATGTAGCATTGTATAATAATATATAATATTTTATCTCTATATACTCTTGCTTTATTTTTTTTTATACTTTATTGCACAAAAATAAACAGAAGTGTACAAAAGGCGAACTTAATGCCTTGAGATACTCTCTACCAGTCAACCTTAGAGTCAAACAGAGAAAATACAGTTCGTAGTTGCAAACTAAGTACAAAAACAAAAATAAAGACAAACAAACAAAAACAATACACATTTTGTTTACTCCATTAATTTCCAATAACATTTGATACCATCTCAAACACCGCACCAGCGAAGCGGCGTAACTTAGAAAACATAAAATTCAAACATTAATTCAAGTTTACAAACAAAGGGTGGTATCGAAACGCAATAAATGTCTGTAAAGACGACTTCTGACGTGTGGTGTTCGGGAATATTCGGCAATGTTCGGGTTTTATTGGGTATTCTTGTCTGGTTATTGTCTTTTACTTCAGTAGGTTCAAAATCCAACAGGGTGAAATATTTTTGCGGATGGTTTTTATGTTTGGTGAAGTGCTTAAAAATACTTGAGAGATTTTTTTTACTATTTTTTATATGAAAACAATTGAGTATGTTTTACAATTCATAAAGAAATAATATTCGGTATTATATATCACTATCTAGTATAAAACAAAGTCGCTGTCACTGTCTGTCCGTACCTTTTTGCTTAAATCTTTAAAACTACGCAATGGATTTTGAAGCGGTTTTTATATTCAAGAGGAAGGTTTATAACCGTGTGAATCCGGAACGTATAGCTAGTGAAACAAAATTGTTTAGTACAGACATAAAATTATATTCTATATAAAAACAAACCCTATTTTGCAAAGATGTAATAACATAAAAACTTAATCAAAAAAAAAAGGTAAATTTTCATCCAAAATATTAATTTACCCGAGGCCGTTCTTACTTTTTCTATCTAGTCAATTAGACCTTATAACATTTTTTCTCTTCAAAGAACAAATCAAAATCGAATACACCCTCGTTTTCGCTTACATAATCGAGTTAATATCTCGTTACGAGGGGACAAACAAACATTTTCAGAAACATTATTAATTGTACTTATGCCACTTTTGCTTTAGGGAGAGATATTGAGTCTTGGTATTATTTAATATTTCGTATCTCGAAGCAATTTCCTGTTAATAAAAGAAAGATGTTTATGTCAAACAATTTATTTATGATATTAAAGCTAAGTAAACTACTATAGTGGAGCTAAGCGGATTTTTCAGCGCTATAAGGACGGTCGCGGAGCACAGCGAAACACGGACGTTGCCCTTTTTCTATTTGTCTCTGTCGCACGCGCGTAGTAATAGTGCCCTCACGCTCGCACAGTAACCTTGAATGGTTACCGTTTTTCGCTGTGCTCCGCGACCGTCTTTATTTTTTAACTGTTAATTTGTAAACTTATTCCGTAATAAAAACAGTTTTCTATTCGAATGTCCATTTCACGTGACATTTAATAAGATACGTCACGAGTTGTAGAGGAAGTGTGACCAAACCATTTACCACACATGTGCCGTAAAGCCATTACACGCCTGTTGTAAGCCATTAACTGTACTGTGGGGAAAATTGTTGATAAACTTATTTTGAACTAGACAATTTCTTATTTAAGCTTTCTACATAATATTATTATATTCATCTATACTCATATTATAAAGAGGAACGGTTTTTTTTTGTTTGGATTGAATAGGCTCCAGAACGGCTGGGTCGATTTCAAAAATTCTTTCACTGTTGGGAAGCTACACTATTCCCG
The DNA here is from genome assembly GCA_038024825.1 of Polylopha cassiicola. Taxonomy (NCBI): domain Eukaryota; kingdom Metazoa; phylum Arthropoda; class Insecta; order Lepidoptera; family Tortricidae; genus Polylopha; species Polylopha cassiicola. The sequence goes on along the minus strand of CP149053.1, from coordinate 945,928 downwards.
AGTGACATAGGCTATAAAAAAAGACGATCCGTGCGAAGCCGGACAGCTAGTCTCTTATAAAAATCTTTTAACCTCATTCCAAAGTTATACAAATATTTCACGACTAGTTAATTTTTATAACTGTATTATTACCATAATCAGATATGACTGTGTGACCAAATATAGTTTATAGACAGCTGCGCCTGCAATAAATGAACCGTGACTCTTTTAATTTAAGCTTCATTTTCCATCAAAATAAAGTTATTATTATATTGTTTGTATACATTTGTTTAAGCGTTGCTTAGCAACAAATCAGGACATTCATTGTTTATTTACAACTAGCCCGCCCCGGCTTCGCCTCCCTTTTTTATAGCCTATGTCACTTGGCAATAGTGTAGCCTTCCAACAGTGAAAGATTTTTTAAAATCGGTCTAACCGTTTTAGAGCCTGTTTAATCCAAACAAACAAACCTTTCCGCTTAATAATATTAGTATAGAAGTATAGATAGGGGTCGTAGACAAGGCCAATGTTAACGTTAAACGTTGACACCAAAATGTGTGGGATTTGACATCCGCGAACGACTGTCACGTACGTCACAAACGTTCGCGGATGTCAAATCCCATACATTTAGGTCGTTTCGTTTAGCGTTAACGTTGAACGTTGGCACCTTGTCTACGATCCTAGGTTCTATAAATATAATTGGATCCTTTATTCAAAATCAACATTAAAAAAAATTTGCACCTAGAAGTAAATCACCCAAATAAAAAAAACAATTCATACATCATTCATACAAATTATAATTCTTTCAAATCCAACAATTATAAGATAACTAAGTGTTCAAGGGGTGGACCGGTTATCAAAGGGTTCACAGGTTCAATGCCCGCTGGGGGCAACTGGCCAAATACGAAAATAAACATTCGACGGATACTGGGGGTCTATGGGAAGTCGGGGTCATTATGTGAAGCAAATTACTTTTGCCACTGTATATCTATACTAATATTATAAAGAGGAAAGATTTGTATTTTTGTATGTAAATAATAAACTCAAAAAGTACTGGACCGATTTGAATAATTCTTTCACTGTTAAAAAGCTACACTATTCCCGAGTGACATAGGCTATAAAAAGGATCCGGGCGAAACCGGGGCGGGCCGCCAGTTATCCTAACTAATATTATAAATGCGAAAGTAACTCTGTCTGTCTGTCTGTTACGCTTTCACGCTTAAACTACTCGATTTAATTGAAATTTGGTACAAAAAAGTCTGGAGCCTGAGAAAGGACATAGGCTACTTTTCAACCGACTGCAAAAAAGGAGGAGTTCCATGCGGACGAAGTCGCGGGCAGAAGCTAGTTATATATAACATCATTATCAAAGGATATCTCACATATCAGATAATCATCCTAATGATTAATTTACCCTGTTAATCCTATCCTTTTTATTGGACAATTCATCAAGCTACAACAAAGCATCATTACGTACTCATTGTTCATCTAAACCGCATGACAGTCATCATGATTGATGACGATCATCATGGAACAACTGGCCAATGAAATTATATGTACTTGAATTTTTTTACTTATATAAATTTGTGTTTTTTAGATTGTCAGTAAATTGCATGTAAGGTTTGTATTTTTTTTATCAAAAGATAGGTAGATAATATTATTTACTTATTTTATAGGGTTTAGTTAACCTAAGGGTACAAAATTCAAAGTAACGTAATATTTTTTTAATAATTTCTGATGCCTTCGCGGTTATTGCACATTGGAATAAAACAATTGTAACAGATTTAACTTGCGTATATTTTATTTCTCGCATAGCTGAACGTTTCGAAGATTTACAGTTTCCATATTCGTAGCACAACTGAGCTGACGATAGTACATTAAAGTGATTTAAAGCTACCTAGAAGTTAGGTATTCTCAACGAAAAGACCTCAAAATTTGCATATAATTTTTATACCTTTTTAAAATGGCTTAAAATACGTCTGAACGCTAAATTTTAACAACCATATCAAAATTAAACGCTACTTTATGAAAAGTATTTACTACCTCTTAAATTAAATATTTTAACATAACAAAAACAAATAAAAAATAATGTCCTCACTGTGCTAATTCTCAACTAAACTCACACAACACACAAAAGATACAAACAGAAAAAATAATCATCGCAAAACATAAAATCTGAATAAAACAATAAATAATCGTTATTAAAACCATTCAATGCAACCACACCGAATCGGGCACGTTTAAATCCCTATTATTACCTTTACCCAACTACTTTAACTCTCAAATACAACCAATAACTTACCTACATATCCAATTTTATTATTCCAAACACAATAAACAAGTACGGTTGTAAACAAACAATCGGTCTCGGTATAGGTTATATAGTCGCAATGTAACCCTTATACCACCTTTATAAGGTCTATTGGTTATAAGTCCCGAATGAGCCGAGCCCTTGTAATGGTTGCTTTTATTTTTATTAGCTTTTTAAGAGACAATAGTGTTGAGTAAGGGACATGGCTATGATGAATTCTGCATTAGGCGTGAAGTTTCTTTGTGTCTTGTTGTATAATGGTTGTATAAAGTTTATTACTGGCTCGTGCCTTGTAAATAGTTGAATTGTCGTGACCTCAGGAACTGTAAAGACTTGAATAATTTCTTGCAAATGTTTTTGTAATACCTAGTGCGAAGTGAAGACAGTATTTTTTTCGTAATTATGTATTTTGAAAAAAATGATATCTTATTGAATTTCTTTCCAAGCGTCTTCTTTTAATTTTGATTTTTATTTTTTGGCACAGTGGTAAGCGAACGGACTCGAGATCATGAGGTCTCAGGTTCAAATCCTTTGGTGTATCTAAATTTAATACTACTTTGTGATGTTTTGGTTATTACATGTAAGAGGAAATTAACTACCGTAAATCAATTTTATGCATTTTGAAACTTTTAAACGTTGTTTACCTACTTCACTCTATCGTCAATTCAGTCAGATCCCAATATGGAAAGGGTAGAGTTTTTGAAACGTCAACATAAAAAATAATATGACGTGAGTTAAATCCGTTTTAGTTTTTTTCCGAATAGTTGTGCTACCTAGGTGTTGTATTCTTCAATTTATTTTAAACTACCTTCATTGCCAGAAATCAAATTCCAATTTCAATATATATTTTTTTCAAAAGAAACATTTAACACACCTTTTAGTCAGCTAAACGTTTTAAAAGAGCTTCACAAAGGCACTTATACGTCATCAGAATTGAATGCTTACCTGAATAGGCTGTACTTTAGGCTTTCAAGGCTAGATCGCGATAAGAGGTCAACGACCGACCTTGTGAAACAAAGCGGGGTCACGGGAAATCAATATTTGATTTTTCTAATGCCTGTTCAACTCTAAAACTTTATTTATCACTAGTGTAAAACAAAGTCGCTGTCTGTCCATCCCTATGTCTACTTAAATCTTTAAACTACGCAACGGATTTTGAAGCTTTCTTTTAATAGGTAGACTGATTCAATAGGAACGTTTATTTACTGAACCACTTTTGTGAATAACCGAGATACTTTTTTGAACTACCGAAATACTTTTGTGAATAATCGAGACCCTAATGCAAACTAACGAGACACTTTTGTGAACTACCGTACCGCTTTTGTGAGGTATAATAAATAATGTCTAAATCATCAATATCCCTGCTCAAATAACTGTATTCAGACAAACAATGATAAAAACGTTAATATATCCGAACATAATGTTACAGATACTATGATACTTGATAGTGTATTACCGAAACAAAGATTATCAATTAGTTTTTTGTTCCGAGCCCTCAATTACTACCCACGCGCTACCCACTGCCCAGTCCCACACCTATAAGCAAGATAGGTCACTTCTGTAAGAACATAACTCTATATTGTAATAAAACAACTAAGTATTTAACTTGCGTATTCTAATAATTTCTGATGCCTTCGCGGTTATTATACATTGGAATGAAACAACTTTAACGGATTTAACTACTACTATTGTCAGCTCCATCGTGCTACGATTATGGAATCTGTAAAAGCTTCAAACCGTCAGCCAATATAATAAAATACGCGTGTTAAATTTGTGTATTGGAATGAAACAACTGTTAACGGATTTAACTCGCGTATTTTTATTTTATTTTATTAGCTGACGTTTCGGATTCTAAATCCGTTAACAGCTGTTGTTTCATTCCAATGTGTAATAACCGCGAAGGCATCAGTAATTATTAAATTTGTGTATTTTATTTTATTGGCTGACGTTTCGAAAACTTAGTATAACGCTAAAGTCTTTAGCGTTAGACTATCGTCAGCTCAGTTGTCTAATTATTATGGAATCTGTAAAGGCTCCGAAACGTCAGCAAATAAAATGAAATTCCCGACTTACATCCGTTATAGTTGTTTCATTCCAATTGTATAATAACCGCGAAGGCATCAGAAATCAGTAGAAATATAGTCATGAGGAAAACCAGTTGGTCTTTAGCCACAGTCGTATAGAAATACAGTAAGGTTTATAAACACATCTAATTGGTAAAGTCGACAAAATCATTAGTAGAAAGTGTAAACAGTTCTACCACTATTGGTTCTTTATTATTAAGATGTTAAATGTTTGGAATTTTGTTTACCTTTTTATGGATAACTGTGTCTGGAGAGGTTAAGTGGTGATTAGATATTGACAATGTGTTTTGAAAAACTTATAACGGATTTGACTATTTTGTTTCTTGATGTTTTGAAAATTTTAGTTTTCATAAGCGTAGCTGAATATGCTGACAATAGTGTGCCTATGGCAAAGTTTACAAAAGGCCAGTAAATGAAATGAAATATTAGAAATCCGTTATGTTCAGAATAGATAAATATCGAATTAGTTTTTTCGAATAGCAACATTGAGATTTCTCGTTTTCGTATAAATTGATATAGCAACACAGTAGTAGTTGTTCGTCTGTCGTCGTTGTCGAGTCCGTTACTTGAATGGACACTTTTCGTAATTTGTCGTTAAATAATTAGTTGTCGTCGCGTGTGAGCCAAGGCACGAAACAAGTTCCCTACATTACTTCCCGGGAAAAAGGAATTGCGGATTGGCTTGTTGGTCTAAGTACAGGAGTGTCACGGTGGGTAAGAACCCAGCACATGGTTTTCACCTGGATTCAGCTCTGAGACCGGCCTGGAGGAATTGCCTCGCCGGAGACACTGAGCATCGCCTCGGAGATCAAAGGTAAGCGAGTGCGCAATCCATATTTCCCCGAAATAACATCATAAAAAAGTTTTATCGTAACCTCACAGAAAATTCTAGTAGGAAATTAATTTTAATACAGTCCACTTATTTTTTCGTTGTCGATTATCGCACATTTTTGGTCCTTCGAGCCGGATTTAGTTGAAAAGTGCCTTTTGTCGTAAATTTCCTATGGTATTTTCTGTGATTTTACATATTTTCGTCATATTTTTCAAATACGTAGGTACTTGTGAAACTGCCTTGGCTTTGTGTTTTACTGTGTTAGTTGTACGCCATCTTTTGTCGCATTTTTTTCGATTTCCTTTCGTTGGTTTTATGTTGGCAGTACTATTTCCTACCACAGATTCACATATTTTCGATCAAAGTTTTACGTCAATACTAAACGTCAAATAGTTGGATAGTTTAGTGATTAGTAGTTTACTTAACGCAATATCGGAACGTAGTATCATAGTCTATGGAATCGTAAATGTCAAATCTGTTTGACTGACAGATAACCTCTCTATATTGTTATTATCGTGTTGTATGATTTATGCGTTGCTGTTTTGTTTGTATGATATTTATTTTTTGTATTACGGTAAATATATTTAAACGAAATGTCAGCTCACGGTGATAGTGATACAGAGCCAGCAATCATAGATGCGTACCGTGTCGAACGGGATTATTGTGTAATGCGGATGGAACATATCGCGAATTCTGACTTGTTAGGATATAGTGAAATGGATATTAGAGATATTGAGAAAGACTTTCATCAAGCGCAACTCAGAATTTTGCGACCGCTTGCCCCGTTCTTACGCAAACACGAATATGAAATTACGAGAGAATTCGAAACACTAGTGAAATCTATTAAAAGTAGGTTAAGGCAGGTTTATCAGATTAGTAATAGTGAATCGAAACCTAGCATGGTTGAGAGTAATGTTGCTAAACTCCCTAAAATTTCGATTAAATCGTTTGATGGAAAGCTAGAGAATTGGGTGTCATTCAAGGAACTTTTCGATTCTTTAATTCATAATAGGAGCACCATTAGTGATGTCGAGAAACTGCACTATCTTTTGTCGAGTGTAGAGGGTTCCGCCTATGATTTAATAAAGAGTTTTCCCTTGTCTGGTGACAATTATGTCAATGCTTATGAAACCTTGTCAAACCACTTTGATAGAAAGAGACAAATTGCGGTCATATACTATGAGAAAATATTGAATTGCGATAGTGTTAAAAATAAAAATGATTTGAGTAAAATAGTTAGGATATTTAATGAAAATTTAAATATTTTGTCGAAATATAAGCTTCCTGATAGGAATTTCATGTTGTATTATTTATTGTGGTCCAAATTAGATATTGCAACTCGTGAAGCATTTGAATTACAACTTGATACAAATAGTGATATTCCAAATTTTGATAATTTGAAAAGTTTTATTGAAAAGCGAAGCAAAGCTTTAGAGAACTCTAATAGTAAACCTGTCGTTTTGGATACTAAACCTACACATTCGAATGCCAGACCTTTTATAAAAAATAAAGCTTCTCTTGTTGTGTCGAATCCTAGCTGTATTTTTTGTACTGGTCAACATAGTCTTACCAATTGTAACGGTTTTTTAGAACTTAACTGTCAAGCGCGTTTTAGTTTCGTGAAGGAAAAGGGTTTATGTATATTGTGTTTTTCGAGTAACCATCGTGTGAAAACCTGTCGTGCCTCTCGTTGTACTATGTGTAATCGTTCACATCACACTTTGTTACATTTTACAATAAATAGTGAAACCCAATCCGTACCCACAAAGGTGGATAATGCGTCGTCCAGTGATAGTAAAACTGCTTTGACTTCGGTAGCTGGATTAGGCAATGTTCTATTTTCGACTGTAAAGGTTTTAATTAAAAATAGTTCTAACAAATTTCAACCAGTGCGTGCAGTTTTAGATTGTGCTAGCGCATGTAACTTCATTTCGGAATCCTGCGTACTAAGGTTAGGATTTAAAATAAATCGTGGTGATCATACTGTGTCCGGTATTGGTCATTCTGTCGCTCAACCGCTTGGTTCGCTATCGTGTGAAATTAAGCCGGTCCATAATAATATTTCGTCGGATATTAAATTCGAAGCTCTCGTTCTATCGTCGATATGTGCTGATCAACCTACTCAACCTGTCGATTCGTCTCGCTGGTCACACATTAATAATTTGTCGCTTGCTGATCCTGATTTCGCTGATCCAGGACCAGTAGATCTGCTACTCAATGCAGATATTTTCGCATCCACTCTTCGTCGTGGTCGTAGGTATGGGAGACCAGGCCAACCAAAAGCCTTAGAAACGAGTTTTGGCTGGATTCTAATGGGGGAATATCAAGGGTACGTTCATAAAAATTATCGGAATGATTGCCTTTTCGTATCGAACTCTTCCGATTCTAATTTGTTGCTGGACGTGTCCCTTCGAAGATTTTGGGAATTAGAAAGCGTGTCTCCTCCTAATAAACCTCTACTGTCGAAAGACGACCAACTATGCGAAGATCTTTTCGTTAATAAATTTTATCGCACAAATGAAGGCCGTTACGTGGTACCTTTACCTTTCGTCGATCCTACGTTTAAACCTACATTTGTGAATTCTCGTGAAATCGCTCTCAAGCGATTCTTTTCGTTGGAGCGCAAGTTAAATTCCAGTCCTGAGTTCAAAAGGTCTTATGTCGATTTTATGGAAGATTATGAGTCTTGCGGGCATTTAGAAAAAGTCGACCCTCCGTCTACAAACGAAGGCAAATTCTATTACATACCACATCACGGGATACTGCGTGACTCTGTCACTACACCTCTTCGCGTTGTGTTCGACGCAAGCGCTAAGGACGCAAACGGCGTGTCCCTGAATAGTACTCTTCTCGCTGGGCCTAAATTACAAACTAATATTTTCGATTTGCTTGTACGCTTTCGTTGGCATACTGTCGTCTTCACTGGGGACGTCAGACAAATGTATAGGCAAATTCTGGTTTCGGAAGAAGATGCTGAATTTCAGCGTATCTTGTGGCGTCCCACAGCTGGCAGCCCTGTACGTGATTATCGTTTAAAAACAGTAACGTACGGTGTTTCCGCCGCTCCTTATCAAGCTCTTCGTACAATGGCTCAATTATCCATCGATGCCTCCGGAACATACCGCTGGCGCCGCTGTGCTAGCTCGCGATATATATATCGATGACGTCGTCACGGGAGCGGATTCTGTCGAGCAGGCTCGCTTACTTCAAGTAGAATTGTCAAAAATATTATCCTCGGGTGGGTTCCATCTGAGAAAGTGGACCTCCAATAGTAATGCCTTTCTAGAAAATATTCCATCGTCAGATTTGTATTCACAGGAATTTAAAAACTTCGAAGAAATGTCGGATATCTCTCTTAAAATATTAGGGCTACGGTGGCAACCTAATTCAGATTCCTTTCGTTTTCGTGTCACAGTTCAAGAGGGTAGGTGTACAAAGCGCACGATCCTCTCGGAGATAGCCAGGATATTCGACCCATTAGGCTTCCTTTCGCCTGTGACTTTTCTCGCTAAGTACCTAATGCAGTTACTCTGGGTTTCCGGAGTATCATGGGATGATGATGCCCCGGATAACATTCGGAACGAGTGGCAGGAATTTAAAGCTCAACTTTCGTCGCTAAGCTCGGTGGTTATTCCTCGTCGTATAGTAGGAGATTTTGAAGTGTTACATCTGCACGGGTTTTGCGATGCGTCGGAACGTGGCTACTGTGCTATCGTTTTTTGTCGAACAGTAGCTAGAAATGGAGATATTTCCGTCCAACCGGTTTGTGCTAAATCCAAAGTAGCTCCCCTTCAAAAATTGTCGATACCGCGCTTAGAATTGTTAGCAGCGGTCCTACTATCGGACTTAATCGCGTCTCTCGTAGAAGCGTTAAAGCCCTTTCACTCGATTCATAAAGTTTTCGTTTGGTCGGATTCGAGTGTGGATTTAGCGTGGATAAAATCCTGTCCTTCCAAGTGGCAAACATTCGTGGTTAATCGGGTAAGCCATATCCAAGAGATTCTACCGTCTGACTCTTGGCATCATGTCGGAACCGCAGATAACCCCGCGGATTGTGGGTCACGTGGCTTATAACCAAATGATTTAGTCACTCGAAAACTTTGGTGGAGCGGTCCTTCGTGGCTCGAACAACCTAGTGACCGTTGGCCAAAGTCTTCATTATCGGTGGAGAAGGAATGTCAGGATGTTCTTCACAAAGAACAAAAAATTATCGTTCTCGTAGCTACTAATAGTAGTAATCTCGTTTATAATCTTTTAGCAAAGTTCTCGTCGTTAAAGACACTTCAACGTGTCTTAGTATATTGCTTTAGGTTGTCGGACAATTGTAAACAAACATTTGTCAATTATCGTATTTTCGGGTTTTTACAACCATTAGAAATTCGTAAAGCTCTCGTGTTATTAGTTAGATTTGTGCAAGAGAGCGCGTTTTCGTCGGAGTTGGAACTCTTGAGGAAAGGTTCGTCAAATTCCCTTCCAAAGAGTTTCCGTAAATTCTCACCTTTCGTTGATGAAGCGGGTCTCATCAGGGTGGGCGGTCGTTTGGCTTATACATACATAAGCTTTGAAGCAAAGCAACCATTGCCTATGATATAGATTCGTTTTAAATAAATCTTTCGTATGTATAAGTATAGTACTTATAATTATCGTATTCTCTCGTAGTTTTAATAAGTAAGTAAATACATTCGCATTTAGGTGGGCGGAATGTTCAGAATAGATAAATATCGAATTAGTTTTTTCGAATAGCAACATTGAGATTTCTCGTTTTCGTATAAATTGATATAGCAACACAGTAGTAGTTGTTCGTCTGTCGTCGTTGTCGAGTCCGTTACTTGAATGGACACTTTTCGTAATTTGTCGTTAAATAATTAGTTGTCGTCGCGTGTGAGCCAAGGCACGAAACAAGTTCCCTACATTACTTCCCGGGAAAAAGGAATTGCGGATTGGCTTGTTGGTCTAAGTACAGGAGTGTCACGGTGGGTAAGAACCCAGCACATGGTTTTCACCTGGATTCAGCTCTGAGACCGGCCTGGAGGAATTGCCTCGCCGGAGACACTGAGCATCGCCTCGGAGATCAAAGGTAAGCGAGTGCGCAATCCATATTTCCCCGAAATAACATCATAAAAAAGTTTTATCGTAACCTCACAGAAAATTCTAGTAGGAAATTAATTTTAATACAGTCCACTTATTTTTTCGTTGTCGATTATCGCACACGTTATAATTTAATCCAACTTATTAGAAATTAAGTTATTATTCTTTTTACACAAATCTCTCATTGATTATGTAAATAAAAATATTACAGGTTTTCTTTTACTATCATAATCTCTCAATCAGCTTAAATTGAACAGATCCTTAAAAGAATTAAATTCACCTTTGTAAATTTGCTTTGTTATCGCTTATATTTCTGTACTCAATTTGAATTTTAAAACCAAAATGTCTTATTTTTTTATAATCATTAGTAATAACACAGCCATTAGGTATTTTCAGTAAACTAGCTATAAAAAAAGCTCAAAACCGCCGACATAATAATTAGTAAACTTCACACGGCAAAAGAATTCTTAAATGGTGCAAAAGTCCTAAAAACAAAAATTCTTAACGCATCATTGAGTGTTCCCGTAAAATCGTTACACTCTACGCACCCTTGTTCCTTTACATATTCAGTGTGTTCTAAAATTAGTTAAGTATTAGTTTCTATTAGTTTCAGAGGATCTGAGGAATCAATTAGACATACCATAAGGGCCGGGACATTAGGGAAAGCAAGCAAGTTGTGGGACGCGAAGCTTATGTGATCATCAAGTATTTATGTAATAGTTTATCCGTTGTCTACAGCTCCCATAGGACTTATTTGCTTATTTTAGATAAATTTGTGTGAATTTTTCAAAAGCATTTCTTTAAAAATTTAAGCTCTTTGTGGATATTTTATTGCTATTCTATTAATAATAGTTGATTATAAAGTACGATGTGATATTAATAAAGATTTGAATGATGGAATATATTAAATGCAAGAAAATAATCTATCACTTAATTAACCCAGTTGAATATAGGAAGAAATAAAGTAGGAAAGCGCATTGATGAAATTTGAAGATAGTCTCAGCTGATGATGATGTGAAAATACCCTGTCAGTGTAACAATAAAAATTAAAATAACAGATTACCTCCAATAAAGAAGAAGAAGAAGAAGATGAAAATTTTAAAAGTTAACACAACAAACGCAAAGATAAGGCAAAACACATTACAGTAATTAAATTGTCTGTTGAATAAAATAAAAAAGCGTTACACTCTTTGATCTACTCAAGTCTCAATTCTTTTATCTTTGAAAACAAACTCGCCCTCTGCCTCTGTTAACAGTGCAAATAACTTCTGTCAGTCGCTTCCGGTCTTGAATTAACCCTTTCCTAACTGAGATGGGATACCTCAGGGACTTGTTCTAGGTCCCCAACCTTCATAAACGTTTGAAGCGGAAAATAAATTGTTTAATGGTTTAATTTGGATACAAGCGTTCTCTGCTACCTAACTAACATGTTCGTGAATTTGTGATGTGACCAATTTTAATAATTAATGAATTGGAAAGGTATCGCTTGAGAATTCACCGTGTATCTTTATTAAAATAGTGACACAAACCAAAATATTGCATTTAAGATTCTAATTACATTTTGATTTGAATTCACGTGGCACTATTCTATTAAAACAAAAAAAATATGTACCTAATTAGGTTTTAATCATTTTGATCACGTGTCAAAAACCTTACAATTCTAAAATTCGTAGCCGACTGAGCTAATAGTCTAACACTATAATTGTTTCATTAAAATGTATAAGCCTCAAAGGCATTAGAAACTATTTCTTTACGATATTTCTAAATTACTTTATACCTACCACTCTATTGCTGCCACCTGGCCCTAACGTCGAATTACTATTTATAAGTACCTATTATAAAAATATATTCTCTTTTAGTTTGACTTCGACTAATTTTGTCACAGCTAAGTTTCTAAGTTTAAAAGAGTGCTCACAAGAATTCCTACAGGTTCAATTTCTCCAAGCTAATGGATTGCCTCCATTTGTCCCGTCAACAGTCACGTTTAATTTAACCAACAGGCCATTCCCGCTGATTGTTTTCACCACATCGACGTTCCAAGAGATTTACCGTCACTAAATCAATCAAGTTTAACGGAGCAAGGAACTGAAAATAAAATTGACGGGACAAACAATCTGAGACACGTTTGAAGAACTGGTTAAGTGCAAGTCGAAGTCGCGCATGTAGGGTTCTGTTTTATACTAATATTATAAAGAGGAAAGGTTTGTTTGTTTGTTTGGATTCAATAGGCTCCAGAACATCGGGACCGATTTAAAAAAAAATCACTGTTGGGAAGCTACACTATTCCCGTGTGACATAGGCTTTAAAAAAAGGAGATCCGGGCGAAGCCGGGGCGGACATTATCTATTAAACGGCGAAAAATCATGTTTGTTGTATTGAAATCCCCTTAAATATTTGTATGTATGTACTCGTAAACTCTTTATTGTACAATGAAACGAATACAGAAGCGAAAACAATTCAAAATTTTCAGTTATAATATTTATTTAGCTCTGTTTTATTATATCTAATTATTGTAATAGCAATAGAAATACATCATCTAAATACAATGACATCATCTTGTAAAAATTCTAACTGGATAATTAACATGGTTTATGATACATCCTGGTGACAGACGGACCGACAGCGGAGCCTCAGTAATAGACCCGTTTTACCTTTTGGGTACGGAACCCTAAAAACGATCTAACGTCCAAGGACAATACGATTCCAATCAAAAACTCCCATTACACCAGTTTGTTTACAAAGTGCAATTTAAATTGAAACGTTTCACACACACCAATTAGAATCGGAATAAATCTAAAGAAGCAGTCCCACAATTTACTCAATTTCCCTTTAGTTAAATGAATTCTTTCAAAGCTCTCCAAAGAAATGAAAGACGTATTAGAACGGATTAAGGTTGGATTTAAGATATTGCAGACTGATTTGCATATAAATGTTAGGGCCTGACGACTTCATCGAAAGGCAAACAGAATTAGGCTAGAGTTTGACCCGGTGCCACCTTCTCTGTTGATGATGCTCTGTTGGTTGATGATCCTAATTGATTAATTGGGTTCGTTGATGAGCAAATAAAAAAAGAGGGATCACTTGTAATTGGAAGATAAATTGTAAAAGTAAACGGGGGGCTCGTAATTATACCATCATGTGATACGATCTTGGTTCAATTAGATCATTTGTAGAGTACAATACCAATGTGAGACAATCCTAACTAATCCTAACTAATATTATAAATGCTAAAGTAACTCTGTCTGTCTGTCTGTCTGTTACGCTTTCACGCTAAAACTACTGGACTGATTTAAATGAAATTTGGTACACAGATAGTTTAGAGCCTGAGAAAGAACATAGGCTACTTTTTAACCGACTTCAAAAAAGGAGGAGTTCTACGCGGACGAAGTCGCGGGCAGAAGCTAGTAACAAATAAAATTAAGAAGTAGTGAAAGATTAATTATTACCGCCTTAATATAGTAGAAAATTCTTAAAATATTTACAATGACCTTTGTGTTAGTTAACAAAGACTTATTAACCTATGCGGTGAAAGCAATTTAACTAAATGACTTAGGTATTTGTATAGCATATAACGTAATTAAAATTTATGAAACCACATAAACCGCTGGAAATAGAAACAGCAATTTCAAACATGAAAGTCAGCTATAACCGAGTTACCAACAGAACTTTAAAAGGCCAACGTGAATTTCTGGAATTAATAAACTTTAGTTAACTTGAACTATCCAAAGGTCGAAAGAAGTTAGGTACCGTTAATCGTTACCCTTGATAACATATTCATTGGATTACTTGAAAACTTTCCTTCATTAGGGTTTCAAAGGTTTCATTTTGTTTTGATTAAATAGCCAGATTGTTTGGACTTCTGGGTTCTTACGAAGGCTTTAGTAAACATAATTCTACTTTGCAATTACTTAAGGTATCAAGGAGTACGTGTATATGAAATACTAGCGGTCCCGGCTGACTTCGTCACGCCCGTCATTGTTGCGTTTTGTTCTACTATTTTTAACAAATTACCTGTTTTTTTTACTGAAACGTGATAAAAACTATCCTATGTCCTTTTCCTGGTTCTAAGCTACCTTCCTTCCAATTTTCAGCCAAATTGGTTCAACCGTTCTTGAGTTATAAACGGGGTAACTAACACGACTTTCTTTTATATATTATATTAGCTTCTGCCCGCGACTTCGTCCGCGTGGAGCTCCTCCTTTTTTGCAGTCGGTTAAAAAGTAGCCTATGTCCTTTCTCAGGCTCCAGACTTTCTTCTTACCAAATTTCATTTAAATCGGTCCAATAGTTTTAGCGTGAAAGCGTAACAGACAGACAGACAGACAGACAGACAGAGTTACTTTCGCATTTATAATATTAGTAGGGAGTAGGGATGAAATATTTCCCTAAAGATCGCTTTTCCGTTATTGCGCCTGTGTAAGGTAATTTTGAATAGGTTTGTTTTATATTACCAACATTTAATAATCTACGTTCGAATAGGTTTACTTTTTTTTCTTGTTCGTGTAAACTTTAAGGAGTTTTGTGCTCACACGGAATTTTAAATGAGTTTGTTAGTTCGTGTCCCTCGTTACAAGAACTTGGATATTGGTTTTGTTTTAAACAAAATTTAACACTTACATTTATTTTCTTGCTAACTTAATAATGTATTACATAAACTAAGACCTTTACTGACCAATGTTTTTTTCTTGAAGTTTTCTTTGATGTTTGACCCCCAAAATGATATTATAATAAGTGAAACTTTATTAAATAACAAGATTTCACTGAAAATGTTAAATTTTAAATTAGTTTACATAGATGACTTTTAGTCCGTGCACATATTAATAATTGCTTTATATGGATGATATTATAATAGTGGAGTACTATTCAAAGCATAGAAAACTCAAATTACGGACATAACTTTAAAAATTATCAGCACCCGACAGTAGGGATTAAGTTTAAGCACTAAGTTAGTCCCTGGGAAGTTGCACAATGGCAGTCGGGAACAAAACCTGATAATTAGACTGTCTGCAGAAACGGATGCGGTTTCTGATAATGTGCATACTTATTTAGTGAATAGGACATGCATTCAGAATCTATATTTAGAACATAAAGTGTTTCGCGAATTGGACTAGATTTTGTAATCTTTGTCAACAATTATTAAGAAGAAAACATTTATATTGTCTATGTTCTATTTGTGTCTATGTCTATTTATCGCCGCCATCTTTGTTTTCCGTTTTTCTATGACGCCTGTAATAAACGGGCTCAAAATATTTATCTGGTGGTTTTATTGCTACAGTCATGGATTTTGACAATTATGTTTTTGATTATGTTACTTGTACCGCAACAAAAAAACGCAGTTAAGATTAAGTGTGTGGTCAATTTAAACAAACTGTACCTGTTTACTTAAAAATAAAACAAAACGATAGTTTTTAAAAACTTTACTTTTACTTTCCTTGATTTTTTATGGGATTGTTCAAAAAACAGCTAATTAGCTTAAAACAGTTATTATAGCTTGGCAAACTAATTTCAACTCATGACTAAAAACAAAACACATTAAAAAACATATGAATATATCTTTTACTCAAATTAAACGGAAACAATTCCCATTTCCACATACAACATAATATGTTTTGTGTAGAAATAGAAACACGCAACGGTGATTCACAAATGCTGAATCATTGAACAAAACTACACATCGTTTGGAACAAATCGATATAATAATATAACCAATTTATTTGATATAAAGCCATTATGGTCAGAACGAAAATAGTCGATGACAATATTTGAAGTGCTACAATAGAAATCACTTATGAGTTTATTGGTGATGAGACCTTTTTAAGAAACTAAATGGTTCTTAACCGTTGGAATGAAACAACTATTAACGGATTTAACTCGCGTATTTTTATTTTATTTTATTAGCTGACGTTTCGGATTCTTTACAGTTTCCATAATCGTAGCACGACTGAGCTGACAATAGTCTAACGCTAAAGTACTTTAAGAATCCGAAACGTCAGCTAATAAAATAAAATAAAAATACGCGAGTTAAATCCGTTAATAGTTGTTTCATTTCAATGTGTAATAACCGCGAAGGCATCAGAAATTATTATGGTTCTTAACCGTCAAGTAGATTACCAAAAATTGTTGGACACGTATTTTTTACTTTCTCAATCAACCAATCTCGTGACGTCACGTTTTACAAAATGACAAAGATAAACGCTTCAAAAGTTCTGGAGGGGGGCTCGTTATGTCACATTTATAAAATTAATCATATCATAATGTCACGAGCAATAATTTGGAATAGTTTAACCGGCAGACCAAATAAAATTTCGTTTTCTCTACCTAGTCATCATTTAGTCGTTATTGTACATATCTTTCAAGCTGTGGTTAGATTACCTTTAAGGTGGTCCAACGATCTGGTAGTCTAGAACCCACCAGATGCGGGCGACGCGGGACTATCGCCATATAGATCTTTAGAGATCTTTTTTCCAGCTGTAGACGTTTATCGGTGGAAAAAGTGATACGGTATTTTTAAGTAGGTACATTAATAGTTCAAGATAAATATTTAATACACATCATTACGAAGATTTTCATTATAACCAATATTATTAATACAACTTTTATACGACACTTTTTTCCGATTTGTTCATGTCATTTATTTCTCACGTATTATTAACGCTAAGCACGTTGTTATTATTGTGTGAAACATCGCCATTAGCGTCGACTCTTACAATAGGCCAAATGATCCATTCGGCCCCAATACTTATCACTACTGATCGTAATCCTTTTAAGACGGAAAGTGACACTATTACTTTTGTAATTCCATCCTCTTCACTCTTATGTTGCGAAATGAAATAAACGATGAGAGAGTAATAGGTTACGTCAAATTTGACAGTTCTCATTGCTATATTGGTAAGTTCCTCACTGCATAAACTGACTGGTCGTATACCCTCTGTTTACTAACAATGTGCGTTAGACCAAACCGGCGCGTGTTCCCAATAATCCGAATAAATATCACCCGGGTTCGTGTCAAATACACGCGACAGTTTTATCGCCTCCCCATATCGTTTATTCCTTTATTTAGTTTCGCGATTGGTTCTCACATTTACGACGTTAATTGGAATTACGTGGGCGTTTGGGTCAGCTGCTGAATGAGTTATGTAGATATTAGGAATCTCTTTTGCTACTTGTTTTGTTTTAACCCCTTCAATCTATTTACAGTTCAGTCAAAGTTTAAGTATAGCGTTGAACTTTAAAAGTGCTCCTATTTAAACTGGTTTCCTAGAGTTAAGCGAACTTGTAATAGGTACTTCGGCCACATTAATTCACAACAACTTCCATATTCGAAAAGTTGTCCATAATCAACATCTTATCGTTAAAAGTTCTCCATTGTGTTCAAACGTGGTTCTGTAAACTTATTTTTAATGCAAAAGTATGGTTATAAAATACAACATTAAATAGAGTTGAGTAATAAGGGAGCTATTTCTATGTTAAGTGGTTGGGACCCTTGAATTGATGTCACCCTAGCTTTCGCACCATGCGTTTATCATTTTTTTCGATCAAGGGGTCTACCCCGCATTACGGGTGTTTTTGTGTCACCAATTCCGTTTAGATAGAATGAGAATAACTATCCTTTGTATAGGTTTGTCTCGTTCTTAATTTTTTGAATGGGTGTTGTGAAGTTTTTGTGGTACATGCCTTCGGGTTATGTTGGTAACTGAGGGTTAGTTGACAGCTTTCAACTCAGGATTAACTTCATATTGCGGCCGTGGAGCGAGAAAAAATTTAATAGCTTTTTCTAGGCCTATGGGACCTCTTTGATATTGAGTGTTACTTACAGACCTTTTGTAGTTCCGCTTTCTGTAAGTTCGTCACATGTTCAACCGGGTGTAAGATTTGAACACCCTTTTTTTAATTTAAAAAAAAACTTATTTTCAGATTTTATTAAGTTTATCTACGAACTGCAAATTATATTATTAAATGCGACCTTTCCAAAAATATTTATTATCTTAAGGTATATATCCGATTTCCCTTATTACTGTTATTATTCCAAATAATAATAGGCTCATGCATACTCAAGTTTCATGTGTTATTATATACGTTAAAGTGCATTGCAAAATTACACCTAATTTGTAATGAAAATGTATGCATAGAATAATAATGGGTAATTTCGTTTCATTGCATTGCCAGAGGCGATTTTCATTCCATCATTAATGGCCAAAGCACGATAATACAATGCAACGGTCGATGCATACAAAATCATACAATTGATTTAAACAAACGAATAAAACTGAAAATTAATTGCTTGACAAAAGTTTGAATATATATATATATATTTTTAAATAATTTCTTATGCCTTTCTGGTTATCACATTGGAATGAAACAATTATTAACGTATTTAACTCGCGTATTTTTATTTTATTTTATTTGCTGACGTTTCGGATTCTTTACAGTTTTTATAATCGTAGCACCATTGAGCTGACAATTAAATAGTCTAACGCTAATTAAAGTTTGAATTCATTATGGTCATGCTTTTTGGGTCTAAGGGAAGTATAGAAATTTGTGAAAATTAGGAATGACTTCAGATAGCATAATTAGAAGTGTTTTGTGAAGTCCCAGTAACTTTACTCAGCTTCCGTCGGATTCGAGAGAACTTTATTGAGATATTAAATTAGTGGATATCAGCCTTCTTCAGGTAATCGCTTTAAATTCCTATAATCGTTAAATTAAATGAAGGGTTATACGTGTTTTATAAGGCTTAGATATTATGTCATTGGCAAATTTTAAGTTAAGATGTTAAGTAGTTTATTTTAACTTTCTTACATTATATTCATCAGATTCTTCCAGGGTTGTTTTATTTACATTTGGTTCGAGATCAAAAAATGTTTCGGTCCAGGGTTAATATTTGTTCAAGGTCATCGGTTAAATATTGACGTTAATCCCAGAAAGTAAATATAAATATTGCAGCAGAATAAGTATTTGTTAACCTGACGATTGGGTTTGTTCATGATGGTTGGGTATTTTGAATCAATATTTGGATTGACGATGAACTTCAGCTATTTTCCAGATGAAGAACAAATACAGATCAGATTACCTTTGGGAATTTAAATAAGAGACAATAGCTTAAGAAAATTACTCACTCAAACATCTGAAAGATTTGAACAATGAATTCTATTATTCTAAAAGATATACTTGGGCTATCCCAAGTATATCCAACAATACGAATTTTACCAAGCTTAGGACATCTAGATTGAACTAAAAAAACATTTTAAGAATGTGAAGCTTATTTACACTTCACTACATAGCATAAAACAAAGTCGCTTTTTCTGTCCCTATATCCCTATGTACGCTTAAATCTTTAAAACTACGCAACGGATTTTGATGCGGTTTTGTTTTTCAATAGATAGTGTGATTCAAGAGGAAGGTTTATAGTACCCGTGTGAAGAATATGCGGGTCGCTAGTTAATTATAAATCCTTACCTGGAGGACAACTGCAGTCTCCATAATCCCGGATGCTCCTCCTCGGTCGCCAGTAAGCCGGCGGCCTCGACAGCACCTCTCTCCGAAGCCTTTCCACCAGCGGCTGCTGTGGCTCCAGAACCGCACTCCTCAAAGCAAAGTGCTGTTCCTCCAGCAGCGATAACCTGTCCTGCAAGCCCTGCTGCTTGTATAGACTGTACCCGCTAGATATCAGGCTCATGGCACACGCACACCATAACACCACACAGTACGCCCAAGGGTCCCCCGGACACTTGTCCTCGCATTTCTCCCACTTCGCAGTCATCTTCTTAATCTCCTTCTTAACCTCCTCCTTCTTCTCTGGAGGCGCCTTGGGCGGCGATTTCCCCCCCATCTTCAGAATCATTGTGACAGTTTTATCCTCATGAATTTTCAATGTTCATTACGGACATCTTCAGCGCTCCCATAGCCGCGTTAACGGCGGGTCCGCGTGAATGAAAAGATACATTGTATCACAATAGACGTGTCCGGCGCGTTTTACGCAAACGGCCCACGATTTACCCCAAACGAATTTAACCGCAAAATACAGAACAAACAAAACTCACAATAAACACAAATGGAACTGAACACAAAAGGGATTCGCGTATCACCAGATTTATTCGGAATTTGGGACTTGGAGATCGTTACGTGCGATCGTGTTGGATCTCGTCGGAGGAGCGGCAGAGCGGCGTGCGGACGTGCTCTCGACTCGACAGGCGGAACGCCACTGGCTGCCGCGACTAAGTATCGGAGACAGCGCTGTGACGTCCCGAATCCCGAATACGAGGGACTCTGTTATGTGAATACGTAAATTTTAGGAAGGTTTGTAAGGATTCGATTAAAGCTGGGCTCACAGTCGTACGTGAGAGACTTAAGCATTTATGAAACGGAAAAGAATTCTGTACAGAAGATTATTTTTTGCAGTTAAATTTTTCGATGGGAAAATTTGATAACGAAAATTGGATGTGCACGTGTTTTTTTCATTTCATTCTTTCCACGTTCCTTGGTTAACTTTATTTTGAAGCGAAATATGTCCTTGATGAATATTTTCTAGTTTTCATATTTAATGAAGATAAAACCAAGTAGCTATTATTGTATAGATGTTCTTATAAGATACAGACATTCCCTTTTGATGTCCCTATTAGAAATCCGAACACTCATACAAAGTCGCAATATGGAAACAATCCAAAATCCCCAACGTTAAGTAAAACCCAAATATTTTCCAAGCAAATAGCGCAGCATTCACACTAGATAGCATTACGTACGTCTGAAGTCCCTTATTAAGGGAATGCGTGCAAAAACCTGCAGGCAAAGCACCCAAATTGGGTGGCAGCTCGCGCGGAAGAATCGAAGGGGTCCAACCCTGGCACCCCTAATCTTCCAACGTCGACGAAATTTCAAGAACTAACATCTCTCTCTCTTTCAAGCATATAACGAGACTGAAAGAGACAAAAGCTTGGAATGGCGTAGAAGAAACTCATCTGATTGATCCTGAGTTTAGGGTTGATCAATCCGGTTAGCTGGATGTGATCAGACTGGTCGATACTAAACTGTTTTGGCTTTCGTAAATAGACGTCATTTCGAGTTAAACGGTAATGTAGATTTTTAGTGACTTTAATTTTAATTTTACAACATAAAGATTTTAAAGATGAATTTCTTGTATCTAAGGTAATAAAAGAATCAAAGATAAGTGGGCCTAATTGCTTATGAAGGCAATAAAGAAATTCCAATAAAGTTAATCCGACGTCTACTACAAAAAGATATTTTAAGATCAAGGAGATAGAATAACTACGTATTGAAATATCATATTTCATCATGAAATAAAATAAACGACGTAACCCTAAACACCGGCTCGCATACAAGATCTGTATCTAACATTAATTAAATTTGTACGGCAACAAAAAAGGAGATATTTTTTAAACGATAGACCCTATTAATCTCTTTAATAGAGTCATTAAAAGAGAAGTGGCGGCCACAAGCGCCGGGGCATAAAAACCCGACCCTCTTTGTAATAAACTACTCATAGAGAAATTAAAAGATAACTTTGATAATAACGCATCTAATGCATATGAACAGTATACAATCCTTATCAGTCGAATGGTCACTTTGAATTTTATTTCCAATATTAACGGTCCTGGTTTCATAATTGGTTGAAGTTTCAAGAGTAAATATTAAATATTTACCGCGGTCACGGATTAAGTGCTACAGAGTTTAACGACGAGCGTTCATTAATAACAGATTTGGAATTTATTTAGTTTTAGTATTTTAGGACTATGAGTAGATACGATACGGAGACCACCGAGCTATCCTACTACTATTATAAAGGCGAAAGTTTGTAAGTATGGATGTATGGATGTATGGATGTTTGTTACTCTTTCACGTAAAAACTACTGAATGGATTTGAATGAAACTTTACCACAATATAGCTTATACATCAGAATAACACATAGGCTACAATTTTTGACACTAGACTAGACGGGCTGAACCTGAAGTCCACGCGAACGAAGTCGCGGGCAAAAGCTAGTATTATAATATGAAAAATATTAATTAGACCTCGTTGGAAGGGTTTGTTATCTATAAGCATATTATAAAAAGGATATAATATTATATAGATTAGTATATACTTGCTGACCTTTCAAACTATGTACCTACTGCATTTTTTGAAAATCAAAACTTTGGGCTGGACTAACCTTGAGAAGAAGACTTTACACTTCCCGTATTTCAAACTGACTGAGCTAACGATAAGTAAAATGATTTTACATTAGGTATACTCTGCAAATGAGAAAATTTGAAATTTTTTCTATCTATCTAGTAAGACTACTATTTCTCTGCGCTCCATGCACTAACGACAAGCTTGCATTAAAAACAAAATCAGCAACACCGTAACAAATATCAAATAAATGGCTGCAATTAAAACTGAATCCTTGTTTAGTGTGCATCCATCTCCTTGCTCAAATTTAATTTAAAACTTTCCTCGTCCGTCAACCGCCCCTTTTTTAATTTAATCCTCGACACTTTTAAATAATTGAATAAGATCACTCGCTAAGTTACTTGGATAACTTCATCTTGTGAATAAAGTAAAACTAGAAGTTTTGGAACGTTTACGGTGCTATGGGTGTCAGGGGAAATCTTTGGTGCTTGCTGAGTTTAGAATTGTGGCGTTTTGGGGAACATACATACATCATAATTTTACATTGGAATGAAACAACTTTAACGGATTTTCCTATTATTACTTAAAGGTGCATAGCACCCATTTTTTTTAGAATTCAAATCGATTTAACTTCTAACAATCAAAAATTATTAAAATGAATACTGAAGAACAATATAATTTGACGGCCTGTTGGTCTAGTGGTCAGAGGCCCTGACTACGAAACCGGAGGTTGGGGGTTCGAATCCCGCTAGGGGCAGATGTCAATGTGATGAGCACTGGCATCTGTACCTGAGTATTGGATGTCTTATATGTATTTATGTATATTTATCCGTTGTCTAGTACCCATAACACAAGCTTTGCTTAAAATGGGACTAGATAATTGATGTGAATTGTCCAAAGATATTTATTTATTTATTATAATATCTAAAAATTTGCACATCTGAGATCCTAAAATAATTCCGGTCAAAATGGGTAAATATATTTTGCTGACGCTTCGAAAACTGTACAGTTCTGATATTCGTATTGACTGACGATAGTCTAACCCTTAAGCCTACATCATCGTTAGACTATTATCAATGTGTAGGTAATAACCGCAAAGGCATCAGAAATTATCCTAATTTTACTTTTTTTTATCGACTTGTTTGGGGTTAGTAGTATGTAGTAGTAGTTCAGAAGTGACGGATAGATGGCGCTGTACCGGTCAGTGAGATTTTCTGTATCGCGCTATCGAGATTTCCTTCAGTTTTTATATATAGGCTCTTTAGATTTATTAAATGCGCGGAAAGGCTTAAGGTAAGAGTCTCCTTTCAGGAGGCTCGCCACCCGTCCGGTTTTGCAGTGAAGGCCCATTAGCTGGCCAACTGCGCTTCAGTATTCAGTTCGGAAAAAAAAAAAAATGCGCTTCCAAAGTAACGATTGGGTTTTATTTCTAGTAAGAATCAACATCAACACAGTGCCTCTTTTTGATGTAGGAAGTACATACAGACTAGTAGGTGTAACATTAAACCAGTTAAGTCCGACATTAAGTTTCTTAGAGCTCCCCTACGTTATAAAAAGAATATTTTGCGTTTTTCGTTGATATGTCAGTCTTTAAGACAGCTTCTCTTCTTATATATACAGAAATTAACATTGGCTATCTCATTTTTAACAAATCAGACACACTACTAAAAAGCACAGAAATAGATTTCCTACTAAAGATATCCAGAAGTTTTCATAATCTATACTAATATTATAAAGCTGAAGAGTTTGTTTGTTTGTTTGAACGCGCTAATCTCAGGAACTACTGGTTCGAATTCAAAAATTCTTTTTTTGTTAGATAGACCATTTATCGAGGAAGGCTTTAGGCTATATAACATCACGCTGTGACCAAAAGGAGCGAAGAAATAGTGGAAAATGTGTAAAAAACGGGGAAAATATGAAGCCTTATGAAGAAGTGACAGATGACTTTGACAGATCTTTGACGAAACAGGGCAGGACGACGTCTGCCGGGGCCGCTAGTAATATTATAAATACAATGTACAATTAACCACAGAAAACCTTTATAAATTATACAAGAATGCATACATTAAGAGCGACAATCGTTAAAGTTTCACGTAAAACGCAACATTGTACTTTTAATGCCGCCCCGTTTTTGATCCCTAGGGACATTTGCTAAATATTAAGTTTCTTTTACATCCTAGTTTTGTCGCAATATGAAAATATAACGATGCCTCCGGAGTCGTAGAATTGTTATTACTGTACTTATGCGTTTTGTTGTAGCGTTTTTAAGGTTCCGTACTTAATTGGTAAAGTGGGACCCTATTACTGAGACTCTGTCCGTCTGTCACCAGGCATCTTATAAACCGTGATAATTTGCCAGTTGATTTTTTTTCAGATAATGACTTGTATTTCTACTGTCGCTTTAATGAGAAATATGTACTATAGAAAACAATAAAATTAATATTCAAGTGGGTTTTTTATACTGTTTTTATAGATACACGGATCCTTTAGTCCGCGAGTCGGATTCGAACTTGGCTAGTTTTTTACATAGTGATATTTATTTTAATTCTTCTTCTTCTTCAATAGAAACATATGATTATCATCATATGTTTCTATTGGGACGCCTATTTAAAATTTTATAGGTTATAGTAAGTTTTTTAACCTTATGTTTTTTTTTCTGTTTATCAAAATTCATTAGGTACTGTTATCCCTTTGTTTAAAATATGACCACTAGTAAATATATTTCTATCTTGTCTCTGTTTAATCTCAATATTACTGCTTTAAGAATATTCTCTCTTAAATCAAATTCAATATTAGCAACATCTTATAAATTTTCAATAAGTTTTTACTTTCCTTCACTGAATTATGCTGTAGCTGGAATAATTCTCCCGTTGTTTTGTATATTTGTCATCTGAAATTTGCAAACTTTTTCAAGGTTTGTGTAAATCAGGACTTGTAAATATTCAGGCCAATTTGGCGAAACAAATTTTCACGAACTTTGTCCTAGAATCAATTTTTGAAGTTTTCTGGCTCAGAATCCATTTGATTATTTCATAATGACAGGAGAACTTATTCATAAAAAATCATTTAAAAATACAGTAAAACCTAAAGGTTATTTTTAAGATCTATGTATTAAGACAAATTATTATTTAATACTGTTGGCTTAGAGGTAGAGACCTTGACTTCGAAAAATGTTGCAGGTTTGATTTCAGCTAGGTATTGTAAGTCTGATAAAAACAAAACAATGAAAACATTGTAATGGACTCAATTCGCGTATTTAATTTTTCGCTGACGTTTTGAAAACTACAGTTCCCATATTTATAGCACAACTGAGCTGACGAAATTCTAACGCTAAAGTTAATAAAATAATAATAAGGCAAGTTAAATCCGTTAAAATTGTTTAATTTTATTAAATCTATACTAATATCATAAAGAGGAAAACTTTGTTTGTTTGTCTGGATTGAATAGGCTCCCAAACAACTGGACCGATTTGAAAAATTCTTTCACTGTTGGAAAGCTACACTATTCCCATGTAACATAGGCTATACAAAAAAAGGGATCTGGGCGAAGCCGGAGCAGGCTGCTAGTTATTACAATAAGACTTAAGAGCGATTTATTTTTGAGTTTTTGATGGTTATACATACGCCTAGTACTTAATTGTATTTTTTAATCCTTAACTCCTAGATGTAGCTGTTGGTGTGAATTGTCAAAAGATATTTGTTATTTAAATATCTTTCGAAACTCGATGACAGTCTTAAGTAGGCAGTGTAACAAATTGGTCTTAATTTATGTACTGAGACATTTTCGATTGCAAATAATTCATGTTATTGCAATACCTCGTTTTGTCATTGACTAAGTGATATTTAATGCAACGATTGAGATAATCTCACTTCGAGATTGCCATTATAAATTGTTAAAATTAAATCAATATTAACTTGAATTATATGTTTACTAGCTTCTGCCCGCGACTTCGTCCGCGTGGAACTCCTCCTTTTTTGCAGTCGGTTAAAAAGTAGCCTATGTCCTTTCTCAGGCTCCAGACTTTCTTTGTACCAAATTTCATTTAAATCGGTCCAGTAGTTTTAGCGTGAAAGCGTAACAGACAGACAGACAGACAGAGTTACTTTCGCATTTATAATATTAGTAGGGATTGGTCAGCCTGTTGGTTTAGTAGTCAGAGCCTACTACAAGACTAGATGTTGTGGGTTCGAATCCTGCTAAAGGCAGATGTTAGTACATAAATCTTACATGTCTTATAATATGTATTTACTAGATCCTGCCCGCGACTTCATTTCCGCACGATAAGCATTTGACTCCCTTAGTTGATGAATTTTTAAAAATACTTTCGTAGTGCTTACAAAATGAACCACTGTGCAAAATTTCAACTAGTTTAGACCTAGCCAATTGCCTTTTTTGACAAATGAAGGTACCTATATTCAAAACGTCTATCTGTAAGCCGTCAGATTGGCGTGGGGTACCATATCAATATACCAAACTGAAATCTATATTAATTAGACAATCAATTAGATGTACCTACTCATCACTAAAGTAACTCTGTCTGTCTGTCTGTTACGCTTTTTAAAACTACTGGACTGATTTAAATGAAATTTGGTACAAAGAAAGTCTGGAGCCTGAGAAAGGACATAGGATACTTTTTAACCGACTGCAAAAAAGGAGGAGTTCCACGCGGACGAAGTCGCGGGCAGAAGCTAGTACACAATAATATTCTCAAATTGCAAAATTACATTAATTTTAAGCAAACAAATTGGTTCAAAACGTCACTTTGAGCCGTCAGATTGGCGCGGGGTACTACATCAGTATGCGAAGCCGAAACCAATAGCAATTAGACAACAACGGCCGATCTGAATTACAAATGCCGATCGGGATGTAGTTTGGCCCTGGCTAGTACACATACTGAAGTCAGATTGAAAATGGGTTTTGAAATATATTATAATTGGAATGAAAGAACTATTAACGGATTTAACTCGCGTATTGTTATTTTATTTTCTGATGTTTCGGATTCTTTACAGTTTTTTTTTTTGCGTGAAATGTAACTTTAGTATTTCATAATACAGAATAGGGTAGTTTTTCAAAATTCGTAATTTAAATATAAGGTAGTTTGCATAACTGTATAAATCACTTTAGCGTTAGACTATTGTCAGCTCAGTCGTGCTACGATTATGGAAACTGTAAAGAATCCGAAACGTCAGCTAATAAAATAAAATAAAAATACGCGATTCAAATCTATGGTTGTTTCATTCTAAACTATAATAGGTAATAATTATGTTAGCCGACTTATCTATAGGTACTAATATAAAGAGGAAAACTTTGTTTGTTTGGTTGTAATGAATAGGCTCAAAAACTACTGTACGATTTGGAAAATTCTTTCACTGTTAGGAAGCTACACTATTCGTGAGTGACATAGGCTACATTAAATTTTGAAAAAATTAGAGATCCTTACGAAGCCGGGGCGGACCGCTATATCAACGCAGGGCCTAATACCTAATCCATATTTCTGTGTACGATCTTATAAATAAATTAAATACTTTTAAAATAGTTTTAAAACTTACTGTTTCCAAACTGTGTATTATTTTTAACCCAAGCCCTTCAAACTACGTCTCATCCACGCGTGATGTTTTAATCACTTGTGCCCTATTCGTGCCAAATTCGTGCCTTTCGTGCCCATTTGTGCCCATTCGTGCCCTACTTGTGCCCTCGGCGTCGCTAATTGTTTCCTACTGTCAAAGAAAGATATTAAAAGACAAGTAAAAGTACCGGGATCTGTTTCTGTCAGTTAAGTTCATTATATTCATTTGTTACGTACTTTTGTAAAGGCATTTTTCTAAAATACTAACGTGGTACCATCTCAATGACAACTGTCAAATTAGCCGTTCTTGAATAATTAATTAGGAAATAACAAAAGAAAATAATGATGTTTTGTACCAAGGAAAGAAGTTTTGAAGTTCAGGTACTGCGGCTTTCGTGAAATTCCAATTGCTACTAATAGCAATAAACCTAACCTAACCAACTTTTCTAAAAAAGTTGGTTAGGTTAGAACTGCGACACTTGTAGACAATCCGGCTAATCGTTGAACCGCCGTATTACAAAGCGGCCCTGTTTAGTAAGACGGCTAGCCGTTATGTAACACAGCGGATTATACAATCCGTTCGCTATATAAATAAATACCTTTGGACAATTCACACCAATTAATATAGTTCCAAACTAAGCAAAGCTTGTACTCTGGGTACTAGACAACGGATAAACATACATAAATACATATCAAAAATCAGGTACAGATGCCAGTGCTTATTACACTGACATATATATCTACCTCTAACAGGAATCGAACACGCAACCTCCGGTTTCGTAGTCAGGGGCTCTGACCACTAAACCAACAGGCTGTATATAATTATACTGGGTATCTATATCTACACTAATATTATAAAGAGGAAAGATTTGTACCTATTTTTGTATGTTTGTAATGAATAGGCTCAAAAACTACTGGACGATTTTAATAATTCTTTCACTGTTGGGAAGCTACGTTAACCCTGATTAACATAGGCTATAGAATATTTTGAAAAAAATTAGGGATCCGTGCGAAGCCGGGGCGAACCGCTAGTATCATATATAATAACTCACTTTACGACAGAAAACAATTTACGCACACATACACTATTTTAAGTTAAGGAAACTTGTGTGAGATAACAGTTGTGAAATTAAAGTCATCTGAACAACACCAGAGTAGAAAGGCCTTAGCGCCTGTTGAGAGACATACGTTACGTAGTTTTATACAGCTGTTTCAGTTCTGTGGTGTTTTCTTGTAATATATTTTTTGGTATCTACGGTAGATTTATGTATTGGAATTAAACACAAACGTGCTACAAATATGGAAACTGTGAAGTTATGGAAACGTCGGAAATAAAAAAAAAGCGAGTTAAATCCGTTGTAGTTGTTTAATTAAACTGTTGAATAACCGCAAAATATAAATTTGCTTGTATGTACAATTATTGTTGTAAAACATAGTAAGGATCTTATTTGTAAATTTATATAAAACCAGCGGAATCTGTGAATTTGGTGCTTTAAAAAAAAATATATAAAAAACTATGTATCTACAATAATTTCTGATGTATTCGCGATTATTATACATAGCAATAAAATTACTATTTACCTATATTTTAACGTATTTTACTAGCATATTATATTATAATTTCTGATGCCTTCGCGGTTATTACACATTGGAATGAAACAACTATTAACGGATTTAAGTGACTTTAGCGTTAGACTATTGTCAGCTCAGTCGTGCTACGATTATGGAAACTGTAAAGAATCCGAAACGTCAGCAAATAAAATAAAATAAAAATACGCGAGTTAAATCCGTTAATGGTTGTTTCATTCCAATGTAGCATAATATTATATTATTTTTTGTACTGAAGTTTCGAAAACTTTCAAGCTCCCATAGGTAGGTACTCGTAGTCCACTGAACTGGCGATACTTATCTTGACTAGGTACTTAGACTGTAGGTGGTAAAGTTTTCGAAATACCAGCATAAAAAATAATACCTAATAAAACACCTACCTACTCTAGTTAAATCCCTTATAGTTTTATTCCAATGTGGAATAACCGAAAAGCAGCAGAAATTATAAGTCAAACTAACATTTATTAAAAATACAATGATTCAGTACATACAGTCACAAAATCAAATCTAGACAAACTAACTATATAAAAAAATGAGATAGCTGTATATCCTAGGCTGTAAGACAAAGGGTCTTCACAATAGTCCAAATAGGCGTAAGTACCCATACGTCTATTAGACATAAGCCCTTTTGGACAACAAAGGAACATAGCTCTGCGACTCTGGTTTCCTCGCCAGTTGTTACTGGGAAGTCCTAAACACACATCCCTTTTGCGGTAGATAATTTGTACTAACTCCAGGAACTTCCTGATTCCGAAGTTTCTATCGTTTTGGACCGTTTCTGTTATTTTCAGTTCAGGTTGTGCTTGTTTTAGTTTTGTAGACGTGTTGTTATGATTTTGTTGTTTTGGAATTGTTGCCAAGAAGTA
This sequence comes from Polylopha cassiicola, assembly GCA_038024825.1. NCBI lineage: Eukaryota > Metazoa > Arthropoda > Insecta > Lepidoptera > Tortricidae > Polylopha > Polylopha cassiicola. Next base: position 915,470 of record CP149053.1, on the reverse strand, counting down.
GTTTATTAGAATAGGGGAAATTGGGTAGAATTCGTACAGAGGGTGTTTTTTTTTCAATAAATGCCAAAGATAAGCGCATTCAAAGTTTTTAAGTGGGGGATTGTGACGTCATGATATGATACAATTTATACCATACCGTGACGTCACAACTCCCCACTTGAAAACTTTGCGCGAAGCGCTTATCTACCTATGGTATTTATTGTTTGGGAAAAAAAAAAATTCGTGTTCAGAATTTTTTGGCAATCGACTTGATGGACAAAGAAAAAAAAATCATCATGCCTATTATGGACTATAAACTAACTAACTATCTTCTTACATTAAAAAAGCGAGTGGTTTCTTGAACTGTTTATTACCAACTAAAAAACAACTGACAATTTAGAATGAAAAACAAAACACAAATATAATTATTCTAAACATAAAAAGTATAAAAACTATAAAAAGAGGTTGAATCGTCAACACCTATTATAATTATGTGTGACTGCTCATAATAATATGCAAAGGTTACTCTTAAGAACTAATCCGTTATAGTTGTTTTATTCCAATGTGTAATAACCGCGAAGGCATCAAAAAATATTATACCAACTCTATACTCTAAAATAGATCATTTACCATTAAATAAATCATTAAAACCTTTTAAAGCGATACACCATAAATAGTACTTTACAGCCCCCTTTTCTTAGTGTTAGTGAGTGTCGAGTTTGATTTATCACCGGTTCGACTCCCCGCCTGAGGCACTGATGTCTGTATTGCTATTGAGCGTTTGTTATCACAGCTGTAGTAATTATGATTGTTATTATTTACGTTTGTTTGTTTATAAATTAACTAGTTTCTTCCTACGACTTCGTCTAAAACCCGCTTATCGCTCAATAAGCCGGTTTTACCTCCTTTGGGTGCGAATTTTCAAAAAATCGTTCTTAGTGCTACGTTATAAAAGTAATCCCTTTGCAAAAATTTCAGTTTCTATCCGTTATAGTTTAGGGCCTTGGTTGATATGTTATACCTATATATTAATATGTCAGTCATTAAGTCAATTTATCCTTTAACATTATAGATTAGTTAAAAAACAAAAAAAAAAATACTAATGGTGCAAAATCCCAGTCTTACGTGGTTTTACGAAAATGTTTTTATTTTAGAATTGTTACTCTTTACTAGTATTATAAAGACGAAAGGTTTGTTTGTTTGGATTGAATAGGCTCCTAAGCGATGGTCCGATTTGAAAAATTCTTTCACTGTTGGAAAGCTACACTATTCCGATCCGGGCGAAGCCGAGGCGGGCCGCTAGTATGAAATAAAATTAGAAAGAAACTTACTCGCTAGGCTGAAAGCAGGGCCGTTTTACAGACCAGGTAGCAGGTATCAAATGCGGAAAAAAACTTTTTTTTTTTTGGATTGGATTCAAACCTGCAACCTTCGGTTTCGTAGAGGCTCTGAATACTATAACCGGCAGAATGTAAGATCTACTAAAGCTGTTAGTTTCATAAGTAAATTAAGTTGAGTCAATAAATTGAATTAATGAAGATCAACTGGAGTATAAATTAATTATTTGATCCGCGACATCTCGGTTCGCGGAGTTGGAAATTAATCTGATTAAAAATAAATGGAGCGTACCCCCGATAATATAGCTTTTTGGGTTCCGTGTTTGTTTTTATTTGGTGCTTTTTGAAAGATGAAACTTAAGAGCCCCCGCAAACCACAAACTTTCTATCGGCCGATAGTTTGGTCGGGTTCGGTTGTAGTATGTAGTTGTAAATTTAGAGTAAGCTAGCATTAAAGAGCTTGGGGGCTAGACAAGTGCCCAACGTTCAACGTTAACGTTAAACGTTAGCACCAAAATGTATGGGATTTAACATTTGTGACGTACGTGACAGTCGTTCGCGGATGTCAAATCCCATACATTTTGGTCCTAACGTTTAACGTTAACGTTGAACGTTGGGCACTTGTCTAGAGCCCCTTGTTACGTAAGTAAGCACTTTCTTGACCTTTCGTTTCCGTCATCTGTCATTGTTGTCAATTATATGTATATTTTAGTGTATCGAGGCGAGGCAAATCCATTATAGTTGTTTCATTACAAAATGAAAGATGTAAAAATTACACGTAATTAAAAAGGTAAAGGTAAAGATAATAATATGCCTTCGAGGTTGTTACACATTGGAATGAAATTATAAAGGACTTAACTTGCGTATTTTATTTTATTGCCTGACGTTTCGGAAACTACAGTTCCCATATTCGTAGCATAATTAAGCTGACGATAATACGCTAATAAAATTAAGCGTTAGACTATATGCTATGAGTATGAGACGGGGTTACACTTATTTTTCAATGCCGAAAAAAAAAAGTAAATTACAAATCATTTTATACAGAACCCTCCGTCATTTACTGGATATTCTCCCTTCCATACAAACCACTCGCCACTGTCCGTATCCATCCAACTACATAGATACAGTATTTGTATGGCCGCTTTGTAAGTCCGTCTACCAAGTAATTAGGGGTGGTATTTTGTACAGAATTTTTATATGAAAACAGGCTTTTATATGAAGCTAAGGGCGTATGAAAATAACAAGTTTTATTTATATGTTTTTCATAATAGTTTTTATGTCTGTTATCTGTATATCTTAAGTAAGAGAGAACTATAAAGTTTATCGTTATACCTATAATTTAATAAATAACATACTTACAATAATTGTTACTTTTATTAACCAAAATTAAAATATTATTTTGTAATAATTATTCCATGCTGTTTGTACTCACGTTTCCTGCATAACATGATGACAGTTTTCGTAAAACTTACCTGAAAAAAAAACAGTTTTTTATTAATAATATTTGTAACTTTTACCCTGAACCACAACCACTGGTTTCAGAGTCAGAGGTACCTATTTTACAAACGTAATAATTGTAATTTTATCTACTTAGGATATAAATATAATTGTCCCTTTAGAATGAAACAACTTTAGACGAATTTATCTCGCGTATTTTATTTTATTGGCTGACGTTTCGGAGCCTTTACAGATTCCATAGTCGTGCAACGACTGAGCTGACAATAGTCTTATACTAACGTGATTACCACAGTTATGCAAACTACCTTATTTAAAAAATTACAAAATTTAAGTACCTACCTGTTCCAAAGTATAAAATATTTCTGTTACATTCCATCTATAGTTATTTCATTCCAATGTATAAAAAGGCATCAGAAATTATTTTAATTGTCACTTGTCACCGACAATTGTCGCGTTGGTGAAATCGGAGCTGTTATAAAAGGACAATACTCCTTCCTGTGGAAGTGATGAAGGGCCGTCGATAATACAACGTCATGCATCGGGATCCGATTTGCGAGATTTCTTGCTCGCTGCCCGCGACATAGTGTATTGAAGACAGTAGAACTATTGGAATAAAACAAGTATAAATAACTAGCTTCTGCCAGCGACTTTGTCCGCGTGGAATAGTTATTTTCTCCGCTTTTTACACATTTTCCACTGTTTCTTCGCTCCTATTGGCTGCAGCGTGATGTTATATAGCCTAAAGCCTTCCTCGATAAATGGTCTATCCTACAAAAATAATTTTCAATTCGAACCAGTAGTTAATGAGATTAGCGCGTTCAAACAAACAAACAAACAAACAAACTCTTAAGCTTTATAATATTAGTATAGATAATAGTCTTATACTAAAACTATTGTCAGCTCAGTCGTGATATGATTATGGAATCTGAAAGGCTCCGAAACGTCAGCCAATAAAATAAAATACGCGAGTTAAATCCGTTAAAGTTGTATCATTCCAATGTCATAACCGCGAAGGCATCAGAAATTATTAAGTACCTATAAATAATCACTACATAGTATAAAACAAAGTCATTGTCACTGTCTGTCTCTCTGTATGGTTAAATCTTTAAAACTACGCAACGGATATTGAAGCGGATTTTATTGTTATGTTTATAGCACCCATGCGAAGCCGGGACAGGTCGCTAGTAATGTATAAATCACATTAGCGTTAGACTATCGTCAGCTCAGTCGTGCTACGATTATGGAATCTATAAAGGCTCCAAAACGTCAGCCAATAAAATAAATTGCGCCAGTTAAATCCGTTATAGTTATTTCATTCCAATGTGCAATAACCGCGAAGGCATCAGAAATTATTAATATTTTTTCTGTACCGTCATTTGTGAGCTACAGTACGGGGGTAGCGTTTCCGACAATTTATTTCCCTTCGTTTGATCTCGGAGGAATTTCTTCTATCGGCTCCCTCAGTCACGTGAGGTCGCGACGATGCCGGGCGCAGACCCAAACTAGACAAGTACAAGCTTGTTTAATATCTATTAGTGTATATCTTTAGTATTCCATAGTTGTCTGACTGTTTTTAGGTAGGTATTATTGCTATAAGTCTTCTTACCTAGCCAGTTATTTTTTACAAATATACCGCTTTAACAAAAAATATTAAATAACAGAATAAAATAAATATTCAAGAAAGATAAAACGGTATGTAACAGAAATATACCATCGTGTGAAGTATCTTAATTGATTTTGTAAAACTTTTCAATATTTGTGAGTTCCAGAAAATCATTAGCGTTTTACATAAAAAATTGTAAGTTTAAGTACTTACCGGATAAATAGCGATTCGGGAATAACTGCATAAGAAAAACGTGAAGTATGAAGTAATAAAATATTCTTATCTAATTTTTATACCTCCTTGTCTAGTATGTCTTGTGTAGTGATCAATTTAAAAATTAAAAATAGGTAGTACCTAATACTAGTGATTTACCGAATTGAAATGTATGTTATTAGGATTTTTCGTATATTAAAAAATACATCAATCTAGTTTCCTCGCTGCTCTTTTTACGCTACGTTAATCTTTGCACGGTGGCCGCTTGCTTGTAATTTATTATGAAGTTTAAAATGAAAGAACATTTCAACGCTTCGATTGATGGATCTCTTATCCACTGGTCTTCTGTATTTTGTGATATCATAGCTTTAAAATTGAATTTTAATAATATTTCTCCTTTTATATGTTTGATGGAATTGAGATGACCAAATTATTGACGGAGAAATATAAAATTACTAGCTTCTGCCCGCGACTTCGTCCGCGTGGAACTCCTAATTTTTTGCAGTCGGTTTAAAAGTAGCATAAATGTCCTTTCTCAGGCTCCAGACCTTCTTTGTACCAAATTTCATTTAAATCGGTCCTGTAGTTTTAGCGTGAAAGCGTAGCAGACAGACAGACAGACAGACAGAGTTACTTTCGCATTTATAATATTAGTTAGGAATAGGATTTGGTACTAACACTGAATGAAGACTGTAAAATATAAAAAAGCACTTTTGACTGATACAAGCATTATTATATTATACGAGGAGAATAATTAACTATGTTAAGGATATGAGAAATCCTTAAAACAATAAAATAACGGAAAAATACATCATTATAAAAAAGAAACAATAATTTCTTATGCCTTCGCAGATATTATACACTGGAATAAAACAACTATAGACGGATTTATTTATTAGATGCTAAAGCATAAATTAAAATATTGTTAGCTCAGTCGTGCTACGATTATGGAACCTGTACACGTCATCCAATAAAATGAAATACGCAAGTTAAATCCGTCCGTAAATAGGTTTTTCATTCTATATCTAGCTTATATCTTCTGAAATAATTATCGCACCTACCTTTTATACTTATGATGCCGTAATGAACACTATTATTACCGTCTTGCTTTAAACTTCATCACACACCATACCCGAAATACCACCCTTCAGCTCACAGTAAATTACTCAGCTAGCATATCATAAATCTATTCGCGGGACTAAATAACATATGACAAATAGCCGGGACCAACTAATGAAGTTGGGACTTAATAGCATCTGTTGTGTTCTATACTCTATATATTAAGACATGTTGGGATGAACTTAGAATTTGATATTAAATAAATATCTTTGGACAATTCACACCAATTGATCTAGTGCCAAACTAAGGAAAGCTTGTACTATGGGTACTTGGCAACGGATAAACATCCAAGACTCAGGTACAAATGCCAGTGCTCATCACATTGACATTTGCCCCAAGCAGGATTCGAACCTGCAACCGGTTTTGTAGTCAGGGCCTCTGACCACTAGACCAACAGGCCGTCATATTGGATTGAAACAATAATTATGGATTTAACTCGCGTATTTTATTTGGTGATGTTTAGAGAAATTAACAGTTCAGTCATTATTTATTGTAAAATGTATTATATAGTGGGTATCTAAAGTGTTTTTCAGGAAGGACGTAAAACTGATATGGTCATGTGGACCACAGTCTACACTTCACAGTCCACCAGTCTATACAGTAGTTTTTATGTAAGGAATTCGATGGTGTGCATAACTCAAACCTTCATTAGATCTAGATCAATTTCTCCTTTCAAATATGTCCAGCGCAATAAAGTATTAAACAAATATTACAAACTCTACCGTTTACAAAACCAATCTACGTAGATTTAAATCCACTTTACACCTTCTGTCCAAGCCAGCATAATCTCTAAAGTAACGGGTTTATTATTCCAATATTATTAGGTATAACTGCCATATTTTACCCACTCTAGTTCCAAAGGGTCCCTCGGGATTACCTCAAGCCCTTGGACTTAGTTCCTTCAACACATTAGCTCCCCTCAATTGTTTGGAGTCCAACAGACTGGGGTCCTGGAGACGGGAGGAAATTTGTTTTGGATGTGTTTTTAATTGCGCAAAGCACGGATATTTTCTTTGTTATATTAACATTTGTTATAGACTTAGTTGCTCTACTAGATTGATTATACTGGCTTCCTTTAAAGGTGCTTGTAATAAGATTTGGAGTTACGTGTTTAAAATATATATTTGTGTTTTAAGGAAATTTTTCATAGAGATGACTTCATCTGCAATGAGGAGATTATTATTATAGTGTGAATATAAATTACTTTGACTTGAGAGTTTGTTAGTAGCTGTACAAAAAGAGTACAAGTTTTGAATAATAACAAATAACGTTTTTTCTCTGCCTCAAATATGTTATAAGTCTTATTAACATACCTACATAATAATATACAAGATAAGATAAGTTAGAGAGAGGAATAATTGAACTTATAACTGAGCCCAAATCCTTGTGTAAAAAGCACTTTACTGGTTTCTTACAAGGAAAAATAAGTTTGTTGAGAGGTTCTTATGGTATTTTGTAGGCAGGCGCGTGCAGTGCGGGGAGCATAAGTATGGGGCCAGGGTAGGCACTCCATACTTTAGCGACACTGTGCCTGTATGGAATGCACGCCCTTGTTTGTAGGTATGTTCTTAGGTCAAACAGATAAAAAATCACAAACTGAATTTTCAAATCGGAATATTCTCAATAATAGTACATTACGCACCAAGGCCAGTAAAATAAAAAATGTCTCAGATCATATGTAATTGTCGTCCGAGGCGAAGCCGAGGTTGACAAAAATGTGATCTGAGGTCAGTATACTATTTTTCTGTTCGACGAAGCCAGAAAGCGGCAATTTAATTTAGCGCAGCGGCCACAAAGTTGGCGCTTTCTAGCCGGAGGACAGAAAAAATAATTAATTTATATAATAATATCAAATAATCGAAAACAACGATCCATTAAAAGTTCAAAACAATTCACAACCTTTTAATATTCCAAACGTTTATGCACAAAGGGCTCTTATAGTGAATCCATTTAGCAACGATAATGAGCACAGACGATAGACGCAGAATCGATGTTAAATTATTGAAACTGCCCTCAGGGATTGTTTACACGGCTCGCTTTGTCGCCAACCGACTGAAATCACACATAACAACAAACAAAGAACCTTAACACGATGGTATAGAGTCGGAAACACAACACGATGACATTCCCAATGCGGTTACAGAAGATTAACTGTAACACTTTAGTCTACCCGCAGATGAACGTTTAAAAATTCACGCCAAATGTTTACGCGTTGTTTTAATCTGTGATTTGGTTTCATTATGGTCTGTGGAATTTAAAAGATTTGGTAGTACTCGCGTATTTTATTTTTAACTAGCTTCTGCCCGCGACTTCGTCCGCGTGGAACTCCTCCTTTTTTGCAGTCGGTTAAAAAGTAGCCTATGTCCTTTCTCAGGCTCCAGACTTTCTTTGTACCAAATTTAATTTAAATCGGTCCAGTAGTTTTAGCGTGAAAGCGTAACAGACAGACAGACAGACAGAGTTACTTTCGCATTTATAATATTAGTATGGATGGTTGACGTTTTGGAGCCTTTACAGATTCCATAATCGTAGCACGACTGAGCTGACAATAGTCTTATGCGTGATTAATACAGCTGTGCAAATTACCTTATTTCACCTTACTTTATTAAATAATGTTAAAGTTGTTTCTTTCCAATGTATAATAACCGCGAAGGCATCAGAAATTATTAGATTTGGTAATGTAATACTTAACAGTTCTGATCACGGTATATTAAAATAGGTATTATTTAATCCATCAAGTAGATTAGGTACCTACTAAATAATTGAACATGTTCTTTTGGAAAGGAAATGAAAAATTACATTGATTAGCGCTTCTAAAGTTCGGGAGTGGAGGCTTGTGACGTCACGTTGTTGTTCAAATTATACTACAAAATATTATGATGAGCTTAATAATTTCTGATGCCTTCGCGGTTATTACACATTGGAATGAAACAACTATTAACGGATTTAACTCGCGTATTTTTATTTTATTTTATTTGCTGACGTTTCGGATTCTTTACAGTTTCCATAATCGTAGCATGACTGAGCTGACAAAAGTCTAACGCTAAAGTGATTTATACAGTTATGCAAACTACCTTATATTTAAATTACAAATTTTGAAAAACTACCCTATTCTGAATTATGAAATACTATTGTTACATTTTACGCAAAAAATTTTTTACTTTTATACATTACAATTAAAACCTAATAGGGGGCGTTACTAGCGCTTCGGAAAGACCATCATTACTGAGAAGAAACGCCGCAAGAAACTCAGTAGAAAGTCATTTTTTAGGACACTTATATATTTACAATTAAAAAATATTATGACATTAAAATTAAAATTATACAAAACCAAGGGCAAAAAAATTCAATTAAATTAAAAAATGAAAACTAAGTCTATGCAGTCTTCTGTCCGCTTAGGATTTGATGAGGTGGACTACTGGATCCCAAGCTGCTGGAACGGAGAAACCATCTTCCCTATTGAAATTCGGGTGTTTTTGAATTTCAATTGCCTCGCGAAGCATCCTAGGTAAGTAACGGACTTCCTTCGCAAGGACCTGGGCTTTATCAAATTGGATGGAGTGGTTGGGTTTATCCATGACATGTTCACAGACTGCAGACTTCCGGAAACGGCGGTGTTTCACATCAGCTATGTGTTCCTTCACACGAGTAGCAATACTTCTCTTTGTTTGCCCTATATAAGAGAGACCACAATCACAGTCCAGCTTGTATACTCCTGCATCTTGTAAGGGGATGTTACATTTTACTGGTCTCAAAAGTTGAGAAATCTTCTTCAGCGGTTTAAAGTATGTTTTGATGGAAACACGCTTCAAGATCTTCTCAATCTTGTCTGTAACTCCTCTCACAAATGGCAATACGGCAGGCCTCCGCTCAACTGTAATTGCTTTTTCATGACGTCTGCGACGTTGGCGTGGTATCTCCAGCTTGTTGGCCTGTAGTACTTCTCTAACATGCTGGAGCTCCACAGCCAGGTGTTCATTGTCACAGATGCCACGTGCTCTCTGAAACAAAGATTTGCCCACGGTAGCTAGCTGACATGGATGGTGGTGTGAATCACCGTTAAGGTACCTATCTGTATGAGTTTTCTTTCGATACACTGTATGACCTAGGTGGTTATTGGGTTTTCTTTTCAATAAAACATCTAAGAAAGCTAAGGTATTATTATGTTCTAACTCCATTGTGAATTGTATTTTGCTATTAATGGAATTAAGATGGTTCAGAAAAACAGAAACACTATCTTTAGGAAGAATGGTGAAAGTATCATCTACGTACCGTTTAAACATCTTCGGCACAGCCGGGGCCACAGGTAAAGCGCGCTCCTCGAAGTCCTCCATGAATATATCGGCGACTACGGGAGAGACAGGTGATCCCATTGCTATACCGTCGATTTGCATGTAGAACTCTCCATTCCACAAAAGATAGCCTGATGTCAAGCAATGTTCTAATAATTCTGCATATTCTAATGACAAGTTATGTTCCCTTAACTTCCTTTGAACAATTTCAATGCAGTCTCTGACAGGTATGCTTGTAAAAAGCGACTGAACATCAAAACTGACCATAGTTTCATTATTAGTGAGATGTAGGTCTTTAATCTCACTAACAAAATGGTAAGAATCCCGTACATATGCTTGTGTGTTTCCTCTAAGCGGAGCTAGCACTTTCGCCACATGTTGAGCCAGTCGGTAAGTTGGTGTATCGATCTGACAAACAATTGGTCGTAGTGGAACATCGGTCTTGTGTACCTTCGGTAAACCATACATTCTAGGAGGTTTAGGACAAGAAGGAATTAACATTTTCACGTCAAGCTTCAATTTCTCGGAATATTTAGACACTAAGTTTGAAGTGGCCTTTAGTATTTTCGCGGTAGGGTCTTTATTTACCTTTCGATAAGTGTTTGTATCGGACAACAAAGTAGTGATTTTTTCATTGTAGCTTACATAGCTGTATTGTACATAGCTGATGTGAAACACCGCCGTTTCCGGAAGTCTGCAGTCTGTGAACATGTCATGGATAAACCCAACCACTCCATCCAATTTGATAAAGCCCAGGTCCTTGCGAAGGAAGTCCGTTACTTACCTAGGATGCTTCGCGAGGCAATTGAAATTCAAAAACACCCGAATTTCAATAGGGAAGATGGTTTCTCCGTTCCAGCAGCTTGGGATCCAGTAGTCCACCTCATCAAATCCTAAGCGGACAGAAGACTGCATAGACTTAGTTTTCATTTTTTTAATTTAATTGAATTTTTTTGGTTTTGTATAATTTTAATTTTAATGTCATAATATTTTTTAATTGTAAATATATAAGTGTCCTAAAAAATGACTTTCTACTGAGTTTCTTGCGGCGTTTCTTCTCAGTAATGATGGTCTTTCCGAAGCGCTAGTAACGCCCCCTATTAGGTTTTAATTGTAATGTATAAAAGTAAAAAATTTTTTGCGTAAAATGTAACAATAGTATTTCATAATTCAGAATAGGGTAGTTTTTCAAAATTTGTAATTTAAATATAAGGTAGTTTGCATAACTGTATAAATCACTTTAGCGTTAGACTTTTGTCAGCTCAGTCATGCTACGATTATGGAAACTGTAAAGAATCCGAAACGTCAGCAAATAAAATAAAATAAAAATACGCGAGTTAAATCCGTTAATAGTTGTTTCATTCCAATGTGTAATAACCGCGAAGGCATCAGAAATTATTATGTTAACCAGTACGGACTGGACATTGCCAATACAATTCGGCGGTTGGAGTCAATCAAGATCAAGCAAGGACGTGCGGTAAATGCTCTCAAATTTCTCAAGATTTGCCGTAACGAAAATCTTATTCCTACGTGCGTGAAGATAACACCGAAAAATGATATTTTTGGTAGTGATCGCATTCTCCAACAAGCCAGTAAAAAACTGTTATGCAAACTACTACAGAACAAAAGATTCGCTATACATCAATTCAACGGTCAAATAGAAGAATTAACCGAACATCTTAAGGTAAATCTAAACTGTACAGATTTTGTTGGATGTTTAAATATTATCAATAAACGATCAGCGTTCAAATTTCAACAATACAAAAACGCATTAATTGATAAATTAAATAAACTTAGAACAAAACGTAGCAGAAACGGAACGCAACCAACCGAAACGTCAAACGTCAAATCGGTTGTCAATTTATCAACAAAGAGTTTAGATAAACCTACTAGTGCAGTTTTAAGCAAGGGATTGAATTTTGCTGTGACTCCGCGTCGTATTCCTTTCGAAGAAATAATCTGCAGCGTTGAGGATTGTCTGGTAAAAAACAGCATCAAGAAACAAGATTCGGAGGCTATACGTCAAGATATATCGTCAGTCTTGCGTCGGAACAAGCTACCAAAATCGAATATTTCTCGTGCTGAACAGATCGCACTGAAGAACTTGCGAGAAGATCCGGATATTGTCGTCCTCCGTGCAGACAAGGGAAATGCGACCGTGGTTATGGACGCGTCAAGCTACAATGAAAAAATCACTACTTTGTTGTCCGATACAAACACTTATCGAAAGGTAAATAAAGACCCTACCGCGAAAATACTAAAGGCCACTTCAAACTTAGTGTCTAAATATTCCGAGAAATTGAAGCTTGACGTGAAAATGTTAATTCCTTCTTGTCCTAAACCTCCTAGAATGTATGGTTTACCGAAGGTACACAAGACCGATGTTCCACTACGACCAATTGTTTGTCAGATCGATACACCAACTTACCGACTGGCTCAACATGTGGCGAAAGTGCTAGCTCCGCTTAGAGGAAACACACAAGCATATGTACGGGATTCTTACCATTTTGTTAGTGAGATTAAAGACCTACATCTCACTAATAATGAAACTATGGTCAGTTTTGATGTTCAGTCGCTTTTTACAAGCATACCTGTCAGAGACTGCATTGAAATTGTTCAAAGGAAGTTAAGGGAACATAACTTGTCATTAGAATATGCAGAATTATTAGAACATTGCTTGACATCAGGCTATCTTTTGTGGAATGGAGAGTTCTACATGCAAATCGACGGTATAGCAATGGGATCACCTGTCTCTCCCGTAGTCGCCGATATATTCATGGAGGACTTCGAGGAGCGCGCTTTACCTGTGGCCCCGGCTGTGCCGAAGATGTTTAAACGGTACGTAGATGATACTTTCACCATTCTTCCTAAAGATAGTGTTTCTGTTTTTCTGAACCATCTTAATTCCATTAATAGCAAAATACAATTCACAATGGAGTTAGAACATAATAATACCTTAGCTTTCTTAGATGTTTTATTGAAAAGAAAACCCAATAACCACCTAGGTCATACAGTGTATCGAAAGAAAACTCATACAGATAGGTACCTTAACGGTGATTCACACCACCATCCATGTCAGCTAGCTACCGTGGGCAAATCTTTGTTTCAGAGAGCACGTGGCATCTGTGACAATGAACACCTGGCTGTGGAGCTCCAGCATGTTAGAGAAGTACTACAGGCCAACAAGCTGGAGATACCACGCCAACGTCGCAGACGTCATGAAAAAGCAATTACAGTTGAGCGGAGGCCTGCCGTATTGCCATTTGTGAGAGGAGTTACAGACAAGATTGAGAAGATCTTGAAGCGTGTTTCCATCAAAACATACTTTAAACCGCTGAAGAAGATTTCTCAACTTTTGAGACCAGTAAAATGTAACATCCCCTTACAAGATGCAGGAGTATACAAGCTGGACTGTGATTGTGGTCTCTCTTATATAGGGCAAACAAAGAGAAGTATTGCTACTCGTGTGAAGGAACACATAGCTGATGTGAAACACCGCCGTTTCCGGAAGTCTGCAGTCTGTGAACATGTCATGGATAAACCCAACCACTCCATCCAATTTGATAAAGCCCAGGTCCTTGCGAAGGAAGTCCGTTACTTACCTAGGATGCTTCGCGAGGCAATTGAAATTCAAAAACACCCGAATTTCAATAGGGAAGATGGTTTCTCCGTTCCAGCAGCTTGGGATCCAGTAGTCCACCTCATCAAATCCTAAGCGGACAGAAGACTGCATAGACTTAGTTTTCATTTTTTTAATTTAATTGAATTTTTTTGGTTTTGTATAATTTTAATTTTAATGTCATAATATTTTTTAATTGTAAATATATAAGTGTCCTAAAAAATGACTTTCTACTGAGTTTCTTGCGGCGTTTCTTCTCAGTAATGATGGTCTTTCCGAAGCGCTAGTAACGCCCCCTATTAGGTTTTAATTGTAATGTATAAAAGTAAAAAATTTTTTGCGTAAAATGTAACAATAGTATTTCATAATTCAGAATAGGGTAGTTTTTCAAAATTTGTAATTTAAATATAAGGTAGTTTGCATAACTGTATAAATCACTTTAGCGTTAGACTTTTGTCAGCTCAGTCATGCTACGATTATGGAAACTGTAAAGAATCCGAAACGTCAGCAAATAAAATAAAATAAAAATACGCGAGTTAAATCCGTTAATAGTTGTTTCATTCCAATTATGATGAGCTATCATTGTAAAGTTTCATCAAAATCATCTCAGTAGTTTTTGCGAGGAAGAGTAACAAACATCCATACATTCTTACAAACTTTCACGTTTCTAATATTACTAGCTGTCCCCGGCTTCGCACGGATCGTTTTTTTTATAGCTTATGTCACTCGGGAATAGTGTAACTTCCCAACAGTGAAAGAATTTTTCAAATCGGTCCAGTCGTTTGGAGCCTCAATCCAAACAAACAAACCTTTCCTCTTTATTATATTATAAAGATATATTATTTATTCCCTCAACTAAACAATCGCTTGACTTTTAATATCGAAAAACAAACCCAAGAAAACTTCGGTCAGCATTAAACTTTCAACAGAATTATCTCTAAAAATAATTATATTTGCTTTACAAACAAGACTGATACAATGTACACGGGGGTGCACAAACAACGGTATTGAGTTGTCTCACAATATACGATACTTCATGCACACTTCACTGAGCGGAAGATAAACAAATATTGAAGTTAACGTATAGGAATTGTTCCCTTGGAGAGTATAAGAGAATTGGAAATTAAATTTTGAATGTGACGCTTAATTGACTTGTGATAATAGTTTATGATTAGGAATGAAACAACTATTAACGGATTTAACTCGCGTATTTTTATTTTATTTTATTTGCTGACGTTTCGGATTCTTTACAGTTTCCATAATCGTAGCACGACTGAGCTGACAATAGTCTAACGCTAAACTTTAACGATACTAAACTGACAATAGTTTAACGCTACACTTTAGCGTTAGACTATTGTCAGCTCAGTCGAAACTGTAAAAAATCCGAAACAGCAAATAAAATAAAATAAAAATACGCGAGTTAAATCCGTTAATAGTTGTTTCATTCCAATGTGTAATAACCGCGAAGGCATCAGAAATTATTAGTTTATGATTAATTAGTAAGTTGATGTTAAAGTCTGATGAAATGAAATCAACATTTTGCCTCATTTTATTTTAGAATGAAACAACTATAGTCGGATTTAACAGGTCTTTAAAAGAATCTTCTATCGTTATTTTTTCAGGTCTCCTAAAACAAACAAACCCTTTTTCAGTATTTGAGAAGGGCAAATAAAATGTATTATTTTAGTTACCAAGTCTATTTAATCAATTTACCTAATTGGCAAACGAAAATATGCTTGCATTTAACATTTGTTTTAGGTAAAGAAATATAATAACAAAAGTGAATTTTATTTAAAGGAAAAGCATTAAAGGATATTTTTATCTTACACAAAATTATCATTTTGCAGACTGTTAAATAAAACTCAAAGACTTATAAAAGATGACAAATTTCTTTATCAAATAAACAAAGTACAGTTGACTTGCAAAAATGAAATAGATGACGACGAAGGAAATGATCAAGTAAGATTAGAAGGACAGTCGGAATAACGTAAATGACAATCCAAAATTATCGCCCAATCAGTGCAGACTAGAGTTGCCACGAATAGTGATTTGACCGAATACCGAATATTCGGCAACGTTGCTGGCCGAATATTCGGCCACGGAATATTCTGCGCAAATTACATACTGTCATGCTTATCGAGTGCGTACACAAGAAAAGACAAGTTGCAACCTGTCTCCCTCATTGCGGGAGCGCGGGCGGGTATTTGACTATTTGTTTCTATTACATCAAGATCATTATAAATATAAATATAAATAACGACGAATAGCATAACTGTTTGCTACCAACAAATGCTGATAAGCTTATTTTAGTAGCAAAAAGGTAAGCTTATTTACAATTTACCACTGATCAAATTTACTTACTAAAGTAATGTAATTTGGTATTGAATACCTATAACTTAGATTAAGATACCATGTAAATGTTTTCGTAATTAGGGTTTTTGATCGGCCGAATATCGAATACCAAAAGTGGACGAAAACCGAATAGTAGCCGAATATTCGTGACATCTCTAGTGCAGACCGTAAATGCAAACATTATAATTGTGTTTATTGTACAGATCAAAGATGGCGATCAGAGATACGTCACGAGGTCCAGATACAAAGAGATTCTGAGATTAGCGACGAAACCTTATTGAGCAAGATTGAATAAATATATTTAAACGACTCGGTCGATTTGCATATGAAATGTTTCTACTGTATACTGAAGGCAATTAAACTTAGAATAGAAATATATTTGTGTATCGAGATCTTATTATATTTCTAAGATCTCTCTCGTGAAAATAGTATACTGACCTCGGCCAGTAAAATAAAAAAGCCTCAGATCACATTTTTAATTACATATTGTGATCTGAGACATTTTTTATTTTACTGGCCTTGGTGCGTAATGTACTATTTCTGTTCGACGAAGCCAGAAAGCAGAAATTTCATTTAGCGCAGCGGCCACTAAGTTGGCGTTTTCTGGCCGGAAGACAGAAATATATATATTTACGTAATTTGACATAGTAATACATTGTATAACTTTCTAGAAATAAATCTAATCTAATCATTATACATACATTTCACCAAACAACGCGTATTAAATTGGGTGTAATCAAATTTCCGCCCTCTTGGAGCCAAACAAGTGAACAGATCGCTCGACAAATCGTCAAACAAGACAATGTTTATCGGCGATCAGTCGTCTGTCAATAATTTATGTGTTCACATGATACATACGTGGAAGGCAGACAGCGGTGCCACTTGTTAATAAACGCTGAGAAATAATAAATATTTTTAACTAGCTTCTGCCCGCGACTTGGTCCGCGTGGAACTCCTTTTTTGCAGTCGGTTAAAAAGTAGCCTATGTTCTTTCTCAGGCTCCAAACTTTCTTTGTACCAAATTTCATTTAAATCGGTCTAGTAGTTTTAGCGTGAAAGCGTACCAGACAGACAGACAGAGTTACTATCGCAGTTATAATATTATTAATAAATTAAAAACAAAATTAGTAGACATATCAACGCAGGGCCTAAACTATAAGGGTTAGAAACTTGAAATTTTGCACATGGGTTCCTTTTATAACGTAGGGAAGCACTGAGAAAGGATTTTAAGAAATTCACCACCAAAATGGGTAAAACGGAGCTTATCATACGTAGACAAAGTAGCGAGCAGAAGTTATTTTCCTACAAATGCTTTTATTGTTAACACTTTTTGGTGAAAACTCAAGTATCAAGAAAGACTCAAATGATGTTGAAAGCATGAGAAAACGCTTATTCGAGATCACATTGTTCCTTTGTAAGGAAAAGGTCTACAAGTGTAACCTTTTATGAATGAAGGGAAACAATATAAGGTTCTATATGGAATATTGAAAAAAAAATCTCGAACCGGCGCAGACATAAAAGCTTTCTTTTATTGGAATAAAACCATTATAACGGATTTAACTTTCGTAGGTATTTTATTTGCTGATATTTTGAAAACTTTACAGTTCCCATATTCGTAGCACTACTGAGCTGACAATAGTCTAACGCTAAAGTTAAAGTTTAGTTTGTTTCATTCCAATATGTAATAACCGCGAAGTCATCAGAAATTATTTTGCTTTTTCATGACATAACACTAAAAATACGATATAGGTATATGAGAATACACAAAACTAGTCTAATTTATAATTATATTCTTATGTTTTTAACTTTTAATGTTATTTGGAAATTCAATTTCTTATTATAATTGGAATGAAACAACTATAACGGATTTAACTAATAAGTTGCATAGCTATATTAATCACTTTAGCATAAGACTATTGTCAGCTCAGTCGTGCTACGATTATGGAATCTGTAAAGGCTCGTCGTAATCGTCAGCCAACAAAAATAAAATACGCGAGTTAAATCCGTTATAGTTGTTTTATTCCAATGTATAATAACCGCGAAGGCATCAGAAATTATTACTTATTATAATACTTCGAAATCGGGACAGCTCCAAAACAATTCACAGAAAAACTGATAGCGCGTCAAAATCCCGTAACGTTAGTCAGAAATACTAGCGTTTAAATCTAGCGTTTTTTACTCTATTCTATTCTGTCACTCAAGGCGTCGCCTGTCACCCGCATGATTCTATCATATCACAGATCTCGATCGTTAACTATTCCAGCTTGACACCTCCCAAAATTATCGGCATTTGAATACAATAGACAGTGTTTGGGATAATTCGTTAGGGGTTGTTTGTTGAATAACACATTTTGGGATTGGCTATCAATTCACTTTCGATTGTTGAATTGCATCTCATTTCCTTGAGGTTTTTTTGAGGTAAATTTATGATGTAACCTGACTTAATATTGGCTGCCGATTTTTTTGTCTAAAGAAATATCTAGATGGGACTAAAAATCACATGGGTGTGTTATACGTGCTGCAAATTACTAAATAGCAATATTTTTAATGAATTTAATATTGTATTAATAAATAAATATAATATAATATGCAAGAAGCCCAAGATAGAGCAAAGTGACGTGCAATTGGAGAGGCCTATGTCCAGCAGTGGACTGCGATGGGCTGATGATGATGATGATGAAATAAATAAATATAGAAGCTGAAGCGACATTTCGCTTGTAAACAAAAGTACAGACATGATATAGAGGAAGATTACGTTTACTCAATCTTTAAAGAAAATAGTGTAATTGGAAGCCTCGTGAACAGTATGGATGTAGGTTCAAGTCCCACTGGGATCTACGAAGGTACGAAGTTCGCCGGGTCAGCTAGCTACTAATAAAATCATCAAGATAAATCCACGATACTCTAATAATACTTATTCTGTTCAAGAAACATAAAATAAGGAAGACATGCAAGAATAATCTAATCAAACCATTCTCATATCTCCGATACAACAACAGCGCTGACCCAAATCTTGGAATAAAATTGAAAACAAAAGACTCGGTTACATAACATGCACCGAATCAAATCCAAAATAAACAAGGAAACGGGTTCCTATTTGGGATTTGAGCTAGGAACAAATCATAGCCAAGCTAAGCTAGCTGAGCTAGGTTTTATTGCGTCTGGGCTAGCTCGCCGCTTGAAGTTTGTTTTGGTCGTAATCTGCTGAATAACCACCAATGACCTATCGGAAATCTAGATTTCTTGTAATCAAGAAAAGTCTATAAATCATAAGCTTCTGCCCGAGACTTCGTCAAATTGTGGGTGAATTTTCAAAAACCCTTTCTTCAGGTTTCTAACCCATAAAGTTTAGGCCTTGCTTTGATGTGTCATAGAAAGATAATTGAGACGGATTAAATTTTTATTTTTGTCATAAAAGTTAACACTTTCAAAGCAAGGATTCAATTTAAAGGCAGTGAAACATCAAATTTAAAAAGAAATAAAATCGTTTGTTTTAATGTAAAACTTTGCATTTATATAAGTAGAGAGAATACTTTAATAAAAGTACCGTTATTTAGAATAGCAGTAATAGGTCTGGAAGCAGTCTATGAGCTTATAAGTAAGCTTGGAATGGCATGCGTTAAGGAATCAGGTCATTGCTATTTATTTTATCTATTTATCACTTATTTTACTAAGTACTACTTTGCAGTTTCTTATTTATTTTGTAATCTTTTGTTTTAGCGCCATTTTCCAGGAGCTTAACTTTTCTTTTATTTTCAAAATTACCACGACCGCTATTATCTGATTTTGGTAAATATTATAGTACCTATAAATACTCCTTTAAATATTCAGAAGAAACTTCGCATATCCTACCTATTAGCAGTGCTAAACCCAATCTGTTTACATTATTCCATCCAACCAAAGTCCTTTAGGGCTAACATCGATAAATTGATTCCAAATGAAATATCGGCAACGATCAAACAATTTGCCGCTACCTTATAAACCTGTTCAACCAAAACTAATGCCCTAATAAATAGTGAGATTTCAGGAACTATCTACCAAGCGTCCTTCTTAAACACCGTAATGCCGAGATCCGACAACTCTGATGGGATCAATTTGTATTGCTCCCGTCTAAATCCTCGAAACAGCACAACATACCATTTCCAACCTTAAAGAAAGCCATTAAAGTTTAATTCGGCTCATGATGGTTTTGATAGCCGTCTAAAGTCACAATAAACCGGTGGATGGGGTTTGAAAGCGGCCAGTGTAAGTTGATCTGTAGGAATTCCTGCTTGACCCTCGTTCTCGTTTTCTTTTGTTTCTGATTCGGGGGGGTGAGGGGGTATAGTTTCAGTGGTTGTATTGCTGTGAGGTGTAATTGTATGTAATTTGTGTGCATGAGATGCGGTGCTTCGTTAGCGAGGAATGTCCACGGTGCTGCTTCTATTGCAGTTGGGGTTGCGCGGGACAGTTGTTTTAAGTGCGTGATACAATGTCTTCGTTGGAACAGTTTTATAGCCGAGATTAAGTTAGTTTTATGATCAGTGAAATTAATGCTTTGGTGGAAAGAGCTTGGATGTGGAAATTGTTCTGACTTTGTCAACACCTTTTAGTGTGTTTTAATGTGATTTTTGCACGTCGTGACACGTTTTTGCTTACTGAATATAAATAAATTAAAAATTAAATATTTTTTTTAAAAACAAACTCTTATCGAGACAATTTTAGAATGATTTAATCGATTTTCAATATATTATATTTCATTATTTGATACTGGGGCCCCTAAAATTGATTTTAGAGTACCATCACAATATAGTCAACCACGCATTGTCACCTAATTTGAACATAAATATTGTATACAAAATTTCAGTTCAATCGATTAAATGATATCTGCTTCAAAATTAAGTTGCAATATTTCATCAGAACATTTTTACATAGGTAGGTACTTAGTTATATGCAGTAAAAATAAAAGCTTGTAAATACACAAAAAAAACATTGTACGTAAAATGGCATCTTTAAGCGATCTTATCGCTCTAAAACAAACTTAGTAGAGACACGAAAAGCTTAAATGAGGGCAGAATTTGGTCTTTTTTGTGCGATGAAAAACACAAAATTGTTGATAATCGATGTTGGTGAAACTTTTTTACTGTGTTGCCACATAAGATTAAGAATATTTAATGTTGTCACCTACAAATCCGCCAGAACTCAAAAAAAACAATATCTAAAATCGTCACAAATATCGTCAAAGATATTCCCATCAAACGCAGTAAATTTCCAACTCATTGAATTTGTTAATCCTTTCAATATAGTGAAATTGGGGATCTGCCGTCATTTGTTTCGGCCTGCTCGAATTGGAACGTTTCTGGACGAACACCGATAGACGGATCGGATGATGCGATTGCTCCGTAACTTAATATTGGAAGCGAGGAAGGAAATTCATTTTAAAAACACCTACATAATATGATACCTTCGCGGTTATTATACATTGGAAAACTTTAACGGATTTAACTCGCGTATTTTATTTTATTGGCTGACGTTTCGGAGCCTTTACAGATTAAGATTTGGGATATCAAACAGTAACACATTTTATTATTATTATACACTAGCTTCTGCCCGCGACTTCGTCCGCGTGGAACTCCTCCTTTTTTGCAGTCGGTTAAAAAGTAGCCTATGTCCTTTCTCAGGCTCCAGACTTTCTTTGTATCAAATTTCATTCAAATCGGTCCAGTAGTTTTAGCGTGAAAGCGTAACAGACAGACAGACAGACAGACAGAGTTACTTTCGCATTTATATTTATATTATTAGTAGGGATTAAATAAGAAATAGTAAAAATTGTTCAATATGCAGTAGCACACGCACCGACATCGTTACAATATTGAAATTCAGGGGATTTCACGTAAGCGCGACAATAAATGAAATTTTGTTATTAGGTAGGTACAGTTTTATATTTTTGTATATTGTAGCGGGCTAACCTCGAGAGCCCAACTGCATTTCCATACGTCCACATCACCGTCGATCACATGCATTTCATTATCACTTCAGGAGCATCTCATCCTGCACCTCTCCTGAAAATCACGAGACCTTTAACATTCCATAACCCATCGAAACATGACCATCAATCTTTAAACGCCTGCACTCACTTCATTTGCACTGAAAATAACTTGACACCTTCACTGCACGCACTCATATCATTTTTCCAATGCACTGCTGCACTTTTCTCGTTAAATTAATTCATTTTTAACGCATTTTAGCACATTTGGCCATATTTTGACATCATTTTCTTGTTTGTTTACACCCGTTCCCATGACAAAATTCACATGCCAAATTCAAAAGTATA
This sequence comes from Polylopha cassiicola, assembly GCA_038024825.1. Classification (NCBI taxonomy): domain Eukaryota; kingdom Metazoa; phylum Arthropoda; class Insecta; order Lepidoptera; family Tortricidae; genus Polylopha; species Polylopha cassiicola. The sequence continues at coordinate 893,185 of CP149053.1, read as the reverse complement.
ACCCGTCTCACTCTACACCCTATATAAGCCCATACAAATCGTTCACCTCATTCATTTCGACGGCAGCTGAGCCTAGTTCAGCACCCGAAATTAAAGGCCTTGTCCGGGGCCAGCTCGCCCCGGACTCTACAGGTCCAAAGTCAAAGTTGACAACCTTTAGACTTCGCGTGTGTCCTATCTCTGAAGACCTACAAGAAGAAACTAAATCTAAAACCTTAATCTAAAAACTAAAGTCTTCAAAGTCACCGCGCACATCTTCATCTTCACTATCGTCAATCTTCAACCGTCACTACCTGAGGGGCTGCACCTACCTGCTGCACCTACCTGCTACACTGCACCTACCTGCGGCTGCAGCGGAGCTCGACCCGGGCCCTTCCAGTCCGCCCGGCTACCCTAATTGCCGAGGCGGCGGGCCTGGAACGCCGACGACCCGAGCCTGCCTCCTGCTGACTACGCCGAGCCACCTCTTCAATACATAACCTCGCTCATCCCTCTCATTCATTCATACATTCATCAACTTACTTCACACGTATACACCTATTGTAAATATTCTTATAATTTAATTGTTAATACTTTTATATTAACCTTGTACATACTTATATTCCTATTGTAATAAACCTTTTGGCTGCATATTTTGGTTATTATCATTCATTCCTTTATTCAACTGCCGCTTCACGACAATATTTTCAGGAACTCCTCAATACTAATACTTAGTATCTACTTCGTTTTTTAATATACCTAAAGTTAGTTATAATACAAAAAACAATGATTATTTTGGAAATTGGAATGAAGCAACTCTAGCGGATTTAGCTCGCGTATTTTATTTTATGCTAATGTTTGGAAAAAGTATTCTAGTTCCCATATTCGTAGCACATCTGAGCGAACGCTAAATTGTTTTCGAAACGTTGTATTGTGCTGTGTCCGTTTGAAATATATTATAATCACTTGTAGAACGACTGAACCAATATGACTAAAAACTGTTAGGATTTTTTTATCCTTTATTTACCTGTAAAAAAGCCGGTTTCAGCTTAGCAAGTATTCATTCCTTTCAAAGTTTATTTAAAACTACTGATCTTTAAACGATCTAAAGTACGGATTTAACTCGCGTAATTCTAAAGTCTAGCTTTGTCAGCTCAGTCGTGCTACGATTATAGAATCTGCAAAGACATCAAAAGGTGAGCCAATAAAATAAAATACGCGAGTTAAATCCGTCTACAGTTGTTTCATTTAAATATATAATAACCGCGAAGGCATTAGAAATTATTAACATAAGGAGTAAAGTGTTGTGGTGTGAGCAAGCTGTCCCTAAAGGCTATAACACGTTGTATCGAGTTGATCATTCGTTAATTGCGCTCCGATCGGTTCATTTGATTCGCTGCGAATAGCTCTAATAACTGACGATGTGTTTGTATTCGGTTCTGATACGTTACAAATAATGAATTGGAGAGATAAAGTGAGTCGCTTGTTTTGAAAAGTATTTGGAATTCGAATGTTGTTTAATTGAACGCAGATATTTTGAGATTAATTGTTTTGGATTAATTAAATTAAAAAAAGTGAAGTACTTACCTTATTTAAATTTCAGTTCCGGTACAAATAAAGATATCGAAATTTGTAACATTTATTCGTAAGTACATATTTTTTATGTTAGGTATTGATATTTTCATATACCCAGCGTTAAATGAAAGCACTATAAATTAGGACTTAAAGGTGCAATTAAATAAAATTGAATTAAGTTACTGAAATATAATCCTCGTACAAACGATTCAACTATCAAACATATATTCTAGGTCTATACTTTTATAATTATGAAGGAGAAGCTGACTTAATGACTGATACAATATAAACTACTAGCTTCTGCCCGCGACTTCGTCCACGTAGACCTCCTTTTTTGCAGTCGGTTAAAAAGTAGCCTATGTTCTTTCTCAGGCTCCAGACTTTCTTTGTACCAAATTTCATATAAATCCGTCCAGTAGTTTTAGCGTGAAAGCGTAACAGACAGACAGACAGACAGAGTTACTTTCGCATTTATATTATTAGTTAGGATTTGGGTTAGAACTTAAAATTAGGCACAGGGGTTATTTTTATAACATAGAGGAGAAATAAGAAAGGATTTTAGAAAATTCACATTGGTAAGTAGGTATAACGGGAGCATATCGAGCGTAGACGAAAAAAATATTTTGAAAAAATTTAGGGATCCGTAAAGGCTATCATTAATAAAATATGTCATTTAAAAATAACCAAACAAAACACTGCATTTTATCTGATACCGGCGGCAATTCTGCATATTTACTGATATGCACCGATAAGGATAAATTGCAGCTAGCCGTGAAAATGCAGATACTGTTTGCACTCATTTGTGTCATCTGATTACTGCATTTTAAATTATGCATGGCATTATTTACTGTATTTTGACTACTTTGAATAAATTGGAGTGCATTTATGAGTTAAGTTCTTCAATGAATACCTACGTAATTATTAAAAAAGGGCATGGATTTACGTTCTCTTAATTTTTATTTATAAAATATAGTACAGAAAATATAAAATCCTTACTTCCTTACTAATAATTATTATAAATGCGAAAGTAACTCTGTCTGTCTGTCTGTTTGTCTGTTACGCTTTCACGCTAAAACTACTGGACCAATTTAAATGAAATTTGGTACAAAGAAAGTCTGGAGCCTGAGAAAGGACATAGGCTACTTTTTAACCGACTGAAAAAAGGAAGATCTGAAATATTTGTAATTTGTATCTCAAAATCATAGTTTAAAATGTTGTCAGTGGCTCTGACCATTAGACAAAATCAATTGACGGCCGGGTTGCATGTTCGAATCCTGCTACCGGCACATGTCAGTGTGATAAGCACTCAGGTATTGATGCTCATGTTTGAGTCTTATGTTTTTTATGTATGTACTAGCTTCCGCCCGCGACTTCGTCTGCGTAGAACTCCTCCTTTTTTGCAGTCGGTTAAAAAGTAGCCTATGTTCTTTCTCAGGCTCCAGACTTTCTTTGTACCAAATTTCATTAAAATCGGCCCAGTAGTTTTAGCGTGAAAGCGTAACAGACAGACAGACAGACAGACAGAGTTACTTTCGCATTTATAATATTAATTATTAGTAGGGATTTGTATAATATGTTCGTAAGACCTACAGTTCAACATAATTATGTTGAGTTTGTTTTTTCGAAAGCTAAAATTTAACCTAATAAATAATATCTGATGCCTTCGCGGTTATTACGCATTGGAATGAAACACTATAACGGACTTAACTCGCGCAATTAATTTAATAACAACGTCAAACGTCAGCAAATGTAGTAAAATAAAATACCCAAATTAAATCCGTTACAATCATTTCTAAAATTTCCAAATAATAAATAGTTGACGCCTTCAAAAATAATTACAGATTCACGACCGTTTCATCAACACACCGTGTTAAGCTCAGGAAGGCAGAAAGGGCAACAAAAAGTTAACAAGCAAATTTCAAAGTTCTAAAATTGGTCGGAAAGTACCCTTAAACAAAGACGGCAAACTGGGAACTTTCAAAATCAAATTACCAATACACACCAACAAAAACCCTTTCGGCCAAGTTCTAACGGCGAGCTTTTGTCTTTCCGGAACTTTTTCAAATTAAGCTCTTTAAATGGGCTTAAAGTTTCCTCTCATTTAGGTCATTATCGGATGCGGATGCACTTTTAGTGCATCAGTTTGTTTGATAAGTTCAGTTATGCTATTGATTTTTACTTTGTCTCTATAGTACTGTAGAGCTTAAACAACTTTAAATGGATTTAACTCGCGTGTTTTATTTAATCGGCTGACGTTTCGGAGCCTATACATATTCCATAATCGTAGCACGACTGAGCTGACAATAGTCTTATGCTAAGGTGATTAATACAGCTATGCAAACTACCTTATTTATTAAATAAGAAAATTTTAAGTACCTACTGAGTACCCTGTTTTAAATCCTTACTATCCTTACTAATCCTTACTAATATTACTAATTACTAATATAATATTATAAATGCGAAAGTAACTCTGTCTGTCTGTCTGTTACGCTTTCACGCTAAAACTACTGGACCGATTTAAATTAAATTTGATACAAAGAAAGTCTGAAGCCTGAGAAAGAACATAGGCTACTTTTTAACCGACTGCAAACAAGGAGGAGTTCCACGCGGACGAAGTCGCGGGAAGAAGTTAGTATAAAATACATCTGTTACATTTTACGCAAAAATAAGATTAGGTAATTTGGTTTAGAAATATACGTGGAAGTCTAGCTAACCTGTAATGAATTGTCGAGTCGAATATAGACAACGTTGTCGACAAGATGGTTTGTCGTGTCGATATACAAATCATCATAATAATATACCATGATGACTTGAAAGCGTCATTTTAAACCCCATTGATGATTCTAAGCGACATGATCATTACGAATCATTACCATCGCAACACGCTCTTAGTCCTAATTTCCATACATTTGCATTCTCATTACTATAATTTCTTCATACTTTTATTTTATGTCTTCATTATACATTTTAATTTGAATGGAAATTAAAAATGTGATCTGAATAATAAAGTGGAATGTTATCTTTTAATTAGGTAAATTTTAACGTGCGTAGTCGTAAACGAAGTTGATTAGGTTGTCAAGTCTTAAATTAATGCTTACTCATAATATTTGATGTAATTAAATCTCGTAATAAATTTGATTTGATTTCAAACACCGTCATTACAAATATATATTTATATATATATATATATATATATATATTTATAGTTTAGTCCAAGTTTCCTTTGAACTAAAAGTAAAACAGGGTTGTTAGGTAATTTATAATTTTCTAGAATAATAGTTTTAATAATGTAAAATCATGAATGAAATAACTATAAACAACTATACTCGCGTATTTTATTTTATAGGCTGACGTTTTGGAATCCTTACAGTTTCCATAATCGTAGCACAAAACACCACGAAGGCTTTAAAAATTAAAATGTAAAATCACTTTATCGTTAAAATATCGTGAGCTACGAACATGGAAACAATAGTTTTCGAAACGTCAGCGAATAAAAAAACCCGCGTTAAATTCGATATAGTTGTTTAATTCCAAAAATCATCCTCATTTCAAGACTTCTGACAGATTACATTATAATATCACTGACTAGCTTCTGCCCGCGACTTCGTCTGCGTATGATTAGTATTTTACACTATATCGTTATAAAATATAGCCTATATATTATTCTGATGTATAAGCTATATTGTGGTAAAGTTTCATTCAAATCCATTCAGTAGTTTTTACGTGAAAGAGTAACAAACATCCATACATCCATACATACAAACTTTCGCCTTTATAATAGTAGTAGGATTTAAAATAACTTCCAATAGCTTTCACTAATCTCCATCTACATTAACAGTTCCTATTACAAAATAAAACGAGGTACCAACTTACAAATAATATCATAATTTTCATATCATCAAAATGTCATTAGGTACGATAAATTTATACCGGTAATGAAATCTTCCCACTTTAAATCACAAGCGGCGTTTAAAAAGTACATTAACATATTATTATTATAAGGAATAACTGTTTATTACAAGAATTCTACTCCCACGAACAAACCGACAAAGTGATCAATGGTATTTTAATAGTTGTAAATAACTTGTAAATGTTGAAATATTGACTAATGTTTGTTAGCCGCCTGGTGTTTAATAACTGAGAAATAATTATGTTATGAGATTTTAAGGTATTAATTTTCTGACAATGTTGTTATTGTTGAGTTAATATTTTGATTTAGAAATACGATATCTTTACTAATATTATAAAGCTGAAGAGTTTGTTTGTTTGTTTGAACGCGCTAATCTCAGGAACTACTGGTTCGAATTCAAAAATTCTTTTTTTGTTCGATAGACCATTTATCGAGGAAGGCTTTAGGCTATATAACATCACGCTGCGACCAATAGGAGCGAAGAAACAGTGGAAAATGTGTAAAAAACGGGGAAAATATGAAGAATTACTATTCATTAAGTGACAGTTAGAAGACTTTGACAGATCTTTGACGAAACACTCGGACGGGCAGGACGGCGTCTGCCGGGGCCGCTAGTTAATAAATAATTATTAACTTATCTTTTATTGTTTTAGTCGCGTTTTACTTAAACGCTTTGAAATTTTGAGACACAAATTGCTATGGAAGATAAAACACAGATATGAAATGGCGCTAAAATTAAAAATATCTAGAATCAATTTTTATTGTTAATTTCTATTTACTCATTGAAATGAAATAAATAAAATAATTTTAACTCCCGTAGTTTCCTTTAGAGTTAGACTATCGTCAGCTTAGTCGCGCTAAGAATATAGGAACTAAAGATTTTTGAAACGTACTTATATGCCCGATTCGATCACGGCTGCCATTGCGGCCGCCGCGCCCCCTCCCACGGACACAAATCGTACACCGACACACAGGCAGCTGCCGCGCGGCATGCGGCCTCACCCACACCTAGCATACTCGATAGTGTTACAGCGGCCCCGCCGGCGGGGTCGAAGACGTCCACATACACCCGGCACGCGTCGGACCTTTCCGCAGGGACCTTCTGTTCCCTCGCAACAAAATAGTCGTGTCAACACACCTCCTGACGGCCCGAGCCGAGGTGCGACCCCCACCTTGGGAGGCCCTCGGGTCGGTCAGGGCTAAAAAACCTAAACCCAACCCAAAAGGCTTAAGAGCCTCCTTTCAGGAGTCTCGCCACCATGTGCACCAGTCCGGTTAGCAGTGAAGGCCCATTAGCTGGCCAACTGCGCTTCAGTATTCAGTTCGGAAAAAAAAAAACGTACTTATACAGAAACAAGTAGCATACAAAATGAAATACGCAAGTTAATTTCGTTATGGTTTTATTCCTCTTAGTAAATCATGTTTAAAGAACTTTAAAAAACATTAACATAGGTAATAAAAATATCCATTAAAACAGAGTCGAAAACGGGAGTGTCAAAAAACTAAAAAACATGAAATCCCGTAGGCGTGCACGTGGGTGTCTCACCATTTCACTGATTGACACTTCAACAAAATGGCCGCTGGTAATGACGTAACATTGTAATGAATGACGGCCATATAAGTTATCACAATGTCAAGTTATCTAATACATTATAAAGGGTATTAAGTATCCATTTGGGTGAATTAAAATTGAGTTATCTTTGTAATGATAAAAGTGAAACGTGAAGGTAATGATTCTCGTATGTCGTTTTGTGCAAGGGTAATTAAATAAATGAATTTGATTATGTTTAGGTGGTGATAGTATGGTGTTGGCTTTTTGTATAATAAAGAAAATAATAATTGAATTGTACTTTTCATAATTTCTGATGCCTTCGCGGTTATTACACATTGGACTTTTAAATTACTTAATAGCATTTCTAGCTAACCCAGTGAACTATGTACCGTGTTCTTTTTTTATTTTGTTAAAAAGCGGTTGTTGATAGCAGAGATGGGCATTAATCGATTATTTTTTTAATCAACTAATTAATCGACTAAACAATCAATCGTCACAAAACTAATCGCGATTAATTTAATTAAGATTAACTTAATCGTCGCAGAATTCGATTAACGATTAGTCAATCGTCATTTTAATCGACTAAATTTCTCGATTAAGTCTCGATTAAATTTTGAAACACAGTGCATAACAAAAAAAATATATGTAGGTACATATTATCATTCAATATGTTCCTTGAAATCATTCTAGAGCAGTGCAAAAAATGGTTAGGCAGTATATGAGTTAGGTAAATTTAAACTTGAATAAAAAAACGATGTACATAATCCATCATTTCATCCATGGCTCTCGGACCATTTATTTGAAGAAAGGGGAAATGAAGGATTTTTTTTTTCTGATATTAATCGAAAGAAAATTAATATAATTAATCAATCGATTATAGATTTAATCGCTCGTATTTAATCGATGATTAACTTAATCGTGATTAAGTTAGTCGAACATCTTACGACTAAGATTGATTAATCGTCACTTTTAATCGTTAATCGATTACTTTTAGGTTAATCTTAATTGTTAATCGTTAGTCGATTACATTTTGCCCATCACTGGTTGATAGGAAGGTGAAAATCTACAGTTGTATTTATTTTTCAATGCTAAATCAAAAATTAAAAAAAAAACTTTGGGGTAAACCACCACTCTAAATATTTAGGGATACGTAAAATAGATGTTGTCCGATTCTCATAATTACCTGATGATGACCTCTTTCATAAAAATCATCAGCCGTTTAGAGTTTGGAAAGAACGTTTAATAATATTTTCTGTCCTCCGGCCGGAAAGCGCCAACTTTCTGGTCGCTGCGCTAAATGAAATTGCCGCTTTCTGGCTTCGTCAAACAGAAAAATAGTATACTGACCTCGGCCAGTAAATAAAAAAGCCTCAGATCACATTTTTGTCAACCTCGGCTTCGCCTCGGACGACAATTACATGTGATCTGAGACATTTTTTATTTTACTGGCCTCGGTGCGTAATGTACTATTATAATATTGCTATAAAACCGATACTTATTCATGACATGCAAACTTCGATCATAAATACCCTGCAAAAATTCTCAAAATCTCAAATTCACAATGCTAATTAATATGCTAACATCAAAAGTCTTTGACAGAAAAAAACATGAAAGCTTCTCTTTGAAGTCTTTACAAGAAGCACTACCAAGGAAAAGATATCAAACAGTTTTCACGCAAAAAGTGGGTTTTGTTTGGAGAAATCCGATATTCACATATTTGTGTGAAAAGCGGTTTTTCCATTCACAATGGTGTAAACACGTTGGAAATATAAAGGGAAGAGAATTTGATTTGCCTCTGTATATTTGGCGTGTAAAAATATATATATTTTTTTATTAAAATGAAAGAACTATAATCGGATTTCGCGAATTTATTTTATTGGCTGACGTTAAGTGACGTTCTAAAGACACACACAATAGGTACTTTAGCGTTAGACTAAATTATTGTCAGCCCAGTCGTGCTACGATTATGGAAACTGTAAAGTTTCCGAAAAGACAGCGAATAAAATAACATACGCGAGTTGATTTCGTTAATAGGTAGTTGTTTCATTCCATTGTATTTACAGTTTTAGTCAGTTTTCATATTTTTTTTTAAACTTATTTTTTTCTATTCTGTCTTTAGGATTTATTATGACTACCTATTTAAATGACACGTGGTGGAAATAAAAGAGAATTTCAGCAATTCGGGGTGCAATATAACCAAAGCGTTTTATTGTTATCGGTCATTGAACTGCTTCCTTTAAGGTGATAAAGCAATCGAGACCCCTTGGAATCGTAAAAGGAATGTTTTGTGTTCAGCATTTCAAGTTAGAAATAAAAATAGGTACCTACTATTGAATCAAGAATCTTCTTGGAATGAAACGACTATTAACGGATTAGTACTAACCAGCTCAGTCGTGCCACGATTATGGAAACTGAAAAGTATCTGAAACGTCAGCAAACAAAATTAAATTTAAAAAACGCGAGTTAATTTCGTTAATAGTTGTTTCATTCCAATGTGTAATAACCGCGAAGGCATCAGAAATTATTAAGAATCTTCTTTTTGAAGTTAGTTAAAAATCTAATTATGTTAATGTTTTTTGATACAGTTTTGAGGTATTTTTTTATGTTATCCAAGATCAAAAACACAATCTAAGTGGTGCTTTTATAACACTATAAATTACCTACTTACTAAATATACCTAATACTTTTTTACTATAAATAATATAAAACTCTAGGTAGTTACTTGCTATCGTATAAAACGCCACATATAATAATTACTTATGTTATTATTTTTAGACTAGTTAGGTAATTAAATTTCAATATAGGTTTTTTTTTTGTGTGAAGTTTTTTCAGTGACACAAACCAAAATATTTTTTTACTCCATTTAAGATTCAAAACCACATTAAAATTTAATGTAAATTTACGTAATGACATATTTTGTATTGTGTCACATTTACAATAGGGACACAATTCGAAATGTGTCACAATAAAACAAATAAAGAACTTTTAAACTACCGCAATGCAGTTGACAAGTTCATCCCCTCATACTTTTCCCGTCCACTGGACCATTGTCCGGTTGATCCGGGTTCGAGTCTCAATATATGCAAAAAGCCGGGTATGATTTATGATTGCACGGAGATTTAGGAAACGGGGTTTTTGCGATCAGTTTTTATTGTGAAAATCTCATTGTTGGTGGGAACGTAATTTCATTGGTATTGTGTCAGTTTTTGGGATACCCATAGGGTAAAATGGGACCGTATTAAACTCTGCTGTTCATCTGTCTGTCTGTCACCAGGTGTTTCATGAACCGTGATAGTTAGACAGTTGAAATTTTCAAATAAAATGTTAGTCTGGTCGAGAAGTGAGTTCTGTGAGAAAAATCGATACAGTTGTCTTAAAAATAATATGGGGATTGTTGCATTCGATTCAGAATTTAATTTCGAGGTGTTATTTTTTTTTCCGCCATTGAAAATTTTGTTTAATTTTGCTTATCGAAATTAAATGCAACAATCCCCATATTTTTAAGACAACTGTATCGATTTGTCTCACAGTTCAACTCACTTCTCGACCAGACTATGTACCTACCTATTTCTGTTGTAACTATAACAACAAACACAATTATTTTGCTGTTAATTTCTGATACCTTCGCGGTTATTACACATTGGAATGAATTATATTTTTTTATGCGACCTTACAGTACCAACCTAGTTAATAGACAATGAAAAAAACTTACCTGATAATACCTATATAACATCTTTATTACCTCAGTCTAATCTGTACTAATATTATAAAAAGGAAAATTTTGTTTGTTTGGTTGTAAAGAATAGGCTCAAAAACTACTGGACCGTTTTTAAAAATTCATTCACCATTCGAAAGCTACATTATCCACGATTAGGCTATAGAATATTCTTAAAAACAAAAAAAATACGGATCCGTGCGAAGCCGGGGCGAACGTCTATGTTATATGTAACAAGAACATAACCAACAGTGTATTATCTTACATACAATTGTATGAAAAGCGACTCAACTCATATGTATTGTGTTGAAACCGCGACTTCATTTCATGCTCAGTATTATATTGCTATCTAACAAGAAAACAAAGCTTCTAACAATACAAAGGAATCAGTTGAGAAAACAACTAAGAATTCATAATGTCTGATGCCTTCGTGGTTATTATACCGCACCTTCGGTGGCACAAGGGCACAATTGTCAAAAAAATCCAAAATTGAGTTAAGTATACAGAAATGTTCCAAATTTTTTTTGGAACATTTCTGTATATTTGGCTCATTTTTGGATTTTTTGACAATTGTGCCCTTGTGCCACCGAAGGTGCGATTACATTGGAATGAAACAACTTTAACGGATTTAACTCGCATATTTTATTTTATTGGCTGACGTTACGGAGCCTTTACAGATTCCATAATCATAGCACGACTGAGCTGACAATAGTCTTATGCTATCGTGATTAATACAGCTATGCAAACTACCTTATTTATTAATAATAACAAAATTTTAAGGGCAACAAAAATTGACTATTTTACAATACAAATAAAACAAATAGGGGGCGTTACTAGCGCTTCGGAAAGACCATCATTACTGAGAAGAAACGCCGCAAGAAACTCAGTAGAAAGCCATTTTTGGGACATTATGTACAATGTGATTATGTGAATGCGACGACCTGCTGGTCTAGTGGTCAGAGCCCTTGACTACGAAACCGGAGGTTGCGGGTTCGAATCCTGCTAGGGGCAGATGTCAGTGTGATGAACACTGGCATCTGTACCTGAGTCTTGGATGTCTTATATGTATTTATGTATGTTTATCCGTTGTCTAGTACCCATAGTACAAGCTTTGCTTAGTTTGGGACTAGATCAATTGGTGTGAATTGTCCAAAGATATTATTGTTATTATTATTAATGTTAAAAATATTACGAAACGTCAGCCAATATAATAAAATACGCGAGTTAAATCCGTTGAAAGTTTTTATTCCAATGTATAATAACCGCTAAGGCATCAGAAATTATTATGTAGAATAGGTTAAGGATTATATTACCAACGCTGCGTTTTGTACTAAACAGAGTAATCGTTATACTCTGCTTCCAAGATGTATTTCGAAGACACAATCGTGCCACCGCAAATCTCGCGTTAACTCGCAAAATTAATATACCCGAGTAAAATGCTTTGGAACAAACCACGAGTAGAAAATCCGGCCGTTATTTATGTGCCGTAATTAATTGAGATTTCACTTGGAAAATGTATTGTATTTTAATGGATTTTTTTTTATAGGATTTGTGTATTTTGATATTGTGCACTGAAATTCTTGTTTTATTTTATTACTAGCGGTTCGCCCCGGCTTCGCACGGATCCCTATTTTTTTTATAATTTTCTATAGCCCATGTTACTCGGGGATAGTGTAGCTTATCAAAAGTGATAGAATTTTTCAAATCGGTCCAGTCGTTTAGGAGCGTATTCAATTAAAACAAACAAATTTTTCCTCTTTTTTATATAAGTATAGATTAGGAAACCGAATTTTATTATGATTAAGAGTTCTCCTGTATTTAAGTGATTTATCCGCAGACTAACTAGTTTTTGATCACGACTTCGCCCGCATACTTTTTAACCCTTAAACTATAAGGGTTAAAAACTTGAAATTTTGCAGAAATGTTCCTTTTATAATACAGGGTAGCACTCAGAAAGGTTTTTTAAGTCACACCCTAAGGATGTAAAACTGTTATATTTCTCGTGCGCAGACGAAGTCACGGGCAGCAGTTAGTAATATATAATATTGTTACATAAGTACTCTACAGTTAGTAAAATGAGACTTAATTACAGTCTAAACTAGAAACTAGCGTTAATTGCGGAAAGATTAGCCAAAATTTATGTAATTACTTACACACTAAAACCATGTTTAAACAACATGAATAAGCACTCATACAATTAATTTCTGATATCTTAGCAGTTATTATATATTGGAATGAAACAACTATAGACGGATTTAACTCGCGTATTTTTATTTTATTTTATTAGCTGACGTTTGCACTTTAGCGTTAGACTATTGTCAGCTCAGTCGTGCTACGATTATGGAATCTATAAAGGCTCCAAAACAGCCGATAAAATAAAATATGCGGTTAAATCCGTAAGTTGTTGTTTCATTCCAATGTGTAATAACCGCGAAGGCATCAGAAATTAGCATGAATAAGCACTAGGTAATACAATTTCTACATAGATCTAGGCATGCTAACCAAAAATCCAATCTTGCAGTTACCTACGAAATCCCTTGTCAGCAATTAATACAGCGAAACCAAATACGTAGGATAATCTAAATGAAATATCTAAAAGCAGATTTCCCGGGATCATATATCAGCCGTCAATGGTCCTCCGGGAGGGCCGGGATAAATCGTGGATCCTTTGGTTATAGTTGTTAAGAGACACAGTTTCGCCTACTTTATTATAATAGACTAGCTGTTCGCCCCTGCTTCGCACGGATTTCTGTTTTTTTTTAATATAATATGGCCTATGGGATTTGACATCTGCGAACGTTTGTGACGTACGTGACAGTCGTTCGTGGATGTCAAATCCCATACATTTTGGTCGTTTCGTTTAACGTTAACGTTGAACGTTGGCACCTTGTCTACGTAATATAATAAATGGCTGGATTACATCGTTATTACGGTTAACAGGTTATTTACAAGCCTTTTACATTGTTTATGAGTTTTATTACACCGATATCCAGGAAATACACTTAGTCTTGTTTTTAAAACTGCTACCATGCACTACAATAATCTGAAACTTTTTTTTTATATAGGAACAATTTACGAAATTTCCCCATAACTTTAATTTGAAATATCTACTGTTGAGTTTTTATTCACTATGCCCAGTTGACAGCTTCTCAGTCACTCACATTTTTTGCGAAGGCCTATCTGGTTTTGCCCGTTTTTGCGGAACTCTACTTGATATCTTTGTAAGCTTGTAGATGAATCTTATTTTGGTTCGGATTCATAATAAAATACAAAGGACTTTAGCGTTTAGACTATTGTCAGCTCAATCGTGCTACGATTATAGAAACTGTAAAGAACTCGAAACGTCAGCAAATGTTAAAATACGCATGTTAAATTTGTTTTAATAATAATTAAAGGTTACCTAATTTGTTGTAAAAATAAATATAATAATTAAAGATTTAAATATTTAAAAAAATATATGTAAAGTATTAGTCATGTTTAGTTTGTACGTAATTAACTATGTACCTTGTTTTGAAAAAAATATACCTCATTGAGTTTCTTGCCGTTTCTTCTGAATTGAGGTTCTTTCGGAAACAGTACCTATCTTCTTCTTTCATAAAAGCTTGTAAAAGCCTATTTCACTGAATAAATATATTTTTGATTTTGATTTATAGTTGTTTAATTTCAATATTATTAAAGAACGTAAGTGTATAGTGAAATGCTAAGATAGTTTCGCTTCTAATCTTGTTGAAAAACTTTAAAAAGAAACAAGGGAACAAAAGACCAAAGTAACAGCATCGAGTGCATCGAGAACAAGTTGCGATATTACTGAGAAACAAAGAATTTTACGGAAAACTGTAGACGAGATTCTTTTAAAAGGTTTTTTTTCGTGAAACCTCTTTACAATTCAGGTAATCGTATCTTCTTCTTCTGACCTTCATAAGAGCTTGTAAAAGCCTAAATTGAATAAATATATTTTTGATTTTGATTTGATTCGTAAAATTCTAAGCAGTAATTGGAAGAAGTGTTTTGAACATTCCATGACTTATTTGATACCTATTTAAGTCGATTATTATATTATTTTGTATTTGTTTTGTATTGTATTGTTTTCTTTATAGATATATACGTACCTACGTATATATCTATAAAGAAAACAACCTAATATTCTGTGATTATTATTATTATTTTTAGATAGATTTTTATTCTTATCCCATTATTTGGGGTTTTCAATCCCATCTACCTTGGCTATCTGCTCAGTCATTTTAGCTTTAAGTCTCTTTCTATTTTTCCCACCACATTGAAGGGGGCGACCTATGCTATTCTTCTGTTCTGGTTCGGCGTAATTTGTACGTCATCTTTTCTTCTTTTGACGTTAAATTAACGAAGAGTGTGTTCTTCTTTTACCGCAATAGTTAAAAAAAGTAATCACATTCTCATCTTTTGTTCTTTTGCCGTAGCAACGAAGACAGTGCTGTTTTATCTGATTAACACAAGGGATATCATGAAAATTGTTAAAAATAGGACTGTCTAGGTAATATATTTTTATTCTTTGGTTCAAACAGGTGTGGGTGGTAGTTAACGCTCAGGATTCGAGGAGTAGCCGTCGGTTAATCTCTTTTGTTTAATAAACTTTAGGAAAAGAGGGCATTTTGTTACGGAGGACTTTTGAGAATGTAAGAAAAGTTTGAAACGTTTTAAATAGGATTACGATGGTAAAAACACTTGATAAATAAAGGTTATGTTTTGTTACGTACGAATAGGATATTTTTTCCGTAAGGAAAACGGAAGATTTCTTCCTTTAGAAGATTTTAGATAACAATTCGTTATTTTTTTTTTTTTTTCAATCTATAAAAGAACTTTTCAAAGTTATGTCGAGATGCCTAAAAAGAAGTAAATTAACTTTGCTTTATTTTTCTGTATATATATTATAATACATATTATTATACATTTCTACTTTCAACTTCAATTTTGGGGTTTAACAGGGTAAGCATAAACTCAATTAAAAAATTTCATATCCAAACAAGCTTAAGTACCTACTCCTTAAACTTTCTCACAAATCACTATATAAACCAAACTAATTGCGAAGGTCACTTGAAACCTGATTAAGAGGCCAACAACATTAACAGTTCCAAACCCCCAAAAGATATTCAAATTTCCTAAGACACTTGTGTTGAAAATTTCAAGATCGCTTTTCAACGAGCGTCGATTACTTTCGACGAGGATGTGCTAAGAGGTCCCATTTAAGCCAAATTGCAAGACCCACGACACGACTCCATTTGCAAATTAGACAACAACTTCTATATACTAAATATACAAACCAAAATGTACCGTAAAATACTGGACCAAAGTTCAAAACGCAAAAGAAGACCGTTTACCAAATTTACAGCACTCACGGAAAAAATATGAAGGCCTTAGAATTTGTACTCGCATAAATTTGAGAGATGATGAATTTTTCGGGTATGATGCTTAATTTGGAACATTTTCTGTATTAAACATGAGTTTCGGATTATTTATATTCGCCCGTTGAATACTAATGTAATTGTTGAGAATTTATCTCTGTTAAATTTGAGATGGGATTTTTTATGTACCTACTTGGCGATATTTTGAGTGTTGTATATAACTTTGCAGATTGAGAATGATAAATTAATAGTTCCTTTCCTGTATAATATTGTTTATTTCTCCGAAATAGTTTCCAATCTTGTTGTTTCGTATGGCTTTTTGTGATGAAATTTATGATTCCATATCATAGCACTCACGTAGTAGGTAAGAATAGTGATATGAAAAAAAAAACCTTGAAATTAAATAAAAAACATAGACACCATATGTTACATATAAATTTTTAACCCACCACCCTAAATTGCAAAGTGTAATTTACTATTATACAGTGTAGTAATACCTTAACTTATCGGCTCAATTCACTAGAATCCAAGTTACCTCATTTAGTTGTCATGTGTATGACAACTATGACAGTGTTGCTGTTTAAAATAGTTTTGCAATAGGAATCTTATTTGATATTTTTCGTTCTACTTGTTAATAAAATACAGGAGTAATTGTTCCTGATTTCTAAAAATGGTAAGTACATTGTGTCTAAATTTCAGGTATAAACCTCGCTGTTTTCAGTATCTCGACAGTCTGTCTACGTTGATTTTTTTTTCTTAATATGGCAATAGTGCCATGATCTGTCAAGGGTTCATGACACGTCGTTCTTTTCTTTTTGGCTCTCGGCCATTGAACTGGCGTCTTCGCCGTTCCTTTTCCATATAAACCTTTTTGGGTTTTTTTGTGAGTATTTTCATACAAATACAGTGAGTCGTCACCTGTTAAATCATATTAATTATTTTCCTTGTTTTAGTTCTACGTCATAAATGTTGACTTTGAGACCTATTGGACACGTTGCAATATACGTCAAGTACATCCAATAGTTGGTAAGTTTTTTTATAATCGAATAATAATTCGATCATCTCTTATTCCTATTTTGTTTAACGCTTAGGTAATTTATTTCCAGCTAATCCTTCATTTCCAAAAACCCTGGGAGGGTTGAAAAGAGTGCTCACCCGGCTGACCACCACGTGCCTCACTCGTGTCCCCTTTCGGTAAGAATTATACAATATTATTCACAATATTTCAAACGCGAATAAACCTTTATCGCCAATATACTAACCTAAACAATTTATTTGTTTCAGGGGTTTTTTATTTTTTTTATTCGTCTATCTTCGTGAGACACGTATTCGCCGTGCTCACACTTGGTTTGGTTTTGCATCCGCTTCCTTCACATTTCCATACATACTGCCTGTCTACACTGCCTATCTGTACTGCACACCGGTTCCCGTACACCAGCCTGCTTGCTTAGCATCGTTCTTCGTCTCCGCTGTACCCCGGTGATGTTGTTCTTTTCATTTTTATTTTGGTCTAGCACCCAATAGTGCTAGTGGCGCCCTTCTGGCCTGTCTCCCCGTAAAAACAATACTTTTGAACGAGACAAAGCAATCGATAACACGCAATTCAGAATAGCCCACCGCCTAAGCTCTACCGACTAATATTTTTTGTACTAGTGTATACATCCTTAGTTTTACCTATTTACATGACCTATTTAAATTTACATTTACATTTTTTTTAATATACAGTTTTCTTTATAAAAGCCGGATATTTCATTTGTTCACCTCCGTAAGAACCCTTTAGGGAAGAAGTGCAACAGCGGCGCACCAACGCGGGTCTTACATTCTGAATTCATTGTTATGTCAATTTTGCTATCTCAATTTTGGTGTTATCATTGCTTTGTTTTGACGGGACAGGTATTTATTACTAAATAATACTTTTTTCTTTAATTACTTATTTAATTACTGTTGTGTGAATATAGGTTATAAGTTATAACTTTCATTGCAACATAATTTAAATACCTTTATACTGCAGTGTGTATGTGTAGTGTGTAAGTTCTTTTGTGTGACTTCATTGTGCTTACTTCTGTTTATAATAATTATTACATTTAAGACCTTTGAGTCATTGTGGTTACCTACTTACTACAATATTACTTTTAAATATTTACATTACTGAATATTACTTTTGAACATTGCTATTGTAGCAATTAAAAACTATTCTGTTACCATTTTAAATGCAATAGTGACATTTACCAAACATAATATAATAACTTAAAACATTTTTTTTTCTTGTTGTTCAAAATAGTACAGGAGCCAATAGTGTTTTTGGTCACTTAATTTTTTTTTGGACTTTCTTTGATATCTAACTCAGTATTATTATAGTCAAGTCAATAATATAATTATTTCAAACATTTTTTTTTCTTGTTGTTCAAAATAGTACAGGAGACAATAGTTTTTTTTGGTCACTTTAATTTTTGATGACTTTTCTTTGATATCCAACTTAGTGTTATTAGTCCAGTCATCCGGTCATCAATAATATAATTATTTCAAATATTTTTTTTCCTTGTTGTTCAAAATAGTACAGGAGACAATAGTTTTTTGGTCACTTTAATTTTTTTTTACTTTTCTTTGATATTCAACTCAGTGTTATTATAGTCCAGTCAATGTTTTAAAATTTGTAGTCCAGTCCACTTACATATTTTTTTTTTCAAAAAAAAATTTTTTAAATTTCATTTTATATAATTTATTAGATACTGTGGTAAGCATATATAGTCCAGTACGGTTAGCAACCTCAAGTCAACATTTTGACTTTGTTTTTTTTTTCACTCAAAATTTTTTTTTCTTCTCACTTCGCTTGCTTGAATGCTACTTAGTGCTGCACTATAGCTGCGTGTGTTTTCAATATAAGCGTTGCTTATTTCGATTATTATTAAGTTTTTTTGTATTTTTTTTCTATAATGGAGGAACGTCCTATAGAATTTTTATTGCTTCATAAGGATGAACTTATTTATGAGGTCTCCATCCGAGACGCTTTACCTGAGACTGATGTAAAAAGCTTAAGAAACCAAATTAGAAAACTTTGTAAAGAATATCCTTCAGATATAATTGAATCTTACGAGGGCGATTGTAAAATTGAACTCAATAACATTTCATCTAAAATTGCTGAATTGCGTGAATCGACTGCTACGTCACGAGCTTTAACCTTAAAAAAACTGAATAGAATCCAAGCGCTTGCTCATCACTTATTTCACCGGCTTTCCCGTATCAACCTTGCTGCGGATTCAGAACTAAACAACCTACATTCGAGCCTCACTGCTACTCTTCAAGAGAGTTTAGTAAAGTTAGATAGGATGTTCACAGTATTTAAAACCAGCGCTGCGGTCTATGAAGATTCTGCAGACAGCGTTCCTGCCGAAGTACCTGCGCCTGACGTTAGTGCTGTGAGCAAACAGCAATCTGTTAGCTCCTTGAACTTGAAGTTTAACGGCAAGTCGTGTATAAAGGTTTTTCTTCAGCGATTGGAAGAACTATGCGGTTCGCGCGGTATTCCCAATCACCGTCTACTGTCTTCGGCCATCGAGCTATTTGAAAATGAAGCTTTGTTGTGGTTTAGGGGTAGGAAAGAGGAGTTCACGTCTTGGGATAAACTTAAAGCTGCCTTACTCGAGGAATATTTACCCTTTGATTATGATAGGCGTTTACTAAAAGAAATTCGTAATAGAACACAAGGTCCTCATGAAAACATCTCTAATTACATTAGCATCATGCAAAATTATTTTAGTAGGTTGAGTCGTCCGCTCGATGATAAAGAAAAGTTCGATATTGTTTTTATTAATGTTCGTCCTGAGTATTCTGTTCCTTTAGCTCAGTTCGATGTAACCTCACTTCATAAACTTAAATCTGTTTGCCGTTCTTTAGAGGATAGTTGGCAACGGGCTAATTCTTTTGTAGAACCCCTCGCGCTTCATCAAGTTCCCTTGCTCCGGACTTATGTTGTAAATCTGTTTCTAAGCTTCGTGTTGAGGTCACACATACGAATGTTTATTGTCCTCGCTGTAGAATTAACACTCATAGTCTCAGTAGTTGTACCTCCAAGTTAATAGTTTGTTTTAAATGTGGCAAAAAGGGCGTTAAGTCTAACACTTGTCCTTCTTGCTCTTCTAAATCTTCGGGTTCTACCGGTTTGGTTTCTTCTAAGGATCCAAAAAACGTGTAGTCCCGAACCGTCGTTATTCTAAAACTTGGTCGAGTTCTCGTCTTAATAATAGTCGAAACTCTTCCATCGTCGATAATAAATTCAGTGATGCTACTACGCAAACTGAATTTGATTTTCTTCATGCTTTTGTTTCTCCTAACGTTTCGGCGGTTCGGAATGTTATCGATCGCAGTGACGATCGTCCTCACATTGCTGTTGAGATTTATAATAACACTTTCATTGGTTTGTTAGATTCGGGTTCCTCTATTTCTATTGTAGGGTCTGATCTTTCTCAGTTGTTCCTGTCTTGGGGTGCTTCTTTAGACGGTTGCGCTGATTTCATGTACATCGTTACCGCTAATGACTCCCGAGCCGAGGTTCACGGTTGTATTTCCTTACCGGTCAAGGTTCGTAACTTGACTCGTGTAGTTAAATTTTATATCATACCTGATGTGACTACTTCTCTTATTTTAGGAGTTGATTTTTGGAAAGCCTTCGATATAGCTCCAGACTTAATTAAAAATTTTAGCTCAGTAAAGGATACTTCTACCGTTAACTTAGTTTCCGAGGTACGTTTGCATTCCTTTGGTCGCCTAGATGACGATCAGAGAGTAATTGCTCAAAATATTATTAGTAAATTCGAGAGTATTTCCTTCGAGAAAAAGGGCCTAGGTCGTACGAATCTGTTAACTCACACCATTGATACTGGTGACAGTACACCTCTTAAGCAACGTTTTTATCCTATTTCACCCCATAGGTTGATTGAATTGAATAGGCAGTTAGACGAAATGCTAGAACAAGATGTTGTTGAACCTAGCACCAGTGCTTGGAACAATCCTACTCTTTTCACTCCTAAATCTAATGGTGAACTTCGCTTTTGCATAGATAGTCGCAAGTTGAACTCTGTGAGTAAACATGATGCGTATCCCTTACCTTATATCTCTAGTATCCTTGACCAACTTAGAGACGCTAGATTTTTGTCTTCAATTGATTTGAAGAGTGCATTTTGGCAAATCCCATTGGAACTATCGTCGCGAGAGCGCACTGCGTTTACCGTTCCTGGTCGCGGGCTCTTTCAATTTAAAGTTATGTGTTTTGGACTAACAGGAGCGCCAGCCACTCAACAAAGATTGATGGATAAGTTGTTTGGACCTGAATTTAATGGCAATATCTTCGTGTATTTGGACGATATAGTAATAATAAGTAAAACCTTTAAGGAGCATATTTTTCTGCTTTCAAAAGTTTTCGACCGTTTAAAATCGGCAAATTTAACTATAAATTTTAAAAAGTCCAATTTTTTCCGTAACGAATTAAAATATTTAGGTTATGTCGTCGATGAACGCGGTTTACATACCGACCCTTCTAAAATTGAATCTATTGTTAATTATCCTACTCCGTCTAATCGTAAAGAAGTTAAAATGTTCTTAGGCACTGCCTCTTATTATCGTAGATTTATTAAAAATTTTAGTACAATTGCTGCTCCCCTTAATTCTTTAACTAGCACCCGTAAAAATGCTCCTTCTTTTGTTTGGTCCGATGAAGCTGATAAATCCTTCCAAGCTTTAAAGTCCGCTTTAGTATCTGCCCCCATATTAGCTTGCCCCGATTTTTCTAAACCTTTTATTGTGCATTGTGATGCATCCGGTTATGGTATAGGTGGCACTTTAACACAGATCTTGGACGATGGTCATGAACATCCCATTGCTTTCGCAAGTCGTTCTATGAACCGGGCGGAGCGAAATTATTCGGCCACAGAAAGGGAGGCTTTAGCTGTTGTTTTCTCTGTTGAACATTTTCGTCCGTATGTGGAAGGTGGTCAACGTTTTAAGGTAGTAACTGATCATTCGAGTTTAAAATGGTTTTTTAATTTAACTAATCCAACTGGTCGATTAGCTCGTTGGGGTTGTAGGCTATCTCCTTACGATTTTGAAATTGTCCACCGAAAAGGTAAACAACACGTTGTTCCCGACGCTTTGTCGCGTGTTGTTCCCGTTTTGGAAATTCGTAAGTGCGATTGGTACAATAAACTTTTTGAAAAATGTAAAACATTTCCTACGTCTTGTCCAAATTATTTAATCAATAGTGAAAATAAATTACTTCGATATTCCAAAAATAAGTTTCGTTTTCCTAGTGAGTTTGATTGGAAAGAGGTTATTCCTTCCGACCAACATTCCGAATTATTAAAATCTTGCCATTGTGACGATTTGTCTCATCTAGGTGTTTTTAAAACCTATAAACGTTTATCTTTACATTATTTTTGGCCGGATATGTACCGTGACGTCGTAAACTTCATTAAAAATTGTGACGTGTGTTCTGCGTATAAACATTCGCAGAAGCCACCTTCTGGTTTAATGGGGGATCCCAAAGTTTGTTCTCGTCCTTTTGAATCAATTAGTATTGATCTCGTAGGTCCTTTGCCCCGTTCCAGGGCTGGATTTACTTTTATTTTATCTGTGGTTTGTTGTTTTTCCAAATACGTATTATTGTTCCCTCTTCGACGCGCGATAGGTAAGACTATAGCACAGCGATTGGAGGACGAAGTATTTCTTAAACACGGTGTACCGCGCACAGTGATTGCGGATAATGGAACGCAATTCACTGGTAGCGAGTTGAAAGCCCTGTTTCAGAAATATGACATCCCTCAAGTACATTTAACACCTCGTTACTGTCCACAAGTCAATACAGTGGAAAGATACAATAAAACTGTAATGACTGCGGTATCTATATTGGTACAGGAAGATCATCGTTCTTGGGATACTACGTTGTCGAAAGTCCAATTCGCTTTGAACACTACTGTCAATGAGTCCACTCGTTTTACACCCTTTTACCTAGTACACGGTCGCGAAGCTATATCCTGTGGTAAGGTTTATGGTAATCGAAAAACCTCACAGTTGGACATTTCGTTCGCTTCTCGCGATGATTACTCTACCAAGCTAGGAGGCTTGCAAGATGTCTTTCTTAAAGTCGAATCAGCATTAAATAAGGCTCATGATAGAGGTGCTCGTCAATATAATAAAGGCCGTCGGGTTACGGAATTCCAAATTGGTGATATTGTTTGGAAGAAAACATTTCCTCAGAGTGACGCTAGTAAGTTTTTCATGGCTAAGTTAGCTCCTCGTTATGAAAAATGTAGAGTCATTAGTAAACCTTCTTCTTTAGTTTATAATTTAGAAAGTGTCGATTCTGGTAAAAACCTAGGGTCTTGGCACATACAACATTTAAAGAGTAGTTAGTATTACTGATTTCAGTGGTGGTCTAATAAGATTACTGTCTGAATGTGGGTTCGGTTAGGTGGTTCGTTCCTACTTCCTTATTTGGAAGATTTCATTATTTTATTTACATTCTACTTACTCTGTTTATTAGGGTTGTTTATTTTTTTGTGCTTTCCCGTAGCCATTGGACGCACAGCCCGGCTCTGGTCAAGTCTCGCTGTGTCACCAATGTCTCGGTGATGTTTATGGTAGTGATAATTTGTTATTTGTTCATTCCGTTTACTTTAATAAGCTGTTCTTTTTGCAGTCACTGGACGCGAAACCCGGTGCTGGTCACACCTCGCTTCGCCGCCAGTGCCTCGTCTTGTAGAGAAGCTTATCTTTCAATTAGTTTTCGCTCTATTTATTTTATCTTAATTGCTTGTCGGTAGGGTCTATTTCATTATTGGTAATAAGTATGCAACTGAAATACAACTGAAATACAACAAATGAAATACAACCGTGAACCTCGGCTCGGGAGTCATTAGCGGTAACGATGTACATGAAATCAGCGCAACCGTCTAAAGAAGCACCCCAAGACAGGAACAACTGAGAAAGATCAGACCCTACAATAGAAATAGAGGAACCCGAATCTAACAAACCAATGAAAGTGTTATTATAAATCTCAACAGCAATGTGAGGACGATCGTCACTGCGATCGATAACATTCCGAACCGCCGAAACGTTAGGAGAAACAAAAGCATGAAGAAAATCAAATTCAGTTTGCGTAGTAGCATCACTGAATTTATTATCGACGATGGAAGAGTTTCGACTATTATTAAGACGAGAACTCGACCAAGTTTTAGAATAACGACGGTTCGGGACTACACGTTTTTTGGATCCTTAGAAGAAACCAAACCGGTAGAACCCGAAGATTTAGAAGAGCAAGCAGGACAAGAGTTAGACTTAACGCCCTTTTTGCCACATTTAAAACAAACTATTAACTTGGAGGTACAACTACTGAGACTATGAGTGTTAATTCTACAGCGAGGACAATAAACATTCGTATGTGTGACCTCAACACGAAGCTTAGAAACAGATTTACAACATAAGTCCGGAGCAAGGGAACTTGATGAAGCGCGAGGGGTTCTATAAAAGAATTAGCCCGTTGCCAACTATCCTCTAAAGAACGGCAAACAGATTTAAGTTTATGAAGTGAGGTTACATCGAACTGAGCTAAAGGAACAGAATACTCAGGACGAACATTAATAAAAACAATATCGAACTTTTCTTTATCATCGAGCGGACGACTCAACCTACTAAAATAATTTTGCATGATGCTAATGTAATTAGAGATGTTTTCATGAGGACCTTGTGTTCTATTACGAATTTCTTTTAGTAAACGCCTATCATAATCAAAGGGTAAATATTCCTCGAGTAAGGCAGCTTTAAGTTTATCCCAAGACGTGAACTCCTCTTTCCTACCCCTAAACCACAACAAAGCTTCATTTTCAAATAGCTCGATGGCCGAAGACAGTAGACGGTGATTGGGAATACCGCGCGAACCGCATAGTTCTTCCAATCGCTGAAGAAAAACCTTTATACACGACTTGCCGTTAAACTTCAAGTTCAAGGAGCTAACAGATTGCTGTTTGCTCACAGCACTAACGTCAGGCGCAGGTACTTCGGCAGGAACGCTGTCTGCAGAATCTTCATAGACCGCAGCGCTGGTTTTAAATACTGTGAACATCCTATCTAACTTTACTAAACTCTCTTGAAGAGTAGCAGTGAGGCTCGAATGTAGGTTGTTTAGTTCTGAATCCGCAGCAAGGTTGATACGGGAAAGCCGGTGAAATAAGTGATGAGCAAGCGCTTGGATTCTATTCAGTTTTTTTAAGGTTAAAGCTCGTGACGTAGCAGTCGATTCACGCAATTCAGCAATTTTAGATGAAATGTTATTGAGTTCAATTTTACAATCGCCCTCGTAAGATTCAATTATATCTGAAGGGTATTCTTTACAAAGTTTTCTAATTTGGTTTCTTAAGCTTTTTACATCAGTCTCAGGTAAAGCGTCTCGGATGGAGACCTCATAAATAAGTTCATCCTTATGAAGCAATAAAAATTCTATAGGACGTTCCTCCATTATAGAAAAAAAATACAAAAAACTTAACAGTAATGGAAATAAGCAACGCTTATATTGAACACACACGCAGCTATAGTGCAGCACTAAGTAGCATTCAAGCAAGCGAAGTGAGAAGAAAAAAAATTTGAGTGAAAAAAAAAAAACAAAGTCAAAATGTTGACTTGAGGTTGCTAACCGTACTGGACTATATATGCTTACCACAGTATCTAATAAATTATATAAAATGAAATTTAAAAATTTTTTTTTGAAAAAAAAAAATATGTAAGTGGACTGGACTACAAATTTTTAAACATTGACTGGACTATAATAACACTGAGTTGAATATCAAAGAAAAGTAAAAAAAAATTAAAGTGACCAAAAAACTATTGTCTCCTGTACTATTTTGAACAACAAGAAAAAAAAAATGTTTGAAATAATTATATTATTGATGACCGGATGACTGGACTAATAACACTAAGTTGGATATCAAAGAAAAGTCATCAAAAATTAAAGTGACCAAAAAAACTATTGTCTCTTGTACTATTTTGAACAACAAGAAAAAAAAATGTTTGAAATAATTATATTATTGACTTGACTATAATAATACTGAGTTAGATATCAAAGAAAGTCCAAAAAAAAATTAAGTGACCAAAAACACTATTGGCTCCTGTACTATTTTGAACAACAAGAAAAAAAATGTTTTAAGTTATTATATTATGTTTGGTAAATGTCACTATTGCATTTAAAATGGTAACAGAATAGTTTTTAATTGCTACAATAGCAATGTTCAAAAGTAATATTCAGTAATGTAAATATTTAAAAGTAATATTGTAGTAAGTAGGTAACCACAATGACTCAAAGGTCTTAAATGTAATAATTATTATAAACAGAAGTAAGCACAATGAAGTCACACAAAAGAACTTACACACTACACATACACACTGCAGTATAAAGGTATTTAAATTATGTTGCAATGAAAGTTATAACTTATAACCTATATTCACACAACAGTAATTAAATAAGTAATTAAAGAAAAAAAGTATTATTTAGTAATAAATACCTATCCCGTCAAAACAAAGCAATGATAACACCAAAATTGAGATAGCAAAATTGACATAACAATGAATTCAGAATGTAAGACCCGCGTTGGTGCGCCGCTGTTGCACTTCAACAACTTCTGTTGCAACAGTATCAGAACATACAAATTAGTGAAGCCGCCATGATCTCTGACCTGGCCGGCGCCAATCAATCAACTTGATCCGCCAAACAACGCATTCTGATCTCCAAACTACAAAACATCCAAACAAAAAAGAACTTAAAGCCACTAATAATAAGGCTGCAATAGCCACAGAAGATAACGACAAGCCTACTATCCACAGTGACGTGATTAATGAAATAGATCAGTCCGTACACGGGGAAGTGTCTAATCGGTACATTGATGAATTAGTTGAAATAAAAGCGCAGATAATAAAAACGTTTATTTAATGAAGATCCCTAGCGGACACATTCAATATTGATAGTCTTTTAATGCTCGCAGAGATTAACGCAATAAACAAAATGAAAAAGATTCCGAGACAAAATGTGGCATTTAAATCTGCAGTTTCAGAGAGTTTCTGCAACGAAAAAGCTTCAAGATAAAGCTCGATTTAATTAGAGAGCCGCAGTCTCGCTGACTAATTACTTTACTGCATTCAATTATAATAATAAATGAGTACACGGCTAATTACCAGTCTAATGACGGTTGAATAGGCAAGTTTTACTATCACAAAGACCGACATTAGCGGCGGGATATTACGAGATTGATGGATGGAGCAGCCTTTATCAACTATTTACTAAACTATTACAGCCTCCAAACAAAAACATCTCTGCGATTGCCGACGCATTAACAAGAGAGGTATTTGCATAAATTTGCGTTAAGTAAATGGGGTCCCTTGACAAGTTTAATCTTGTGCAGTGGCGTTTGCATTGGCTGAATAAATATTGGGCTTGACTCTAAGCTTTGGAAGTCACGGTAATAATTTTCGGGGCTCACGTCCTGGGATGAATAGGCAAAATTGCGAAGTTTAACGTCATTTGAATGATAAAACTGGCTGAATACGTAAATCCTTGTCTTGATTGTGTTTGGATAAGTGGGAAATGGTTTGGTATTGGATGGAAACGTTTTCTTGATGTGGAAAGTTACGGTATTTCTATAGAAGAAAATCCGCTGACCGTCGACTTAAAAGCTTGTTTGGAGTAAGTCACATAATTTCTTGCACTTTGATGAATTCAAAATTTGCAAACCATTTCTACGTTACTTAGGTAATTATTGGCTAGTTATGGGTTTAAGTTAGTCCGGACTCAATATAACAAACACAAAAATACAAGTATACAATTTTTATGTATAATTATATATAAAACGAGACGCTAACTTAAGACTGACATATAAAATTTAATGCAGGTCCGAATCCTAAACAGCTAAGCTATAAGGAGAAATAAAATTAAAATTTTAAAAGGGTTTCGAAAGATTTTTCGCATTTAGAAAGGATTTTTGAAAATTCACCCCCTAGATACAAGAATTGGCTGCTTTAATTAATAATGACACAACTCAAAACGTGAATTCAAATTTCAATGTGACAGCTTAAAATCTTAAATGGATTAAGAACATAGTGTTCTCTGTCTATTCTAACGCAGCAAGCTATTCTTCATTCGAAATTAAATTAAGGCAAGGTATTCATAAGTTCTTAACTCGCGCCACACGTCTAGAAACTCTGTTGTACCCAAGTCCTAAGCTCGATCTTTCAACTACATCCAGTGAGTAACAAGCCGCTAGATTTTCCAAATGTGAAAACTTTCTTAAACCCCTCTTTACAATCGCATCTCTTGTTTTGGAAACAATTCACGATCCGAAGCAATTATATTTTGTTACAAAATTACGTTTTCTCCAAATTTAATGTCTGCTTCAGTATTCGGGGAATTTTCTTGGAAATTAAGGGCTCTTGTTGGATTTTAACTGTCGTCTTTATTAAGTTGGTCATTTGTTTGTTTGAATTGTTAGGTATCGTGTTGAAGGTAAATGTGTTTGGAAACTTTATCGTTGATACCATGATACTGAATACAATCAAGAATCAAGTTCATAAAATGTATCACAAGTTTCGAAATTATGTTAATGAACTTTATTAATACAGTAATAATGTTTGTGTAAGTACACATTTTTGAAACTTAATAGTCTAACTTGTTCTAATATTGTGGACATATTTTTGTAAGTTCCTGGTTTTAAGTTATCTATGGAAACTTAATTACTTCGTTGCAACAATATAATGTATCTATATTATTATACCTATATAATAACATATATTATAATGAAAATAGAAGGTGATTTAATGACTTGTCAGTCATCGGAGAACCTAAATTATAAGGGATAGAAAATTTTGCACACACACAAGATTTGTTTGAAAATTCAAGTCAGTAGGTAATATATAATTTCCAGTATATATAAAATTCTCATCTCCTAAACAGGCTCTAGTGAAATAATTTCTGATGCTTTCGCTGTTACGCATTGGAATGAAATAACCTGTAACGTACTTAACTCATGTTATTTTTCATCGTGATGTTTCGTAAGATTATCTCCAGCTCTCGTCTTTTGCTATAAAGCTTCTTTTTAACCCCCGAGGCAAAAACGGCGGGGGTTAAAAAGAATAAATTTTAATAAGTTTGACGTGTCTGTCTGTCTGTGTATGTATGCTTATATGCCTGTCTGTGGCATCATAGCTCCCTAACGCATGGACCGATTTGAATTCTGTTTTTTTCTTGTTTGGAAGGTGAGTATGTCAGGACTGTTCTTAGCAATGTTTGATGAAAATCGGTTCAGCAGTTTCATAATTATTAAATTAATAGTCAAATCTTCAAAACCACTAGGCAAATATGTTGTTAAATTCAGAGTGGAAAATAATGAACCTAAAGCTGTCTCACGTCTCCAGACTTTATTAATATTTTTAGTTTATTTTCCAACTAACGACCCGCCCCGGCTTCACACGGGTGCTATAAACCTTCCTCTTATCTATTAAAAACCGCATCAAAATCCGTTGCGTAGTTTTAAAGATTTAAGCGTACATAGGGATATAGGGACAGAAAAAGCGACTTTATTTTATACTATTTAGTGAAGACAATAGAGACAAGTCTTTCAGGTTCATTCGATAAGAACCATAAAGGCGAGGGAGAGAATTAAGATATTACGTAATGCGACTTTTACCCCATAATTTATCCTTATCGTGACATTTTTTAACAATTACGCTCATTCCGGTTGGAAATTTTGAGGAAATTTAAAATTGTAATTTTTGCCTTTTGAGATTTTTATCTGGCTTTTCGGCGGTTTCGGCAAGAAAAACATGTTTTTTTTGTACAAAATCATATCAAACAATTCTCGGATTTATTTATGACCTATGTATTAATAACGTCTTTTATATCGGTGACTGTCGTAAAATTTTGTGAAAGACGAAGAAAATAATTACAAAAAAAATATTTGTAATTTGATAGCACCAAACTTCAAAAGAAAAAGAAGGATTTAAAAATGGTAACTCTTGTAAGTACAGCTTTTTATAACTTTTAAAGAACTTCCTGCTGCTGACTTAAATTTCAAAAAAATGTTTAAAGAAAACATTATCATCTACTTATTTATACGAAAGAGATGACCAGAAGACATTTAGTTCAGAAATTTTAACATCAATCCTCCAAAAAAAAAAAAGACGAAACAAATTCCTATAAACATAACCCTATTGCTTCATTTCCTTCTACCAAAACATTTCATATCCACGTGTATAGTAACTTCCCGGATCTAAACACTTAGGAAAACCAGTAAAGCTTGATCTCGCAATATACCTACTTCACCACGAACCCAAGGCCCGTTAAAACTGGATGATGCTCAAATTTTCCAGTGAATTCAGACCCCTATATTGGAATATTGATAATGTAGTGGAGGGTCAGGTTATAGTGGTAATTAAGGGAACTATTTGAGGAAATATTTTATGGATATAAACAATTTTATTAAAAGTCAAGTGTATTAAGGGATTAAAGGCTTCATAAGATAGTTTAAAACTTAATTTAGTTCAGTTTATTTAACTAATATTATTATGATGTAATAACTTCATAACGTATATTAAGAAAGATTTGTATGCTTAAATTTTAAAATTTTATACAATCGTACAGTGTTCTTTCTGGATTAGAATAAATAATTATATAATTTCATGGTCTTTAGTGCCAGATAGAACAATAT
The DNA here is from genome assembly GCA_038024825.1 of Polylopha cassiicola. Taxonomy (NCBI): domain Eukaryota; kingdom Metazoa; phylum Arthropoda; class Insecta; order Lepidoptera; family Tortricidae; genus Polylopha; species Polylopha cassiicola. Next base: position 862,341 of record CP149053.1, on the reverse strand, counting down.
ATTATTATATTTTGTACTTTACTAATGTAACGTAAAAATGTAATTAATAAAATCCCTACTAATATTATAAATGCGAAAGTAACTCTGTCTGTCTGTCTGTCTGTTACGCTTTCACGCTAAAACTACTGGACTGATTGAAATGAAATTTGGTACACAGAAAGTCTAGAGCCTAAGAAAGGACATAGGCTACTTTTTAACCGACTGCAAAAAAGGAGGAGTTCCACGCGGACGAAGTCGCGGGCAGAAGCTAGTTAATAATAATTATGGTTAAAATACAAACAATACAGAGACTCCATTCTCATTAATAACTATATAATTAAACATGCTTAACAATCAAGAGTTAGGTAGGTACCCAAGAACATTTATTCTAAACACACTGTCAGTTAAGCACCTATTTTCATAAAAACAAAACCAAAAGAAAACAATCGCAGAAAACAACCATTTGTATCATTCACACCTATCCTCACTTCGCCAAAGCAACCGTCGTCATAATACCGCATAATATTGTATAATTCTGTATAATCCCGTATAATCCTGCATAATTCGGAACTTCGCCTGTTCAAATCCAGTATCACTGATACTACTCTCAGCCTGTTCCGGTCTGTTTTTGGAGTGGATAGTCGAGAATTTGGGAACGTTTCCAAAGTGTTGAAATTTAAATTTTCAAACTTTGGATTATTTCGTGATTCTAATATCGGTTCTTTAAATAACTGAAAGTTAACTAGTGATTATGGATGAAGACTTTAGTTATACGATAGACAGAACTGTTTTTGGTGACTGAAAATGTGCATTTTTTGTATGACGCATACATCTAATAAAAAGGATTTTCCATAACCTCTAAGGAAGTGAGGGCCTCTAAGGGGCTCAAAGTTTATATGGGCTAATATGGGTCACCGTGATTCTTGGGTCCGTTCTATTGAAAATTTAGCATAAACATTTTTTAACAGAATTGATGGAAGACTTATTTAGTTTTTTATTGAAATTAACCTCGTAACGGGGTAAAAAAGTGCGCAAACGAAGTCGCGGGTAAAAGCTACTATAATATATAAATCTTTAGCCAGATTTTACCAGCGACGGAAAGATTAACAAGATTGATGGAATAGTTTCCGGAAAACGTTTAACCTTTCACCTTTTTGAAAAAGATTAGCTTTTCCGTTTTAGTAAACGGTTTTTCAAACACTTTTGTGTTTTGTGAAATTAGAAGTCTTATTTCTTTTTATGTACCTACCTACATATTTGGAATGAGATTTAGTTCAAAATTGTGATGACAGAAGAATTTAAGGCATTAAATGCATGATAACTGTAAAGAATCCGAAACGTCAGCGAATAAAATAAAATAAAATTAGTGAGTTTAATCCGTTAATAGTTGTTCCATTCCAATGTGTAATAACCGCGAAGGCATCAGAAATTAATAGAAGATTTCTTTACCCAATTGCATAAACTGGGACCCAATTGTGAAGTCAACATCATTTAGCAATTGTCCCATATTCACAACAAAGCCGGAGTCCGGAGTCCGGGGTCCGGAGTGCAGTGAACAAATCCCGGTTCCGTGACGTAACGGGCTAGATCCGGTCCACTCCGGAAGAACCTCCATTGATACGGAAGACCTAACTTTACTGGAAGGACTTTTGGAGAAATTAATTTCATGATTTTGACGGCCTGTTGGTCTATTGGTCAGATACCCTGACTACAAAACCGGAGGTTCCGGGTTCAAATAAAAAAAAAATATTAATGTGAAGAGCACTGGCATCTGTACCGGAGTCTTGGTTGTCTATACTAATATTATAAAAAGGAAAGGTCTGTTTGTTTGTTTGTTTGTTTTGATTGAATAGGCTCCAGAACGGCTGGACCGATTTCAAAAATTCTTTCACTGTTGGGAAGCTACACTATTCCCGAGTGACATAGGCTATATCTTATACAATTATATTTATGTATGTTTATCAGTCGTCTAGTACCCATAGTACAAGCTTGTTTAGTTTGGGACTAGTCCCAAATTTACACCAATTGATCTAAATAAATTGGTGTAAATTATCCAAAGATATTTATTATATTTATATAAATAGGAATTATGACAACTATTATCCTGTGTACATCAAGTAGATTATCAAAAGTTTGGGGATTCGCAATTTTTTTTTATTTTCTAAATAAAACAATAAAAAGCGAAGATAAGTGCTTTGAAAGTTCGAAGAAGCTTGTGACGTCACGTTGCGGTGTAAATTGTACCATAACATGACGTCACGAGTCCCCACTCCTGAGCTTTGATATGGAAATTACTTGAGTCTCAAAGGACTTTTTTCACTCAAAAGGTTAAACCTTAAAGAAGCTAACTATGGTATCCATAGTACAATTCTAGGCAAGTCTGGGATTAGATTAATAAGTGTTAAGTCTCCAAAGTAATTATTATTTTGAATTTTGACATAACATATTACCGTTTCCAGGAAATATGGATTGAAATCCAGGAAATCACGGTGCACCCGGATGAGGGAATATCAGACAAAAGGTCACAAATTACTAGCGGATTAATTTATCGTGAATCAACGTTGATTTATAAGGGAGGAAACTCGTTTCACTGATTTTTGAAAATATTATTATGTCAATCTTTACAGTTTCCATAATCGTAGCACGACTGAGCTGACAATAGTGTAACGCTAAAGTGATTTATACAGTTAAATCCGTTAATAATATGTCAATCGATAATTTTACCTGATTCAAATGATGTATTTCGAATTTCTTATATCTTTACGTTGGAATTAAACAATTATAACGGATTTAACTCGGATATTTTAGTTTACTTGCTGACGCTTCGAAAACTTTACACTTTAGTGTACGAATGTGGGGACTGCAAAGTTTTCGAAACGTTAGAAAATAAAATAAAATGCACGAGTTAAGTCCGATATAACTGTTTCATTCCAATGTGTAATAACCGCGAAGGCATCAGGCATTATTTTATAATTCCGTAGTGTCAGGGATTTGGAGATATTCTATCTTTAGTGACAAATTGAAGCTAGCGTTACTCTCACACACATTTTTTTTTTTTAATTCGTCCAATATTGATATCAGTTCGTCATAAAATCAAATTCAATATATTATTAAGCAAGCACAAGCGATTTGCTGGTGCTTGCTTAATCTACATAAACCAAATCCCGCCCATTTTCTTGCCAACTCAGCAATGTTTTCTTAACAAACGGTCCCCGGACAAAAAGATCAATTGACCGCTGTCTAGACGGCACTGGACAAATTTATTGCTAATGGACGGAATCCATTACAAAAATAGTTCCGTGTACATCCGGGGCATTCTTGGAACTGTAGGAAACATTATGTATTGTGGACGACTGCCCTAATGTCCGAGGCAATTGACTTCTCTGTAATGCTGAAATCCTGGTATAAATGTACGCTGACAGGTAAGGTAAGAAAGAATTGTGAGTTTCATGCCTGGTTTTGTTGGTACTTACTATTGAGAGATTGTATGCTCTAGTCATAACAGCTCATGTTGATATAATGTATGATTTTAATAGCATATTTTAAATTGCACGTCGAAACATACCTATATCAAATAATCATTTCTGTTATCCTCATAATCATAATCGGATTTTAAATTGTATTTAATTAAAAACAACTATAAAGGATTTAACGCGTAATTATTTTAATTTGCTAATTGTTGGAAAATTCTCTTATTCGTAGCACAGCTATGCTGACGATAGTCTAACGCTAAATTTTAACGTTAATTTCGCTGCTACGAAAATAGGATTTTTTTTAAAGCAGAATAAATGCATGCCAAATCAGTTATAATTATTTTATTCCAAAGTGCAATAACCAAAAAACGAGAAATTATATTTGTAAGATTAAAGAAAAAAAACGGGGTTTGGCTATGTTATGGACACGGCCGATTGTTGTACGCGAATACGTCTCGTAACGGGTAATAGTTTTTAAATAAAATATTATTATTTATACAGTCCTTACTTAGCGTAATAAAATCTTTGAATCTTTAGCTATCCAGTGTAACTGAAATTTGGATGGAGATGATAGATATGTAGCTACAACACTAAACTGTATCCCCCGATTTTGTTATCATTCGTTTTTTTGGATTGCCACGTAATTTTAAAGACGTATCCACGTCAAAAAGTTATCCACACACAAGTATAAGTCCTCAAAACAACACAAGCACAACAAAGTCAAAGTAAATAAACACGAAAACTACCCTAAAATTACTAATAAACAGTAAAATATCACACTTGAACGAACTTTCATAATACCCTCAACAACATCACAAAGGGGTTTCAACCCTTCATACAAACCAATAATTATGAAACAATTGCTAAAGAACAACTGCAGCCTGTCGAAGCAACTTGTGCATAAAGAATGCAGTAATGAGTGCATAGCTTATGAGTGAAAGGAGAGTGCATTGATTTTTTTGTTGCATTTATACTTCGGGGTATGATGCGTTATGTACAGGATATCATTGAAGAACTTTTATCTTGAAATTTTGTCTTGATTGCCAAATTTTAAACTTTTAAACTTGTATTATAAACCCGAAACATAAAGTACAAATTATATTACTTTAATTTCTGGATATAAGTCTTTTTAGAGTTTTTTGATAAAGTTCAAATTTTTAGTTAGTATGAGACTTTTTGGGTAAAATAATTCTTTTGAATTTATTTTTCATTATTTTTTACTAACATACTTGTAATCACACCAGCAGAACAAATCTCCTGGCAAAGCTTTCCAATAAGTCCACTCAAAACTTTACATTCAATTCGTAAGGCTCGTGATTTGTATAATTCAGGGAGTACAAACAAAATGACACATCTATGTAATATACTAGCTTCTGCCTGCGACTTCGTCCGCGTTTAATAGTTATTTTCCCCGTTTTTTTACACATTTTGCACTGTTTCTTCGCTCCTATTGGTCGCAGCGTGATGTTATATAGCCTAAAGCCTTCCTCGATAAATACTCTATCCAACAAAAAAATATTTTTTCAAATCGAACCAGTAGTTCCTGAGATTAGCGCGTTCAAACAAACAAATAAACAAACAAACAAACTCTTCAGCTTTATAATATTAGTATAGATATAGATAAAAAAAATAAGGCTGAGTTAATGACTGATATATCAATGCAGGGACTAAACTGCAAGAGCAACTTGAAATTTTGCACCGGCCGTTCTTTTATAGCTTTAAGAAAAGATTTTCAAAGATTCGTAAATATTTTTAATAAGACCAAATCTTTAATTTTCAATAAGTCCACTCAAAGCTGTCCATTCAACTCGTAAGGCTCGTGATTTGTATAATTCAGGGAGTGCAAACAAAGAGCCGACGACATCGGTGCACTCCCACGTGTAATTGCAGTTCTATTTCTGCATCCACCCTTACATTACTCGTGTTTTGAAACTATCACGAATATGGAATTATAATGGATATTCCTGTTCTGAGACATTTTAAAAGGGTCGGTAATTGTTAATTTCTGACACTTCAACAGTTATTACACATTGAATGAAATAACTATAACGAATTAACTCACGTATTTTATTTTATTTATTTTGCTGTGGTTTTGAACTTTACAGTTAACTGATAGTCAATAAATACGGAACCCTTCGAACGAGAGTCCGATTCACATTTGGCCGGTTTTTTGAACCAATTTCATAAATTAGAAATGTTTCTTAAAATTTTCTAGAAAAAAATAATATTTTATCATGTAAGTACTAGGTCTTAGGTTATTTAATAGTGTAGTAACAATTCATAATATAAGGTATATTATGAATTGTTACGATTATAATCTTTTTTATTATAATTTTAATCTTTAAGATAATAAAAGTACCTAATTCTAAATACACAACACCTCACAAAAATAACATAACTACAATCACAATCTAAGGTGTTAATTCCACAAACTCAAGATCACAAATAGCTCACTTCCAACTGCAGTTTATTTCTGTTTAATCCCTATTAGTGCATTCAATCGCCAGCTGCGATTAGCGAGGTAGCCATTGCACTATGCAACGCGCGGTGCGTTTAATAATTCTCACAAATGCAGGCGTAGTGACATGCAATAGTTGTTAACACAAGGTTTATTGCTAGAGGTAGAGTAACAATGCAAAGGATTAAAGAGGGTTAAACTGTTGGAATAAATTTAGGTTGTAGTTAACTCAATTTCAAGTCAAAGGTAATAAGTGAATTGTTCATGGAAAGTGTTTTCGACACGTCAGTGAAATAGAATAAGCGAGTTGATTTCGTTATAGTTTTATTCCAATGTTTATGGAAAGTTGTTTAGTTGTGTATTACAATCATATAGGATAGATTTGCAAATTGCACGTTTGATATATATATTTTTAATTTCTCATGTCTTCGCGATTATTATACATTGGAATGAAACAATTATAAATAATGAAATTCACGTATTTTATTTTAGTGTGAGATTGTCGTCAAATCAGTCGGTAATGAATATGGGCACTGTGAATTTTTTAAACATAATGGAATAAAATGACTGACTTACGACAGTCTACACTAAACTTATTTTAATTATATTATGTAAACTACCTAACATAAGAAAAAAAAATGTAAATGCCTAGGCGTAAAAAATTGTTAAAACGGAATCGACTCGATCTCATTTATTTTATACTGACATATTGAGAACTAAAGTATATTAGTAGCAAACTAAAGCAAAAGATAGTCTAACCTGCATAAAATGTAAAAACACACGAGTGAAATCATACCTACTCGTGGTTATTTTATTCTAATGTGTGATAACCGCGAAAGCACTTTGTAGTAAAATAATTTCTGATGCCTTCGCGGTTATTACACATTGGAATGAAACAACTATTAACGGATTTAACTCGCGTATTTTATTTTATTTTATTAGCTGACGTTTCGGATTCTTTACAATTTCCATAATCGTAGCACGACTGAGCTGACAATAGTACCTTAGCGTTAGACTAAAATAAAATACGCGAGTTAAATCCGTTAATAGTTGTTTCATTCCAACACTTTGTAGTAACTTAACACCTATGACATCACCAGTTAAATTGACCTCATTTCAAAGAAAGATGTGACTATGCACATCGATGCAACTAAATGATGCCCCAATTATCCACAGATTTCCGCTGGTCCCTTTCAACTGGTTCATTAGAGTTCTACGCGATCGAATATCGCTGCTCATGGGATAGTTTCACAGAAGTTTCGTTAACTAGGTTTATTCTTGTAACTTTAGCCCAGTTCCTTTCGCTTCGTATTGGGTTTCACAGAATTAGCTGCACCGATAAAATTTGTAGGTGAGCTGTTTGATTTGCCACTTTGAAATGTTTGATGTCGAATGTTGGAATTGCTTTTTGTGCTTTGATCAGTGATTTTTAATGTGCTTTGGGGTTAGAAAGTTTATGGAGTTTCGATGGTTCTTAAGTTTGCTTATAGATTAATGAAAATGGGTGTGTTTTTGCAAATGATCTGAAAAACTCCTTGAAAAGGATTGGTAAGAAAATTAATGCTGTACCTTTTATAAAAAAATAATAGTAAAAGAACCCAAAAATAAACTCTTAACAATAAAACGAAATAGACGTACAAGGGGCCCTAGACAAGTGCCCAACGTTCAACGTTAACGTTAAACGTTAGGACCGATATGTATGGGATTTGACATCCGCGAACTACTGTCACGTACGTCACAAATGTCAAATCCTATACATTTTGGTGCTAACGTTTAACGTTAACGTTGAACGTTGGGCACTTGTCTAGCCCCCAAGGTATGCTTAAAATTCTTTACGATCTAAATAATGACAATTATAAACGAAAATATGTATAAGAACTGTAAATACTAAAGCTGCAATAAAGTGATAATTATTACTTTCTAAATAATAATGAAAGAAAGATTATTTTGGAATGAAACCACTAATGAATTTACCCGCGTATTTTATTTTATTTGCTGAGCTAACGTATCAAACACATAAAGTTAAAAATTATTTTGTACTGGTTTAAAAGTTTTATGCTATTTCTTTACGCGACAAAAGTTTATTTGCTTCGATACCCTGTAACCGTTTCAATTTATGGTTATTGACATTGATAAGATCCGTTACAAAGATTTGTGCAATTTCAAAGTGGGTTAATCTTGAAATTGGCACTTCTGAATGACAAACCGTTGATCCAATCAGTTTATGGTGTCCCATAAATATAATTTTCCACCTGAAGTATTAAATCGGAGTAGGAGTATGCAGAGGCGGATGTACTGTCGCGGTAGGGTAGGCACTGAATACATATGTGACTCTGTTCCTTTTTTTAATGAACGCCTTTAGAAATAAGTAAATGATTACAAGTGCCGGTTTAAGATGATTTTAATACTCCTAAAGACTTTAAAAAATATACTTTTGCTTAGTAAGTTCAAATTGTAAAAAATTGCTTTAAAAAAATGTCTATCTGCTGAGTTTTTTTGCACAATACCTACGCGAGTTAAATCCGTTGTAGGTTTTTAATTCCAATATTTTATATTGGCTAATAAGCCAAGTTAACTCCTGTATATCTATGCAATAAAACAAATTGTGTGCAATAAACATTAAGTTAACAAAAGTCTAGACATTCTGATACGAGTATTTTTAATGGTTCTCTTTATTACATTTAAACTCTACCTTATAGAGTTACCAAATAAGAATTCCCTAGTCTAGAATATCTACTCAATTAAGTCCTTTGAGAATATAACAAACAGAAGCAATAAACAATACACGATCGTATTCACAAAAATAAAAACCAAAAACCTTTCATTTACATACGAGCACTTCATAAATTTCTCGTTTACCCTTTAAGTCCTGCCCACGCCTTAATCCTGGTCCCAAACATTCACCATAGTCCTTATCATCAACGCCATAAAGTTCAAACTCACACCATTTATAATATCAAAATTGTGAAAGTGGATCTTAAAAACCAATTTAAGGATGCATCAGGAGAAATCGAAGATGGACTTTACTGCTATGGTGGTATCATTTAAAATGGTTTGGGCGTTGGTTTTGAGAGTGCACGTTTTATGTTTGTTAAGGTGTATGAGTGAATAGTCAGTGTTGCTATTCGAGTGCAGTGTAAATTTGCCCAGTTCGTTGTGTGGTGGTTCGTTTATTTCGTCCAAATACATTGCTTTGTGATTTGCTTGTATTGATGGAGCAACATTTTTGTCTTCTTTGTTACCTTTTTCTTGTTATGTGTTTAGTTCTTCAACTTCCTCATAAGTATTTACGTCGTTTACAATTGCATAATTTATATCATGTTGAACTAAAACATCATCATTGTTTAACTAAGTGACAGTAAAGACAAAATAAAACAAGTCTTTATACTGAGAAAGTTTGTAAAAACTTACAAGTATCGTAATTGTCAACTTTGTTATTCCAAATCGGAGTTAAGTGTTAGTAATAATATAATTTTTTTACTCATCGGAATAAAATGGGTTATCAGACAACTTCTTTTTTAAATGCTTCAGATGGAGGCGCGTGCAGTGAAAGTCGCGCATGTACCACATCAGGGTAGGCACTCCATACCATTGTGCCTATATGGAATGCACGCCCTTGGTAGGCTCATTTTTATTTTATTTTAACTTTTAGCTGAGAAGGTTTTATAATATAATCCGTACATCCCTACTAATATTATAAATGCGAAAGTAACTCTGTCTGTCTGTCTGTCTGTCTGTTACGCTTTCACGCTAAAACTACTGGACCGATTTAAATGAAATTTGGTACAAAGAAAGTCTGAAGCCTGAGAAAGGACATAGGCTACTTTTTAACCGACTGCAAAAAAGAAGGAGTTCCACGCGGACGAAGTTGCGGACAGAAGCTAGTTATCTATACTAATACAATAAAGAGAAAAGGTTTGTTATATCGAATAGGCTCCAACAAGACTGGACCGATTTGAAAAAATCACTGTTGCGAAGCTACATTACTCCCAAGTGACATAGGCTATATTATATTAAAAAAAAAATGTCTATACGAATATAATAAAGAAGAAAGGTTTGTTTGTTTCCAAAACAGCTGGCCCGATTTGCAAAAATCTTTCACTGTTGGTAAGCCACGTTCACCCTGAGTAAGATATATAGGCTATAGAATATTTAAAAAAAAAAAAAAGGAATCCGTGCGAATCCGGGGCGAACATCTTGTAGCTTATAAAGTAAAAGGCGTTTTCATTCTTAAGGCTGTTTATGCGCACGCGACGGTATCGTGAGATCACGTGCTTTGTACTACTTTTGCCTCAGGTCAGAACCGAAAGTTATCTACGAGGCATTGTTTAGTTACTAGCATGTTTCTGTAAGCTTATAGTTAAGACTATAGAGGAATAGTGCTTTTAGAAAACATAAATGGTAATAATTTCTGATGCCTTCGCGGTTATTATACATTGGAATGAAACAACTTTAAACTCTCAGAAATGTTCGTCTTTCCGAAGCCCTGGTAACCCTATTTGTTTAATTTGTAGTTAAAAAAAAATGCGTAAAATGTAACATTAATATTTCATAATTTAGATATTTAAGGTAGTTTGCATCCCTACTAATATTATAAATGCGTTAGTAACTCTGTCTGTCTGTCTGTCTGTCTGTCTGTCTGTCTGTCTGTCTGTTGCTCTTTCACGCCTAAACGGCTGAACGGATTTTGATGAAATTTGGTACAAAGAAAGTCTGGAGCCTGGGAAAGGACATAGGCTATATTATATTCCGAAATTCTATCCCTAAGGGGTTAAAAATGGGGTGCAAAGTTTGTATGCAACAACGTGATTCCTTGGTCCGATCTATTTCAAATTTTACATAAACATTCTTTAACAGAATTGATGGAGTACGTGTTTCGTATTTTATTGAAATTCACCCCCTAATGGGGTTAAAAGGGAGATTTTCTTCCAAATTGATATGAATACTACTTAGTGCTTTTGATTTTGACACATATTTAAAAAGTATAATGTAGGTATGCATAGCAACGGTTGCTAATGTCATTCCTGACATTAAATAAATACCCAAACTGTTACGTGTATGATTTCTTCAGTGTTAACGAAAATGGCATTATTATGTAATATCCCGTGGATCGTGTAATGAGGACTATTTAATAATATTCCTGAGTAAGCAGACCCCGTTTAACTTGTGAGGGGAAACTGGTGTCATTACGCACAGAAATAGAAGTGTTCTTCGCGACCAAAGCTGACATATATAAAAAAGCCGTGATAACAGAGGTGACGGAATGGGACGAGACGGAGGTGAAGCAAGCTCGCGCGAGCTCCTGTGAGGAACTGGATATTGTGCTATTACTGGATACCTACTGGTATCTCATTATAGGCAATGAGGCAAACTGGGAAATGTTTTATTTCGTAACACCACTTATATTGTATGTAATCGGTATAAGGTTTTATTTTGTAGGATTGAATTGAATTGTAAAATTGTTTTGTTAGATCTTTGTAATAAGTGTGGTAATCAATCCTTAAATAAATAGCCAGCTAAACCTCACGTGTACGATTTCTTTAAAAACTTTGTCCGATTAAAAAAAAATGTTGAACTCAGTGGTAGCTGTATAAATTATGCAATTTCGAAAGTAAGATAGGTAAGTACTTATGTACTTAGTTTGCATATTGTACATGTTAAACTATTGTTAGCTCCATTTATTACGAATATAGGGAAGTGTTAGGCAGCAGCCGGCGAAGCGTCAGATCCGGTACTTTTAATAAAAGTATATTTACGACATAACATTAACAAACCAGGTTTTGTCAGTATACGAATAATATACTAATTAATTGAACTGCGACCCAACAATGCACAAGCCGAGCGAGCGAAGCGAGCGTGCCGCGGTAGCGGCAAATGAAGGTCTCCTTTAGGTACGACGACGAGCGAAGCGAGGAGGAGTGTTAGGTAGAATCCTGATCGTCCAGCACGCGATCCAAGCGAGCGAAGCGAGCATGCCGCGGCAGCGGCCGGCGAAGCGTCAGAATTGGTACTTTCAATCAAAGTATATTTACGACATAACGTTAACAAACCAGGTTTTGTCAGTACACTAATTACTTAAACTGCGACCCTACAGGGCGAAAACCGAGCGAGCGTGCCGCGGCAGCGGCAAATGAAGGTCTCCTTTAGGTACGACGACGAGCGAAGCGAGGAGGAGTGTTAGGTAGAACCGTGATCATCCAGCACGCGATCCAAGCGAGCGAAGCGAGCATGCTGCGGCAGCGGCCGGTCAAGCGTCAGACTCGGTACTTTTAATGAAAGTATATTTACGACATAACGTTAACAAACCAGGTTTTGTCAGTATACTTATTAATTCAACTGCGACCCTACAGCGCAAAAGCCGAGCGAGCGAAGCTAGCGCGCCGCGGCAGCGGCAAATGAAAGACTCCTTTAGGAACGACGACGAGCGAAGCGAGGAGGAGTGTTAGGTAGAACTGAGACCGTCCAGCTTGCTATCCAAGCGAGCGAAGCGAGCATGCCGCGACAGCGGCCGGCGAAGCGTCAGAATCAGTACTCTTAATGAAAGTATATTTACGACATAACGTTAACAAACCAGGTTTTGTCAGTATACTAATTAATTGAACTGCGACCGTACAGCGCGAAAGCCGAGCGAGCGAAGCGAGGTTGCCGTGGCAGCGGCCGGCGAGGCGCCAAAACCGAATAGAATTAGGATGAATAATTAATATGGTAAGTGGGAAATACGTTAAGGAAATAAAACATTATGTGGAAAAAAAAACATCCATATGATGTTAGGAAAACAAAAGATAGGTCATAAGAGTGTTAGTTAATAATCATTATGACATAAAACGTTAGGGAAATCGATAATAGGTTAAAAAACGTTAGAGATTCAGATATAGATCCGTATTCTAATGAAGTTCACCCCATAACGGGGTTAAAAATTACGCGGACGAAGTCGCGGGCAAAAGCTAGTAACTGTATAAATCACTTTAGCGTTAGACTATTGTCAGCTCAGTCGTGCTACGATTATGGAATCTTTAAAGAATCCTAAACGTCAGCAAATAAAATAAAATAAAAATACACGAGTTAAATCCGTTATTAGTTGTTTAATTAGAACTTTAAACGGATTTAACTCGCGTATTTTTATTTTATTTTATCTTTGACGTTTCGGTTTACAGATTCCATAATTGTAGCACGACGAGCTGACAATACTCTTATGCTAAAGTCAACCAATAAATAAAATACGCGAGTTAAATCCGTTTAAAGTTGTTTCATTAGGTATAAAATATTAATATTATAAATGCGAAAGTCTGTCTGTCTGTCTGTTACGCTTTCACGCTAAAACTACTGGACCGATTTAAATGAAATTTGGTACAAAGAAGGTCTGGAGCCTGAGAAAGAACGTAGGCTACTTTTTAACTGACTGCAAAAAAGGAGGAGTTCCACGCGGACGAAGTCGCGGGCAGAAGCTAGTAAAATATAAATGATAGTTAAAATTCCTACTAATTTTACCAGCGAATGTTTGTATGTATGGATGTTACTGTCTTGCAAAAATAGCTGAATGGGTTTTGATGAAACTTTACAATAATATAGCTTACATATCAGAATAAAATATAAGCTATAGGTATATTATAATGATAAGCTAATCACGATAATCTACACTAATATAACAAAGAGGAAATGTTTGTTTGTTTGAAATGAATAGGCTCTAAAACGACTGGCCGATTTCAAAAAGTCTTTTACGATTGGAAAGCTACGTTCACCCTAAGGGACAAAGGCTATAGAAAACTTTGAAAAAAAAAAATAGAGAACCGTGCGAGGCCGGGGCGGACCGCTAGTATTTAATATAACGAATCAAAATTATTATTACAAATCTGTAATACAGTAAAACGAAAAAACAAATGAGAATGTTAAAAAAAAAACAAAAATGGCGTCAATCTATCACTTCCGCGGTAACGCTAACAACCAATTAAAAAAAAGAATATTGTTACAACAAATCATTTACAGGTTACACCGTGAGCTGTGGGTCAATGCGAGATTTTTGAAACCGGATCATTTTGGATGGAATAGGCTTTATCACCTTCACTATAAAGGTCTTAGGCAGAAGTTTGTTAACTCGCATGGGTCTCTCAGAGACCTATAAATCAACTCCCACGCCGCCCACTGCTCTAATTACTGGCTCAGAATTGAACTTGTGACCGTAAATAGTAATCATTTTGGTTTGTATTCTATATTTGCAATAAAGGTCAGTCTCTCTATATCTATACTAATATTATAAAGAGGAAAACTTTGTTTGTTTGTTTGGATTGAATAGGCTCCAAAATGACTTGACCGATTTGAAAAAATATTTCCCTGATAGGAAGCTAAGTTCACCCTGAGTGATATAGGCTATAGAATATTTTGAAAAAATAAAGGATCTGTGCAAAGCCGGGGCGAACCGCTAGTTATTAATATGTAGACTGTAAGCAGAGGTTTTGTTCGCGTCTTCTTTGGCGTAGAAGTAGACAATTAATTATTGTTTTTTACCATCAATTATGTTAAAGAATGTATAATATAGCAGTATTAATAACCTGAATTACAATATCTAAATATATAAGTATAAAAATAGAAGTTATTTATAGTTATGGAAGCACGCAGCTTAATTTGGACATTTTTTTAATTCAAAATGTCGCTAATTAAGAAAATTTTAAATAAAACTAAAAGGCATGGAATAACTAATATAAAGGGATGAAATTTGAAAATTAACAAAGATTTTGAAAAATCTTGAGATTCATACTTTTAAAAGCATTTAAATGAATAGCTATTTCATGGTTTATTAAAATCACCCCCTAAATGTACAAAATACATAGTAAAATCTAAACCATTCATTTCCGACTTCTATCCAGACAAAGTCGCGACCAAAAACCTAGTCATTCAATAAACCTGAAGTCATTAATGTAAATTCAACAATTCAAAAACAGCAAATTTCAAGCACTTCTTCAATGCTGCTTAGAAATACAATTATTGCTAGTCATTGACTAGTCGGGTAAACCCGGGTCGATAAGTATGTGTGTCTGTTGACGAGTACTTCACGAGTCGGATACGAGTAACGACTTAAGAATAACTTGTATTGGGGCCATCAAAAATAAAATTTACAACATAATAATATTAATTTTTGATTCTTTCGCGGTTATTACACATTCGAATGAAACAACTTTAACTCGCGTATTTTATTTTTATTGGCTGACGTTTCGGAGCCTTTACAGATTCCATAATCGTAGCACGACTGAGCTGACAATAGTTTAGTATAAGAAGAAGAAAATTGTTTCATTTCAACAAAAAATTGCAATATAATATTTATGGACACATTGAAATGGTTAATTGTAGGAGTAGGTACAGTATTTATTTCATCCTTAATAAATAGATCTAAAAAAGAAATCTAGGTAACAAATTTATCTGAAGAAATGTGTGCGTGTGCGTGTGCGTGTGTGTGACAGTGTGTGTGTGTGTGTGTGTGTGTGTATGCGTGTGTGTAATGAATCAACTATAACGGGTTTAATTCGCGGATTTTATTTCATAGTTGTTTCATTCTAATGTGTAATAACTGCGAAGGCACCAGAAATATTTTTTTTTCTTATCTTTTTCTTTATGACGATGATTTTCTGATTTTTTCTTAGTTTCTTGTGGCAGGAATATTTTTTGGTACTTGATGGAAAAAGAAAAAAAAAATAGTTATTCCTATTGGCGCCTCTTGATGAGGCGTGGATAAAGAATATCCAAAGAAAGTGTTTTTTTTTTAATTTTCATAGTTAGTATTCGTTAGTTTAGCGGCCCCACACACACCGGGTTTGATTCTCGCGGTAAGCAAATATTTGCCGATGGCAGGGCCAGAATAACGTCTGAGGGTGGTATTGATCACAACTATACCAGGATTGTACTTCGAACATTATTTGCCAAGAAAATCATGGGAATTGTTACTTACCACATGTTTACACTATGGAATGCTGTAGTTTGCTTTGTAAAATAATGATTTAAATGTTACAAGGTATTATATTTATAAGTCCTAGCTAGCTAGGCTTGCAAATTACCAGGTGAACATAAAAATGTACTTACGTGTGTGTGTGCGTATGTGTGTGTGTAGTATTGTTAATTCAACACATTAATAAGGTCTCTACTCAACGTGTTTTGTCTTTAAACTCACTTCATTGTTAGACTATCTACAATAATGTATTATAAATTATCATCGATATCGTTTTTAATAAAATAAAATTTAAAACATCCACTTTGAAAATTACCCGTCAAAGCGATTATAGGTACTTCATTTATATCCATTGGTTATTGAGTTTAAGAATGTCATTAATTATACACTGAACAGTGATATAATACAGTGACACTGATCAAATAAAATTTTAGCTGATCATCATTTTTGTACTCGACAAAAAATCATTGTGCAATATAATAATTCTGATGCCTTCGCGGTATCAAACAATTACCTATAACGGACTAGCGGTTCACCCCGGCTTCGCACGGATCCTATGTTACTCAGGGTGAACGTAGCTTCCCAACAGTGAAAGAATTATTAAAATCGGTTCAGTAGTTTTTGAGCCTATTCATTACAAACATGCAAACATACAAAAATAGGTACAAATCTTTCCTCTTTATAATATTAGTATAGATTTAAATCACGTATTTTATTTTTATACGAATATGGAAACTAAAGTTTTCTAAAAGTCACCAAATAAAATACATACTTAAGCGAGTTAAATCCGTTATAGTTAGGTATAATTTCTGATGCATTTTTTTAAAAATACGCGAGTTAAATCCGTTAATAATTGTTTCATTCCATCGTGACCTGACTTGTTGATATACTGTCATCAAATCACTATCATCGCATACCGCTTGTAAACAATTACTTAAACACGAAATGTGGGTGTACTGACACTTTATGAGAATGCATCGCAAACGAGACGACACGGAATAAATCACGGAACAATGGCTAAAAGAAATTTAAATTTCATAATGAAAATGCTACCTACGCATACTGGCTTGGCACATCAGTTCACATATTTGTAACTAGCTTCTACCCGCGACTTCGTCCGCGTGGAACTCCTCCTTTTTTGCAGTCGGTTAAAAAGTAGCCTATGTCCTTTCTCAGGCTCCAGACTATCTTTGTACCAAATTTCATTTAAATCGGTTCAGTAGTTTTAGCGTGAAAGCGTAACAGACAGACAGACTGACAGAGTTACTTTCGCATTTATAATATTAGTAGGGATTTAGTAAATAAGGTAGTTTGCATAACTGTATAAAACCACTTTAGCATAACACTATTGTCAGCTCAGTCGTGCTACGATTATCTGTAAAGGTCGCAAACGTCAGCCAATAAAATAAAATACGCTAGTGAAATCCGTCTATAGTTGTTTCATTCCAATGTATAATAACCGCGAAGACATCAGAAATTAGTAGTCTTATAAGTGTAGTTAGCGTAAGACTATTGTCAGGGCAACCGTTTAGTTATTTCATTCCAATAACGCTAGTGTTAAAAAGCGCAATGCGTCAGACCTCTCGCCACAATCTTATAGTGATGATAAAATTCCCCATTGGCAAAGTGTGTTTCGGATACTTCTATTCTCGAAGGTGGATAATACATGTATTGTTCAGTATATATTACGTTCAGTATTGGAACAAAGCTCAGAGTACCCCTGGGAGCTAGAAACAACATAAATCGGTTATGGAAACGCCTTTTACGGGTACGTTCAGAGTATGTGCTTTTGAGGAGTTATGGTTGGAAATTTTGTAAGATTTTTAAGTTTGGTATGAAATATTGTAATAGTTTCTAATGCCTTTGCGGTTATTACACATTGGAGTCATTGGAATGTAACACTATAAACGAATTAAACTAGCGTATGTTATCTTTTTAGCTGGAACTAGAGCTTTTCGAGGACTTTACAGTTCCCATATTCATAGCATGACTGAATTGACGATATTGTAACGCTAAGGTCTTAAGTATGTTCTAAAATCTGGTGGAAAAAATCTGTATAACATTCTATTATACGGAGGAGGTTCTCATTTCGACGCGTATTATATTTTTTTTTATGTATGACCACGCATAACTTTTTATAGAGTGGTTCGATTTTATAATTCTTTTTTTATTGGATAGGGTATATATACCCTTTCCAATAAAAAAAACCAGCTGGTGCAGCAAATCTTCACTCTCAACTCTTCACTAAGGTGCCCAAGTTTGTTTAAGGCTGGCACCGACTCCAAGAATATCAGACGTTACAACCAAAATAATAGTCGATATAAAAGACAAAATTAGTATTGTTCTCTTTTCAGTGCGCTATTGTTTTTTGTTCGCGTTTTATTTTTTTTTCGGCGGTTAAATTTTTTTATTCTATCAAATATAACCTAAACCTGTTCAAAAGTTAAGGCATGAATGGTGTATAGTAACATATTATAATTATTCGGTTGTTAGTTTTCATGCCAATGTGTAATAACCGTAAAGGCATCAGAAATTATTAGGAATATTGCTAATACTATAGATATTCTAAGTGTGAACTATCATCGACATTAGGTAGTGTCTCGAGCTATCGATGTTTCATACAGATCGGGGGCGCGTCGTAAATCAAAGTTTGACTGCGCAATGACTACAACACACTGCTTTCCACCCAATAACCTGTTTTGACCTGTTGGGACTTGATTTTGGAACATTTGCCTTTTGCTATTTGGCCCTTAAGGGCGTATCGTAGATTTTACTAAGGGAGACAGACAAGCTTATTTTCTCCTTGAAATAGTAAATTTCTACTAATTGTTCTTGCTGCATTTCTTCTAAGTAATGAATGTTTAGCTTATAACTTACGTGTAAAATAACTTAAGTTTTATTATATTTACTAATAAAATAAATCAAAATTATGATATAATTACGTAAGTGTGTATATAAAGCACAATTAAGTGTTAAAACACGTACCGAATTTGAAATGAAACAACTACCTATAGACGGGTTTAACTCGCGTATTTTGTTTTATTGGCTCACGTTTTGGAACCTTTACAGATTCCATATTCTTAGCACGACTGAGTTGACAATAGTCTTACGCTAAAGTGAACAATAATATTTCTGGAATGTAATAATAACCGCGAAGGCATCAGAAATTGGCAAGTACCTACTGTAAACATGCTTTTAGTAAACAGTAGGTTGTTTATAAAGCTTCTTCAAGTCTCAATTTGTTATAGTTATTCATCCGTACTTTACCCGGGATAAGTTAAAATATTCCTTCAAGCGAAATATTTCGGTTTATGATCCGTGATAATGATTGAGCTATAAAAATGATCCTTTTAACTTTGTTGCCGGCACATTGGGTATTTATTATGGAAAATATTGTTTTACATTTTGATTTATTGTAAACAATGAATTTATTTTAGTCTTTCGTGAAATTTTATAGATGTTTATCGTGAACAGACAAAGTTGCGGGCAGAAGACAGTGTGCATAACTTAGAACTTCAGGTTTTTGAGTTGGCTCTATTTAGATCTAGATGTGCGATATCTGCATTCTTTAAAGCGATAATTTATTTTTCATTTTTGTTCGGTTTCTGAAAAAAAAAATTAAAATTTAATAAAATAAAGAGTAACATACAAACGTATCTCTACATAGTATAAAACAAAGTCAATGTCGCTGTCTATCCGTCCCAATGTATGCTTAAAACTACGCAACGGATTTTGATGCGGTTTTTAAGTAGATAGTTATTTAAGAGGAAGGTTTATAGCACCCGTGTGAAGCCGGGGCGGGTCTCTAGTTATCATAATTATAGGTACATTATATCATATAAAGGGTAAGTTTTGGTAAGATCGGACACGTTTAACACCTTACCTTTGTACTGGCAACATGACATAACGCGCCATTTCAAAATGCCATGTTGCCAGCACAAAAAATCTCCCAGATTAGGCGTAAATTCACATCGTACGGTGTTAACCGTGTCTGATCTTACCAGAACTCACCCTTTATATGATAATCTGTACCCATACTATACTACCTACTTATATAGGTACCTAATACAGACTATATTCTAGGTACCTATATGCAGTGTTCACTGTACATGGTATGTAATGCAACTCTCAGTGCATCGGGTACGTATTGCAGCTAATGCATTTGCCAACGCTATGCATATTTGATCCCACTTCTGATACCGAGTGCACTTCATGTTTGTTCGCGAAATATGCATTAGTATATGTAGTAAATGCACTTATTTAGTGCATTTTTAACGCTAAGCAAATGTTTTTGTTTCTGCAGCGCTTTTGATATATAATTAAATTTGCATTTTTGTTTCGATTTTAATTGTAATTTGGGATTAAATTAATTCAAAAATAGAACTTGCTCTAAATAATTATTAATAATAAAAAAAATACTATTCGGAAATATAATAAATTTACTTACTGTGTTAGACTATCGGAAACTGTAAGTAAAGTTTTCGAAAAAATACATGAGTTTATTTTGTCAAATAGGTACCTACGTATCTATGGCATTAAGAAGTTTGCGTCTATATGGTAAATAATATAACCATTTAGGTATAATAAATCGATCAAAATAATACCAAAATGATGACCTTAATCCCAAAAAAACACAGTTCCTATATTTCAGTATACAATACCATAAAAAACGCCAAACAAATTTCAAAATAAAGTCACTAAAATCCACAGTAAAATAAAAGAGCAGTATCACGTGCCAAATTCCTTGCGTGAAAATCTTAACGCTCACGTCCAACGCTCATTTAAGATCATTCTCATGCCCCCAGCATCCATAACACAGTATAAACACAGTTTACTGTCTGTACCAGGGATGTTACATTTAAGGTTCACAAATGTTCAGAAATTTTCATATTTGTACTAAGGTAAGAGTAGGAAAAATTTAGACCCCAGCGGGATTTGAACCCACACACACACACCTTAAAAATCATGCTTCCGATTACACTATTTCCATTCTGTCTGTATACTTGTTTACAAGCGAAATCTAGCTTCAGCGCTATCCTGTGATGAGAGACCGGCTATTGGCAAGTGATAAAACACAAACTACTGGACTGTGAAGAGAGACACGTTATTAGTCTGTCATGAGCGACAAGCTACTAGCCTGTGATGAAAGACAAGCTACTAGCCTGTGATGAGAGACAAGCTACTAGCCTGTGATGAGAGACAAGCTACTAGCCTGTGATGAGAGACAAGCTCCTGTGATGAGAGACAAGCTACTAGTCTGTGATGAGAGACAAGCTACTAGCCTGTGATGAGAGACAAGCTACTAGCCTGTGGTGAGAGACAAGCTACTAGCCTGTGATGAGAGACGAGCTACTGATGTCTGTGTGTGCTTTGCACCACTTTGCCGTCTTATCGACATAATTATTATAATCATCTTATGCCGCAGCCACACACTCATTCTAAGCCGAAAAGCCACAGTGGATATATATTCGTCGAAGAGTAGTGGCCACACTTTGCCATACTTATTAGCTTGTTATTAACCTACCAAACATAAACTGTACGGTATATAAATTACACTCTAACGTGACGTCACTAGTCCCAATTCCGAAATTTTGAAGTGATGCAGTTGAAATGAGAATAAAAAATACGTGTCGAATAATAATATACTTTTCAGTCCTCCGGCCAGAAAGCGCCAACTTTGTGGCCGCTGCGCTAAATGAAATTGCCGCTTTCTGGCTTCGTCGAACAGAAAAATAGTATACTGACCTCGGCCAGTAAAATAAAAAAGCCTCAGATCACATTTTTGTCAACCTCGGCTTCGCCTCGGACGACAATTACATGTGATCTGAGACATTTTTTATTTTACTGGCCTTGGTGCGTAATGTACTATTTCTATAAGTTGTAACCAATAGTCGTCAGACCTGGATAAGTAATTAAGAATATACAAATTGATAAATTTTCAAACTTTAAATTATGCAAACTTTTTTTATACGTCCAACTATTATTATTATTTATATTAATATAATATTTGTGTGTGCAAGTATTCTTGACATCCCTAGTCTGTATTATTAACATAGCACACGTGATTCTGCTGCCTCTATCTCACAGCTATTCCTTGCAATATTACTGTGTTCAGGCATTTTTTACGCACTTTTGTATTTTGGCGCTTAATAAAAATATGAAATTGTAAATAAAATCGTATTCTGTTGTAAGCATACTAATATTTTGAATGCGGCAGTAGGTTTGTTACGTTATAGTAGCTAAATCACTTTATATTGTGAATAATTTGTACAATTTTTTTTTTAATTATTTATGTGATAATAATTTTATTAAAAAATACTAGTGGACACATTTTGATAGGTAACCTGGTAGGTATGGTCGTAAGTATAAATAAGTAACATCGTAAAACACTTTTTGTATTAGACTGTAAAAAATAATTCTGATTTCTTAATTAAGTATACGAACTTTTTCCTGATAATATGGAAAAAATATAATAAAAAAAATATCCTATTTGATAGTTGTTCAGAATAATTTCTGATGCCTTCGCGGTTATTACACATTGGAATGAAACAACTATTAACGGATTTAACTCGCGTAAAGCGCTAAAGCGTTAGATTATTGTCAGCTCAGTTGTGCTACGATTATGGAAACTGTAAAGAATCCGAAACGTCAGCAAATAAAATAAAAATACGCGAGTTAAATCTGTTATTAGTTGTTTCATTCCAAAGTTGTTCAGAAGTTATGCGCGTACCTACATTTCAGCTATAATTTTTTTTTAATTTTAATTTTATTTAGTTTCTTTCGTAATTACATTCACTCCCACAATCAGACGAATAAATCAGAAACAAGCCACAGTATATCAAATAGATACAGTCAGGTTACAATAGCGAGCCCATTGTGCTCTGCCCATTCAAGTACGGGTGATATACTGCCGTTACACTGTACTGTGTAGCGATAGGTCAATTTGTAAAGTATTATAGCAAGACATTGTACCTACATGTGTAGGATCTAGTTTGAAATATAAAGAAATTTTGTAATCTATCTATCTATTATCTATTATATATATATAAAAATCAATTGCTGTTCGTTAGTCTCGCTAAAACTCGAGAACGGCTGAACCGATTTGGCTGATTTTAGTTTTAAAATGTTTGTAGAACTCCAGGGAAGGTTTAAAAGGTTAGAAAACTTGGAAAAAAAAAGAAAAAAAAAACTGTGTACGCGGTACGAAGTTCGCTGGGTCAGCTAGTTTTAGATAAATATTAGGTATTATCTCTCTTTGAAATCTATCAGACACGCCGAGACACTTTGATTCACTAGTATTGATTATTCTAATTATTTATGTATGTAAGTATATATGTCTTTAATATTTTATTTAACTCGCGTATTTTATTTTATTGGTTGATGTTGCGGAGCCTTTACATAGGTATTCCATAATTGTAGCACGATTGATTATGGAATCTGTAAAGGCTCCCTATATGTGTATAAAATAAAATACGCGAGTTAAATCCGTTAAACTTGTTTCATTCTTAGTACCTAAGTAATTGGTTGTACCTTCTCTTTTTAGGGTACCTACCGTATGGTCTGCTTACAATACTGCTAAAGACCACAACGGATCGAAAATATAATGTAAGTACTACAGAATAAATCCTACTACTATTATAAAGGCGAAAGTTTGTAAGTATGGATGTATGGATGTATGGATGTATGGATGTATGGATGTATGGATGTATGGATGTATGGATGTATGGATGTATGGATGTATGGATGTTTGTTACTCTTTCACGTAAAAACTACTGAATGGATTTGAATGAAACTTTACCACAATATAGCTTATACATCAGAATAACATATAGGCTATATTTTATAACGATATGTGTGAAGTACTCATCGTGCGCAGACGAAGTCGCGGGCAGAAGCTAGTAATAATATACTTCTTGTTTAGCTTAACTCGGAAATAGCGACAAAATTTCTACAAGTAGTCACGCACCTACATGATTTATACATTATTTCATTTATATGAATTTATGTCGCTATGGCTCAGTGGGGGACTGCGTCACGTGCGCCCTGGGTTCAAAACCGGACGTGTACACGTTTTGTCACAAGCACTAATTCATCTGGTTAACAGTAGAATAAATATTGTTTGATAGAAATTTATTTATTGTGGTATTGGTTTGTTTATTTATATTGGAATGTAAATTGAATATTGTATTCCTTTTTTATTGAATATCTGAGTAGATAATGATAATAATATAGCATGATAATATATGTACAGTATCAATAACGTTAAACCTACCTTACTTATATATAAATAGCTTGAATTTTATAATAAGAAAATAATAAAAAAAAAATCAGTTTATTTTGAATGAAACTATGAAACTACTTTGATCTAGATAGCTAGATTACTCGCGTAGGTATGTTATTTTATTGGCTGAAGTTCCGGAGCCTTTACAGGTTCCATAATTGTAGCACGACTGAGCTGATAAATCCGTTAAAACCGTTTAAAGTTGTTTCATTTCAATGTATAACAACCGCGAAGGCATCATAAATTATTTTATAAAGCATATTATCATTAATTATTACTATATTATTATATAAAGCATAAAGACTTCAAAATTGCAATGTTCATTTTAAATTTAAAATTATTCCTTCCCATTATATTCGAGAAGCAAGCACTTTACATACATTAATTAAAATACAAAATGAATATTTTCAAAAACAACACGAAAATGTTTTCACAGCGTTTACCGCGAATACCGTTATTCAAAATAATATTTACTTAAACAATATTTGCGGACTTCAAAGGGATGGACAGATGGACGGACAAATTGCCCGGAAGATTTTGTTTTAGTAAAAAAGGGGTAAAACGATCCTTAGCTTTTGATGTTGGTGGCGTTTTTTAAATTGCTTTTCATCTCATTTCATACAAAATAACCAAATATTATAAAGTTCTAAAAATACTCTTTTGCCACGAAGGCATCAGAAATTATAAGTACTTATTATTGTCCCAAAAAAAGTGATTTTCAAATGAGTTTCTTTTCAGTAATACTGGTCTTTCCAAGGTGCTAGTAACGCCCCCTATTTGTTTTACTTGTAGTGCAAAATTGTTAAATTATGCGTAAAATTTCATATTTTAGAAAGGGCTAGTTTTTTAGAAATTTAGTAATTTGGATATAAAGTAGTTGGCTTAACTGCATAAATCACTTAAGCGTTAGACTACTGTCAGCTCAGTCGTGCTACGATTATGGAAACTGTAAAGAATCCGAAACGTCACCAAATAAAATAAAAATACGCCAGTTAAATCCGTTCTAATTATTTCATTTCAATATGTAATAACCGCGAAGGCATCAGAAATTATATGTACAGGTACCCTAATAATTATATATACCTACCTAACGAAATCAGATTGATAAGTAAATAAGGTATTTACTAATATATAAGGGACTTAACCCTAACCTGCATGACATAATTCCTCGGTCAACATCGTTACTAAGGATTTCCTACCTAATGTAACCCTTCCACCGTATATCATAGTTAAGTACATTCATCAATCGAACCACAAACCTCAATATAGGTCTCAACTCTAATGACCTAGGCATGCTATAAGTCTAGATATTTATAATACAGCTTCTGCCCGTGACTTTGTCTGCTTTGTATTCAGGCGTGATGTCACAAGACCAATATCGTAGTGAGTTTTTGTTTTTTGAGAAAAGAAAAAAAATCATGTCTATTTTTTTTTTATTTAACTTAGGAACTAAAAAAATGTATTTTATCTACATAATTATCATCCCTATTAGAAATCACGATTATAATAGGTAGGTACGTAATATTTCCTAAAAAAAATCTAAACTTTTGTAACATTTTTTTAAGGTTCCGTACCCAAGTTGTAAAAGGGACCCTAAGACTGAAATTCGCTGTCCGTCCGTCTGTCACCGGCATGGGCGTGCATTCTATATAGGCACATTGTCACTAATATATGGAGTGCCTACCCTGGCGCCATACTAACGCTCACCACACTGCACGCGCCTGGACTCACCAGGCTGTATATATTATTACCTATCATGTACCGTAATAGTTAGCCAATTGATTTTTTTACAGATGTATTCCTGTTACCACTATTTAAATTTAAACCAAGGTAATAATCGTATTTATAAATAAATAAATAAATATCTTTGGACAATTCACACCAATTATCTAGTCCCATTTTAAGCAAAGCTTGTGTTATGGGCACTAGACAACAGATATATTATTACCTATCATGTACCGTTATAGTTAGCCAATTGATTTTTTTACAGATGTATTCCTGTTACCACTATTCAAATTTAAATATTATAATCGTATTTCAATTATTAAAGTTCAAAAATATATTGATAAATTAATGGAGAAATATACAACAAATATTACAAGTTAGCTCCAAGTTTCACACAAACAAATTATCTTGATAATAACATATTTTATTATTACTTGATATATTTATATCTTTGATTAAGTGCCAATAAATATATTCAGATAATCTGTAAGCTACTGGTAGCGTTGACATTTTCAAATAATGCTAATATTTAATCTTCAGAATTCGTGACTGACATCTTAAGTTAATGAAATTATACATACCTACTTAAAATTATATGAAAATCCGGTCAAGTGCGAGTCGGATTCGCGCATGAAAGTTCCGTACCAAATTGAGCAAACACGAGCAAAAAACACTTCAATACTATAATATAACAAAGAGGAAAGGTTTGTTTGTTTGTTTGGATTGAATAGGCTCCAAGACGACTGGATCGATTGATCGATCGCCGAGGCGGACAGCTAGTTTAATATATGGGAGCTTCATTCATTTTTTTTTATTTGTCTGTGTTTTAATATTTGTTGTTATATTGGCAACAGAAATACATCATCTGTGAAAATTTCAACTGACTAAATATCACGGTTTATGAGATATAGCCTGGTGATAGAAAGACGGATGAACAGCGGAGTCTCAGTAATACAGTCCCGTTTTACCTTTCGAGTACGGGACCCTAAAAAGTGTCAAAAAATCGCTATTGTTCTATCTATTCTTATAAGGTTAATGACCTGATTAAAATAAAGGAACAAATTTTTAGTTCACGTCGAATAAGCTGATATTTTGGGTACTTTATAGTTACTATATTCGTAGTAAATCGTTTTGAGAAATAGGTATTATAGCTATACAATAACCACAAAGTACTGTACCGTCCTACTAAATGCATTGAAATTTTAAAATTAGTACTCGGGTTATTTTTAAGGGTTATATAGTTAAATTTTTGAAAATATTGACATGAACTTAGTAAAATAATCTGGAATAATTTAAGACAGTAAAATGTAATGAGTGTAATGACAGCCTATAAATGATTAGTTAAATATGGAATTTCTTTCTAATAGTACGAAAATAACACTAATGATAAATATTTTTATGCTTGTGTAAGCGAGATGTCCTAAACAATTAAATAATTATGATTTATGTTACCTTCAAATGTTTTATATATATAAACTAGCGACCCGCCCCGGCTTCACACGGGTGCTATAAACCTTCCTTAAGAATCATTCTATCTATTAAAAAAAACCGCATCAAAATCCGTTGCGTAGTTTTAAAGATCTAAGCATACATACGGACATACAGCGAAAGCGACTTTGTTTTATACTATGTATTGATTTGACTAGCGGCCCCGGCAGACGTCGTCCTACCCGTCCGATTGTTTCGTCAAAGATCTGTCAAAGTCTTCTGTCACTTCTTCATAAGGCTTCATATTTTCCCCGTTTTTTACACATTTTCCACTGTTTCTTCGCTCCTATTGGTCGCAGCGTGATGTTATATAGCCTAAAGCCTTCCTTGATAAATGGTCTATCCAACAAAAAAAGAATTTTTGAATTCGAACCAGTAGTTCCTGAGATTAGCGCGTTCAAACAAACAAACAAACTCTTCAGCTTTATAATATTAGTGTAGATTTGATTTAATTTAAAAAAAATCCTACTTACACTTAACTTAACTTTATGAATTTACGATTGAGTTCAATCGTAAATTCATAAATGGCAGTAAGTACATATTATTAAATGAGTTTTTTATACACTTACTGCGTTTTATCACGGCAGAATTATAGTACGAAGGTACAGTCAGACCCGTAAACTCGGTACAGTCAACAAACACTAATCCTTACGGCTTAGTCTGTTGACGGTCAACGCTTTGATGTCTGACTGTCTGTATGTCAGGCTTTCTATGGATTTTGTAAGTTGCTTATTCACTTTTAATCTGTTGCACTGTACTTAGTATGGGTTAGAACTTTTATATTTTGATAAATACACATAAATATATATAACATAATATCTATTATATTATATATAGTTATAAATACTAGCTGTCCGCCCCGGCTTAACTCGGATTCTTTTTTTTTAAGCCAATGTCACTCGGGAATAGTGAAGCATTTCAACAGTAAAAGAATTTTTCAAATCGATCCAGCCGTTTTGGAGCCTTGAATAGGCTCCAAACAAAGAAGCAAACAAACAAACCTTTCCTCTTTATAATATTAGTATAGAGTATAGATATTATATTATATATATTTCTAGGTACCACTTATTTTGTTTTTAGGTAAGATTTTTTTTTACTGCACCTAGTAGATTAATATGTACGTATTAATATGTACCTTATCATCAAGATTTTCGTACTTAAATCATTACAATTAGTCATTGATTGGTTTTAATTAGTCATTAATTGTTTTAAAAATAAATTAAAAAAAATGACTCACCTTCCTCTCTGGAACTGTTCGGGCAGGTAGAGGATAAATTACACTACGTACCTGTAAACAGAGAAAAAATATAAAATAATTTTCACTTTATATAAAGAAATATAATTAGAAGATAGGTACTATTGGAAAAATTAAATAAAAAAAGTATTAGAATAATTTTACTCCCGTATTTCTATTTTTATTTAATAAATAAAACAAAATAAAAATAGGCGAGTAAAATCCATTAATAGTTGTTTCATTCCAAAATACTCGAAGTCATTTCGCGTTTACTAAAACGCCAAAAGCAAGTTTTACCCAAGTTAAATGACGATAGAAATATCATTTCAAAAGGGCTCTCGAATGGTGACAGGAACATGAAAAGGGCAGTTCAATTTCCGCCCGCCCTACCCTATGGAGCCTTGAAAACTACTTCCTTACGTATGTAATAAAATTGTATTGTGAAAATAACTGGTTTTTCGGATTGGAAGTTGGAACATTGATAAAATATTATCTATATATAAAAGGAGAAGTTGACTTAAAGATGTAGAACTTGAAATTCTGCACAGGGGTTTTTATAACATAGGGGAGCACTAAGAAAGGACTTTTAATAAGGGAGTAAAACTTTGAAATGAAACAAATAAAAACAAATTTTATTTTATTGGATGACGTTTCGGAGCCTTTACAGATTCCATAATCGTAGCACGACTGAGCTGACAATAGTCTTATGCTAAAGTGCCAAAGTGGAATAAAACTTATAGAAATCCCTGTGCAAAATTTCAAAACTTTAATCCTTATAATTAAGGCCGTACGTTAATATTATGTCTTCATTTAGTCAGATTCTCCTTTTATATAGTTATACTAGCGGCCCGGCCCGGCTTCACCCGGGTTCCTTTTTTTATAGCTTATATTACTCGGGAATAGTGTAGCTTCCCAACAGAGAAAGAATTTTTCGAATCGCTCCAGTAGTAGGTATTCCATAATCGTAGCACGACTGAGCTGACAATAGTCTTATGACAATAGTATCATTGCAATATTATGTTATCTAATGTTAAAATGTCATTTTACATAATATTATTTTTATAAATGTCATATCAATCATCGGCCATTGACTCCGAAAGCACTAAAGCAATTGTAATACGATATAGCCATCCATCTTATATGTTGACCTGCATAATATAGTAGCTGAGACAATATTTGCACTTTTTAATGCACTAGGTACGTAATGCACAATTTGTATTCACTTTAACAAAACACTGTATGCACTATCTTAAAGAAAATTATAAACTTTTAAACGCTTGGAATATGTGTAATAATGTTATCAATATAAAATTTCTGTACAAGCAAAATTAAGTTTTATTCCAATGTGTAATAACTGCAAAGGAATCGGAAATTATTATCACTTTTTTAACTAAAAATCCTAATTGGAATGAAACAACTTTAAACGGACTTAACTCGCGTATTTTATTTTATTAGCTGACGTTTCGGAGTCTTTACATATTCCATAATCGTAGCACGACTGAGCTGACAATAGTCTTATGTTAAAGTGATTTATACAGTTATGCAAACTACCTTATTTATTAAATTACAAAATTTTAAGTACATACTACCCTGTTCTAAAATAGTAAAATATAGATTTATAGTCAATAAAATAAAATACATACGTGAGTTACATCCGTTGAAAGTTGTTTCCTTCCAAAGTGTAGTAGCCGCGAAGGCATCAGAAATTATTACCTACTTTTTTAACTAAAAATCTTAAGTTTAAAAAAAGCTAATTTACTCAAATTCTGTCGTTTGGAGTATGTATTGAATTCACAGGGTACTATAATATACATATTATTATATAATAACTAGCTGTCCGCACCGGCTTCGCACGGATCCCTTTTTTTTAAACGGTTTTATTTAGTTTATAGCCTATGTCACTCGGGAATAGTATAGCTGAGACAGAATTCTTCAGATTGGTCCAGTCGAGCAGTCGTTTAGGAGCCTATTCAATCCAAACAAACAAACAAACCTTTCCTCTTTATAATATTAGTATATTATAAGGTAACATAGTTCTGTCAATATATCTCATGAGTCACTAATCTCACAAATTGCTATTAAGGCGCTTACAGATTACCATCTCGGTCCAATTATTGTAACTGGATTAAAAGTTTAAGGTCTGTCTGTGAGTACCTTAGCATTAAAGTAATTAGTTTCGGGTACCTACCTATAGTTGTTTATTAATCAAGATTGACGTAAGCTATTTATTTTATTAAAAATGTAATCTTTGTTTCGTAATTTTTTGTTTTCGTTTTGAGGTTAAGTCGAGAGAAAAATCGTTTGTTGATGATTTATAAAAACAACAAACTGTTGTTGATGTTGAAAATTTAATTTAAAAGTTTGATTAAAATTACGAAATTATAAAAAACTGAACATGAGATGAAACAATTATAACATAATATTGAATCGGATATTTCATTTTATTTGCTGACGATCAAGAACTCGGCACAACTGAGCTGACGATAGTCTAACGTTAAAAACTAAAATTATTTCTTTCCAATCTATACTAATATTATAAAAAGAAAAAAAAAATGTTTGTTTGTAATGAATAGGTTCAAAAACTACTGGACCGATTTTATTAATTCCTTCACTGTTGGGAAGCTACGTTCACCCTGACTAACATAGGCTATAGTGTGCAAAGCCGGGGCAAACCGCTAGTGTGCAATAAAGGCGAAGGCAACGGACATTAATATTATGTAGGTAGGTATAATATCGTCATGACTATCCGTCAAATAATTTTTAACAATCAAGCAATATCACTACATAGTATAAAACAAAGTCGCTATATCCCTATGTACCTACGCTTAAATCTTTAAAACTGCGCAACGGATTTTGATGCGGTATTTTTTTAATAGGTAGAGTGTTTCAAGAGGAAGGTTAATAGCACCCGTGTGAAGCCTGGGCGGGTCGCTAGTTTATTATATAGGAATAAGATATTTTATAATTCGTCGACCGTAGGTTCAATTACGGTAAGGGACAAAATACGGTTTTTCAGGAGAGGCCGACAAAGTTTTTTTTCGGACTCAATCGCTTGTAACTTTTTTTGTAATTATCCTTTTTTGGATCTGATTTCACAAAAAACCTTATATTGTAGTGCTCTATCAGTCCTTGTAACGTTTATTTCAATATTCCAGCTATTTTAGAAAATAGATGTCCCTTACACTAGCGTTTTTCGAAAATTACGTCCCTTACATTGCAAGTATTTCGTAGTCACGCCCCTTACATTAAATTGACTTCTAAGTTTAAATCAAAATATTTATTACAAATAGTGTAAAAGACGTGGTAAAAATAAAAATTAAAGATAAAATACTGTAAGACAGTTGTTGCAAAAGAAATTAATGGAAAATTTTATCATAAGGCTAACTTTAAATCGCAAACAGGTTTAAAAAAAAATTAAGGGACATGAAAATGTATAGAAAGTGCATGCTGAGTGTTTTTATATTATTATGCAATATTAAAATATACCAATATTTCTTTGCTGAAAGGAAAATTGACTAAATCATAACAATTTTACGTATAAAGCTGTATGAAAGTCTGTAAAATAAACACAGGATAGGATTTTATATAGGTACTGCCTTGTAGATTTTAGCTGCGACATTGAGAATGAGATTTTAGAACTCCATTAAAATAAAGCTATTGAATTAATCGAACCAGTCTTATTCAAATACTGCTTTACAAACTAGATGCCATCACACAAATAGACCGTTTCGTTCAAAATCAAAGAATATTCAGTGCTGTTTATTAGGATTGTAAAGAAACGTCACTAATTATTAATGCAAAAGTAGACAACAATAAGCGGTTTGTCGATTTTTATGTTTTTGGGCATATATTATAATTAATAATCACGAATTTATTGGACGAAAGACTTAAGAAAAGATAATACCGGTAAAGTTACAGTTTCCAATAACGATGAATTGTCTTGTGAAGGTGTCTTGAAATCTTTAAGACAATAGAAAAGAATTTAATACGATTAAAATTAGATTCCAACCTTAATCCTGCAAAGAAAGCAGTAGGTTCTACTGTTGTTTTTGATAATTCTGGTTGTATTTTTTATGTATTACAATACTTATGCTATTAATAAATATTACTTGCATGAATTCAAATAAATATAATCAATAGAGTACCTGCAAGCTGGAAAGAATTATCCTAAAGCATCCTAAACATTACTCCTTCTTCTTTCAATGCTATTTTTTTTACTCTAATCTTGCATTTTGCAGCATAATAATAATATATCTTATATAAGCACATGCCTGTATCTTGTATTATGAAGTTAAAAAACTTGTAAAATGAAGATAATTATATCGCACCTTTATTAGAAAAGTGTGTCATCTTGAAATATTTTGTTACTCCATTTTAGACTCTATGTCTTAGTTATTTAAATTTGAATTCATGTGGTGACACATTCCGAGTTGTTATGATAAAATTAGTGTAACGGTAACATCTCCTTTGGTACGCTAATGTAAATGAAGGTAAGGGACAAATATTTTAAAACTTGTGCAATATTTTTAAGGTATGGGTGATATTTTTTATTTTCTCTTTATGAAAAACAATGTACATGTAATTAATAGAATGCGAAGACCCTTACCTTATTTAATTTGAGTTCACAGCGGTAATTACACTATTCCAAGATGCTATTGTTCAAAAATTATCAGATACATTATTGCCCGATGAATAATTTGACTTGTGACCCCTAAAAATCACTATGGTAAGGAACATTTTTTTTGAGCTAGAATTTTTTCGAATATACCATTCGAAAGAGCGCAAAATTCTGAACAAAACTGTATACTTAACTCATTTTCGGCATTTTGTCCCTTACCATAATTGAACCTACGGTCGACGTATTTCTAATTCTTCCTTAAGTTTTTTTTATATCTTCCTTTAAAAGTTCATCGGTAATCCCCGAAGACCGAGCCTTGACGCAGTGTCGCGGCAAATTTAATAAAAACCTCCCCAAACCAAACCGACCGATATATAGAGAAATACCCGCTGAGTCGGCTGTTTGGCGGATCTGAGTCGACACAGTGTTGCTAGAGTTAAAAAAAAACTGTTTATAATGGAAATTATATTTAAAAACCTGACAATAGTCTAATGCTAAAATGAATAGCCAATAAAAATAAAATACGCGAGTTAAATCCGTTAAAGTTGTTTTATTCCAATGTATAAAATGCGTGAGTTAAATTCGTTTGTAGTTGTTTCATTCCAATGTGCCAAAATATATCTATATCTAATATACTAATATTATAAAGCTGAAGAGTTTGTTTGTTTTTTTTCTTGGATAGACCATTTATCGAGGAAGGCTTTAGGCTATATAACATCACGCTGCGACCAATAGGAGCGAAAGAACAGTGGAAAATGTTTAAACGGGAAAAATATGAAGCCTTATGAAGAATAGCTATTCCACGCGGACGAAGTTGGGGGCACAGCTTGTATAATAATATTACTTAACTAGCGACCCGCTCTGGCTTCACACGGGTGCTATAAACCTTCCTCTTGAATCATTCTATAATATATATTAAAAAAAACCGCATCAAAATCCGTTGCGTAGTTTTAAAGATTTAAGCGTACTTAGGGATAGGTATAGGGACAGAAAAAGCGACTTTGTTTTACACTATGTAGTGATTCCGGTAGGTATAATACTTCGTTAATCTTGTCAATAAACTTTTAAATTAATAACGATTACAATTATAGTCATATTTATTTATTGCTTTGTGTTGTACACATCAATTATTGTAACAATCATAAACATATTATATATTTTGTGTTGATTAGCAAAAAGTATGCTATGTCAAGTGACAGCTGTCTGTTTGTTGACTATAAAAAAAAGTTAATGATTTTTGATACCTTCGCGGTTATTACACATTGGAATGAAACAACTATTAACGGATTTAACTCGCGTATTTTTATTTTATTATATTTGCTGACGTTTCGGATTCTTTACAGTTTCCGTAATCGTAGCACGACTGAGCTGACAATAGTCTAACTCTAAATAAAAATAAAAATACGCGAGTTAAATCCGTTAATAGTTGTTTCATTCCAATGTGTAAAAAAAGTTGTTAAAAAATGTAAAAGGAAATAGTCTCCTAAAAAACCTGATTTTTGCAAAAAAAGGCCCAAATTTTATACCAAAGTGTAGCAACACTGGTTCCGCGAGTCGAATCCAATTTATATGATTCCGGCATTATCCGGCGGTGAATTGGAGCCTTTGCATGTCCAATGCGACCTTTGAGGAATTATCATACAAATCAATAATACGGATTTTTGCGTTCCAATTCCGGATAAACGTTTTGGGGTCAACACACTTTTTTATATCGGGTAAGTTAAAGTTGAGGATTTTGGAGCGTAGCGAGTGATTCATGTGAAATTCTTTCACATATTTTAAATAATTAAATAAAAAAAACAGAAAAATATGTTTTTCGTGAAATAATAATTTCTGATGCTTTCACGGTATTAAATAGATTTAACTGGTGTACCTATGTTAATAGTACATTTTCGCACCTAGGCCAATAAAATAAAAAATGTCTCAGATCTCATGTAATAAATATAATAAAAATGTGATCTGAGGCTTTTTTATTTACTGGCCGAGGTCAGTATACTATTTTTCTGTTCGACGAAGCCAGAAAGCGGCAATTTCATTTAGCGCAGCGGCCACAAAGTTGGCGCTTTCCGGCCGGAGGACAGAAAATTACCTTACATACGCGACTTTATCTACGTACGGTAAGCACCCTCGAAATTTTACCCTCATGGGGGGTGAATCATCAAAAATCCTTTCTTAGTGCACCCCTTACTTATCACTACATAGTATAAAACAAAGTCACTGTCGCTATCTATCCGTCCCGTATGCTTAAAACTTTAAAACGAAGAAGAAGTAGAAGCAACAGATTTTAAAACGATTTTTAATAGATATACTTACTGAAAACAAGAAAAATCAAGGTTTATAGCACTCGTATGAAGCCGGGACGGGTCGCTAGTATATACAAAATACTCATATTTGATGGATACATAAATAATGTATTTTCTATACAAAACACTCCCTAACGAAACAAGCGGGTGTGAGCTCCAATGGCGCGTAAAGATAACATAACTCGCCTTTTCACGTGTCGGTAATATTGACATTTTCATAAGATAAGCTTTAAATGATATTTTAAACATTAATCAACTATTTTATGCTTAAGTTATGTACTTTGTAACAATTGAAATTGAATTAATATTGGAATAAAACGTTTCGTCGTGTTACGATTATGGAATCTGTAAAGGCTCCGAAACGCCAAATAAAATAAAATACGCAGCCTAGACAAAGTTACGTTGAAAGTTGGCACCAAAATGTATAGGATTTGTTATCCGCGAACGACTGTCACGTACGTCACAAACGTTCGCGGATGTCAAATCCCGTACATTTTCAACCGACGAAAAAAACGGAGGAGGTTATCAAGTCGACGCGTATATTTTTTTTTTTATGTGTGATCACGCATAACTTTTTATAGAGTGGCTCGATTTTGATAATTCTTTTTTTATTGGAAAATAATAATAAATACTTCGAAATTGGTCCCATTTTAATTTGGAAAAATAATTCAAAAAAACTTGAGCACCTTAGTGAAGAGTTGCTGCACCAGCTGGCACCGACTTCAAAAATATCAGACATTACAACTAAACAAAATAGTAGTCGTTATAAAGACAAAATTATTATTTTTTTCTTTTCAGTGCGCTATTGTATTTTGTTGCTTTTTAGTTTTTTTTCGGCGGTTAAATTTTTGGTCGTTCCGTTTAACGTTAACGTTGAACGTTGGCACCTTGTCTACGTCCCCATATCGTGCGCAGACAAACTCGCGGGCAGAAGTAGCATTGTGCTCAATTTTCTCATTTATCTCAAACGAAAATGCGGATAGATGTGAAAACGAGAAAAACAGGAAAACTCAGTAATTAAGGTTTTTGTCGGATTCGTGTGTAATAACGCATCCCCCGCGGCGGTAATTATACAATACAATGGAGATTTTATATAATTGTGTATAAAGGACGCTTTTATATTTAAATTACGTTTTAAAAATGATTAAGACATTATGGTATAACATATGCGAGTTAATTCTGTTATAATTGTTTCATTAAAATGTACATTGTCACATAATAATATATTTTTCCCCGTTTTTGAAACATTTTCGGTTACTGCTCCGCAACTATTAACGGATTTAACTAGCGTGTTTTATTTTATTTGCAGATGTTTCGGATTCTTTACAGCTTCCATAATCGTAGCACGACTGAGCTGACAATAGTCTAACGCTAAAGTGATTTATACAGTTATGCAAACTACCTTATATTTAAATTACAAATTTTGAAAAACTACCCTATTCTGAATTAAAATACAAATCTTTCCTCTTTATAATATTAGTATAGATAGTATAGATTACGTTTAAAAAATGATAAAGACATTATGGTATAACATATGCGAGTTAATTCTGTTTTAATTGTTTCATTTCAGTATACATTAGGTACTATAACGGATTTAACTCGAGTACCTAATTTATTTTATTTACTGACCTTTTGGAAACTTTACAGTTTCCATACTCATAGTCTAACTAGTGTAGTGTTGTCTAAAAATACCTACACTAATAATTTCTGATGCCTTTGCGGTTATTACACAATTTTAACGGATTTAACTCGCGTATATTATTTTATTTCGAAAACTTTACAATACCCATATTCGTATACAATTTATAAAGAATTCGGAAATTCTTACTAGCAGGAACCGAAATCACGGAGACGAAGTCGCGGACGGCCGCTAGTATGTCCATAATTATGCTTTCTGTATAGATTTATGCTTTTTATAATGAAGCTAGAAGAGTAACCTTAAATTTAAAATTGACGGCCTGTTGGTTTAGTGGTCAGATACTCTGACTACGAAACCGGAGGTTGCGGGTTCGAATCCTGCTAGGGGCAGATGTCAATGTGATGAACATCGGCATTTTTACGACGAGTCTTGGATGTCTTATATGTATTTATGTATGTTCATCCGTTGTCTAGTATCCTACAAGCTATGCTTAGTTTGGGACTAGATCAATTGGTGTACAAAGATATTATGTATAATTATTATTATTATTTACTAGCTTCCGCCCGCGACTTCGTCCGCGTAGAACTCTTCCTTTTTTGCAGTCGGTTAAAAAGTAGCCTATGTCCTTTCTCAGGCTCCAGACTTTCTTTGTACCAAATTTCATTTAAATCGGTCCAGTAGTTTTAGCGTGAAAGCGTAACAGACAGACAGACAGACAGACAGAGTTACTTTCACATTTATAATATTAGTAGGGATTAGTAGGGATATTAGTAGGGATTATCTGTTTTTTTGGTAGGTAGGTTTTGCTGTAAGGTGTTACTTAAACTTTCAGGTTTTTCAGTTAGCTCCCTTTAGATCTAGGTGTGAGATATATATGTATATTTAAATATGCTATGTTGACATTGTATTGTGAAGGGTGAAAAGTTTATGATGCGTGAACTCGCGATACTGGAATTGCCTCTGTCATGGTTCAAACCCAATATAAACGGAGAATACATATTTACGGGCAGTCATTCGGGAAGATAAGCCGTCGTGTTGCTATATGGTTATAACAAAAAAGTTTGTTTTGTAATAATTTCTAAAGCGGTTATTACGCATTAGAATGAAATTTATTAATATAATAGGTAATTAATTTTATTCTGAATCTTAGATAGCTTTACAGTTCCTATATTCGTACCAGATTCACCTGACGTCATACACTAAAAAAATGCCTTCATTGTTACATTATACCTACAACGAATATGAGAACTGTAGTTTTCCAAATGTCAGTAGGTAGGTATAAAAAAAAAAAATATGTTAGACTGTCATCACGTTAGTCATTTTATATATAAATAATTTTATTTGGACCGATTCCGTACCGTCTCCACTTAATACAGTTTTTTTTTATTTAATTAATATCTATATCTTCTAATTGAAATAGAACCTATAATAATAATAATAAATAAATAAATATCTTTGGACAATTCACACCAATTATCTAGTCCCATTTTAAGCAAAGCTTGTGTTATGGGTACTAGACAACGGATAAATATACATAAATACATATTAGTAGGGATTTTATTTGGACCGATTCCGTACCGTCTCCACTTAATACAGTTTTTTTTTATTTAATTAATATCTATATCTTCTAATTGAAATAGAACCTATATTACTAGGTTTTGGCGGTATGGATTAGGTACTCAAATCACATGAAACAAGCAATGTAAAAATACGCCAAGTTGAAATCTCTAAGAACGTACGATTCTCAATCTTGCTGTAATCCTGCTAACGAGGGGGTCACGTGGAGCCTGGAGGGTCGCGGGGTGGGGGTCGCCGTGGTACAGGGGGTGGGGAGGAGGTAATTAAAGGCGTTTATCTGCCTCAGGTGCGGCTAATTTCCAAGATACCGAACTATGCTGAGCTGTAGATGCATTCAATAATTAGACACTTTACTATTTTTTTTTATTATTTTTTGGTCTGAATTATTTAAATATTTTTTTACAATCTGAAACAGTTTTTTTTTTATCTAAAACGTAATTATAATACCTACCACATTTATTGAGTTACCTACCTTTCATATGTATCTTCTTTGAAAAAAGAAAAAATTTAATTGGACATTTTTTTTACGTTAACTTTAAAAAAAGACATTTTATTAATTAGTTTTGATAATTTTTTATCACGAAATTAAATATGTTTGATATACCATACATTTAAGTCACATTTCTATAAGTACGTATATTTTTAATCAAGTGCCATTTGTTTTAAAAAATCTCGCTCTCAGCAATTCACGTTTCAAAATAAAAATATTGAAAATCGCATAAACCTATGTGCATACTTATTATTGTAACTGTGTTACAGAAATTCACACTATTAAATACATAAAAAAAAATATCCCTTAAGGCTTCAATGTATTTAAAATAAAAATTACTTACACAAAAAAAAAAATTGTTAAATAACGAATCTACATTATGTCTATCTATTAAGCAAGTAAAAACAATTCCAAAATTCCAACGAGTACATCGGAATATTAACGAGCATTTTGCAATCTTATAAAATTATCACTTGAAAATTCCACCTAGGGGGCTAGACAAGTGCCCAAAGTTCAACGTTAACGTTAAACGTTAACACCAAAATGTATGGGATTTGACACTTGTGACGTACGTGACAGTCGTTCGCGGATGTCAAATCCAATACATTTCGGTCCTAACGTTTAACGTTAACGTTGAACGTTGGGCACTTGTCTAGGGCCCCTTGTGTGCAATTGTATTTTACGTTATTAAAAAGGTACCTACTTAATAAATTTAATTATAATAATATCTGATGCCTTCGCGGTTATTACACATTGGAATGAAACAACTTCAGACGAATTTAACTACCGTATTTTATTTTATTGGCTAGCGTTTCGGAGCCTTTCTAGATTCCATAATCGTAGCACGACTGAGCTGACAATAGTCTTATGCTTAAGTGATTAATACAGCTATGCAAACTACCTTATTTATTAAATTACAAAATTTTTAGTACTACAATGTACTAAATAAAAAAAAAACTGTTAAAATGTATGTTTTTATTAAAAAAAAGAAAACTACGAACAAAGTCAGAAAGACAGATGGACAGAAATTAAGGTCATTAGTCTAGTGCAGGTGTTGTGCTAATTTCTTTAAAAATGCTAAAAACTTAGTAAAAGCTTAAATTAAAACTGGAAACAGAGAATTTATTCTTGTCCACGTTCTAAGTTGGCGAAATATTGCAGAGAACTCAGCGTTAAAGCTTTTTTGTCTTTAAAATAAGGATTTTTTATTTGCACTCACATAGTTACATTAAATTAAATAAATTGCAGTTAAACATTTAATTAATTTGTGTTGAAATAAAACAAACGTGAATCAAACTTTGAACTTTAGCGTTAGACTATCGTCAGCTCAGTAATGCTACGGATTTGGGAAATGTAAAGTTTTCGAAACAACAAAATAAAATACGCGAGATAAGTCCGTTACAGTTATTTCATACCTATGTGTAATAACCGCGATGGCATCATATAATATTACTAAATTATTGCGTACCTATTTTATTTTATACTAGCGGTTCGCCCCGGCTTCGCACGGATCCCTAATTAAAAAAAATATAGCCTATTAACATAGGCTATATTTTTTTTTCAGGGTGAAAACAAGCAGTGAAAGAATTATTGAAATCGGTCCGGTACTTTTTGAGTTTATTTATTACAACCAAACAAACAAAGTTATCCTTTTTATAATATTAGTATAGATTAGTATATATATATTCTGATGTTTTGAAAACTTTACGGTTCCCATATCCCCATAACCATGTGGTTTTTATGTATTTCTTTTTGAAGTGAAAACTTCTTTAGCGGCGCTGAGCACTTTTTGTATGGGTAAAAACTTTCAAACTCGCGTCAGGGTCACGTGATGCTGATCGAAAATGCGTAAGATGGGGAAGGGAGAGGAACTAGTATCTCCCACTCTTTCTACCGTGCCTGAGTGTGCTACTCCGTTTAGGTGGCACAGGGCGCTTGCGCGAATATCGTGTGTGTTTATGTACAGCGTGCCACGCGTATCCAAGGATGGTGACAAATTGTCATATTTGTGTACGATAGCGCAATAAATAAACATTGTATTCTACCTCATAAATGATAGTACTTTTGTACTTATAATTAAACACAACGTTCATATTGAAGTTTTCACTTCTGCCGGCACTCCCGGAGTGCTATTTTTTTATACAAGAATAATATCCATCAAAGAAGGAAATAATTTATATTTTGTTCTTTGATGGACCATCCATCATCATATCATCATAGCCAAACATCAAAAAACATACCACCGACTAATTACATCACGTAGATACTCTATTAATATTCAAATTCATTTATTCTTAGATCACCTTTTATCTTTTGAAGCTTTCTTCATGCATACATTTTCTTAAATCCAACGCCACAAAAGGGCTTATAGACCAGTTCATAGTGATAATAAGCAAATTTGACCCTTAATGAAAATAGTTTTCGAGATAAAGGCAGTTTTATAAAACTCAAATGCAATGCCTCAACCGTGAAAATTTCAAATGGATATTAACTACGATCTATCGATCGGAATTCGATTGATATTTTTGGTTAAATACCATTAGTTTATAATTTCAACTGGTTTCATGAGATTCAGCCTGGTGATAGACAGACGAACAAACACTTTCATTAATAGGTAAGTTATTTTTCTCAAACATGCAATGAAATATCGTCCTTACGTGCGTCAAAACCCGCCGCGAAATGTATCGTTGCTGGCCTAGGCCGGGAAGTATTTGAAGAAGTCTTATATGTGCGTCACACGCGGTCGCGAAATATGTACTTCCTGGCCTAGGCCGGGATGTAATTTCTTTTTAATTTAAATAGCAACATGGCGTTGGTCTTCATAAACAGTTTAAGCAACCTTTTTTTTTAATAGGTTCGAACTTTATTGTAGGTACCAAAAATATTCGCGTTAATGCCTATTATACACGAATTGAAAAATAAAAAAAAATCTGTATTATTAGATTAATTTCAATTTTATACTTAGAAATTGGATAACTTGCGTAAAATAAAAACATTTCGATGGGATTATAAAAAAAAAAACAAACCTTTATTCAAATGGAATTTATTTTATTAAATGGTGTATTTATTTATTTCATTGCATTAGTTTGAGAAAAGCACAATACATGCTTAGCCGTGAAAGGGGCATGCTTCGTAACACTATCCTGTCTATATGTCGCAGTGATATGATGAAAACAGGGATTTGATCAATTCCCTCAGTGATATGATCAACTACCGGTAGATGATAAAAATACCACGCGTTGTGTCATTTCCCTAGCGAAATTCAGTGATTTGATCAAGTCTCCAAGTCATTTTAGGGAAATGAAAGAATCATAGAAATGGCTGCTAGATTTCTTCATTTCACTTAGTTATTTGATCAAATGCCTGGGCTGTTTTAGGGACATGATAAAACGAGTAATTAAGTCAACTCGGTTTTAACATTTTACCAAACACGTCTAGTGATTTTTATCATCAGCCGGGAGTTGATCATATCACTGAGGGACTTGATCAAATCCCTGTTTTTATCATCTCACTGCGACATATATACGCTCAGCCTGCGAGCCCTTGTTTCCCGGCGGCGGCAGTAGGTAATGTACTATACCTTATCGGTACGGAACCCAAAAACTGTATGATATTGAGATATCGCAAAACGTAAAAGTTTGCACTAGCGGTTAATCAAATTTGGGATAAACTTTAATAACGTTATAACGTCCTAATTGAAAGATTGATTGAAAGTGAGGTTTGGATTGAAAAGTGATCTTGTGCTTTAAGTTGTTAAACCCCTGAACCATTAGATTGGGTTCCGTCAGTGGCACATTAAGTATCACTCAAAGAATAGTTAATAATACTTTAGTGCAGAAGCGACATTTTTTACTAGAAATTTATGTAATAATTTCTGATGCCTTCGCGGTTATTACACATTGGAATGAAACGACTATTACCGGATTTAACTCGCGTATTTTTTTATCTTATTTGCTGATGCTTCGGATTCTTTACAGTTTCCATAATCATTTCAATAGAGATTTATGGTTAGTATAATATCTGATGCGCGGTTATTACACATTGGAATGAAACAACTGTAAACGGATTTGACTCGCGTGTTTCACTTTATTGGCTGAAGTTTCCAAAACTTAACAGTTTCCATAATCGTTTCACGACTGAGCTGATGATAGTCATATGGTAAAGCTCGTTTCTTCAGTGTTAGATTATCTTCAATGAAACAACTTTCATGTATTTTATTTAATTCGTGACATTTCGAACATATGACAGTTCTGATATTCTTAGACTGACTTGTGTGTGTGTGTGTGTGTGTGTGTTGTGTGTATATGTGTGAGTGAGTGCGTGTGTGTATATGTGAATATATATCTCTGTGTCTATGTTTGTGTGTGAGTATGTGTGTGTATGTGTGTGTCTGTGTGATTAAAATGAAACCTAGATATCGGTCTATCTAGTGCCCAGTCTATATTGTTTAGCGTTATTCTCTGCCGCAGGATAATTGCTTCATGCGTTATTCATGAACGCATACGTCGCGTGAAATGCTAAACTCGGAAGATTTACGACGGAGCGTTTTTATGAAACTTCAGTGGGGACGATGTAGGTTAATGTAAATTTTGAGATCACCTGATCTTTCATGTGGAAATTGAAAATAAAGTGAAAGTTGATTAAGGTTTGATGCCCTAATTCCCACTAATATTATAAATGCGAAAGTAACTCTGTCTGTCTGTCAGTCTGTTACGCTTTCACGCTATAACTACTGGACCGATTTAAATGAAATTTGGTACAAAGAAAGTCTGGAGTCTGAGAAAGGACATAGGCTGCTTTTTAACCGACTGTAAAAAAGGAGGAGTTCCACGCGGACGAAGTCGCGGGCAGAGGTTAGTTTCTAATAAAGAAACTATAATGACTTAATAATTTCTGATGCCTTCGCGGTTATTATACATTGGAATGAAACAAATTTAAACGGATTTAACTCACGTATTTTATTTTATTGGCTGACGTTTCGGAGCCTTTGCAGATTCCATAATCGTAGCACGACTGAGAATTTTCAACCGACAGTTGTGCTACGATTATAGAATCTGTAAAGGCTCCGAAACGTCCGCCAATAAAATAAAATACGCGGGTTACATATTATCTTGTAGTTTGTTCATTCCAACGTGTAATAAAAAACAATTAGATGCTATATTTTAACGTGTACATAATAAAGAGCAATCAAAAGCAAGTATAAAGTTTGTGACCAATAGTTTAAATAACAGCCAAGAGTCGGAGACTCAGGTATAAGTGC
Organism: Polylopha cassiicola; assembly: GCA_038024825.1. NCBI lineage: Eukaryota > Metazoa > Arthropoda > Insecta > Lepidoptera > Tortricidae > Polylopha > Polylopha cassiicola. The sequence goes on along the minus strand of CP149053.1, from coordinate 817,881 downwards.
TCGTGTTAATCACGCTGACATGATCCTCTAGCAGGATTAGAGATGAGTTTACGCAGAAGAAGCAAGAACTAGTATAAAATTTGTAGCCAAGAGTCGGAGACTCAGGTATAAAGACTCGTGTTAATCAAGCAAACATGAGATCTAGCAGTAAATGAGATAAAGTTTTTTTAGCTCATAATAATATATTTTAAGCATTTTTGTCACGAAATGCTGTAAAACGGGTGTTGTCATGCAGGGACCACAGCGGCTGTTAAAATAAGATTTCGCATTCAAGAATATTGCCTCACGTATATCAGGGAAATGGTACAATAAACACATTTTTATGTTAAACAATTTTGAAAATATGGTCTAGGAAAAATAAATAAAATTCTTTAATGATATAATGATATTTTTTGTACAAAGACAAGAGTAGAAAAAATCTTAGACCCCCAGTGGGATTCGAACCCACGCTTATGCCCTTACTAGCGGCAGCGTGCTGACCATTTTTCAACCGACAGTCGTGCTACGATTATGGAATCTGTAAAGGCTCCGAAACGTCAGCCAATAAAATAAAATACGCGAGTTACATGTAGTAATAAAACTATGGGAATCAACTACTATTTTTTCTACTCTTGTCTTTGTACAAAAAAAAATATCATTATATTTAAAAACTAATGGTATTGAACCAAAAATATCAATTGAATTTCGCTTGATAAATTGTACTTTAATGATAATAATATGAAATATAATAATAGTCCAAATACAATTTCTAAACTAAAAAAAAGGAGAAATAATGTAAGCTCGACTTGACCCCCACTAAGTCACGCTGCCGTGCCAGATTTTCATAAATATGCCTTAATAATTTCTGATGCCTTCGCGGTTATTACAACATTGGAATGAAACAACTATTAACGGATTTAGGTAATAGTTGTTTCATTCCGCGTATTTTTATTTTATTTTATTTGCTGACGTTTCGGATTCTTTACAGTTTCCATGATCATAGCACGACTGAGCTGACAATAGTCTAACGCTAAAGAAACTGGAAACTTTAAAGAATCCGAAACGTCAGCAAATAAAATAAAATAAAAATACCCGAGTTAAATCCGTTAATAGTTGTTTCATTCCAATTTCTATATCTAGTTCCCATATTTGTAGCCGACTGAGCCAACAATAGTTTTACGCTTAAGTCTTAATAACCGCGAAGGCAAAATAGAAAGAAAGATAGAATATGTATTTAATGCAAGGCAATATCAAAATAAAATACGCGAGTTAAATCCATTACATTTCATTTCAATCCTACTACTATTATAAAGGCGAAAGTTTGTATGTATGGATGTATGGATGTTTGTTACTCTTTCACGTAAAAACTACTGAATGGATTTGAATGAAACTTTACCACAATATAGCTTATACATCAGAATAACATATTATTATAGGCTATATTTTATAACGATATAGTGTAAAATACTAATCATACGCAGACAAAGTCGCGGGCAGAAGCTAGTGTGTAATAATTAAACACTAAGCAAAATTCGGGTAAAATTCTCGTATTCACATACAGAAATTAAGCCTAATATATAATTTACAAAATGATTTCCCCAATGACGAAAATCAGTTAATTATAGTCATTAAGAGCAGGTTAATAGCTTTCAGATCAGATGATTTAATAAGAACCAGGGGGCGCAACCCTTCATGTTAATAATGTATACGATTTTAGGATTAATGTCATTAGGGAAGAAGCTGTATAGGAATACTAGTTACCGCCCGTGACTTCGTCTACGTAAGCTTAATTTGGGTAGCTTAGTTACCCGTTCAAATCTTTGAGTAGCTTAGTTACCCGTTTAGTGCTTTGTGTAGCTTAGTTACCCGTTTAGTGCTTTGTGTAGCTTAGTTACCCGTTCAGTGCTTTGTGTAGCTTAGTTACCCGGTAATCGCTTCGGGTAGCTTAGTTACCCGTTTAGTGCTTTGTGTAGCTTAGTTACCCGTTTAGTGCTTTGTGTAGCTTTGTTACCCGTTTAGTGCTTTGTGTAGCTTAGTTACCCGTTTAGTGCTTTGTGTAGCTTAGTTACCCGTTGAGTGCTTTGAGTAGCCTAGTTACCCGTTTAGTGCTTCGGGTAGCTTAGTTACCCGGTTATTACTTTGTGTGGCTTAGTTACCCGGTAATTGCTTCGGGTAGCTTAGTTACCTGGTTATTGCTTTGAGTAGCCTAGTTACTCGTTAATGGTTCGGGTAGCCTAGTATACTATTTAATTCAAACGTCAGCAAATAAAACAAAATAAAATCGCGATTTGAACCCGTTCATAGTTGTTTCATTCCAACAAAATGATACTTACTTCCATATTATTTTCGTTATGTCAGCAATACGTGATTCTTGCCATTTCCGGCAACCATATAAAAAAAATATACATAGTAATAACCGCGAAGGCATCAGATATTATTAAGAAAAAATAATGTCTCAAGAACGCTGTAAGTACTTATTTTGCTTGTTATGATACTTAGGTACCTATTGACTTAACAGTTTTAATTTACCTAATAATTTCTGAAGCCTTCGCGGTTATAACACATTGGAGCGAAACAACTATAAACGGACTTAACTCGTGTATTTTATTTAGACGTTTTGATTTTTTACAGACTTTAGCGACTATTGTCAGCTCAGTCGTGTTACGATGATGGAAACTAAATAATCCGAAACGTCAACAAATAAAATAAAATACGCAAGTTAAATCCGTTTATAGTTACTTCATTCCAAGCTTTAATAGTACATTACGCACCAAGGCCAGTATACTATTTTTCTGTTCGACGAAGCCAGAAAGCGGAAATTTCATTTTGCGCAGCGGCCACAAAGTTGGCGCTTTCTGGCCGGAGGACGAAAAAGTATCTTTATGATTTCACTAGCGACCCGCCCAGGCTTCGCCCGGATCCCTTTTTTTAAAGCTTAATATGTCACCCGGGAATAGTGTAGCTTTCCAACAGTGAAAGAATTTTTCTAATTGCTTCAGTCGTTTAGGAGCCTATTCAATCCAAACAAACAAACAAACCTTTCCTCTTTATAATATTAGTATAAAAAACATACAACTATGTTCGAAAATATAGTTAGCAATATTCAATTAAGTATCACAGACTATAAATCAGTGGTTTCAAGTCCTGTTGAACTCGGGACACCCAATCACAATATATCATATAAATGGAGCGACCGCAACACGCTATGCTGTAGCTCATATAACATATATATTATAACAACGGGGTTCTATATTAACTATGTTTACAAATTGTATATGTCATACTAGCTTCTGCCCGCGACTTCGTCTGCGTATGATTAGTATTTTACACTATATCGTTATAAAATATAGCCTATATGTTATTCTGATGTATAAGCTATATTGTGGTAAAGTTTCATTCAAATCCATTCAGTAGTTTTTACGTGAAAGAGTAACAAACATCCATACATCCATACATTCATACTTACAAACTTTCGCCTTTATAATAGTAGTAGGATGTATATAAAAAAGAGAAGCTGATTGAATGACTGACAAAAACGCAGGGCCTAAAGTATAAGGGTTTAACTTGAATTTTTTACAGGGGTTCCTTTTGTAACGCGAGAGAGCACCAAAAGAGGATTTTTGAAAATTTACCCTTATGACGGGAATGCTTATCGTGCGCAGACAAAGTCGCGGGTAGAAACTTACTTTAGTTAGTTAACTTTCATTTTATTTGTTGACTTTTCGAAAACTTTACAGTTCCCATTCTAGTAGCTGAGGTGAATCACTCGTATGTTAAATAAATAACTATTTATTTGGACATACAGGTAATTCATTTTAATTAAGACTAAAATTTATTCATAAAACAACATAATATTTTAGTTAATAAACACACCGTTTAATACTGAGTTATGACTATTATTATACATTTCAAAATGAACACTGGTTTATTTCGAAAGACATAATTTTGTGTTATCGGCCATTTTATCAAAATTGTCTATACTGACAGTTGATAATTGGATGTTATTTATTTGCTTGTGCCAATATTTGTAGCACTAATATATTTATCATAGGTAAAAGACGTAAATAATATGTATTTACACGGCATTACAGTATACACCAAAACACAGAAAAACAATTTGGAATGAAACAACTATTAACGGATTTAACTCGCGTATTTTTAGCGTTAGACTATTGTCAGCTCAGTCGTGCTACGATTATGGAAACTGTAAAGAATCCGAAACGTCAGCTAATAAAATAAAATAAAAATACGCGAGTTAAATCCGTTAATAGTTGTTTCATTCCAATGTGTAATAACCGCGAAGGCATCAGAAATTATTACAGAAAAACAAAATTATTTAATAACACGTAATGATATTACAGCAAGACAAAACTAAATATCAAACGTAAGTGCTAGAAAATTAAATTTTACGACCACAAAATTAAGCTATAGCAAATACTCGTAGGCTTCGTCAAAATGAATATATAAGTAAGTACATAATGTGTGGGTGAGGCCGCATACCGCGCGGCAGCTGCCTGTGTGTGCTGGACCCCGCCGGCGGGGCCGCTGTAACACTATCGAGTGTGCTAGGTGTGGGTGAGGCCGCATGCCGCGCGGCAGCTGCCTGTGCGCGTTCGACCCAGCCGGCGGGGCCGCTGTAACACTATCGAGTATACTAGGTGTGGATGAGGCTGCATGTCGCGCGGCAACTGCCTGTGTGTGTTGGACCCCGCCGGCGGGGCCGCTGTAACACTATCGGGTGTGCTAGGTGTGGGTGAGGCCGCATGCCGCGCGGCAGCTGCCTGTGTGTGTGTGTGTGTGTGTACGGAAAGTGTCTGTGGGAGGTACGACGGGCGATCAAATCGTGGGTCTCTATTTTCTATAAGGTTAAGTTTATTATAGAAATTAATATAATTAATGGATACATGTTAAACGCGTATTAGACCGTTTATCAGCAATTTTCCACGAAACCTTTCTATAACGTTAAAACCGGTTTTAGACTTCAGAACAAAATATCAGACCTTTTACAGTATTATTAAAAGCTTTTATTTAACTTGCGATGTATGTATGTATTATTTATTAGCTGACCCGAGAAACGAGCAAGGAACCTTTTTCGCTTACATATTTAAATGGAACAAGTACCAAAAAAAATAATGTTCCAAAAAAAATTTGGAACATTTCTGTATACTTAACTCACTTTTGGATTTTTTGATAATTGTGCCCTTGTGCCACCGAAGGTGCGATGTGATCTGAGTCATTTTTTATTTTACTGGCCTTGGTGCGTAATGTACTATTAAAATGCAAACCAAACATTCTGATATGTCCTACCATTTATATCAAAACAAGCGAGCCAATTCTGAGTTATATCCATATAAATGGACTCTAGCGTGATTTACAACAAAATTACACGTTCAAAGAGAAATATGATTTGTCATACTTATTTATAATTACCTGGGGCTTGTTATTAACCTGATGTATTTATCAGTGGATTGAAACACTGCACACCTAGATCTAAAGGGAGCTAACTCAAGAATCTGAAGATTTGAGTTATGCACGGATTCCTTATAGCAAAACCCAAATAACCACTAAAATGGATTTAAGCTAACTCTGCTTCATTATAAAAAAATACAAAATAAAAATAAAACAAATACAATAATTTCTGATGCCTTTGCGGTTATTACACATTTCAATGAAACAACTATTAACGAAAGAAACGAAACGTCAGCAAATAAAATAAAATAAAAATACGCGAGTTAAATCCGTTAATAGTTGTTTCATTCCAATAAAACAAATATCTTTGGACAATTCACACCAATTGATCTAGTCCCAAACTAAGCAAAGCTGTACTAAAGGTACCTACTAGACAACGGATAAACATACATAAATACTTATAAGACATCCAAGACTCAGGTACAGATGCCAGTGCTCATCACACTGACATCTGCCCCTAGCAGGATTCGAACCCGCAACCTCCGACTTAGTAGTCAGGGCCACTAGACCAACAGGCCGTCAAAAAAAGCATAAATCTATACAGAAAACTCATGTGTGCATATGGACATTATATTAATCAGATTTTCGCCTCTCTGAAAAAGTAACTTTTTTGAGTCATTGGAATGAAACAACTATTAACGGATTTAACTCGCGTATTTTTATTTTATTTTATTTGCTGACGTTTCGGATTCTTTACAGTTTCCATAATCGTAACATGACTGAGCTGACAATAGTCTAACGCTAAAGTGATTTATACAGTTATGCAAACTACCTTATATCTAAATTACAAATTTTGAAAAAACTACCCTATTCTAAATTATGAAGTAGGTATTAATGTTACATTTTACGCATTAATGTTATTTTTTGAGTTAGCGCCCTATAGATCTAGGTGTGCAATATGGCGGTCACCCGCCCTGCGCTCGCGCACGTCAGGGCCTAATTGAATCAGTTATGGTTCAATTTGATTTCGAAATGAGGAAGTTGAGGAATTTTGTTACAGTGAGGTATACATAGGTATATCTATAATACTTCTATACTAATATAATAAAGAGGAAAGGTTTGTTTGTTTGTATTGAATAGGCTCCAAAACGACTGGACCGATTTGAAAATTCTTTCACTGTTGGGAAGCTACACTATTCCCTATATTAAAAAAAAATAAGGACCCGTGCGAAGCCAGGACGAACCGCTAGTATTTATATACATATTTCGATATCACTTGAAGTTACAGTTTCGCCATTACAATATAGTTTTATAGTAATAAGTAAGTTATGAAAGTTATAGAGGTTATTTTAAATTAGCTTCACCCCGCTACTGCGTCTGCGCACGATAAGAATCCTCTTTGTAAATAGTTTCACTTCAGATGGCTACGAATATAGGAACTGTAAAGTTTTTGAAACGTCAGTAAATAAAATATAATACGCGAATTAAATCCATTATTCTTGTTTAATTCCAATGTGTAATAACCGTGACCGTAACCGTTTTAGTTATTTCAATTTAATATTAATTAATATTACGGTTCCGTTAATTCTAATGTCTAATACTTATAGAAACTCTCAATTAATATCAGGTTTAATGTCAAAATATAGGCTACTAACACTATTGCATGGCATTTATAACAAGAATTTTGAACACGTCACGATTTGAACCCACTACGTGACAATATCCAGTCTCCATTACACTTAGCAGCAATTTAGTTAAATTTACAACCTAACTATAAACCTGTATATCATTGATAATGAAACAAGTAGCTATGTTTACTGTATACACAAAAGTGTGCCATTCATAGACTTATATGGCTCCACATTCGAAAGATACCATATAAATTACAGCTATGTTCATACATTGCTTATAATCTGTTCCATAAGTATACCCATGATGGAACGGGCTATAAGTGAAACTTTTTATGGCATTAACACAGGTTAATTGTATATACAGTGTCAAGACAACTTGTTCCATATACTTAAATCAGCGTTCGACACGCTATTAGCCAGTTTTGTATAATACTAATAGTGAACTGTATGTGGTAGGTCAAAGTTCTATGTACTTTGTCGCTGACGAGGTTCTACGTAGAGAATATTTCCAGCAATATTTTTCAAGTGACTCAACACAACGTACTTAGAGCTTATTGCCCGTGAAAATGTATGCATTTCCCTTACAGACGAACAAAGTCACGCGCCGAGTGTAAGCGGAAAAAGATTTTTTTCAGATTAAGTACCTACTTACATAAAAAAAAATACACTAATTGATTTTGTCCCAAGTGGTTCGTGTGGAACAAGTAATAGGTACGTTCAGAACCAACGAGTCCAGAACAAGAGAAGTGCAGTTCAGAACAATTATAGACGAGCTAATTTATAATAGGGTTCGTTCAGAATGGGTGACGGGCGCGTTCAGAATAAGTAACGGACTCTGTCAAAGTACGGTAATTCGTAGTAGATGCATTCCGATTTACACAGCTATGTAATAGCTATTATTAAATAAGTTCTGTGATTAATCTAGAACTTTAACTATACCATGTCGACTAAAAATGTCGTTTGACTGTCGATGATGACTTTTAGAGATCGATAAGACTATGAATAAAGATTTAGAAAAAATATAACCCGCTACCAAAGCAACCCCGTTAAAGTCTCTGGAATCACAGAGGTCATTAGTGGCAATCGAATAAAGTGGATCCTGCGGGACGTTTTCGCGGGACTCCTATTACTACGCACGCTATAAAAATAAATACATTTTTAATCAGCTAGAGTTGTTCAATCCCTACTAATATTAAAAATGCGAAAGTAACTCTGGCTGTCTGTTACGCTTTCACGCTAAAACTACAGATTTAAATGAAATTTGGTACAAAGAAATACTGGAGCCTGAGAAAGGACATAGGCTAATTTTTAACCGACTGAAAAAAAGGAGGAGTTCCACGCGGACGAAGTTGCGGGCAGAAACTAGTCGTATATAAGTATTATTTTTTTGAGATGTAAGTTTGGGCTTTAACTGGTATATCTTGTTTTATATGCTATCGGTCAAAAAATATTACAGTTCCCATATTATTCATAGTAGACTCAATTTACTAGTTAAATCAATCTGTTTTAGTTGTTTCATTGCAATGTGCAATGACCGCGAAAGCATCAGAATTTTTAAGAATATAATTAATAAACACAAGAGAAAAGAATTACAAATATTAAATAAATATACTTACAATTCGGTGATTAATTTATGTTCATAAAGGTAATATTCTCCTGCATATAGAATACTTAGTGGTCCGTCCTGGCTTCGCACGGAACTGTTTCTTTTTCAAAATATTCTATAGCCTATGTCACTTGGGAATAGTGTAGCTTTCCAACAGTGGAAGAATTTTTCTAATCGATACAGTCGTTTTGGAGCCTATTCAAAACAAACAAACAAACTTTTACTCTTTATAATATTAGTACAGATAAGAAATCTAATATTAAAATATTTAGTCAAAATATAAAATGTGAAGGCAAATTGTTATTCTGTGTCGTTACATGTATGTATGTCTGTAAAGTTGACGACTCGTCTCGTCGGGTGATTATGAAGGCTTGTAAAGCGAAAATATTACGTTTTACCCCTCGACACTTTTCACCTTAAGGTACTGTTACACTGTCAAAGTGTTTTTTATTTTCAAACTTCAATTGATGATAAGTTGTAATCTTTAGTTATTTAAACACGTTAAAAGTAATTTAAAAAAGTTTTTACTTAATTAGTTTTTGAATAATTAGTGTAGATATAATACAGCTCATACATCAAAGTCGGCTATAACTATATTATATTTTGTCCAAATTTATTTTTTATGTTATTAAACTAAGTACTGAAACTCTGGCATATTTATTAAGGCACTACTGTTACTAAAATTAATATGATTCTGCAAGGCCTGAAATAAATCGTGTTTATTTTTTAAATGTTTTTTTTCTAATAAATGATATCCAAGTCAAATATTTTTTTTTTACATTTCAATATGTCAAGTGTAAACGGCCTCTTATTCGTATACTTAAACAAATTCTTGCTCATAATGTAGGCTCAGCAGAGGAAAGTATGTTATTTGAGAAATAAGCGAAAACGTAAGTATGGAAATATAAATATTTATTCGACTCATTTTTTCTGGCGAAATACACCATTTTCATGTTTAAGGCACCGTATAAGAATTATTAGATAAAGTTTCTATATCCTAATAAAATGAGTAATAATCGCGAAGGCATTAGAAATGATTAAAAATACAAAAACCAGAGGTTGTGTCTTCCTGGAGGCATTGTAATTTCGCGGTTATTACACTTTGGAATGAAACAACTATAACGTGTTCAACTCACGTATTCATTTCATTTGCTGACGCTTAGAAAACTTTACAGTTTCCATATTTGTAGCAGGACTGAAGAAATAAAGTAAAATAAGCGAGTCGAACCAAGTTAAGTTTCATTCCAATTACTATTTTTATTTAATAATACTAATATACGATTTTACTTACAACCTCCGGTTCATATGATAGTCAGTAGGTACAATCTACATACATATCGCACCCCTAGATCTAAAGGGAGCTAACTAAAAAAAATAACTTTTTCGGGATAGGCGAAATTGTTGTAAGGAATCGGATCCTTTTTTTTAGCGTGTGTTTGATTTAAATCTTAAAATTGTTGAGTTAGCTCCCTTTAGATCTAGGTGTGCGATATATAAACTTGTAACTAAATTGATCACATCCCATTGACATGCTCCATTTATAGTAGTCAAAAAAATGCAATTTATTGATAAATCTTCAATATCGTGGAGCCCAATTTGCGACGTCAGATTAAGGTCCCTAAGGGTCCTCCCGTGGGACCGTCCCTTGGATACTTTTCTAAAGGCTAAGTACATTTATAACTTTGAAATAAGTCTCCAAGATATGAGGAACTTAAGCATTAAAATATAATATTGTGCCTTAATTACAATTTTCAAATAGATTATTTGCCATTCAACTAGCCAATATTAAACTAAACTCAATATTTTATTGATCAAATAAATTATCTACCAGACACTGACCGGCCGGAACGACCCTTTACCCCATTCCATTGAAACTATGCTTCTTTTACTCCGTTCCACTAGAACCATATTATACTTATGCCATGTTCCACTAGAACTGTATGACACTTAGCCTGTTCCACTATCGCTTTATGACGCTTTTACTTAAGCTTTTCAGACAGCATTGTCATGCTTAGGTAACCATATTTTAGGTTTTTATGATACATACTTATACCGTGTTCCACTAGGGTCATCATATTACGGGCTCAAAATAATATGTAACAGGTACGTTTTATCTTTAGGAATAATTTTTATTTGGACACTGTAGAAAAGGTTCCTATGCTTTATAATAAATTTTGGTTACATATTATATAGTAAGGTATATCTAATAGAATTGTGTAATATATTAAGAAATTATTACGTACATACCAAAATAATGTTACTACAAAAAAAATGAAGTCGTTTAAATTTAAATTAGAATCCCCTTAATGACACTTTTCTATTTTATTAAAGCAGCGATATGTAAAAATAAAAACGGAACATGTCAGTAAAAACACCCGCGTTTCCATTTTTATTTCCGCCACAAAAAAACGTAATAAGTGGCAATTAAAAAAATCTGTAACGTTTGTAACGAATTGTTCCCAACGAGGGGAGTGGAATTACGGTTGACTTTCCAGCTTGTTTGTTTATTGTTATACTGTACGAATAAAAATATACAGAAAACAGTTATAACAAAACAAGATTGAGTTGTAATAAGTTTTGATGCCTTCGCGGTTATTAGACATTGGAATTAAAGAAATTATAACGGATTCAACTTCATGACTATCAGGACTTTAGCGTAAGACTATCAACCCAATCGTACTACACATATTGGAACAGTAAAGTTTTCAAAACGTCAAATGAAATAAAATACTCGAGCTAAATCCGTTATAGTTGTTTCATTCTAAAGATTATCGAATTCGGTGCAGTCGATCATAAGTTATGCGTGTACCTATCTAAATACCAACCTTTTCGTGAATTATTTTTATCTATCTATGAGTACTACGTACTAATAGTAATCTATACCAATATAATAAAGAGGAAAGGTTCGTTTGTTTGTATTGAATAGGCTCCAAAACGATTCGATTACAAAAAAAAAAAAACTTTCTCTATTGGAAGCTAATCTATTCCTGACGGAAATAGGCTATTGGATATTTTGAAATAAAACATAGCTAAGAACACTCCCGACATAGTCATATTTCAAACAAAAAAAACAGAATCAAAATCGGTTCATGCGTTAGGGAGCTATGATGCCACAGACAGACACACACACACACACACACAGACACGTCAAACTTATAACACCCCGTCGTTTTTGCGTCGGGGGTTAAAAATAGGGATCCGTGCGAAGCTGGCGCGGGTCGCTAGTATAATAACAATTTTTAATAGCAGTCTCTGTAAGGCTATAGTATCTGCTAGTATCGTTAATTACTATAGCAATGTGTTCACTTGGAATTAAATAAATCAGTTCGGACACACACTCGCCGCACACACGTGTTGCGTTATTTATCGACCGCAGAGCATGGGGTGATTTGTTTAGCTAATTATGCATTAAATTTTAGTAATGCGATAAAATGTATTTACTAATCCCTAGTAATATTATAAATGTGAAAGTAACTCTGTCTGTCTGTTACGCTTTCACGCTAAAACTACTGGATTTAAATGAAATTTCGTACAAAGAAAGTCTGAAGCCTGTGAAAGGACATTGGCTACTTTTTAACCGACTGCAAAGAAGAGTTCCACGCGGACGAAGTCGCGGGCAAGAAGCTAGTTTTAAAATAAACTTAATCATTTTTGATTATTAAAAGCGATTTTTGACGGCTTGTTGGTCTAGTGGTCAGATGCCCTGACTACGAAACCGGAGGTTGCGGGTTCGAATCCTGCTAGGGGCAGATGTCAGTGTGATGAACACTGGCATCTGTACCGGACGGATGTCTTAAATAATAGTCTAGTAGCTTGTCATATAATAAGGGCTTCAATAATTATTGAGAAAGTAAAAAGTAGGTTAGATTAGAACTGCGATACTTGATGACTTCGACATTATTATAAATATGTATAGCATGGCGACATAATTGTTTGAATAGTATATTGAGATAAAACCTAAATGACACCTTATATAATGAAGTAATTAGTGAAGACATAAATAATTCCTAATATCCTTATCCTTACTTCCTTACTAATATTATAAATGCGATAGTAACTCTGTCTGTCTGTCTGTCTGTTACGCTTTCACGCTAAAACTACTGGACCGATTTAAATGAAATTTGGTACAAAGAAAGTCTGGATACTAGGAAAGGACATAGGCTACTTTTTAACCGACTGCAAAAAAGGAGGAGTTTCACGCGGACGAAGTCGCGGGCAGAAGCTAGTTATTAATAAAACGAAATACTCTAAATTAAACTCAACCTGTATGTCGCGGCAAATGTCGCGGGACTATGCGAGCTGTAATTGTAACAAATCGTAAATCATTGTAATTCCCGAAATGATAAAATATCATTTCTCATAAAGGGGTCGCTAAAATGATATGAGTACTTTGTAACAATGTTGACCGCCGTTTTAAAATGTTTGTTTTTTTTGGCACGATTTTACAAGGTTTTTTTTAATACGGTGTTATGAAATTTTTTTTTTATTTATTTTGAGACAGAAACCAAATATAGTGGATTCCTTTTGAGCGTAACATTATAAAATCTTACTATCAGCATTATTTTCATATATTTTTTATTGTTATGTTACAGTATTTTTTTTTTGATAAATAAATACATTAATAAAAAAAAGTTTTACAACACTTACTGAAATCCAGCTTTGTGTATCAAACAACTTTATTTAAAACTAGCTTCTGCCCGCGACTTCGTCCGCGTGGAACTCCTCCTTTTTTGCAGTCGGTTAAAAAGTAGCCTATGTCCTTTCTCAGGCTCCAGACTTTCTTTGTACCAAATTTCATTAAAATCGGTCCAGCAGTTTTAGCGTGAAAGCGTAACAGACAGACAGACAGACAGACAGAGTTACTTTCGCATTTATAATATTAGTTAGGATTTATTTTATTATAATTATACAACGTCAAATAAAGTTTGACAGAAATATTACGGTTTACAATATAACTGCTTTTGAAAAATCGTAACTAAAATCATTGTACCTACTTAACCATTTTACGATATTAATAAAATAACACCCACTTCAAAGTTTACGTCTAACAAATACAATCAAAAACACATAAAATAAGATATCTATTGAGATTTTTTTTATTACACCGAATCAAGTTTTATAGTCTAAATAAGTAAGTATAAAAAAACACTAGCATATTAAAAAAATATATATATTGCTTATTTGCTACTGTAAACAATACAATCATTTGGTATTTAAAATGATTTGAGTTTAAAAACAATAACACTTTTTTTTTATAATCTTTTTTTTTCTACAGTTAGATAGGCATCTATAAAATGCCAATTAAAAAAGGTTGTATAGACTGCCGTTATACTAAACTTATTTTTTCCTTAGTAATAAAGGATTATCGAGTCAATTAATTGAAGTACTTACCTTCATATAAAAAAAAAACTATAACGAGTCCTACTTTTCTAAGGCAAATGACACCCATTTGAAAGCAATTATTCTCTATCACCTTTGAATTATTGAAATATTTTAACCTACGCACTACAAATAAAACTTAGTTTGGACTTAATTTTATATGGTTAGCTAGTGTTCTGTATAAATTTTATTTCAATCATGTTTAAAAAAGAATAACGTCTTTTTTAATATTGTTCAGAAAAAACAAATGAGAAACTATTGAAACATTCCTTATTTTTTTAAATAAATAAACAAAAACACTTAAGTACGTTAGTAAATCGTTTTATAATCATATCTGGGCGAATCTTTGAACGTTTGTGATAATGTCATTGACGCCTTTGGCTATATATCTATAATGGTTGCAAATAAGGTTAGGTTAGAAAAAAAAATCAATTAAAACAGTTTTTGTACAAGACAATTTCTCTTTATTTTTTTACTTACTTACCTATTGATTTTTTTTTAATATAGTCTGTGACATAGACTATATTAAAAAAATACAGATATATAAAAACTTGCAGACCATAAATATACGTAAAATATAAATTATTTAAAATAATATACTGAATCCTAAAACCCAATTTCGAAATACCCTTATCTATTTGAACTGTACTCAATTTACGATAACCAATAATAATTGAACGCTAGTAACTGTAAAGGTCAGTAAATACTTAAAGATATATAAAGATAAGTTAATTGTCTGACGGCCGGTGTTCTTAATAACAGTTATGGGGCGGCCGCGCTCATTAAGGCGATAAAACCCACTCAAATTAAAATGATTATAGTTTCTTGGCGTTTTTATTGTAATTGGTGACACTTTGTATTTGACGGGTTCACCCAAAATGGTGTTGAATTTATCGAAGTTTACTATTTCTTTTCAAGTGAGAATCTATTTTAAGTGTAGGTAACTACCTACCTACTGAGAATCGTAAAGTCATGAGTAAAAAAAATTTATCGAAATTATTTCAGATGCCTTCGCGGTTATTACACATTGGAATGAAACAACGATAACGGATTTAACTAGCGTTTTATATTATATAGCGACCCGCCCCGGCTTCACACGGGGGCTATAAACCTTCCTTAAGAATCACTCTATCTATTAAAAAAAACCGCATCAAAATCCGTTGCGTAGTTTTAAAGATCTAAGCATACATACGGACATACAGCGAAAGCGACTTTGTTTTATACTATGTATTGATTTGCTACTAATATGGGAACTGTAAAGTTTTCGAAACGTCAAAATAAAATACACCAGTTAATTGTTTCATTTCAATGTAGGTACGTAATATCGCAAAGGCATCAGAAATAATATTTAATTCTCAAAATCAAAATCAAAACTATATTTATTCAATTTAGGCTTTTACAAGCTCTTATGAAGGTCAGAAGAAGATGCCGTTTCCGAAAAAACGTCACTTGAGAAGAAATGGCAAGAAACTCAATGAGGTAATAATATCTGATGCCTTCGCGGTTATTACACATTGGAATGAAACAACTATTAACGGATTTAACTCGCGTATTTTTATTTTATTTTATTAGCTGACGTTTCGGATTCTTTACAGTTTCCATAATCTTTACCCTTAGACTATTGTCAGCTCAATAAGGTATCATTTTTTCAAAATAGGTAAATAATTACTTACAAACTAAACAAACTCAATAATTTCTGATGCCTTCGCGGTTATTAACGGAACTTTAACGGATTTATCTCGCGGTTTTTTGTTTTATTGGCTGACGTTTCGGAAAATGTACAGATTCCATAATCGTGTTTTATTCCAATAAACAAACTCAGTTTCGTAAACGCAAAATCAGAAATTATTAAAACCCAAAGTTCCAATAACATCGAAATTACCCTTAAAATTCTGTCGAGACTCGAACACCAATACGGCACGTGTAGTCAACAGCTCCCATAGACTTATGGGGTCATAAAACTCAACCGGCCCGACCCTTGTTCATATGGGAATAATGATCATATAGGAAATACTAGCTTCTGCCCGCGACTTCGTCCGCGTGGAACTCGTCCTTTTTTGCAGCCGGTTAAAAAGTAGTCTATGTCCTTTCTGAAGCTCCAGACTTTCTTTGTACTAAATTTAATTTAAATCGGTCCAGTAGTTTTAGCGTGAAAGCGTAACAGACAGACAGACAGACAGATAGAGCAATAGAGCAATAGAGCAATAATAGAGCAAAAGTCCCAACCAAAACGACTAAAAATCACTATCTCAATTTAGTTATCTGCCTACTGCCTACCCCCTAAGAACGATGGCGTGATTATTTATAGCCTATGTCCATTTCTAGGTTATCATCTATTACCATACCAAATTTCATCAAAATCCGTTCAGCCGTTTAGGCGTGAAAGAGCAACAGACAGACAGACAGACAGACAGACAGACAGACAGACAGACAGACAGAGTTACTAACGCATTTATAATATTAAGTAGGGATGAATTGACCAGGCTTTGATAGATAGTTACTTAACGATAGTCTATATATAGATATACTTAATATAATAAAGAGGAAAAGTTTGTTTGTTTGGATTGAATAGGCTCCTAAATGACTGGACCGATTTAAAACAATTCTTTCACTGTTGGAAAAATCAAAATCCTTACTAATATTATAAATGCGAAAGTAACTCTGTCTGTCTGTCTGTCTGTTACGCTTTCACGCTAAAACTACTGGACCGATTTAAATGAAATTTGGCACAAAGAAACTCTGGAGCCTGAGAAAGGACATAGGCTACTTTTTAACCGACTGCAAAAAAGTAGGAGTTCCACGCGGACGAAGTCGCGGGCAGAAGCTAGTAAAGAATAAAAATTCAACAATTGTTAACAAAGATTGTATCAATAGGTACCTAATTGGACGAACCGTATAAATACTCGTAGACTGGTGAAATCTTGACTTCGTGAAATCAACTCTTCACTCTCAATTGGACTATGGTCCTCTAGTTTGTATGAGGCTGGCACCGACTTCAAAAATAGCAGGCGTTATTGAAGACCAAATTATTAATAACTAGCGGCCCCGGGCCCCGGCAGACGTCATCCTGCCCGTCCGATTGTTTCGTCAAAGATCTGTCAAAGTCTTCTGTCACTTCTTCATAAGGCTTCATATTTTCCCCGTTTTTTACACATTTTGCACTGTTTCTTCGCTCCTATTGGTCGCAGCGTGATGTTATATAGCCTAAAGCCTTCCTCGATAAATGGTCTATCCAACAAAAAAAGAATTTTTGAATTCGAACCAGTAGTTCCTGAGATTAGCGCGTGCAAACAAACAAACAAAGAAACTCTTCAGCTTTATAATATTAGTATAGTTTCTTTCAGTGCGCTTTTGTTTTTTTGTTGCCTTTTAGTTTTTTTTTCGGCGGTAATTTTTTTTATTAAAAAGTTTTCTCTCAATAGAATTATTTTTAATGATCTAACTGGTGGACTAAATAGGCTTTCATTTTCTTTACCCAGTCATCCCTATTGTAGCTAAAGTTCTTTTGGTCAACCCTGACCGCACTAAATACTAGAAGAACTTCCTCAATTTTACAAAAAGGTTTTTTTCCATCAGAAGCCTACATACAAGCCCCAATAACTCGGTGGGTCGATTACCCTATTTCCTTCTCCCCATAATCGGGACTATTTCCCACAAATCTGGGAAAACATTAACTAGACTAGGTCGTTTAATCAACCGCAAGTGTTGATGTTCTTAGAAAGATTGGGATGATATTGGTACGTTAGTTTGTTTGTTGAATATGACGGTTTCAAAATTATCGAAGTGTTTGGATTAGGTAATCCCTACTAATATTATAAATGCGAAAGTAACTCTGTCTGTCTGTCTGTCTGTTACGCTTTCACGCCAAAACTACTGGACCGATTTAAATGAAATTTGGTACGAAGAAAGTCTGGAGCCTGAGAAAGGACATAGGCTACTTTTTAACAGACTGCAAAAAAGGAGGAGTTCCACGCGGACGAAGTCGCGGGCAGAAGCTAGTTAAAATATACTTTGACAACAAACGTGGAGTATTATTTGCAAAATAGGTGACACTCGCATACCATATAGGTATCAATTAAGTACATACTTTTGAAGTATATCTGGTACTTTATTAAAGATTATTTTCCCCGTTTTTTACACATTTTCCACTGTTTCTTCGCTCCTATTGGTCGCAGCGTGATGTTATATAGCCTATAGCCTTCCTCGATAAATGATCTATCCAACAGAAAAAGGTTTTTTATCAATTTGAACCAGTAGTTCCTGAGATTAGCGCGTTCAAACAAACAAACAAACTCTTCAGCTTTATAATATTAGTATAGATGTAGGTATTGTAATAGTTTCCTTCGCGGTTAGCAACTATAACGGATTTAACTCGAGTATTTTACTTAAGCGCTGTACTATCGTCAGCTCAGTCGTGCTATGAATATGGGAGATAATATGGGAGCTGTGAAGTTTTCAAGACGTCAGCAAATAACATAACTGCATAAGTTCAAATAATTTTCCAACAAATAGGTAGCGTAAAAGAAGTAAAATTGGAAAATAATAACACTACAATAATTAAGAGATAGCAAATTTAAAGATTTTTCGATCTCAACGAAAATATTAATACGCAAACATGTTTAAAAAAGGCAAAGCAAGCTGCAAAAGCTAGTCAAATTCTCAATCACATTTTCTTATATCCCGAAAAAGGCTCTCACACCGCAATCTTAATCTCAGAGCCGGACATAACCAGTTCGGACCAGTTGAAACCGGACGGGGGCGGATTTTTCCGGATTTCTGCCATGTTTTTGCCAGTTGATGTGCCGGAAAGGATGGAAGGCGCTGAAATGCCCTTATCTTTACTTGCAAGGCTTCTTGAGGGTCACAAGTGGTCACAGAATGGTCCTTGAGATAAAGTGTGACCGTTTGTTCATCCGTGAAAATAACTTTGCCTTTTTTCTATGAAATATAGACGTTTTGGAATGAAACTATTAACGGCTTTAACTCGCGTATTTTTATTTTTATTTGCTGATGTTTCGGATTATT
Organism: Polylopha cassiicola; assembly: GCA_038024825.1. Lineage (NCBI taxonomy): Eukaryota > Metazoa > Arthropoda > Insecta > Lepidoptera > Tortricidae > Polylopha > Polylopha cassiicola. The sequence goes on along the minus strand of CP149053.1, from coordinate 798,852 downwards.
TACTGTTTCCATAATCGTAGCACGACTGAGCTGACAATAATCGTGAATCGTCAATTGACAAAGAAATCTGTCCTTATTTGTATTGTAATACGGCGGATTATACGATACGTCTGCGAAATATATAATATTATATGTTCTAAGTTAAATAGTATTAACTAAAGTAAATTCTCGTCTACCTCATTTGGGAAATACAGTAAGCACGTACAATGAAATATATCAAAGGATTCTACTAATAAAGCAAATACACAAACAACTTCAGTAACATACAATTTGTATGCTATAAACCTACCTGCCATTGACGTCATATCACGACTTTATGATTTTCGAGATGCAACCTTATATTATTAAAGTTTAGGTTCTTTATATAGTTTGTGGGATTTTTATTGGTGGTAGGATATATTTAATTAAGAATGCAAATGTACCTACCTAGTAAATGAATGGATTTTGAATGACAGTGGTTTTAATTTATTAAGTCTGAAGTTTAAGTAAGACAATATGTATTTAGGAATTAAATAATTATAACGGATTGAACTCGCATATAATATTTTTAACCGGTTTCAAAAAAAAAAGGTTCTCAATACATCTGTTTTTTTATGTATGTTCCCGATTATTCAAAGATGCCTTTACCGATTTGGAAAATTACAGTCGCTTGGAGCTTTTACAGGTTCCATAATCGTAGCACGGCATCGTGAAAAGTGTCGCAAATACGCGAGTTAAATCCGTCTAAAGTTGTTTCATTCCAAGTGTTTTAATCAAGAAATCACTCATAGACAAATAAAAACCATAGTCAATCGTGGAAGTCAATAAAAGACAACAAAAGTCTACAAACAAGAGTCAGTCAGTCAATTATCGAAAGCAAACAACTCTCTCCCTTGGTCATTAAAAGCTGTGATTGGTCGTTAAATGTTTATGGGAGAGTCAAAGGACTTTTTAGTATATTGGAAACAAATGGGTATCGTTGAAGTTTGTTTTAAATTATTATTTCTACTAATATAATAGAGACGAAAGGTTTGTTTGTTTATTTGGATTGAATAGGCTCCATTTAAAAATGCCTGCACTGTTGAGAAGCTACACTTTTCGTGAGTGACATAGGCTATATTAAATTTTAAAAAAAATAGGGATCCGTGCGATGCGAAGCTGAGCTTTGAGTCATAAATGAGCTTTTAGTCCTAACTGAACTTTAAGTCCTCACTAACTTTTAGCCATAACTGACCTTTTAGTGCTAACTGACCTTTTAGTCCTAACTGATCTTTTAGTCCTACCTGAGTTTTTAGTCCTAACTGAAATTTTAGTCTTCATTTAGCGTTAGTCCCAACTGAGATTTTAGTCCTAGCTTTGTTCTGATCATTGTATATTTATAATATAAACATCTTAGCGAAGTACATAAGACTACAATTCACAAACTCCATTAAATATATCCTTTTCGTGGCTATTCTCAAAAGTCTCACATTTCAAACTCGACGTTAAAGAGTTTCGCCATAAAATCCCACACAAACATTTTACTGGACACAAAAGGTGTCACGCGATACGCCAGACACAGAATAGGATCCAGTTACTATTAATATTGCTGTATATTGTTATTCAAGTAAACAGATCAGTGGTTGTGACAATTTAGTTATGGATAAGATGATAGTGTATTTTGGCCTTTAAATTACTGAAGATTTAAATTGTTTCTTTTATAAATTAGGTATTGTACAACTAACAATCGTTCAACCGTTTCGCTTGGTATGTATGTATTTTAGTTTTAGTTCAAGAACGGCTTAAGTGATGGGGTTATACTCGTTTTGACTTAATGCTGTGCATATAAAAAAAAATTTAAGAATATTTGCATAATTATTTACGTGAACTGCCGGGATTGTGAAAATCTCTATATTACAAATCGGTGTTTTTCACATTAAATACCTTGGAGACCAATTTAATATTTTTGAAAAAAGGAAATTTGCCGCAGAAAATTATTTAAAAAACACTGAGCTCGGTGCTTAATGACACTGGCTCCATAATTATCATTTATATATATATATATTATTATCAAACAATTAACACATAACCCTTAAATTTGTACCGTAAACTTAAATAAAAAAAAAATAGACCCAAGACGATTATGCGAAATAATAAAACACCCTTATAAAATACCACACGCTCGAATCTACAACGCGTAGGCGGTTTATCGAGGTCGATAAATATATCGCCTCTAGATAAACGGCGCCTTTGTTTCATGCCCATCGTAAATCATTAGACAAGGTGTGAAAATGTTGAGAATTATTTATAGCTACGAAAAAAGGCTTTGATAAAAAAGTATATACCTATAATTTGAAAAAGAATTTGTAAGCCGAAAGGTACCGCATAGTGAAACTACCCTTGTATTAATAACTTTATATTACCTACTAGCTTCTGCCCGCGACTTCGTCCGCGTGGAACTCCTCCTTTTTTGCAGTCGGTTAAAAAGTAGCCTATGTCCTTTCTCAGGCTCCAGACTATCTTTGTACCAAATTCCATTTAAATCGGTCCAGTAGTTAAGGCGTGAAAGCGTAACAGACAGACAGACAGAGTTACTTTCGCATTTATAATATTAGTAAGGAAGTAAGGACGTTGGACAAATAAAAGATATTTGATTTGATTTGATTTGATTTGATAATGATCGTTACAGGATCGATATAATTTTTATATCAAGGCAAAAATAAAAAAAAATGGACCCCAGTATTGTCAGGTATAGTGAGTTCAAGTCCCAGCCTTGTAAAAAAAAAAACAAAAATATTTTTATTCATATTTTTTTTCAAGGTCTTATGAAGGTCAGATGATACCGTTTCCGAAAAAACACTTGATAAGAAACGGCCAGATGTTTCAGTACAAACATCATTATTTAAATTAAAGGTATCAAACCTTTAGTCAAATTTCAGGGCCTATAATTAAGGGTAAGAAACTTGAAATTTGTATTCTGACTTTTATAACGTAGGGAAGCACTAAGGAAGAACTTTTGAAATTTTACTTTCTAAGGGGGTAAAACGGGAGTGTTTATTATAGACGAAGTTGTGAGCTAATACTAGTCCGTACTAAGTTAGTAGATATTGGTATATTGGAATGAAACAACTTTAACGGATTTAACAGATTATTTTTATTGCATAAGACTATTGTCAGCTCAGTCGGGCTACGATTATGGAATCTGTAAAGGCTCCGAAACGTCAGCCAACAAAAATGAAATAAGCGAGTATAATCCGTTAAAGTTGTTTCATTCCAATGTATAATAACCGCGAAGGCATCAGAAATTCTTAGATATTGGTATAATCAGCATCAATTTCAATTTAAAACAAGCTTCCATTCCAAACTGTTCTTACCTCTTTATTAAGAATCCACTTAAATATCGCTTACGAAAACAAAAACACTTTGATTCGGCTTATTTCTATTCCGATCTCACTTCCAAAATCCATTAAAGTGTCATCAGGGAACGTACAATACACGTGTACGCTTCCAAGAAAAAACTTTGATAGGTCTGTGAAGTTTGCATGGGGCTGTACAAGTTTGTATTGAGTTGGGTGATCAATAATAACAGACTGGGAACATTGAAATGGGAAAAAATTGGGGAAGTGCGACCCGGAATCGCGCCATGAAGGGTTCCATACTATTTATAGTATTATGTCCGCCGCGACTTCGCACGGATCCCTACTTTTTTTAAATTAAATTTAGCCTAGGTCACTCGGGAATAGTGTAACTTCCCAACAGTGAAAGAATTATTTAAATCGGTCCAGTCGTTTCGGAGCCTATCGAACCGCTAGTCTTTTATATATAGACAAGCTGTCCGCCCCGGCTTGGCCCGAATCCCTTTTTTATAGCCTAAATGTCACACGATAATAGTGTAGCTTTCCAACAGCGAGAGTTTTTCAAATCTGTTCAGTGGTTTAGGAGCCTATTCAATCCAAACAAACAAACAAACCATTCCTCTTTATAATATTAGTATAGATATAGAAAAATTGCGGAAAGAAAAAATAGGTGTCAAATCATTTTTAGTGACCTTAATGGACAAAAAAAGTAGTAATCACGCCTAATATACAGATTCCAAAATGACAATTGGAATGATTACATCGAAGGCCATATATTTGGTGATAGATCAGGCAGTCGGTTATTGGGCGGCGCAGGGCGGGCTAGGGCGGTAATCCGAGATATTGTCTAGGAGACAAATCGTCCCGACATGTGGCGACGCCCGCCCTTCCTCAGGGCACACTCGGTAGATATTTTGCATTAGATACTAGTGTGAAGTAAAAATATTGACGTCATTTTTTTTTGGTGCCTTAAAGCTTTTTGTAATGTAGGTAGTGTAGTGATATATTTAATTTCATATGTAATACTACCGGCCCGGCCCGGCTGAGAAGTGCTATAAACCTTCCTCTTGAATCACTCTATCTATTAAAAAAAAACCGCATCAAAATCCGAAATTTAAGCGTAGGTACATAGGGATATATGGACAGAAAAAGTGACTTTGTTTTATTCTATGTAGTGATGTTGTATTGCCATTAGTTTCATGTGTAATCACAATATTTAAAACAACAATACATAACAGTAATAAAAGAGTGATTACAGTGAATCCAACTAAGTATGGCGCGTAAGTATGTACTACAAAAATACCAAAATAAAGTTTCAGTAAGTACCATTTTACTATCAATTGTAGGGACAAAAATTGGTTTTATTAAAATTGTTTTAAGTTTTTCTTAAAATACTCGAATGATGCCGCCGTGTCGATGAATTATTTTATTTAAAAAAATACTTAATTACACTTTGCTCTAATCTATTTATTAAGTCATATTAGGTTAGACTTCAGATTTTACTTGTTATATACCCAGCAATTTCTATTCAGATCAACGGTCATTCGTTTACATTGGAATGAAACAACTATTAACGGATTTAACTCGCGTATTTTTATTTTATTTTATTAGCTGACGTTCCGTTAATAGTTGTTTCATTCCAATGTGTAATAACCGCGAAGGCATCAGAAATTATTAGGTCATTCGTTTAGTCAATTCCGTCTTTAGTATATTTTTGATGAAAAATTCGTCGTTTCACTAGGTATTTAACATAGGTAAGTACATAATACTTTTATTGTATCACACATTCAGTGTTTTGTTTTTGAGAACCATAAAGTCCACCTTCTGAAAATTAGTCTCGTATAAAAACAATGTCCCTAAACCAAGGACCAAATCCCCAAACCGTACTGGAAACTCCCACCATTTCTCCAAGAATCAGGAAAAAGTTTGGTTATAAGAGGCAAATGGCGCACAGGTGGCGGTTACGAGGAGAGACTTGCATGAATATTGCACGATGCATGGATTGTTTATTGCAACACGATGTGTGACAGTAGGGGCCTAGACAAGGTGCCAACGTTCAACGTTAACGCTGAACGTTAGCACCAAAATGTTGATTTGACATCCGCGAACGACTGTCACGTACGTCACAAACGTTCGCGGATGTCATATCTCATTTTGGTCGTTTCGTTTAACGTTAGCTTTGAACTTTGGCACTGTCTACGCCCCATTGTATTAATAAACAATGACGGATTGGAATGAAACAACTATAGACGGATTTAGCTTGCGTATTTTGTTTTATTGGGTGACGTTTCGGAGCTTTTACTGATTCCATAATCGTAGCACGACTGATTCCATAATGGTGCTACGTATATTATTATATAATTTCTATTTAACTCACGTAGGTACCTACCTATTTCATTTTATTTGCTGGCATTTCGTAAGATCCATATTCTAAATAGTAGTTGTAGTATTAATGATTTCTGATGCCTTCGCGGTTATTACATATTGGAATGAAATAACTAGGTATGAATGAATTTAACTCGCGTATTTTATTTTATTATATTGGATGACGTTTCTGATAGTTTACGTTTTCTTAAGCTCAGTCGTGCTATGATTATGGAAACTGTAAAGATTCCGAAACGTCAGCCAATTAATTATAATACGCAAGTTGAATCGTTTTTCATGTGTAGTAACCGACAAGATATCTAACAAAAAAAAAACCTGGATTTCGTGTAAGGATTCCTGCTTAGGTCTATAACACCTAAATCAGGTTATCAGCAAGGTACAAAGATAAGTGAATTAGAATCATTGAAGGGATAACAGGAGGGTTTCGCTTTCGTTTGCACAATCCCTTAGTAAATAAGTTAAATAACCCTTTTGGAAAGGTGAAGGCAAAGATTAATTTTGAAACAGAAATACAGTTGTAATTTTAAAAAATCCCAAATCACCAACCAGTATATAAACCTTGTGAAATTACCAACTATAGCTGCGAATATGGTAACTGTAAAGCTTTAGAAATGTCATCAAATAAAATTAAATCCGTCAGTGATTTTATTTCAATGTGTGATAACCGCAAAGCCATCAGAAATGACTATGATAAGTATAAATAAAATAAAATACGCGAATTTTACCAATATACATACTTGTAGGTACTTACCTAGTTGTTTCATTTCAATGTGAAATTATTACTAATATAGCATTTTTGATCTCATAGTATAAATGTACAATTAGATTAGATTAGACAAGATTTATTTATTTCTCAATAATTGGATCATATTCAAATAGCTATAATAGTAAATTAACTTACTTACCTATGTTTATTGTTATTAACAACGATTCATGCTCAAGAAAAAGATCTAATAATGGCCGTTCCTAATTTCTTAAAAATTACATTGTGGTTATCTCTGACAACAATATCATTAATATCTTTTCTGTCCTCCGGCCTAATTGCGCCAACTTTCTGGCCGCTTCGCTAAATGAAATTGCCGCTTTCTGGCTTCGTCGAACAGAAAAATAGTATACTGACCTCGGCCAGTAAATAAAAAAGCCTCAGATCACATTTTTGTCAACCTCGGCTTCGCCTCGGACGACAATTACATATGATCTGAGGCATTTTTTAATTTATTGGCCTAGGTGCGTAATGTACGATTTCCGTCCTCCGGCCAGAAAGAGCCAACTTTCTGGCCGCTGCGCTAAATGAAATTGCCGCTTTCTGGCTTCGTTGAACAGAAAAATAGTATACTGACTTCGGCCAGTAAATAAAAAAGCCTCAGATCACATTTTTGTCAACCTCGACTTCGCCTCGGACGACAATTACATGTGATCTGAGACATTTTTTATTTTACTGGCCTAGGTGCGTAAAATAAAAAATTAAAATATAAAAATAAATCAAATACTTAGATCTATTTTAGTAAGCAGTCTAGATGACATTTATTCTGTTCCATCCACCCGTTAACGTAAAAACAGAAGAGTCAACAATCTAGCTTAGATTGGATTCCGCGCTGACGTTAGACTTTTATGAAAATTGGACTGCACTCTCTTCACTCAAATTATCTGCAGTCACGTAGTTCATTGGTTTATTGCACTATGTGCAGTTTATTTCACTGCAGTTTTGTTGCGAGTTCTTTTGTTTGTGTCCTTTTTATAACTTACTTGCCCCGCCCCGGCTTTTCACGGTAATAAACCTTTTACTTGAATCCGCATCAAAGTACGTTGCGTAGTTTTAAAGATTTAAGCGTACATAGGGATATAGGACAGTTAAAGCGACTTTGTTTTATACTACGTAGTGATACCTACATAATTGTATTATGACTAGTCTAGACTAAATTCCGCACGGACCCCTATTTTTTAAAAAAATATAATATAGCTTATGTCACTCGGGAATAGTGTAGCTTCCCAACAGTGAAAGATTTTTTCCAAATTTTCCAGTCCTTTTGGAGCCTATTCAATACAAACAAACAAATCTTTCCTCTTTATTATATTAGTGAAGATACCTTTTTATTTTATTTTACCTTTCTATGTCATTAGCCTTCCCGTCAGACGTCCTGCCCTTCAAAGATCTACATTAACGATACCTACTATAAAAAATTGGTAGGTATAAGAAATGATTTCTATTGCTTTCGCAGATTAAATTTTATTTATTTATTTGTTCATTGGAATGAAAGAACTATAAACTATCGCTTTTTTTTATTTGCAAACGTTTCGAAAACTTTACAGTTCCCATATTCGTAGCACGACTTTAGCGTTAGACTCAGCGCCAACCGTTCGGTTTTTATTAAAATCGAGGAAAAAACTTTTGATTTATTGAAATGCATTGTAGCAGTTTTAAAAACAAGTGTATTTCACGGATAACGGTGTAATAAAACTCATTAATAATGTAAAAGGCTTGTAAATAACCTGTTAACCGTAATAACGATGTAATCCAGCCATTTATTATATTAAGAGCATTAAATTTGACGTTATCTGAAATGTATGGGGGCACGGGGAAAAATGAGTAAAAGTCGGTCGGATGGTTGAGTGTACATTCTGTAACAGTTGTTTGAAATATATCCCTACTAATATTATAAATACGAAAGTAACTCTGTCTGTCTGTCTGTTACGCTTTCACGCTAAAACTACTGGACCGATTTAAATGAAATTTGGCACAAAGAAAGTCTGAAGCCTGAGAAAGGACATAGACTACTTTTTAACCGACTGCAAAAAAAGAGGAGTTCCACGCGGACGAAGTCGCGGGCAGAAGCTAGTATTATTATGAAACAAATATATACGTACATAATATAATTATTATTATAATTATTTATCGTATAATAACGCGTATATTTATGTTTATTGGTTGTTAAGTGACAGCAGTCACCGTCACATAGTCTTGTATTGATTTCCAAAACTATTAAGTGACTGTTTTTTTTTTAAGATAAAGTTTAAAGTAAAAGTCAAAATATTTAATACAGTAATTAAGTATTTGCTAGTAAACATATTTAATTCAAATACTTAGTTATTAGTTTATATTACGATATAAAATTATATTAGAAAAGATTTAATGTATTAACATTGGGTTTTATTTATTATTATTATGATACAAGCTTACATACTATAATAATATAGTACATGCTTTGCTTTGTTTAGGACTAGATCAATTGGTGTGAATTGTCCAAAGATATTTATTTAAATCAACAACGACCAAAACAAATTCCAAGTCAAAACATTTAACAAATCAAACGTCTAATACGAAGCGTGACTGACGTGACAGTGCACCGCCCAGACCGTGTCGGGATTTGAACCTCGGACCCCACGCCGGCGGGCCCAGCGGGGGACTACTAACTGTCTAATAAGTATGCGAATTATTTTCAACTAGCTTCTGCCCGCAACTTCGCCCTCGTGGAACTTCTTTTCTGCAGTCGGTTAAAAAGTAGCCTATGACCTTTCTCAGGCTCCAGACTTTCTTTGTACCAAATTTCAATTAAATCGGTCCAGTAGTTTTAGCGTGAAAGCGTAATAGACAGACAGACAGTTGCTTACGCTTTTATAGTATTAGTAGGGATGTTTTTAGATAGGTACTTGTTAATTGGAGGATAGAAGATTTTAAAAACTTAAAAGAAGTAATAATAGTTATAATATAATCGCGGTTATTAGAGATTGGAATGAAACAGCTATAACGGATTTAACTCGCGTATTTTATTTTATTGGCTTACGTAATCGTAATCGTCTGATCTGACAGTAGTCTAACACTAAATTGATTGTTAGATTGTTGTTAAAATAAGGTAGTTTGCAGATCGTAAAAATAATTTTTTTGTTAGATTATCATCAGGTCAGTCAGTTACGAATCTGAGAACTGTAAAATTTTAGAAACGTCGGCAAATAAAATAAAATACTCGCGAGTCAATCTATTATAGGTAGTTGTTTAATTCCAAAGTGACTAGTATAGTAAGAATTTTGAAAAACTGAACCAAAAAACCTACAATTTATTTATTGACTCGGGAAATACATTTCTCAACATATACCTACTACAATATATTCTATGTTGCAGATATCCTGTTATTTTCCATTGTGCACCCAACCGGATTCGAATACCCTGCCCCGTGAAATAACATCCGATATGATATCGCAGATAAAAGAACCCTTCAAGTCATAGTATGATATGCCGAGAGCTGGTGGCAAAAAATGAAATATTTTTTAATTTCATTTTTATTTAACACTAAAATTTAAATTGGAATGAAACAATTATAACGGAATTAACTCTCGTATTTTATTGTATTTGGTGACGTTTCGAAAACTTTACAGTTACCATATTCGTAGCACTATAGTCTAACGCTAGAGTAAATAGGTATAATTATTTCATTCCATGTGTAATATCCGCGAAGGTTTCAGAATATTTCATCAGTCTGTCTGTCACCAAGCTGTATCTCATGAAACAATAATATTATAGTTAGACAGTTGAATTATTCAGATTATGTATGATGTTGCCGCGATAACAAAAAATACTAAAAACAAAAAAAAAATTAAAAGGTCTCCCATACAACAGATTTTTCAGCCCCTATTATAGATACGTAACCACTTTTTTTTATTATTGCGGTAATACACAAAACACAATTTATCAAAATATCTACCTGTACACAAAACGTTAATGCGCCATCTTAATTAACATGACAATAAACTAAAAAATTATACCGTCGGAAACAACGTTCACAGCAATTCAAGCCCCTGGCACTCTGCCTAAAACACGAAACAAGGGGTACCCAAAAATGCCCCATTTGTTTCGTTAAGATACAATAATTTCTTTTTGTTGTCTTTTTGCTCAAATGCGTTTCGTTTCGAAAGCAATAAAGCGCGGTATCACTTTTATTGTGTCGTAAATTGTTGCAGTTTGCAGTAACGAAACGTGGAATGTTTGGTTTTTGAATTGGCTTAAATTTACGTCATTGGGTTTCCATTTTCATTCAAATTGGAGCTAGCGTTAAGTTATTTGGTTTGCTATGGGGAAACTGGGGTCGTATTTAATGTTTTGAAATTGCATTGTATGTTATTTTTCCTGATGAAAATAGGTACGGTTTTTTTTAACTTATTAGCTTTTGCTTCTGACTTCGCCCACTTAATTTTTAACCCCTATTTTGCACTCTTAGGTGTATTCTAATAAACCATAAAATACTTATTCAATTAAATGTTTTTAAGAGCTCCTGTTATGCCTCCTGCCTCCTAAGTATCTTCTCTTTTATGACTTTAACATAATAACCATCGTTATTTTGAGTCTAAAGTTCATAAGTTAACTTAGTGCTGTTAATAAAAAGAAGCACGAAAAAATGTTTTTTAGTAAATTTGAAAACTTAAAAACATATTTAACTAGTATGTCAGAGCAAAACGTTCACCAAACCAGATGTTACTAAATTCTGAACACCCATTTATTTTCCTTGCCGCCTCACATCACATCACAACATACAATCTCAAACTGCAAAAACAAACTTCCAATCCCATTAACACCTAAACTTTCTGTACCTTCATAACGCCCATTTTTGCCCGCAATTTACCCAGCTTTCCCCACATTCCTTAACATATCTCAAGAGGGATGTTTACCAAATTTGAACTTCAGCTCGTTAGGTTAGAGTCTTCTTTCGGTTGTAATAAGAGTTAAAGATATTACCTTTTGAAATGTTTTTGAAAAAACCTGGCGATGCAACTCAGAGTTTTATAGCAAGAGTAGCTTTATTGGTAGTGTTTGGACCCTCTTTTGCCCTCCCCCGGCACTTTTTTACCCCATATATAAAAAGTTGAGCGATATTAGCCCCGTATCGGGGTGCCGCGTTGTAAATCTTGCGTTGATTGTATTGAGAAGTTGGTAATAGCTTTGGGTAAAATGTGGTCAAAAATCTGTGCAGATTTCAAATCTTTACGACATATCTATTTAAAAGGGATTAAAAGGGTAAAATCTAGTCAAAAATTAAGTACCAAAAGAGCTCTAAATACCTATAATTATGTGTAGGTACGTTAACTAATTCTTTTAGATTTAAGCTAGTAATTTTCTAACCCTTATAGTTTAGGTTCTGCGTTGATATGTCAGTTATTAAGCTTCTTTTATAATATTACTAGCTTCTGCCCGCGACTTCGTCCGCGTGGAACTCCTCCTTTTTTGCAGTCGGTTAAAAAGTAGCCTATGTCCATTCTCAGGCTCCAGACTTTCTTTGTACCAAATTTCACTTAAATCGGTCCAGTAGTTTTAGCGTGAAAGCGCAACAGACAGACAGAGTTACTTTCGCATTTATAATATTAGTAGGGATTATAGATTCAAAAATATTCGAAGAAAATATTCTGACTAAAATAGTATTTTTTCTATATTTTATGAAACAAAATAGATAACCAGTATAAAAACTGACCATAGCTCAAGAGCTAAATACACTAGAAGATAACATCCATTACATTGTTTAATGGGCCATCATTTTTAGATTTACGGGGTCCTAGTAAAAGATTATAAGCGTCAAAAGTTCCTAGTGAAAAAGGGTATAACTCCTTCACAGCAGTATTACTCTTATGACCTTTTTCGCTAGGACCGTCTGGGACTTACACCCTTTTTCACGAGGATTCTAGATTTATGGACATCCCTTCACCTCTTGGACGATGTATAGAGCCTATTAATATTATCTTAGATTTATTGAAAAATACTGAAAGGCCTTTTAGAGGAAAATATTTTAGCAGTTTTTTCGTAACAGCTATTTTTATTTTGTAAGAAAAATTCTCTTTATAGCCATGATAAACCAATCTATAACGGATTTAACTCGCGTAGTTCATTTTATTTGCTAATGTTTCTAAAGGTTTACAGTTCCCCTATTCGTTGCCGACCCCAAAAAAGCATTAGAAATTATCAAAATTCTGTTTAGACTCATATTAGTACCTACTTACTATCTAAACACAAATCTGTCAATCTATACTAATGAAAAAATGTTTGTATGTTTGGATTGAATAGGCACCAAAACATCTGGACTGATTTGAAAAATTATTTCACTGTTTGGAAGCTACGTTCACCCCGAGTAACATAGGCTATTAAAATATTTTGAAAAAAATAGGGATCCGTGCGAAGCCGGGGCGAACCGCTAGTTATTATGATATAATAATAATATTATTATGTGGAATATTGATTGATTACACACTACTAAAACAACTGTTAACGGATTTAACTCGAGTATTTTTATTTTATTTTATTAGCTGACGTTTCGGATTCTTTACAGTTTCCATAATCGTAGCACGACTGAGCTGACAATAGTACTTTAGCGTTAGACTTTAGCGTTAACAGTTGTTTCATTCCAATGTGTAATAACCGCGAAGGCATCAGAAATTATTACACACTACTATTTACTGCTACTGGTTTCAATATTAGTGTTGAAACACCAAATTTTCTTATTTCGCAAATTATTTTCCACTCGAAGGGACCTCGGTAACAACCGATTAATTCGTCGTTGAATTGCAAATGGCCGCCGGATTAAAATACTGAATTCGTTTGTAAATAATAAATATTCCGCTCCTTACAATTTAAACTGCTTGTTAAATTTAAATGGAATGAAGACAAGGGGGGGCGCCGCGTGCCAAACAATCCGCCCGAGGCGTGTCGTGTAGAGTGAGGTCTATTAGGTATAGCTAGACCTCATTCTTCTACGACGATTAGGTACTTACAGCTAGACCTCATTCTTTTTCACGATTACCAATCACAGGCCAGTAGCTTTTTTTTCGTCACAGATCAGTACTTGTGATGAAAGATAAGCTACTGAGCTTGTCTCTCATCACGGGTCAGTACTCTCTCATCACAGATCAGTAGCTTGTCTCTCATCACAGCCCAGTAGCTTGTCTCTCATCACAGGCCAGTAGCTTGTCTCTCATCACAGGCCAGTAGCTTGTCTCTTATCACAGGCCAGTAGCTTGTCTCTCATCACAGGTCAGTAGCTTGTCTCTCATCACAGGCCAGTAGCTTGTCTCTCATCACAAGCCAGTTGTTTGTCTCTCATCATAGGTCAATAGCTTGTCGAACGAATAGAGACAAACTACTGGCCACTAGCTACTGGTAGCTACAGATAGCTAGTCTTTCATCACAGGCCAGTAGCTTGTCTCTCATCACAGGCCAGTAGCTTGTCTCTCGTCACAGGCTATGTAAATCGCTTATAATTGACTCTAACTTTACATAGTCTCATAAGGACACGCCAAACATTGAGCTTATCTGTAGAACAATGTATCCTTCGTTCCGTATAATTTACAACCATGTGTCCAATTTTCTAAAACCTGTCACCTATATAAGGCTCTATAGAACCACAGGTCAAACTTAACTGGATTTTAAGTGCCATCTTAAGTGGACCTCTTTGTCATAGAGTTTTGTTTGATCTAAGAGACCTAGTTATTCTAGATTTTGTATGATTCCCTGAAGAGTTAAGTCGGAACGTTTGTTAGTAAGTATATGAGTTGAATTTTAATTAGACAAGAAATAAAAAATAAAGTTATAACTTTATTTCATACAAAATCTAGAATAACTAGGTCTCTTGGACTAGACAAAACTCTCTAATAATATATTACCCAAGAGAAGGGAAATTATCTCGTCCGGATTTGAACCTGTGACTTACAGCTGCTAATGTAATTAAACTCTCATAATAAATAATTATAATTAGGTAATAGCTAAGTTTACAACAATTAACAATAAAATTATTACACATTTACTGTTTTTGTAGAAAATGATTTCCTAATTATAGTAAAAATAATTTATAGTAATTCTACCTAGACGAAGCCAGTATTTAATAAACAAAAAATGCCTACAGAAAATTTCAGTTACAAAATAATTTATTTATGAAGAAAAAAGAGTAGGTACTAAAATGTGTCTTCGTTTCTCTGCCTGAGGCTACCCACTAAGCACTTGTAAATTACCAAGAAAATTTTCCGTATTAGCGAGAAATTAAATAAATTTAAATACATAAATGTTTTAAAAAAGTCTACAATTGGATTATTATATTAACAAAGTCTAAACAAAGTATAGGTACCTTTCTTTACATAGGTAACATTATTTCGTCACATTAAGTTGATTTACTTCTTATCTTATCTTATCCTTACTAATATTATAAATGCGAAAGTACCTCTGCCTGTCTGTCTGTCTGTCTGTTACGCTTTCACGCTAAAACTACTGGACCGATTTAAATGAAATTTGGTACAAAGATAGTCTGGAGCCTGAGAAAGGACATAGGCTACTTTTTAACCGACTGCAAAAAAGGAGGAGTTCTACGCGGACGAATTTTATATAAAGCTGTTTATTGTTGAAGTAGGTACCTAATAAGAATTTTGTTTAGGTACGTAAACTTTAAGATAATGGTAAAGAAACTTTAGCAGAAGGTTTAAATTAATTAATTATATCTAATTCAACTCGCATAATAATATTATAATGACTAACGTGATTTATCCAGTTTCATTCCAATGTGTAATAACCGCGAAGGCATCGTAAATTAATTCAAAATTATTCAACCAAGACTAAAATAAAATGTAAGCAAGAAGCTCAGAACAGAAACGCTATTTTATTCAAATCTTTTAAATAGAACCTTAAAATCCTTCTTTGACTTTTAGTGTATTCTTAAACAAAACTCAAATAAGTACCGCATTACCACATTTAACAAAACACTTCTAAACCAACAAAGAAAGAGACAAACGTATACCAAATATTAGCGCTAACCCTTTCTAACTTTTTCCAAATTTCAAACCGTCTACATTTGGTAAAAGACGTTTAAGAATCTGCCGGACTGATTTTAAAAGCTATGTGTAAGTTTTAAAGTTTAAATTCGTTTGTGTTTACAGTTTTAATTTAAAATTGCACCACAGTTCATCTCTAGGGATTTCTCGTCAAATTGGATTGTTTGTACGAGTTGCATTTGCATAAAGACAAAGATCACTGCAGAATGCAGCGTTTTCGGGACCCTTATGCTAATGTAATCTTTTGGAATCTGGAGTTTTTTGAAATCAAAAGTGATTACACTTTACGTTGGCACCGAGCGCTTTTGCACTGGTTTTTTTCAAAATTATAGTTTTCTCAATCTGTAGGTGATTTATTTATGTAAGATATTTTGAGAAATAAATGTCTAAAACCGGACCATATCGGAATTAATTCGTAGAAATGGTCATCTATACTAATATACTTACTAAAGATGGAAGGTTTGTTTGGATTGAATAATCTCCAAAACGACTGGACTTTCACTGTTGGGAAACCACACTATTCATGAGTGACATAGGCTAATTTAAATTTTGAAAAAAATAAGGGATCGGTTAAGACGGAGCGGAACGCAAGTACCTATGGGATATTTTTTGGTTTATTGGGACGGTTTGCTGGTTGGAAGGTTTAATTACCTACTTCGGAACTAAATCAATTGGTGTGAATTAGGTATGCACAATTGAAAACTTTATATAATTTTAATGAAGCTGAATATAATGTCTGAGAGTCGATAACTTTTGGTGTTTAACCGAACTTTTTTTTAAGGATTTTTTAAACCTAAACATTTTTAAGCAACTTTATTACTAGGTATCAAAAAATAAAAACAAAAGTACTTATAGGTAGGTAAGTACTTAAGAACTTTTTCGAAATTGTTTAATAATATAATATCAGTCTAGAATTTTAATTGTTTTCGTACTATAAATATTAATGGTCTTTTTCGATGTTGTTTAATAATTATAATATTAGTCTATTTTAATTGTTTTCGTACTATAGTTATTTATGGTAAAGTATTTAACTTTACATCAGCCATCTCATTTCAAAAACTACAATTTAACACAATTTCTCGCTTTAAAAATCAGTTTAGAAAACTAAGCGTCAAATAATACGAATCCATTTAGGGATTTCACCAAAGCAAATACGACTTTATCACTGTGATTTTAAAGTTAAATCTTACATGTACGTTGTTGTTTATTTTGTAAGCAAAGCAATGCACGCCGCGCCAGATGAAATATTGAAATTCCGTGAGACGCGTACAAGGAACTGCAAAGTTAACTTTGCGTTTTATGTGACCTTATTTTTTGACACATAAGGTTGATATTGGAATAAGATCTAAATCCTGAAAATAGTTGTGTATGCCTTTGACACTTGTCACGATTTTATTCAGCAGTGTAAATGGTAGCTGAATTCAGGACAGCTGCATAACGCCCTTTATAAAAAAATCTTTGTTTTTTAATAATAGGTAATAATTATGTATACCTACCTAATATAAAAACATCTTTGGAATGAAACAACTTTAAACGGATTTAACTCGCATATTTTATTTTATTGGCTGACGTTTCAGAGCCTTTCAGATTCCATAATCGCTCAAAATTGTTTCATTCCAATGTATAATAACCGTGAAGGCATCAGAAATTATTATATAAACATCTCTTATTCAAGAAAAAAGCTAAGAAGAGAAATCTAGTAAAACCTAGTTCCTAGTTCAAAAATAATTAGTCTACTATTAATACTAATAAATATTATTATGTAATTAATACTAATGCATTATATTTTCTATGCTTTATTCCCCCTTAAGGTTCTCAAACATGTTTTTTTTAAGTACTTATTAAAAAGCTTCAAATAATCATTCACCCCTTATTTTTCTCCAGGGGGTGAATTTCTGAAAATCCCTCCTATTAGTGTCCTTTCATTTTTATTTCTCTGGACCCAATTTTGGCTATGTTTGAACTATCACTATTTTTTTTGTTTTTGGGGTTCTGTACCCTAAAGATAAAATGGAAGCCTATTAATGAGATTGCTGTCCATCTGTCATTAGGCTGTATGACATAATAGTTAGCCAGTTAAAACATCATAATTTCTGACGCCTTCGCGGTTATTACACATTTTCCAATGTGAGACAACTATTAACGGATTTAACTCGCGTATTTTTATTTTATTTTATTTGCTACCGTTTGGGATTCTTTACAGTTTCCATAATCATAGCACGACTGAGCTGACAATAGTCAAACGCTAGAGTGTATAGGTACTTAACTAAACTTAAATCTACTAACTAACTTAACTTAATAATTTCTGATGCCTTCGCGGTTATTATACATTGGAAATAAATAAATAAAATACGCGAGTTAAATCCGTTAATAGTTGTTTAATTCCAATTAAAACACGATTAACTTAAAATGAAGCAGCTGCTAAAACTAGGCTGTGTTGACTTGTAGTGAAAAATATTAGAAAATACACGTTGATATGAAAACCGCGTGCGGTTGGTAATATAAGTATGTTGTATGTATGTCTGTACGTGTGTATATACATAGTGGACATTGGTTCAGTAGGTATACAGAAATTAACAAAACATAACAATTTTAATCAAAGTAATTAGTTTTTAATTCGGTTATAAAGGCATATTCATAAAATACTATTATCTATATATACCTGCATGTATCTACTCGTATTTATGTATGTATAGGTACCTAAAAGAAGATTCAACATCAAGAATGACACAACAAATCTTTAAAATATATATATAAAGGTATAGGTACCTACCAAGATGATTTATTATAATTTAGTACTAAATAAAACCACAAAAAATTAAATTATCATTTAAGTAGGTACTATTCAACATGGCGCCGTGCCTTCCTGGACAAATTTAAATATTTCAAAATTTTACTAAATGCCATAGGTATATATATAGTATTTACGTAACCTTACATACCTAAATTTAATACAATTCGAATTCTAAGCCATAAATCCCGTTATCAAGAAAACCCCAGAAATATATTCAAAGGATCGGGTTTTCAAGCCAATCTACCTTTTAAAAATAAACTTTTTACCCGTTCAGTTGAACTTGTTCAAATGTACAAACGAACAGAACTAGTGCCTGACTTTTTGAAAATATTTATAAACCTCGCTTTTTATTGAAACGTTTTTCTTCAAATAGGTAGTAAAAAAGGATTCTTAGGTTAGACACTATAATTATCATACTTAGTGTTACTTGCGATTTATTCGCGTTCTTTTTAACCCCTTTTTAATAATAAATAATAAACGAAATAGAGAATGGAGAGGCCTATGTCCAGCAGTGGACTGCGACGGGCTGATGATGATGATGATGATGAAACGAAATATGTCCTCCATCTATTCTGATTCTTCTTCAAGTCACACTGAGGACTACGACTACGAGTAAGTAAGTATAGGTACAATTGTGTGAATAAAAATACTCAAAAATAATAATTTCAGTGTAATAAGTAGCTTAACACAGCAAAAAGCTAGAATTAAGTTTACTATCTACTGATTTCTTTTACTCTAAGGCAGTCTAAGGACTTATCGCGTTAGATTGTCGTCAGCTCAGTCGTGCTACATATCTCCTGAGTGACTGCAGTATTCGATGTTTTTTTTTTGTCGCTGTAAAATCCTGCATACAGATCAAACTGCTTAAAATATCAGTCGCATTTTTCTGTACAGTGCGTTCTCACCACCATCTCTCTTGTGAGTCAAAGTTAACAGTTATGTAAATTGTGAAACCACGCCGATGTTCCAAACTACTTCCCGTTACAGGTATCCTAGGAATAAACCTAGGTTACTAGGTTAAACTGGGAAATATGCATTAACCTGTGTCCATTGGGATCAAACAAGCTTTTCTCAACATCCTGTCGTTTTTAGAAACAATTTTTTTTGAGATTACGTGTAAAATAGTTTTACAGAATCGGCTATGTTGTGGTTAGGTACCTACCTATATTTTTTTGTGGTTATTGATACTTTATTATCACATATATCTAATCATTTGATTATTAGGTAATTGGAATAAAATAATTGCTGACGTTATAAATTTTACGATTGTCATATTTGTAGCCAGCTGAGCTGACTATAGCTTAACCTTAGTTTAGAATATAATATTAAAATATGAACGAAAACCGTTATATTTTAACCTATTATTTTTATTTATACAGACCTATCCTAATTTCCTAACTAATATTATAAATGCGAAAGTAACTCTGTCTGTCTGTCTGTCTGTTACGCTTTCACGCTAAAACTACTGGACCGATTTAAATGAAATTTGGTACGAAGAAAGTCTGGAGCCCGAGAAAGCACATAGGCTACTTTTTAACCGACTTCAAAAAAGGAGGAGTTCCACGCGGACGAAGTCGCGGGCAGAAGCTAGTACATAATATACCAAATTTCATATCATAATATTACATTTTTCACTATGAGAAACAGAATAAACATTTAATTAAAAAAGTAAAACAGAAATAATATACTAGATAAGCCAATTGCCAAGAGAAATATTGCATTTAATTTAAACACCAAACATGCCCAGTAATGACTCAATCAAAACCTCATTGCAATAACACGTCATGCAATTCCAGCAAGATAAAATTAATCAACGACAAAACATACAAGAAAGTTAAGTAGAATTAAGACCTAAAAACAAGAGAGTGACAGCGCACTAATCATTCATTCCATACATTATTTCCAAGTTGACAGATAAATTTATACATTTCTGCGACAGTAAGTTTCATTGCAATGTGGGTTTTATGTTATTGTAATAAGGATGACGTGTGTAACTGGCAGGAGAATGTGGTTAATACGTGTTTATGTTAAGATTAGCTTCTGAGTTATTCATATTAAGATGGCATGGCGAAGACACATTTAGATTTTTTTTATTCTTAGTTTGTATGAAATTGTAATTGACAGGTCTATGTAATTTCTATCAATGGTTATATAACCAATATTATAAATAAAATAAATATCTTTGGATAATTCACACCAATTGATCTAGTCCCACACTAATCACAGCTTGTACATAATGATTTGTGATGACCTACCTATTTAAATATCTTTAATCGCGATTGTTAAAAATGTCTCACTCGTCCTCCTTAAAGTAATAACGAATAACGCAACCAAAGTCAGGCCCATATTTAGCTAAAAAATAGCTACAACAATTCACAAAGTGTATCGTCCAACCTCCACACCCTGGCATTGTGTATCTCATTTGTCGACCTCATCCTCCTGCCACCGTAAATCTATCAAAGCAGGCAATTGCTAATCTGAGTCAGCGAATGCATTCGCAAAAAGTCTCAGTTTCCTGCCAACTGATGAAATGGCAGATAATAGAGAATTGCAGACATAATACGTTTAGGGCTTATTTCATAAACATAAAACAAAAATAGATTTGACTAAAGTACATACTAATGTATCAATTTTATGGTGACTTTCCCAAAACTTTACAGTTCCCTAATTTATAGTCTCATCTGTGAGAACTAGAAATTACCTACGAACTGTTTTATACTTTCTTTTGGTTGGTAGTTCCATGAAAACTACTACTAGGGACTTTGGAATAAAACAGCTATGAACGAATTAACCTCGCGTATTTTATTTTGTTTGCTGACGTTTCGAATTCTTTGCAGTTTCCATAATCGTAGCACGACTGAGCTGGCAATAGTCTAACGTTAAATATAATAAAATACGCGAGTTAAATCCGTTAATAATTGTTTCATTCCAATGATTATAACCGCAAAGGCATCAGAAATTATTACTAGGGACTTATTTCCACTTTGTGAAATAGGTCCTCTGTCTAAAATAAAGTGCATATCGTATGTTTGTTTTGTTTGCATGAGACAAGTGCCGTTTTGAATACAATTCGTTTTAAGAGGTTTTTGCGATAGGTATGCTATTTTTAACTAGGTACTGCCCGCGATTCTGCGCAGGATTAATTGTTTACACAATATCTTTTTAAATAATATATTTTGATGTATATATTTATGGATACCTATAACATAATTATGCAATATTAACTACAATCTATTAATCGAAATTCGATTAATGTTTTTGGTTCAATACCATTAGTTTTTAATTATAATGATATTTTTGTACAAAGACAAGAGTAGAAAAAATCTTAGACCCCCAGTGGGATTCGAACCATTACACCATGGGAATCGACTACATGGCAGTCGATTCCCAGTAAAGGCATAAGCGTGGGTTCGAATCCCACTGGGGGTCTAAGATTTTTTCTACTCTTGTCTTTGTACAAAAATATCATTATAATAATTATGCAAGTTAAACCTACCTACTAAAATCAATTAATTTTCCCGAAAGGCCGAATGGTTTTTTGGATAGAGCCTTGGCTAAAATAACTCGATAAGAAGCATGACGAGAGGCATGACGAGAGGCTTGACGAGATGCATGACGAGATGCATGACAAAAGGCATGGTGTGCGGCATGACGAGTATTGCCACACTAATATTTTGCACGAGTGTGTGCCTCTGAACAATAATTGTCGCACAGAAATTAACACCCGAAAAGAGGCCAAGAAAACCACCCCACTGTGCCAAGTGAGTAATTTCAGTAGCTAGTTAGAGGTAAACTTGCCAAGTTTCTACTTTATTGCTTGTTATAAAACATACGTTAAAATCTAGCTAAATAAGTAGGTAATAAGGATTTTAAGTTTTAAAAATGCTCTGGGGTATAAAAAAATATTTCTATGCCTTGATAACTGAAATTCAGCTTAAAAGTTATAAAAAAGTAGGTGACGTTGTGTAACTGTATTTATAAGTATAAATATCTTTCGAAAATTCACACCAATTGATCTAGTCCCAAACTAAGCGAAGCTTGTACTATGAGTACAAGACAACGGATAAACATACATATAAGACATCCAAGACTCAGGTACAGATACCAGTGCTCATCACACTGACAACTGTCCCTAGCAGGATTCGAACCCGCAACCTCCGGTTTCGTATGAGACCAAAAGATTTTTAAAATACACAATATATAAACAATCAACATAATATTATAATAGGTAGGTACATAATAATTTCTGATGTCTTCGCGGTTATTATACATTGGAATGAAACAACTTTAACGGATTTAACTCGCGTATTTTATTTTATTGGCTGATGTTTCGGAGCCTTTACAGATTTCATAATCGTAGCACGACTGAGCTGACAATAGTCTTATGTTAAAGTGCTTAGCTTTAGATTAGATTCCAAGGTACGTACATGTTCAAATTTATACATCCAATAAAAAACTTAGGGAATAAGCCTTAAACTTATTTAAGTAGTACAAAATATTACTCCATATTATTGTAGATACTTCAGAAGCATAAAAACAATAAAGCAACTAAATTATTATTGCCAAAGTTTTTCAATAAAAGTCGATCGGAACCATTAGTGACAGAATTGCTTTCTCATATGAAAAGGGAGTTTCATTAGTAATTACATTGTAGTATAAATATGGTAGTAATAGAAATACTAAACCGGCCCTTTTTACTTATATAATAATACTAGCGGTTCGCCCCGACTTATAATTAAAAATAGTCAACAGAATTGGTTACTTATCAACAGCGCCAGATTATTTATTACCTTTGTTTATCCAACACATTTTATCTCGAGATTGGTAGAAACAAAGTAAAAACTCCCAACTTCAAGATGTAGGCTACTTCCGCAATCACAGAACGAAACCCTTTATTCTCCAAACAAGAAACTAGCTAATTAGGAAACTTGTGGTAATTTTTCCTTCTCCAAATCAAATCCAATTCAGAAAACTCCTGAAAAGAACCATTTGATTGGACGCGGAAATAACCAATATGCCGTCGATAAGGAATCTTTATAGCAATTTGAAGGGCCATTTTCAATATCCGCTTTGTCCCTTCACACGGTCCTAGGCCTAAATTGGATAAAAGCTGATTTGTAGGACTCACGCACCGAAAGAGCGTTTTCAATACTCCCATTCGACCATTACGCCTAATGGTTGTGACAATAGAGTATACAATTGTCGCGCCGGTGTAAAAACTTTAACGGAGACAATATAGCTCTTCTGGTTAATGATGGAAGGTCGTTTTTTGGATGCGCAGGAGTGTGGCCCAATTGAGTTTATGGCCGGATATTGTAAAGTGGTGGAGTAGCGAGATGTGCCAGCATTGATGCGACCGGTGCGGGATGCTGTTTGGGACCGAATTAACCGAGTTAAATACGGATAAGTGTCGGCACTTTTATTGAGAGGTCATGGGTTCATATCCGGGTGGTAACGTGAAATGGCTATTACCAAATACCTTATATACTTAGCAGTGACATTGTCCCAAAAACATGTATTTAATTCTAACAGATTTGGCGGTGTTATCGATTTATTCCAATCGGCCACAGTTATGTGTGCATTAGATTTAGGAGCGATTAGTGTTGTCTCAAGTTAGTATCCCGGCAAACAGTTATACAAGATTCCTAAGAGAAATCCTGTTTCAAAAGTCTTAAATACTCGTAGACAGAGCTTAAACTTCCTCAGCGTCTAAAACTGTTCGTACACATTAGGCAATGGGATGATGCGTTTTTTCATACCTTCGTGAAATAAACTAAAATTGCTCCTGAAGTTGATGATAAAGTAACTCAAAATATTCCTCCGATATTACAGAATTTTACTTTCCTCTGTGGAATTGGTCTAGATAAAGTTACTGAAAGTTTTCTACTGGTGCTCGTGACTGGATGAAATATTCACATTCGTAGTGAGAAGACTTTCAAGTGAGTTTGGAGTACTACACTTATGCTATAAATAGTAGACTCGGATATATCTATCGTTTTATTAAGAGGAAATAAAATGAAAGAAGTCAAATAGTTTTAAATGACGCGCATTTCTTTAAAAGTGGGTAACTAATTAAACAGAAAATATATTTTTTAAGAATATTATCTACTTTGGTAAATTGGCCACAAAATTTCGATGCATATTTGATGTGTAGTCTCAAAAATGTTTCATTTTATATCAATTTTCTTTTTAAATACATATTTGCATTATATTTTGGTTATTGTTCCATGAAAAAGTCACACAACCTCACAGATAAATATCGACAAAAAATCCCCGTCAAATTCAATTAATCTTAATCAACAAATAAAACCCAAGACAGTTTCGTAAACATGCATCTTACCTGCGGGACAGATGCAATCATTGGCATCCCTGGTCTCTCTCTTCAGCAGCTTGTCCGGCTCGATCCTGATCTTCTCCCTCTTCTGCACAGTCGTCTTCAGCATCAGATGCTGTTCCTCCAGCATCATCAACTTCTGCTCCAGGATATGCTGCCGGTACAAACTGTACCCACTCAGGATAACAGCCAACACACAAACACACCATAACACAACACTGTTGAAGGCATATCTATCGCAGCCTTGATCATGTCTCTTGTAATTTAAATTGGCCATGTTTTACACTATCATTTCACTTTAAACTTATTTCTGAAATCACCGTTTATTGGAATGTTACAACTTTAAACGGATTTAACTCGCTTTATTTTATTGGCTGTTTGGGAGCCTTCCGCAAAAAATCCTGAAATCCGTTTAAAGTTGTTTCATTCCAATGTATAATCGCGAAGGCATCAGAAATAATCACCGTTTATTGTTAATGCGTTCAGTATCAATAGTAATGAGTTTGTCAGCCTGGTAATGACACTAGGAAGGTCAGGTAGGCTCGTGTGCCTGGGTTTGGCCGTGGCGCGTAACTGGGCGCGACTGTTCGTGCTCCCTCAAGAACGGAAGTTATCTGTCCGTCGCTAACTGCCCTTCTCGTTGTGTCGATTATAGTCAAGTACCCATCCGAACTTGATAGACGTGTTACAGTGTCGGATGCTGGTTCCGGATGATTTTTTATTACATTTAAAATCTTTGGTAAAATTTTCATTGACTTTTTGAGTAAACAGAAAAAAAATCGGAAGATTGCATAATGAAAACAAAAAACAAATTTCAAATGGTTCTTTATTTTATAGGTGAAAAGGTTTGCACAAAACTTTACAAGAGTAGGTAAAAGTTCTTAATGCGTGCAAAATGCCTACCCATTGCGCTTCAGTATTCAGTTCCAATTACCTACTGAAATTACTGAACCCAATTACTAAAACAACAATAAACACAAACAAAAAATATTACCAATAGGGATAGATACATACGTAAATGGGTAATTACATTGATAAATATCATGGATTATAGTATTCAACATTTCATTGAGAATAATTAAGTACGTACCTACCTAACAAATTCAACTCGCAAGAATCGAGATTGGTTTTGTATTATTACTATATTTCTACTCATACTCATTATATTTCTTAAATTGAAAATAAAACCAAATTTTTACAGAACATATTTGATAAAGAATAATAACATTATATACTTTATCCTTTCTAAACAATTAGTCCATACCACTCCAACAGAAAATTCGAAGCAAATCGTAATTTCAAATCCAATATCCCAAAAAAAAACTCAATAAAACTCATTATCATGACAATAATTTCAGATAACTAGATGATTTGCATTTATATTGCAAATAAATCACTCCCAATAGTAAGCAATTAGGGGTATTCGGCAAATCCCGTTTTACATGAAGACTAATGGAGGGGGGACGATAAAATGTAAATTTTAAAGTTAACCAAAGCATTTGTCTTTCCTACTGTTAGGTGCCGGGTGACATTTTTATCCCCTCGGACAAATAAATCTTTGATCTAGAATCAATCAATCTAGACGTTTTAGTAAATGTCCTGTGACAAGGAGGGGGAGGGAGGAGGTGTCAAAAATTTGAAAATCGTGTGACGTAGTCTATGGATGGCCTCTTATTGTTATAATCAGGAACTTATTTGTCTGTCTGATAAAAGTATTTCGAAAAGAATAGGTTAGGTTTCTTAATGCTCCTTATTAGGAGCATACAACAATATTAACATCATCAGTCTCTCAGTGAGATCTCCAAAAAAAAAAGCAAGGCACGTGAAATCTAATCGTTTCACAATTTGAAAGGTTGCTATGTCAAATTTCAAAAAGGGACAATCAGCCAAGTGTGAGTTAGATTCGGCGCCCGTAGGTATAGGTACCTATAAATATTTTTTTTTATTTTGTTTTAAAGTATTTGCTGTTATACCGGCAACCGAAATAAATGTGTTACATAGTTATAAATTGACAAAATTTCAAGTGGCTAACTATCACAGTGAAATACGCACGGACGCACGGAACTCTAAAAAGCAACAGAAGACGTCAAAAAACTTCAAACGTGGCGACAAAACGTTTCACTCCATAATTTATGTTCCACCTTATTTTAAACCAAAACAATTCAACACACGACTAACATTCTTAAGGACAAAACTGCCCGCTTTCCCAGTTCCTGACATTATTGTAGCCATTATTCCCGAAAGTAACGGGACACGCAGTGCAGGGTGTCTCCCAACATGTCTCTAACAAGGGTAAATTAAAATTCCTCACTTTATACGCAGTGGGGTCACCCTAGACCTCCTACCAAAGTTCTGATGCTTTCACTTCCCAAACGGTTTGGATCGCAACCATTGCTGCTTTCGTAGAGGTTACAACTTAAGAGATTAGGTATAAAGCGGCAATGGATGAAGTGATTATCGATATAGTAGTTTTGCTATGTGATACGCGTTGACATAGAGTTAGGTGTACACGTAATTTATGTGCTACCTGGGACGTAGGGAAACAAGATTTTATTACGCAGTTGTTTAATTCCCAAAACATCTAAGGTTTAACCGTTGAGTTAATTAAAGTTAAACACCTGGGTTGTCTCGTGTTTGCTGTCTTTTAAATTGTTTGCTGAATATGTATGAACATTTTGTTGACAGTATTGTATGTTTAGAAATCTGTATAATGGATTAAACTCGCGTATATTTGTATATCTAGATCTGTAAATATAAAGGGAGCTAACTCAAAAAAAAGTTATCTCCCTAAGATACAATTTTCTTGATACTGTAGATAACATATTATTTTATTGTATGTAGGTAGGTATGTACTAACTCGTATTGAATATCAAAATAACATTTACAGAAGGTCAAGTAAAAACTTTTCAATAATTTCTTTTTACAGCATCTCTAATTATATTAATCAATAAGTAGGTAGTAATAATTTCTGATGCCTTCGCGGTTGTCACATTTATTTTATTTGCTGACGTTTCGGATTCTTTACAGTTTCCATAATCGTAGCACGACTGAGCTTACAATAGTCTAACGCTAAAAATACGCGAGTTAAATCCGTTAATAGTTGTTTCATTCCAACATGCAATAAGTAGTATTTTTTATCTTAATTAATGTACATTATTATAATTAAGTATCTGTCCAATTTGTTAATTTCACTAATATCATTGTCATGTCTAAAAACAGACAGATATCTTCATTCGTAAATAATCAAAAGTTTCACTCTAAACCCTTCCCTACACCATATTAACCCGAGAGACAGAAACCCGAGTAATTTCCTAACCCGACAGGACTCACGTGTACAATTTATCAACACGTTGACGTCTGACAATGATTTGTGATATCGACATTTGTCAGTTTTTCCAAAATTCAGACTAAAGCTTTCTTAAAGTTCATTTAAAGCAAAAGAGATTGTAATCATAATAATTTTTGATGATGTAATCAAAATAAAATACGCGAGTTAAATCCGTCAAAGTTGTTTCATTCCAAGATTGTAATCATTTCTGATGCCTTCGCGGTTGTCACATTGGAATGAAACAACTATAACGGATTTAACTCGCGTATTTTATTTTATCTGCTGACGTTTCAACTTTAGCGTTAGACTATCGTCAGCTCAGTCGTGCTAGGAATATTACATGGGAACTGTAGTTTTCGAAACGTCAGCCAATAAAGTAATATACGTGAGAAAAATCCGTTAAGAAGTAGGTACTTATAGTTATTTCAAATCATTAATTTCTAGTATTATGTGTCTTCGTATTTATTAATTTGAATAACAAAACTGTTAAACACAAAAAACAAAAAGAAACTCGAAAAAGTCGTTAGGTACCCACCTAATATACGTATACCTAATGTACATACAGTAGATTTAAAACACACCCGTACCTCAAATGACGCATTAAATTTCATTACACGAACCAGACACTAATTAGAGGCTAGGTTAGTACTCAAAAGATCCCAAATTCAATTAACTTCAAAAGGCTTACGAGGTATTAGGGTAACAAACACCGAAGATCAGGGTTCAAATAGGGATTGGGTAAAAAAAGAGTTAATCTCAATTACACGGTCTGGTGGGTACGGCTAGGCGGCTGTGGGTTTTTGTAGCTCAGTATGCAGACTGATGTAGTATATTGATTATTAGCTCAGTATGGACACTGGTAAAGTACATTATTTCGTAGCTCAGCGTGGACATTGGTACAGTACATTCATTCGTAGCTCAGTTTGGACACTTAGCTCAGTATGCGACTGGTGTAGTACATAGGTACATTGATTTTTAGCTCAGAGAAAAATATTTTATTATTGCACAAGAAAACAAATGTACAAAAGGCGGACTTAGCCATACGGCATTCTCTACCAGACAACCTTTGAAGCAAACTCAGATACACAGAGGAACGGAACAAATAGATAAAGATGATCTTATAGAGATCTGAAAACATTATTGTATCAATCAAAAAGATAATTAAATTATGTCATTATCAAGTAAAAACCCTTTTTTTGGTATTTTATCGATTTTAAGTCTGGGCACTGAAAAATTTAAAAAATCTGATGCTTCCGCGGTTACTACACTGGAATGAATTAACTAATAAGTAATAATAATTTATATTATTATGTCGATATTACGAAAATCGTTTACTTAGGTACCTACTTATATGGAAATCCAAAAGTTCTGAAAACAAAAGCTTTTAAAATAAAACACGCGAGTTAAATCCGTTATTAAATCTACCTGTATCACGCCAAAAAAAAGTCAAACCAAAAAACTGCATACACCAAAATATGCGTCTATAAATAATCATGCACTATCCAGCCTATAAATCTGCATTCGCAGTGCAGTGCCGAATGCACTTTTAATATGGATTTACTGCACACTAATGGAGTCCGTGATGTTCCTTGTTCGGTGCAGTGAGTTATTGACACTAATTATAGTGGCATGGTGTTAGGTTCAATCGGGGATGCAAAATGTGCACTTGACATAGCTGATTTACCACAGGCTATAAGAACGCTAGGTGAAAATAATAAAATGAATTTAAAACTAAAGAGAGAAGATAATCAAATAAATTGGAAGAACTTAAAGGCTCTTAAGTCTGAAAGTGAAAAGGCTTACAACCTTCGTATAATGTAACTTATATTAAAAAAAAAAGATTATTCTAATATTCAAGTCGTTTATTAGTTGTAGCCCTTAAAATGATACTTTTACACGTCATATGAATCTACTAGCGCTTCGGAAAGACTGTCTGTCATTCCTAAGAAGAAAGCGACAATTTTTTTTTTTTAAAGTTGCAATTTGTCATGAAATAACCCATTTAATTGTCCCAAGTTATTTTTATTTTTAAAATGAAATTTCTTCAGAAGAAATAGCTAGAAACTCAATCATTCATATCATTTTAATCAAATTGATAATGGAATTTCAGGATGTTTCTAAAATGGATGCAAAATAATATATTGTATTATATACTCTTGTTCCAAAATCCAAAGCAGACGCCTCGTGCTGTTATCAAATTACAGTCCGATGGCAGCACAGTGCCGTTATCCGAGCACTCTGCTAAATGGATCTCATTTGCGAGTGACTACATGCAAGCACAGTGTAGTTGTTGGAAACAGTAGGATTCGATGAAAGAATAGAAAAATTGGTAAGTTTATAAGAAACTAGCGGTCCCGGCAGACGTCATCCTGCCCGACGCCCGTTCGAAATTTAAATTAGGTAACTTTAGTTAGACAACGTTTGTATGGGAAAAGAAAAGGGCTGTTTTTAGGGTTTTCCCGGCAATTATTCGATTTTTTCTCGCCGTAAGAACCATCCTTGGACTTCAACAAACATTTAAAAAAAAAAATTGGCCAAATTGGTCCAGGAGTTATCGAGTTATGCGCTTACCAACACATTATTATAGCCTATGTCACTCGGGAATAGTGTAGCTTCCCAAAAGTGAAAGAATTTTTGAAATCGGTTCTGGAGTCTATTCAATCTAAACAAACCTTTTCTCTTTATTATATTAGTAAAGATGAAGACAAGAGTCAACTTACTGTTAGTATTTCTATTGAACCTGAAAGACTAATACCCGCCGCTTCGTCTATTAATTTGTTAATTAGCCGATCGCACCCGCATTATCAAGATTGCATTAAAATGTCCTCTCAAAGGCAATCATACTGAAATTGTCGTTTGATGGCCTCATTTCACGGGGAATTTCGTTTCAGTAATATTTAAGCAAAGCTTCTGTTCTTTAAAGTGTTTTTTTGTAAAAGTTGATTATGTTGGGCAATTGAATTAGGTAGGTAAGTAGGTATACTTTGACTCCTGGAAACCTTTACATTTCCAGTATATTAATTTAGTCTTTTGACATCTGGAGACCTTATACATCTCCAGTACCTATTGTTATTTTTTTTATTTTTCTCCTATATTTTTTTTTAAATGTAATTAGATTAAGTACATACATATTGTAATTTGTACATAATTTATTCTTAAGTGAAATTGTAATATTATTATATTGAAAAAATTATACCTCATTGAGTTTATTCTCGATTCTTCTCAAGAGGTTTTTTTTTTGCTGAATCGTTCGATTTTAACGTTGACATTCACAAGTGCCTGTAAGAGCCTAGCCTGAATAAATGATTATTTGAGTTTGAGTTTGAGTATATTGGAATTGTTGCGTACTCCTTGCGTTTGTATATAGTTTTTACACTTTTACTTTTAATTGGCTATTGCCCTGTTTAAATATCTCTTGTTTTTCTATTGTCAGTTTGTTAAATGATTTGGTTGAGTTGTGTCGTGATATTGTGTTCATTTGTATAGTTAGGTACCTTATTAAATTCCTATATTCTTCATAAACCTATCACTTTCATTACAGTAAATTCCTCACCAACAGGAATGAAACAACTTTAACGGATTTAACTCGCGTATTTTATTTTTATTGGCTGACGTTTCGGAGCCTTTACAGATTCCATAATCGTAGCACGACTGAGCTGACAATAGTCTAATGCTGTCAGCCAATAAAAATAAAATACGCGAGTTAAATACGTTAAAGTCGTTTCATTCGAATGTATAATAACCGCGAAGGTAGGTAGGTATATTTAGTAGGTTATTTAATGAAGATTATTCGATGTGATTGTGCGTTGTATTATGAAGTCTGTTTTGAAGGGATGTGTTAATTTTTGTGATTTAGTTTTTAGCAGTTTATTACAATTTATATAACTCACGGATAAAGAACAAGTACCTAAGTAATGTTACCTATATGATAAATATGTATAGAATATTTGTCTTTACAATAATTTATAAACAAATATAGTGCCTTATAGCTGATTAGTAGTTAGAAGTAAAGTGGCACAATAATTAGATTAGATTGAATCATAATTTCTAATGCCTTCGCGATTAGTAGGTACACATTAGAATTATTCGTTGACGTTTTGAAAACTTTTTAGTTTCCTTAGATATAGCCGACTTAGCTGACAATAATCTAACACTAAAGTCTAAATCTTGTTATTTCAATTGAAATTGGTTTGTATAAATGGAAGTTGATTATACTAAGTAAATAGATCTTATTTTTTAAATTATACGAAACTTAAAAAACCGAGGTTCGTCGGACTGGAGGCTGAGGGAAGTATTAATTCCAGACCATAAATATTCAGTAGGAATTTCGTAGTAAGTTAAAAAATTCGTATTTTCTTCTGTCATTAGGCGAATTTATTATTACGGGAACTTCCGGATCCGGGGTCCGGAGAATTGCCCTCGTTATAATATTGTATTTTAGTACAGTTTTTGGTTAACTTTTAAGAATAATTATTTTTTGCTTTTTTATCTAAAAACGATCAGTCTATAGGTACAAAGTATGATTAATATATTCAAGGTTTTCATTGCAATTTTTTACATAAATGTTAGGTAGGTACCTAACATTTATGGGTATAGGTAATAGGTATTATAAAAAAAAAGATATTTTTTACTCGAAAAAAGAAAATATGTACCTATATTATATAAGTATATCATTAAAATATAACTGGAGATCTCATAGTGTCTTTCTTATCTTTCATTCTTTGTATTATGTTTATTTGCAACTGATTTTTAAAATTATACTTTCTGCTGAGATTTTTTCTGAGCAACGAGTTTCTTAAATGAAAAAAAAATTCTAACTGTCATAAGAGCTTGTAAAAGCCTAAATCGATTACTTAAACATATTTTTGATTTTAATTTAGAATTATTGTCTTTTCATAGGCCATATAACTGACATGTAAAAGCACTTTTTAAGTCCATTTACTAATAAATAATTTATATTTCTATATTTATAAAAAAATTCACTATTTGATTCTTGCCCACTAATAGTCAAAACACCTGCAGTCACAATCAAATCAGCCGGTGCATCCAACTGCATCAAAACAAAACTGCATCGGCCCGAACTGCATGTTCCGGTCTGTCGCATCCCGGCACAGATAGGCTTTATGCCATTTTGACGATGATAGTCTGGGTTTAAAATAGGTTTTTTTATACAAATTACCAAGTAGGTACTTAAATTTCTTTAAAAAAAATTGAAATAGGTAATTGAGCATATTGAAAAGAAACAACTACGAACGGATTTAACACACGTAAGTATTTTATTTTATTGGCTGACGTTTCGGACTCTATACAGTTTCCATAATCGTAGCACGACTTAGAAATAAATTATTATAATTAAGTATAAGCATTTTACACGGCCTTTAATAATGCCAGTAAAAGATAATAAGTACCTATAGGTTGACATTGAAAATGATTTTGGGTTTATTTATGCCCACAATCTATGACCCTATCATTGATTATGTAGGATTTATTCAGATTTTTTTATTTCTAATATGCAGATAATTGTTAAAAAAAAAAACATAAAAATACAAACACGTTGTGGAATTTCATAAAAATATTCTTAATCTGGGCTATTGAAAAAATAACAAAAAAGTTAACAATCAGCTACAAATATGAGAAATGTAAATCTTCCGTACCATCGCGCCGTCATCGCGTCAGCAAATAAAATAATCAAAAATGTAACCGCGAAGGCATCAGAAACTATTAAGATATCAAGATTTTTTAAAGCTACAGTTAAATGCGGAATTTAAGAAATGCAATCCCTCCAGGTTCTAAAGCCACGGAAGTATATAAACGATTCATCAAACTCATTAAAGTCGGTCAGACCAACTTCTCTGCGCCATAAAAGAAAGAAATCTGAAGTTTTCGCAGCGAGAGAAATAAGTTCATAGCGGGGGTTAAGTAAGGAAAACTGCGCGGATAAGGTCTCAAAAATACCAAATATTTTTGTCATAAGACTATTGTCAGCTCAGCCGTGCTACGATTATGGAATCTGTAAAAGCTCCGAAACTAAAAATAAAATACGCGAGTTAAATCCGTTAAAGTTGTTTCATTCCAATGTATAATAACCGCGAAGGCATCAGAAATTATTATTGTAAGAATAACTTATTGCAATCAATATAATATTATTATGCTGCTGCTGTCATATTGCCCTTATTTAGAATCCACATTTATGTTTGTGTCTTTTTGTATTTTTTTCCGTGTCTTTGGAACATCAATGCTGAGCTTAAGCCATTTTAGTCGACATGCATAATACCTTCTTAACACTAACTAGGGCCCCTAGACAAGCTGCGAACGTTCAACGTTAACATTAAACGAAACGACCAAAATGTATTTGACGAACGATTGTGACGCACGTCACAATCTTTATTCAAAATACGCGAGTTAAATCCGTTATAGTTGCTTCATTCCAACATCCTTGTTCTAAATCTCATGACTTAATTTCTGATGCCTTCGCGATTATTATACATTGGAATGAAACAACTTTAACGGATTTAACTCGCGCATTTTATTTTTATTGGCTGACGTTTCGGAGTCTTTACAGATTCCAAAATCTCCATTCCATCTCATGACTTGTTCGCTAAAGTAAGAATGCGGGCGTGTAGAGTTCTACCGCGTTTATTGAGCGCGGTCGATGTATTGCCTGCATGAATAAACCACGGCATTAATTCAACGCTACTGAATCTTTCAGGAGGGCTAAGACTGACCGGGACAGCGACAAACGCAAACCAAGGAATTGGACCAAATTGATTTATATGTTGCTTGATAAATTAATGTAATGAATGATTTGCCTTAAATGTGAATAGGTACGTTACGTTGGAATAGGGTAGTATTTCAAAATTTGTAATTAAGATATACCTAAGGTAGTTTGCATAACTGTAATCACTTTAGCGTTAGACTATTATTGTCAGTTCAGTCGTGCTACGATTATGGAAACTGCTAAAGAATCCGAAACGTCAGAATATGAAATAAATAAAAATAAGCCAGTTAAATCCGTGAGGTTTAATTATTTCTGATGCATTCAGTTATTATACATTGGAATTAAACAACTTTAAACGGATTCAACTCGCGTATTTTATTATATTGGCTGACGTTACGGAGCCTTTACAGATTCCATAATCGTAGCACGACTGAGCTGACAATAGTCTTATGCTGAAGACGACACGTCAGTCAATACAATAATACGCGAGTTAAATCCGTTTAAAGTTGTTCCCAGGGTAATTTATATCTCAGCCTGGCATAAATTTGTCCCAGTTTAAGTTATCATCTAAATTTTACATAGGCTTTAGGTTTCCACGTGCCAAACGCACTCGTAAACTCTTGATAGCACGCGCCTGGACCTCGTCCAGATTATAAATACGAAACAGGCGATTGCTCGTGCTTTTTGGCAGGCGTTGGTCGAAAAGGCTTTCAAATTTAACGTAACGTATGCTCAGTTTAGTTTTAAGCTAGTGTTTATGGATTGCTGTGTTAATTACTGGGAATTTAGTTTGTTGGGTGTCTTTATAATGTTTACAATGCTTAGTATTCTTAGTCATTATAGTTTGTAGTGTTATAATTGATTTGTTTGTAAGTATCAATATAAATGCTATGTTAAGAGTAGAAATTGTGGTGGTTAGTGATAACTATATTATTATATATTATACTTTAATATAATTTTGACATCTGTAGTTTAATGTTGGGATATAAATAGGAGAGCTATAATATATATGACAAGTTTTCAGCTTGCCTCAAACCTACCCAAAAATTAGTGCACGTTAATTACAAAGTCAATTTATGAAAACTTTTATTAATAAACTGTTGTTTGCTGATTCTTCTTTAACATCTAGATCTTTTTTAACGCCTAATTTAAATTATTAATGCTTCATTAGAGCATAAAACTCTTGTTTGTATAAATTCAGCTGACCTCATCAAATTGAATTTCTG
Source organism: Polylopha cassiicola (assembly GCA_038024825.1). Taxonomy (NCBI): domain Eukaryota; kingdom Metazoa; phylum Arthropoda; class Insecta; order Lepidoptera; family Tortricidae; genus Polylopha; species Polylopha cassiicola. The sequence goes on along the minus strand of CP149053.1, from coordinate 762,964 downwards.
TTGGAAAAATCCTAAAAATAAAACCGTCTTAAAGGATCTGCAATCTTAACATAGGCAAATTTATTGAGTCTCGGCTTTTAACTCGTAAATGTCAGTGGTCCGGAAAATTCCTTCATAAAAATGTAGCAAACCTGATTGCGTGGAGGTTTAGATGGAGCCATAATAATGACAGTTTTTCGTCATTTTCTTTTAAAATGGTATCTAAAATCTTTTTGCTTTTACCCCTTTATTTTGATTTTTTTGCTTAATGGTGTTTTGGTTATGGGCAGGACTGAATCGTTTTTTGGATGATGTAATGAAATTCTGTACAGATTGGATTTAAGAAAATAAGCTTAAAAAAGATAATGTTCTTAGCTAAGAGTATATATTATTAATCAACAGTCTTTTTCTTTAGAAAATATGTTAACTATTTTTGTTGTACCTACGAATGTCTCCCATTTTCAAAAAGAAAATAATTTTAATATTTTTCGATGATGTCGAGTTAACACATTTTAATACAACAACTGGAACAAATATGGAAACTATAGAATTTTTCCAACGTTACCCAATACAACATAATAAGACAGTTAAATTTGTTAAAGTTGTTTAATTCCTAACAAAACACTTTTGCTGAAATGATTCAATATGGTATAGAATTCTGAGTTCTACAGAGAGCTGGTAAAATTTGCATCCAACAAAAACATCTAGACCAGATTTTTGCACAAACTTAATTCTGTTCTGGAAATACAGGCACTGGGAATCTAGATAATCCGAGCCTTAAACTGCCAGCAATAAAAACCGCCAGTTAATAAAGTACCAAAAAACTAAAACAGCACGCTGGCTTCAGTACAAAAGCAACTTTTTACTGAATCCATGAAACTGTCAAGTTGGGGCCACTTGGACTAAATCCAAAAGCCTGGGACCAAAATAGACCTTGTGGATTTCTAGGGACATTTTGAATCTTATCGCTGAAGACATAAGGATAAATGTTTTGGTGGGTTTCAGTAAATTAATGAACGTTACGTAAGAATACACTTTAATGGCTTAATTGATAACGATCTCATAACTAGGTAATTAAAGTACCACTAGGTTTCTTAACCTATTCCGATTTTTGAACGAAAGCTTCACAAATAAGAAGATTTTTTTTTAGTTTTGTTAATTTATGATAAAAATACAAATTTAGGTCAAAATGATTGTGCAAATTATTTATCAATATCTTAGAATTAAATTATTTATTTTACAATTAAATCATTGTGATGAATCAGTGTCAGAAAACAATTTATACATTCCAAAAGGTCTATTATTATGAATATTATTGGAAGCTGTATATCCGTACAAGTTTTTATAATTATTCTGCAAACCGTATGAACCTCTCATATAATATCCATAGTTAGAAAGGTAAACAGCCAAAAGTGGATCAACAGACAGATGGTTTAAATTATTATATCGATAAGGAAAAGCAATAACAGGAGCTAGAGGTGTGTTAAATTTATTAACAATTTCCAATTTTGATGGAGTACGAGAAAGAAAGTAATTTGTCAACATATCATCAGGTCTTATGTTATACCTAGATAGTATTTTATAAAATCTAGTATTCAAATCATTACGATCTCCACGAGACATTTTAAATACGGGTGATTTATAAAAATATGGTTTAAGTTTTTTTATAGGCGATTCTGTTTCTTCGTCTTCTTGGTCACGCTCTTTTACGTCGTACGTTAGCTCTATATTATTATTATATTTAGCGTTTGTATATCTCCTTTCGTTATTGTTCACATCTTGTGTTTCATCCAGTTTTTTCATTTCATTGCCATCGTAATGATTAATATTTTTCGCTTTCCTTGGATTAACGTTAAATAAAGATACTTCTTTTTTAGTTTGGCTAACATCAGGATCTACCACCAGAACATTTTTTGTTGTTTTGCTTTCTTCTGTAATATTGTTTGATATATCTGAAACTGAATAAAAGCTTACTTTTTACAATTCCAACAATACATAACCTACCTATGTTTTAGTTAAATATTTTGATCAATACTTTTTATATTAATTCACGTACCTTGTAATATTGATGGAGATGATTCTACAAATTTCCCTGATTTCTTCAAAGTGACATTAATTCTATCGTTGTTATCTCTTCTTTCAGTTATGTTTTCAGGAATAATTACTTGCACAGCGTTTCTCCTCAAAATATTTAAATCATTGATGTCTTCAGATGGACGCCAATTAAAATTGTTAAATAGATAAGGTTTCTCGGGAATTGAGATTTTAAATATTTCAACAATTTCTTGGTCAGATAGAGGTTTCCAACCATTATCGAAATTAGAAATACTCGCCGCATAAGTAAAAGAAACACAAGTCACCTGCAAAGAAATAATATTGTATCATCAACTAAAAATCTAAATAATAATAAGTTGAAAGAAAGCTAATCCTAACTAATATTATAAATGCGAAAGTAACTGTGTCTGTCTGTTACGCTTTCACGCTAAAACTACTGGACCGATTTAAATGAAATTTGTTACAAAGAAAGTCTGGAGCCCGAGAAACCGACTTCAAAAAAGGAGGAGTTTCACGCGGATGAAGTCGCGGGCAGAAGCTAGTTAAAAATAAAAGAATTCAAGACACAAAGGATTAATCTAGTGAAAAATGTAATATCTCTCTAAGTAATAGGTAAGTAGAAGACTACGTTAATAAATGTCATTAAGAAATGATACCTGATTAGCTTATTATATTTAATACTTATAATAATTATTGTGTCAAAAAATTGTAAATATATACAATTTTCTACTCTTAGAAAAGACAATAACAGGCAGTCTGAATGAATTAAAGACAAAAAATACTTACAAATACATTGAAAAATATAAACATATTGAACATATGAACCACACGCGTCGATCAGGTCTTCAGGTCAAACTTAAAATGAACTTTGTCCGAGTTACTTAGAAGGTGTCAACATCGGAAATGTCACAATGCAGTTAACCGGTGTTACACTGATTCCTGCAAAAAGGTTATTTTAACTATTTTGGAAATTAAAAACAAAATAACTATAAATTAAAAATATATTTAAACTGGCTTCTGCGCACGATACTTTCCACAATTTGATGAGGTAGTAAATATGTTATTCTGATATATAGGCTACCTATGTTTTTGAAAAGTTTCATGAAAACCCATTTAGTAGTTTTTGTGCGAAAAGGAAAAAACATACCCACTCAAAAACTTTCATCTTTATAATATTCTAGTGAATCGATTTTAATAATTTGTAATGCCTTCGCGGTTATTAGACACTAGCTTCTGCCCGCGACTTCGTCCGCGTGGAACTCCTACTTTTTTGCATTCGGTTAAAAAGTAGCCTATGTCCTTTCTCAGGCTCCAGATTTTCTTAGTAACAAATTTCATTTAAATCGGTCCAGTAGTTTTAGCGTGAAAGCGTTACAAACAGACAGACAGACAGAGTTACTTTCGCATTTATAATATTATTAGTAGGGATTAGAATGAAACAACTGTAACGGATTAAACAACTGAAACTTAAACTGTGTAGCGTTAGACTATTGTCAGCTCAGTCTTGCTACGATTATGGGAACTATAAAGTTTTCGAAACAAATAAAGTAAATCACTTAATATAACCCGTTGCCATATTCCAAGCCTGACTGAACTGACGATTGTAACACTAAAGTGTTTTTTCATAATTCATGACATGTTTCATTGCATTGTGTAATAACCACGAAGGCATCAGAAATAATTAAGATTACTTAACTCAAAATCTAGCTAATACTCCTACACTACACAGTTCGCCTTAGTCTTTACTTTTATTTTAGAACGCCAATATGGCCACAAGTCAAGCAAAGAAAGTTAAAACCATTTAAATGAAATGACACTTCTGCACTCAAGCTAACACGGCAATGCTCTTAGAAATAGCGCAATGCGTTATTGACTGCTGAACACAATGTGTTGATATTGTTACTCTTAATTCTGTTGTTTAAAATGAAGACAATAAGAATGGTGTTTATGTTGATGATATTATCATCGTCGGCATTGATTTCGTTTTTGTTTGTTAGGTATGTTTTGATTAGATGTTTTGTTTTGTTAAACTTTTTAAATCATTGGAATGAAACAACTGTTAACGGATTTAACTCGCGTATTTTTATTTTATTTTATAAGCTGACGTTTCGGATTCTTTACAGTTTCCATAATCGTAGCACGACTGAGCTGACAATAGTCTAACGCTAAAGCATATTAAATCATTATAATTATTCAATCATTTTGATTAGCCTGTAGGTACTGTTTATATAACTATCTGCATGTATAAGAAATTAGGTGGCAAAATAAGCCGCTTAGCTATTTCTTTTTAAGAAATACCTTTAATGAAATAGAATTACGGTAAACATATTTAAAGAAAAAATATCATAAAACTCGGTACGAAATTCGCCCAATCAGAGCTAGACAACCAACTAAGGCACAAAGTACAATCAATAACCAAATTCACAAAAGCAACAAATCATCCAAATAAAACTACCATCAACTTCTAGATTACTAAAATTTCCCTAATGAAACAAAGTAGGGAGTGATTTGCCTCACATCACTTTAAATGTGTAATTGGAGACCAGGAGAGAGTTTTAATGGTTGTTAATTAGACAAATTTCAGAATGGCACGGGCGGTGCCACGAGTTGGAAGTAGGTAGGTATGAGTCAAACATGCCAAGCGACTTTGAGTCTTTTTGTGTCGATGCGACTATATTCATTAGCGGGTGCAGTTCTGGGATGATAAAAAAAATGAAGAATTGTATCGATTTCTAATTTCATTGGGAGTCTGTATCGTTGAATCTTTTGTCCAGTATTTTATTTAGGTACCTATCTTAGTTGTTTTTTTTTTTATTCAACTCGCGTATTTTATTTTATTCCTATATTCCTAGCCGACTGACTAATTTTAGTTTTATAGTATTGTCAGAACCGCCGTGTTACTAATATGGAATAAAGAATCCGTTATAATTATTTTATTCCATCGTATAATAATTGCTAATGAATTAGAAATTATTACCTACTTCAACGATGGCTTATTAATTAAAAAAAAAAGATTTTCTTGGCTTTAATTAATTCCTGAAAAAGATTAAGTATTTCACCGAACAGTTTAACTTTTCTCTTTAAGCATAACTATATCAATACATAATATTATTATGTTTTAAACAAAATCTTACCATGAACAAAGAAAACTTAAAAGCACTCATAAGCAATATTAAAGAATATTTTTCACAAAGGTCCGTAACCTTTATAAAATTATTCCTACCTCAATAGGCAATCAGAGCTGATTACCCTAAATTGGCTGAACAGATATTCTGCAATAAAGTATCTCTTTCAACCAAAGTTGTTTACCTCAAGTTGAAAATATTCCCAAAATTACGAGAGGAAAATCTCAAATTCAGCAAATCATCGTTAATAAATAATCTCTACCTGGAAATTGTGACGTTGATTAATCTTTTAATACAATAAAGGAGTTTTGAATTTGTCGTACACTTCGGAATTTGCAACATTATCTTGATAATCACTGTTTGTTATAATAATTTCTGATACCTTCGCGGTTATTATACATTGGAATGAAACAACTTTAAGTAGATTAACTCGCGTATTTTATTTTATTGGTTGACGTTTCGGAGCCTTCACAGATTCCATAATCGTAATTAATGTTGTTTCATTCCACTGTTTGTTATATTTCATGGTAAAAATGACTTAAATGTAATTTGTATCCATTCACTGGTTTTATAAGTATTTTTGACTTTAAAATACCTGTATATTCTTAATGTTTCAAGGTCATTAATCTCTACACTGACGAATATGTATGGGATAATGTAGTGCTAGTATTTACTTAAAGAGTGTGCTTGGGGGGTGGCCAATTCATAAACATCAGATGATGAAGGTAGGTAAAGGAATAGAAACGAATAATGAATATTTATTAAGGACATTGCATTGATGATGAATTATTAAACTTCAATGATGATGACAGAGATGGCTCTGGGATCTTACTCTATAAAGTTAAAGGTGAGATCATCAGGTGAGGAACTTATTAATTATATAGTATTCTCAGTTATGAAGATACCCTCACTGACTGAATACAGATTTGTCAGTTGTACGGTCTCTGTCAAATGTTTAGTCTTTTCTTTATTTGATTTGAGTTTTGTGCTCCTAATAATAATATAGTATTTTGGATTGAAACAACTATTAACTCGCATATTTTTATTTTATTTTATTTGCTGACGTTTCGGATTATTTACAGTTTCCATAATCGTTGCACGACTGAGCTGACAATAGTCTAACGCTAAAGACTTTAGCGTTAGAGCAATAGTTGTTTCATTTCAATGTGTAATAACCGCGAAGGCATCAGAAAATAATATAGTATTTATTTTATTATGGTTATCACCAGTGAATTTTCTGGCCCCCATTGCTGTCTATTCTGCAAGCAATGAGCTAAATTTATTTCATAAGTTTAGTAATTTTGGCAACGTGTCCGTTTAGTTGCCAAAAAAAAGGGACTGAATATGTTAGGAGGTAATTTCTGATAATTTAAACAGTTATAAACAATAACGCGCCTTAAGGTCTCATTTTATTTATTTATCACATAAATCGACAACAGTGTTTTCTTGCCTTTTCTTCAATATTTCTAGACATTTAAATGTTCTCGCAGGTTTCGTTGTACATTCTTCACTTGATTCATTTATTTTTTCATTTTCTTTTGGATCATTAACGGATGCTGAATCATCACCTTTGTGAAATATTTTTCTGCAAATTTATACGTAATTAGTTTCTTAAAATTAAAATAAATCTATTTTTACAGTCATTACATGAGAGCATTGTTATATTGAGTTGATTACCTTCCATTACTTGATTCAAGTAATTTACCTAGATCTTTGGAAAGTGGTAACGTATGAGTCATATTGCAATCGTCATTTTAAGTTTAAAATTATTGAAATTAATTAAATTAATTAATTAAATTAATAATGAATAAGGTAGTCTTAATTCCTGCAGTTACTGGAATCAAATATTTTCATTACACTTTTAAGGTAACACATCGTTACCATGTTGTTTAAGTAACAAAGTGCCACCTGTCGAAAAGATCCGTAACTAAAACAAAGTTCCGACTGAAAGATCATAAAACAAAAGTGAACCAAGCGATGCAACATAACAAAACGAGAAAAAGAAGCCGTTTTGTATCTATTACAACCTTACGTTATGTATGAATATAACAAGAACATGTTAAGTTAATAAAAATGACAAATAATACAGTCAAGATGTATTTGTGGTTCACTACATCTAGCGGCCGTTTGTGGAACTTTTTGGCGAGTGAGCGTTTAACAATAGGAACATAGTTTGGGGTTACTTAGTCCAATTTGTAGAAGTACACTGTATTTATGATAGATGGCGTTTGGCATGCTTATGTCACAATAATGATAATATGCTGTAAAGAATTTGTTTAAGGAAACAATAAAAGGGCATCTAAGATGCTTATACAGTCTAATGCAGTTTAGTACCTGCCTATTTACCTACCTATTTCATAAAAAAAAATGGTCTGTGATAGTGGTTATCTTTGACTAATTTGCAGATAAATAGGTACCTATATTATTATTACGCGCCCAATAATGATACAATCAATATAATTAAATATTTGGTACTTACCTACGTTCAATAAAAAAAAAATCAGCTACCAATATTTGGTAGGTAGGTAATATTGCCCAATAATATTTAAGATAGTACGTAGGTAGGAAGATTTTTCCAAAAAAAAAGCTATTGAAGTTTGGAGTGAGACAACTATAGACGGATTTAACTCGCGTTTTATTTTATTGGCTGACGTTTTGGAGCCTTTACAGTTTCCATAATCGTAGCACGACTGAGCTGACAATAGTCTTATGCTAAAGTGATATAGCTGCGACGCTCTGTTATATTCAATATTCAACACAATGACGCGCGTCAATCACTCGAAGATCGATTTTATCTTTAAGAAAATCCATTATCCGTTTTCTAATATTATTTAACTTTACAATTACATCATAATATATCTAATACAAACAGGTGAAAGTAAAACCTTAATTCACTACAATTTACACAACAAATGATCTGGGTGTCTATTCGAGTATCTGAAAACCAGATTCTATTACCGATCAAGACCTTAATACCAAGGTAATAAAGTTCTTTAAAATAAAACAGTGTGATAGTTAACTCACATAAAGCCAATTCGATGGTGTGTTAAGTTTATTGTTAGATTGAATGTCATTACAATTGTTAAGTTAATGTATCTTACAAAGAAAATACTTGAATAGATTTTTTTTATGTAATCAATACGTAACTTGATCCCAATCTAGCTATGTACAGTCAACTTCAAATATATCGGAATACGGCCTAATGATGTCGCAGACCTAAAGGTAGCAAAGTCAAAAATATTAAGTAGGTACTTACCTACCTATTGATTTATACATACCATCGAATCCCTTACCGCAAAACCTACCTATCAGTAAAATAAAACTAAACTTTTTTTGAAATGTTGTTGGTACCTACCTATTTATTTATTTAATAACAATAATTAACTTACAGTCATAACCAAAACGTTAATTATGTTATACAATTATTCACATTAAATACTTACATAGTTACATAATTAGCATATCAAAACATCATTATAGTAATAGTTAGTTATAAGTAAACACAAAATTTTAAACCTAAACAATAACAAAATTAAATATATCGTAAATCGGTAACATAAACTTAGCATGCATCTTCAACAATCACATTTATTTATGTGTAAGTAGGTACTTAAGTACCTATATGTGTTAATACTATGGACTAGTGAGAAAAACTGTTATAAGCACCTAATTAAAATTAAAAAATTACTTTCTAACGCATTATCAAATTGTTATTGTACCTACCTAATCAAATTTTAATTTTGCTGTTATTTATTGTTAAAACTTATTACCTACCTATATTGGTTTTGTTTCGACATTCTCATGCAATATGACTTACCTACTTGAAAAATAAATTAATCTAATCTAATCTAATCTATTAGATACCTTAAAATATTATTATTGGTATCTGGTCTATGTGTTTCATTCGCTATTTCAAATCCGTACCTACATAAACATCTTTGTACAAACATTAAAACAAAGGTATTATAAGATAAAACTTCAAACCCCTCAATCAAAACATAAAGCCTTATTAAAAAGTAATTTCACATACAAAACATTTTGCAAACATCCTGTATACTATGTTATCATCTTTCAACTTCCCGGAAGCACCGCCATTTTCATTTCCAGTTTCTCAAGATGGCGGATTTGATTATTGACGGTTTTTTTAATTGTCTTACGAGTATTGATATATATCTTAGAGCTAGTAATTATTTTAGCTTACTGTAACTTTTAAGACATAACAGATAAATATAATTATATGTTTTTCTAAAAGGTAGTTTGCATAATGTAAAATCATAATTTCCTTTAGCGTTAGACTATTGCCAGCTCAGTCGTGCTACTATTATCGAAACTTTAAAGAATCTGAAACGTCAGCAAATAAAATACTTAAATTAAAAATACGCGAGTTCATTCCGTTAATATAGTTGTTTCATTCCTATAATGTAAAATCACTTTAGCGTATGTACCAAACGTCGGCTCAGTCGACTACGAATATGGAAAGTGAACAGGTTTCGAAAAGTCAACAAATCAAAGCAGTTATACCTAATTGTTTTCTTCCAATGTGTAATAACTGCGAACGGCATCAGAAATGATTAGATAGCTGCAATTTTTTTTTAAGCTAACTATCAAATTGTCTATGATTTATTTTTAAGTTACACGATGTTTATGTTAATTATAAATTTATAACATGAAAAAAATTAGACATCTTTGGTTTCTTTTAAGCTTAAAATTAATGAATACTTAATACAGATGGCGCTGAAACAAACAAAATCGCATGTAAACAATGAAACTACAAGACCGAATTGAAAGAGTAGAGAAATTTGAAGACTCACCAGTGGGTTCTCGTGGTGTAACGGTCAGCACGCTGCCGCTAGTAAAAACAAGGGCGTGGGTTTGAGTCCCACTGAGTCGCCATTTTTCTACTCTTGTACAAAATATCACTATAATTACAAATTTATGGTATTGAACCAAAGATATCGATCGAATTTTGATTGATAGATCGTATTTAATGCTTAATACGAACTTACATTACGACGTAACTTAATATAAAACGGTAACATTTCATTTTCAATAATTTTGTGCCCAATTAAATGTCATTACTTACCTCATTTCAAAACTACCGTCAAAATTTACTCGTCTCCTCATATCTAGGGTACTACTCAAGCGGTGACCAATATCAGAGGAACATAGCGTTATATATATAATAGACACGGTTATACTAAAAAAATAATTAGTTATAAGCTACATAGTTTTAAGTGCTTTTTATCTATACTAATCCTTACTAATATTATAAATGCGAAAGTAACTCTGTCTGTCTGTCTGTCTGTCTGTTACGCTTTCACGCTTAAACTACTGGACCGATTTAATTGAAATTTGCTTAAAAGATAGTCAGGAGCCTGAGAAAGGACATAGACTACTTTTTAACCGACTGCAAAAAAGGAGGAGATCAACGCGGACGAAGTCGCGGGCAGAAGCTAGTAGTATATAAAGAGGAAAGGTTTGTTTGTTTGGGTTGAATAGGCTCCAAAACGACTGGACGATTTGAAAAATTCTTTCACTGTTGGGAAGCTACACTATTCCCGAGTGACATAGGCTATAAAAAAAGGGATCCGGGCGAAGCCGGGGCGAACAGCTAGCTTTATTATAATTAAGCATGTGAATATCTGCAAAATAATTTTGTTTCATTTAACAGTAAGCAAGAAACTTCAATCTACTCTTACTCAGATGAAAAACATTTTGTATAAGATTATCTATGTTTAAGTGTTTTTGTTGTCAAAATAAATAAAAGATAAGTGTCCTGTTTCAAATGGGTATAATTTTTTCATGTTATAATTTACATAAAAATCGTATACATAACTTGAAAATAAAAATTAGACAATTAAAAACAACTAGGTACTATTTATTTAACTCGTATATTTTATTTTATGGACTGAATAAATAAATCTGCCACTTCTATAATTATAGTATTCTAAGTCTACTCGACGGAAGTATTACAAGTAACCAAATTTAGTTCCTAATTATTTTTCAAACCGCGTCAAATCGTTTGTTCGAAGAGCCCTTCTCATAATTATTATTTTAACTGTTTTTCGTAATATCAGATGTTTGACATAGTTTAAATAATTTTGTAAGATTTTTCGTCAATTCAGATTGAGATTGCAAGTAATTTAAGCTGCATTACGAAAATATAGATTGCATATAAATTTTAATTAATAATTTCTGATGCTTTCGCGGTTATTGCACATTAGGATAAAATTGCGTCGGCATATTTTTGTAAACATCACAGTTTATAAATTCGTATAAGAACTGTCAAGTTTATAAAGATAGCTCAGCTACGAATATGGGAAATGTAAGAATTCCGAAACGTCAAAAAATAAAAAAAAAATACGCGAATTAAATCCGTTAATAGTTGTTTCATTCCGATAATGTTAAATCACTTTAGTGTTTATATTGTCAGCTCAGACTGCTACGAATATGGGAAGTGTAAAGGTTTCAGTTATAACTAGTTGTTTCATTCCAATGTGTAATAACCGCGAAAACATCAGAAATTATTAATTACGAGAGTTAGATATATAATTTATTTATTCCAATCTGTAATTAGGTATATCATTATGGTTTCTGTCAAATATTGTGCCGTACAGGCCTATATTTATTGGCACTTTTGTAAATCTGGTAACACGTAATTTATCTCTCATGCAATAAAAATAATTACCTATTATCAATAACATAAGTTACTAATTTTTAACAGCAACTTAAGATTTAGGACAAGCGAAAATTTTGAGAACTAAAATTACGACAAGAATTTTTTGACGAATTAGTGTTATAAGATATAAATTAAACGCATTATTAGTAGGTAATGAAACAATTTGTATAGTCCGTTGGTCGATTTGTTAGGCTTTCTCAACGTAACAGCGCCCATCGCTAATGGGTTACAAGTTCGAGTTCCGGTATTAGTCACAATACTCACAATACTGTTAATAAAATTCAGTATACCTACCTAATTATATTGATAAACTTATATATATTATTAAGTGAGATTCCAGTCATCCCTTACTTAAGTGATTTTAGGAAGGATGAAAGTTTATGGATTGTCAGCATAAAATAAACTTAAAAAGGGAATGGATACTCAGTGTATTTAAAGGTGGAAAAAAATATGCTAGATTTTTTCCGAACTGGAGAGAGATAAAAAGTCTCCTATATCCGTTCTAAACTAGCTCTGTATGAGACACCATTCTTTTGTCTAGATTCTGATAAACTTTTTTTAACAGAATTGATGGAAGACATTTCGTTGCTTATCAAATTCTTCTAACGTAGACGAAGCGGGCAAAAGCTAGTACATTAGTAAGGTCAAGGCTTCTAATTCCGGCATATTTTTGAGCTAGATCAACTTTAGTTAAAAATTTGAGACGTTTATTTTTAACTATTTACCCATTGCGCGCATGTACTAGACTAATAATTTACTTGGCTATCAAGTAAAAGTATGATATTCCATGTATCTAGGTTGCTTAATTTATTATATATTTTTTATAAAAAATTGTCAGCTAGACGGAGTTTCCCGCCAAGGTGGGGCTATTCCGTCATGCAAGCAGTTTTCCTAGAATTACGCAGTTTTTTGAAGTCTTAGCTAGCTGAAAATGAACACACGTCGATTTCAATCAAATATGTCTTATAAGACCTTAGATATAAGATTTACAATAGGAGTTATCCGCAAACACAATTTTTTGGGGCTATTCCGGCATATTTAGCCAAACAGATGAGCTCAACCTTTTAAAATTTTACTAATATATATATTTTTTATATATATTATTTCATAAAATAAGGATTTATGCATTTTGCAGTCCGGAGTATTTACGTACTACGTTCTATCGAATTACTTACTCATATATTTCGTCACAGCTAAGCTTATTATGGCCAGATTAACAAGTGTACCTATTTTAAAATGTAATACACTAAAAAAAGGTTGACGATGTCTGGAATCGGGAAATACCGGCATATGACAGCTTTGCCCCTTAAAAAATAGACGGAATTCCCCACTTGACTATTTTGAAGTTGTTAATTTTTAATGGTGAATTACTAAAAACTATCGGGATTTTACGCATCACGAACAGGCAGACACGTTTATACATATCATAGACGTTGTAATAAGAATACAAACAAGCCTAGAAGTCTAACTGTTTCATATTTATCTTCGATCAAACTGCATAGTACTATACTCGCACTTCGAATTCGAAACGCAACTGAACTTTGAAAGCAGATAATTTTCTTTCTTTATTGCACAGCGTCATGGGTGTTTTTTAGTTTGCATTAGAAAACCCTACTGCTTTACCAACTGAGCCGGCAGCGGCGAACTGTGCTTAGATTCGCCAAAAACGTGTACGTGACGGAATAGCCCCGTAGACGGAATTAGAAGCCTTATTCAAAAAACAACTTGTACTTGTACTTAAGATTAAAACGGTAAAATGAACATGCAAATACAGTCTCGGGTCAAACCACGTTAACACATTGTAACATCATTTTCATTCTTAAAACATAACATTTGATGTTAATAACTTCACGGATTCTGGCCACGAAAAACATTACTTGTCTATTCTTATCCACAAGTTATAATTTAAACATAATTGAATTGTTTTTTTTCGGTTGTTAGCTTTTTGTTTTAAAATACTGTCTTAATTAAGAATGCATTACATTTTTTAGGCTACCGTAACTCTAAATGAAAAAACGGAACACTTATAGGATCGCTTTGTTGTTCATCTGTCTGTCTGTTGAGACCCATTTGCTAAGGAACGTGTAGAAGTATCAAGCTGATTCATATTAAATACTCAGGTCCCTTGTAGCTATGAAAAAAATAAAAGATATTGCAAGTTGCCATATATTTTTGATTCTCGCAAGGGAATCAAAACCTGCAGGTTACTTTCCGTGAATCCAGTATCTTGGGATTTGATACGAGGCAATGCCTTACAGTACAGATAAAGAAAATTATGAATTTTTAATTGCATCATAATAAAGTAAAAACTTTTTTTAACTTATATACCTACAGGCAAGGGAATCAAAAGCTACAGGGTTTAGTTCTCGTATAAATGTATAGCTACTTAACTAATGTAATCGTAATTTTAATGTAAGTCGTGCTACGATTATGAAAACTGTAAAGTTTTCGGAACGTATGAAAACGAGCCATTATAATGAGTTAAATCCCTTTTTAGTTCATTGTAATGTTATTTGCTAAAATAGATTCATGTTTGAAACAACTTTAAACGGATTTAATTCGCGTATTTTATTTTATTGGCTGACATTTCAGGACCTTTAGAGATTCCATAATCGTAGCACGATTGAGCTGACAATAGTCTAACGCTAAATAAAATAATTTGATAAAATAAAATAGGTTCATGTTTATTTTTCATGATCGTCACAATGTGTCCCAGATCTCTATATCGACCAAAATCACAGACTTGTTGTCGCCGTGGGTGGCAGAGAATAAAATGCAGATGGGTAGTTTGTATTGCCGGCAAGTACCGCAATCATATATACCTATATCGATAAAATATTTTATAATTATAGGTAGGTAGGTAAATAACTAAGTTCTCTTTGTAATAATTTCTGATGCCTTCGCGGTTATTACACATTGGAATGAAACAACTTTAAACGGATTTCACTCGCGTACCTATTTTATTTTATTGGCTGATGTTTAGGCTATGCATTAAGATAAATTTTACTTTTGTATAAAACTATTGTCAGCTCAGTCGTGCTACAATTATGGATTCTGTAAAGGCTCCGAAACGTCAGCAAAATAAAATACGCGAGTTAAATTCGTTAATAGTTGTTTCATTCCAATGTGTAATAACTGCGAAGGCATCAGAAATTAAAAAGTTTTTCGGAAAAAAATATGACAGTACAAAATTCACCGGATCAGCTAGTTAGGTAATAGGTCATAATTATAGAGATTGCCTTATTATATTGACTGTTCTACGTTATTTATCTTTGCCTATCCTCATACATTTTGGGTTAGTTTCTTTCATTCCAGACACAGATTCCTCCGGAGTGCGGTAACGAGTAGTAATAGTGTATTTAGAAAACTCAACTAATACTTAAACGGCGGTAAGTCTTTGTTTATAATCTATTATATAAAAATAAGTCGGGTTTTCCTTCCTGACGCTATAACTCCAGAACGCACGTACCGATTTGGCTAATTTTGGTGTTGATTTATTCGTGGAACTCCAGAAAAGGTTTGCAAGTAGAGAAAAAGTAGAGTTAAATAAACATCTTTCTATACTCCCATATACAAAGTGGTTGACGGTAAGTGGCAGAAGACTTTGACAGATCTTTGACGAAACAATCGGACGGGCAGGACGACGTCTGCCGGGGCCGCTAGTTTTCTATAGATCTTTTGGTTTTTACATAAGTATATAATAACATAGGTAATAAAGTGAAACTTGCAAAAGAACAGCATTAAGTGCCTAACTTTTAATTCCATCCATAGTGTAATGTTTTATAATAAATTAGCAATCAAAAATTATTCGAATGAAACAACTATTTCATATTATTATATTGACTATGTGCTGACGTTTTGAGGAGTTTATAGTTTCCATATTAGTAGCAGACTGAGTTGAAAATCCATTGTTACCTTAATAATTTATTAGGAACAAGAATTAAGAATAGCATTGAAGTGCAACTGAAGTTACTTACGTAGGTATTAGAATCGATGATGATGACTAAATATTTATTTTTCAGGCAATATGGGTTTACCGCAATTAGAAAGATGCTGTTGTTTCTTCGATTTGAAAACTGGAAATATTATATTAGGATCAATCAGTGCCGTGAGTATTAAGTACTAATTTACAAGATAACTAAGTAATAGAAATTATGTATTTGAAAACAAAATTAAATATTTACAACGATGTATCTATATTTATGGTTTAATGATTGTTTTTTTACCTACCACAATAAGTTATTGCGAAAAGATATTGTACTAATTTGCAGCACCACACACAGATGGCGCTGAAGCGACTTTTCACTTGTAAACAAAAAAGTACAAGCATAAAATAGAACTTTTTTTATCTATACTAATATTATAAAGAGGAAAGGTTTGTTTGTTTGGATTGGATAGACTCCAGAACGGCTAGACCGCGATTTGAAAAATTCTTCCACTGTTGGGAAGCTACACTATTCCCGAGTGACATAGGCTATAAGATGATCCATGCGAAGCCGGGGCGGACAGCTAGTTAAGATATATGAGTGGGTTCAAGTCCCGCTGGGGTTTAAAATTCTCTACTCTTGTCCTAGTACAAATATTACAATTATCTAAAAACGTTTCGCTATCATCGATAAAGAAATTCGTTCATTTCTCTCTTAATAATCTCCACAATGATATAAAATCCTGCCAAAAATAATCAATTTTTGGTATTAACGATTGGTATTAGTTCAGCGGACCCACGTTGCTATTTTTATAGGTTATCGGTATGGGTTCAAGTGCCACTGGAGTCACAAATATTCTACATTTCTCTTGGTTCAAACATCATTATTGCAAATGATTCTACAGTGTCAAATATACTCTTATTAATATTCCAGTTTTTATCCTTCGTCCTAATGGTTACGATGATATGTATATCAGTGGAATATGGTTCGCTAGAGAGTGCAGTGGCCAAAGAAGTGGAGATATTCCAAGACTTAGAAGAGGTAGAGGAAGATGCAAAGCTCTCTGGAGTATATGCCATGTCTATTATTCTGGTTCTCATGTTCTTGGCCAAATTTGCTTTTGACGTCTTCTTTATCTACGGAGTTGTTATGGTAAGTGTTTTTTTATAACTCAGTGTCCCTTATTATAGTTCTGTCATCAATAAAATCATTACTCTTTGGCGTCTTGAAAGTTTAATAATATTTTCTTAATTTTGAATGCCTTCGCGGAACACACACATTGGAATGAAATCACTATAACGGATTTAGCTCGCGTATTTTATTTTGTGATGTTTCGAAAACCTAACACTTTCCATATTCGTAGTAAGACTGATCTGACGATAGTCTAACGCTAAAGTCAGTCAGTCAGTGTTCGTTCTATTATTTAACTATCTGTATTATTTTTCAAATCATTTTCACTTCTTCATCTAGATTTGTCATTTTTGAAGTCTCTAACACTTTTAAAAAAAAATAAGATTACTCTAACCTTCTTTCGTCTTCTCTTACATAGAGTATGATTGTTATTTTAATTTGAGTTATTATGGTTTCCAATTTGATTCCAAATTATTACCATACTAGCGGCCGCCCGCGACTTCTTCCGCGTGGAACTCCTCCTTTTTCGCAGTCGGTTAAAAAGTAGCCTATGTTCTTTCTCAGGCTCTAGACTGTTTTTGTACCAAATTTCATTTAAATTGGTCCAGCAGTTTTAGCATGAAAGCGTAACAGACAGACAGACAGACAGACAGACAGAGTTACTTTCGCATTTATAATATTAGTAGGGATTAGTAGGGATTGGTTATTTAGACCAACATTATGTTTGTTATGTTTCAGGAACGAGCTGGCATCATCAAAGCCTACTTCATCATGTGGGTCGTATTCTTCATTCTCTCGATGTTCGTCTTCTTCCTAAACTGCTACGCTTACAACTATGGCACTATATTCACCGTTTTGGTTTATCTTGGTGAGTCTCAGGACAATATTTTCCTTTATCTCTTTTAATATTAAAACTGTCTGAATAGGATATAAATGCTTCTCTTTTATAACGAGATGATATAGAATATTTGTTTTGTGACAGTTTTCCACTTAACATTATACTTGTAGTATCTAGTAATCCTAGTTTATGTCTAGACATAAACTCAGATTTTTTTTACCGTATACAGATTAGAATCTATGGGCACTATGTATTCGTAGGTCGTTTTCTTTATCTCGTGATATACATAGACTACCTTCTGTTTGCGACTTCGTCTACGCACGATAAGCACCCTAGTCTTACCCCCTTAAAGGATGAATTTTCAAAAACTCTCCATTAATGCTGCCTTACATTATAAAAGGAACCCCTGTCCAAATTTTCAAGTTTTTAACCCTTACAGTTCCCCTGTGTTGATATGTCAGTCATTATGTCAGCTTCTCCTTTTATATAATTAATTAAATTTATTTCCAACCTCATCAATTTAACCTAATTTGTTCTTGATTCCAACAAATATTTAAAAGACGGAAGCACTCGAACGCTAAAGCGTTTTCTAAAAAGAAAGTGGAAAATTCCGTAATAAAAAATGCATTCAATTCATATCCCATTACAAGTGGGAGATAAACTGTAGACGAATGGGAAAAAAACATTCAATGGATTATTTTGTTCGCAGGTATTAACGTTTACGCAATTCTTATCAGTCATAGTTTTTATCGGCAGTTGAACATGAGGGAAGAGGTATAAAGTAAGAAGAAAACATAATTCTGAAAAGAAATGTCGCACCAAGGATGGAAACCTAACATGACATTGAGTTTATTGTTTTAAGGAATACCAGCATACACATTTAAACATATAATGATTCGTCTTACATGCATGACGAATGATTTTTTTTCTTTGTTCATCAAGTAGATTGTCAATAAATATCGGACACTTGTCAAAGATAAGCGCATTCAAAGTTCGGGAGTGGGGGATTGTGACGTCGGTGTTTTTAAATGAACTAGCGACCTTCCCGGTTTCACATAGCTGTAAATCTTTCTTTTGAGTCACTCTATTTGTTTATAAAAACCGCTTCAAAATCCGTTGTGTAGTTTTAAAGATTTAAGCAAACGTAGGGACGGACAGACAGCGATAGCGACTTTGTTTTATACTATGTAGTGATGATGATACCAGCTTTCACATTTAAAAATGTTATACCAACTTATCTAATGAAAATTATAAAATATATTTTACGAAATATGTTCGTCTTTCTCGAAAATTGCCGACGCCAAATTTTCCTGTGTTTTTCATGGGTAAAAAAAAATATAATTAGATCATTGGATACATTATAAAATATTTTTGATCTAGGTACGTTTTTACTTTGATTGATCAAAAAAAAAATACGAAAATAAAGGTTCTGAATTGGGGACATGATAATAATATATGATATGACGTCACTTCTTATTAAAAGTTAATTAAATTATGAATTTGTGAATAGTTAGATCGGATGAAATTTATTTAGTAATTTTATTATCAATTGATTTGTCAATTATATTTATTTCGTCAATTCTAGTGATTTAGTATAATTGTAGGTCTGCGCGATTTTGGCAGTTTTCCTTTTTGAAATAATTTTAGGAGAATTACAAAATAAATTATTTTATTGTATTAATACATCGTTTGTAAAATGAGTGTTACCTAAATTAAACATTTGTAATGTTTATTTTTACAATTAAAATGTTAATTATAAAAAAACTATGTTTAAAATGTAAATAAAAATATTGTTACGTCCTAAAATATTTACTGTAAAATTAAATGTTAGTCAATTGGACTCTTTATTATTGTCAATTAATAAATATTATTAAAATGTTAATCAAATTAAAACATCTTTTTAAAATTATGCGTAAAATTAATGGCTTTTAATTTTAACCCCCGACGCAAAATAGTATAGCTTTCCAACAGTAAAAGAATTATAAAAAATAGATTTGAAGCCTACTCAATTCAAACAAACAAACCTTTCCTCTTTATAATATTAGAATAGATAATATATTACATAGATTTCTGATACTTTTTATTTCTGATGTTTCTCGGTAGATAGTTGTATCTTATATTATGATATATATCATAAGGTAATTATAATTTATCTATCTCCCGGAAGGTGACAACTTCATTACCAATACTCGTAAACAAACAGCTTGCTTGCAAATTTTCCTAATATTATTTAAAATATAGACACGGAATAAGTCGGTAGGTACCTAATAATATTTGCTTATTGAAGTGATACAACTTTATCTGATTTACGACGCGTATTTTATTTTACTTCCAAACGTTTCGATAACCTTACGAATATGGGAACTGTACAATTTTTGATACATCAGCATAAAATAATTCTACAACGTACGCGATTGGAATAAGAGAAGTGTAACGGATTTAACTCGCACTACCTTAAAAATGTTATGCTAATATTTCGAAAACTTTACAGTTCCCATATTTGTAGCCGACTGATCTGACAAATAATCAGTCAGTCAGCTGCTAATACAGAAACTCTAGAGATTTCGAAACGTCAGCTAATAAAATAAAATGCGCCAGTTAAATCTGTTATAGGTACTTAATTGTTTTATTCAAATACTAGTTCCTGTCCGCGGCTTCATCCGCGTGGAACTCCTCCTTTTTTGCGGTCGGTTAAAAAGTAGCCTATGTCCTTTCTCAGGCTCCAGACTTTCTTTGTACCAAATTTCATTTAAATCGGTCCAGTAGTTTTAGCGTGAAAGCGTAACAGACAGACAGACAGAGTTACTTTCGCATTTATAATATTAGTTAGGATTAAAACATTATTCTTTAGTAAGTATCTATATTTGTATGCATCTACTAACGGTGCATCTTGTTGCATCAAGCGATCATTACGAGCGATGATGCAACGATGCACCCGCATGTTACTGTATGCACAAAGTGCATAACACTGACCATTATGGTTAGATTATGTGCAAAAACCATATTAAAGTGCAAATACTTCCCTATTTATAGAATGGGTTTTGTTGCAAAAAATTACATTACATTTTATCATGTGGAAATAAATATACTTATAAGAATAATAATCTATACTAATATTATGATATTAGTATAGATTAAAAGAGGAAAGGTTTGTTTGTTTGTTTTGATTGAATAGGCTCCAAAACGACAGGCTATAAAAAAAGCGCGAAGCCGGAGCGGACAGCTAGTTATGTATATGAGTAGGTACATTTTTCGTTTTTAGTGACACTTCAGTCAGTTTGTTCAGTCCTCTACGATTATGGAAACTATAAAATTTTCCAAACACTGTAAAACAACATTGGAATGAAACAACTTTTAGTTTATTGGCTGACGTTTCGGAGCCTTTACAGATTCCATAATCGTAGCACGACTGAGCTGACAATAGTCTTATGCTAAAATCGTTACTGCGGAGGCATCAGAAATTATTAGTATAAAATTAATAGTTGGTCTAGTGGTCAGAGGTCCTGACTACGAAACCGGAGGTTGCGGGTTCGAATCCCGCTAGGGGCAGATGTCAATGTGATGAGCACTGGCATCTGTACCTGAGTCTTGGATGTCTTATATGTATTTATGTATATATTTATCCGTTGTCTAGTACCCATAACACAAGCTTTGCTTAAAATGTGACTAGATAATTGGTGTGAATTATCCAAAGATATTTATTTATTATTTATTATTATTAATATAGGTACAACTTACGAAAGTTTAATCCGTTATAATTGATTACTTCTAATGTCATTATAAACTATTTTTACCTTAATAATACATTATTAATCTTCGTAGTTTACAATCTACCTAAAAAAAGCATTTAAACGAAAAACCACATACTTACTTTTCCTTTCAAAATCAAATCAGGGAAAATAATGGGACAAAAGACTAAAACGTAAATCAATAATCGGCGAACTGTAAAACATGCCAAGGGTGAGTCGGACTTCGGCACGGTTCCGTACGTCTATCAATAAAAACGACAAAAATGATAACCTACACTTTTTATATAACATAATCGTTTCTGATGCCTTCGCGGTTATTACACATTGGAATGAAACAACTGTAACCGTATTTTTTTTTATTTGCTTATCTACTTTATGTTACTTTAGCATTTGAATATCGTCAGCTCAGTGAATTTGGGAACAGTAATGTTTTCGAAACGTCAGCAAATAAAATAAAATACACGATGATTTGTGATGCCTTTAGAAAATCCGTTAATAGTTTCATTCCAAAATTATATTGTTTTTAGTGTCTGTTACAGGAACAGAAACAAGTAGGTACCTACATCATCTGTGACAAAAAAATGGCGGCCTATCATGGTTCATGAGACACCGGTGATTAACAGACGGACAACGTAGTATCATTAATAAGGTCCCTTACTCTTTGGGCACTGAACCCTAAAAACACCGTTGATAAAGCGAGTGAGACCGCAGGCCGAGCAAAGTCAGTGATGCATAATAAATGCAATCTAGAATTAACGGTTTCATTTCTTTATCTAGGTTTAGTTAGCACTCAGCATATATATATATTAATATTTATAAGCTTCCCCGTTTTACCCCCCTTAGGGGATAAAACCTTTATTAGTGCTCCTCTGCGTTATAAAATGAAACCTTTTGCAAAATTTTAACATTGTCTAGTACCCCTGGTACAAACTTTGTTTAGTTTGGGACTAGATCAATTGGTTATGTTTTGATTAAGAACGAGTAGGTAATTACCTAATTATATGGAGTAAATACTTATTTATATTTTAAATACGAGAATTTAAACGCCAAGTTTTTTTTTTTATTATTGAATTAATAGGCTTAAGTTGCCTTTAACAAAATCATAAAACTCGTTTGTATATTCTAAATAGAAAATACCATTTCTCTTATAATACATTATGTATACGAAATCGTATTAATAACATCACTTTAGTAATCTAAATACTTATTACATAAGTCGCATAAAATAATCATTAGATCAAAAACTAAAATATTTTAGACGAAAATGTTGAAAGTTGATAAATGTATTAATTTGAAAAATGATCATCTAATCTTACACTTTAAAATTTTGTATAATTCTAATTTCTCATTGAAATGAAATCGACGGTAAACATTATGATTGTTTTTGCCAAAAATAAAAAAACTATCAAAAAAATAGGTACCTAAATATCATCAACAGGCCGTCAAATGCCGTAAAAGATTACGATTTACGGCATTTGACGACCTGTTGATCTAGTGGTCAGAGGCCCTGACTACGAAACCGAAGGTTGCGGGTTCGAATCCTGCTAGGGGCAGATGTCAGTGTGATGACCACTGGCATCTGTACCTGAGTCTTGAATGTCTTATAATAATTATGTGCTTATGTATGTTTATCCGTTGTCTAGCATCCATAGTACAAGCTTTGCTTAGTTTGGGACTAGATTAATTGGTGTGAATTGTCCAAGGATTATTATTATTTATGATGC
Organism: Polylopha cassiicola; assembly: GCA_038024825.1. Classification (NCBI taxonomy): domain Eukaryota; kingdom Metazoa; phylum Arthropoda; class Insecta; order Lepidoptera; family Tortricidae; genus Polylopha; species Polylopha cassiicola. The sequence continues at coordinate 739,758 of CP149053.1, read as the reverse complement.
ATCTGAATCTTTATCAGCTCAGTCGTGCTACGATTATGGAATCTGTAAAGGCTCCGAAACGCCAGCCAATAAAATAAACTGCGCGAGTTAAATTCGTTTGTTATTAAATTTATAGTTGTTTCATTCCAATGTGCCAAAATATATCTATACTAATATTATAAAGCTGAAGAGTTTATTTGTTTGTTTGAACGCGCTAATCTCAGGAACTACTGGTTCGAATTAAAAAATTTTTTGTTGGATAGACCATTTATCGAGGAAGGCTTTAGGCTATATAACATCACGCTGCGACCAATAGGAGCGAAGAAACAGTGGAAAATGTGTATAAAACGGGGAAAATATGAAGCCTTATGAAGAAGTGACAGATTTTTGACGAAACAATCGGACGGGCAGGACGACGTCTGCCGGGGCCGCTAGTTAATTATATAATACCTATAACATTGGCTAGAAATGTCATCTTTACACGTTCCTAAAACTTGTTCACTAAAACAGTTTTGCATAGATATTTCACAATTGCCTTGACAATATTAATTTGAATGAAACTTGCATAAACGAATATCCGTGAAGATTTCGCTAATTAATTAATTATCATTTCAATGATATTATTTTGTAACAAAAAATGTGTTAGATATACTAAATATATTATTAAATAAAATATAGAGATACGCATTTCATTTTATTTGCCAAAGCTTTTTAACTTTAGCAATGGACTACCGTTAGCGCTATCGGCTACGACTATGGGAACTGTAAAGTTTCCGGAACGTCAGCAAATAAAATACTGCGAGTTAAATCCGTGTCGTGCTACGAATATGGGAACTGTAAAGATTTTAAACGGTCAGTAAATAAAATTAAATACGTGAGTTAAATCCGTCACCATTGTTTAAATCCTCGTACATTTTATTTGCTGACGTTTTGAATACGTGATTTTCACTCATGTTAGACTATCATCAGGTCTGCTACGAATATAGAAACTAGTAAGTTCAAAACGTCAGCAAATAAAATAAAATACGCAAGCAAAAACAGTTGCAATTGTTTCATTCCAATCACTAATCATTATTTTATTAGATAGGTACTAGCTGTGCCCGCGACTTCGCCCGCGTGGAATAGTAATTCTTCATATAGGCTTCATATTTTCTCCGTTTTTTAAACATTTTCCACTGTTTCTTCGCTCCTATTGGTTGCAGCGTGATGTTATATAACCCAAAGCCTTCCTCAATAAATGGTCTATCCAACAAAAAAAAAAATTTGAATTCGAACCAGTAGTTCCTGAGATTAGAGCGTTCAAACAAACAAACAAACAAACAAACTCTTCAGCTTTATAATATTAGTATAGATAGTATAGGTAGATACCAATCTATACTAAAGAAAGAAAGAAGGTACCAACCTACGGAGAGAAATGTTACAAAATGATTATAGTCAGTATTAAGAACGATTTAAGTTAACACCGAACTAGATAAATAACACATTTAGATTAAAAACCACTTGTCGTTACGTAAGTTTAAAATTTGATCAATTCACTATAAGAATGGGCAAAAAGAAAACACAAATTAATGGGATTTCACTCCCTTTACTAGAAAGTGTTCATATGATCTCAGATTTCGACGCACGCTCTGTTTCATTGTATTGATCATGATTGTTAAGTATTATAGTATTTTATTGTAAAAAAAACGGCCAAGTGTGAGTTGGATTTGCGCTATTATATAACTTCAATATTTTCCGAGTAACAGCTACAAATAGGACACTACCTTTTCTACACTAGGTTTGCAATTTTCAATTGCGGAAAAAAAATATCCCCTTCTCAAAATTAAATTCTGAATCGAATGCAACAATCCCCATATTTTTAAGACAACTGTACCTATCGATTTTTCTCACAGAACTCACTTCTCGACCAGACTATTTATATAGCTGTTATAAATAAATCTATCTATATCTATCTTTATAAAAGAAAGTCGTGTTAGTTACCCCGTTTATAACTCAAGAACGGCTGAACCGATTTGGTTGCACATTGGCGGGGAGGTAGCTCAGAACCAGGAAAAGGACATAGGATACTTAAATCGATTCTTTGCCGGGCGGGACGAAGTCTGCCGGGACCACTAGTAAATAAATAAATATCTTTGGACAATTCACACCAATTATCTAGTCCCATTTTAAGCAAAGCTTGTGTTATGGGTACTAGACAACGGATAAATACACATAAATACATATAAGACATCCAAGACTCAGTTACAGATGCCAGTGCTCATCACATTGACATCTGCCCCTAGCGGGATTCGAACCCGCAACCTCCGGTTTCGTAGTCAGGGCCTCTGACCACTAGACCAACTAGTGGTCAGAGGCCCTGTTAATTAAACCATCACATTTAAATTTGAACCTCGTTACACATTTTGAATTTAATCCGTTATAGTTGTTTCATTCAAATGTGTAATAACCGCGAAAGCAACAGAAAGAAAGTTTCAAGGTTATAATAATATACAACTAAGTCATAAAACAATTACAATAATTAAAATATCACAAGCCATATTTCATTTCAAATTTCAATTGAATTGTTTCTGCATCAATTAAAACAAATGAACACGCCAAACTGACAGAAGCCTTTTGACACATAGAAAGTAACGACACAAAACATGTGTAATTTGTAATACTACGTGACTTGGCTGTTTTTACAAAGTATTAAAATCTTGAATATAATAAAGAAAGAGAGATTTCGGAATTGACTCGACTTTTTTTATAATATTAATTGTTTTATACTACTTTTGTTTTACGGGGTAAAGAAAACGAAATTCCATCAAAAACATTCTGTAACAAACTAGCCAAGTATCGATAAAGCAGCTTGTTTATCTCTAAAAAGTAATGAAATCTAGACAAAGTCGTGCCAAGTCTAAGGTTCCTTACTGCGATTTCTTTATTATTATAGTTAATGTTGGGTGACTTGGCCGTTGTTTCTACTAGAATGACGAAGAACTGCAGAATTATATTTAATACATTTAGTAGGTACTTAATAATTTTTGAATTGCTTCGCATTTTGACAACTTGACTTCACCATGATATATTAGCGGCCCCGGCAGACGTCGTCCTCCCGTCCGATTGTTTCGTCTAAGATCTATCAAAGTCTTCTGTCACTTACCGTCAATCACTTTGTATATGGGAGTATAGAAAGATGTTCTCTTTTTCAAGATATTTTTTAAATTTTCTCTACTTACAAACTTTCCCTGGACTTCCACGAATAATTCAAGACCAAAATTAGCCAAATCGGTAAAGGCGTTGTTGAGTTATAAAATTACAACGAAAAGTAGCATTGATTTTTATATAGGTACATAGATTACAAATAGATCACTAACAAATGAACTGTCACTAATCTACGACGTCATACAAAAACACTATCATTTAAAACATATAATTATTATACATAGTAACATCTTTTCCCACAGTGTAAGTGTCGATGGTGTTGCATTTTGACCGCAGATCGCTATGGTTTTGGAGCGAAGTCAGTTGCAAGCGAACCGTCGCGCGCGCATGTCGTGGTCTAGTGGGCGCCATTTTGGATTTTGAGTATACGTACTAAGTGTTTTGTGATTTTTCTTTTGGATGACCATAATAATATTGATAATGGTGAGAGTTTTATAATAAGTAAAAATATTTTTTTTTGTATAACTATTTTAAATATTTTATAGGAACATGCGTACAATTTAGTACTTACCTACTGAAATTTCGGAAATAATAATAATTTTATTTCAATGCAATACTATGACTGCGAGAGCGTCAGAAATTATTATATATTTATTGCTTTCATTTTCTTATTAGAAATAATATTTTATGTATAATATTGTCTTTGCCTTATTATAAAGTAAGTAAATAAAATATAATATTTTTGTTAAAAATATAATTACAAAAGTAACTTAAAAAAATACAATTAAATAAAAACAATATCAGAATAAAATTAAATTTGTATTGGTTTAAAATTTGTGTTACCGTTTTGATTACCTACGCTTTGAAAGCTCTTAATGAGATTTTCGACGCTTTAAAAAAGCTCAAATCGTAATTAAGAATATCTTAAGTAAATATACTTAAGTACCTACTCAAAAAAATAAGTGTTAATAAAATAATCTATAGATATAATAATTATATAAATGAAGAAGCTCATTTAAAGACTTACATATTTATCACAGGAGTTCAGGAGTTTCTTTAAAAGATAATTTTTAAAAGTTCACGCCCTATGGGGGTAACGGGGCTGCTTATCTGGCGCAGGCGAAGTCACGGGCAGATTATTATCCTACTACTATTATAAAGGCGAAAGTTTGTAAGTATGGATGTATGGATGTGTGGATGTTTGTTACACACGTAAAAACTACTGAATGGATTTGAATGAAACTTTACCACAATATAGCTTATACATCAGAATAACATATTATTTTATAACGATATTGTGTGAAGTACTCATCGTGCGCAGACGAAGTCGCGGGCAGAAGCTAGTAATAAAATAATTGTAACAGATTTAAGTGGCATAAGTACGTGACTTACATTATCATCAACTATCTTTTACGAATATGGGTACTGTATAGTTCTCGAAACGTTATCTAATATTGTAATTTGCTATTCGCATAAATCAATAACCTAATAAAATTAGCTACTCTTGCATGCAGAAGTTTTTTTTCGAAAATAAGAGTACTTATCTAAGTATCATGCTGCTTCAAAAAAATCGCTAATTTAAGAGGCAGTTATATTGAGGCTGTTTACTACGTAAAAAACACCTCTACAATTATCTATTAAAATATTGAATATTTAAAACGTATCCTAAATTAGAATCGATACTTATAAAAAAAATTCACACATCTTAAAAAATCTAGGAAATCAGTGAACGAATTAAATATTCATTATTAACTAATTCTTACATTATTTAATATAATTATTCAAATTTAAGATTATGTAAAAGCGAATGCATAAGGTCACATAACCAGTTAAGAATTGGCGTCTCTCAAGGCACGACGCTAGGCGTATCATTATTCCTCATGCATATATTTAAAATAAAAACAAAATTTCACTAAATGAGAGTGAAAGTTTATTTTAAACTAATACAGTTTCTATAACCGCAGAAATGCAAAGAACTTAATGCAATTCCGATAATGCGGGGCGGCCATGCAAGTCGAGTCTGCATTGATAATACTGTTATTTCTTGTAATAATTTCAAATTATAGAACTGGTAACCAATGAAAGTCAAATTAGCTTCTTTACATAGCTGATATCTTGTTTGAAGTCCAGTTTTTTCAGTACGTGTCTATTGTATGTATGTTAATAGAATGTTGACTACAAATTAATTGAATGAAGAGATAATAATTTATGGTTCTATATTAGGTACTATATTATTACAATTATTGGAGACAATAGTACATTACGCACCAAGGCCAGTAAAATGAAAAATGTCTCAGATCACATGTAATTGTCGTCCGAGGCGAAGCCGAGGTTGACAAAAATGTGATGAGGCTTTTTTATTTTACTGGCCGAGTTCAGTATACTATTTTTCTGTTCGACGATGCCAGAAAGCAGAAATTTCATTTAGCGAAGCGGCCATAAAGTTGGCGCTTTCTGGCCGGAGGACGGAAAAAACTATTAAATTTTAATCCTGATACCGATACACAAATAATAAATAATATATACTAATAATCTCGTAACACATAACGTTTCTTATTTTATAACTTATTGTTTCTCGCAGATATTCAAAATTGGATCATCACAGTATTGATATTGATATTTTAATTAAACTAGTTTGGGGTAAACTTGAGGTTTTATGACACCAGTTTAATTATAATTTAAAAGAATCATCAAGAATCATCTTTTTGGTATCTTTATTTACATAAGATATAAAATCTAAATGATTATATACTAACTACAAACGTCAACTCTAAGATATTCAGTGATAATGGACAAACTTCCGGAATTTGATAAAAATCTTTACTTTGTTTTGTTTTATAATGGAAAGTAAGCATTGTACGTTGTAACGATTAATTTCACAGTTACTCCATATCAGATGATAGTTTTGTTCAACAGTATTTTTATATTCGAGACTAGCAGTCCTCCCCGGCTTCGCACGGATCTCTAATATTTTTCAAAATACAAAGACCTAAGTATAATATATAATATTTTTTGTTGCCTTCGCGGTTATTGGAATGAAACAACTATGGACGGATTTAGCTTGCGTATTTTATTTTATTGGCTGACGATTCGGAACCTTTACTGATTCCATAATCGTAGCACGACTGAGCTGACAAAAGCCTAGGGAATAGTGTAGCTTTCCAATAGTAAAAGATTTTTTTAAATCGGTCCAATCGTTTTGGAGCCTATTCAATACAAACAAATCTTTCCTCTTTATTATATTAGTGTAGGTAGATCTATAATTGGACGATGGGTCTCAAATTTGGAAAAAATGGTACTAAATTCCCAATTATTTTTATCATTTATACCAACTTACTCGTATTAAAATGTTAAATTTTGACGATGCGTGTTGCCAATGAATTGTTTATTAAGTCATAAATATAGGCTTCATATTTTCCCCGTTTCTTACACATTGTCCACTGTTTCTTCGCTCCTATTGGTCGCAGCGTGAGCGATATAGCCTAAAGCCTTCCTCGATAAATGGTCTATCCAACAAAAAAAGAATTTTTGGATTCGAACCAGTAGTTCCTGAGATTAGCGCGTTCAAACAAACAAACTCTTCAGCTTTATAATATTAGTACCTATAGATAAGTGGCGTATTATTTACTGATACCCTGGCAGGCTGATTATCTTTAATTAAAAAATCAATTTCAAAATAACTAGAAAAAAACCTGCAGTACTCCCTGTTAGAAATCCACAAATAGTGCTTCCTTATTTAGTAATCAAATAACTTACAAGCAAAATTCGATTCGTTAGAACTTCCTTTATGCAATCAGCAATTGTTAAAAAACAAGATTAGGTTTTGTTTTGTCCTATTATTTCTGTCCGTGACTTCGTGTGCATAGAATTTGTAATTCATTTTTTATTACACATTTATACTCTAATAGTACACTCCATATGGAATAAGTTCTGTAATAAAAACAGTCATAATATATATATCATATATATATTATGTCCATAAGAATGGCTGAACCGATTTAGTTATAAATTGGTGGGAATGTAGCTAAAAACCAGGAGAAGGACATTGGATACTTTTTATCCCAATCCAGTAATACAAAAGGTCAAAAGATCAGTCTAGCCGATCTCAATAATTATGAGTGTATATAATTGAACATTACAATGTATTGGAATGAAACAACTATTAACGGATTTAACTCGCGTATTTTTATCTTATTTTATTAGCTGACGTTTCGGATTCTTTACAGTTTCAATAATCGTAGCACGACTGAGCTAACAATAGTCTAACGCTAAAGTGATTTATACAGTTATGCAAACTACCTTATATTTAAATTAAAAATTTTGAAAAACTACCCTATTCTGAATTATGAAATACTAATGTTACATTTTACGAAAAAAAATTACTATTTATACATTACAATTAAAACCTAATAATTGTTTCATTCCAATGTGTAATAACCGCGAAGGCATCAGAAATTATCATTACAATGTAATTATATTTTATGACTTTTGAGAAATAAATCTAACCATTTGATAGTAATCGTATAACAAAACGCAACAATGACATAGCTGTCAAATTGATAGTGTGACGAGCCAGGTTTCGCGTTATTTACTTAGAATATGACCCTAACGTCTTCCACTAAAAGAGTCTGGGTTATCTGCGGTACACAACGGAGACGGGTTCTAAATAATACAACTAGACGATTCGGCTGGCCATTATAATTAAGTAGAAATAAGTATATAGGTAGGTAGGATAGTTTATTAGTTATTCATTACATAGGTTACATACGTTAGTTAACTAGGGTAGGAGAGGTAGGGGCGTTGCAATAGACTAAGTACCTAGTTAATAAATGGATAGAACCTTAATAAGTGTAAAGAAACCATTGGTACCTAAATTTGCTCATAATCTAAAAGTTAAAATCCTACAAGTTATTCTTGCAAATTTCATAATGATTTTTCGCAATATCATATTTGTTAACATGTCGCAATTACACACGAAAATTACTAACAGGGCGATTTTGCAAGGTACCTTTACCGCAACATTTTTTCCACTTAAACCACAGATAGAATTAATTGCCTAACATTGGGTGTGGATACTGACGTTTGCGCTGAAAAACTGAACACGCAAGACTTAAACTTGTTAATCTACAAAAACGCGTATCAGGTTCCTTGTAGTTCGTAATGATCACTTTTACTTCAACAGGTTCAACTTTTATGACTAGCGGCCCGCCCCGGCTTCGCATGGATCCCTACTTTGTTTTAAATATAACATTATGTCACTTAGGGATAAAGTAGGTTCCTAACTGTAAAACATTTTTTTAAATCTGTCATGTCGTTTTGAAGCCTATTCAATCTAAACAAACAAACTTTTCCTTTTTATAATATTAGTATAGAAAACATACAAGTATTATTATCATTAGTACCCAGATAAAAAAAACAGCTTAGATGACGAAAGCATATCAATTACTCCAAGGTGCAAATATAAATCAACAATTAAAAAATATATATATAATCTCTAAGCAGAAATTGTACTTTACGAACTAGACAACAAATAAAGGATATAAATACAAATAAGACTTCCAAGACTCAGGTGTACCTGAGTGCTCATCATACTAACAACTGCCTCTAGCAGGATTCGAACCCGCAACCTTTGGTTCCTCCGGTTTCGCAGTCAGACGCTCTGACCACTAGACCAATGCCGTCAAATCTGCTTCTAGCAGGATTCGAACCCACAACCTCCGGTTTAGTAGTCAGGGGCTCTGACCATTAGACCACTGCTGTCAATCACATCTGCCTCTAGCAGGATTCGACCCGCAACCTCCGGTTTAGTAGTCAGGGGCTCTGACCACTAGACCAATGGCGTCAATTACACAAAATCCGCTGGATCAGATCAAATAATGACTGTCTATGAACAATCCCTACTCATGCTAACTAATATTATGAATGCGAAAGTAACTCTGCCTGTCTGTCTGTCTGTTACGCTTTCACGCTAAAACTACTGAACCGATTTAAATGAAATTTGGTACAAAAAAAGCCTGGAGCCTGAGAAAGGACATAGGCTACTTCTTAACCGACTGCAAAAAAGGAGGAGTTCCACGTGGACGAAGTCGCGGGCAGAAGCTAGTTCATTATAAATTCATCGTTTTCTTTCGATGACTGCGAGTCATTAATGCCGGTAGTTACCACATTTCTTCACTTTAATTCAGTTTTTGTTCATATCATCAACTGGATGAAACCGCACATTAGTATGATTCTTGTTAGTTTTTTTTTTGTCTATTTCAATATGGGTTCTGTGGGGTTTTTTAATGTTATTTAACTTTCTATTTTGGTGATGAAATATTTATAATAGATCTCTCTGGCTTTATTACTTTTATGCTGAGGTTTCAAAAAGTTTTTGTAGAACGAAGTGGAATATATATGGCATTTTAGGAGTCTCCTAATGTGATATAATAATATGCATATATATATTATAGTTTATGAAATTATGTGTACTTATAACGTTTTTGAAGCACATAATGTATTAATGTCGTATTATACAATAAATGTAGGTATTGTACTAAAAAAGGAAATAATTATTACGATCTATAAAAAAAAAATACAATAAAACAATCATAACGGATTAAACTCGTATTTTTTTGTTTCCTAATTGCGATACGAATATGGGAACTGTAAAGTTTTCGAAACGTCACCCAAAAAAAATGTTGTTAAAATTTAAACTATTATTATTTTTACAGTATTATCTATTACGCTCATTATCTTAGTCAATTGGAGTTTTTTTTTTAGTATTTGTTTATCTATTTGTCCACCCATATATCACAGACTAGCGGTTCGCCCCGGCTTCGCAAGGATCCCTATTTTTTTCAAAATATTCTATAGCCTATGTTAGTCAGGGTGAACGTAGCTTCCCAACAGTGAAAGAATTATTAAAATCGGTCCAGTAGTTTTTGAGACTATTCATTACAAACATACAAAAATAGGTACAAATCTTTCCTCTGTATAATATTAGTATAGATAGTACTGGACCGATTTTAATAATTCTTTCGCTGTTGGAAAGCTACACTATTGCCGAGTGACATAGGCAATAAAAAAAGAGAACCGGGCGAAGCCGACCGGGCCGCTAGTGTCTAATAATCGCGAATGTACCAAAATTTATTAAATTTTTAAATAAACGAAATCTCCATGTATAATTAATTAATTACCGAATTAATACACAGTAATTTAAATATATATTTTCTTCAATTTATCCAGCCGGTCCCTAGAATCATTCGAGCGTAAGCGCACCAGAGTGTGACTCCGGACTGCAGATAATTATTACGTGCGTTACGATGCTATTAGCATCAGGAAATGCTTTTACTAGATAAATATTATAAAGAGGAAAGAATTGTATTTTTGTATTTTTGTATGTTTGTAATGAATAGGCTCCGAAACTACTGGACTGATTTCAAAAATTCTTTCACCTTTAGAAAGCTACATTATCCCCGAGTAACACAGGCTATATAATATCACGCTAGATCTTATAGTTGCGGAGCAGTAACCGAAAATGTTTCAAAAACGGGGGAAAAAAATCTTAAGTCCCCCCGTGCGAAGCCGGGACGGGCCGCTAGTACTAGATAAAGGGATATTATAATATTAATCAAATACTTTTTTATATGAGATTTTGAAAAAATGGTCTAATGGAAGCGAGAGATATCGTGCAATTTAAACTCAATCTGAGCAAATTAGAAAAGACAAAAAGAAAGACAATATTTTATTTGGCTCAAAATAACAACATTACACATATTTAATTAGATTAATTTATTTCTCATTTATTTATTTATTTAGGTTTACCAAAAGTTACTACAGTGTTTCTTAATTATAACTACTACATTTAACAAGACGTCTTAATTTAACTGTGCAACCAACTTATAGGTAAACACCACATGCACTACATAAATAACGCGTTTATACATTACTATAATATTTATATAATTTAATATACAAAGAAAAAGCAAACTAGCTATCGTTCATCATCTCATACATATAATAGTTTTTTATTATAAGCACTCATAGTGAGATCGTCAAAAGTATTTAAAAATACAACAACAAAGAGAAATAACAAACATAAACAACATCCTAAAAAAAAAGAGACTTGACGAGTTAATCTCAGGATCTTATCTTATCTTATTGGTGGGGTCCTTTCGGATGCATTTCGACCCATTTGGAACTTTTGTGCCTACCCCTCCTTTAGCTTACTCCAGGTTCTCCATAACCGATTCTATGTATCGTATTATGTCTCCCTGTCGCAATGCCTCGAAGTCTCCAGGCTCCAGGTATCCGGAGCCGAGTATCTTCATTCTGCGTCTGGTGATGGCGTCGCAGTGGCACACCAAGTGTTCCACAGTTTCACATTCCTTTCCACACATTCTGCAGTCGCTGCAGTTTGTAAGTCCCATTTTGTTAAGGAGTTCGTTGACTCCTAGGTGACCAGTGAAGACTCCTGTTATAATCTCAGGAACTATTTCATCTGATCCAAAAAATAGAGAGCTATTTATCAAACAAGACTATCCCTACTAATATTATAAATGCGAAAGTAACTCTGTCTGTCTGTCTGTTACGCTTTCACGCTAAAACTACTGGACCGATTTAAATGAAATTTGGTACATAGAAAGCCTCGAGCCTGAGAAAGGACATAGGCTACTTTTTAACCGACTGTAAAAAAGGAGGAGTTCTACGCGGACGAAGTCGCGGGCAGAAGCTAGTTGGTTATATATTTAACATCAAGCTAAGCTAAGATCATCGGAAAAAGTCGCAGAAGCTGTATAAAAATATACACAAGCCTGTTGGTGAGTAATGGACTGTATGCAAACAATAGGATAATGGAATATAGGAGGAATTTAATTAGGTAACTTTACAACGAACAGTACAACACAATATCAGAACACAATCAAATCAAAAAACTAAACTAAGTGAGTGACAATACAAAAAACAATCGATTTATAAAAAAGGGCAATAGCCAATAAAAGTAAAACTATAAAACTATATACACACACAGCAAGGAGTTCGCAACACAAGCCGTTATGAAACCTTTAGTTTAAAATTAATGACCGTTTCACCTACAATGTTTCTATCGATAATTCCATACATTTTCCCATAGACACAAAGCCCTGGGGTTCTCTCCTGCGAGGTAACGGGTTCGATTCCGTTACATCTCGGTTCATCGGGCGAATTAATTACGCCATTTTGTTCGGTCGTGGATGTTTTTGTTATGTAAACTTGGTAAAATCGGATTATTGTTTTATTTTGAGACTTGTCTTAAGACTTTTGTTTTCTTTAAACTGATTTGTGTGTAGTTGGGACGTTTTTTACCGACAGCCTGTCCTTCATCTTAATAAGCATCTAATGAAAATATTGATATTTAGAATTTTTTTAATGTTCAAATAAACGTTCATATTTTCTTTTCTATTAATCCTTACTAATATTATAAATGCGATAGTAACTCTGTCTGTCTGTCTGTCTGTTACGCTTTCACGCTAAAACTACTGGACCAATTTAAATGTAATTTGGTACAAAGATAGTCTGGATCCTGAGAAAGGACATAGGCTACTTTCTAATCGACTTCAAAAAAGGAGGAATTCCACGCGGACGAAGTCGCGGGCAGAAGCTAGTATTACATATTATCATGTAATCTTTCACTTTTTCGAACTAAGATTTTTTCGCAGAATTACATATCTACAATCGACATCATTTCACCTGACATAACAAGGGCGTGCATTCCATATAGGCACAATGTTATAAATGTATTGAGTGCCTACCCTGACGCAATACATACACGATTCTCACTGCTCGCGCGTGCTGATGTCGATCAGTGTAAATTATTTATCAACGTCGGTATACCTGCTATCACTAGTCAAAAATCGGTATATGTGATGTATCGAGAGGTCTAGCTGTCATGTTCCACCAATTAGAGACGAGCTGCTGAAATCTGATTTGTGTACATGACAGCTAGAAATGTCTAAAAATACAAGTATATTTTTAATGATATCTATCCATAAGTTTATAATTATGTAAGTAAATATGGCATAATATAGAGTGACTGGCTGACCCAATTCGTACCTCGTGTTTTAGATTTTTTATTAAAAAATAGGAGTGGATTAAAACAGGTATTTTATAATAGGTGAACTCATTACTGTGTCTAATCTAATATAATGAAGAGAAAAGATTTGTTTGTTTGGATTTAATAGGCTCCGAAACAACTGGTCCAATTTGAAAAATATTTTTAGTGTTAGAAAGCTATACCATTCCCGAGTGACATAGGCTATAAAAAAGGGATCCGGGCGAAGCCGGGGCGGGCCGCTAGTAAATGATGTTTTATTGTTTTTGAAAACTTAATCACGAGTAGGTTATATTTTATTGGTTTTTGTATGACGATAGGACATAAATTATCTTAATTAGTTATTTTATTTGGTTGTGAAAATGAAATTAATTTAGAAAAAAGGCAAAGAAAGTCCTTTTTATGGCACCTCATGGTATCTTGGTATCATCTTATAAATACTTTGTCTTTGTAATTTAACAAAGCAAAGCTCGGTCACCGTACTATTTAATTAAATAACCAAGCAGTTATAAACTGTAATCACGGGTCGTATAAATGTATTTAGGCTCTATTAAAGTGTAAATAAACCTTAAACGGTGTAATAATGCTAATGGCAGTTAAAATTAACCGTTTAGAGTTAACTGTTGCGACTTAAGGTTATTTTCTAAACGTTACGTAATGAAAGAAAGTAATTAAATTATAATATGAATATAAAGTTAGAAATCTATATCTATACTAATATTATAAAGCTGAAGAGTTTGTTTGTTTGTTTGAACGCGCTAATCTCAGGAACTACTAGTTCGAATTCAAAAATCTTTTTTTGTTGGATAGACCATTTATCGAGGAAGGCTTTAGGCTATATAACATCACGCTGCGACCAATAGGAGTGAAGAAACAGTGGAAAATGTGTAAAAAACTGGGAAAATATGAAGCCTTATGAAGAATTACTATTCCACGGGGACGAAGTCGCGGGCACAGCTAGTATATAATAACTAGCTGACCCAGCGAACTTCATACCGCATTACCGTTTTTGTTCTTTTCATTTCCAAGTTTTCTCACCTTTTAACCTTGCCTGGAGCTCCAGAAACATTTCAAAACTAAAATCAGCCTAATAGGTTCAGCCGTTCTCGAGTTTTAGCCAGACTAACTAACAGCAATTCATTTTTATTTATATAGATTTCAATAATTAGAGATGGTAATATATATATACATATATATATGTAAATCCATATCACTATCACTACATTGTATAAAACAAAGTCGCTGTCTGTCCGTCCCGATGTGTGCTTAGATCTTTAAAACTACGCATCAAATTTTGAAGCGGTTTTTTAATAGATAGAGTGATTCAAGAGGAAGGTTTATAGTACCCGTCTGAAGCCGGAGCGGGTCGCTAGTGTTATATATAAAAAAATAGCCGTTTGTTTGTCCAAAACTCGATTTAGCTAACGGATTTAGCTAATCTTTTGAAATATTTATGGAAGTCCAGGAAAGGTACACACTTGACTACGAATATGGGAATTGTAAAGTTATCAATTTTTAATGAAAATAAAATAAAATACGCTAGTTAAATCCGTTATAGTTGTTACATTCCATTGAGCAAAAACTTAAGGCATCAGAAATTATTTTGAAAAAAAATGTCGATTACTATAAAGTAAATCTGTTTTTGATGTCCAATTTACCACCCACTGATAAAGTATAAAAATATATTTGCAAAATCAGATCTTGGAAACATAATACGTTTAGTAATTTTGTTGGAATGCCCTTAATAATATTATGTTTTCAAAATACATATTATTATGTTTGAGACAAAATAATTCGGCATTATCATAATAATATTATCTGTAATGTGTTTCTTTCAATTTAAATTTCAAAGGCTTCGTATAATAATATGTTTTGGATTTTCAAAATTTCTTTTTGCTAAATTTTTGCACTTTTTGTGTGTCAATTTGTATTTAAATGTTTCGGATAACTTATTTCAATTACCGTATTATATAACGAATTAGGAACCTGTGGTACATGATATGGATATTTCGTTTATTTAAAATTTAATGTTTTTGGTTCAACAAATTTAAAACGTATAATAATTATTATTTTTGTACCGACTAAGCTGACAAGTCTTCCTTGGACTATCACCAGTTCAATCTGCTACGAATATGAAAACGGTAAAGTTTTCGAAACGTCAGAATAAAATGAATACCAATATCAATACTAAATATAAGAGTTAAATTGGTTATTCCAAGATTGCATAAAGTACCTATGTAATGAGTAAAAAAAACACGAATTCAAAAAGAACATTTTTTTTTATTTTATCGTCATAATGTTTTTTGTTACAGCGTACACAAAGCCGCAGATGAATCAAACTATGGGCACAACGATAAGGCGATACTCGTGACATACCACCATGTACGCAGTGAGGTTGCTGCTCGGCTTGGCTATAGCCTCCCTCGTCAGGCGAACTACCTGTAAGTACTTATTAAGAACCTTTTTAACAACATCCTAATAAGTTTTCAGATATTTATTTTTAAGATGAGGTACCTACAATAACACGATACCTGCAGCTTGTCTCTATCCCTACTAATATTATAAATGCGAAAGTAACTCTGTCTGTCTGTCTGTCTGTCTGTCTGTTACGCTTTCACGCTAAAACTACTGGACCGATTCAAATTAAATTTGGTACAAAGAAAGTCTGGAGCCTGAGAAAGGACATAGGCTACTTTTTAACCGACTGCAAAAAAGGAGGAGTTCCTCGCGGACGAAGTCGCGGCTAACTAGCTAGTTTTAATGTTTATGTATTACTAGAGTAGCGACCCGTCCCGGCTTCACACGGCTAGGCGGCTGTTATAATTTTTTCCGTCCTCCGGCCAGAAAGCGCCAACTTTGTGGCCGCTGTGCTAAACGAAATTTCCGCTTTCTGGCTTCGTCGAACAGAAAATAGTATACTGACCTCGGCCAGTAAAATAAAAAAGCCTCAGATCACATTTTTGTCAATCTCGGCTTCGCCTCGGACGACAATTACATGTGATCTGAGACATCTTTTATTTTACTGGCCTTGGTGCGTAATATACTATTCCTCTTGAATAACTCTACCTATTAAGAAAAAAACCGCTTCAAAATCGATTTCGAAGTTTTAAAGATTTAAGCAGACATAGAGATGGACAGACAGCGACATATACTTTGCTTTATACTATGTAGTGATTACTTACCTAATATCACGTGCGTGCATTCTTTATAGGCAATGTCAGAATATTATATAATGTAGTGCCTACCCTGTTTACATGTGGCCACTGCACGCCACTGTCAATACCTTAACCACGAAATAAACAAATCACACGTAACTATAAATTATGAGAAACGTCACGTTTATTCTATAAAGTTCAAAATAAATTGCCCCGCGTAATCTCTTATAAAGCCATTATCATAATATTAAAATCATAATTTTAATGTTTGCGTAACTCTTATAACTACAATTGAAGTAAATCTGATGACTAGCAAATTATCTCATTTACTTTTAAAATATTTCCATACACCCACAAATACATTTTTATAACTGAATGTCTATTTATAAAAAAAAAATACTTCAGCCCGCGACCTTGCCTGCGCACGATAAACACCCTCGTTTTATCCCCCTTAGGGGTTGAAATTTCAAAAAATGTTTCCATAGTGCTCCCCTACGTTACAAAAGAAACCCAGTGTAAAATTTCAAGTTTCTAACCCTTATAGTTTAAGCCCTGCGTTGATATGTCTGTCATTAAGTCAGCTTCTCCTTATATATATATATATATATATATGTATGACATATATATATATATATATATATATATATGTCTCATCACAATTTCCTAGTTGGTTTATCAGTGTTTCTTATCATTGTTCTAAAACGGAATTATTTTAGATCAAGATATGCAAAACAAAGTTTAAAAACGTGTACGAGTTATTTTCTTTTGTTTTCACTAACTTTATAGGCCAAGTGTGCTTTTAACTATAACGACTATTTATTAGAGTGAATTAGATAATAATATAATTTATCCAACACGTAATACCTGAATAATAGCATTTTATATATTATAGGTAATTATATATTGGAATGTAACAACTATAAACGGATTCAAGTCGCGTATTTTATTTTATAGGCTGACGTTTCCAAAACTTAACAGTTTCCATAATCGTAGCACGACTGAGCTGACGATAGTCTAACGATAAAGTGATTTATAGAATTTTATAATAATTGTATCGTAGGAATCAGTATCTGTTTATTTCTTAACTTTTATTGCCTTTTATTTATTTATTATACCCACAATTATACCGAATATAAATTGCTTACTGGATTCCAGAAATAGATATTGAACAGACAGACAGGTAGACAGACATAATACACTGATTTACTACGCAAAGTGAAAGTATCGAAAGCTGATGGTCTTTTGACCTTACTTGGTTTCAATGATTCATAACAGCTTGATTACAGGTTAATTTGTATAAATTAACTTTTTTGTAACTCACTAGCTGTCCGCCCCGGCTTCGCACGGATCCCTTTTTTTATAGCCTATGTCACTCGGGAATAGTGTAGCTTCCCAACAGTGAAAGAATTTTTCATATCGGTCCAGTCGTTTCAATCCAAACAAAGCGTTGGAAAGCTACACTATTCCCGAGTAACATAGTCTATAAAAAAGGGATGCGGGCGAAGCCAAGGCGGGCCGGTAGTATAGTTTTAAAGTGATCTAAGTGATTCAATACAATACTAAAGAAGCAAATTCCACATACTTTAGAAATATAATATATATGTTTCATAGTAGTTAAGTTACAGTTAAAATCAAGTGCACTGATAGACCCATAGATAAACGGGTAACCGTTGCCTTGCAGTGCACTGTCATTTAAACGACAGATGCAACTGATGCAAGTAACTGCACTTGTGTGCAGGAAGATTATTTAGATTTAAGTGAGCATGCAGGTAGCGTTACTTGATATAATAAAATATTATAGAATTTATAGCACCTTATCGTATAACTAGATCTAATGGGAGCTAGAGCTTTGAGTTCAAGTCGAATTCCTTATAGCAAAACTAACCTAACTAACCTGACCTAGCAAAAAAAAAACATATTTAAGATAACTCTTCTATATATATATATATATATAGAAGAGTTATCTTAAATATATATAGAAATTATTAGATTTCTAAATCTACACGATAGAAACAAGCCTGTTCTGGGCTTCAGCCCAGGGCTCCGTGGCCACAGAGGGCCCCCAATCTAAATCGAAAAAAAAAACAAAATCTAGAATTTAAAAAAAAAATCGATTCGTAACGTAAAGTTGGCAACACTGCGATCTCACTATTTCCTTCCTGTGTTAAACATACAGACAACATTGCAATAAGTTGAGTAATTAGGTAGGCCCCTAAGCAGTGTTAGCCCAGGGCCCCACAAATTCAAGATCCGGCCCTGGATAGAAAGCAGGGTATACCTATGCATCAATCACTTTTTCGCCTTTCCCGAATTTTTTTTTTTTTCTCGCGTATTTTTATTTTATTTTATTAGCTGACGTTTCGGATTCTTTACAGTTTCCATAATCGTAGCACGACTGAGCTTACAATAGTCTAACGCTAAAGTGATTTATACAGTTATGCAAACAACCGAGTTAAATCCGTTAATAGTTGTTTCATTCCAATGTGTAATAACCGCGAAGGCATCAGAAATTATTACCTTATCCTGTTTAGATGTATATATTAGCCAACTGAGTGCACGAATATGGGAACAGTAAAGTTTTCTATACAACAGCAAATAAAATAAAATAGGTACTCTAGTTAAATCCCTTACAATTGTTTAATGCGTAATAACAGCGAAGGCATGTAATGTTATTATAAAACTTCCAATTATTATAAAAGTTCCCACATACTTTTTTATGGTCATAAACGGTATGACCAAAAACCTAAATAAAATATACCAATGTGAGCTAAATTCCTCATGATAATATCAAAGTGGCGGTGAAATGAGGAACTCCTGCGCAGCGACACGATTTTATAACATTCAGAGCAGAGAGATCCAAATCTGCATTAATCGTAAGCATGCAAGTTATTTGTTTTATTTCTCATAAAGAATTTTATTTCGAAAATTGGTATTGCAATTTTTTATATGTGATTATGAAACAAGACAAGACGGCCTGTTGGTCTAGTGGTCAGAGGCCCTGACTATGAAACCGGAGGTTGCGGGTTCGAATCCTGCTAGGGGCAGATGTCAATGTGATGAGCACTGGCATCTGTACCTGAGTCTTGGATGTCTTATAAGTATTTATGTATGTTTATCCGTTGTCTAGTACCCATAGTACAAGCTTTGCTTAGTTTGGGACTAGATTAATTGGTGTGAATTGTCCAAAGATATTTATTTTATTTATTTTACAACTTTTTAAATTTCTGATGCCTTCGCAGTTATTCTTAGGTTACGAGTTAAATCTGGTAATAGTTGTTTCATTACAATGTGCAACTTTTTTGTTTAAGTTACGATGTTCGGATCTAATTTCTTAATTGAATATCACGATAATATTTTTTTTATTGGTATGTTTGTTTGTCCGATTAAAGTTATTCTTCAGAGCAAGAAACAAAAGAGACGTGATAACTTTTAACTGTATTTAATGTTACCATTGCAGTTTTGTTTGTACAAAAAAGTAATTTGGTTTACTAAATCAAATGCTTGTAAAAAAATATATCAACATTAAAACTCTTCCTGTCACGCCAACAAACTAACACCCAACCACAAGTACCATATTTGATATAATTATTCTTATTTCTATATATTACTTTGCTTACTTTCTTTGTTTCATTCCAATGTAGAATAACCGCGAAGGCACCAGAAATTATTATACTTTGCTTACTGTTTTTCAAACATTTCCATATTCACACATGTTTTTAAACATTAATAGCCTAAAGGTTAACTGGGAGAGATGATGAATGAGAAAAGGGAAAGTCACTTTATCGTTATACTATTGTCAGCTCAGTCGTGCTACGATTATGGAAATTGTAAAGAATCAAAAACGTCAGCAAATAAAAAAAAATAAAAATACGCGAGTTAAATCCGTTAATAGTTGTTTCATTCCAATGAGAAAAGGGCAAGTTTACCTTTGTATATTACCTTATTGTTATTTGTAAATGTTTTGGTGTTTAGAGTTTACAAATATACATGTTCTCAGAACATGCAATGATTTTGCACGAATTCTCATCACGATGACATGTCATCAGCGGAACAGTTCGTGTTGCAAATAGTATTAAAAGTGTGACGAGTTTATGACAAAAGTAAATTTTCATGACAAGTGTTTTTTATCTTTTTGAGAACACTGACAATCGTGATTGTTGTTTATCTAGATTCTAGATTGCAAAAGTTTAGACATGCTTTGTGGCGAAATCATATTATATATCTAATTAGGTACCAAGTTTATAAAATTTGCATTTATTTTAGAAAAACAGGTATGGTCTTAGGTCTAGTGCAAAATGTTAGTACAGTAGACGCATGATATAATTTGTTTATACTCGGTAGGTACATAAGTTATAATAGAGAAGATTCACTATTTATTATGTAGTAAGCATTTTTGAGAAAAGGTTAAATCGAAAATATAAAAATTTTGCCACTTGATTGCTACATAAAGCTTCAATTAAAAAACTAGGTAATTACATAAATTACCCACTTTATTATCGATACCTACTGAAATATATTAAACAATTTTTCTATTACAAAAGTTGTTAATAACCCTGAGGTAGAAAACATTTCTAAACTAGGAAATAAAAATGAAACAAAAGATAATTTTACATCATAACGGTGAAATATAGTAGACATTTTAATGATCATTTTGCAAAAAGCGCTAAAACGTATTTGCGGTGTGTTTTTATACCTGTATCCGTACAATTATGATATTTTTCTTTAAAACGTCTTTAGTTCATGAACACTTCGATAAGACATGTTACCTTTCATATCACCACAAGTGCAACGTTTTTGAATGAGACGCATTGTCACCATACAAGTTTGAAATCGAAAGCATGCGTAACAAGGTCAGTCCAAACCATAATGATTGTGTGGGTGAACTTTCTCCATGAATTCAAAAAGATCATTTTATTTTATTCCTTTTGTGGCTTCCATCTTAACTTCAGCATTACCTTTATCTTTATTACTAACACACATAACATTGTCTTTGTTTATGTCTGTATACAAAAGCTTGTGAATACCATTTTAATCTTAGAATTCTTTTTATTTTTTATTATTCCTTTCAGTCTTTTTGGGAAATGGAGGCATATTTTCCAATTAGTGCATTATATTTTAAGTAAAAATAACAATTTCACACATTATACCTAATGGGAATTGTAGAGTTTATGAAACGTCAGTAGAAAATCCATATCCCTTAAAGTTGTTTAATTCCAGTATTTGTTTGTTGGATTTTTAAATCTGTAAAATAATCATAATCAAAGATTGGGATATAAGTCACCTAATTCATGCTAAGCATAATCACCGCCAAGAACTAAGTGAATCTTGGAATGAAACAACTGTTAACGGATTTAACTCGCGTATTTTTATTGTATTTTATTTTCTGACGTTTCGAATTCTTTACAGTTTCCATAATCGTAGCACGACTGAGCTGACCATAGTCTACCGTCATAGTGTAAAGTAAAGTAAAGTGTAATAAACGCGAAGGCATCAGAAATTATAAATGTATATTTATATCTTGATTCAGCATATCTTCGAATGATGGAAGATACAAGTAAAAGTAAAAAACAATCAAATTATCAAATACCATTCGAGCATCCAATCGGAAACAATAACAATCTCGAAAGAAATCGGAAATAGCTTCCGTAAGCATTTCTTCCAGTATTGTTCATCGCAAGTAAGGCGTCCCACGGCCGAGTTCACCACCAATTTGATCCAAGATACTACAGTCTCTATAACCTCTATCACCACTACATAAAGTTCTGTTTGAAACCAGCAAGACTTCAAATAAGTTGGTTCAGTTGCATCAACATTTGCAGTTACAATAACTTCTATTTCGTTAACTTAAGGTTCATTATCTGAATGATGGATTGTGATTTCGTTTGTATAATTTTAGCCCAGTTTTCTGTTTATGCAGTATGAAGCCGATGACATGCCACCTCTTTTCTTTGGTTAATTAATTTGCTCGGCTTAGAGAAATCCATGGGAGTTAGTTCTCTTGACTTATGGTGCAAACAGTCGTCAAGGCCATGCTCTATTATGGTTTATGTAGCATTTGAACTAGTGTGCTCCTTAGAGTTTAAAGTGGATCTTTTTGTAACGCTTTTAACACTTCTAAACATTATACCATTAGGTAGATATGTATGGTTTTGATGGAAATGCGATTACATAGTACTGTAATCTTGTCCTTTGAAACTGGATACTCTATAGCTAAACTTAAAGTCACTATCTTAAGTGTGTTCAAATTGAAAATTCACTCTTTTTTGTCCTTTATAGAGATAAAGTTAGATTTAGTTTTTCTAAAAAGATTAAAGATTCAGAGTATTTTTGCCGTGAAATATTATGTTACCTATACTCTATTATTTAAATGTTTAAGAAATTTTTATACTTCTGTTAAATCAGTTATAATTGTTACATTCCAATGTATGACAACCGCGAAAGGTTATTAAATTATTATAGGTGTATTTTATCCCCTTGAAAAATTTTCAGTCTTATACAAAGTTGTAATCTAGCTAGTCTGAATAGTAATTATGAAGTGTTTATTGCATACACTAATGTTTTCTATACTATTGCATAAGATAACCTTCAAAAACATATATGTGAATTTTATACAATGAAAACAATTCAATAAAACTTAACAGAACAATTGTAATTAATATTATTCATTCAAACGTTTAAACGGCGATTAGTTATGGCAAAGGGCCAAGGTTTACAAATGAAGCTTTTGTACAGAGATATGAAGAGCTTAAAGCTTATACTTACGAAACTTAATGTTTCAACATATTAATATTAGTTTCTGTCAGCGACTTTGTCTGCGCGATAAGCACAAACGCTTTACCATCTTAGGGGGATTTTTCAAAAATCTTCTCTTAAAATTTCAAGTTTCCTACCCTTATAGTTTAGTCTCTACCTTGATAATATATTAGATAATAATTTCTGATGCCTTCGCGGTTATTATACATTGGAATGAAACAACTTTAACGGATTTAACTCGCGTATTTTATTTTTATTGGCTGACGTTTCGGTGCCTTTACAGATTCCATAACCGTAGCACAACTGAGCTGACAATAGTATTATGCTGAAGTAATTTTAGGCTCCGAAACGTCAGCTAATAAAAATAAAATACGCGAGTTAAATCCGTTAAAGTTGTTTCATTCCAAAATATCTATACTAATATTATAAAGCTGAAGAGTTTGTTTGACCGCGCTAATCTCGGGAACTACTGGTTCGAATTCAAAAAATCTTTTTTTGTTAGATAGACCATTTATCGAGGCAGGTTTTATGCTATATAACATCACGCTGCGACCATTAGGAGCGAAGACACAGTGGAAAATGTGTAAAAAACGGGGAAAATATGAAGCCTTATGAAGAATTACTATTCCACGGGGACGAAGTCGCGGGCACAGCTAGTGTTAGATATTAAGTCACCTTCTCCTTTTATTTAAATATACATGTATATTATGTCCTTAGTCGAATATGGTCTAGATTTACGAAAATGCAACTTTAAATATATCTTAAAAGCGAGTTTTTCGTCTACCGCATCCGTATTTATTTATCGTTTACGTTAATTCTGTCCTCACCTACTTTAAGTGCTATTATTAATAAATTTATCTAGTCTTGATGTTCTTTTAAAAACCATTTAAAATCTAATCATTAGTTAACTGATAAATTATGCAATGACAAAATATTCAAAGACATCCTGTTACATAAATTATACAAGTCTGTTTTTAATGGGAACCAGTTTTAAAATTGTTAATCTAGATTGTAGTTTTTGCAACACCCTAGATTACTAACTAGACTATTGCCAAACCTAGGTATAAATTACAAGGATTTGTCCAGTATCCGAATGGTATTTCAAGGAAATATGGAGCTTGTCAAATATTTATGACTAAGGTTTTTAGACGTATCCAAATTCGGTGATCCAATGCATTATATTTGCAACAAATTGTTGTGAACTGCC
Organism: Polylopha cassiicola; assembly: GCA_038024825.1. Lineage (NCBI taxonomy): Eukaryota > Metazoa > Arthropoda > Insecta > Lepidoptera > Tortricidae > Polylopha > Polylopha cassiicola. The sequence continues at coordinate 715,451 of CP149053.1, read as the reverse complement.
TGATATTTTTATTGTGCTTATTTTTATTTTATTTTGATGAAACTTCGATTTCTTGACGCTTGTAAAACATATTACTTCGCTGTGGATTACCCTGCATGTAAGTTATTACATGTTGATTGAAATTAATTTTCCAGCTTAGACACTTGACATAATAAAGATTAAAAGTTTGTTTGTTTGTTTGTTTGGATTGAATAGGCTCCAAAACGAATAGACCGATTTGAAAAATTCTTTCACTGTTGGGAAGCTACACTATTCCCGAGTGACATAAGCTATAAAAAAGGGATCCGTGCTAAGCCGTGGCGGACAGCTAGTCATTTTATAACTTTGTAAGAAGTCCCACCACATTTCCCACGTGTAAAGACTAAGTTTAACTACTTCTTGTAATAAACAAGTACAGTTAATCACAGTTCCGTTCGGAAGTCCTGTGTCGAAGACATAACCACACGGCGGGGGCAAAGTATAAATTACACCGACGGATGTTATCATTATCTGTGATCTTAAGGCTTTCCTGGTTTTCTAAAGCCTGGTTCTATAACCTTAAATATATTCGAGTAAACGATATTGTATATACAAAATTGAATCACCAAAATGTATAGACGCGCATAACGACTAAACCAAATTGGAACATCCTTTTTTTTGTAGGTAGGTACTCCTTATTATCAGGACTAAGTTTTTTCATACAGAAAATTTATGAAAAATTAGCTTCTGCCCGCGACTTCGTCCGCGAGGAGCATCTCCTTTTTTGCAGTCGGTTAAAAAGTAGCCTATGTTCTTTCTCAGGCTCCAGACTAGTTTCTTTATACCAAATTTCATTTAAATCGGTCCAGTAGTTTTAGCGTGAAAGCGTAACAGACAGACAGACAGACAGAGTTATTTTCGCATTTATAATATTAGTAGGGAAGTAAGGATATATATATAGATTCGTTGAAATGTAACAACTTAAAACGGATTTTACTCGCGTAGGTATTTTATTTTATTGGCTGACGTTTGGTGCTATGATTATGGAATCTGTAAAGGCTCCGAAACATCGGCCAATAAAATAAAATACGTGAGTTAAATTACTCTAATCAACTTCTCTGTTTCTCGTAAAAAATGTTTTATAAACATAAACCCACACAACAAAAGAAGAATTATCCAATTTTTTGCACTCGACCAGAAATGCCCTTACATACATTCCGATGACTCACTTTTATTAACATAAAGATAGTTTGGTTAAAGTCATAAACAAAAGTGCATTTCAACCATAAACTTGTTGTGCTCTTAAAGGAACCGCTAAGCTAGGTCGATGACTTTCGCAAAAACTGCACGCTGCAACTGCACTCAGGAATGACGTAGTGCATATCCGTTCAGAAATAGCTTATATTAATGAAAATATATAACTTATTACTAACAGTTTTTCAGTTAATAAAACACAATTAGAATAATATAATAATTTCTGATGCCTTCGCGGTTATTACACATTGGAATGAAACAACTATTAACGGATTTAACTCGCGTATTTTTATTTTATTTTATTTGCTGACGTTTCGGATTCTTTACAGTTTCCATAATCGTAGCATGACTGAGCTGACAAAAGTTTAAGACTTTAGCGTTAGACTTTTGTCAGCTCAGTCATGCTACGATTATGGAAACTGTAAAGAATCCGAAACGTCAGCAAATAAAATAAAATAAAAATACGCGAGTTAAATCCGTTAATAGTTGTTTCATTCCAACAATTAGAATAAGATTAAAATAAGTATTGGTATGAAACAGATATAACGGATTTAACTAGCTTTTTTTGGTTTGCTGACGTTATGAAAACTAGACAGTTTCCATGTTCGTAGCACGACTGAGCTGACGATAGTCCAATGCTTATAGTTAAGTATAGTAATAAGTTTGTATTACAAGATAATAAAATAAAAAATTCTGATGCGTTCGCGGTTATTACATTATGGAATGTTAATGTTAGACTATCGCAACTAAAAAAAAACGTAGCAGATCATTTAATTTTTTTCTCATAATCATCATCCCGATATTTGGCATGAGGATCGAAATAATAGAGAAAAACCGGGATAAATATCGTATAATTTGAGTAGGTAGGTACTTAAAAAGTAGATCAAATAAAAAAGATATTGATCGTTGTTAACAAAGATAAAGATGTAATAAAAGACAATTTTATGGCAACCGTTCAAGACAGCGCCACGTGAGAAGTTACAAACAGCAATTGTTTTAAAGAAAAAACTATAAATTCCTATAGAAGCATCCGCGTTCCATGATGGATCTGTTCTGATAAAAAATACCAGGGAAATATACACTTCCGTTTGTGAGAACCTTTAAATGGTAGGCGCAGAGGAAACGGTTAAAGAGTCAGAGTTTATGAGTTTCCTAGTCAATTTGTAATGTTAATTTAATTGAACTTTCTCCACTTTAACTACATTTAGTGAATACTCTTGCATCACTATTTATAGTAACTTATCAAATCAGAAACCTTTAAATTATGATATATTGAATCTTCAATTCAAATTACCATTTCATCATTTTGTAGTAAAATGCAAATCTTTGGAGAATTCACAAATTAATCTAGTCCAAGGCAAAGCGAAATTTGTACTATAGGTACTAAACAATGGATAAATATAGATAAAAACATATCTATAATTATGTATATAAAAGGAGAATCTAACTTAATGACTGACAAACCAACACAAGGTCAAACCATAAGGATTATAAACTTGAAATCTTGCACATAATCCTTTTATAACGTAGGAGAGAACGGTAAAGAATCCTTTCTCAGTATTCTTAAAAATCCAACCCTAAAGGGGGAAAACGAGGGTGATTATGCGTAGAAGAAGTCACAGGCAGAACCTAGTGAGACATATAAATTTATTGTTCAGTTAGGTTTCGTAAACACCGCTGAATATATCGCATGTTAAGAACGAAAGTGACCTAACTCGAAATATCAGTACGTGAATTCAAATTTTAATTGTTGTTCTTAGAACCGTTAATGAAATAACGATATATTTCGAATTGAGTCACTTTAGTTCTCAACGTGCGATATCAACAGACCGTCAAGCCGCACGCGTTACTTTGTTTGCTATTACATTATGTTAATTTAATTTATCTTGATGATCTAAACACGAAACTCAATCAAAGATTACATCCGTTGCCATGTAATTATTCCCATCACCAATATGCCTATAGCTTGTGTTACGACTTTCGTTTTTAATTCAAGCAGTGTTATGGTAAAGATGCTATCAGACGGTACAACTGGTTTCTATCGTGTCGTAACGCTGTATTTAATTCAGTTTCTTTTTTTAGTTATTTGGTGTTTTTTAATTATATTAATAACTGATCTAACGAAACCGACTCAGTTTTGTTTGGATGACTTTGAGCTTTGCTTGTTAATTTTGGTCTTTGCTTGTTGTTAATGATTCAACCTCCTTTTATAGTTTTTTTACTTTTTATGTTTAGAATCTTTATATTTGTGTTTTGTTTTCCTTTCCAAATTGTCAGTTGGTAATAAACAGTGATAGAAACCACTCGCTTTTTAAATGTTATAGTTAGTTAATAGTATACAGTCCACACTTGTAAATCTTTAGGTATTTATATTCGCCTGTATAAACTAGGTATCTGCTATTTACAAATTATCTTGGGAAAGCGAGAGTTATCTTTGCTACTGTATCATGGTAAATGCATTGACTCTCTTGGACTCGTAATTTCGTAGTAATCATCACATTTTATTATTTTATCATTTTATACTTGACTGTTTTCGTGTTGTAATGATTTTTTACTTAAGTGAGTATTTATATCATCTGATATTTCAATATCGATACCTTGCGGCTCAAATGTCGTAACCAAAATAATACGATTCACAAGACAATAAAAAATGTTTTGAATAGTTTTTTGTAGATAAATGAAAGAAATATCTTAAAATTCGATAATACGACTTCGTAAATTAAAAAAAATCCTTTACGCCCTACCAAATTGAATGTATGTGACTTTTAAACCCCTAAAGGCATGGCTGATTTGAAAAAATACGGGGTATAATCGCCTATCCACCAACTAAATAATAGGACTTTATTATTTATAAAAACGTCTCAAACAAAAAGTATTTTTATTAAATGAGACAAGCGACAGTGAACTTGAAAAGACTTTTTCTTTTACACGATTTGTAAGTAAGACATTCAGTTAAACGCGTATATTATTTTAAATGTCAAAATACTTGCCAAGAAAGTCGATGTTAATTGGACTGGCAGACAATTGTGCTAAAATGATAAAGACTGGTTCAAAAATAAACTTTTCAGATTTATGGTAATTTATGATATTTGGAAACCTAAGTGACCTTTCACTGTTGATTAATGGAATGACTTTTTTTAAAGGCTTTGGATTTTTTGGTTAGATTTCTATTAAAACTATATTGACTACGAACATGGAATATCGTGTTAGACTATCGTCAGCTCAGTCGGCTGCGAATATAGTTACTATAAAGTTTACAAAGGTCATCAAAAAAAAAAATACGCCAATTAAATCCATTATTGTTTTATTCCAATGTGTAATGCGAAAGTTTGTAAATATGGATGGATAAATGGATTATTTGGTACTCTTTCACTTAAAACCCACTGAATAGATTTAATTGAAATTTTACAAAAATACAGCTAATACATCAGAATAACAAAGGGTATATTTTATAACGATATTGTGTAAAGTACTAATCGTGCATAAACGAAGTCGCAGATAGAAGCTAGTTACTAATATACCACAGGCCACAGTTGAAAAAGTTTATAGTAAAAGAGCTGAAGAAGTAACGGTGCTTCATCAAACGGTAGAAATCGAAATGAGCGTAGGTCAGGTGTCCGATGACGCCGGAGCGACAGCCGCCGTGACCTTGGAGAAATCTCGTTACGTAAGTGAAATGCAGGAGTTGACTGCAATGATAGTGGATGATTTGATGACGCTGCTGATGAAAAGGGAAATAATAATGATTTGGAATGTGATGAAATAGTTAGTGGATTTGATCCGTGGATTTGGAAGACTTTTTATTATGTACTAGTTGACCCGGTGAACTTTGTAAATTCTGAAAATATTTATTTTTTCCTGACACTAACGAATAAGTCACGTTACAAAAAACACTATTGAAAAATAAGGTTTGGTGAGGAATTAAGAAAATCGTGTTTACAAATAACAAGGTACTTACTTAGAAGAAATTTACCGAATCAAATGAATTTAAGTACGTTTTATTGAAGCAATAAATACGTGACGAGTCAAAAGTGAATGATCAACTAAAACCGCCTGAGAATTATCAACATAGGCCTTTTTTATTAAATATCTTTGGACATTTCACAACAATTGATCTAGTCACTAAAAAAACGCAAAGTTTGTACTATGGATACTTAAAACTAGACAAAGAATTATAATTTCTGATGCCTACACGGTAACAACTATATTAACGGATTTACCTCTCGTATTTTATATCGATTCGATCTATATTTTTGGTTAAATACCATTATATTTTGTGCCAAGACAAGAGTAGAACAGTTTCAAAATTAAAATTAAAACTTAAGATCTAAAATTTTACTACTCTCGTCTTGTCTTTAAATATACAAAAAATTTGTTGCCACTGTTTCGTAAAAAGCAAGTCTTAGATTAGAAACGACTATCAATTTGCAGTAATTATTAATCGTAAAATTTATTCGAAGTTACGTAAACGAAATCTGGTTTTTAAACTTAAACCTTTTATCGGCGAGCACGCTTCGGCTTTCTATCCACACTTTCGATAATTAGAGTTATTTGATGTGGTTTTCTTAGTATTAAGATCATAGAACTTATGTTGTCATAATTGCCTGTATCTTAATTAAATAATAAATAAATAAATAAATATCTTTGGACAATTCACACCAATTATCTAGTCCCATTTTAAGCAAAGCTTTTTGCTTGTGTTATGGGTACTAGACAACGGATAAATATACATAAATACATATAAGACATCCAAGACTCAGGTACAGATGCCAGTGCTCATCACATTGACATCTGCCCCTAGCGGGATTCGAACCCGCAACCTCCGGTTTCGTAGTCAGGGCCTCTAACCACTAGACCAACAGGCCGCCAAATTAATAAAGATATCTGAAGACTTAATAATAAATCCCCAGTCTCATGTGAGAAAGTATTCTTTTCGAAAAAGTAATTAGAAGTATTGGAATAAAACAACTATTAGCGGATTTAACTCGCGTATTTTTATTTTATTTTATTAGCTGACGTTTTGGATTCTTTACAGTTTCCATAATCGTATTACGACTGAGCTGACAATAGTCTAACGCTAAACTTTAGCGTGGAAACTGTAAAGAATCCGAAACGTCAGCTAATAAAATAAAATAAAAATACGCGAGTTCAATCCGTTAATAGTTGTTTCATTCCAACGTGTAATAACCGCGAAGGCATCAGAAATTATTAATTAGAAGTAGTTTATAATTATAATAATGCTCATAATGCATTTATTTAGGTATAAGTGTTAACTTTTACACGCTTAACGTAGGTAGGTAATAATTTCTGATGCCTTCACGGTGATTATACATTAGAATAAAACAACTATAACGGATTGAACTCGCGTATTTTGTTTTATTTTCTGACGTTCAGTTCCCATATTCGTAGCCGAGTGAGCAGACGAAACAATCATCAAACAGGCGTCTGAAACAATTCTTTCCAATAATTAAAATTATTTTATTGTGTTATTGTCATCTATAATATCTTATCCATTAACACATACTCAAGATCTATCAGCAAAGTCTTTAATCTCATGTACAAAAACGGACTCAATTTGACACTTAAAAAACACCCAATCATATAATTAAAATAACTAATCACTTTCTAAACGGCAATATTAAAATCTCAGAGAAAGCCAAAACCCTTGGAAAGTATACCGTTGTGGCCCGGATTGTGGAACAAAGTATTTTATGATTGCAAGGCTGTGTTCTGATAAGTGTTATTGAGCTGTGAGGCTTCGACGCTGTCTTACTGTCATGATTCTTATCTGTACTTCGTTTTCATTATGTTATGGGGTACGTCAAGTTTTTTAATGTACCATAAGTGATTGATTTTCGCACTAACATCCTAATATTCCGAAAGCTGGCGTCAATTTTTGGTAAGATATTTGAGGCTGGAAACTTGTCAAATTGCTCTTCTACTATACCCCAACAAGGAATTGCAGATCTGAAAGGGCAGTTGTTTGGAACTTCAACTTTGTCTGCTCATGATATACAGCTCCTCATTTTTGGCCAATTACCCCCTAAGAAGGAAGAAAACCTTAGGAGGGAATCATCAAAAATTCTCTCCTAGTGCTTTCTTAGGTGTGCTACGTTATAAGAGGAAACCCTGTGCAAAATGTCATGTTTCTTACAATAAATAATAATAATTTATTAACATACAAATATAAACAGTTACATAGTTCAGACAAAATATCCGGTGAGTGCCAAACTAGGCTGAGCCTGTATCTTGGGACCCACTGAGTCGGTTTCATAGTTTGCGCCCAACAATATAATATTATCATACATATTATTTTTATTAAAAGGAGTTACCTACGCTATCCTAATGTCTTAACTTAAGTACATTTTACTAAAATCCATTAATTTCTTAAATCTTAAATAACGCTTCAACGTCTAAAATTACAATTTCATCTAAACACGACTACTTGACATTGTATTTCTTCCACAGATAATTCACTAACAATGGAAACTCAGCCTGTATATATATTATCACAATATGGATCGGCTGCAGCCTCCACGATCCATTCAATCATGTCCCCATTGAAAGCATTACTTACTATCTTCGGTTTAACATCAATGTTAGAATCATCTGTAATTTGTTTCATTACTTCAAATTATAGGATTGTCTCATGATCGTTTCAAGGCTTTGAAGAATGTAAGGGTTTGATCAGTAAGGTTCAAAATTGCTTGATCTATAAAAGTTCCGTTTTTGCTACAAATTACAATTAAATGTTATTGATGATAACAACTGAGCGATTTGTATGGAATTGACATACGCAAAAACGACACATGGTCGGTTTTGTTCGCGTATTTCTATTTTTTACAATTTTGAATTTGTATGGTTTGGTTGCTATGTAATAGTGATGACGACTGGGCAATGAAAATGAAATTCTATTCAGTCTATCAGCTATATTATAAAACATTATTGGACACATATTTTTTTCTTTTCTCATACAAATAAAAAATGACAAAGTGCTTTTAAAGTTCGAAAATGAGGGGCCGTAATGTCACGTTATAATACAAATTATACCATAAGGTGACGTCACGAGCCACGAACTGTCAAAGAAGCTTTAAGTTGTGAAGATAAGGAGTTGTGGCAGAACGCCATGAAAGAAGAGATAGACTCGCTCGTCTTACTACTCCCAAACTTTTGAAGCGATTATTATTTATTGTTCGATTTAGAAAAAAAAATCGTCTGCAACAATTTTCGGTAGGTAATCTACTTAACGAACAAAGAAAAAATAACAGTCGTCAAGCGCCATTCATCTTAATAGAATAAAACAAAATATAATCTTTAAAACTTTTTACACAATCTTTCTAACGTTACAAAAGAGATCAAATCGAAAATACAAATTCATAAACATCTTGATATTTTTTATCAGATATCCCAATAACCGTGAACAATGAAATTCTTCTCCGGAGTCTCCGCATTGTTCCGGAGCTTGACTAATTGAAACCCGCTAGTCGTGTATGAAGCACAGAGTACACCAATAAACCCTGTTACAATATAACTGCTCGCTTTACTATAAGGCTTGAAAGCCTCTCTTCTGGAGGCTCGCCACCGGTTTTGCAGTTGGCCCATTCGCTGGCCAACTGCGCTTCAATATTCAGTTTGAAAAAAAATGTCTTCTATTGTGACTGGCTGGTTTTATTTCAGAACACAAACACCAAATTAATTATTTAAGTATTAAATTAAAAAATCTTATCTACTTATAGTAAAAAATTGTGTACCTCTTAATGAGCTCTGTAACACACACTCAGCCTTTCATATTGTGATGTATAATATTTTGAGTTAACGTGTTATAGAGTGGAGACCGCGTCTCGGCAAGCGTAGTGTAGGACGTCCTCAGGCAAGGTGGAGTGACGATTTGCGTAAGATGGCTGGCAGGAGCTGGATGCAAGCAGCCCAAGATAGAGCAAAGTGGCGTGAAATTGGAGAGGCCTATGTCCAGCAGTGGACTGCGACGGGCTGATGATGATGATGATGATGATTAATGAAGCATAAATTGTTCTATAATTTAAAAAACTCTTAGGGTAGTTCTACTAGAGTTTCAACCACTCTCATTTTCCTTGTTGGATTATCAAGCATTTGCCTAAATTTCGCATCATAATTTTAAGTTTATAAAGTAGAATGCCTGGAGTTAGTTTAACAAATTTCTGAAGTTGGTTGTCACACTCCATAGGTTTATAGTTAACTAGCTGTCCGTCCCGGCTTCGCACGGATCATCTTTTTTTTATAGCCTCACTGTGTATGTCACTCGGGAATAGTGTAGCTTCCCAACAGTGAAAGAATTTTTGACCAGCCTTTCTGGAGCCTATTCAATCCAAACAAACAAACAAACCTTTCCTCTTTATAATATTAGTACAGATAATGTGACCAGGAAAATGAGATCAGTTGAAAGCCTAGTAGATTATCCGTTAGCGTTTTTTCTTATAGTAGAAACGCTATAGCACTCTGTAGTTACGGTACTTAATCTCTGGCATCGTACTACCAGACTGCTAGTATTATGTGGCATTATGAAGAGTCTGTCGACGCCTATCTTGACTCGATCATTACAGATTGATGTTTTTAAAAAATAGTAATTTAGGGAAATATACATTTGGAAAGTTGGTAGTTTGCATAGCTGTATTAATCACTTTAGCATAAGACTATTGTCAGCTCAGTCGTGCTACGATTATGGAATCTGTAAAGGCTCCGAAATATCAGGTAATAAAATAAAATACTTTATTGGCTGACGTTTTGAAACCTTTACAGATTCCATTAGCACCACTGAACTGACAATAGTCATATGTTAAATCCGTCTATAGTTGTTAAATTCCAATGTGTAATAACCGCGAAGGCAGAAATTAAAAATTTTATAGTTTCGAAAAATTTCTTCATTACAATTAGTTAATTAATAGTTTATATCAATAGGTACAATACGTGTCTGCTTTGCACAGGTGACATTGCATAAACATTGTGCCAACATAAACAAAAAAGGAAAACAATAATTATTCGTTTGATACAGTAGTTGGGAAGTTATGCGCGTACACACATTTCGGTAGATCGTTTAAAATTACTTCAGATAAAGATATTAAGAATATATTATTATTATATTGAGATTCAACATAAATCACTAGATCGCTAATGTATCTTTCTCTTGCCTTTTGTTCAAAAGTTTCATACCTTTCCAGTTTAGAAATGATGTAATCACTCACGACCACTATAATCCGACAAGATCGTGAGAATCCATCTACATTAGCATTTCTACTCTTTTTCTCGACTCCGTCATTTTAATGATTATATCACGTACAAATTAAGATTACCCGATTTTCTAAATCATCAATTATAATTAAACTCAAGGTGTCTGTTTGTTTCTCAGCGGTATGAAAAACTTTAATTGCACTTTTCAGTTTTGTTAATTTTGGGAGGCGTGGCAGGTGAATCGACTTTCTAAACAATATTGGGAGGAAAGCGGAATCGGTTTATCAAATTTTAATGAACCTTGAGTTATAGATCTTCGTAGGTAATCATAATTTAGACTTCGTCTTATAACATCGTCATTAGTTATTCTATCAGTTATTATGTCATATAGATTTTGTGCTAGAAACTTTTAGCATTGTAATTTCTAATGCCTTCACGGTTATTACACATTAAGATTTGACTTGCGTATTTTTGAAAACTTCACAATTTACATAATTGTAACACAATTGGGCTGACGATAGTCTAACGCAAAATTTTTTGCATTGATAACATTTCTATAAGAATACAATATATTATTATAGTATAATAAAATAATAATTTGACAAAAAAGTTCAATTGTTAATTTTTAACCTAACATCATTTATTTAAAGTAAATTAGTAAAACACCGATAAAGCAATCCATTTGTAATAAAAGCAAGCAAAGGACATTTCAAATTCGATAATGGAGATGGAACAAAATTTTAGAATGTTTTGTCGATTGCAGATGGCATGTCTAAATCCGTAATAATGTCATCAAATCATCAAACGTTAAGAAATCATTGTTGATGGGAAATCTGCTTTAACCGGTGTTGACATCGGATTCGTCGCGGAAGAGCGAATGCCTTCGATTTATATTTGTTGAGCGAAACATTTTGAAATTGTTACAATTAGGTTTTAAACAAATAAAGGATTAAGCTAGATTGATTTATTTCCGAGAATGGCTAGCAAAATTATTCAATTACTTAAGTAACTTTTTGTTACATTGTAATCTAAGTACGTAATAGATTTTTTGCATTGCTTAAAGACTAACCATAGTAAGAAACTGATCTCTAGACAGATTCTACCACCACTATTACCGGAGATCCAGTTTAGAATCCTGCAAAATAGAATATTATGTAGGTACAAAAATAAAAAAAAATCACAGCCAACCTATGAGACAGGATTATGGATTGGAAATCCAAATAATATAATCAAATGGTCCGTGAATTTCGGATCATTACAAAATATTTCTGTTTCCAATCCTCATAATATATTATTATTAGGCTGTTTATTATCATTGGTTTGCATATTTCGGAAATATGATTCCTAATAACAATGCCATTCAAAAGTTCTCTTACGAAATCCCCAATTTCAAAAGCAACACCTAAGCATTAGCGAAAAATAAATAACACATCAGCCACTAGATCAATAGATCCGATCGATAAAAGATTCCCATACCATTACAGATCAACACCAATATTTTTCTTGATCCGACGTAAGAATGGACAATCAACGTTGCCCACTCGTGGGAACTTATTTTGCAACTATTGGACCTATTTAGGAATTCCACTGAGATGGGAGAATTGTAGAATTGTAGCATTGTCTCTGACATTATTGTCTCTTATGTACTGATTTATTTTTTGTCCTCCAAAGGTTTTCGTGCCAATTGTTTAAAAGCCAGTTTGTTAAAGACAATCTATTTTGTAAGTTGATTCTTAATGGTGCTTATTTCTTAAGCTGTAGACATTTTAGTTTATTTAAAAGAAGTTGAAACAAATTTTAACTTGTAAGTAAAGATGTTAGTGTTCATCACATGAACGTTTGCAGATTCAATATTACACACACTTAATAAAAAATTGTCCAATTCGGTGCATTCGTTCGTCGATCAGAGTTAGATTTCGGTGATTAATTTTTATTTATATATACGAGTAAATAGAGAAGATTAAATTAATTAATTTGTTACAGGCTGTAACTTCTACCCAGTCGGAGAATACCTCAAGTTTGTGAGAATACCAGAAAACCTGAAAGTCGGCGATGAAGTGCTCAAAGTTGAAGTTCATCCAAGGTATCTCTTTTTAACATATTATATTTCTATAATCACTAAATAGTATTTTTGAAATCGGTCAAGCTGTTTTGAAACCTATTCATTACAAACAAACAAAGGGGAAGATAATTGATCTTACAGGGGAAGGTAATTGATCTCTTGTTGTTTAAAAAGCTACCTGAAATTGAGTTCATTATCGTGCATTAAAATAACCTTATACAAAAAAAAATAAAAAAAATCAAACAAATCTTTCCTCCTTATTATATTAGTGTATATTAGTTAAATTGCAAATTGCTTCATTAGAACTGGAACGGGACTTATATAATCTATATTAGTTTACTTACTTTAGGCATAGCTGAGTAAGGTACTGTACAATAACCTGGCATCATAATTTTGGGGACACAACAGCCCGAACCATCAGCCTCAGCAGTTCGGGACAATCCTTATTATTCACAAAATAAAACGTGATTTTGTCATTTTTGCAAATACCCAAGGCCAGAAAACTGCATGTAGCTCCGCTTTTATATGAAGACCAGACGAGAAAAACAAAAAATGTTTTTTTTTCGAACTGAATACTGAAGCGCAGTTGGCCAGCTAATGGGCCTTTACTGCAAAACCGGACGGGTGGCGAGCCTCCTGAGAGCAGGCTTTCAAGCCTTTACAAAGAATGTCAAAAAAGGATTATTAAGACAAAAACACTTAATAGAATGATTCCCTAAAAAGCTAACAGATGGCTTTAAAACGTCAGTTTCAGAAATAGTGGTGACATTCATTGTTTTTCCCGTGTGCTCTTCATATTATGTCGTGACGTTACAATTTTAAAGATGATTTACATATTCAATGACAAGTGTTAGTCTAAAGGAATTAAACTGGACTAAATATATCTGTGCCAAATCCTACTCACATAGGCATTGCAAATTTGACCTACTTTAAAATTGACCAACACTTATCAGCAATATAAACCTTAAGCCTTTAAAGACAGAGTATTGTTTCGATTGTTTTATATGTCCTTTTAGGACTAACCGTGAGAAAGGATCGAGATGTAAGGATTATCCGATGTAGGCCAAAATGTGTCCATTTTTCTTCTTAATTGACATGAGTTTATGTTTGAAGTTACAATGATCTTACGAAATGATTTGAAATTTTAGAACAATAGTGTTTAGTATTTCTAATAACCTCCTGGGTACATTTGTACTTTACGTAGTACATAAACAAATAAAAATTCTGCGGTCTCCAATTTAAATAGCAACACCGAAATATTTTACTAGAGTCATCTAGTGGCTTTGCCGGTTATGTTAAGACATTAGATGTCAGAATTATCACCTGTCATATAATTAAGAATGTCATTAGTGTGCACACGTGATGGTGTGCGTCTGCGTTACATTAAGTTAATCCGATTTCATCCAAATTTTTACTCATTATTGAATCATTATTTGGTTTCAAATAATATAGCAAAGCTTCACACTAGTAGTTTGAGATATTATTTCCATAAGATTAATAAATTATTGACTTGAAATGTAGATTCTACTATTTATGTCCTTTGCAAAGTACAACCGCATCTAACTACTTTTTTTACATTGAGTACCCTTGTACTATGTGAAGTACATTAGTAGTTTTCTTGCTTGTTTTCAGCATTAACAGGCATTAGTAACGCGAAAGACTTAAATTACTATGCATTTGATTATTAAAAAATACAGAAGCATGTCAGTGGTTCCAATTTTCTGACCAATACACAGATAACCATATTCCTAACCCTATGGTTAGATTTACCAATGAAACACATATTTATTTGAAATTCTATGGGACGTACTCTGAAATATCTTTTAAATATATATAAATTATAAATATTATTGGTATCAATATGATTATGGCTGCAATATAGTACTCAAAAATAACCATTTACTAGTCTAAAAAGAGACAAATTGTAAATAAAAACAATGGCCATAAGTTATTAGACTGAATTTATATAATATATTTACATGTTTTTTTGATTAAAAATGAAAATAATTCTCATATTTATGTAATCAATGGACGATCAATTAGCATTCTATTATATTTTGTGCATGTCTCGTATTAGAATAGAAAAATCTAATTGAAATTGGACGTCATGAATATAATCGTCTAAATGAACTACCATTTTTTTCTGTAATACTCTAAGATTGACTGGTAGAAAATGCCGCAAGGTATTAAGTCCGCCTTTTATACACTTACTTCTGTTTAGTTTAATGCAATAAAGTATAAATAAATAACTTAGTATTGACGAAATGATTATCCCTTTACATGGAGACGTCTGATGCGCCATTTTTTCCTAATTTTTATCCTAATCCTGTTGGTCTAAAAGTTTTTTTCCTTAGCTAGAAAGAAGGTGTAGTTGGTAATATGGTAATTTATGACAGAGAAACTACATTTCTACACTTGTTCCGTCAATAATTTCTGCTGTATAATTCAGTTAACAGGACGTTTGGCTCCTGAACATGTGCTATTTTTTGATCTTTACTTATGTTATGTACGCCTAATCGTATTGTTTCTTAGTTTCTTACGAAGGTTTTTATATTTTACGGTTATATATATCTTATTTATCTCCATAGTTCCAATATTTAAAGTATTTAAGTCCAATAATAGTAAGAAAAAAATGTTTTTCGTCTAATAAGTTGACAAATTTAATGATTTTATGTTTTTTAAAAAAATAAAATTGTTTTTGGTAATTTTGCAACTTCCATGAACATATTATCAAGGAATCTTTAATTTTCCATTGATTAGTTACTTTCAACATTAATCTACATCGGGATTAATAAGAAAAATATCTAATGTCCTTTACAAATGACATCTTAGTTGCATCCCCTTGTTCTTTGAGAAGGACATAGTGAAAAACCCGATTTTCCAATGTTTGATTTTTTTAGGTATTTTTTTCTTAATTAGCAACTATTAAACAGAGTACATGCAAAGTTTTGAAAAGATATCTCAAAAAAAGTACGTCTGGAACTCAGGAGGTTAAGTATATACTTACGTACAAGATGTTGGTTTGTTGCGTTATTGTTAGAAGATATATGGATATTATGTTGAAGGTATAATTTAAGTACATATTTTTTTTGTATCAGTGTACATAGGTACGGTATAATAATATGCTTTGTGAATTTATTGTAACAGTAAAATCGTTATAATATAATGAATTAATTTGTCTTGCTAAAATTTGGAAACTGCTGGACTGATTTGGATTGTTTTTGAAATATTCGTGGAAGTGCATGGAAGATTTATACGGTGGAAAAATTTGGAAGAAAAAAAAGAGGAAGAAAGACTAAGTGATTAAAAAAAATACAACCAGTCAGATAAACAAAAGAGCATGTACCTTACATTTCTACAATAATAAATCTACCCACTTAATGTTACAGGTTGGAAAATTTGGACAGGAGTTTCTTTTATAGCGTAGGGGATCTAAAAAGAATTTTTGAAATTTCACACCCTGGGAGGGTAAAACGGGGTGTTCATGCGCAGACGAAGTCACGGGCAAGAGCTAGTAAGGGATAATTTAGTGACTTAGATGCATTTTAGTTTTCATTAACCCAGTAACAACTAGTCCGTAATAAAACATGTGTTATGACTAGACAAACAACATAATAGCTCATTAAAACTTCCATTTAAAATATCAAATGATACGAAACGGTATAAAACTTGTTGCTTGTAAGCTATTTACCTAATTATTCATTTGCATTGCCAAAAATATAAGTGTTATTAAGGTTTTTAGTTCGCACCGAACTCCTTATATAGGTATACATTTTTATTTACCTAGTAGCTAGCTAGCTTCTGCCCGTGACTTCGTCTACACACGATAAGCACCGTTTTACCTCATAGCGGGTTAAATTTTCTAAAATCCTTTCTTCACCAGTGTCTATGATGAATTGTCGAGTCGATATCTCGTCATGTCGATATCGTCTTATTCTCGCGATGATCTGTCAAAAATCAACGTTGTTGACAACGAGAAATCTTGTCATGTCGATGTCGTCTCTTATTTCTACATGTCGATAACAAAATAATATCGTAACGACGAACCTTTTGCTTGTCGACAACATACTTATTGTTGACAGTTCATAATAGGCTCGCAGAACTAATTATACTTAAAATTTAAATTTACTTAAAAACTCAAATACAAAATTATTTGTAGGACGTAATTGCATAATTCTAGTAGGTACTTAAGGCGAGACCTAAGTCTAAACCTATCAGAAACTAGGTACTTAATAATATCTTCCTACTTTCAAACCATCTATTTGCTAATACAACATTGTACGTAACGACTGTGATTGACAGACAGACAGATAGAGGAAGCAAAATAATGGGAAATGCATAATATTAGCTAAATTACTATGCATTGTCGTTTTGTGTAGATGTGCTTTTTTTTTTTATATAAACCATTTTGATACGACGCCTATCATAAAAATATCTACTTATGTTCGAATGTAAAAAAAACTTATTTTAACTACTGTTTTTAGATAATATTGAAATAGACTGTTAGTTTTGACAAGAAAATTAGCAGGTAGGTATGTTTTTTTTTATTTCCTTAGGACGAATTGACTCATTTACAATTGAAATAAACTGGTAGCAGTTTTACTTACTTACATAATAATCCTAATCATAACTAATATTATAGCGAAGGTAACTCTGTCTGTCTGTTTTGTTATAACCGCAAACGCATCAGAAATTCTTATAATTATGTTATTAGGTACATATTGAAATAGACTTGTTAGATTAGACAGGATAATTAGGTACGTAAATTTCTTCAATTTGGTTTTTTTTTTTTTACTTTTTTGTTTCATTAATATTGAAATGGGCTGCTATCAGTTTTACTTGCATATAATTATTGAATGCTAACATTTCCATATTCACAGCAGTCTAAGGTGACAATGACACTAATATATCTTCAACTCATCCGTCATCATAAAAACTTGTTTTTGATTATCAAAGTTTTACAAATATATGAATAACTAGCTTTTGCCCGCGACTTCGTTCGCGTGGACTTCAGGTTCGTCCCGTCTAGTCTAGTGTCAAAAATTGTAGCCTATGTGTTATTCTGATGTATAAGCTATATTGTGGTAAAGTTTCATTCAAATCCATTCAGTAGTTTTAACGTGAAAGAGTAACAAACATCCATACATCCATACATCCATGCTTACAAACTTTCGCCTTTATAATAGTAGTAGGATAAAATACTTAAAAAACTAAGATAATCTTAGTATTGATGACTTGAATCTAAAATTCAGTATATAGAACGATATTCTCTATGAATATTAATTAACAATAAAAGCCTTAATATATTTTACAACACGCTTCCTAGTTAGTGACGCAATTAAAATAAAACTGCATCAATATTCATTAATCTTCTTATATATAAAAATTAATCGCAAAATGTGTTGGTAAGCGCATAACTTTTTTAAATGTTCGTTGAAGTCCAAGGATGGTTCTTACGGCGAGAAAAAAACGAATAATTTCCGGGAAAACCGAAAAAACAGCCCTTTTCTTTTCCCATACAAACGTTGTCTAACTAAAGTTACCTTATTTGAATTTCGAACGGGCAGGATGACGTCTGCCGGGACCGCTAGTATTATAATAAAAATAGTATCACTATTTAAACGAACCTACGACTTTGGAATGAAACAACTATTAACGGATTTCACTCGCGTATTATTATTTTATTTGCTGACGTTTCGGATTTTTTACAGTTTCTATAATCGTAGCACGACTGAGCTGACAATTCATAGGTAGTCTAACGCTAAAGATTACGATTGTTTAATTCCAATGTGTAATAAGTAGTAATAACCGCGAAGGCATCAGAAATTATCACTTATAATTATCTATACTAATATTATAAAGCGGAAAGGTTTGTTTGTTTGTTTGGATTGAACCTTTGAATCTTTCACTGTTGGGAAGCTACACTATTCCCGAGTGACATCCCTACTAATATTATAAATGCGTAAGTAACTCTGTCTGTCTGTCTGTCTGTCTGTTACGCTTTCACGCTAAAACTACTGGACCAACTTTAATGAAATTTGGTACAAAGAAAGTCTGGAGCCTGAGAAAGGACATAGGCTACTTTTTAACCGACTGCAAAAAAGAAGGAGTTCCACGCGGACGAAGTCGCGGGCAGAAGCTAGTAGGCTATAAAAAAAAAGGATCCGTGCGAAGCTTAATAGGTTTAGCAAATTACAGCAATACTAAAACACTATGAAATTAATTTGTTTATGCTCGAAGACACTAGATTACTAGCTTGTTAGTACTTACGTAAGACTTAATAATCATGACTAGTCATTTGGTATTTCTTTCACGGATCCACAGTCTTAGAGAAATTTGAAATTATAATTTGTCCGAATTTCATTTCATCGAATAATTTATGCCCAAAAATTTTAAGTTAGTAAATGTACTGTAGGACAACGGATAAACATACACAAATACAACATCCAGGTATAAAATAAAAATGAACAAAAAAAATTTTTTTTTTCATTAATACCTGAAATATTGACATTTGATAAGAAATACCCATAAAAGCTTATGATAACCCTGACATCTGCCCTTAGCAGACCAGCCAAGGTATACGTATACATGGGTAGGTATTAGGTTATTCATAATATATTAAAGGTATATTCAAATTATGAAAAACTAGTGGTCCCGGCAGACTTCGTCCCACCCGGCAATGTCGATTTGACAGTTGTCATTGTTGCGTTTTGTTATACTATTTTTAACAAATCAGCTTAATATTTTTTTCTTTTTTTTTTTCACTGGAACGTGATAAAAAGTATCCTATGTCCTTCTCCTGGCTCTGAGCTACATCCCCAGCAATTTTCAGCCAAATCGGTTCAACCGTTCTCGAGTTATAAACGGGGTAACTAACACGACTTTCTTTTATATATATAGATAACTAGTGGTCCCGGCAGACTTCGTCCCGCCCGGCAAAGAATCGATTTGACAGCTGTCATTATATATTTTTTTTCACTGGAACGTGATAAAAAGTATCCTATGTCCTTTTCCTGGTTTTGAGCTACATCCCCAGCAATTTTCAGCCAAATCGGTTCAGCCGTTCTCGAGTTATAAACGGTGTAACTAACACGACTTTCTTTTATATATATAGATAATTTTCGGTCAATTAAAATTCGGAAAAATGCTTTCTCGGCGAAGAATGCTACTGCAGTTTCCATGTAACATAATAGCATTGCCGATTAAGACGTAACAAAACGTGATTTACCTTTTATCTTATCTCATGCACTTTTCTTAGATAATGCACCCGTAATGGATTTATAATTTATTTGATGTGTCACTTTCTACTGTCACTTAGGTTACCTACCTTTTTTACGTAATTATGTTGTATGATTATAAGATTTCTGGGATAGACTTTATTGCTTTGATTATCTTAGTATTTTTTTATTTGAAAATAAGTACCTATGTAGGTACTTTTATTTTGGTCTGAGTGACATATCGCACCCCTAGATCTAAAGGGAGCTAACTCAAAAAAAGTAACTTTTTCCGGAGAAGCGAAATTGTTGTAAGGAATCGGATCATTTTTTTTAGCGTGTGTTTAATTTAAATCTTCAGATTTTTGAATTAGCTCCCTTTAGATCAAGGTGTGCGATATTATTATCAACACCTATGAGTCTAGGTCTATATAGGTCTATACCTAGACTATCACAATTAGAAATTTCGAATTTAGGGTTCCTTTTATAAAGTACTAGCTGTCCGCCCCGGCGTCGCCCGGATCCCTTTTTTTTATAACCTATGTCACTCGGGAATAGTATAGCTTCCCAACAGTGAAATAAATTTTCAAATCGGTCTAGTCATTTTGGAGTCTATTCAATCCAAACAAACAAACAAACCTTTCCTCTTTATTATATTATTAGTATAAATGGGAGCACTAAGAAAGGGTGTTTAAAAATTCACCCCCCAAAGGGGTTAAAACGGGGGTGCAAAGTTAGTGTATGAAACTTTGCCGTTTTTAAAGTGACCAATAGCGGAGCAGTAACTATTCAACGCGGATGAAGTCGCGAGTAGAAGCTAGTATAATATATAAAATATCACGTTAATATATCGGTTATCATTATAAAAAGACTAGCTTCTGCCCGCGACTTCGTCCGCATGGAACTCTTCCTTTTTTGCAGTCGGTTAAAAAGTAGCCTATGTCCTTTCTCAGGCTCCAGACTTTCTTTGTACCAAATTTCATTTAAATCGGCCCAGTAGTTTTAGCGTGAAAGCGTAACAGACAGACAGTCAAGAGTTACATTGGCATTTATAATATTAGTAGGGATTTTTCAAGTATTGGACAGAATTCGAAACACCATAATTTAACCATTTTGACCATTCGATTGAGTAAGGTAACATTAGACTGTAGCAATGCAATATTCGGTGCATCGGCGCAGTAATGCATGTTGATGCAGTTTTGATTGCACTTTGCAATCCATCTTTATTGTAAGTTTATAAAGATACTAATATGGTGTGTGAGTTAAGTAGACAACTATGTTGTAAAATTTTCTGAATATAACCTACCTTGGAATGAAACAACAATTAACGAATTTAACACGCGTATTTTTATTTTATTTTATTTGCTGACGTTTTGGATTCTTTACAGTTTCCATAATCGTAGCATGACTGAACTGACAATACTCTAACGCTAAAGTGCCTTTAGTGTACTTAAGACTATTGTCAGCAACGTTTTAATCCGTTAATAGTTGTTTCATTCCAATGTGTAATAACCGCGAAGGCATCAGAAATTATAACCTACCTACCTACTTTTACGGTTATTAGGTAGGTACACATCCTAATCCTAACTTCCTAACTAATATTATAATCTGATTCTGTCTGTCTATCACGCTTTCTCTCTGAAATTACTGAAGCGATTTAAACGAAATTTGGTACACAGATAGTCTAGAGCTTGAGAAAGGACATAGGCTACTTTTGATTGCGATAAAAGAGTTGTAAGAGGTTAAAAAGGGGGGATAAAATGTTGTAATTGCAAAATTCACGCGAACGGAGTCGCTGGAATAGCTAGTTGGAATATAAATTAATTATTTACTTGAGTTAAATCCGCAATAGGTTTTATCGTTTCAGTGATATTTGTTTAGCTAAATTTCCTCGTTTTTCAATAAAATTATAATATTGATCGATATCTTTGAAGTCATACGTAAGAGATTCAGGACATATCAATTTCCTTGATAGTAATTAAATATTGCCAAATATTTAAATAATATTGATTACGTACAAATATTATATGCATGGTTGCATGTACCTAATTGCATAACAATAATATGATATTTGTTTAGCCATAATATAATAATATTATATTTTTACGCAAAAAATCAGACTTAATGACTGACATAATATATCAACGCAAGGCAAACTATAAGGGTTAGAAAGTAGAAATTTTGCACGGGGGTTCATTTTACAACGTAGGGCAGCACTAACGAAGAATTTTTTGATATTCACCCCCAAGGGGTTCAATGGGGATGCTTGTCGTACGCAAAGTCGCGGGCAGAAGTTATTTATTGGAATAAAACAATAATAACGGATAAAACTTACCACGTCCAAACATTTTATGGAGATATCTCAAAAATTTTACAGTTTCCATATTCGTAACAGGTAGTAGTTTTGGATAAAATGAATTCGCGAGTTAAATCCGTTTAAGTTGTTTAACAATGTGTTAAAGCGAAATCATCAAATTATTTTGTACAATCACTTATTTAAATTGACAAGTAATGATCCAAAATTTAATGATTACATTACACAATCATTAAGTCATGTAATTTATAATCTAAGATTATCATATAAATATTACGCACGGTTGACTTGCACTTTTCAATATTTACCCACTGACCTGGGTTAAATCAGTGAAAGATGGATATGCAGTTATGCAATAATTTATCGCCCAATTACTAAAAGTGATTTTGATATCGTTTGCTTAAGCAATCAAATATACATTGGAATGAAACAATTATTAACGGATTTAGTTCGGGTATTTTATTTTATTGGCTGACGATTCGCCTTTACAGATTCCATAATCGTAGCACGACTGAGCTGACAATATTCTTATGCTAAAGTGAAATATAGAGCTATGCACACTAACTTATTTATTAAATTATGTACAAAATTTGAAGTACCTACTAGCCTGTTATAAATTTTGTAAAGTCAGAAGTCAGAAATTATTAAATCAAAATTTTAAACTCGATGCAGTCTGTTGCAGCTGTAATAATAAATACTAACAAGCAGAATAAAATAAACATTAAAAGTGGATCCCATACGAATAGGTGTTTTTTTTTAACAGTTCATATAGATAACTAACAGTAGGAAGGTATATATATCAGATATCGTCCTGCCCTATTTGACAACAAAAATCTGTCTGTCAACGTCTTCTGTCACATACCTACTGTTAATTATTCTTTGTATTAAATATGTTCTTTGTATTATATTATTTTATTTAAAAACAATTCTGGTCAAATCTTTATTGGTGGGTACTTTTTTAATTTTCTTATATAAAAACATCGTGTTCTGACTATACCTAGCACTAAAAAAGACCTTAGTGGTGAATGAGTCCGACTCGGTCTTGACCGGTTTTTTGCAAATGTGATTTGACATTTCGATGCAACTGTTACCAAACCGTACGTAATATAAATGTCATAATGACTCTATTATAGTCGCGATAAACACGCTAATCTGTTTAAATATGCATCACATAATAATATATGAAATAACAGTTTGTGATAGAAAGTTTTTTTATGTCCGGTTTTATTTTTGAATTTTTGTTCATTGCGAGATAATAATTAATTATGTTATAAGAAGTTTTCAACGTATTTGCAATATGGTAATGGGAAGTTTCAGATAGAATTTAGTTAAAATTAGATATAAGGTAACTTACAAAATCCTAGTTATTTGTAATTTTACAAATCATTGCAGTAATCTGATAGGGTCTATAATTTTTGTGATTTTCGGGAGTTTTTTTAATAGATATTCCTAAAATACGCAGATGTTTTAGGAATATAACAACTATCTATTAACTAACTATTTCTAATATTATAAATGCGAAAGTAACTCTGTCTGTCTGTCTGTCTGTTACGCTTTCACGCTAAAACTACTGGACCGATTTAAATGAAATTTGGTACGTAGAAAGTCTGGAGCCTGAGAAAGGACATAGGCTACTTTTTAACCGACTGCAAAAAAAGAGGAGTTCCACGCGGACGAAGTCGCGGACAGAAGCTAGTAACCTATATAGCCATCGCCAGGATTTGATTCTGTCACGATTGCTAATTATGTCAAATATTTGTTACGAAAATATAAAATGATATTAGAAATAAAAAAACGTAATATATTTATATGTTACGAAATATTTTAACAGCTCGTTTAAATTTATGGGTATCAAATACTAGACGTCTAGTTTTTATCATTATACTTTATAATTTTTATTTGACATAATTTTGAAATGGAAATGTCATTAGCGAACTTTTGTCAAGGTTGCTCTGAATCTATTCTGTTTTATTTAATTCTCAGAGATGACGACAGAGGTCAAAAAAGTTTTTTTATTCTTCATTCTGTGATTTCCTTATAATAGTACAACCAATTCTTGTATTAATTACTAGCTGTCCGCGCTGGCTTCGCACGGATCATCTTTTTTTTATAGCCTATGTCACTCGAGAATAGTGTAGCTTCCCAAAAGTGAAAGAATTTTTGAAATCGGTCCAGCCGTTCTGGAACCCATTCAATCCAAACAAATAAACAAACAAACCTTTCCGCTTTATAATATTAGTATAGACTACATAGTATAAAACAAAGTCGTTGTCGCTGTCTGTCAGTTCCTATGTATGCTTAGGTATATCTTTAAAAGTACGCAAAGGATTTCAAAGCGGTTTTTTTTTTCGATTCAAGAGGAAGGTTTTTAGCACCCGTGTGACGCCGGGGCGGGTCGCTAGTATATTTATATAAAGTTTTAACTTTGAACGAATGTCAGATGATTTAAACTAAATAACAGTACAGTCAATTTGCATTTTTTTTTATAAGATAAGTGCAGTATCGCTATCAAGATTAATGCCCATGTTTCACTAGTATTGGCAAACCTGTTATATTACCTGTTATTTTATAATTTATTTATACATTGGAATAAAACAATTATTAACGGATTCAACTCGCGTATTTTTATTTTATTTGCTGACGTTTGGCCTTTGCAGATTCCATAATCGTAGCACGACTGAGCTGACAATAGTCTAACGCTAAAGTCGTAAGTAGCGTAATTCCAATGTGTAATTTATTAATAGTTTTGTATGTGTTTTGTTTAACTTAGCCTAACTTAATAAATTAATAATGTTTTATTTGGAGGTATAAAATTGTCGACTAAAAAAACTAGGTCTCCTGCACTATGACTAAGTAAGTAAATAAGCAGGTCATACAAAAATGATATAACTAACATCCGTACTAAATTTCCGTAACGGTGAGAATTTGTTCAATGGAGCAATAAAACTATAAAAATGTAGATTATTTGATATCATTAATTATTCACGTAATTATGTATACATACAATTACGCTTTCAACTCTAAAGTGGGTACGATTAACTACTTTGTTTTAATAATTGATAAATATAATAATTAAAGATTTATTGACCGTGAAAAATTATATGTTACTAGCTTCTGCTCGCGACTTCGTCCGCGTGGAACTCCTCCTTTTTTGCAGTCGGTTAAAAAGTAGCCTATGTCCTTTCTCAGGCTCCAGACTTTATTTGTACCAAATTTCATTTAAATCGGTCCAGTAGTTTTATCGTAAAAGCGTAACAGACAGCTGTCTGTCTGTTACGCACACACACAGACATACAGAGTTACTTATGCATTTATAATATTAGTAGGGATTTAAAATAGCGTATTATGTAGGTGGGTAACATTAATAACGGTCGTTTTTCATACAAAAGTTGATTCCGATTCTTTCATATTTTTCTATAAATATTGAATTATGATATATAATAATATATATTTTCTAAGCCGGGGCGAACTGAGTAATTTTAACGGAACTAAAGAAAATGTGAGAAATTTTGAATCAATTTTATCCTACTCATATTACTTTCCAAGACATACCTACTACAAAACTATCAATAGTAGGAAGATAACATATCTAGTTAAAATAATTTAAATTTAAGATACGTTTGTTTTAGTTTTACTAGCGACATCTACATTAAAGTTCGTATATTAATAGAAGTTCAGTACAAAATTCCGTATTCAGTACCTACCTAACCTCACTACAGCTTAGGTACACTTTAATTTGTAATAGTTCACAGTAGATCCGCTAGATGTCGCACGTAAAGTTTAAAGACTATAGACATTGAAATTCGTATTAGTTACAGAAAACTTATCAAGATGGCGCTGTTTATTCATTACTACAATATTATTATTGGCTTTTTTTTAAAACTTAGGTACCTATGTATAATATAATATTTGGAAAGCTCTAAAAAATTAAAGACAAAACAAGTTGCAGAAAACGGAGATTTGTTATGAAAAAAAAACATTAGAGACCAAATGACAATAGGTAAAAGAAAAAAAACCAGCAAACTTTTTTGAGTTGTTTTTTAGACTGTATTTTGATATTAACTAGGTACCTACGATCTATCAATCGAAAATTCGATTGATATTCTTGGTTCAATAGGTACCTTTACTTGGTGCATCTATGGTGTAATGGCATAGCACGCTGCCGCTAGTAAAGGCATAGGCGTGGGCCGCGTGGGTTCAAATCCCACTGGGGGTCTAAAAAAAATAAAAACAAATTTAGATTAAAAAGATTAAAATTTATTTTGTATTTTGATACCTTTTCTAATATTTTAGTTTTGTTAGTTAGGTAGTTAACTAGGTACCTACTCTTTCATTAAATGTGTTAACTCGTTAAGCCAAGTATTTCATCTTCATCTTCGCAGTCAACAATTACAATATTATGCAAACTAATAATTATAATAATATACAAAACCTCAAGATCCCTGTTCTCTTTCCAGAAAAAACCTCAGTCTCCAACCAGTGGAAAAAGAAGAAGATGCAGCTCTCTTCACATACCGTGACGTGAATCGGACACACGTCTCTGTGGTGCTGGCGCAGAGTGTGGACGGGTTGGTAGACAGCGACACACCACAGAACTTGGTCAAATTCAGACTCGGGTGTGACTTTGACGCGGGGGATGATCTGGTAAGCTTAAGGCGACTATAATTTCTAATGCCTTCGCGATTATTATACTTAAACTAGCTGTGCCGCGACTTCGTCCCCGTGGAATAGTAATCTTAATCTATATATATAATATATAATATAATACTTATATATAATATATAATTATATATAAAAGAAAGTCGTGTTAGTTACACCGTTTATAACTCGAGAACGGCTGAACCGATTTGGCTGAAAATTGGCGGGGAGGTAGCTCGGAGCCAGGAAAAGGACATAGGATACTTTTCATCACGTTCCAGTAAAAAAAAGAAAAAAATATTAAGCTGATTTGTTAAAAATAGTATAACAAAACGCAACAATGACAACTGTCAAATCGACATTGCCGGGCGGGACGAAGTCTGCCGGGACTACTAGTTCTTCATAAGGCTTCATATTTTCCCAGCTTTTTACACATTTTCCACTGTTTCTTCGCTCCTATTGGTCGCAGCGTGATGTTATATAGCCTAAAGCCCTCCTCGATAAATGGTCTATCCAACAAAAAAATAATTTTTGAATTCGAACCAGTAGTTCCTGAGATTAGCGCGTTCAAACAAACAAACTCTTCAGCATTATAATATTAGTATAGATTAAAATAAAATATTTTATATTTTAAAGCAGGGTAGTAGGTAGGTACTAAAATTTTGTAATTTAGTAAATAAGGTAGTTTGCATAACTATTATATATTAATCACTTTAGCATAAATATGTTAACGCTGACAAGAAAATAATGTGGACGGGTTATTGAACGTCGTATCCGTTTAAAATATAATTGAATTCGAAAAGAAATATCAAGTGTAAAACCAATTTGATGACTTTTTATAAGTTTGATAATGTAACGTGTTCTCTAAAATTGCTTTTACTGTATTAAGTAGTTTGAGTGGTTTCGTGCGATAGAATGGAAACTTTTATTCCATCCGGAACAATGCGCAACCTTTTCGTTCGACGACTAATCGCGTCGCGAAACTTTACAATTTTACGAATAGTTAGTAGAAGATCCGAACCTATATCGACCTTCACTGAGCTGATAATAAATTAAACATTTTAAAATAAATTTAGTATAGTATAAATTTTGATAAAAATGGGTTGGCAAAAACATCCTGGAAAGACAATTTTGAATTAGGTAACTATTTTTGTAAAAAAAGTTCTTAACAAAATGCTACATCATTAAGTTAGGCAGTAAGATTTTTTGTCCTAACCGAATTCAAAATAATTATAAAATAAATCAAAATTATAATTATAATTAAAATGATGGAGAATCTAAT
The DNA here is from genome assembly GCA_038024825.1 of Polylopha cassiicola. NCBI lineage: Eukaryota > Metazoa > Arthropoda > Insecta > Lepidoptera > Tortricidae > Polylopha > Polylopha cassiicola. Next base: position 687,525 of record CP149053.1, on the reverse strand, counting down.
GTATTAAATGAATTCTAGAGTGCAGTCACAATTAAACATCTGATGAATCAGATATTGAATAGAAATTATTTGTATTAATTTTGTAATTATATATTTCTGTAATATTTTTTTTAAATGTAAAACAAGATCTTTATACATTTTTTTAAAAAAAAAAAGTCCATGATTATATTCGCCAACCCATTTATAATATATTTTCCTATATACTAAATTTATTACAACATACATTTCATTATCAGCTCGGTGAAGATCGTTAACGTTCGGATCTTAGACTACAAACAGTGTATAGGAAACTCAACATTTTTCGCGCACAAAAGGGCAAGCTGTCAATTTTAAATCAGGAGACTTGACCGAGCTCAACCCTTCATAATCGGAGAACGATGGTGATTGATGGTGGAAGTGATCTTTCTGTTTTGAAACTTGTGTTTTGAATTCGAGAGTGAGCGCGGGTGCGTTGACTCATGGTTCATTTGTTCATTTTAGTTGGCTTTTTATAAATTGGAAAAGGGTTTTTGTTTCGTTCTTCGTTTACTTGATGAATGTTATGGAATATGATTTTTGTAGAGGAGATAGATATCTACAAAAAAATAGGGTATAGTGAATAACTAAAAAAAAATAAGGAAAATTAAAGATTTTTAATATAACGATTTGAAGAGGAGAAAATAAGTATAATAATTATGAGCCTCCTGTTTTTTTTATAAATTTATTGTCATTAAATCTCGACATACCTACTGATAATCAGATCTGGACTTTAGTTTATAAAAATAGGTGTTTTTTTATGTACATTTACTAGCCGTTATCTTTCAAGCCATTCTTTTCTTTTTGATAATAAAATGTAAGCGAAAACATATAAATGGATAAAAAAGAAAGGCGGAAAAAAGATAACCGTTTAAGAAAGGTTTTTATTTCGCTAGGTGACAACATAACACACATTTAATACAACATAGAGAAAATAAAAATATATAGGTAAGCACATAAAAAAAAAACTTAATATATAGTATAAGGAGATATGTTACAGTCAACGTTTATTGTATACTAAATATTAATCCTAGTAGTTTCGATGAAACAGAATTTAAAATTAATGAAATTAATTTATATGAATAAGGAGAGTAATGTATATGAGCATTATAATTAGCCATTAGACATTAAAGTTAGTCGTTAGTCGTTAAAATTAGTCGCAGACCCAAAATTACGCCTAAATTTCCAATTATCTTATTGAGAACATGCGATGAGTTCGCCTAATGACTGAATTTATACTAATTTAGGAAAGTTTATAAAATTACAGTACTTATACTAAGTTATAGATCATATAGCTTACACTTGTTCTGAAAATATACAATAAATAACATCGCTAAGTAAAAATTCATGTTGAATACAATTTAAAGTAAGTAGATAAAATATTATAAACATGATACATTCCTAATTTCTAAATAAGATAATATTATTATGTAACATAATTAATATGTTAATTAAAATAAAATTCCAATATTAATAAAAATAAAAAGAATAATATAAAAAACAAGATGGTGCTGAACTGAAACTTTTTTACTTTTTTGTTGAATCAATTAACTTTGTTAAAATTTACCAAAAAAAGTTTTTTTCTAGTTATACTTAATTAACGGTCAAACGTTTATAATCCTACAATATTAAAAAGATATTATAATATCACCAATGTCACTACATATTATAAAACAGCCCCGGTCGCTCTCCGTCCCTAAGTATGCTTAAATCCTTAAAACTACGCAACGGATTTCAAAGCGGTTATTTTTAATAGATAGAGTCATTCAAGAGAAAGGTTTATAGCACCCGTGTGAAGCCGGGGCGGGTCGCTAGTCTGTTTAAAATGAATCGGTCAAAGTTTCCCAAGAGTCCCTTACATAGTACTTACCTAAATTCTATACATAATTGAGATCCATATAATAATTCTCAAGTTAATACAGATCTATTTATTATACATTATACATTGGAATTAAGCAACTTAAAGCAGTTATGCTAAAGCATAAGACTATTGTCATCTCATTCGTGCTACGATTATGGAATCTGTAAAGGCTCCGAAACGTCAGCCAATAAAATAAAATAAGCGAGTTAAATCCGTTATAGTTATTTCATTTCAAGATCTATTATATTCAGGAAATATACCCACGGTCATAAAATTATTTACGATGTTTTGTGTGAACGTAATTATGAACAAAAGTGCAGAAAGGGTCAACGACATCATATAACAACAATTTTATGGCATCACCATAAATTGAAAGAAACGTATTTTTCTGCCCTTTTATGCCGTGGTTAATTTATGACTATTTCATGTATTTTTTAGTAACATTGTAAAGAGAACAGATGGGATTTCTTTGGCATGTTTTACCTTAGACAAAATAACAATATTAATTACAATAAATAAAAAAAAACTTTGCGGTGGATCTTAACACTTTAGGGGTATGAAAAAAAACAGAATCAAAATAGGTCAGGCGTTAGAGAGCTATGATGCCACAGACACACACACACACACAGAGAGAGAGAGAGAGAGAGAGAGAGAGAGAGAGAGAGAGAGAGGGAGAGAGAGAGAGAGACAGACACGTCAAACTTATAACACCCCGTCGTTTTTGTGTCGGGGGTTAAAAATAGATGTTATCAGATTCCCAGAACTACCCGATATGCACACAAAATGTGATAAAAATAGGTCCGTCCAGCCGCTTCGGGGGAGTTTGGCAACAAACACTGCAATACAAAAATTTTATATATAACATAATACTTAGTCATAAATGCAGTTATATGTTAAAGTAGGCGAAAACCTCTCCGTTATATTATTAGAGAATTAATAATTTCTGATGCCTTCGCGGTTATTACACATTGGAATGAAACAACTATTAACGGATTTAACTCGCGTATTTTTATTTTATTTTATTAGCTGACGTTTCGGATTAACCAATATACCTATATATATATATATATATATATATATATATATATATATATATATAACCATAACCTAACGCTAAAGTCTGACTTTAGCGTTAGACTATTGTCAGCTCAGTCGTGCTACGATTATGGAAACTGTAAAGAATCCGAAACGTCAGCTAATAAAATGAAATAAAAATACGCGAGTTAAATCCGTTAACAGTTGTTTCATTCCAATTATTAGAGAATTCTTTATTTTTTAAGAATCTTAGCTATGGCTTTTGTTTTCAACCTCCTACGTGTTAATTTTAAGAGAAATTCATCAGGGACCTGACATTTGGAAACGTTACTAAATAAATAATGAGATTTTTGTAAGGCGATTAAGTCGGAAAATAGTATTTTCCAATGTTTAATTCCAGATTTTCTGACAATTTGCTAATGGCTTTGCAAAGGTCGGAAAGTTTACCTTTGCCTTTTACAGTCAAAGCCTTGGTTTGCCATCTCTTGAGAATATTTCGTGTTTAGAGAGAAGTTTATACTAATTCCTGGTGCCTTCGCGGTTATTACGCACTAGCGGCCCGCCCCAGCAGAAAAATGTGCGTTTTCTAAATATCATAAAGCCTATGTCACTCGGAAATAGTGTAGCTTCCCAACAGTGAAAGAATTAAAAAATCAAATTGAATCCACAGTGTTCATTTTTATTATCTACTAGCTTTTGCCCGCGACTTCGTCCGCGTAATTTTTAACCCCGTTATGGGGTGAACTTCATTAGAATACGGATCTATATCTGAATCTCTAACGTTTTTTAACCTATTATCGATTTCCCTAACGTTTTATGTCATAATGATTATTAACTAACACTCTTATGACCTATCTTTTGTTTTCCTAACATCATATGGATGTTTTTTTTTCCACATAATGTTTTATTTCCTTAACGTATTTCCCACTTACCATATTAATTATTCATCCTAATTCTATTCGGTTTTGGCGCCTCGCCGGCCGCTGCCACGGCAACCTCGCTTCGCTCGCTCGGCTTTCGCGCTGTACGGTCGCAGTTCAATTAATTAGTATACTGACAAAACCTGGTTTGTTAACGTTATGTCGTAAATATACTTTCATTAAAATACTGATTCTGACGCTTCGCCGGCCGCTGTCGCGGCATGCTCGCTTCGCTCGCTTGGATAGCAAGCTGGACGGTCTCAGTTCTACCTAACACTCCTCCTCGCTTCGCTCGTCGTCGTTCCTAAAGGAGTCTTTCATTTGCCGCTGCCGCGGCGCGCTAGCTTCGCTCGCTCGGCTTTCGCGCTGTAGGGTCGCAGTTGAATTAATAAGTATACTGACAAAACCTGGTTTGTTAACGTTATGTCGTAAATATACTTTCATTAAAAGTACCGAGTCTGACGCTTGACCGGCCGCTGCCGCAGCATGCTCGCTTCGCTCGCTTGGATCGCGTGCTGGATGATCACGGTTCTACCTAACACTCCTCCTCGCTTCGCTCGTCGTCGTACCTAAAGGAGACCTTCATTTGCCGCTGCCGCGGCACGCTCGCTCGGTTTTCGCCCTGTAGGGTCGCAGTTTAAGTAATTAGTGTACTGACAAAACCTGGTTTGTTAACGTTATGTCGTAAATATACTTTGATTGAAAGTACCAATTCTGACGCTTCGCCGGGCCGCTGCCGCCTTGGCCGTACTCGCTTCGCTCGCTTGGATCGCGTGCTGGACGATCAGGATTCTACCTAACACTCCTCCTCGCTTCGCTCGTCGTCGTACCTAAGGGAGACCTTCATTTGCCGCTACCGCGGCACGCTCGCTTCGCTCGCTCGGCTTGTGCATTGTTGGGTCGCAGTTCAATTAATTAGTATATTATTCGTATACTGACAAAACCTGGTTTGTTAATGTTATGTCGTAAATATACTTTTATTAAAAGTACCGGATCTGACGCTTCGCCGGCTGCTGCCTAACACTTCCCTATATTCGTAATAAATGGAGCTAACAATAGTTTAACATGTACAATATGCAAACTAAGTACATAAGTACTTACCTATCTTACTTTCGAAATTGCATAATTTATACAGCTACCACTGAGTTCAACATTTTTTTTTAATCGGACAAAGTTTTTAAAGAAATCGTACACGTGAGGTTTAGCTGGCTATTTATTTAAGGATTGATTACCACACTTATTACAAAGATCTAACAAAACAATTTTACAATTCAATTCAATCCTACAAAATAAAACCTTATACCGATTACATACAATCAATATAAGTGGTGTTACGAAATAAAACATTTCCCAGTTTGCCTCATTGCCTATAATGAGATATCAGTAGGTATCCAGTAATAGCACAATATCCAGTTCCTCACAGGAGCTCGCGCGAGCTTGCTTCACCTCCGTCTCGTCCCATTCCGTCACCTCTGTTATCACGGCTTTTTTATATATGTCAGCTTTGGTCGCGAAGAACACTTCTATTTCTCTGCGTTATGACACCAGTTTCCCCTCGCAAGTTAAACGGGGTCTGCTTACTCAGGAATATTATTAAATAGTCCTCATTACACGATCCACGGGATATTACATAATAATGCCATTTTCGTTAACACTGAAGAAATCATACACGTAACAGTTTGGGTATTTATTTAATGTCAGGAATGACATTAGCAACCGTTGCTATGCATACCTACATTATACTTTTTAAATATGTGTCAAAATCAAAAGCACTAAGTAGTATTCATATCAATTTGGAAGAAAATCTCCCTTTTAACCCCATTAGGGGGTGAATTTCAATAAAATACGAAACACGTACTCCATCAATTCTGTTAAAGAATGTTTATGTAAAATTTGAAATAGATCGGACCAAGGAATCACGTTGTTGCATACAAACTTTGCACCCCATTTTTAACCCCTTAGGGATAGAATTTCGGAATATAATATAGCCTATGTCCTTTCCCAGGCTCCAGACTTTCTTTGTACCAAATTTCATCAAAATCCGTTCAGCCGTTTAGGCGTGAAAGAGCAACAGACAGACAGACAGACAGACAGACAGACAGACAGACAGAGTTACTAACGCATTTATAATATTAGTAGGGACTAGCGGTCCCGGCAGACGTCATCCTGCCCGTTCGAAATTCAAATTAGGTAACTTTAGTTAGACAACGTTTGTATGGGAAAAGAAAAGGGGTTGTTTTAAGGATTTTCCCGGCAATTTTTCGATTTTTTCTCGCCGTAAGAACCATCCTTGGACTTCATCGAACATTTAAAAAAAAATGGCCAAATTGGTCCAGGCGTTGTCGAGTTATGCGCTTACCAACACATTTCGCGATTCATTTTTATATATAAGAAGACTAGCTGGCCCCACGAACTTCGTACCGCCATATTCTGATGAAAATAAAAATATTATTTTTTCTTTAATTATCTTTTTACAAACCTTGTATAGAAGAAAATTTTAAGAGAAAATATTTAATTTGATGCAGTGCATCGGAAGTTTTTGCGGGTACTTACATATATTTCAGTGATTAATTGTAATGTAAATGTATATAGAAAAAAAATAATCAAACAATCACTGGTGACAGAAAGACGGACGAACGGTTTACCCTTTGGGTATTAAACCCAATAAAAACAATGAATTCAAATTATCCATAAAAGATAAATCAACAAGTCCTTATTGAAAACGACAGAATTAAAAGACTACCCTAGGGTATTTTTGCTAAGGCGCCTGTAGCAAATAAAATGCAGTTCAGGTATAGGAAATTGAACTTTAACGGCTTGAGATAAGAGTGTGAGAGGCTGCAAGGAATATTCATAAGCGTTTGAGAGTTAAACGATGCGGCGAAAAGTTTCTGCTGCTGAAGTTACCTCTTGGGAAAGTATACTTATAAATGACAGTAAGACAGTTGATATTGAAACATAATCTATACTAATATTATAAAGCTGAAGAGTTTGTTTGTTTGTTTGAACGCACTAATCTCAGGAACTACTGGTTCGAATTAAAAAAATCTTTTTTTTGTTGGATAGACCATTTATCGAGGAAGGCTTTATACCATCACGCTGCGACCAATAGGAGCGAAGAAACAGTGGAAAATGTGCAAAAAACGGGGAAAATATGTAGCCTTATGAAGAATTACTATTCCACGGGGACGAAGTCGCGGGCACAGCTAGTATCAAATATGACGACTGGGTAAAGAAAATGAAATTCTATTTAGTCCGTCAGATTTAGAGAGAATATTGCTAAAGCGGACAATGTCAGCATTTTATTTGCTTGAAGATCTGAGCAAGCGCAATTCTTACGCATTTTTAAGTTTCTTGCTGCTTCTTCTCAAGTGAGGTTTTTTTCGTAAACGGCATCTTCTTTTGACCTTCATAAGAGCTTTAAAAGCCTAAATTGAATAAATATATTATTAAATTTTGATTGAAAAGTGAAAATTTTGAGTAAAGAAATTTCTGATATTATGTAAAATCCTAAAGGCGTTAAACTGGGCATTTCTTTACTCTTATATTCTGTGTACTTTACCTTAGATATCAACGGCCTTAACCCATTTTACTGAGTAGGATCATTTTTATACTTCGAAAGGCTGTTTTCTTCGTGGATTGAAAATTCCCACAAGGAACAGACAAGACAGGGCGCTAAAGATTTATACTTAATAGTTTTTAAATGATTCAAAAATAGTAACGAAGTGTTTTACCAGATTTCAATATTGGGTGATTATCATGAACACATTGGAACTCGAAATGATATTCTTAATCTATGTTGCCTATCATTATTATCGTCAGTTGGATACGAATGTGGAAGCTGTAAATTTTTCGAAACTTCTGTTAAATCCGTTATAGTTGTTTCATTCCAATGTGTAACCGGAGGCGTCAGAGATTATTATCGTCGAAACATTTTGCACCTGAGTGGAATTAGGATTTGACTGGTTTTTCTTTTGTTTTTCAGATTTCTGCCTACCTATCAGTAACTGTGTACATAGAAGACGTAAACGACAATGCGCCCAAATTTTTGGACACGCCATACCGTATCACAGTTGATGAACTCACTCCTACTGGTAAGTTCATAATTACTAACAAATTATTAGTCAATAAAGAAATTTAATTTTTAAATGCATGATTATTTGCTTAACATGGAGTGGTGAAATTAATTAGTGAACACTTGTATTGATCTATGATTGACTATGATGATGAACTAGAGTGGGCAAACGATGGCGGCTATTTGAGAAGACTCTGAAGCAGTAATAAAGCTGTTGTACAAAATAATGTTAATTATTTCATGATGTTTAACGACCTGTTCAAAATTAATACGCTGCTCCTATTGATAATTATTAAGTTAGCAATTTGTTGGTACTGTACAGGAGTTTAATTTATTAAGGGAATGCGCTAGACTCCAATTTTATGAAATCCAAAATCAAATCCCTGGTCCCATTGAAGGTGAGGTGTAGGTCTAAATCTACCTACAATCGAGGGATGTTAAGGTACCGAATAAACGTCACTGTTTCGACTTCCAAAAGTTCCTATGGCTTGTCGCAGATATTAAAGCATGTTCATTAATTTAAATTTTCTACAAATTCCAGGTCTAACAATATTCAAAGGCATCCACGCCTTTGACCGTGATAAGCCAAACACCCCCAACTCTGATATTCAGTACAGCATCAGCTCAGGAGATGAGGCAGGGCACTTCGCTTTGGAGAGCTCGCACAAACCAGCTCTGGTGTTAAAGAAACCCTTGGATTACGATGATGGTGATAAGGAGTTTCATCTTGTGGTTACAGCCTCGGTAAGTATACACGTTTTGCCGGGCAGGATAATATGTCTACGGATTCCCGGGACATATTATTATTCTGTGTCTGTGTGTTACATCCTTTGTTTGTATTGTAAACTTGTTACATATATATTTTTTTTCTTTTTTGTTTAGGATGTTACTTTAAATTGTAGGTAAAATAGTACATTACGCACCGAGGCCAGTAAATTAAAAAATGTCTCAGATCACAGTAATTGTCGTCCGAGGCGAAGCCGAGGTTGACAAAAATGTGATCAGAGGCTTTTTTATTTTACTGGCCAAGGTCAGTATACTATTTTCTGTTCGACGAAGCCAGAAAGCGGCAATTTCATTTAGCGCAGCGGCCAGAAAGTTGGCGCTTTCCGGCCGGAGAACAGAAAAATAACTTTCTGTTGAGTTTATGCGGCGTTCTCAGCAATGACGTTCTTTTGGAAGAGCCAGTAGATTCATGACTTGTAACAGTAGTTTTTAAAAGTTGAAAAAAAACGTGCCGTTACGGCCTAAGCGAAAAACAGAAGTAACAATGGCTCGAAGCCTGTGCTAAACTTTAAATATGAAGACTGTTAGGGAAGTTCAATTGAATTTTATAACTATATCGAGAACTTTCTGTGAACATTTAAATTGGGCTGTCGCCAAGTTGGCTGCGTTCTTCAATTTCCCCACTAACTCGACACTTCGCGAGTTTTCCGTTCGGATACAATTTTATTTCTATTGTCTGAGTAATGTAATAAATATTCTATTCATTTTGGACAATTACTGAAACATCTGTTGGGCTTAGGCATTTAAGAGTTAAACTCTTATCTTGAACCTAGAAACTTAGTATATTAGAATAAAAGAACGGACTGTGAAAGTTCAGAGAAAAAGTCTTATTAGGTAGGTAAACAATGGAAAAAGTAAAATTTCCAATAATTCTGAAAAAATATATACGCGAGTTAATGTTGCAGTTTTTAGGGTTATTTACACAATGGGTAAAACTACCTATTACTGAGACTCCTCTGTCCGTCCGTCTGGTCACCAGGCTATATCTCATGAACCGTTATAGTTAGCCAATTGAAATTTATTCAGATGATGTATTTTTGTTGTCTCTTATCTATAAAAATCAATTGCTGTTAGTTAGTCTCGCTAAAACTCGAGAACGTCTGAACCGATTTGGCTGATTTTAGTTTTAAAATGTTTGTAGAACTCCAGGGAAGGTTTAAAAGGTGAGAAAACTTGGAAAAAAAAAGAATAAAAACTGTGTACGCGGTACGAAGTTCGCTGGGTCAGCTAGTAAGAATATAAATATAACGATACTCTCATACAACAAACGTGATATTTTGCCTTATGTATAGTTTAAAACTACGAAACCCATCATGCGCGAGTCCAACTCGCACTTGGTAGATTTTCTGCAGTAATTAAACCATCTTTACAGATCATCATTACAAATTCACTAACGATACAAGTTGCTGACTATTACTGACTTAGAACCTTTCACCCTCTTTTCAGGATCGTGGATCACCCCCCAGGAGCACCAACGCCACCGTCCACATCATTGTCCAGGACAATGACGACCTGCCTCCGAAGTTCACCCTGGATGTCTACAGGACACAGATTCCAGAATTCTACCCCTTATTGGTAACTAAGAAGCTAAATATTTTAGAACTAACTTCTGCCTACGACTGCATCTGCGCATGACAAATATTGAAAAAAAAACTCTTAACTTATACTACAATGGCTTGTTGGTCTACTGGTCAGCATAAGACTATGAAAACGGAAGATGGGGTTCGCATCCCGTTAGGGACAAATGTTGGTGTAAAGAGCACGAATGTGTTTAAGTATATTTATTCGTTTGGGAGGGGTTTGATCAATTGGTGTAAATTGTTTATTATAACTAAGTAGGTATGAATAGAATCTTTTAAAGTCACTATAAAAAACCATTTCTGGAACTACACGTTCTTACAATTAGAAATCCAGCCTTCTCTATAAACTATCATGATTTTTCAGGGTAAGCGGATTCACAAGGAACTTGTCTTCGAAGAGCCTATAAAAGCCTTTGACCAGGACTTTGGAGTCGGGTCTCCAGTGAGATACGACCTGATCTCCGGGAATGAGAGGAAGCTGTTCTCTCTGAACATCTTCAACGGGACTCTTTTCCTGGAGAAGGAGATTGATCTGGATGCTGAGTCTGGACTCTCAGGTAATGTTTTGGACCCTTCGAAGCGCCTTTCTGTTTATGAATTATTGTCTGTTTATTTTGATGGTTCTACTTGCGTTTTAACCGCTGTTAGTGTACTGGTTAAATTATTAAGCGTTTTCCTATATTTTCTTGATATTTTAGGTTTGTATTGTAGAATTCCTGAAGTTTTAGTAAATGTGACCAGATAAATGAAAGTAGTTATTTTCTTTTTTACAAAAATATTAACTATCTTTATGGAGTCTGATAAACATTTCCAGTTATCTATTTGAATATACTAAACACCATTTTGAAGTTAATTAAAAAAAATTACATTAACTATAATTGACACATCCTACTTTTCATCCTAAGTTTACGTCATTTGAGACTAAAAAAAAGTGGAAATTACTCTCAGTTATCTTGCCTTAGTATTTCGAAACATATAGACAATTTCATTATTTTTTCAGGAAATACATTTGTAATGCAAATACAAGCTGCTCAAGTCGATAATCCTCTGAAAGCAGCACAGGCTCGAGTAGAAATTGAAGTGTTAGACCTGAACGACAATCTACCGGAATTCGAAGTGGACTTTTACAACATCAGCATCGTGGAAAACTTACCAAACGGTATTGTAATTGACATAACCAGCAAAGTAGTTATATAAAAAAATAAGTTGTGCTTACTCAAGTACCTACGTTATAAGGCTTATCAAACTGTATGGATAATTTTGATTTTTTTTTTTCTTTAATATTTTTTTTTGGTAATCAAGTCTTAGTGTTTTGTAAACAGCGCAATGAACCTAACAGTTAAAACTTTTAATAGTTTAAGGAAAACAGATAGATTACTCTACTATCTACATAATGAGGGCCACCGCGTGTCAGAAATCCGCTAGATGCGCTAGTCTAGAATGAGGTCCAGCTGTCATTTACCACCAATCACAGGCCAGTAGCTTGCCTCTCATTGGTGAAACATGACAGCTGGACCTCATTCTACACTAGCGCATCTAGTGGATTTCTGACACGCGGTGGCCCTCATTGTATCGTTATTGAAATGAAACAATTAAAGGATGTTACTCGCGTATTTAATTTTATTCGTCGACTTTAAAAAAATACAGTTTCCATTATATTCATCAGAATTCATTACATCATCAGTTTCCATTACATTCATCGAATAATCTTATGCTTTTCTAACAGTATCGCATAGTATAATTATGGAATAATAACTTTTATGTATATTTTGCAGGTTTCAGTGTTTTGCAAGTGATGGCTACAGATAAAGATCAAGGTGATAATGGCGAGTTTACATATCAACTGAATGATCCGAGCGGAGCCTTTACTATCGATCCGAGAACAGGTTGGCTCACTGTCAGAAACCAGGCAAGTAAAAAATAATTAAATTTAATAATTTTTATTTGTATTTATTTAAAATGCAACAGAACATATTAGAATAAGTAACAAAAAGCCTATTGCAGATTCTCACCTATAAATGTTATCTAATGATTGTTTTAATTTTCAGACTGTATTAGATCGTGAAAAACATTCATCTCTGAAAATGAGAGTTTATGCCAAAGAAAAAAACCCAAGTGTAGTTGGAAAATTTGTAGAGAAACAAAGAATATCAAAGTATCGACGGAACCCAACAACTCCGAGGTCACCGTTCAAAGACAAAACGACATATGTGTTTCCTGATCGAATAGGTCCTAAAACTGAAAACGTTGAATATGTCGAAGATCAAAGTCAACTTATGTCTTTTGTGACTGTAGAAGTTACACTTCTTGATGCTAATGACAATAATCCTGTGTTTGTACCAAGCAATCTTTATGAGTTTGCAATTAAGTCAAATTCAAAAGTTGGTACTTACATTGGCAAAGTGAAAGCGGTTGATCCTGATTTAGGAAGAAATGGAATGATACTATTTGATCTGCAACGAACTAGTAATCTTACTATCACGTCGCCTTTTCAAGTTGATGCTAAAACTGGCGTCATTAGTTTAATAGAAACACCGGTCACAGAAGGAAGGCATGCGTTATTTATAGAAGCTTCAGATCAACCTGCAAATCCAAGTGAAAGGAGATATTCTCTAGCAGTTGTTACAATTGATGTTGTTAAGGCATCTAAAGGTAAAAAATGTCTTATTTTTGATAATTTTAATTGATAATAATAAAGTTTACATAAAATTGATGTGAAAAACCATTTTGTTTCAGGTTCTAAATCAGACAAACCAGATTTCATAGGAGCGCCGTATGAGTTTTGGGTTGGATCAAACGTTGGTATTGGAACAAGTGTTGGTCAAATTAGAATAAATGACGCAATGGAAGAGGGTGAAATTTCTTACGATTTATTACATGGGTATGAAGAAGGAGGTATGCTTCATTTTAATAAAGTTAAAAACAAGTTTAATATAACAAGCCAAGCAAACGTTACAAAAAATATTTTGGTTTCAGTGCCTTTTGCTGTTGAAGAGAGTTCAGGAGTAATAACTGTGATCGAAGAATTGTCAAGATTTAACCGACCTCTTTACGACTTTGAAGCAGTTGCCAATCAAGAGAACACAAACGTAACGATAACCACAAACGCAACCGTTCACGTTGTAGATGTAAATGATGAGAGAGGTGTACTTTTAAAGTAATGATTTTTCCTATTTGTAGCATACTTAAGTTTTTCCAATTAAAATAATCATGTTTAAACTTTTAGGGGTGCAAACTCGCCACTCGTGTTTCACGTCAAAGAAAATATTGTCGGTGCTGTAATAGGACAAATATTTCATGTTAACATAAGCGCGTTACCTCTAAACGCTACAGGGAATATTCACTTCTTAATTGCAAATCAGCAAGACGTCACCGATGATATTGCTATAGGTAACTTAATCATCCATGTGTTTGCCTAATAACTTTGTAATAATCATTTCATGATGATATAAATTAACATTTGAGATGATTTCAGGTCAAGATGGTTCAATATATGCCCATAAACCATTAGATCGAGAAAAGCGGGATATCTACAGAATGACTATCATTGCTGAATTTAACAAGGGAATGATATCAGGTGCCGGTATCTACCAAGTTACAATACACGTAGATGATGATAATGATAATCCGCCTGTATTTGACATGCCCTCATATGAAGGATTTATAAACGAAAATGTGAGGAAAGGTACGGAAGTTAAAATGACCAACAAGATTATTGCCACAGATGCTGATGCTGGTCAAAATGCCCTTTTCATGTACACTCTTTTCGGTGATGGACATGAACTCTTTGATGTTGATGAAAATACAGGCATCGTTTCATTTGTTGGCAACAAACTGGATCGAGAAGATAAAAGCATATATTTACTGAAAATTGTTGCTAGGGACAAAGGAGGCTTAAGCTCCGAAGCAAAACTAACAATAACAGTGTTGGATGAAAATGACTGCGAACCAAAGTACAATCAAATCATCATACCATTTGGTGAAAATATAGATTTACTCGAGATCGACGACAAAACACGTGTTAAAATATATCGTGAAAAGAAGAATGATGCGAATGGAGTTATAATCAATGTAGAAGCTAAACCAAAGAATAAGTTTGCCTTACTGGCTGATGCTCTTGGCCCCTTATTTTCAGTACCTGAAAATATTGCTATCGGTTCTACAATTCTAAAAGTAAATGCAGTGGATATGGATAGTGGAGTAAATGGACAAGTTAGGTATGAGTTCGTATCAGAAGTATTTATGCCACCATATGCAATATCTTCGAGCGCAATGAACATAAAACGATATTTTGTAATAAATGAAAGACATGGCCACGTAATTGTTGCTAGAGCATTACCCCCAGAATCAGAATTTAGATTAAATATCTCGGCCATAGATGGCGGTGGATTAAGTGATCATATTTCAGTCAGATTCTTTATCAAAGATGTTAACGATCATTATCCGATGTTCAAAAAGTCGTGGTACAATTTTAATGTTGAAGAAGCTCAATACACCAGAAGAGTACTAGGAAAGATTGACGCAACCGATGCTGATTTTGGTCAAAACGCTAATTTGACATATTTCATTGAACCGTCTAGTAAAGATCTACCTTTTGAAATCTCACCATTAAGTGGGGTATTTAGTGTAAACGGAGAACTAGACAGAGAAAAGGAAGATAAATATATTCTTACAGTAGTAGCAAAAGATAACGGCCAAGATAAGAAGCTATCGTCATCAGTAAGTGTAGAAGTGCAAGTATTAGACGTTAATGATAACGCACCGAAATTCTTTGCCTACGATGATTTAGTAGAATGGAAACACCCAGAAGCAGGAGAGCTTTCTAATCATAACTTTGAATCTGTTATGATGATGCCTATTTATAAAGCTACATTGGAAGAAAATGCGCCTATTGGTACTACTGTAGCAAGGGTTTATGCAAATGACTCTGATTTTATAGGAAACGGCAATGGCTTAATCTTGTATAGTTTACCACAAAGAAGAAACCAAATGAATCTATTTGCCATAGATTCTAAAGAAGGTGTGATCACTACAACTGGCAGATTGGATTACGAAAGTCAAATGGTTCATAACGTTACTGTAGTAGCTTCAGATTTAGGTTCACCAAGTTTAAGCTCAACTGCCATATTAATGCTGACAGTTACCGATGTCCCGGACGATGTAGAAGTATCAGATAAACCAGTATTTATATCACGTTATTATGAACTCGAAATCGAAGAAAATTCACGTACACCAGTTGAGCTTTTGACACTCAATTTGACCGAATACTATGAAAATTTCAAAATGAAATATTTCATTTTAAATGACAATGATTCAGATATCAAAAAGTCTTTCGTGATTGATCCAAGAAATGGTACGTTGTATTTAGTAAGAAGCCCAGATCGGGAAGTAAGAGATGTATATGAAATCATAGTTAGAGCTGAAAGACAAAAGATAAGCCGAGAACTGCCTCATATGATATATCCAGTTTCTGATGACATTCTTGAAGGAATGAGCAAATTTGACGTAAAAGTAATCCTAAGAATTAAGGACGTTAATGATAATGCACCGAAATTTATAAACGGTGGAAGGCCTATGGTAACTGCGATACCAACAACAGCAGCTTTTGGTTATCAAGTAATACAATTACAGGTAAATTACATAATAATAATCACAAACCTGTTACTAAATTTAGAACTTTATAAATGAAAATTTCCTTAATTTCAGGCTACTGATGCAGATCTCGGTATTAATGCAGATATACGGTACCAAATAATTAATGAACAATGGCAGAGGTTCGCAATAGATTCTGAAACTGGTAAAGTGCGAGCGGTAGCCCCGTTTGCGCGCGACGCAGGCAGAGTATTTGGGTTCGATGTAAAAGCTACTGATAAAAAAGGCGCTGACGATGGAAAATCAGCAATCGCAAATGTTTTCGTAAGTTACAAAGAACATCTAAAAATTAAAAAAGTTAAAGAAGTCTTAAAGGATATATTATTTATTATTATATTCATATTTCAGGTGTATGTGTTAGATGACAATAAGCAACTGGTTTTAGTGATTGGTGCAAAACCAATGCAAGTAGAGAAAGAAGTGGATAATATTACTAAAACATTGACAGCTATGACAGGTTTTGACATAAGAGTGAGGCGACTAGAAGCTAACAATAAAGCTGCTATGGACGGATATGCGTAAGTAACGATTAAATAGTTTTGATAAGTAAAGCAATTCTTTGGAATGAAATTACCTTGTTAATAATAGTAATGATAATATTTCATTCTTTGACAGAACTGACATGTATATTTACGCAGTCGATCCGATGTCTAACACTATAATTGATATGGATGTCCTGCAAAAGTAAGTTAATGTTTTTTTTTTTTTAAATAAATATTTAATAAGGACATAAAGTTTTATTCTAGGAACTTTCTTGAAGAATATCTTATACTAAGTATATTATTGTCTGACTTGACATTTATCTTTGAATAATTATAATATTATAATGTATTTGAATATTTAAAATTAATCAGTAACTGATATAATCATATATTAATAATTAGTGACGTCTTAAAGTGATTATAAAATACTATTATAAAAAAAAGATCTGTTCCAGAAACTAAATAGATGTCATTTAACAAGTTTGTCCTTTATATTGATGACATGCTTTTGTGTGCCACGTTTTATAAATATGACATATCTATTTAATAATATGGTATTTAATTTTTAGATCTCTGCTTAAAAGAGAAGCAGAGTTGCGTCAAAATTTGTCAGGATTCAAAGTGTTAGAAGTAGGAGACGCGACAATGGCTCAAGCGAGAGGCGCAAGATTACTCAGTACAATGGAAATAAGTGTAGTGGCTTTAGGCTGCATTGTGTTTGTAGGCGCATGCACTACTGCAATATGTATACTGTGCGTTAGAAGAAGCCGAAGGTAATATTCTTTATTGTTTTTATTATTTCAATATCATCCATTAATCATGTTTATTATTGGAATCATTCGAGGCATTTATAAATTATTAAGTAATTTTTTAATGTCATATTTCTATTCTACTGACGTTTGACCGATATTATTGTTTCCAAATACTATCGTAAAACCAGCTATAAAATTCCGGAGCTATAAAAAAATTTCAGTCGAAAAAGGACTTGAAAAATTTGACCTGAGAGCACTTAGTAGTTTTATGACTCCAGCATTTACTTTGTTCGAGTTCTTTTACGAAGAGTTCATTTTTATGTCTCTTGAATAAAACATTGTAGAAATATTCGCTGCCTTCCTGTGTAGGACATTTTAATCTATTAAATTTTATTTTAGCAACTCCACGAGGTAAGCGAACTTTTATATTTTTACTATTCCCTTTTCAGACATCACCATCATCACAAAAGAAAGCATGTGACTCATTATTTTGTATAAAACTTCTCGTAGACAAATGTTAATGCATGATTGTTAATTATTGTGATACGATATTATGTATTTTAGTTTAGTAATTTGTTGTTTGTTTAAGTTATTTATTGCTTTAGTTTTTTCAAACTTAACCGTAGACTGTAGATTTCTCTGTAGTTAGGTCATTAAATTAATTAATAAATCTAAGTTGTTTATTTATTCAATTGCACTTTCTGCCTTTCACCTTTATTTACTTCATTCATTACGACATGCACTCTTTCCCAATATCTATCTTTATATAACCGTATTGCTTCTTTGACTGACTCTTCTTCTGTCTTTTGCCCTAACAGAAAACGTCACAAACCATATTCCCAACAACGTCTTAACGCTTTCTCCACTGAGCACTTAACTAAATACGGAGGTCTGTTCCCATCCGGAAGCAACCAATGTCAGGAAATCAACCAAGCGTACAGCGAGGCTGACTCTTACATTGACGTCATAAACCACAACGTCACAAAGAAGAAATGTCCCCACGGCAACACCGTGGAAGAGTTCGGCAAAGCCCACCAGAAGTGCATCAAGACTCAATTCGATCACAACTCAGATTACAATCAAAAACACGAGAAACTCTGCATCAAGTACAATCAACGACCATTGCAAAACAGGTAAGGACATCGCAATCATACAACTCGCTCAATTGGCATGAATCTGAATTGGCATTGAAAGACTTAATCAAAATTTCCTCAAACCAAAAAACTAATCAAAACATTTGGCATATGAACTTCATGGACAGTAACTCCTTCACCGTAACTGACATCTGCGATCATTGTTTTATTATCATCATTTACATAATTAACATGTCTAACACACACACTCATTCAACATAGGAAAGGTCATGACACGTCGATAACGTCAGTCAATTCCAGTGGACAGGATTCGGGCATCGCCGAGGCAGCTAGGTGCCCGTGCGGGCAGTCCAGTGTCCATACCTCGGAAGAAAGTAGTGGGTACGTCACTTTCTTTCTTTTCTTTCTTATCTCCTTTCTATTTTAGTCTAAGCGAAGTGGGTGAATGTGGCGTAAAAAAATTGGGGCGTTGGATTGGTTGTAAATGATGGAAATATTCGGGAGTCTTAACTTAGCCAGAATTTTGTAATTAACTTGACATGTCAACACGCTTTACCTATTTTTTTCCAGCTGTAGCTACGAAGATTCCTTAAAGTCAAATCATAATCCTGAAAGGAAATCATACCATCGTCCAGATCCAGACCAAAGATTTGCCCGTCGAGCCTCCTTCGGGCAACAGCCTTTCGAGTCTCGAAGACCAAATTACGGTAGACAGTCGTTCTCTGAAAATATGCAACGACACTACCCCCCTTTTGAAAGACTAGGGTCAGGAGTGAGGATGATGAGACAATTTTCTTCACCAAACGTCTCTAACATCCAACCGCAATCTTACTTCATGAATAATAAGAAGATATCTAGAAGAAAAGAGGCTCTAAATGAGCCTATGATAGACTACGATCAGAGTGACGATGACGTGTTTGATACAAGAATAGATAAGAGACCAAGTAAGAATATTAAAAGAGGGAAATTTATGGAGTTGGGAGGGCAGACTGCTGTATTCGTAGCGACTCCAGCCGCCGCTGAAATAATGAGGCGGCAGGGTAGTGAAAGACTCATGTTTGCCAGGCCCTTATAGCGGTGAGATATGATTAGGAATTTGTAAAGGACATTGTTAAAATTTTTACAAAATATTTAAGCTTTACAAGAGCCAATGAATGTGCATTCTTGATTAGATTTTGTTTTGTTCTGGTGATCAGAACGCACAATACTTTGCATTGTTTCGGACAATGCTAAATTTATTGTTTTGTGAAACTTTAAAATGAAGCGTGTTATCTGTATTTATTCTTTGAAGTTCTTGTCGATTCAATTAAATGTGATTGTTGTAAATTAACCATTATTTTAAGAAATTCGAGTGAAATTTTAAATGGTACGTCAATTTCGTTTGCTTATTAACGTGTGAGTAATCTATACACATTTTGTTGAAATATGAGTTTCTTGGAATATTTAAAATCTACATTTAAAGACTTAATATTATTTCCATGTTTATTAGTGCCATTAGGACGTGCCTTTGAAGAAGACCTTGGCCCTTAGACAAGTGCCAATCGATAATAGCGTTCAAACGAAACGATTGCTAATTTGTATGAAACTGACATACGCTAACGAATGTCAACGTGCAACTCACGTGGTCAGTTTTCCTTCGTATGTCAATTTCATATAATTATGTTTGTTTCTTCTATTGCTAATATAAATTGGCAGTTGTTTAAATGCCCTTGGGGAGTAGAAAAGGTGCCAACGTTCAACGTTAACGCTGAACGTTATCACCAAAATTTATGGGATTTGACATCCGCGAACGACTGTCACGTACCTACGTCACAAATGTTTGCGGATGTCAAATCCCATACATTTTGGTCGTTTCATTTAACGTTAACTTTGAACGTTGGCACCTTGTCTACGCCCTCTTGTAACCGTATCTATAATCTTAAACCACCTTTATGTAACAAATCTACTAAACTGTATAAAGTGTTAATTTCTGTAAATACTCTTTAGTTATAAGAATAAATATATTAAGGTTATTCTGATTTTTATTTCTCATCTTGGAATTTGGATACCGATCAATGAAGGACAATGAACCCATTATTAGAAAGAAAACAAAACCATTAAGGACTATTAGTAAATGTTTTCGTCACTTTTTGATAATAATAATTGCTGAGCTTTTGTAGAAATTGTGTAATTATCTTCGATAAAGAAACGAAGAGACAAAAATAAAAATAAGGGTAATATCATTTCTGGCTAATTCGTCGTTGAGTGAAAGAATTATAAAGAACTTACCTTACTTAGGTATTTCAATTTGTTAGCTAATGTTTTGAAAACTTTTCAGAGTCAGTCTAACACTAAAGTCGATGTTGCTATTGTTAAACATTGCCACTTCAGAAAGAATAAAACATAAATATTTCGTATTTTAAACAGGACATTTTTGTAATTAGTAAAATTTGTTTAATATATAAGACCACTTAGGTGTTAAACTATCATCGGCGTAGTTTTGCTACGAATATTATGAGAACTTTAAAGTTTCGAAACGTCAGCAAATAAAGTAAAATACACGAATTTAACTCGCGTATTTTTATTTTATTTTATTTGCTGACGTTTCGGATTCTTTACAGTTTCCATAATCGTAGCACTAAATCACTAGCGTTAGACTATTGTCAGCTCAGTCGTGCTACGATTATGGAAACTGTAAAGAATCCGAAACGTCAGCAAATAAAATAAAATAAAAATACGCGAGTTAAATCCGTTAATAGTTGTTTCATTCCAATGTGTAATAACCGCGAAGGCATCAGAAAATATTAAAATACTCGAATTAAATCCGTTATAGTTGTTTAATACCAATACCTATATACCTAAGTATAAAAATAGTACATTCTATGAACAAAAATAAACAGCTCTAATCTATTTATATTCAAAGAACCGGAAGAAATAGACACACTTAAACCACAAACCGCCGCCCACATAAACTATCTCGTAACCGCCCTATCTCATCCTTTCCCGCCCTATCTCAGCCCGAGATTCCTGGATAAAGGGCGGATTAACGACGATTACAAACATAATCATAGCTTTTAAGAGTCGAAACAGGTTTAATTACGATCTAAGCTTGTTAATTCTATATTATTAATATACCTACTATTCCAAGAGATAATTATTTATTTAATACTAGCTTCTGCCCGCGACTTCGTCCGCGTGGAACTCCTCCTTTTTTGCAGTCGGTTAAAAAGTAGCCTATGTCCTTTCTCAGGCTCCAGACTTTCTTTGTACCAAATTTCATTTAAATCGGTCCAGTAGTTTTAGCGTGAAAGCGTAACAGACAGACAGACAGACAGACAGAGTTACTTTCGCATTTATAATATTAGTTAGGATATTAGTTAGGATGTAAAATTTAAAATATAAATAACTTTAGACAACTCACACCTGTTGATCTAGTGCCAAAACTAAGCAATGTACGGACACTAAATAATGTGTATATGTATATACATAAATATCACAAGATTTTCAAGACAGATTTAGGTAGATGTTCATCACACTGATATCTGTCCCTAGCAGAATTCGAACCCGAAACCTCCGGTTTCATAGTCTCTGACCACATAGAATAGAACAAACATCTATACTAATATTATAAAGCTGAAGAGTTTGTTTGTTTGTTTGTTTGAACGCGCTAATCTCAGGAACTACTGGTTCGAATTCAAAAATTATTTTTTTGTTGGATAGACCATTTATCGAGGAAGGCTTTAGGCTATATACCATCACGCTGCGACCAGTAGGAGCGAAGAAATGTGTAAAAAACGGGGAAAATATGAAGCCTTATGAAGAAGTGACAGAAGACTTTGACAGATCTTTGACGAAACAATCGGACGGGCAGGACGACGGCTGCCGGGGCCGCTAGTTTTTAATAAACTGCACTGTTCTATAAGTCTTAAGTTAATCAAGTTTTGTATGGGAACCTAACATTAGACAACGCAACGTAAACAAATTAAAATTAATATTATTATGTTTATAGAACAAAAATTATAAATAATCAGCATCAAAAATCAAAATATATACCTACCTAAGTCATTATATAAATTATTTATAACAAATTCAACAAAAAGGTTATGAAATAAACAGTAATTAAAATCATAGAATAACCTAACTTCTAATCTTCTAACTACTTGTCTCTAGATCAATGCAAAATCCTAAAACTTCTTTAACTCCCAACTACGCAAAAAACGCTATTACAAAGTTTCTCATAAATAAGATTATACAAAAAGATAACAGGAAAATTTGTTATAGCAATAACACCAAAAATTACAAGATGCGAAATGTATTTGAATCAGCAAATCCACGTTCTGCCCGATTTGCGTACATCATAGTAATCCAACGGTCATTGAACCTGGGGGAGCATCGGTAAATAATGTCACAAATCCCGGATGTTTATCCTGCGAAGCCTTCGGGATCATGTTTGTATTGATATCTAAATGCCTATTGTTTTTTGGTAATGTAAATGTGCGGACGTTTCTAGTTAAAAATAATTTCAAATTTCTTATCTTATTTTAAGAACATATATAAGTATATGGCTTCTGCCCGCGACTTTGTCTGCGTATGATGAGTACTTTATACGATACCTATCCCTACTAATATTATAAATGCGTTAGTAACTCTGTCTGTCTGTCTGTCTGTCTGTCTGTCTGTCTGTTGCTCTTTCACGCCTAAACGGCTGAACGGATTTTGATGAAATTTGGTATGGTAATAGATGATAACCTAGAAATGGACATAGGCTATAAATAATCACGCCATCGTTCTTAGGAAGTAGGCAGTAGGCAGATAACTAAATTGAGATAGTGATTTTTAGTCGTTTTGGTTGGGACTTTTGCTCTATTGCTCTATTGCTCTATATATTATAAATGCGAAAGTAACTCTGTCTGTCTGTCTGTTACGCTTTCACGCTAAAACTACTGGACCGATTTAAATGAAATTTGGTACAAAGAAAGTCATAGCAAAAGTCAAAAGCTTCAGAAAGGACATAGGCTACTTTTTAACCGGCTGCAAAAAAGGACGAGTTCCACGCGGACGAAGTCGCGGGCAGAAGCTAGTCGTTAATAAATGTAGCCTAAGCATAAGTTCTTCTGATGATAAATTATTGTGAAGTTTCATCAAAATTCATTCAGCATTCATTTAGTAGCTTCTTTTGTGGGAAAGATTAAAAAAACATACATCCATACATTATTACAAACTTTTAAATTTATAATATTAGTAAGGATTCACGTACTTACCGTATTGTGTTTAATCACTAAAGACTTGACAGCTTTTTAAATTATGATAATTATATTTAGTTCAGCTTGAATTGTGACCTCGCCACATATTTTTTTAAATTTTTTTTTTTTTTTTTTTTTTTTTTTTTTTTTTTTTCGAACTGAATACTGAAGCGCAGTTGGCCAGCTAATGGGCCTTCACTGCAAAACCGGACGGGTGGCGAGACTCCTGAAAGGAGACTCTTAAGCCTTTTGGGTTGGTTTAGGGTTTTTAGCCCTGACCGACCCGAGGGCCCCCCAAGGTGGGGGTCGCACCTCGGCTCGGGCCGTCAGGAGGTGTGTTGACACGACTATTTTGTTGCAAGGGAACAGAAGGTCCCTGCGGATAAGTCCGACGCGCGCCGGGTGTATGTGGACGTCTTCGACCCCGCCGGCGGGGCCGCTGTAACACTATCGAGTATGCTAGGTGTGGGTGAGGCCGCATGCCGCGCGGCAGCTGCCTGTGTGTCGGTGTACGGTTTGTGTCCGTGGGAGGGGGCGCGGCGGCCGCTATGGCGGCCGTGATCGAATCGGGCGGGTCCAGGAGGACGTTACGAGGGCGACGTTTACGAACAGTTTCGTCAGCGCGAACCGTGTATTCGGAGGCTTGAACGACTAACGGATTTGGATGATGCGGAGCTTTATCGAAATAACCGCGCGACGCTGTTTGCATAAAAGTCCCCAGAGTGGGGAGATCGAGGTCCCTATGGAGATCCCTATTCCTTTCGTAACGACGCGCGCCTACGGCCATACGCAGAAATTTGTTTTGAATGACTTGCAGACGTTGCAGTTTGTATTGGCTGACGTGTGCGAACACTACGCTAGCGTAAGTCATGATGGGACGCACACAGGTTTTGTAAATTGTCAGCTTATTTCTAAGTGACAGTTTACTCCGCCCGTTGAGCATACAGTATAAACGGCCTAGAACGAAAGCGGCCCTATTCCTAACTATTTCTATATGCGCTCTGAAGGTGAGTCTGCGATCGAGGGTGACGCCCAAGTACTTTGCTTGGCTAGACCATGGAATTTGCCTATCGAATAGCGTGATCGGGAGTTCGTGGGTTCGATAGAGTGTCTTGCGTGTGAAGCACACAGCGGCACTCTTCTCTGGATTGACTTCTATCCTCCAAAGACGGAACCAATCGCCTAGAAGGTTCATGGCCCGTTGGAGATATAGATTGAGACGGCGGGGCTCTTATACGACGCATAGATGGCGGTGTCGTCTGCAAATAAGGCATACCTAACTTGAGGGATTTTGGGGATATCGTTGGTGTACAAGGAATATAGGAGAGGTGAAAGAACGGAGCCTTGTGGGACTCCCGCTCTCAGCGGATGAGGATTCGAGAGCGTACCTTCCACTCTGTAGCGAAAGCTTCGATTTGCTAGAAAATCGCGCAAAATCAGGACGAGACGTGCTGGTACGCCCATGGTGGACAATTTGTACACCAGGCCGTTATGCCAGACCTTATCGAATGCCTTCGCTACGTCGAGGAAGATAGCTCCCGTCGGGGTTTTAGGATTACTATGAATGTGCTCCGTGATGCGGTGCACCTGCTGTACGCAAGAGTGTCTGGCACGGAATCCAAACTGCTCATCTAATAGGAGGCCTGGGGAGTCTTGAAGAAACCCCCACAGGCGGGCTATAATGAGACGCTCATAGAGCTTACCTAATGAACACAATAAACTAATCGGACGATAGCTAGTCGGTGAAGTCCAGGGTTTACCTGGTTTCCTAATACCTATCACTGTGGCTTCTTTCCACACCTGAGGGAATTGACAATTCGCCAGAAGGGCGTTAAATATCGCGGCTAATAGAACTATAAACTGAGCCGGCAGGTGCTTCAGCATTTTATTAGAAATGCCATCCGCACCGGGCGACTTCTTGGGTCGTAACTTCCTGATCAGAGACTCGACTTCATCGGGCGTAACCGGTGTGACACTATCTAACTCTCTAGGAACTAATTGAGCTAATCGCTCCACCTCCGAGTTCACGCGGTTAACGTGATTCTCGTCGACGGGTTGAAGGCTCGGAGTACATTGTGACTCTAGACTGTCTGCTAAGCATTCAGCCTTTTCAAAATCATCGAACGCGGGTTTTTTTAATTACAACAACGTACCTATAGGTATCTTCGTAATCCGATTTCCGATTCTCATTTTAAAACTCAAAAAATTTATAAAGGCTATTTACATAAAGATCTGACCAACAATGTTAAAGTCTTCATCAAACAAACTAAACTCAGTTACCCCGTCAAGTCAAATCAAGCTTTACTTTGGTCGATTAATTTTATTATTAGCCAATAAAAGATTAAAGTTGTTAAAACTAAAAAGAATATACCTTTAGGAGCAAACTTTGCCTCTAATTCCGGGAAAGTGATATTATGTGAATAAAAATCAGAAGTTATCGCTGTAGTAAACATATTTTGGCTGGAGATGTTTCACGACTCATAACGTATTGGAGTCAATATGCCTATAACGACCACAGCCACTATATTTGCAGCGAGTTCGTTTCTCTGAAAGTAATACCTACTGCTGATTTTTTTATTTAGTTAAATCCGTTAAAAGTTGTTTCATTCCAATGTGTAATAACCGCGATGGCATCAGAAATTATAGTAAAAAAAAATTGAAATAAGGTAGGTATGTGTTTAAAAAAAAATACTGCTTTGTGTCACTTGCTGTTTCTTCTCAAGTGAGGTTTTTTCAGAATCTTTTAAAAGAACTTGTAAAAGCCTAAATTTAATGAATATAATTTTGATTTTGATTCAGTGCTATACTTATTATCTATATAAAGCTCTAACGTTATTAAGTGTTATGAGTCAAATAGTTTTGAATCAGATGATACTAATTAATTTATTATGAAAATAAAATGTATGTGCATGAGAAACTTGGAATCACAATATGAAACTAGTAGGTAATGTAGTGAAATTTTGATAAATTGTGGTAAGAAAGTAGCTGCCAAGGACTTTAAAAGAAATAAATAAAAAGAACTTTAAACCAAAATGTATCAAAATACTGAGAAAGAAACATTTCAACAAACACGCCTCTTTCTTGTAATTTGTCTTCTACGTAAGTAAATGGAAAAGCTGTATTAGACATTGTTTTGGTTCCAAGCGAGAGAGAATCCTGTATAAAGGGGAGAGAAAGGAAAGATGTATTTTGAAAACAAATAAAACTTGATACCTATAGACATAATAGAAAACTAACAACTACCTAAAGTAGCTATACTAATAATTTCTGATGCCTTCGCGGTTATTATAAGACTTTATGTCTTTAGCATAAGACTACTGTCAGCTAAGTCGTGCTACGATTATGGAATCTGTAAAGGCTCCGAAACGTCAGCCAATAAAATAAAATACGCGAGTTAAATCCGTTTGAAGTTGTTTCAATTTAATGATAGCAAAATTGTATACACCCAAAACTGACCACGTGACGTTTCGTTCGCTCCTTCTAATATTGCATTCGCTATTATCGATTTGCACTTGTCTAGATAAAGATAAAATTCCTCACGTAGATAAAGATAAAATTTAAATTTATAAACAAAATTCTTATGATAAAATGAAAATTAATTCGATTAGAAAATCGAAAGACTAAAATCTAACTTTGGGAAATATTACAAGACAGCTTTATAAAGATAATAATTTGGTAAGTTTCCTAATTAATTTATAACTTTGTTAAGAAGTCGAGCTGTCGATATTCCTTTATTAGTTTAGTAGACCAAAAATTATAATAATTTCATCACTATCGCTAAAGAAGCATTAAATTGGAATGAAACAACTAACGGATTTGACTCGAGTATTTTATTTTAATGGCTGTCATTTCGAAAAGATCACAGTTCCCATATTCGTAGCACGACTGAACTAATGATAGTATAACGCTGAACCTCTTAAATTCTCTAAGGTAGTAAATTTTTCCATAAATCCTAACTAATATTATAAATGCGAAAGTAACTCTGTCTGTCTGTCTGTCTGTCTGTTACGCTTTCACGCTAAAACTACTGGACCGATTTAAATGAAATTTGGTACAAAGACAGTCTGGAGCCTGAGAAAGGACATAGGCTACTTTTTAACCGACTGCAAAAAAGGAGGAGTTCCACGCAGACGAAGTCGCGGGCAGAAGCTAGTTCTCCCATAAATCCTATGAGGAAAAGTGCAAAATTTCAATTTCCTAACCCTTTTGACTCTGAGTTGATATATTATTTATCAGTCATTTTAGAGTCATTTTAAGGTGTAAGTAAATAAAAGAAATAAACTTTTATCAATCCTCACACAATATAAACTTTACATGAAAATCATATTCATAAATGGTCCCCAATTTTTAGTAACGCAATTTGAAGTGGCGTTCAAGCCGAAAATCGGATTAACGGGAAAAATCGAAACGCTAAAAGCTCATTCGACGTTTTTATGCACTCTAACTTTGTTTCTGCATCGCTTAATGCAATGTGCCACCGCGTTTCTAAATGTCACACTCGATTTCACGATATGATTAGATTAGATTAGATTTATTTATTTCTCAAAATTCATACAGTACAATTACACTATTATGTCGAATTATATGCATTCACATTGAGATCGTCAGAACAAAAATAAAGAAAAAATAATAATAATATGAACAAATTACATTATAACATTAAAAAATACATTATTAGGTCAAATTATATTCACTCATATTGAGATCGTCAATGATTTAGGCATTTTAATATTTACACTTACATTATTACATTACTAATATTATAAATGCAAAAATAACTCTCGTCTGTCTGTCTGTCTGTTACGCTTTCACGCTCAAAACTACTGGACCGATTTAAATGAAATTTGGTTCAGAGAAAGTCTGGAGCCTGAGAAAGGACATAGGCTACTTTTTAACCGACTGCAAAAAAGGAGGAGTTCCACACGGACGAAGTCGCGGGCAGAAGCGAGTTTTATATAAAAGGAGATGCTGACTTAATGAGTGATCAAGAACCCTTTCTTAAATTGTAAGGGGTTAGGAACTTGAAATTTTTCACAGGGTGCCCTTTCATAAAAAAAATATTGAATAAATTTATGTACCTACCTGTTATAAACATCTAAACGTCTTTGGACAATTGACACCAATTGATCTAGTCCCAAACTAAGCAAAGCTTGTACTACGGGCACTAGACAAAGCATAACCATACATAAATACATATAAGACATCCAAGACTCAGATACAGATGCCACTGCTCATTTGCCCCTAGCAGGATTCGAACCCGCAACCGGTTTCGTAGTCACCTCTGACCACTAGACCAACAGTACCAGAATATATATTTCAAATGACATGGGGCCCTAAACAAGGTGACAACGTTCAAAGTTAACGTTAAACGAAACGACCAAAATGTATGGGATTTGACATCCGCGGACGTTTGTGACGTACGTGACAGTCGTTCCTTGTCTACGCCCCAGAACAAAGACCAAAACTATTTTCCTATCCAAAAAGGTTATTGGCAGATAGTATTTAATATAGGAAGATAAACTTATCAGCTATTAATCGTATGGGATTAGCATAAATCCCGGGTCCCGTTTTTAGGGTGTAATGTCCTAAAAACATGTTCCAAGGGTTTTGACCTTTTCACTTAATTTATGGGATTATAATGTCTTTCTTTATATCTATACTAATATTATAAAGTTGAATAGTTTGTTTGTTTGAACGCGCTAATCTCAAGAACTACTGGTTCGAATTGAAAAAAACTTTTTTTGTTGGATAGACCATTTATCGAGGAAGGTTTTAGGCTATATAACATCACGCTGCGACCAATAGGAGCGAAAAAACAGTGGAAAATGTATAAAAAACGAGGAAAATATGAAGCCTATATGAAGAATAACCATTCCACGCGGACGAAGTCGCGGGCACAGCTAGTGGATGATATAACTATATCCTCGAGCGAATTAAGCGTAAAATTTTATTTGATTTGACTGTATTTATAGTACTACTACCTGCCTCCCCGGTTTCTCCCGGAATCCTTTTTTCATAGCCTATGTCACTCGGGAGTAGTGTAGCTTTCCAACAGTGAAAGAATTTTCCAAATCGGTCCAGTCGTTTAGGAGCTTATTCAACAAACAAACTTTTTCTCTTTATGATATTAGTATAGACTATATCGTAGGTTTTGATGTTAGATAATGTGCACAGACATAATAATATGTCAAGACCAAAAAATACAATCTGTCAAGTCCCCATTAAGTCAAAAATGCTCGTCAGCGCTTTTTTGCAGAGAAAATTGCGTTATATGAATTGTATGCTTTTATTTGCATGGAAAAGTGTAATGTAAACAGAACAGATTATGAATAGAAAAAGTATGAATATGGTAATTTATGAATCAAGGTCAGTCACCCCAAATTGTGTACAAATAGGTATATTGCATTTACGGAAAGATTTCCATATTACATACAGAACGATAAAATTTCACATAATACATAAACAAACATATTATTGGAATGAAACAACTGTTAACGGATTTAACGCGCATTTTTATTTTATTTTATTTACTACGTTTCGGATTCTTTACTAATTATAAAAAATATTTACTTTGTGGTCTTGCCATCTAAATTTACATAATGGAGAGCTTATGTGAATTTATAAATGTGATTTTAATTAAAATTTATATAAACATAAGATTGGTTAGTTATCAAATTCACACGTCATTTGTTTCGAATGTCACATGATCAAATCGTATTAAAAAACGAGATCTTTGTCGATATCAAACGAAAATGAATCAGTGTTCTGAACGAAACGGATATATTACTCATGTCATTATTTCGATCTATCAATCGAAATTCGATATTTGTACCAAGAAAGTAGAAAAGTGGTCCCTATGGTGTAAAGGTCAGCACTAGTAAAGGCATGGGCGTGGGTTCGAATTCAACTGGGGGCCTTGATTTATTCTACTCTTGTCTTGGTACAAATATCATTATAATTATACTCATAATATAATTTCTGATGCCTTCGCGGTTATCAACCAAATTTTATTTTGGCAATGTTTTTCCATTACTCACATATGGAGTAATTTACTGGGGAAACTCAACCTTAATTCAGTCAACATTTGTACTCCAAAAAAGATGTATACGTACCATATATCGATTGCATGTGGAACATTCATTGAGAGGCGTATTTAGAGAAAAACGTCTACTCACACTTGCTTGCATCTATATATTGGAAATATGCCTGTTCGTAAAAAATAATTCTGAATACTTTCCGAATAAATCATCACGTAAACAGAACTTACGTTTACAATATAGATACAATTTACTACTTCCAAAAGTCAATAACACAATGTATAAAAATAGTGCATTTATATCTGGTATACGAATTTTCAATGCTCTCCCCTTGGAAATAAAACAGTTAAATGGAAAATTATTTAAGAATAAGTTACGAAACTGGCTTATTGATAGGGTTTTTTATAATTTGAAAGAATTTTATGAGCACAATAATCAAATGGTTTAAAAATATTAATATTATATAAGTATTAGTTTTTAAGTAGATATAACATATTATAATATTGTATGCCTAAAACTGGGTCACTGTTGAGACTAAACCACTGTATGTAAACATTTTGTATCCTTTGTACACAGTTATACAATAAACAATTTCTGATTCTGATTCTTCTGATTCTGAAAAAACGGAGGAGGTTCTCAATTCGACGCGTATATTTTTTTTTTTTTTTTTTTTTTTTTTTTTATGTATGACCACGCATAACTTTTTACAGGCTGGTTCGATTTTGATGATTTTTTTTTTATTGGAAAGGGTATACTTCGAAATTGGTCCCATTTAAATTTGAAAAAAAAATTCCGACCCTAAGGGTAGAAAAATAGGGGATGATTAAATTTTTTACGCACCGATTGTATCGTTTGACCATGGGTAACTTTTTACAGAGTAGTCCGATTTTGATAATTCTTTTTTTATTAGATAGGGCATACCTCAAAGTTAATCCTATAAAAATTTGGAAAAAATAAACCTACCCTAAGGGTGGGAAAAGGGGGGTTAATAGCAAAAACAAGGTAGGTAGCTATTTTAAAAATAATTAAAAATTAAGCATGTAATAATTTGTATAAATTATGGCCACAGAAAAGTATAAAATAATAACTTTTTAATAAAAAAATTTAACCGCCGAAAAAAAACTAAAAGGCAACAAAAAACAATAGCGCACTGAAAAGAGAAAAATAATAATTTTGTCTTTTATAACGACTATTATTTTGGTTGTAATGTCTGATATTTTTGGAGTCGGTGCCAGCCTCAAACAAACTTGAGCACCTTAGTGAAGAGTTGAGAGTGAAGAGTTGCTGCACCAGCTGGCACCAACTTCAAAAATAACAGACATTACAACCAAAATAATAGTCGTTATAAAAGACAAAATTATTATTTTTCTCTTTTCAGTGCGCTATTGTTTTTTGTTGCCTTTTAGTTTTTTTACATTGGTATGAAAGAACTTTAACGGATTTAACTCGCGTAATTTATTTTATTGGCTGACGTTTCGGAGGCTTTACAGATTCCATAATCGTAGCACGACTGAGCTGACAATAGTCTTATGCTAAAACGTCTTTGTGCCCGAGTTCGCACTTGACCGGTTTTTTATATTCCATTGTAAATCAAACATCCTGTAATATAGGTAGTGGTAAAAATGACTGAAGCCGTCCATTAATTTATGGGCGTTTTTTTGGGTTTATGACATTTTATGACACTTTCGCTGAAAGTGTTTCAATGTAGCGTTGATAAAGCCTTATCAGAAACTGAAGTGTTGGGTCATTAACCTTATTAGGTAGGCTTGAAAGGAAAAAGCCTTGATGACGTCATCTGATTATCAAGTAGCTAAAAGGTATCAAGTAACATTACTGTAATTACTATTCCAAATGAGAGTTTGTTTGTTTGTCTATTATCGTCTCTCATACCTAAATTGCTGAATCCCTACTCCCTACTAATACATATTATAAATGCGAAAGTAACTCTGTCTGTCTGTCTGTCTGTTACAAATTTGGTACAAAGCTAGAGCCTGAGAAAGGACATAGGCTACTTTTTAACCGACTGCAAAAAAGGAGGAGTTCCACGCGGACGAAGTCGCGGGCAGAAGCTAGTTTTATATATACTTAGGTAGTATTTTTCGATATAGGTAGATGTTAGCGTTCATGATCAAGTTAATGGTAAAATATATTTTTTAACTATGATGACAAGACTAAGTGAGATAATTATTTATTATTAATAATGTTTAATTGTGGCTAGATTATTTTTTTTTACTTGTTTGCATTAGGTACTAACAATTCTTGGCGAACTTGACGAATTAAAAATAGGTACAAAAAAGTACCTAATTGATTTGATTTAAAATCTGTAATAGGTAGGTAATACACGAAAAATTTATTAAAAAATAAAAAGTATACATGGGTAAATAACTAATCAACATTTTCTTCATTCATTCAATAGAATACGATCTTAAAGAAGCACGTAATACAAATACTTCACAATAGGTACTCGAAAAAAATCGACACATTACAATTACAAAAATAAATCCCAAAACATCAGTTCAAAGTACAAAAAAGCCTACAGAATCCTATCGTTTCGGTTGTTTATTTTTAATTTCCCATCGCATTTTATCGGAAATCCGATATCATTGAGACACTGCTTTTAGCAACTTTTTGGCAATTTTGCTATCGTTACAACCAAGTTCATTGAACTCGGAGCGATTAAAAAACTTTTCGAAAGATTTTTTTAACCAAAAAACTGTCCAAATAATGAACTAATAAATATTTTCATTTATTTTATTTACCACATATTATTATGATTGAAGTTCTTGCCGTTCTTTCTCTAGTGAGGTCTTTTCGTTCTTTTCTTCTGATCTTCATAAGGTTTTGAGCAAAAATTCAATTAATATGTTTTTTTTAATTTGATTGTGATTTTTATATTACCATCCTATGTCTCATTATACTTTAGCACGCAGTGACGTAAATTTTCACAAATGCTCCCATTACAGTGAACAAAGTTCGTTGCACTTTGCAGTAAACAAAACATTGATAAGAGATAGCGCCGTTTCCTTATTGGATTTTACCAAAACTTCGCGACTTTCATGTTTGTTTTGATTCTATTATAAACTTAGTCAATTTAATAAGATATTTTCAATAAGATTTTATTTTTAACCATCAAGTTTTAAAAATGTTGGAATGCAAAAAACTATAAACGGATTGAATTCGCGTATTTTATGTAATTGGTTGACGTTTTGAAAACTTTACA
The DNA here is from genome assembly GCA_038024825.1 of Polylopha cassiicola. NCBI lineage: Eukaryota > Metazoa > Arthropoda > Insecta > Lepidoptera > Tortricidae > Polylopha > Polylopha cassiicola. The sequence continues at coordinate 653,794 of CP149053.1, read as the reverse complement.
GTTTCCATATTCGTTGCACGACTGCGTTGTTTTATTTGAATGTGTAATAACTGCGAAAGCATCAGAAATTATTATTATTATTTAATTAATTAAGGTTACAGTAAATATGTTTATAATTAATTAATTCCAATGTGTAATAACCGCGAAGGCATCATAAATTATAGATTTAATTTATTTTGATTAAGAAAGAAAGAAAGAAATAAATAAAAGAAAGAAATCTTTCTTTCTTTTTTTTTCTATTTTGATTAGAATATTTTCTGATGACTTCGCGGTTATTACACATTGAAATGAAACAACTACTAGTCGTGCTGCTAAAATAGGAATTGTAAGTTTATCGAAACGCTGCTAGCGTTTCGATAAACTTACAATATACGTAAAATATTTGATCAGACTAAATTATTCCAAATCAAAAGTGTATCAAACTTCCAGGCCTCAGTTAATTCACGAAATCTTGTCCAAATTACCCAAAGTGTTTTATAAGAGTGAAATTGATATCCGGATGAGTTTAATGGGTTTCTTAAAGGATTCTCGAAGGTTCTTGCGTCCCACTCGCACTCGTGCCTTCAGCAAATACGGTCGCGACAAAAAACAGAGCACTTCGTCATGAGTAGCAAAAGTTTGAAAGCCTACGTGTTCACATTGGGAGGCTTTTTTTAAATAGCATTACAATAGATTGACTTGTATAGGTCTTAATAATTTTTGATGCCTTTGCGATTGTTATACATTGGAATGAAACAACGATAGACGGATTCAACTTGCGTATTTTATTTTATTGGCTGACATTCCATAATCGTAGCAAGACATAGTCGTTACAGATTTTATTATCGTGCTACGATCATGGAATCTGTAAAGGATCCGAAACGTCAGCCATTAAAATAAAAATCTGCTTAAAGTGTTTAATTCCAATTGTATAGGTCTTTAGATCCAGGAATAATCGAATAATGATATGTAATTAGGAATAAATATAAAATTTCGCTTATTAGGTCTGTAGGTACGACATAATTTTATATTGTTTCCTAAACATCGATACGGTACCTAACGAATTTAACTGGCTGACGTTTCGAAAACTTTACAGTTCTCATGTTTGTAGCTGTAGCTCATGACTGAATAGGCGATAGTTTAACACTAAAATTTTTATTTAACTTCAATGTAAGTAGGTATATAAGTACCTATGTTTGTATAATAATTTCTGATGCCTTCGCGGTTATTACACATTGGAATGAAACAACTATTAACGGATTTAACTCGCGTATTTTTATTTTATTTTATTTGCTGACGTTTCGGATTCTTTACAGTTTCCATAAACTTGATTGACTTTAGCGTTAGACTATTGTCAGCTCAGTCGTAGCACGATTATGGAAACTGTAAAGAATGTTTGTACTTAAAAAAGTACGTACGGGTAAAAAAATATATTTAAATAAATGTAAACTTATACATATAGGTACACAATAATAAGGTTCCTTAAACGAGGAAAAGTTTACATTTTAATTTTTCTTAAAATAATTGTATGTCTCCCATTGAAGACACTCTGACGTCACAGCAGGTCATCGCCCTCTGGTTTATGACAGTCGTGCACTGACGTTCGCTGACAGGTATTACTCTTTTAAATGATCGCTTTCCAGAAAACTCATATTAAAGGCTTCTGTAATATATTATGTTACTAATGACTAATGAGAAGTGTGATAAACTGTTTATAATTAAAAATGTCTCATTTTGTAGTTATTACACATTGGAATGAAACGACTAGAACGGATTTCTTTACTCACGTATTGTCGTTAACTCAGCCGGCTACGAATATGGAAACTGTAAAATTTTCGAAACGTCATAAAATAAAATTAGCGAGGTAAATCCGATAGAGTTTTCATTCCAATGTGTAGTAATCATTATTTATAATATAATTATTGAGATATATGAACGAATCGAAAATACGATTAATTTATATAGTTAAATGCGATTAATTAAATAAATGTTTCTTAACTATTTGATGCCGTTTTGATCTAGTCCCAAACTAAACAAAGCGTGTACTATGGTTACTAGACGATGGATAAACAGAACAAGGAAAATAATAATATATAAAATAGGTACACATAAAAAAAATTGACGTCCCCTTAGTCTATTGGTTAGTGACCTGACTACGAAACCAGGGTTACAGGTTCGATCGAACCTGTAACCCTGTAATATTACAAGCTTTGCTAGCTTAGTTAGTTCGTAACCTGATCAATTGGTATGTTTTTTTTTAATAAAATACTTATTTAAAAACATGGGTACATTCTTTTTAAGATTTTTCTGTTATACATAGTACTTATAAAAGGTCAGAGAGACAATAACCCGGGCATCGTTAATTATGTCCTATTTTTAGGACACTAGAGGGTATTGTCTGCAGAAAGGACACCTTATTACTCGGTTCATTTGTTATTAAGGAACTAGGTATTGTAGGAATTGCTTTATTGTCTAGAATATACACTTCTGTCGTAACTCCAGGTGTTTAACACTGGAATTTGTACCTTAAGGCGTTCTAGTGAGAGTACAAATTGGATTGACATTAATGCACACATAGTATGAAGTTAATTTTCTTCAGTTTTGGGGGAAATATCAATAGTGATATATTGTTATATAGCTTCTACCCCCGAATTCGTTTGCAAAATATTAGTGCTAATGGATGATTTCTGTAATGAAGGCTGTTTTTAGTTCTTTTTTGGAACTCAAACTTATATTAATTTGATATGGAGATAGTAAATGAAATCTAAATCTGTTAAAGTGTGAAGAGGTAAGATTAAAGTCATTTTTGGATGCCTTCTCAGTTATTATTTATTGGCATTAAACAACTTTAAATGAGTTTTATTATTTTTCTGTTACACATAGTTCTAATTATAAAAGGTCAGAAAGACAATAACCCGAGCATCGTTAATTATGTCCTATTTACTCTCTCTACTCGCGTATTTTATTTTATTGGCTGACGTTTCAGAGCCTTTACGATTCCATAATCGTAGCACGACTGAGCTGACAATAGTCTTATGCTAAAGTCTCCTGTTTCATTCCAAGATTATAGTTGTTTCATTTCGACATAATGGCTTCTTTGTATTTTATTCTATTTCTGTATCCTAGTTTTTTAAGCTGTTGATTTTTCATGTTAAATAAATAAATAAATAATTATCACTTCACCATCTGGTTAAGGTGACCGTTACGCCAAAACATTGACTTATTATTTCTGCATTATCGCTTAAATACAATATTATAAGTGAATTCCAATTAATTTATCGTTATCAGTGAATTTTTGTGTGTTTTAGGTATAGGCTGTAGCAGAATGGACTTTAGAGATAACCACATGCTTTTTCTTTGGGACGAAATTCGACTGGACACATAGTGTCTTATATTACTTTCTTTGTATAGTATATCTACTCGTAGTACCTATGTATACAATTAGGTATTTTTTATTAGTATGTAAGTTTACATTGTATATTTATATTTTACCTACATTGACTTTCCGATGAGGATTTTTGCGGCGGTCTTTCTGAAGCACTAGTATTTTCATGTGACCTGTAAAAGTACTTTTTAAAGGACAATTTATTAATTAATTATTTTATTTGAATTTTTAAAATGTTGACCTTTAGTTTTGCAGACAGGACTTTCGTTAAATAAGAGTCAAGTAAAATACAAATAAATTCGACTTAGGGACTAACTGTTTAACTTTTGAAGCGGTTAAAACTTTGTCAAATATTGTTTGATTGTGAAAATAAAAAATACGTGTCCAATTATTTTTGGCAATCTACTTGATGGACAAAGAAAAAAGATACCTTTTGCATGAACTCAAAAAGTTCATCCAGGATTTCCATGAACCAAATCTTTCACAAAAAGTAATTTGTTTAAAGACTTCCTTTTTCTCCCTAATTATGTATAATTAAACAGTATTAATTGTTTTAATTGTATTGAACTCGAGGTCTTGAACTAATGAAGTCCTACTAGAGATGAACCCTTTAAAATATATCGATAAAATATCTTGTTTGGAACTTAAACGTTAAACGACAAACGTGTTCTGGAGTGGAGACCGCGTCTCGGCAAGCGTAGTGTAGGACGTCCTCAGGCAAGGTGGAGTGACGATTTGCGTAAGATGGCTGGCAGGAGCTGGATGCGAGCAGCCGAAGATCGAGCACAGTGGCGTGCAATTGGAGAGGCCTATGTCCAGCAGTGGACTGCGATGGGCTGATGATGATGATCATAGTGATGATCTTGCTTAGCATCGATATCGTTTTTCTTATATTAATATATTATATGCGACAAGTCTAGTGATTCTATATAATTGGAGGTTGTTGGTTAAATCTCGCTAGTGGCATAATAATATGTTAGCGTGATGAATACAAGCAGATACCTGACTCTTGGATAGTAAGTAGGTATTTATGTATGTATACCCATAGTACAACCTTTGTTTGTGAGAAAAATAATTGGTGTGAATTGTCCATAAACATAAAATATTATTATTTATACTAATGATCAGCAATCTTATATTACACATATTTAAAATATACATATTACCTATTTTAATTTTCTTTTAAGTTTGAATCAAATAATATTAATTAAATAGGCAAAGCAAACATTTAGGTACCTACTAATTTGTGAACTTAAAAGATTTATACATCAAGTGAATCAAAATAGGTACGAAAAAACGTTATCAATGAAAAAGGGGGTAGAATAAAGTTAATCATCGACAGTCGATAAAATTATAATTTTCCCTTCACTGCCTATAGACGCGGCCATTCCCCCGCAAAGCCTAAAGTTTAATCAACTTTAAACCTACTTTTTAATACCTACTGTATATTATAAATACCGATAGGTATATACTACCTCTATTTTTCATTCAGTATATTTTTATGCTAAATTAAATTTTATCGTGTAGGTACAATTATAATTATGTTATTTTTAATTATTATCAAGCAAGTGATTCTTTGTAATGTTGCTTAAAATATCGGTTTTAAAAACTTAAATAATTTCTGATGCCTTCGCGGTTATTACACATTGGAATGAAACAACTATTATCGGACTTAACATGCGTACTTACTTTTATTTTATTTTATAAGCTGACGTTCCGGATTCTTTGCAGTTACCATAATCGTATTACGACTGAGCTGACAATAGTCTTACGCTAGAGTATTAGCTTTTAGCTTTATACGCGAGTTAAAACGTTTAAAGTTGTTTCACTTCAATACCTTAGGTATTGCCTAAATTAAAATATTATACTACTACCCTGTTCTAAAATGATATATTTATGTTAAGTACATTCTACGCATAAATTGACTATTTCACAATACAAATAAAACAAAGGGGGCGTTACTGGCGCTTCAGAAAAACCATCCTTACTGTAAAAAACGCATTTCATTTTCATTACATCGACAAATCTCAGAGCTGCTATTCGGGAAGCTTAAGATATAGTAGCTACATGGCTTAAGCTTCCTGAATAGCCACGTCAAGTGTAACTAGAGCAAATGATACGACAAGTTCCGGAGTCCGGCGTCAGTTCCGGCGGCCTACATACATACCGGACTGATTGAATCATATTGCAAGTGACCGTATGTCATATAACCCAGTAACACGTTTTGATTTTGCTTGTTTTGTCTTTAAAATTTATATATCGCACCCCTAGATCTAAAGGGAGCTAACTCAAAAAAAGTAACTTTTTCGGGAGAGGCGAAATTGTTGTAAGGAATCGGATACTTTTTTTAGCGTGTGCTTAATTTAAATCTTCAGATTTTTGAGTTATCTGCCTTTAGATCTAGGTGTGCGATATATATAACTTAGAATATTAGTAGAAATATTTTTGGTGACACAATATAATTAATTAGCGGCCCGCCCCGGCTTCGCCCGGATCCCTTTTTTTATTTCATATGTCACTGAATAATGTAGCTTTCCAACAGTGAAAATTTTCAAATCGATCTAGTCGTTTAGGAGCCTATTCAATCCAAACAAACAAACAAACCTTTCCTCTTTATTAGTACCTATAGATGTAGTGTCTAATGGTTATTATAATACTTAATATATTATTATTGGAATGAAACAACTGTAGACAAGTTTAAGTTGCGTATTTTTATTTTATTTCTGACGTTTAACGTTAGTCTATTGTGAGCTCAGTCGTGCTACGATTATGGAAACTGTAAGGAATCCGAAACTTCAGCAAAAAAAAAACGCGAAATAAATCCGTTCATTGTTGTTTCACTCCAATGAGTTTAAGTCTTATTATAGCTTATTCCTTCAATAAGGTAAAGGGATTAACAAGTGCATCGCCCGTGGAATCGTCCAGGTGAGCTGCGATGACCTAGCCTAGGCCTGGATATGCCCTAATTACCTATATTCTACGCCCTTGAATGTCCTGAATGTAAATAGGTATTGAGTAAACTAAACACTAGTAATCTATAGGTACTTGGGAATGACACAATAGTGGATTGAGCTCGCGTATTTATTTTTTTAACTAATACTGAATATTTTTACATTATGAAAGAAAAGATGTTTTCAGTATGCAAAAGCGAGTTGAATCTAAGGTACTTATTTGTCTTTTTGTTTTAGATACCTAATTGGAATTATATTTTACCTAGCTTTTGCCCGCTAATCCGTCCACGTGGGGTTAGTAATCAGGGCAACATGATATGATGATACTTTCATTCAAAATTTCATTCCCCCTTTTAATTTCTTAAAAAGTTTAAAGTAGCCTATATCCTTTCTCAGGCTCTAGACTATCTGTTTACCATTTAAATTTAATCGGTTCAGTAGTTTTAGCGTGAAAGCGAGACAGACAAACAGAGCTACTTTCGCATTTATAATATTAGTTAGGATTAGCCACAATCCAAAAGGTCACTCACCATTCACTAAAAGGTCGTTACTGGCATTAGCAGCAAGGCCAGATAGAAGTTAGTTATAATATTTCAAATATCGTGTCATATTAAATAATAAACATACGAACAAAATTTGTTATACAAAATTCACCAAGCGTGTAAAAGAGATTTTTATTACACCTAGGTATTCTAATACTAACCTTTGACCATTATTTAAAAGATAGATTTGACCACATTGCCTATTGGAATGAAACAACTTTAACGGATTTAACTCGCTTATTTTATTTTATTGGCTGATTTTTCGGAGCCTATACAGATTCCATAATTAGTTAAATCCATTAAAGTTGTTTCATTCCAATGTATAATAACCACGAAGGCATCAAAAATTATTACATTGCCTATTCTAAACCTACCGACAAACTCCTTTGAGCATTTTTTTAAAAGAGAAATTATATCAAGTACACGCATTGATGGTCAAATCTAACCCTTTCGATAAAAATTGACCTTTGACCATTTCTTATAAGTTACCAGTCCTCAATTATATAGCGTTTCGTAGGCCGGGACCTTGCAAACTTGACCCAATTCCGCCGGGCTACCCAGATTTACCAGATGCAATATTATAAGCATCATTAAAAACTCTTAAGCTGCCTTTAAACTTCAAGCTTCAAAGTTTAAAGGTAAGAATATTTGAGGTGCGGTTAGGATTATGAAGTTTCTGGTCACTGTGTAATTTTGTGACCACGCGCAATAAGGGGCCCTAGACAAGTGCCCAACGTTCAACGTTAACGTTAAACGTTAGGACCAAAATGTATGGGATTTGACATCCGCGAACGACTGTCACGTACGTCACAAATGTCAAATCCCATACATTTTGGTGCTAACGTTTAACGTTAACGTTGAACTTTGGGCACTTGTCTAGGGCCCAAGATTAGTGATTGTAAAGTCATGTAACTTTTAAAAATAATATAAATCTATTAAAACTACACATAAATAATAATTTCCTTTAGCGTTAGACTTTTGTCAGCTCAGCCGTGCTACGATATTAGAAGCTCCAAAGAAATCCGAAACGTTAGTACATAAAATAAATAAAAAAAAAAAATACGCGAGTTAAATGTGTTATAGTTGTTTTATTCCAATGTGTAATAACCGCGAAGGCATTAGAAATTATAAACACAAAAAAATAAAAGTCTGAAGAAGCATTTAGTCGTCAATTCTGTGAATAACAAATTAATGTGACATTTTCTTATTTTCTATACTAATATTAAAAAGAGGAAAGGTTTGTTTGGATTGAATAGGCTCCAGAACGGCTGGACGGATTTCAAAAATTCTTTCACTGTTGGGAAGCTACACTATTCCCGAGTGACTATAAAAAAAAGATGATCCGTGCGAAGCCGGGGCGGACAGCTAGTTATGTACATCTTATAGCCTATGGTTAATAATTCCTTGCGTCCTAGTTTCGGTGCAGGCTGCAGTTCAAGGGTGCACGGTGCAATCGATACCGGGACCTGTTGGAGCTCTGACATACTTAGTGCTAGCCCTAGACAAGTCGCAAACCTAGATCTAAAGGGAGAAAAAAAAAATCAGGAGAGGCGAACTAATTAACATGTATGCGCGTAGGCGTTTTTTGTACTTATAGAATTGTGTTTAAAATATAAAAAAAAAAAAAGTTTACTATCATTTTCCTGTAGTATTTTTTTAATGAAGGTCCTGTTTTTTTTTCAGGAGAGGCGAAAAACTGATTAACATGTCCATATATATATATATATATATATATATATATATATATAGGATGTTTGTTTCGTCTGTTAAAAATATACCTAAATAAAATTTAAAAGTTTTCCATCATTTGCCTGTACTATTTTTTTTAACTAAAGTTCAAAAAAATGAAAATTTTTGATGCCCTCGCGGTTATTATACATTGGAATGAAAGAACTCTATTATGCAATCTGTAAAGGCTCCGAAACGTCAGCCAATAAAATAAAATACGCGAGTTAAATCCGTTAAAGTTGTTTCATTCTTATGTAAAAAAAAAAAATTTTTTTTTGCAAAATTACCTACTCAGACAATTCTTTTTTTCTTATATTTAGATAATTGTGTTTTAATATTTTTTTAAAAACCCTACTTGAAACATGATATTTTTAAAATATTTTTTATTGAGAGATTCATGGTGCAAATAAGAGTGTACTTATATATTATACGATGAGCACAATTATACATATTATTATTCGTATAGAGCCTATAGCTCTTGCGTTGTCATTGATTTTATACCAGGGGCGTGCATTGACCTTCAACCAGGCCTGCGCCGAATATGGGTCAAATGCGCCATGCAGCTGTGTTTGTTGAAATGGAAGTAACCGACATATATACAAATTCAATACAATACAAATAGTATTTTTTTATCATAATAATAACGTTTTTTTATATTTAAATATTATATTTTATTATAATATAAATTTTACATTACAAAACATTTTACATCGTTACTAAGTACTTGAAGCGGGTTCGATTCCAGTTAGTAATAATTTAATAAGTATTATATTATATGCAGGTTTATCACTGATAAAAAGGATTTTGAAGATAAAAGGTTTATTTACTGAAATAAACCTTGAAAAATACTTTGCTTCGGAAACAATATTTGTGAGAAGAAACGCTACAAGAAAATTAAGTAGCAGAACATTTTTTTGGAATGACACAACTATAACGAATTTAACTCGCCTATTTTATTTTATTTGCTGATGTTTATAAAACCTTTACAGTTCCCAGATTCATTTTAGATTGAGTTGATGATGCGATGGTCTAAAACGAGTAAGTATGATATTATTATATGTACATGCCTACCTTTACCATAATAATCTATATTAATAAAAATGAATCATCGAAATTTATGTACCTACGTGCATAACTTTCGATTAACTGCCACACATTGTAATATTCTTTCATTTCTGTGTATATTATTATTAGAGGTTAATAATAACGAAAATATAAGTTTTTTGGAAATTTTGGAAAAAAAACAATATGGCAGTTCGAAGTTTGCTGGGTCAACTCTTACCTACTTATACCTTATTTAAATTCCTAAAATTAATTTTGTTTTTGCAATATAAATTAGCAAAATAAGTCTTCCCAGATTTATCAAGGTCTGACCTCGACCTAGTCACAGCCTGTTGCTGGGTATAATCGATCTTCTAGGTTTTAAGGTCAAAGGTCACTATTTATTTAAACTTCAATCTGTCGCACTATTAAGCAAAATCCTTAGAGATTCAGACTGAATCCATCACCAACTCAAACTCAATAAAACAGATTGCTGGAATATAGATCGCATCGCCTTATAAGTGAACTAGCTGTCCGCCCCGGCTTCACACGGATCATCTTTTTTTTCCTATGTCACTCGGGAATAGTGTAGCTTCCCAACAGTGAAAGAATTTTTGAAATCGGTCCAGCCGTTCTATTCAAAACTGGGGTATACGCGCATAGTTCATAACTATTCCTACCTACATAGTTTTAAGATGCATGTTAGAAATATTATATTTAATGAGTTAGTTGAAATAAACCGCTTGCACTGGACGGACGTGTTTCTCTTGCCCTAAAATATTACAGTGGCGCAGTCGCGAACCAATAAGGATTGATAGTTATTAATACGGACAGTGATAATCATATTTAAAAAAAAAAGGAAAAATGTCTATTGGGAAACTGGGAGAATTCAATATAACGTCGGGGTTATGGAGTACCTACACGGAACGGATGGAACAATATTTTCTCGTTAATGACGTGAAACCAGAATTAAAAGTGCCCACATTAATCGCAACCGTCGGCGATGAAACGTATGAATTGATGGTGGATTTATGTAGCCCTAAAAAACCAGCGGATATCGAGTATAAGAATCTAGTGGAACTCGTACGAAAACACATCGAACCCACACCGTCCATATTAGCTGAGAGATTTAAGTTTAGGAAGAGAATGCAGAATTCAAACGAGTCGGTGGCACAGTTCGCAGCGGTTTTAAAACGTCTAGCCAGAACATGTGACTTCGGAAATAATCTCGATGACAACCTTCGTGATCAGTTCGTCTGCGGATTATTAAGTGAGACGGCGAGGCAGAGATTATTTTGCGAGGAGAAACTGACGTTCAACAATGCATATAAGATGGCGGTATCATTGGAAACGGCAACCCAGGACGCTGCGGCTGTCGACCAGCGGGACGCTCATAGTGGCCACGCGGTGCACGCGGTACATGCTTCCCTCCAAGCGCGACAGGGCACGGCGCCGGCGGCTCGGCCGCGGCGCCCGGCTGTGCGCCAACCGCAATATGGCGGCGGCGCTGTTCAAGGTCGCGGGCAGATTACTACAACAGCACGGAAAAACCTTTGTACCTGTTGCGGGAGCACGGAACATTCTAGTACTGTCTGCAAATTTAAGAATTACGTGTGCAAGATCTGCTTACGCCAAGGTCATTTAAAGCGGGTATGTCCAAACGGGCGTCGTTATGACGGAGACCGGCTGTTACGACTAGACGCGACACAAAGTATTCAGGAATCACATAACAGAGCGGACTGGAGTGATAAGTCAGATGATGGTACTGAATCGGACGGTGCGGGCGAGGGGCCCAGCGGGATGTATGCAGTGGAGGCGAACGGCAGTGCACCGGTGATCGCAGAAGTCGACGTGGCAGGGCATCAGCTGCGTATGCACGTCGATACAGGGTCACCTATAGCGTGTATAAGTGATAAGATGTTTGAACACTCATTTAAGAATTATTCATTAGTGAAGGACGATCTGAAACTAAAAGGCTACGACGGACAGGCTATTATCTCGTTAGGACACATAAACGTTCCGGTGCGTTTCGGTAAGGTTGAAAGAAAATTAAAACTGTACGTGATCAGCAAGGGAGGTGTTCCTCTCTTGGGACGCGAGTGGCTAAAGGAGCTTAACATGGACGTTGTCGTGGTAGATTCGTTGCTGTCAGTACGTAATGATAGCACAATTGGAGTCAAGGAAACGAACAGTGAGACATGTGTCGGGAATAAACAATTCGTACAGAAGTTTGTAGATCAATACCCAAATGTATTCAGTGGGCAGTTAGGTATGTTGCGGAGTGAGCGGGCGACGCTGAGGGTGCGCGCTGATGCTGTGCCCGTGTACAGGCGTGCGCGGCCGCTGCCGCTGGCGCTCCGGTCGCGGGTCGACGCCGAGCTGGGCCGCATGCAAGACGCAGGTATTATTTCTCCTGTTACCTATTCGGACTGGGCCTCTTGTTTAGTAGTGGTACTTAAGAGTAATGGCGCTTTAAGGATTTGCGGCGATTATAAAAGTACTGTTAATCCGGTTTTAGAAGTCGATAGGTACCCGCTTCCTCGTGCCGAAACCTTGTTTAATAATTTATGTGGAGGAAAACGTTACACGAAACTCGATTTGTCAGAAGCCTATAATCAGGTCCAGTTAGATGATTCTAAAAAGTATACCGTAGTAAACACACATAGGGGTCTGTTTGTCTATAATCGTCTTGTTTACGGTCTGTCTTCAGCCCCTGCTATATTTCAACGAATTATGGAACGAATTACGGCCGGGATACCTAACGTGTCGAATTTTTTAGACGATATTTTAATAACTGGTTCCTCAGAAGAGGAGCATTTGCAAAACTTGCACACAGTTTTTAAGCGCCTAGCAGCGGAGGGTCTTACTATTCGTAAGGAGAAATGCACTTTTTTCGCTAAGGAAGTCAGCTACCTAGGATTTATAATATCTGAGCAGGGCGTTAGGACTGATCCAAAAAAAGTGCAAGCTGTTTTAGAAGCTCCACAACCGACGAATGTAACAGAGCTTAAATCTTTTTTAGGCATGGCAAACTTTTATTCAAAGTTTATTAAAAACTTTTCGGATATTCTAACACCTTTGTATGATCTTACAAAAAAAAATGTTAATTGGCAGTGGTCACATACGCATAATGAAGCGTTCGAAAAAATTAAATCGTTATTAACTACTTGTCCGGTGCTCACACACTACGATGAGTCACTCCCACTCATATTGTCCTGCGACGCGAGCGGGCGCGGGGTGGCGGCGGTCATTACGCATCGCACGGAACAGGGCGAGCGGCCGGTGGCTTTTGCGTCTCGCACGTTATCACCGGCCGAGACTAACTATAGTCAAATACAGCGCGAGGCGCTCGCTATAGTATATGGTATTAAAAAATTTCACTCTTATCTATATGGAAGGAAATTTACGCTTCGGACTGATCATCAGCCCTTAGTAACAATTTTGGGACCTAAAAAGGATTTACCACAAACCGCATCAGGTAGGTTAGTACGATGGGCTATATTGTTATCGGGATACAATTATGATATTGAATATGTGCGCTCGGCGGCAAATCACGCGGACGCGCTTTCTAGGTTGCCTATAAAGGTAATGAACGAAAACAAATCGACCGATGACTGCACATATTTAAATTTTGTTGTTAATAATTTTCCCATTACCTCAAACGAGATAAAAGTAAATTCGGCAAAAGATAAGTGCATCGCTCGGGTAATAGGGTTTGTTCGTTCGGGTTGGCCAGTGTCGGGCGTAGGTTCAGACGAGGCTGAATTACTGGCGTACTGGCGGCGCCGAACCGAGTTGTACGTAGAGGGCGGTTGTCTCATGTGGGGTTGTCGCGTGGTAGTGCCGCGGGCGCTCCGAAGCGCCGTGCTAGCGGAGCTGCACGCCGCGCACCTAGGTATAGTCAAGTGCAAAGGCCTTGCGCGCTCGTACGTTTGGTGGCCTGGGCTCGACGGAGATATCGAGTTGATGTGCAATGCCTGTCGGACGTGCGCGGAGACAGCGGACTTGCCACCTCGCGCGCCTGTAGTGCCGTGGTCGTGGCCCACTCGTCCTTTCGAACGTGTGCATATAGATTTTTTTACTTTTAATACGATCACATTTTTAATCCTTGTAGATGGGCACTCCAAATGGATAGAAGTTATTCAGATGAAAACGACCACAGCGGCTAATACGATATCTAAATTGAAAGATATATTTGCGAGATTTGGCGTACCTAGAAAGTTAGTATCCGACAATGGACCGCCGTTTAGTAGCGATGAGTTTTCGTCATTTCTAAATAAAAATAGGATTAAACACGTTACTTCAGCTCCGTACCATCCAGCATCTAACGGTGAGGCCGAGAACGCAGTACGTACTATAAAAAAAGCACTAAAAAAGGCAAATTTCGAAAAAGTATCCATAACATTATTCCTTCAAAGATTTTTGTTAGATTATAGGAACTGTATTCACGCCACGACAGGAGAGTCACCAGCGATGCTAATGTTAGGTAGGCAAATTAGTTCACGATTAGACTTAGTCAAAGACGGAATCTTAGACATGATTACAGATCGCTTGAAATCAAGAGGACTAGGAAAGGGGGGTATAGATCGGCGCTGGGAAACGAGTAGTTTAGTATGGATACGCGACTATAGGAAAGATAGGAAATGGTGCAAGGGAATTATAGTAGGTGTAAATGGTCAGAATATGTATGAGGTCCAGACCGATGACGGTCACAGGTGGTCACGTCACGCAGACCAGCTGCGCGCGCGCTGTGCCGGCCCGGCGTCGGCGTCGGCGGCGACGGCAGCGGGGGACGCGGCCGCCATTGTAGGTAATGCAAGACAATTAGTTAGTAGACGGGGAGAAAAGGTGTTGTGTGGAACACCACAGTTGTCACCGCAGGCTGCATTTGGAGATTTGGTTATCGAACCCACAGTGAATAACCAAAATGTTATAAATACAAAAAACAAACGCATTCCTAAACCTGTGCTCAGATATGGCTTCGATAATTAAATATACCAATGTAGGTACAATTAGAATTTAAGTTAGTTATAGGAAATATATCATAGATATCTATGCTCCTGTTATTGTTAAAATAATATTATGCCTACGCAGTTGTGTTAAATACCTATTAGTTTTTCAAAGTTAAAAGTAATGAAGTTGTGTTAAATACCTATTAGTTTTTCAAAGTTAAATGTAATGAGCGTACGTGTGTGTCCCATTCAAAGGGAGGATAATGGGGTATACGCGCATAGTTCATAACTATTCCTACCTACATAGTTTTAAGATGCATGTTAGAAATATTATATTTAATGAGTTAGTTGAAATAAACCGCTTGCACTGGACGGACGTGTTTCTCTTGCCCTAAAACATTACAAAAACAAACAAACCTTTCCGCTTTATAGTATTCGTATAGACAATGATCATAGTCAGGATTAGAACCCATGATTCTACATACGATAATCCTTTCATCGGCTAAAAATTCAAAATTATTTGACATCATTGTTTTTTTTTGAAGATCTCAATATGAGAACATCTAATTTTACGTAATAATGTTATTATAATTTATGAATTTTGAGAAATAAATTAATTTAATCTAATAAATCTATTAATTTAATTATTTATTTATTAATTTAATAAATCTATTTGTCCAACAAATTTGTGACATCTTATTTAAAACAAATTCAAAATTATCATACATAACTGCCTATTTTCTAACTTCAAACCCAGCAGGTGCGTGCAGTGTCCACTAGAGACTATAAATTCATGACAGTGCCTATATGGAATTCCCGCCCTTGAAAGCCAGGTGCACATAACGGGGCCGGTAGGAATCTACATGCATTTCGATGCAGTTTTTAGGTCACCGGTGCAAGGTTGTGTCATTGGATATTCGTTTATTTGCCGCCGGTTCAGGGCCATGGTTCAATTATTGTGAATAATTGTGAATTTTGATGCCCTTTTAAAGTTTCTGTTTTGGTCTGAAAATGAGATAGTAAATACAAGCTCAATGTGATAAATGCATCTATCTATCTACCTATGTCTGTGTAGGTATAACATTAAAGAGGTACTATTATTTGCATGCAAGGGCGTGCAATCCATACAGGTACGATGTCACTAATGTATGAAGTGCCTACCCTGGCGATGGTGTAAGTATGGACTTAAGCTCCCACACTGCACGAGCCTAGGCTCATACTCGTCTCTGACTGAAAATTAATAAAAATCAAAAATAATAATATATTATTTATTTAATTTAGGCTTTCACAAGCTTTTATGAAGGTCAGAAAATATCATCGTTTTTATCTAAGTATTTCATACTTACGTCATTATGCCAACTCAAAGCCATTCATTGTATCACTAGTTTCAAGACCTTTACAGCTCCCTTACTCAGGTAGACTGAGTTGAAAGCACTAGCATCGCTCTCAAATCTTATTTATAGCACTTATAGACAAAAATAATTTGAACTGAGTGTACTTTAGATATTCTAGAAACTAAAATAACTTCCAAGTTATTTATAGTAAGTTCGTGTCAAGCCTTCATTGATGGAATCATTGACTCGTACTGATGGGAGATCATTGACTTTAAGCAACTATTAAAATATTGGAATGAAACAACTATTTAATGTAATTTTATTTGCTGATGTTTCGGCGTCATCACTTTAGTGTTAGTTGTCAGCTCAGTCATGCTACGATTATGGAAACTGTAAAGAAACATCTTTACCTAATTATAAGTTGACTTAATTGATTCATAATAATTTCTGATGCCTTCGCAGTTATTTTACATTATAAAACATAGCTAAGAACACTCCCGACATATACACCTTTCAAACGAAAAAAAACAGAATCAAAATCGGTTCATGCGTTAAGGAGCTATGATGCCACAGACAGACACACACACACACACACACACACACACAGACAGACAGACAGACACGTCAAACTTATAACACCCCGTCGTTTTAGCGTCGGGGGTTAAAAATGAAACAACTATAAAGCGTTAGACTATCGTTGGCACAGTCGTGCTGCGAATATGGGAAATGTAGAGTACTTATTCGAAACGTCGGCAAATAAAATAAAATGCGTGAGTTAAATCCGTTCATAGTTGTGTCATTCCAATGTGTTATACCCGCTAAGTCATCAGAAATTATCACTATTAAAATAAATAATTGAATACTTACATCAAAATTAGAAGAATGAGTTTTGGTTTGATTTGATAGTTTTTTAAGTGTAGGTATGTGTGTAGGTACCTATGTCCATTTACTGAACTAGCTTCGCATATAATAATATGTATATATGCGGAAGCAATATATATCTTTTAACAGAGATACCTTCAAAGACTCTCGTTAAATACTTACTTGTAATTATCGCAACAATAACCATTTAGTTAATTTCAGTTTACTCTTTATCCGCCATTACAGTTCCCTTATCACCCTATTAACACTTAAGTAAACCCTAAGATAAAAGTTAAAAGGAAGATAATTAGAAAAAAAGCATAACTAGGAAGAAAGTAATTTTAAAATAGACTAGTCAGTCTTGCGAATATGGGCACTAAACATTTCCGAAACCTACCCTTACAGTGGTGGTGGGTGATGTGGCACTTTAAAGTTTTTTTTTATATTTTAAACCTTATTTTTATGTTTCGACATTGAAAATTACATACAACCCTAAATTTTCACTTCTCTACCAAACTAGTTTTAAAAAAAAATCTCCAAAAACGCTATACGAAGTTCGCTGGGACAGCTAGTAGGTACCTACAGTGAAGGTCTACACGTGCAGTGAAGGTCGCGCATGTACTACGTCAGGGTAGGCACTCCATTCATTTATACCATTGTGCCTTTATGGAATGCACGCCCATGCTACCTATTATTATATTTTGAAAATGTCATGTATTTTAAGAACAAATGTTTTAAACTAATATCGCCTAAACGGTTGCCCCGGGCGTTGACCCACGTATTCATTAGCTGTCAGCAATTATTCCAAACTTCAACTAAGTGAATACCCTTTTAATTTGTTCCAATTCTGAAAGTACACGAAGCGTTCATAGGCAAACGTATTCCTTCTATACGTACCTATATCCTTCTATATATAACGTAACCATACGTAAACAGAAACGGGACTGTCCCGTTTACGTGTCCCGGTGTCCCCAAAATAATCTCTGGGACGCAAAATTGTCCCGTTTTTAGAAAATGGTGTTCAAAAACCGCGCGAAAACTTTAGCTACATTATAAATAAATATCTTTGGACAATTCACACCAATTATCTAGTCCCATTTTAAGCAAAGCTTGTGTTATGAGTACTAGACAACGGATAAACATACATAAATACATATAAGACATCCAAGACTCAGGTACAGATGCCAGTGCTCATCACATTGACATCTGCCCCTAGCGGGATTCGAACCCGCAACCTCCGGTTTCGTAGTCAGGGCCTCTGACCACTAGACCAACAGGTATTTGTAGGTAATCCTCTTTTATTTAATACCCGACACGGGTATATTTGTAGACATTGGGTTTTCGATCAATAACTATTAAACGGCTTAACCAATTTTTTTATTAATAAAAAAACGGAAATTGATTCATCTGTTCAGGAGATTTATATTCATAAAATATTTCATTGGAATAAAACAACTATGAACGCGTTAACTCGTGTATTTGCTGATGTTTTTTCTATACAGTTTCCATAATCGTAGCACGGCGATCTGACAATAGTCTAACGCTCAGTTAATAGTTATTTCATTCCAATGTGTAATAACCGCGAAGGCATAAGAAATTTTAATAAAAAATATTCCGCAAAAATAAATGAAAGTACATAAGAAGGAAGTAACTTAACCAAAACGGAACCAACTAATTATTCTTAACAAGAATCAGCATTTTAAGTGCTTTTGCAAAATAAATTACAAGTTACCAAGTACAATGATTTATGACAGTAAGGTCATTGAACTTGGAAACTCATCTTAGAAACAAATGCATGAGGCTGAGTCAAATATTTGAGTTATGAATTAGTCTATTGAACCGTGGATGGGTTAGGTGTTTTTCCGACGTGTGGAAGGGTTATGTTTTTTAAATGTATGTGTGTAGGTTTGTCCATTTGTTGAACTAGCCTTGTTGTCTGTTAAAAAAATCTTGTTAGCAAGGGCGTGCATTCCATATAGGCACAATGTTATAAATGTATGGAGTGCCTACCCTGACGTAGTACATGCGTGATCTTCACTGCACGCGCCTGCTTGTTAGATATGTAAAATATATTATTATAATGATTATCCTGGATTAAAACAATTATAACGAATTAGAATGAAACAACTTTAAACGGATTTAACTCGCGTATTTTATTTATTGGCTCAGGTTTCGGAGCCTTTACAGATTCCATAATCGTAGCACGAGTGAGCTGACAATAGTCTTATTAATATGCTAAAGTGATTTCAGATCAATTCAATATATTTTTAAATTATATAAAATTATTGCGACTCGTTGATGTCTTCTATAATATGAAATTTTTCATGTAGGTCACATAAAGGTCAAACATAAATTTACCTATAACTTTTCCAATATTGGAATAAAACAATTATACTTAACGAACTTAACTTGTGTATATCAATTCTGTGCCCACATTTTGAGAACTTTACAATTCCCATATTCGTAACAGACTATGTTGAAGATAGTATTAACACTATTTTAACAAAAAAATCATGTATGTATGTAAGATGATTTATGTAGTATTTCAAAATAGTTTTCTATTAATATACCTACATGAACAATAACAAAAATATATGCAGAGTGTCTACCCTACCGCCGACTCTGCACTGCACGCAACTGCAATCGTCATAATCTTGTTTAATTTGCATAGCAAATGACGCCTGTCAACACGACATTGCATTTAACTGACAAGGCAACGTACCTTTATTTACCTAAAATATCTTACCTTTATTTACCTAATATACCTATCTTAGCTTTATTTAATTGAAAAAGTCTGAGCTTATTGTTCACTTCAAAGGATTT
Source organism: Polylopha cassiicola (assembly GCA_038024825.1). NCBI lineage: Eukaryota > Metazoa > Arthropoda > Insecta > Lepidoptera > Tortricidae > Polylopha > Polylopha cassiicola. The sequence goes on along the minus strand of CP149053.1, from coordinate 634,198 downwards.
AATACTGAATTTAAAATATCTTTCAAGTTACCTGTTGATTTCTGCTGTAGAAACTCTTTTCTTTTAAAAGAGTTGTCAACAAAATTTATTTAAATTTGAAATCGTTTATTTGTAGGTAGATAAGTATGTATTTTAAAATATTTTATACATTAGTGCTTTGAAACAACTATTAGTAAGTAATTGAAGAGAAAAAATGCCGCGAGAAACTAAGAATGTCTTTTTTTAAAAGTCAGTCAAACAATTTTACTTACATAAGGATAATATTATAAAATCTTTAAGTATAATTTATGATTAAGTATTGATTATTTTATTTACACACAAAAAATACAATTATGTATGTAGGTATATTTACATATAATTATATGATATAGGTATACAAGTATAGTAATTAAATATGAACAAACTAGCTTCTGCCCGCGACTTCGTCCGCGTAGAACTCCTCCTTTTTTGCAGTCGGTTAAAAAGTAGCCTATGTTCTTTCTCACGCTTCAGACTTTCTTTGTACCTAATTTCATTTAAATCGGTCCAGTAGTGTTAGCGTGAAAGCGTAATAGACAGACAGACAGACAGACAAAGTTACTTTCGTATTTATAATATTAGTAGGGATAATAACATAATATATTTTAAATACTACGCTTTAGCATAAAAATCCCACAATTAACATTATAATTATGATTTCAGCCGAATTCTAAATAATTAAAATAAATATATAATTGATTTATTATCGTCATTTTACTTCAAACATCAACTGTAAAATCAAAAATTAACATACTTAATGTACTGAAAAGCTATATAGTTGTTTCATTCCAATGTGTAATAACCGCAGACGCATTAAAAATCATAAATTAATATTGTCCCGAACATTTCTCGTGTTCCTAACCAAATTATCATAATGTGTTTATAATAATAATATGCAAATTAATTAATAATCTATTTAGCAACACAAACACCACAGCATCCTATAGGCAAACATCGTGCGAACTAGTTCGTTGACTCGTCGGCAAACAAATCGAGTCGGCAGTCGATGACAAAATACATTAACCAACGGATTACAATTTACAGAACCATTGTCCAGAATGAATAAACATTATTTCAACAGCTACCTTGTTACCTTATGAAGTGTTTATTTATCGATATTTTATTTAGATTGGTATTGGGAATTGAGATGGTGTAGGTATTTATGTGCGAGCCGGCACGTGCACTATAAGGTAGGCACGTGTACTGAGAGGTAGACACGTGCACTGAAAGGTAGGCTCGTGCACTTTAAGGTGGCACGTTTACTGAGAGGTAGGTACGTGTACAGCTGAGATGTAGGCACGTGCACTGAGAGGTAGGCACGTGTACTAAGAGGTAGGCACGTGCATTAAGATGTAGGCACTTTTTATTTTTATATATATCTTTTTTTGTTGGATAGACCATTTATCGAGGAAGGCTTTAGGCTATAATATAACATCACGCTGCGACCAATAGGAGCGAAGAAACAGTGGAAAATGTGTAAAAGAAGGGGAAAATAACAATTCCACGCGAACGAAGTCGCGGACACAGCTAGTCTAGGCACAGGCTATCTATACTAATATTATAATGAGGAAAGGTTTGTTTGGATTGAATAGGTTCAAAAACGACTGGATTTGATAAATTATTTCATTGTTGGGAAGCTACACTATTCACGAGTGACATCCGTACTATCCGTACTAATATTATAAATGCGAAAGTAACTCTGACTGTCTGTCTGTCTGTTACGCTTTCACGCGAAAACTACTGGACCGATATAAATGTAAGCAAGGCTTCTAATTCCGGCATATTTTTGAGCTAGATCAACTTTGGTTAAAAATTTGAGACGTTTATTTTTAACTATTTACCCATGGCGCGTATGTATTAGACCAACAATTTACTTGGCAATCAAATAATTGTATGATATTCCCTGTATCTAGGTTGCTTAATTTATTATATATTTTTTTTAAAAAATAGTCAGGTAGACGGAGTTTCCCGCCCGAGTGGGGCTATTCCGTCATGCAAGCAGTTTCCCTAGAACTACGCAGTTTTTTCAAGTCTTAGCTAGCGGAAAATGAAGACACGTCGATTTCAATCAAATATGTGTTATTAGACCTCAGATATAAGATTTACAATAGGAGTTATCCGCAAACACAATTTTTTGGGGCTACTCCGGCATGTTTTGCCAATCAGATGAGCTCAACCTTTTAAAAATTTACTAATATATATATTTTTTATATATATTATTTCATAAAGTAAGGATTTATGCATTTTGCAGTCCGGAGTATTTTCGTACTACGTTCTATTGAATTACCTACTCATATATTTCGTCACAGCTAAGCTTATTATTGCCAGATTGACAAGTGTACCTATTTTAAAATGTAATACACTAAAAAAATGTTGACGATGTCTGGAATCGGGAAATACCGGCATATGACGGCTTTGCCCCTTAAAAATAGACGGAATTTCCCACTTGACTATTTTGAAGTTGTTAATTTTTCATGGTGAATTACTAAAAACTATCGGAGTTTTACGCATCACGAACAGGCAGACACGTTTATACATATCATAGACGTTGTAATAATCATACAAACAAGCCTAGAAGTCTAACTATTTCATATTTATCTTCGATCAAACTGCATAGTAGTATACTCGCACTTCGACTTCGAAACGCAACTGAACTTTGAAAGCAGATATTTTTCTTCCTTTATTGCACAGCGTCATGGGTGTCTTTTAGTTTGAATTAGAAAACCCTACTGCTTTACCAACTGAGCCGGCAGCGGCGAACTGTGCTTAGATTCGCCAAAAACGTGTACGTGACGGAATAGCCCCGTAGACGGAATTAGAAGCCTTGACCTTAATTTGGTACAAATAAAGTCTGGAGCCTGAGAAAGGACATACCTAGGCTACTTTTTAACCGACTGCAAAAAAGGAGGAGTTCCACGCGGTCGAAGTCGCGGGCAGAGGCTATGCTATAAAAAAGGGATCTATGCGAAGCCGGGGCAGGCCACTAGTTAGTAATATATCTATTGCCAATAGTGGCCAAGCAAAGCAGTTCGTCGCTTAAGGCCGTCTGCCTTCATCCAAGTGTAGTAACCAAATATTTGAACAAAATCCGTGAACGAATGTCCTTGGAATTTAAATCCTAAATGCTAATGACCTTTTTAATAAAACGGATTTAATTTAAATCACGTAGTTACCTGAAACAAAATGTACAGTAATAATTTGATTGGATTTTTTTTGTTCTATCTGTTTGGGAGTTCTTTATTTTATTTTTTATTTATTGCACAAAGCTTCAATTTAATTGTGTTCTAACACTTTTGTTACACGAAAAAATCTACAGGAGTATAATTTTCTGTCCTCCGGCCGGAAAGCGCCAGCTTTCTGACCGCTGCGCTAAATGTAATTGCCGCTTTCTGGCTTCGTCGAACAGAAAAATAGTATACTGACCTCGGCCAGTAAATAAAAAAGCCTCAGATCACATTTTTATCAACCTCGGCTTCGCCTCGGACGACAATTACATGTGGTCTGGGACATTTTTTATTTTACTGGCCTAGGTGCGTAATGTACTATTGTCTAATTAAGTTTTAGTAATAATATAATATTTAATTAGTGTACTAAGACAAGAGTAGGAAAACAAATGTCACTTGTCATTATTTTATACCTATTAGATTTAAAATTATTACTTAATTTAGGATTATTGTATTTTCATCTATACTAATATTATAAAGCTGAAGAGTTTGTTTGTTTGAACGCGCTAATCTCAGGAACTACTGGTTCGAATTCAAAAAATATTTTTTTGTTGGATAGACCATTTACCGAGGAAGGCTTTAGGTTATATAACATAACACGCTGCCACCAATAGGAGCGAAGAAACCGTGGAAAATGTGTAAAAAACGGGGAAAATATGAAGCCTTATGAAGAAGTGACAGTTAGAAGACTTTGTCAGATCTTTGACGAAACAATCGGACGGGCAGGACGACGTCTGCCGGGGCCGCTAGTTTAGTATAAAGTTACCTAAACGAGCTTGATAACGATGTACAATTGTAATGAAACTATTATAACGGATAACTCGCGCGTTTATTTTATTTGCTAACATTTCGAAAACTTTACAGTTCCCATGTCTCATCAATTGTAGCAGTAACTAATCCACGCTGACGAAGTCGCGATCAGAAGCTGTTAATTATAAAATACTCGCGGCCGACCCCGGCTTCGCCCGATCCTATTTTTATAGCCTATGTCACTCGGGAATTATAGTGTAACTTTCCAGCACTGAAAGAATTTTTCAAATCGGTCCAGTCGTTTTGGAGCCCATTGAATCCAAACAAACAAAGTTTTATTTGTATAGACTACAAACAAAAGGCCGTATAATAATACCATAATTATAATGCTTAGTGCTCTTTTTTAACTAGGATTCCAGTATTTCCACCTGAGCCTGTAATTGTGATGCAGTAGTACCTCTCACTTTGTATTCAGCCGGAGTCAGACTTATTTGATATTTCTCTCTCGTTTCACTTAAAATAATATAAATCTATAGCCGGTGGTATTGGCTGACGGCTGTTGCTAGGGGCGATTACCTTTTGTAAGCAAATCTTTTTAAAAATATATCTTTGGACAAGTAATAAAAAAAAAAGATGAATCACTACATAGTATAAAACAAATTCGCTTTTTCTGTCCCTATATCCCTATGTACGCTTAAATCATTAAAACTACGCAACGGATTTTGATGCATATTTTTAATAGATAGAGTGATTCAAGAGGAAGGTTTATAGCACCCGTGTGAAGCCGGGGCGGGTCGCTAGTTAAAAATATAAAAAAAATTAGATTAAATCAAAACATTTCTGATGCCTTTACGATTATTACATATTGAAATGTAGCAACTATAATCATTTCAGCTTTAGACTATAGCCAGCTTAACAGTTCCCACATTCGTGATACGAATATGGGCACTGTAAAGTTTTCTAAACGTCTGCCAATAATTACTCTGCGATGTAAGGGCGTAGCTACGATTTTGTTAGGGTGGCGTTAACAAACTTAGAATATATCTAAGACTAGCTTCTGCCCGCGACTTCGTCCGCGTCGAACTCCTCCTTTTTTGCAGTCGGTTAAAAAGTAGCCTATGTCCTTTCTCAGGCTCCAGGCTTCCTTTGTACCAAATGTCATTTAAATCAGTCCAGTAGTTTTAGCGTGAAAGCGTAACAGACAGACAGACAGACAGACAGACAGAGTTACTTTCGCATTTATAATATTAGTATGGAAGTATGGATATTAGTATGAATAATTTTCGACACTCGCAAGGGTATCAAAATCTACTGGGAACTTCTAGGAGGGCGTAGCGGCCCCCCCTCCAATATGCAAAAGCATATACAAAAGAAAAGACATGTACAGTTATAATAAATGAGCCGGTTCAATTTGAATTTTGATGCAATCACTCGAAAACAGTCCAACATAAATTTCTGTGAAGGAATTCAACGTATTACGAACGTACACGAAATGATGCGCAATATTCGGGATTCTGTATCGATCGGAAATTTGCAAATTCACTCATCTGCTGCTAAAATGTAAGTATGTTTTGATTAAGGTTTATCTACACACTATAACATAAGCAATTTGATAATTTCTGATGCCTTCGCGGTTATTACACATTGGAATGAAACAACTATTAACGTTAGACTATAGTCAGCTCAGTCGTGCTACGATTATGGAAACTGTAAAGAATCCGAAACGTCAGCAAATAAAATAAAATAAAAATACGCGATAATTTCTGATGCCTTCGCGGTTATTAAAAATACGCGAGTTAAATCCGTTAATAGTTGTTTCATTCCAATATGCTTTTTGAATTTTGCAATCGATTGTCATTGTTGATTTTTTAATTTCTGAAATTTCGCTACTCTTATACTGTTTTGACATTTTATCTACCTAACTCTTTTCTGTGACTAATTGCTAATATTCTTTCCCACTTATACTACCAGTATTTTATTTATAAAATATCTTAACGCCTACCAAAAATAAATAGCAATGAATCGTACGCAAGAGTTTGCTAAGAAACGAAACTAAGAGAAACGATTTGACTAGGTAGGTACGTAATAAGTTTTATTTAACTAACCACAGTTAAATAAAAGTAAAACTTAGATCAAACTAAAGTGTTAAATACTATGTCGCGCTTGACTGACTTTATTATTTTGTTTAACCAAATACTTTTAAATTAATACAAAAATGACACGTATCTTCCAATAGTGTAATGGGTAGTTTGATAGCTAAGAGACAAATCACTTAAACAAAATACATGTGTGACAACCTTATCCAAAACTATCATCGATCATCTTTTTTTTATAGCCTACTAGCTTCTGCCCGTGTCTTCGTCCGCGTGGAACTCCTCCTTTTTTGCATTCGGTTAAAAAGTAGCCTATGTCCTTTCTTAAGCTCCAACCTTTCTTTGTACCAAATTTCATTCAAATTGGTTCAGTAGTTTTAGCGTGAAAGCGCAAAAGACAGACAGACAGAGTTACTTTCGCATTTATAATACCTATTAAGTAGGAATGTCACTCGGGAATAGTGTAGCTTACCAATAGTGAAATTATTGTTGAAATCGATCCAGCTATTCTGGAGCCTATTCAATCCAAACAAAAAAACCTTTCTTCTTTATAATATTAGTATTTATAAATAAAAAAAGGCATACACACATAATCATGGACACACAAACATAATCATAACCCTCCTCTCAATTAGCTAAAGATGGACAAAAACTGAACTTATAAGTCGTTATCAAACTCTTCCCATTTCCGCAAGTTCCTTATAAAGCCAATCAAAGATAATAGGTCCCAGAAAGGTCAAAGACCCACAAATCGGTTCGGTTATCACGTGATTATAAACATTAAGAAAATGGAGTGAAATAAAATTCTCTTGTTCGGGAAAACGAAATTAGGTACTAATGATGAGGAAGGAATGAAGAAAAATAAAAGTACCGACCTGATTGGAATGAAACAATTATAGCAGGCGCGTGCAGTGAGTTTCGCACGTGTACTGCGTCAGGGTAGGCACCCCATACACTTATACCATTGTGCCTATATGGAATGCACGCCATAGACTATAGACGGATTTAACTTGCGTATTTTATTTTATTGGCTAAAGTTTAGGAACTTTTACAGATTCCATAATCGTAACACGACTGAGCTAACAATAGTCTTATGCTAAAGTGATTTATAGAGTTATGCAAAAGTGTTTGCATACGTACCTACGTACATAGGTACATACGTACGGTACGGGAGTTAAATCCGTTATAGTTGTTTCATTCCAATCGTAACTAATATTATAAATGCAAAAGTAACTGTCTGTCTCGCTTTTACGGTAAAACTACTGAACCGTTTTAAATGAAATTTGGTACACAGATAGAATAGAGCCTGAGAAAGGACATTGGCTACTTTTAATTGCACGTGAACGAAGTCACGGGAAAAAGCTAGTGTGTAAGAAATTATTAATCTACTAGCGACCCGCCCCGGCTTCACGCGGGTGCTATAAACCTTCCTCTTAAATCACTCTATCGATTAAGAAAACCGCATCAAAATCCGTTGCGTAGTTTTAAAGATTTAAGCGTACATAAGGATATAGGGACAGAAAAAGCGACTTTGTTTTATCTATACTAATATTATAATGAGGAAAGGTTTGTTTGTTTGTTCAGATAAGCTCCTAAACTACTGGACCGATTTGAAAAATTCTTTCACTGTTGGGAAGCTATACACTATTCCTGAGTGTCATAGGCTATAAAAAAAGGGATCCGGGCGAAACCGGGACGGGCAGCTAGTACTATGTATAGTGATTGACGAGTTTGAAGTATTTTGAATATTTCAAGACTTTTCAGCAGTCAGTAACCTGCCAAACATTTCAATACAATGTTAAAATTTCATTATAAATGTTTGTTCATTGGAATCCACTCGAAAGCGCAGTGCTCCGCAACCAATCAGAAGCATCGATTTCCAATACTCACAAGTATGCAAATAAAACAGGAATTGTAATGGGAAATATTGTTTTACCGTTCCTTTTGGAGTGCTTGTTGAATTCAATTTTAATATTACGAAAATCTGATTTAATTGCGTTAATTTAATAGTTGCGACTTCGTCTCCTAAACATTAGGTTCCTATCTTTATATAATATATATAAATCTTCTCTACGTGTGTTAGTCATTGAACTCCTCCTAAACGGCTAGACCGATTTTGATGAAATTTTTTTGTATTACAGGGGGTTCGAGGATGGTTTACATTCACAATGCTTGACCGATTTTGATGTTTTTTTTGGGACAGGACAACGTCTGTCTTGTTCTTTAATAATTGCAGTTATTACAAATTGGAATGAAACAACTATGAATGGATAGCGTTACACTATTGTCAGCTCAGTCGTGCTACGATTATGGAAACTGTAGAATCCGAAACGTTAGCAAATAAAATATAATATGCGAGTTAAATCCGTTCATAGTTGTATATATCGCACACCTAGATCTAAAGGGAGCTAACTCAAAAATCTGAAGATTTAAATTAAATACACGCTAAAAAAAAGATTCCGATTCCTTACAAGAATTTCGCCTCTCCCGAAAAAGTTACTTTTTTTGAGTTAGCTCCCTTTAGATCTAGGGGTGCGATATCATTTAGGAATGAAACAATGCGTGTATTCCATATAGGCACAATGGTATTAATATATGGAGTGCCTACCCTGACGCAGTACATACGCGACCCTCACTGCACGCGCCTGCACTTCGTCTCTACGATTAAAAAATATTCTATAGGTATCCTATGTCCTAAATGACGGACGGATACGCGCACAGCCTATACCGTTGATCGTAGATACCTGAAACTTGGAGGGTGTGTTCTTTGTATGACGTAGGCATCCGATAAGAAAGATATTCCGAAATTCAACCCTTAAGGGTGTAAAAAGGGGTGCAAAGTTTGATTGGGATAACGTGATTCTTCGGTTCTATTAAGGTATAAGTTTTACTAGGACAGAATGACACTCATACCTTTGGAATGAAACAACTATTAACGGATTTAACTCGCGTATTTTTATTTTATTTGCTGACGTTTGACTTTAGCGTTAGACTATTGTCAGCTCAGTCGTGCTACGATTATGGAAACTGTAAAGAATCCGAAACGTCAGCAAATAAAATAAAAATACGCGAGTTAAATCCGTTAATAGTTGTTTCATTCCAATGTGTAATAACCGCGAAGGCATCAGAAATTATTATAATTTACCTATTACTTATGAATAATTTTCATATTTACCAAAACCTTTACGTAAACTAGCTTTCATAAATTACCTAAGGTAAGAATTATGTATGTACCAAGTTAGTCATTAACTTATACCTGAATCAGACTTTGCATTTTACGACCTAAATTGTAAACCTAGATTTGAAGTTTTGTCTGTAAAGCGAAACTATGATATATGTGTTTGAATTGCTAATCTGTACCCCCAAGGCTTTATACTTGATTAGTTTCTGCCCCCGACTTCATGTGCGCACGATAAGTAGATACTTATTACAATTTTGGTTTAAAATCTAGCCTATAATATGTTATCCTGATGTATACCTTTTTTTTTTATCGCTGGAAAATGCGTTACGCATACCGCCCTAGCCCGGGGGAGCGTCGGGTGGTCATGTGGGACTCCTGAGATGATACCCAGACTAATCCTGATGTATACCTAAGCTATATTATTGTAAAGTTTCATCAATATTCATTTAAATAGTAGTTTTTGCGAGAAAGAGTAACATACATACATCCATACTTACAAACTTACGTTTATAATAGGTATTTTATAGGATAATAACTCAAAGTTACAATCAGTCGACGATGATCTTATTAGGTTCGTAGTAGGTAAGCAAGAGCCCGAACTATATACAATTTTTTGCGATTCGGGACCTTGTTTTTTAGTCGAGTTACGAGATTTTTACGTTTTTGTAAACATCAATGGCTGACTTTATGTAGAAATATAAACATTTAGTCGACTACTTTATTATAAGTACTTAAAAAAAAAGAATTTTTGAATGTCTTAATTTTTTAAATTCTCTTTTTATTATACAAATTGTGAAAGAAGACGTCAATACTCGATTTATTAATTCTTCGCACGCTGTAGGTACATACGTAACGTAAAAGACTAATATTATGTATGTATGATTGTTTGTATGTCCTCAAATGTATGAGGAAATAATTTAGGGCACTCTTGAATATATTGCGTTTGTTTATTTTGCTTTTGACATTCGATTTTGTTGAAATATAGCCTTAAATGGATTTCTATGGCGTATTATTTTGAAAGTTTGTTTTACTTAAAAAAATGTTGAGGTAGGTAAGGTCTTAAATTATATTTTTATTAGCTTTTGTCGCGACTTCGTTTATGTGGAATAGTTACTGCTCCGCTCCTAGTGGTCTTAGCGTGATTATATAATATATAATAATTATTATTATAGCCTATAATATTATAGCCTTTGATAAATGAGATAGGTATCTAACATTTTTTTTTAAATCGGTCTAATAGTTCCAGAGATTAGCGCATTCAAACCAACAAACTCTTCAGCTTTGTATATTAGTATGGATTAAAGCGACACCTTAAAAATATTTCACTAATTATGAGAAAATTGTAACACTTTAATTTTTCGAAATGTTCAAATAACCACAAGGAACTATTTCAACCAACTCGCATCTAACGTTTACTACGAACATGGGAACTTAAGTAAGAATAAAAGTCATTTTATTTTTTTACATTTATTTAAGTACAATACTTTTTTTCAGGTAATTATGTAAGCTTCAGAGATGTTTCACATTGCGTAGTTGAAAAGTCTTACAGACTTGTATTGAAATTATTAGTTAAATACTTAATATTAATTGATTGGCTAGTTCACACAGTTATAACATTAAGGTAAATGCCGCACAGCGATTTTTTCCGACCAAGGGCGTGCATTCCATGTAGGCACAATGTCACTAATGTATAGACACAGTGGCAGGTCAAGAATCATACTCTACAGAATCGATTTAATCGCACGACTGTGACAATACAGATTTTGTTCCGAAACAATCATAACTTATTGTGGTACTAAAATCAGCGTTTGGCATATATCTTGTAAACTTGGTTATTACTACTGTTCATACAAAATTTATTTTTCTGTATTTTAATTCGAAATTGTATGCCATCAACCGTTTATTAACTTTATAAATGCAATACACTGTATGTCATTGTGATTTCAGCATTTGGTAATGCTAATTGAAAATAATGCCTATTAAGTTAATTGAATACATAATACAATACCACAAAATAATTGAAATGACTGTGCAGTACCTAATTAAAAGATACAGAATGTATTGTTCTTGTAGGTGACAGGGTAGGCACCGTAGTGTGCCTATATGGAATGCACGCCACGGTAATATAAATTGTAAAGAACATTTGTGACAATTTTGTAATAATAATTTCTGATATTTTCGCAGTTATTAAACGTTAGAATAAAACAACTAGAACGGATTTAACTATAGCATTTTATTTTATATAATAGGTAATTATGTTGACGTTTCGAAAAGTTTACAATCCCCATATTCGTAGCTGACAGAGGCGAATAGTATTAGTCTATCGTAAGCTCAGTTAGCTACAAATGAGGGAACTGTGAAGTTTTCGAAACGTCAGCATATAAGTAATATACAAATACGCGAGTTAAATCCGTTATAGGTGTAACATTACAATTTTGTAATAACTATTTTTATAACAAATTAATTATTTTGTCTTAACATAGCTAGACTTTGTCAAGCGATAAAATTATATCACTACTTCATTTTGTGCACTGTTTCCATTAGTACTTATTTTTTATATATCTTATGAGTACTATGTTTCAAATCTTATATTATTATGTTATTAAAAGAAAACTATCAAAAAACGAGAAAAATCCAATATGGCAATCGAAATCGTTGTATTTAAGATATAGTTAAAACAAGTATTTATATGTTATTTTGAAATACATAAACATAAGATATAACACTCATTGATATGTTTTAATTGTACGGACTATAGTTTTTGAAATTTTCAATATGTTTTTCGAAATTGCTTCCAGTTTGTATGCAGTCATTTAAAAATATTGCGTTGCGTGTATTTTCTACTGATTCGATAATAAATTGTTTTTTTATTATAAGGCTTTTAACAAAATATTAATATATTAAAATATTAACCTAAATAACATAATTTGAATTATGAAAACTTTTTAAATTTATGAAAGTGTTGTTTTTCGAGTTTAAGATTTGATAATCAAATATTTTTGACGATTTCGCGCATTACCTATAGATAAGAGAACTATAAAGTTTTCAAAACGTCAGCAAATAAAACACGCGAGTTAATTACTTTATAGTTGTTTTTCAATTCATGATCGAATCAGTGATAGGAATGACGACTGGATAAAAAAAATGTATTTAGTCGTTAGATTATCAAAAAATATTACAAACGTATTTTTTCTTTTTCAAAATGACAAAGATATATGCTTCTAAGATTTGGGTCATAATTTATACCAGAACGTGACGTCACAAGCCCCCACTCCCGAACTTTTAAAGCGCTTATCTTTGTCGTTTAACGGTCGATTGAGAAAAGAAAAAAAACGCGTCCAATATTTTTTAATAATCTACTTGGACAAAATAATCGTCATCCCTATTTTAATTAATCTTAATAAAATTATTAAATTCTAAATAATGTCCTAACATTGCTTGGAACACCGAACTGCTACCTAATTCTTACATATAATACATATTATACATCAAAGGTGTCTAGGTTCCGCTATGCTACAAGCCCCGACATAGTGTGGCCTAGGATATATAATATACAAAGCAAGGATATAACTTTGTTACTCCCTATTAAACATCAAAACTATGTTTTCATAATCTTACAAATTGTTCAACCTTTAAAAGGATTTTTTCCTCTAATATTTTACGAAGATTAAAAATATCGATCCAACAATCTATAATTTCCGTCCTCCGGCTAGAAAGCGCCAACTTTCTGGCCGCTGCGGTATATGAAATTGCCGCTTTCTGGCTTCGTCGAACAGAAGAATAGTATACTGACCACGGCCAATAAAAAAAAAGGCCTCAGATCACATTTTTGTCAACCTCGGCTTCGCCTCGGACGACAATTACATGTGATCTGAGACATTTTTTATTTTACTGGCCTAGGTGCGTAATGTACCACTATTAAAAATGTCTTAATCTATGATTATTATACTTTTTTTATAATTATTATTACTAACATCAAACACGGCAACTAAAAAACAGCAATTTACAGAAATGCTTTCACTTAAACAAAATAATGTATCTACTATTATTGTTTATTAATAATCTAATTATTATTTACAAATTATTTAAAGAGTACCTAATACAAAACATCGTTGCTCATTAACTTTGCAAAAATCACAATTGTTGCATTTGTTTAATAAAACAACTGCAAAAATAGTTAACACGTTAAAAATATAATTTATTTAATTTTATTTGTTTTTGAAATTAATTTCCAATCAGTTTCGAAAAACAAAAGTAAGGTGTTTTGTATATATTATGACTTTACTAAAATAATTGTACTTATAAGAATTGCATCCTTTGAAAGTATAAAAATAATACATAATATAATATCATAAATAAAAAAAACTATCGCTGAAAATAACACAATGGGCAATTTGAGGACTATTTTTTTTATAGAATCCGTCGGTTAAAAAATATTTTAAATAATTTGTATTTTTTGGAAAACTAGTTTCGGGATCAAAAGGTTTTTTTTAATAAACCATCCTATGCAATTAACCTCAGTCTTCCAAGCATCGACTTTGTCTATATATAAATACAACTTTATATAAAAATTCGCAAAAAAATCATGTTACTCTAAAACTACTTGTACAGCTAATCAACTAATTTATTTACCTATTAACAATTTATTCGAGATTTTTGAAAAAAAACGCAATTTTGTACATTAAATTTTGTACATAATAAATACTGTGTAAATAAAAAAAAAATTACAAACCATAAAAAATATTAACGTTATAAGCTAAAAAAAGTAGTAAATATTTTTTGTCTAATAAAAATCTTTTATTGCCCTCGAGAAACAGCATATTATACCTACTTGGAAATGTTAGTCATTAAAACAGATAGTTTCATAATTATTTGCTATTATGTAAAAAAAATAGGTTAAAAAGCGAAAATGTCTATGTCACTTGGTAGTAAAAATATTTCCTTGGGGCCTAGACAAGGTGCCAACGTTCAACGTCAACTTTGAACGTTGGCACAAAAATGTATGGGATTTGACATCTACGAACGACTGTCGTAGATCGACGTCGTACATCACAAACGTCAAATCTTATGTAGGTACATTTTGGTCGTTTCGTTTAACGTTAACGTTGAACGTTGGCACCTTGTCTAGACCCCTTCTCAGATACGCTTGAATCCCTCGCTATGCTCAGTATTCAATACATACAGTATTCCGCTTAGTGACACAATACAAAATATGTCGTTACTCCATAAATATAAGTTTTGCTCGTAACACAATCTACTCCTACCCAACCAGTTAAGTCATAGAAAAATATTTTTTTTACATTTCTTAAAAATAAATACAGTTTTCCATACATTACTTACTATATAAGGCCGCTTAGAGAGATAAAAAATATTGTTTATGAAACAAATAGTACAAAATGAGTTTTGGTTAGAGCAATATATTTTTATTTCTCCAAGGCTTAAATATACTATATTAATAGGTATTATTACGTTTTTGTGCATAATAAGCGGCTTCAATCACTGCCTTTAGGCAAGGGATTGTTCTTATTATAAAAATTGAGATTCCCTTTGAAACTAGTAATAAAAAATAACCTACATTTCAAAGAATTTCTCAATCGCAACGATATTAATTTAGAACTATTTTAACGTATTAACTACACTAAAAGGAGATTTAAGAACGGTGTGAAATTTGATAAAGCTAGGTAGGTATATAAGTACCTATTTAAAAAAACATGGATAAATTAATTTTCACTTTATGTTATTGACAACGCAAGCTCAAAAAAAAAATTTCGCAAACATCCATTAAAAACACAAAGATCTACTTTTGACCCTACCCATTTTTTTAAAAGTAACGTTGTGTTTATCTCTAGTAACAGAGTGGTAAATTTAGAGAGTGGAAAAAGCAAATGTCACTGACAAATTTTTGCAATTATTGAAAGAGCATAAGTGACAGATGGTTTCTCGCACGATAAAAACCTTACGTGCTAGGAGTTGGAAATATCGCTGGATCTGGATATGGCTGGATATGACTGGATGCGGCTGGGTGTGGTTGGATGTGGCTGGATGTGGGTGGAGTGAGGTTGGATGTGAGTGGATGCGGTTGGATGTGAGTGGATGCGGTTGGATGTGAGTGGATGCGGCTGGGTGTGGTTGGATGTGGGTGGAGTGAGGTTGGATGTGAGTGGATCCGGCTGGGTGTGGTTGGATGTGGCTGGGTATGGTTGAATGTGAATGGATGTGGCTGAAGTGTGGTCGGATGTTGGTGGATGTGGCTGGGGTGTGGTTGGATGTGCCTGTACCTGTACCACATTAAAAATTCTAAATCCACAAATTTGAGTTTGTAGTCGCAAATGACACATTTAGATGTCCGTCAATTTATATCAATATACATTTTACATTATATTATATTCAAGTATTTGATAAAATAACTGACTTAGTTTCCAAACACACATAATTATTTGAAAATGGGCTAAATAGTTTAATTTATTTTAAAATCCTATACTGTTTATAGTTATTATTACTTTGTATGAGTAAACTCTGATTGCAACTAAATATTTTTAATTAATATATGACTGTCTATCTGTAAAAAATCTTATTTTGTTCATATCAAGGTATAAGTTCATAGAAAAGTAATGGATAGTTTTTTTTTTTCATTATTTTGTAATAATTATTTATTTTTTAATATTTTATTCAAAAATCTTATCGGCTATCCATATTTTGTACTGTAGTGTTATCTATCATATTTAATTATGTTATTCGCTCATCTTTTATATAAAATTCCATTTAAATATCGAATAAAACGTTAACTAGGACACGCAAATATCTTTAAAATGAAATACAAAAGATGACGGAAAAATACAATCTACATAAAATGTTATATATCTCAATTAACGGCTGATAATCCTATTATTTTGTGCTCAATGTGCGTCGCATTCGCCATACAAAATTACGATGAGTGTAAAAATAAAATCTCCTTAACACTTTAACCGACTTACGTATAAAAGTTACACAGTACTACTGCAATATAAACATCGATTGATTATGTTCACTTTACATCTAGGATAGTCAGGTCCAAAATATCTCGCACAAGACAACACCAAACTGTCGAAATAAAACGGAGATTAAAAAAGTCATCTGATCGATATGCAGTGCTACACGCGCGGGCGCCGGCTGCGGGCCCAGTGGCGCCGTGGAGGCCGCCGATCAAAACAGGTTCCATCGATTCCTCCTGCATCGCCTTACACGCCCGTGTGGTTGAATATAAACGATACAGCATTCTTGTCGACCGGTGGCGACCGACGAGTTATCGACGGGTGGTTGTTGTTATTATAATGCCACGACTTCCTCGTGGATGTACTCGAGGACTGCAGCGCGATGGTTTCGTAATAGCGCAGTCGGCCGCAGCACTTCCTACTCTTTATGATCGCAACGAAACCCTTTCTGTACTTCTTGTTGAAGAACGCGTACAGAATAGGATTGATGCACGAGTTCGATGACCCCAGCCACTGCGCGAGCGGAGTCACGACGGGGAATATGTCTTCCTCCCATTTCTGGATCGGTCCTCCCAGCTTGATTCTAGCAAATATGAGGTAAAGAGGGAACCAGGATAGAACGAACAGAATCACCACTGCGACGAGCATTTTCACAACTTTGACTTTGGATTTCTGTTGCATGCTCTCCATGTGGGCGTCTTGGGTGTCTGTGGGGATGGCGCGTCTCCAGACCTTGATCCAGATGAGGATGTAGCACATAGTGATGAGGAGCATCGGGAGGATGTAGCAGAAGATTAGATTACCGATGACGAAGTAGAGGATTTCGCTCAGGGGGTTTGGCCAGACGTCGAGGCATAGGCGCACGTGAGGGTTGTCTTCGAAGACCACCACGAGGTCGAAGGAAAAGACCCAGGGGGTGGTGACGACGATGGCGAAGATCCAGATGAAGACGATCATCATCCTGGCGCGGCGCTTGGTGATCTGGCATTTCAGTGGCCACCAGATTGCAAGAAACCTGGAACAAAAGATAATGTGGTTATAGATTTTCTTACTTCTCACACTAATATTATAATGGCGGAAGTTTGTGACTGTGTATCTTTGTTACTTCTTCACATAAAAAGTACAGAATGGATTTTGATGAAACTCTACTACAATATAGCTAATACGCCAAAATAGCATAATAATAGGCTATATTTTATAAGGGAAGCTAGCAAGTATCGTAAAAAAATACAAAAAAAAAGGGATAGATAGATAATCAATAAAATCAGGTTTGATCGTTTATTAGTAATAGACTTCAAATATTACACGTCATATGAATCTACTAGCGCTTCGGAAAGACCATCATTACTGAGAAGAAACTCCGCAAAAAAATTAGACATATTGACATCCTTTTTTAATTAGGTACCTACACATTACATTATTTTTTTAATAATACCACCACCATTTTGAGAAGTCCTGTATACGACCTTCACAGGTGTTCAGACCACCTTGTAAGACCTAAGATTAAATACTAGACAATTTAGATTTTAGATATATGAATCTAAATAAGGAATCTAGACGATTTTAGTTATGGATGTAACATGCCCAGCGGGGCGTTAACATTTCATCCAGTCTGGTGGATTAATTACGATGGAAAAAACAAGATGGGGGGCAATTATGGAAGATATCCTCACAACTGTAATTTCCCCCCTTTTTATTTTTTTCCTTAAGCGTAATTAAACTTTGGAACGGTTAGCTGTTGAGATTTAACTCGCTTATTTCAATAATTTCTCCGGCCTTCGCGGTTACACATTGAAATGAAACAACTATTAACTTATTTGGCTTAAACGTATTAAAATAAATATAGAATCATTTTTTTTACCCAGCCATCATTCCTATTTATTGGAATAACTTTTTTTTAACAAGATAAAAAAAAAATACTTTTTTTTGTCCACAGCGAAAATACAAGGCACAAGAACATAAAAAAAAACATTAATTTTAACCATCAGTTTCTGACTAAATTAATTCTAGCCCGAGTTAGAGAAGTACCTATAATAATTATAATCCTAACTAATATTATAAATGCGAAAGTAACTCTGTCTGTCTGTCTGTCTGTCTGTTACGCTTTCACGCTAAAACTACTGGACCGATTTAAATGAAATTTGGTACAAAGAAAGTCTGGAACCTGAGAAAGGACATAGGCTACTTTTTAACCGACTGCAAAATAGGAGGAGTTCCACGCTGACGAAGTCGCGGGCAGAAGCTAGTCTTATTATTAAAAAGAAAGTCGTGTTAGTTACTCCGTTTATAACTCAAGAACGGCTGAACCGATTTGGCTGAAAATTGGCGGGGAGGTAGCTCAGAACCAAGAAAAGGACATAGGATACTTAAATCGACTCTTTGCCGGGCGGGACGAAGTCTGCCGGGACCGTTATATATCATAATACCTGTTAAATAGGTTACTAGGATGATAAAAAACCTAATTCCACTCATCATTGTTCACGCCCTAAATCACATTTCAATTAAATGATGTCAAAGTCAACCTTTGAAAGGGTTGTCATGGCAACTTAAATTACTATTTCCGAACCTCATTCAAATTTAAATGAACACGTGTTTATTGAAACAAACGATTATTTGATTAATGTTAATTAATTTTATCACAATAAGATCTGTTACGCATAGAATATTACGTAACGTCTCTTAAAACTGTGCTTATATTAATCTTCTTCTTATATATAAAAATGAATCGCAAAATGTGTTGGTAAGCGCATAACTCGACAACGCCTGGACCTATTTGGTCAATTTTTTTTTTAAATTTTCGTTGAAGTCCAAGGATGGTTCTTACGGCGAGAAAAAATCGAATAATTGCCGGGA
The DNA here is from genome assembly GCA_038024825.1 of Polylopha cassiicola. Lineage (NCBI taxonomy): Eukaryota > Metazoa > Arthropoda > Insecta > Lepidoptera > Tortricidae > Polylopha > Polylopha cassiicola. The sequence goes on along the minus strand of CP149053.1, from coordinate 615,108 downwards.
AAACCCTAAAAACAGCCCTTTTCTTTTCCCATACAAACGTTGTCTAACTAAAGTTACCTAATTTGAATTTCGAACGGGCAGGATGACGTCTGCCGGGACCGCTAATTATGTATAATAATTTCTGATGCCTTCACATTTATTACATAAAACATTACAAAGTAGGATTTTCTCTAAAATACAAAAAGCTTTGTAACATATTATTAAAATAATATTAAATTTACGGAATAAATTCTTATAATATTGTAACATGATACTCGTCTTGTGAAGCCTAACTTGTTCCTAAGACAGGCGTTTATTAATTCAATAATACATATTATAATATAGTAATAAATTTTATACATTGGAATTTTGATTAAATTAGTAATGTATGCTGTAATACTCTCGGTACATGACGTAATTATAATTATAAGGCTGTTATAATACAGCCTGTTTCTATGGGACCAAAATGTTAGTTGATTGTGTTTTGGAATGAAACAACTATAAACAGATTTAACTCGCGTATTTATTTGGTTGTCGTTTTAGAATAAGATCAGCTCAATCGTGCTACGATTATGGTAAATGTAAAGATTCCGAAACGTCGGGCAATAAAATAAAATACGCGAGTTGAACTCGATTAAGTATAGTTGTTTCATTCCAATGTAACAAACCTGAGTTTTAGCCGTTTTTTAATAGAACCCTTCGTGCGCAAATCCGACTCGCTCTTAGCCGTTTTTTTTCACCAATTCAAACTCCTAGGAAATAATTATGCTATATTTACCAACTTCAATATTACGTATAAGATGACTGCAAAATATCCAAATCATTAACATATGACCTCAAGTCACGGCCCTTTACCTTCCGGCAAACGCTTCCGTAGTTAGACCGATGGTTTCTTATTTACTATTGATTGAACTTTGGTATTAAATTACATTTGATTGATGACTTGGGTTAGTGGTCAGAACTTTTGACTTTGAATTTGGAGGTTTTGTGTTCGAATCTTGATAGTGGTTCATGTTAGCATTGTGATAGCAGTGTGGTTAACTGATAATCGGATACAAGTAAGAGAGGCGAGTATGTAATTATGAGTTTATACGTCATTATTCAAAATACTTGCAAGAAAAAAAAAAAATTGAGAATGTTGACATACATATTATAAACACGTAGTATTTCGTCCCGCCCGGCAAAAAATTAAAGAAAAATGTTAAGGGGTATGAAAAATAGATGTTGACCGATTCTCAGACCTACTCAATATGCTCACAAAATTTCATGAGAATCGGTCGAGCCGTTTCGGAGGAGTACGGGAACGAACGTTGTGACACGAGAATTTTATATATTAACTAGCGGTCCCGGCAGACGTCATCCTGCCCGTTCGAAATTCAAATTAGGTAACTTATATATACTTAGGTAACGTATGGGAAAAGAAAAGGGCTGTTTTTAGGGTTTTCCCGGCAATTATTCGATTTTTTCTCGGCGTAAGAACCATCCTTGGACTTCAACGAACATTTAAAAAAAAAATTGACCAAATAGGTCCAGGCGTTGTCGAGTTATGCGCTTACCAACACATTTTGCGATTCATTTTTATATATAAGAAAGATATTAATTAAATAAACAATAATATTTAGAGTATTTTACATAATATTGTTATAAAATATAGCCTATAAGTTATTCTGATTATGTATATATATTATTATCGGAATAATATAATATTGCTTATAAGCTATATTGCAGTTAAGTTTCATCAAAATCTATTCATTAGTTTGTGCGTGAAAGATAAACATACATCCAAACATATTACATATACTTACATATATATATACCTACATTCTTACAAACTTTCACGTTAATAATATTATTGGGATTTATTTATATTAACGTGGTCAATAGAACCTACCACAATAATAATAACTATATATTATATTTCGATTAAACTATCGGTTGTAAGATTAAATTTAAACATAAATAGTTGTTGATATTTTTAACCTTGATAGCAAGCGATGACTACGTTGGCTAGTAGGTACCTAATTACTTACAACAAGTATACGTGACGCTTCAAGGCGATATACTTGTATGAACTTTTAGCTTATAAGCTAAATAGCCGGACACACATATACTTTATTATATACCTACTTTGGACACTTTAGCGTTAGACTATTGTCAGCTCAGTCGTGCTACGGTTATGGAAACTGTAAAGAATCCGAAACGTCAGCTAATAAAATAAAATAAAAATACGCGAGTTAAATCCGTTAACAGTTGTTCATTCCAATGTGTAATAACCGCGAAGGCATCAGAAATTATTATATACCTACTTGTTTCAATGTAATCACTACATAGTATAAAACAAAGTTTTTTCTGTCCCTATATCCCTACGTACGCTTAAATCTGTAAAACTCAGCAACGGATTTTGATGCGGTTTTTTTTAATAGATAGAGTGATCAAGAGGAAGGTTTATAGCACCCGCGTGAAGCCGGGGCAGGTTGCTAGTTAAAATATAATCACAAAATAATGTGGTATTCGGAAACGAAATATCGAAAAATGTATTAAGACGAAGCTGTATTGACTTTGTCGAATTTGTAGCTAATATTGTTAGGAAAATTAAAAAAAATATATTTTGAATGGACCACCCTAAACATTTACATACACAATTTTTTATAAAAAAATCTGAGGACTTTGTTGCCAAACTCCTCAACACGAGAATTTTACAAAGGTGCCTATTATATGAATATAGGAACTGTAAAATCCACAACACATCAAAGACTTTTAGTTATTTTATTCCAAACCGCGAAAGCATCAAAAAATAAATCTTATTTCTCCAAAAAATTGTAACAATAAAATATTACGCCAAAATATAATGTCATTATTACATATCGTATTCAATGAATCTTTAACCACCATAATTACATACAATTTGTAATAAATATTACATTACCTTATTACCATAAAAGACGTCCTAAATACATAATAAACCCATTTATAATGGATTTACAATAAAACTTTATTGTAATTTCTCACGACTTAATAATATACACATGACATTTATAAATATATTCACTTGATAATACTTCAACACTTTAATTTTTACATGAAAATAATTAACCCGATTTTCCATTTTTGGTAATAACTATCGATCAATGACAAGTTAAACGATCGGTTCAGAAAATCCCATTTTGGAGATCTTTTAGCATAATAATATCTCAATTCATATAATATGTAATTTATATGTGTCAATGTCGAAGAACCTGCCTTCTGACGTTCTGTTGGTCTAGTGGTTCAAATCCTGCTAGAGGCAAATGTTAGTGCGATAATTACGAGTTTTGGGTGTCTTATATACTAGAAAATATATACTACTATACATATATAATAGAAAATGAATACCTATATTAAGTAAATAGGATCATAGGAATTACACGTCAATAAGTTTATATTAACTAGGGCTTCTAAAAAGTAATGAGTTAAGAAACACCGCAAAAAGCTCTATATCTGTTAGAGTTTCCAAAAATATTTATTTAAGTATTAATATATACATTGGAATGAAACAACTGTTAACGGATTTAACTTGCGTATTTTTATTTTATTTTATTAGCTGACGTTTCGGATTCTTTACAGTTTCCATAATCGTAGCACGACTGAGCTGACAATAGTCTAACGCTAAAGTGGTAACTATCGAAAAATACGCGAGTTAAATCCGTTAATAGTTGTTTCATTCCAATGTGTAATAACCGCGAAGGCATCAGAAATTATTATATTAATTTATACTTTAAACTTAAAACCAATAATATAAATACGAGTATACGGACCCAAAGACATAAAGCTAGAGTTTTGCTTTATTTTTTTGTCAAAAATTGTTACGGTTTTGGCGCCATGATCTGTCAATTCTCGTTGGCGCCATTTTTAAAAGTAAAACACGTCAGTTGACATTGACATAATATTGTTTAATTGATGGTTTAAGAAACGAGAGCATAAGGGCCAACACGAAAGCTCGTTAAATACTTATTTTTAATGAAAAGGTCAGTTTTTTTTTTCTATTTTTTAATATGTTTCCATAATAAGTTACTTACTGTCTCAAGACGAAAAGTTATGGCCAAAGTTTATCGCCAGTATTGTTTTACGGCAATAAAATGATTTCAAAAAGCTGAGAATCCGAATCGAATCTCCGAGTTTTGAAGTCGGTTAAAAAAAGGTTTTTTTTTATGCCTTTTTTAATTTTAAAACAGAATTAAACTAAACTTGATGTTAGTAGTACAGTGTCCGAAGCTTTAGATGTTTATAAAAATGTCATAGTCGCATGATTTGACGATAAATGACAAGAATCCCGAATTGCTAACATGTTTTTGTATATAGTTCGGGCCTCATGATTGACCTGTGAAGACGCCATCATCAGGTGACTATATTTAGCTCTGCTTAACCAATAGTTAATTATATAAAAAATATCCTTATAGTAGGTAAGTAAATAAATAAGTAGGTACCTATAAAAAATTCACACCAATTCATCAAGTCCCAAACTAAGCAAAGCTTAATACATAGGTACCTAGTATAAGACATCCAACACCTACTCGGGTACTGCTAGTGTTCATCACCTGACTACGAAACCGGAGGTTGCGGGTTCGAATTCTGCTAGGGGCAGATTAGCAGGATTCGAACACGCAACCTCGGGTTTCGTAGTCAGTAGCTCTGACCACGAAACCAACAAAATGTTAAAAATATTTGTCAAATCGTACTCTAAATAAATAATATTTAATGTTATTATTTTTTTATTTCCTGTTTACTATTGTAATCATTTTAAATTAGATCAATGAGTAATTTTCTATTTATATTACATCATTTATAATGTAAATAATTATTTATATATCATTATTTTAAACGCCCTTGTTTACAATTGACAAGTTCTTGTTGTTATAAACAAATATCATAGCAAGTAGGAGGTAACCGGTTCAAATCCTACGGGGGTCAGATATTAGTGTGACAATCTCAAATAACCTTAAATATTTGTTTTGCTAAGTTTGAAATATTAATAACTTAATACCGTTATAAGTTTCGAAATAAAACTTACAATCCAGTATTGGAATGAAACATCTTTAAACGGATTTAACTCGCGTATTTTATTTTATTTTCTGACATTTCGGATTCTTTACAGTATTCATAATCGTAGCACGAAACTGGAACAAGTTAAATCCGTTTATAGTTGTTTCATTCCAATGTGTAATAACCGCGAAAGCATCAGAAATTATAACAATCCAGCTACTTGCTTTAAAAAAATCTTTCAACACAATTTAAAATATTGATTTTAATATTTAATGTCTTTACGTGCTATGAATATTTAATTAAGTAAGTTAATTTAATTGCACGATCGATACGGCGGCATCGTAAATCAAAAATTATAATAAATTATATAAACCTTGCAAATATTGCATTCACTATTAAAAAACAATAATAGGCCTTATACATGCGCGTGGGCAATTAATTCTTAAATGATCTTTATCCGTATAACAAGTTTATTATACCTTTAGTGCAAACGATTTTGAATCGTAACTACTACGAAATAAGGTCGTGGAGGATTGTATTGAAATCGTTGTTGTAAGACAAGTTACAATGATTTATACGTTGAAGATCTTTCTAAAGGTCAAATTATGAGATGCGATATTGTTCGTAGACAATACTTATTTATGTACTTAATTATAGTTTTGTAATAAAAAAAATATTACAAGTAGGTACTTACTTACATAGATTGAAATTACTTTAGTATGTACCAAAGTAAAGATTAGGATTTACCGATTGGTACTACCTACATTGTAATAAAATAAATTAGTATTTTCTAAAGCTTTGCAGTTCCCAAATATTCGTAGCCGACTAAGCGGACGGTTTTCTGTAAAGTTTTCAAAATGTCAGCTATAATATTAATATAGGTAGGTACGGGTGTTAAGTCCATTAAGTATGTTTCATTTCAATACTTAATTATAATAATACTAGCTTCTGCCCCGGCAGACGTCGCGTCGTCCTGCCCGGGCCCGTCCGATTGTTTCGACAAAGATCTGTCAAAGTCTTCTGTCACTTCTTCATAAGGCTTCATATTTTCCCCGTTTTTTACACATTTTCCACTGTTTCTTCGCTCCTATTGGTCGCAGCGTGATGTTATATAGCCTAAAGCCTTCCTCGATAAATGGTCTATCCAACAAAAAAATATTTTTTGAATTCGAACCAGTAGTTCTTGAGATTAGCGCGTTCAAACAAACAAACAAACAAACAGGAGAAGCTGACTAAATGACTAACATATCAACGCAGGGCCGAAACTACAAGGGTTAGAAACTTTAAATTTTGCATAGGGGTTTAATGTTTCACCCCCTAATGAGGTAAAACGGTTCTTATCTATTTGATGAACAAAAATACAGTCATCATATTTTTACAGATAAAATTTTCCTAATTTATTAAGTTCTTTACCACCTTCTTAATAAAGTTATTAATTACATTTTACGCTAAACAGACAAACAAGGAAATAACCAAAATACATCAAACAAAAGGGCATTGGCTTATACAAACTAATTTCAAAGTACACGACAAGTTTTTAGACTAACTCCCACAGAAGTCGACGAAGGAAATCGAACTCTAATTTGCATATCATAAAGTCTATATTTAGTCTGCAAAGACAAACCGAATTAAAGTTTTATGAGACAAAAATAATCTATATAGCTGAGTGGTTGACCCTTACTTTGTACTTAGTTTTTTTTATTTAGTACTAATAATAAAGAGGAAAAGTTTGTTTGTTTGTTTGGATTGATTAGGCTCCTAAACGACTGGACCAATTTGAAAAAATCTTTCACTGTTGGAAAGCTACATTATTTCCGAGTGACATAGGCTATAAAAAGGGATCCGGGCGAAGCCGGGGCTCGGCATTTATTTTATTTGCTATCGTTTCGAATGCTTAACAGTTCCCATATTCGTAGTTTTTTGGAGTTTACTGTCATCAGGTCAGTCGCGAAATTTTTCGATACATTAACAAAAACAATGTGAGTTAAATACGTAATAGTTTTTTTTTTCCATATACCTTTATGACATACAAATAAAATATATATTGCCTTAAAAGTTTTTTACAGAGGATTTTTTGTTAAAGAAAATTCTGCTTAGTAATCCCTCGTGTCCTAAGGGAAAGCCTTTTTCTTAAAATAATTAAAATACTCACTTTATTTACAGATTTCTTCTGAACTAAACACCCAGAGGATTTCTACGTCTGTTTAAAAATTAATTCAAAAGAAAACGACTAGTCTAAAGTAAGGATTTTAATGTTTTATTTATCTAATAATTGTTTTTTTAGTTGTAAAAGTATCTATAGTAAACCTCTTCGTATAATTGTTTATACTTATATATTTTTATGGTTTTCATATAATTTCGTTTCTTGCTGACCAATAAACATAAAAAAAGACTAGCGTTTATGCGTTAGACTATTGTCAGCTCAGTCGTGCTACGATTATGGAAACTAAGGATCCGAAAAGCCAGCCAATAAAATAAAATACGTGAGTTATTCGTTCATAGTTCTTTCATACCATAATAACCACGAAGGCATCAGAAATTATTAAAAAAGGAATATTGATTTTTACCCTACATAGAAAAGTCAATTCAATTCTAATACAAATATATTTGTTACTAAGAATTAATGTGTATGATGTACCTTACAACCTTATGAAGCCTTATTAATTGGTATAAAAAGTTCATGACCTTTGAAGTTCATGGACTTGGCCAAACAATTGTTGTTTACGTAATAAACACACTGTTTCGATTCACGCAATCATTGTCAAAAATTGTTTTATTTTTGGATAATGATAAGTGTCGGCGAACCTTTTTATATACAATTGATATTTTATAATTGTTTATGATATAGTTCTATTTTATTATTAAGTCACTTTTAAAATAATTATACTTTCAACGAGAAACAACTTTTTTATTTAGTACTAGCTTCTGCCCGCGACTTCGTCCGCGTGGAACCCCTCCTTTTTTGTAGTTGGTTAAAAAGTAGCCTATGTCCTTTTTCAGGCTCCAGACTTTCTTTCATAGCAAATTTCATTTAAATCGGTCCAGAAGTTTTAGCGTGAAAGCGTAACAGACAGACAGACAGACAGAGTTACTTTCACATTTATAATATTAGTAGGGATCCAAATAAATATGAAAATAAGGTACCTACGTACATATAAAATTTGAAACCTTTTCGAAATACTTCTCTTATTCATAAGGGTAATGACCGCAAAAGCATCAAGAACATACGGTCATTAATTATTAAATTTACAGTTCCCATTTCGACGATATTTTAACTCTAAACTGCTGTACGATTAAGATGAAAATTTAAATACATTACGTAGTTTGTATCACGAATATAACGATTTTACCTAACCCATTTAGAAATAAGTTATTTATTAACTGGGAATTATTTTTATGTCCTATTTAAATTTCTAATTTACAAGGGAATAATTAATGCAACTTACTTTGCCTCCTAGTAATTCTAAAAGACGAAGTCTAAGAGAATCTAGTAAATAATAAATAAAGGTTGCAAAACTGCTATGAAATCGTAGATCCTTGGTGGTACAGACAAACTGACAGATAAGCCGATAACAGATATGGCAATAGCAAATCGACCTTCGCCGTGTTGCGCCTGCGCACGATGCTAAGATTGTATACTTATAGTAAGATATTATCGGAACAAACGAAGCGTTTAAAAGATTACAATGCAATTTGATATTAAGTAATATCATCAAGTTTAAAAAAAGATGAAAGTACAAGAAACTAATGAAAGCTTATTGTTGTTGGTGGGTTAGTAAGTAAATAAGTTGTTATTGTAAATAGTATTAATGATGGATTTTAACCCAATTTTATTAATATGTAGACAATATTTACTTTTACAAAATTTTAAATTTATAGTATCTCTTAAATGCTAAGAATCCCTAAAATTTCTAAACCAATATAAACCCTGGAATCATTCAAACCGCTAGAATCGCTAGAACCCCTATAATCACTAAAACCTCTAGATTTACTAAAATCAGTAAAACTCCTAAAATCACGTTAACCTTTAGAATTATCATAACCCATAGATTACCACAAACCCCTAGAACCACTAAAACCCCTAGAATCTCTAAAAACACTAAAACATGAGCATCTTCTAAGAGCATTATAACAAAAGTCGTATTCAGCACAAGAAAGTGAATTAACGGGATTTGATCCTATGACCTCTCATCCACTAAGCCGCATCCTTTTACATCATCTAATATTCTTGTGTCACAGTATAACAACAACATTTGGTCAACAGTGACTTTGCTTCTCTTTTGGTCTTACTGTATGTTTTTGGATAACAATAGATCTCTTTAGCATTGTGTGACGAAATGTATTAACTTTAAGGCGGGTTTAATTTCAATAAATTAGTCACATTGTCACTTTATTTACTTTAGCATAAGACTATTGTCAGCTCAGTCGTGCTACGATTATGGAATCTGTAAAGGCGTAAAATGTCAGCCAATAAAATAAAATACGCGAGTTAAATCCGTTAAAGTTTCATTCCAATGTATAATAACCGCGAAGGCATCAGAGATTTTTTGTCACATTGTGTTATTGGAATGAAACAACTATAAACGGATTTAACACGCGTATTTTATTTTATTGGCGTTTTGGAAACTTTATAGTTTCCATAAACGCTGACGATAGTCTAATGCAAAACGCACATTGTGTTATTTTAATCATATTATTGATATTAACATAATTATAATTACTATGGGTCATTTTCAAATTTAAGTTTTTTATTATTAACAACCATGCAAAGGTCAAAAACAAATGTATGACAAACATAATATATCGCAAACATACATAAAAAAATCTAGTATTGACTCTTCTCTGTTTTAAGAATACCATTGTGGTTATATTTGGTTAAGGGTCAAAACGGTGTAAAAAAAAAATACTTTTTACCCCCAAACGCGAACGCACAAAGTCGCAAACAATAAGCTCGTATTAATATAAACTAGCGACCCGCCCGGCTTCACACGAGCGCTATAAACCTTTCTCTTGAATCACTCTATCTATTTAAAAAAACCGCATCAAAATCCGTTGCGTAGTTTTATAGATTTAAGCGTACATAGGGTTATAGGGACAGAAAAGCGACTTTGTTTTATACTATGTATATAGTAATATAGTTAGCGATATAAACATATAACATATATTATATATTATATTAAATTCCCCGATAAACAGTGTGGGTTGTAATTCGATAGAGTTTCCTTTCAATAATGGATATTATTTTCCCTCTAAAGAGTCTGTGGGCGGGATAATCCGAAATACGAATTCAAAAATATATTCCCAACAGTCTGAGCCGCTATTGGATTACAAACAAACACACAAACAAGTTGTATTTGATGGTGCAATTTTATGAAAACTACTTTTCTACTATTTTGGAATGAAACAACTATTAACGGATTTAACTCGCGTATTTTATTTTATTGGCTGACATCTCGGACCCTTTACAGATTCCATAATCGTAGCAAGACTGAGCTGACAATAGTCTGCTAAAGTCACTACTGAGAAGGCATCAGAAATTATTATTTTTGTATTAGTTTATACCGCGGCGTCGTCTGCGCTTGATTAGAACTTTATATAATCTCCAGCTAATCTCTATTGCACACCTATCTAGAGGGAGCTAATTCAAGAAGGAGGAAGAAGGAGTTTTCTGTAACTATAGATTTCTGATTTTTTTTTATATGAAGCTAGAAGGGTTAGTTAAAATCTGTTTTGTAGGTAAGAAGGTAGGTTTTTCTGTTAGAAATTCGATGGTGTGCAAAGCTTAAAACATCAGGTTTTTAAGACCCTTCTGATCCAGGTATACAATATTATCCTTAGGTAATAATGTGAATAGTATATAAATGCGATCTAAGTATTTATGTTAGATTGATACTCTATCACCCAAACAATACTGTATGACGTTTAATGAAACTTTGCCATAATATAGCTATACATTAGAATAACTCTTAAAATCCTGGAATGAAACGATTATAACGGTAAACTTTCATATTCTATTTTGTTTTATAACGTTTCGAAAACATTACTACAGCCTCATAGTCGTCTAGCTTACAATAGTCTAACACTATCGACTATTCCGTTATAATTGCTTCATTCCAATGTGTTAACAGGCGTGTGCAGTGAGGGGAGCGTAAGTATGGCGCCAGGGTAGGCACTTCATACATTAGTGACATTGTGCCTATATGGAATGCACGCCCTTGAATGTGTACCCTAACATCAGAAGTAAAACACTTAACAAAACAAGTTTTTCACTTGACATCATCTGTTTATTAGAATGCAAACCGAATTACGTTTTGTTACAAACGGACATGTCAATTCGAATCGACCCAGCTGTCACTTTTTCAATCGACTTGTCACTTTTTCCCAAGGTTCAACTATAACATCGTAATTCGCGAATGTCGTAACTAACTTTTTTTTTAATCGCAAAACTCGATCGATGGACGGCTATGGTCAAGATCGAGCTCCAATATCGATATCTGGGGCAAGTGAATTTTCGGCATATAAAAAGCATTTTGAACTTTCCACTTTGTCAGTCGAGCTTTGGATTTACAATTATGAAGTGCTTTGTAAGTATCGTTACTGGTTACTTTTCTTTATCTCACCTGTAGTGTTCTGGTTTTTTATAAAAAAGTCTTATAGTACATAAATCTGTCTTTTTCCCATTAGACGCATAGACCTTCCACTTCCTTTGAATTTGACTTCCTCCCTTAACTTATTTTTTTTTACTATTTTTTTGATTTTAAAGATCTACCTTTGACCTAGTATTTTTAAGATGCCCTGAATTTTTCCAGGAATATCCACTTAGGTTGAGGCGTGATCTTAGTGCACCCCCTACTCACATGACATAGGGGGTCATGACCTATTTAACGTATTTACAATTATCATTTTTATTTTCAGATTACTTTCGCAGCCATCTTGGCTTGTGCTTCAGCGTTCCCATTGTACGTGGCCCAAGAACACGTACTCACTGTACCACTGACTCCAGTGGTAGTACACAGTGAACCACTGAAGACTAAAACCACAATCACCAAAAGCAACTTGAAAGTCAACCACGGAAGCACCCATGTTCTCCACCCAGTACACACAGTACACACTCCAGTCCATATTCTTCATACAGAGCCGAAATCTTCACATATTGTACCCATTACTCCAGTTGAAGTACATAAAGTGAAAACCACAGTAACAAAAAGCAACTTGGCAGTAAATCACGGAAGCACCCATTTGGTTCATAGTGTACCAGTAATCCATAGTGTACCAGTGGTCCATAGTGTACCAGTGGTCCATAGTGTACCAGTAGTCCACAGTACACCAGTGAAGATTGTGAAGAGTGCATTGGTACACAGTGAACCGATTCACCTGGTTCATTCATCACCTGTCTTGAGAATCGGTGATTCGGCTGTATCTTATCATAGTTCGACTGTACACAAAACTGAACCTACCGTTCATTCGCTGATTGCTGTACATCATTAGTGTTTGTTTTGAAACTATTATTTTTGTTATTAAATGAATATGACGCCTTGAGTAATTGTTTTTTTTATTAGTTTAGTACCTTTATAGCAATGGGGTGCATTCCATTAAGACGCAATGGTAGAAATATTTGGAGTGTCTACCCTGAGGACTCTCACTGCACGCGCCTGTTTTATAGTTATATATAGATGATACAAAAATTTTTGACTAACCAAACATAATAATTTCTGATGCCTTCGCGGTTATTACACATTGGAATGAAACAACTATTAACGGATTTAACTCGCGTATTTTTATTTTATTTTATTCGCTGACGTTTCGGATTCTTTACAGTTTCCATAATCGTAGCACGACTGAGCTGACAATAGTCTAACGCTAAACGCTTTAGCGTAGTCATTAAAATGACAAAAACTAAAACACGTCCTTAAACTAGCAATAAACAAATACATCTGTTTTCTACTATTTTTAACCCCCGACGAAAAAACGACGGGGTGTTATAAGTTTGACGTGTCTGTCTGTCTGTCTGTCTGTCTGTGTGTGTGTGTGTGTGTGTGTGTGTCTGTCTGTGGCATCATAGCTCGCTAACGCATGAACCGATTTTGATTCTGTTTTTTTTGTTTGAAAGGTGTATATGTCGGGAGTGTTCTTAGCTATGTTTGATGAAAATCTGCTCAGTAGTTTAATAATTAGGGGGGGTGAAAGAGGGGATGGAAAAATAAAAGTCTACAAACATACTCGAGTGGGGTATCAAATGAAAGAGGATTACGTGTACATTACAAAATGGAAATTATAATAAAAATCGGTTGAGTCGTTAAAAAAATATAGGGTGTCAAAGTGGGGATGGAAAACCAAATGTCTACAAATATACCCGAGTGGGGTATCAAATGAAAGAGGATCACGTGTACATTACAAAATTTAAATTGTAATGAAAATCGGTTGAGTAGTTCAAAAATTATGGGAAGTAAAAGTGTAAATGGTAAATGTCCCCGAGTGGGGTATCAAATGTAAGAGGATAACATGTACATTACAAAATTCTATGTGAAATGGAAATTAGTTAAAAATAATAATTTATGTAGTAGATACCTACTTACAAAAAGTATGAAATAAAAAAATAAATTAAAAATTTAACAAACCCCCGACATAAAAATCTAAAAGCCCTTTAAAAAGTATAACAATAATAAAAACTTAATATTAGTTACCTAAATATTAATATTTCTACAAAGAAAACGTCATGTCGGGGGGACCGTAGGTTTAGGTTGATTGTAGGTATTAAGTAGTAACATCTAAATGAGAAGCGGTCCCCCCGACATGGCGTTTTCTTTGTAGAAATATTAATATTTAGGTAACTAATATTAAGTTTTTATTATTGTTATACTTTTTAAAGGGCTTTTAGATTTTTATGTCGGGGGTTTGTTAAATTTTTAATTTATTTTTTTTCTAACATTAATAAACAAAATAGTCAATTTTATTATATGCAAACTAAATAATCAAATAACTTACATGATTGAATTTTCAAATTTAATAGAAAGTCGATAAAAAATAATCCGTCGACAATGAAAATAAATTCAGTAATTCTTTTTCTCTAAATTAAAAAGTGCTTACTTTGGTTACCTTGTAAATGTCAGTAAGTTGACAGTATTTTATAAGAAATGCGTTTGAATTTAAATAATAAAGTGAATGAACCTTGAAAGTTACAAAATAATATTCTGTAATAGAAGAATCTCTAACAAAAAACAATATTAAAGATAAATTTGCCTACCTTTATAGTACCTACCTAAGGCAAATTTGGTTTTAATTAATGAATCATTTCTTTGTTACAATTAGTCTTTCCAATAATCTATATTTATGAAAAGTGCATTAAAGTTACTTGAGTTTAGGTACTTATATATATTTTTTTTAAATAAAAGTGTGACCCCTAGTACAGTTACCATATTCGTAGTACGAGTTGACGATAGTCCAACAAAATGATTTCAATTTTAAAAAGGAAATAACATGAAGCAAACAAACGCCACCCATACAAATTAGTTTTCACAAAGATACCAAGCAATCAACTAATCCACTCGTGTGTGAGTAATCAAGGATTTTAGTAATATAATCGAAAATTGACTAATTACTAGATGGTATTAGAATAAAGGTAATTTAGTCGAAGTTCGACTGAGCTGACGATAGTCTAATACTGAAGTGATTTTATGTTATACAAACTACCTTATTTTACAAATCACTTTACTAATAATTTATGATGCCTTCGCGGTTATTATACATTGGAATGAAACAACATTAAACGGATTTAACTCGCGTATTTTATTTTATTGGCTGACGTTTAGAAGCCTTTACAGTTTCCATAATCGTAGCACAACTGAGCTGACAATAGTCTTTAGACTTAAGCATAAGATTTAAAAGTTGGTACTTATATTCTTATTTAATTCTATTTTCCCAAATTCACTTCAATGCAATAATTATAGCGCCTTGTTAGTGTAGTGCTCAGAGCTGACTGAGAAATCAGAGGATGCGGGTTCGAATTCTTCTGGGGGCATATGTCAGTGAGATTAACTCGAGCAACTGTACCTGAGTCTTGCTTTTCCTGAGTTATTTTTTTTTTAGTAAAATTCAAACTTTGATAAATTGAAGACTAGAGTCATTAGTGTAAATTATCCTAATATTTTTAAATTACCTAATTTGAATTTCAAGATGACATACAAATACTCATACATTTAATACACACAAGTCTGGGTTCTAACAATGGTTCATACAAACAATATTACAATTGTATGGTTACATAACGTAGAAATTGTATGAACTTGACATCAACCTACATACAACTTGGATCTCGTTCTTTACATTCAATTACGTATTTAAAATACATGTATGAGTTGTATGGCTTTAGGCTGTTGTATGATGGTGTAAAATATGGATATGGTGTTATTTTATTTGTTTTGTAGATGTAGTAAAAACTTAATATTTATATTGTCGTTGCGAGAATTTGCAATAAATAATTGTTTTAAATTGGTTTTAATGAAATTCATTTTGTAACGTTTTACTGATTTTAAGTGTTTTTTGAAATAAAATATTTAGGTATAATAATAATTTATATAATAATATTTATAATTTGTTTATCAAGTTATAGTTACTGAACTATTTATAAATACTAATTAAAGGTTTATTGTGTTTGAACGAATTAAAAGTTTAGTGCATGTAATTGGATATAATAATGTGTAATTCTTGTATAATAATAATATAAACAGTACCTATATTAAGAAATATAAATTAATTTATAAATCTGAGACATTTGCGGTTGTTATGTAAGCATTTGAATTTATTTAAATATATAATACCGGAATTAAAATTCAGATTTCTTAGAAAATAAGGTAGGTACTTAATTTACATAATGGAAAATCTTAAGACTATAGTGAGCTTCTGTACTCTGTAGTGAAACTGTTAAGTTTTCGAAACCTCAGCATAAACATTAAATAGATACAAAGTTAAAAAAAAGTTATTACACAGCACAATATAATATTTTGATATATATATCCTTTTATATTTTTTTTGATATTGTCAGCTCAGTCGTGCTACGATTATGGAAACTGTAAAGAATCCGAAACGTCAGCAAATAAAATAAAATAAAAATACGCGAGTTAAATCCGTTAATAGTTGTTTCATTACAATATATCGCACCCCTAGATCTAAAGGGAGCTAACTCAAAAAAAGTAACTTTTTCGGGAGAGGCGAAATTGTTGTAAGCAATCGGATCCTTTTTTTTATCGTGTGTTTAATTAAAATCTTTAGATTTTTGAGTTAGCTCCCTTTAGAGATCTAAAGGTGTGCGATATATCCTTATTACAAGAAATATATTCATATCCAAAATCTTACAACATACTGACTGTCACAACATCGAGATAATAATATAATAAATAAGAAAACGCACAATTAAAAATAAATTGTCAGATCGAATGACGCTCGTAAATATAATCCGCGTAATAAAGTAAGCTTTGACTTCAATTTAATTTGAATCTAGATTCGACACCTGTCGGCGCTGACTGATGTCAAAAAAGCAGTTGATTTTGACCCAAAATAACAGGTTCCGGACGTTAAGAGAAATAAACACATCATAAAAACTTTGGAATAAAGCAATTGTAACGGAAAGTTGAGAAATTACCGTTTGTTTATAATATATCACTAGCTTTCCGCCCCGGCTTCGCACGGATCCCTTTTTTATAGCCTATGTCACTCGGGAATAGTGTAGCTTCACAACAGTGAAAGATTTTTTTAAATTGGCCCAGTCGTTTTGGAGCCTATTAAATCCAAACCAACGAACAAACCGTTCCTCTTTATTATATTGATATAGATTATTGTTATATAGTACTCCATATAATTAAGCTAATTTATATTTAATTTAATACAAGTATAGAATTTTTCGTGTCACGGTGTGGCTTGTCAAACATCTCCGAAACAGCGGGATCATATTTTTAGAAATTTAGTGTGTACATCGGGTAGGTTTGAAAATTGGTCATCATTGCAAAATACATAGGTAGTTAGGTACCTACAATTATAAATTTTCACTCTTCTACCAGAAACCATATTTTTTAGTATTTATTTTAAAAAAACGCGGTTGGTGAAAATGTACGTATTATTTAACACCAAATCTTAAAAATCAAAAACAATATCCAAAAAAGCACTGGGCTGGACAACCCCTCAACATTAAGGGATATGAAAAATAGATTCCGATTCTTAGACCTATCCGATACGCACACAGAATTACCTAAAAATCGTTCCAAAAGAATTTAACAACAAACACCGCGATCCGAAAATTTTATAGTAGAACATAAACCAACAATAACAAAACACCATCAGCTGTTTAATATTCAAAAATAGTGACAGTAAGTCCTCAGGTGACCTCCTCTACCAAAGCTCTCTTAATTTATACAGCCTTACGACTCAAGTACAACTCATTGTCATATTTCGGCGGTATATAAAGACCGCTGTTTAATATCAATACGTTAGATAACTCTTACACTTCAATCCGTACACTACAGTACAAAAAAACAACATGCAGAAATTCGTAAGTTTTTTTTTATTGGCCCGGATTGGTCTGTTTTGTGTACAAGTTGATCAGTGCTAACTTAAGTGAAGTGATCCCTAGTTTAAAACGAATTAATTTTTATTTAAAACTGAATTGAGTTTTTTTTTTTAATTGAGATGTTTTTAAATTCTAAAATTGAGATGAAGTTAATTATCTGGCATTATTTAATTAAGCGTCTGAAGTTGCATTTTATTCAAAAATAAAAATAATTAAGTGTATTATAAATAGACAATAATATTATTTTTGGAGATATTAATCATTCTGAGTTTTCTGAGAAAAAAAACAAATTAAAATTTACCAAGTACCTAATAAAAAAGAACTTAATTCTATACTAATATTACATTATCTAAATCCTCTGGCGAAAATGTTATTTACTTAAACAATTATATCTGAAGGATTACCCACACAATATTAACAGTGCTTCTAAAAAATAAGGGCGCTGCCAGAAGAAACGCAACATGAAACTTTCAGCTGCCTCGTTCAAAATAAAGATAACAATATAAAATTTACATAAATCGCACCCCTAGATCTAAAGGGAGCTAACTCAAAAAAAGTAACTTTTTCGGGAGAGGCGAAATTGTTGTAAGGAATCGGGTCCTTTTTTTTAGCGTGTGTTTAATTTAAATCTTTAGATTTTTGAGTTAGCTCCCTTTAGATCTAGGTGTGCGAAATAGTAATCAATTTAGAAAGTAGATAACTAACCTAACCAACTAATAAACATATCATTTTCAGATCGCATTCGCCGCCATCATGGCCTGCGCCGCTGCCGCCCCTGGCCTCCTCGTGGCCCAAGCCCCCGTGGTACACTCCGTGCACGCCGTCCCAGTGCTGGGCTCCAAGACCACCATCACCAAGAGCAGCCAGGTCGTCAACCACGGCACCCCCGTGGTCCACGCCGTACACTCCGCCCCTGTGGTTGCTGTCCACAGCGCGCCTGTTGTACACGCTGCTCCCGTTGTACACGCCGTGCATGCTGCTCCCGTTGTACATGCTGTACATGCTGCTCCCGTGGTCCACTCCGTGCACGCTGCTCCCGTAGTACACTCCGTACACGCTGCTCCCGTCGTACACGCCGTGCACGCCGCTCCCGTAGTCCACGCTGCTCCCCTCGTCGTCAAGACCGCTCCCTCTGCGGTCTCTCACAGCAGCTCAGTGGTCCACCACGGCACTGTCCTCAAGTCCGTCCCCTTGGTCGCTGTCCATCATTAAGTATTTATCAAATTCTTCATAATGAAGACATAGAATAAATTACTCAAGTACCTCCATAGTTTATTTGTTTTATTGATTGTGTGTTGGATGGATGTCTGGGGCCACAGTGATACCGGTGATCCTTTATTTGGTTAGTTCATTTTGATCACTTATGTGGGTCCCGTACCCAAGGTTAAAACGTGGCCCTAATACTGTGACGCCGCAGTCTGTTCATCCGTCTGTCACCAGTATCTCATGAACCGTGATATTTACCCATTTGAAATTTTCACAGATTATGTATATCTGTTGCCGCTATAACAACAAATACTAAAAACAAAAATAAAATTAATATTTAAAACACTCTCATATAAATAATGGTACAGAATCCATCGTGCGTTAGTCTGAATCGCACTTGGCCGATTTTATTACCTGATTGTAGCATCTTGTACACCGACCATTATACGTTTTAAATAAAGTTCATTCCAACAATGATGACACAATGGTATTTCACAATAATTGGCTGTATGAAGGAATTTCAAAGCTATATCTTGTCTTAGCTTATCTAGAGCTTAGTCTTCTATATATTTACTAATATAATAAAGAGAAAAGGTTTGTTTGTTTGGATCGAATAGACTCCAAAACGACTGTACCGGTTTGAAAAAATATAAATATATTTGAGTGACACAGGCTGTATTTAATATTGAAAAAAATACGGATCCGTGCAAAGCCAGGGGCCTATTTAATAATTAGGTAATAAAAAACATGAAATTTTTTTCTTATTATGATACACTAATTATAATATAATAATACCTATATTATTATAGTGACAATATATTATATTTATCTCCTAGATACGTTGCAAATAGTGTTCCTACAATTGCCAAATAGGCTCTTAAAATTCATTAGCAAAAAATACATATATAATTATATATTTCCCACGCTACATTAAACTAAATATTCTTAACTGGAATGCAACGGAATCCTTATTTAGTTAAATTATATATTACTTATCAATTAACTGGCGGATTTAAATAACTTCGCCATGTTTGGTGGTTAGGCCTTTTTCATAGCATCTTAGTATGTTTTTAGTATGATTTTTTAAATTTCGACATAACCATCTTTTTAATTTGCCCTAAGCTCCAAATAAGACATCTGAAAAATTACACCTATAATTATAATCCTAATTTAAAACTTGTAAGTAAACAACAGATAAATATACATAAACTAGCTGTGCCCGCGACTTCGTCCGCGTGGTATGGTTATTTTCCCCGTTTTTTACACATTTTTCACTGTTTCTTCACTCCTATTGATCGCAGCGTGATGTTATATAGCCTAAAGCCTTCCTCGATAAATGGTCTATCCAACAAAGTTTTTTTCAATTCGAACCAGTAGTTCCTGAGATTAGCGCGTTCAAACAAACTCTTCAGCTTTATAATATTAGTATAGATATGTTAGTACCTACCCAAGAATCTCGTCATCATTATACTGACAAAACTGCTACTAGCAGGATTCGAACCCACAACCTCGGTTTTGCAATCGAAACAATAGGTTGTTTCGATTGCAAAACCGAGGTAAAAGTATGGTACACATTTACAATAAAATTAATTACCTACCTAGTTGTCATCAACTCTACTACAAATAGGTTTTGGAACTGTAAAGTTTTTAAAACGTCAGTAAATTATCCAGTTGTTTGTTACAAAGTTGCAAATGAAAACTCCCTTCGACGTAGTGAAAAAGGCTTTCATATATTTTTCAAGTTAATTTAAAGTGGAGCAAAAATACAGTGTAATGAGAAATCAAAGATATAAACATAGTATGTCGATGTGAATTAATCGATGTAAGGTAACTCAATGATATAATTGCTTTCTAAGAAACTATATCTACAGGTTATGTTAAAACAGAGCCTTTATATATGTAGCTAGCTTTTCTCGTGACTTTGTCTATATGGAATAATAATTACTTGGTACTTTCAGTGGATAAAATAAAATAAAAATAATTTCTAATGCGTTCACTTATTGGAATAAAACTATAATATTTTTTATTATTTTCATTAAAATATTAAAATATTTCACACTAGCTCGTACCTTACCCATAAGAAAATAAAAAAACAGGAAAAATCGAGATTTAAATTTTAAAAGCATTAATAAAGACTACAATAAATAAACAATAAATTTTGAGATATTTATTTATAATATATGATAGTGTAGGAAAATATTTTATTCCTTTACAGTGAGAATTTTCCGAAAGTTTTTTAGATAACCGCTTATTCAGAAAGTTCTTATATTTTTTTAAATAAGTAAGTACGACGTATTTGATCCATGCAAAACTTTTAAAGCCTATATAACATTTATTTATAATAAGCTATCAAAGTATAAAAAACTTTAATCAAAATTATGTCAAAACACTTATTTAAGGCGAAACCACTTAAAACTCCTCAGATTATGTCAAAAATTTATGTCAGATTATGCTATACAACGCTACCCGTCATTATCCAAAGGTGTTTACTGAGTACATAAGCGGAGCGGAACGCTCGAGCGTTCAATAAGTGCATAAATTAATACGTTATCAAATCTGCTAAGCAACCAATATTATTGGAATGAAACAACTTTAAACGGATTTTACTCGCGTATTTTTTATTGGAGGAGAAATTATAAATTAATTATAATTATTATCTTAAGGCAGGTAGTATGATTAACGGCCGACTTTCATTCGGTTTTTCTCATCAATGATCGTTTTTTCGAAGCGCAAGTAGATTTATGTGACTTGTAAAAGGTTTTTAATCTAAATACAAAATTGCATCAATATAAAATATATTTGAAATCAACTAATAAACCTTTTTAGTATAATAAAAAAGTTTAAATCAATTAATTAAGTTATTATTACAATTAATAAATTTTCTTAAATTGTATTCTGATTTCTCAATAACTTTGAATACATAATCCTTACAACAGAAAACAAATAAATATTGATATTAAAAAACCGCTCCGCTCTTGCAACATGCTTAGACCCTGATCGTTAAGATTAATGTACGTAATAGGTAAAACTTCACAACATTTAACGCAAACATTAAACGAACAATGATAATTTTAAATTTCACATTAAAAAAATATTATTGTGTCATTCCAAAACTGGAATAAATTGGTGTCATTATTCAACAAAATTTAATGTTCACGCATTTTAACACTTAATCATACAAAAAAGTGTATAAAATTTTAGACATTTTTTAAACCCTGAAAATGGTGTTAAAAATAAATTAGAAATTACAGAATGTGTAAAATCGCGTCAGCTTGTATAAAATTTGCAAATTTTTGTACACAATTTAATTTAGTAGGTACTTTATAGGTACCTATGTATCTACACACACCTACGTTTATAAAAAGCTAACTCAAAAAACTAAAGTTTTGAGTAATGTAAACCATCGAATTTCTTACAGCCACTTACAGCACTTCCTATCTACCACTAAAACAGATTTAAGCTAACTATTCTAGATCTATACTAATATTATAAAGCTGAAGAGTTTGTTTGTTTGTTTGTCTGTCTGTCTGTCTGTTACGCTAATCTCAGGCTAAAACTACTGGTTCGAATTCAAAAATTATTTTTTTGTTGGATAGACCATTTATCGAGGAAGGCTTTAGGCTATATAACATCACGCTGCGACCAATAGGAGCGAAGAAACAGTGGAAAATGTGTAAAAAACGGGGAAAATATGAAGCCTTATGAATAAGTGACAGAAGACTTTGACAGATCTTTGACGAAACAATCAGACGGGCAGGACGACGTCTGCCGGGGCCGCTAGTTATTTATAAAAATCATAAATCTATACAGAAAACTCCTATGTTTATATCAACGTATTAATACATTTTTCGCCTCTCCTGAAAAAAAAACTATTTAGTTAGGTACCTTTTAGATCTAGATGTGCGGTCACTATATGAGTGGACTATTGATCGTGAGGTCACGGGTTCAAACCTTGTTTGTGATGAAAATTATTACCTATTTATGTGGGATCGAGTAAATAAAACCGGAGACTTTACTTCAAATTATATTAAAAAAAACTGCTTATTTAAAATTACATCGATAGCGGACACATCTACACCGTTCAACGCACACAACTCGTCTCTCCTCTCATTCCATCGCTCGTTCACTCTCTCCTTCTTACAACATTCACTCATTCCTCTTTCATAACACATTCAATCCCACACTCGGCCATCCTACACTTGTGTTTGACCTCAAACACAAAAGCCAAACGGGCACTAAGTCTAACTCTTACACTATACTTCAACAGTGAACACTATTAATTTAATACACACTATATTTTGTCTTAACTAAAAAAAAACCTTTAGCAATAGGAAAATCACATACCATTAAACATAACAGGATAGGTAACACCCAGCATTTAAACATAAAATTCACATAATGACATCATAGCTACATCTGGTAAGGTTGGCAGCCCTATGACTCTTAACAAAAACAATAGAAAAACTAAATCAACATAATAGAAAAATATAAAAAAAAAACAACAACAGGGCTTACAAAAATATGCGTCACAGTAGGCTTTAGGGCCACGGCTTCATGTGATCAGCTGATGTTGACGTATGAGTAGGTCCCTCCGCGGAACTGTCAATCTTTTCAACATCATAGCGGTCATTGCCCTTGACCGCTATTACTCTATAAGGGCCTAAAAATTTAGGTCGCAGCTTCAATCCAGTACCAAACTGGGTTCTCTTTATAGCAACTCTATCACCAGCTATGTACTTCACACTCTCCTTACGATCCTTGTTATATGTTCGACGATTTTCATCTTGTATCTTCATTATCTGAGCTTTAGCGGCGCTTCTTAGCTGCTCTCGTTCCATAACATAACAGTCTTTACTTTCTTGTAGTAACATGTTGCATATTTCTATATCCTCTTCCGTCTTCATTCGGGTTCCGATCATGAGCTCGAACGGCGTCGTATCGATGCTCCGTTGGTAGGTACTATTAAGAGCCGTCTGCAGTCTGGACACATGCTTGTACCATAGACTTGGATCTGAAACACACAGTTTAGTTAATATTGATATCATTGTACGATGCATTCTCTCAACTTGCCCATTTCCTCTCGGAATACCGGTTGTTATAGTTACATGTTGAATATTTTGCGTCTCACAGTACTCTTTAAAGTCATTGCTTGTAAACGCCGTTCCTCTGTCAGTGATAATACGCGTAGGGTTACCAAACGTCTGTTGATGTAACCTCATTTTATCCAGAGTCTCCTTAGTCGTCGTTCCTTTAGTGGGATATATCCATACAAACTTGGTAAACGCGTCTACTACCGTAAGTATATAATTATATTTCTTCCTTGTCTCAGTCAGTGGACCAATATGGTCACAGTGCAATGTATGAAGTGGAATACTCTCTTTATCGATACAATTCAAAAATCCTTCTTGTTTACCAGCTTTTTTAGTTGCCAGCAGGCATGGGATACATGTACACAAAAACTCATCTATCTTGCTTGATAAGCCTTGAATGTGATAATCCTTGTCAATCATCTCTGTCATTTTTTTCTTTCCAAAATGACCATTAGCGTGAATCTTCCTTATAATTTCCATTTCCATCCCTTTAGGTATAGCCAACTTTAAACCTTTGTACAATACTCCATTCTCTATAGAATAATCTAAGTAGGGTCGCTCTTTCAAAATCTCCGTGATAGCATGTAGGCCTTCATCCTGGTGCTGAGCTTGTTTAATTTGTTCATGCAGCAGCCTTGTCGCTACAGCTACGTGAGGTGCTCGACTGAGGGCATCAACATGCCTCATCATCGATCCCGTCCTATGCTCCACCTCATAGTCATACTCCTGGAGGAGTAGGACCCATCGTGCCACTCTAGTTGTAAGGTCTCTTTTCTTCAATGTCATCTCAAATGCCTGACAGTCTGTAACAATTTTGAAATGAATACCATATAAATATTGCCTGAATTTTTTCACACCCTCTATAATCGCCAAGGCCTCCAATTCGTAACTACTATACTTCTTCTCTGCATCACTCGTCTTGCGACTCATATAGTGTACTGGGTGCAATACACTTTCTCCTGGATATTGCTGCATTAGTACAGCGGCATAAGCTACACTAGATGCGTCTGTGTGCAGCTCGGTTTTCAACTGTGGGTCATATATTCTCAAAACTGGATGACTGGCTAATGCTCCTTTCAACTCTTGAAATGCTCTTTCATGACATGGTTCAAAAACAAAATCTACATTCTTCTTAAGTAGGTCAGTTAAAGGTCTTGCTATTAGGGCATAGTTCTGAATAAACTTTCTAAAATAGGATGTCAGCCCGATAAAACCATGAAGTTGCTTAATAGTGGTTGGTTGTGGGTACCTTACTACAGCATCCGTCTTATCTGATGAAGGCTTCACCGTCCCACCTTCTATGATGTGCCCCAGGTACTCCACTCGTCTTTGGACCAACTGAGACTTTTCCCAGTTCACCTGCAATCCATACTGCGAGGCACGTACTAAGACCTCCCTTAGCCTTTCAACTGCCTGCGCCTCACCGTCTGCAATAATTATTATGTCATCGATGAAAATAAGTACAAAACTTTTTTCTATAAAATCTCTAAATATAAACGACATATATCTCGAAAACACTTTTGGACATATCGACAATCCAAAGGGTGCCTTTAAAAACTCATACTGATTGTTGTGTGTTGCAAATGCAGTATACTTTATTGAATCTTCATGAACCGACAAGTGAAAATATCCATTTTTTAAATCTAGCGTACTAAACACTCTTGCTTTGGACAATCTATCAATATAGTCATCAATTATTGGCAGTGGGAATTCATCTTTTACCATTTTTTGATTTATTTTACGATAATCCACACAGATTCTCGTAGATCCATCTTTCTTCTTCACCATGACTAGCGGACTACAATACTCAGAATAACTCACCCTTACGATTCCGTCATTCACCCACTGTTTAACCTGGCGCTCCACTTCTTCTTGCTCCTTAATAGCCAACCGTCTTGGTCGCTGCGCGATCGGGATGTCATCTTTCAAAACGATACGTAACTGTATCGGGGCTTCGTGCGTCTTCACCGGCTTGTAGGTATCAACTAACCTCTTCACTTCAAGTTGCAATTTCGGATCTGCCATGTAACCTAAAACATCGGACACAAAACACCCTGACATAAAATTCCTAAGCCAAGCCTCACTACGTTTTAGCAAAAGTATACGGCTGCCATCCATAACCAACGTTACACTTTGCAATAATTCCTGGCCTAGTATTATACTAAATGGCATAACGTCTCTAGGAACAATGTAGAACTTCACATTTTTCAAAACTGCTGCCCGTCGATCGTCGTAACGTCCGTTACAAAATAACCAACGGATTTCACACACGTCGCGCCAAGTCCCGTAAGCGAAATTTCACCGCACTCGTACGCCGCCACTTTCCACGATGCATAACAATTCTCGGACACTAAGTTTATATCACTCCCCGAATCTATAAGCGCACTAACACTATGTCCAAATACTTTAATTTCTTTCATCGCCTTCTTGTAAATGTCCACTTTGTTTACGTTCATTGTGTCAGTCGCCATCTTGCTCGCCTCACTTCTCGGCCAATCCGTGATCGCGAAAACGTCGTTTCCATTCATTCGCGGCGCCCCATTGGTCGACTCAATTTCGTTCCGTTCGTTCGACTCATTCGTTCGTTCACCTTCACTCGTTTGAAGAACACACATCTGTTGAGCCGGTCTCCGTTCATTCGAATTTGCCGACAAAGTACTTCTTGGATAACGTGATGTCGATGGCAAACTGCATTGCGCTGAAATATGACCGAATTGTTGACAATTAAAACACTTCATACCCTTCTGCTTGTGCGGACACTCGCTGGCCAAATGATTAAGTTCTCCACATCCGTAACATTTCCTCTTTATAATTGCGTCGTGCACTTTCGGCCGGCTAGTTTTCGCCTCGTACGAATGAGATTGCTTACTTTTTTCTTTGTAGGATTCATAAATCTTTATCTTCTCCTTTAGATCACTATAGGTAGTCACTCCATATAACATTATCTTATTGGACTCCACGTCCGGTATGCCGTCCACAATGTACTTAATAGCCACCTTATCGCACATTTTACCCCGCTTTCCGAGCTCCCTCATTGCTAGGATATAATCAAGGCAACTTTCATCTTTCCTTTTCCTTCTCGAGGCCATCATCTCGTGGATCGTCTTGCTGTCAACTGCATCTGGGAACTCCTTACATAACGCCTGTTTTAGAGTATCCCAAGACCTGAACGCCCGCTCAGACTTTAGCCACAACGCAGCCGTCCCTGTCAGACTACGTCGCGCGATTATCAACTGCTGAATTGGACTCCATCCAAATATTTCCGCGTTGTCATCGATGTCTTGCACAAACTTGGAGACAGTATAGGTTTTATCTTGTGCGCTGAACTTCTCTATTAAACCCTCGCTGTATATCATCATATTTGGCGATCCTTGATTTTGCGACATGGCGGACTCCACACCTTCTGCCGCCTCCACGTCTCGAAGATTATCCTTAGGCATCAGGCAATCTATGTGTTATTTGCCGTTTGGAAAAGCGTCTTCTTTCACCATCCGTGCTAAATAAACCGTCGTCGTCTTTATTTTGCCTGCCTGCCGTCGATAACTTGTTTTTCTCACCACGCCGCTCACCACCTCGTGCAAAAGATCGCCCGTCGTTTCACCGTCCGTCACTCCAATTAGATTTCTTCGATCCCGGACGAGCCCCCAAATTTGTGGGATCGAGTAAATAAAACCGGAGACTTTACTTCAAATTATATTAAAAAAAACTGCTTATTTAAAATTACATCGATAGCGGACACATCTACACCGTTCAACGCACACAACTCGTCTCCCCTCTCATTCCATTGCTCGTTCACTCTCTCCTTCTTACAACATTCACTCATTCCTCTTTCATAACACATTCAATCCCACATTTATGTTATATGATTATGTAAACGGCAATACAGAGGATAATGAGATATTAGGAAAGCAACTAAACTCAGTCATAGTAATATATATATGTATGTTACTTCACCCTCAATTCTTACAAGGAGTAATTTCTGATGCCTTCGCGGTTATTACACATTGGAATGAAATAATTATATCCGAAGAAAATCTTTCAAAAGATTTATAAGATGTCGTAGTCTACCTACTAGTATATATTATGGGAAATAACATTTCGATACCTTAGCAATTAAAATAAAAAAGTTAAATCCATACTAATTATTATATTCCAATATATAAAATACATACTTAATAAAAAAACCCTGTGCAAAATTTCATGATTCCAACCCTTAAAGTTTAAGCCCTGCTTTGATATGACAATCATTAAGTCAGATTCTCCTTTACTACATATTTGAAATATAGTCTTAAATAATAATATTATAAAGGGAAAGGTTTGTTTGTTTGGATTGAATAGGCTCCAGAACAGCTGGATCGATTTCAAAAATTCTCTACTGTTGGGAAGCTACACTATTCCCGAGTGACATCCTTACTAATATTATAAATGCGAAAGTAACTCTGTCTGTCTGTCTGTCTGTCTGTCTGTTACGCTTTCACGCTAAAACTACTGGACCGATTTAAATGAAATTTGGTACAGTCTGGAGTCTGAGAAAGGACATAGGCTACTTTTTAACCGACTGCAAAAAAAGGAGGAGTTCCATGCGGACGAAGTCGCGGGAAGAAGCTAGTAGGCTATAAAAAAAAGATGATCCGTGCAA
The DNA here is from genome assembly GCA_038024825.1 of Polylopha cassiicola. Lineage (NCBI taxonomy): Eukaryota > Metazoa > Arthropoda > Insecta > Lepidoptera > Tortricidae > Polylopha > Polylopha cassiicola. The sequence goes on along the minus strand of CP149053.1, from coordinate 586,616 downwards.
AACCGAGGCGGACAACTAGTTTTAAATAATGACAAAATCTCAATTTAAAAAGCATTTTCTAGTTTTTGCTTTTACGTTCTAACTTAATGATTTGGTATTCAAGCCGTGATGGTGTTTTCTTCACTGAAATTATCTTAATACTCTCAAAAAAACATTTTGGCACGAGACAGTTGAGAAACGACCCTGTCAGGGTTTGAGTTATTGTATATTATTAAAATATATATTATATTACTTTTGCCAGTCCAAGCCTCTTTTAGGCATAGTTTTTGGAATAAAAACTATCCTGTGTGAAATGAAACAACTATAAACGAATTTGACTCGCGTATTTTATTTTATTGGCTGACGTTTTGGAGCCTTTACAGATTCCATAATCGTAGCACGACTGAGCTGACAATAGTCTTATGCTAAATTAATCACTTAAGTATTAAACAACTTTAACCGGATTTAACTCGCGTATTTTATTTTATTGGTTGTTTCATTCCAATTTAGGTATTTTCGTTATAATTTATGTTTTCTCTGTTTTTACACATACATATATAAATACCTAAACATAATACAGGTAATTAAAATATACTTTACCCTGTACAAGTTCTTCTAGTAACCAAACACGCGTGTCAAGGCAGTCTTGGTCATCACTCAATCTGTCACTTTTTGCTGTCATTTGTAATACTTTAAATGCCATTTCCAAAAATGGATGCACTTCGCTGCACTCATCTTTAATTAATGAATGTGACTTTATTTCGACGCATTTTGCGATGTGTCACTTTTTTATGTCGGTGTACGAGTTTACGCATAGTGTCATTTTTTTTAGTACTTTAACGGGCTGTTGGTCTAGTGGTCTGAGGCCCTGACTACGAAACCGGAGGTTGCGAGTTCGAATCCTGCTAGGGGCAGATGTTAATGTGATGAGCACTGGCACCTGTACCTGAGTCTTGGAAGTCTGTATGTATTTATGTATGTTTATCCGTTGTCTAATATCCATAGTACAGGTTTGCTTAGTTTGGGACTAGATCAATTGGTGTGAATTGTCCAAAGATATTTAATTATTTATTTAATGGTCCCCTAAATACTACTAAAGGTTTTGGGTTCGAATCTTATTAGAGGCAGATGTCAGTAAATTCAAATTTGTTTTTTTATTTTTTATTTATTATATCCTAACTAATATTATAAATGCGAAAGTAACTCTGTCTGTCTGTCTGTCTGTCTGTCTGTTACGCTTTCACACTAAAACTACTGGACCGATTTAAATGAAATTTGGTACAAAGAAAGTCTGGAGCCTGAGAAAGAACATAGGCTACTTTTTAACCGACTGCAAAAAAGGAGGAGTTCCGCGCGGATGAAGTCACGGGCAGAAGCTAGTTTCTTATATAATGTTATTACAAATGTTACAGTAAGTGACATTTACAATAAGATAAACATAATTATGTACCTGAGTCTTGTATGTATGTAGGTTAATTTATTACCTAGGATGAACTCTGTACAAGCCTTGTTTAGTTTATGACTAGATCAATTTTCTAAATAAAACCAACAATAGTCCGGCAGAATCTTCCTATACTGAAGACTTAAAAAAGACACATATGCTATAATTTTACTATTATAGTCTTCATAAAAAACCGCCCTAGAATTATCTTGTTACCGTCAAAGCCTCTTTTACGACCTCTTTTAACAGTTAAGGGCAACGAACCTTACCTTTTATATCAGTTCAATGGTACCTAGAAATAGAATTCTAGACCTAAGGAAAGTGCTTTTAAGAAAGTTCCTAGGTATAACCACTTAGCAGAATAATTTATAAGTTTTTTCATAAACAAATTATTTTGATAAAAATATTCCGTAAGCCATTTAAAGTTGTACTAAAATTAGATACATAAATTCTACTTAGGTACCTACCTACAAATTTTTTCGTAAATATTATCATAATTATTTTTTATTAAAGTTAAAATATTTTTTTTCCGACTCGCACTTGGTCGCTTTTATAAAAGTAAAGACATTCTGATAGAACTTCGTATTTCGCCTTTGATTTCTACAGAATACAAATATATATGAATTATGGAAAAAATAACTTAGAATTACATGGTATAGTTTCTTAGAATTAGCTTTTATAAAGATATTACAAAATTATGTTTCTAGAAACTCGTAACGACTCAGGAAAAGTATCATAATGTCTTATAATAATTATGAGAAATATCCTTGGACAGATATTTTGTTTCGTTCGCTATATAAATACATATAATAAAGCATTGACAAAATATGTTAAAGTAACTCATACAATCCCTACTAATATTATAAATGCGTTAGTAACTCTGTCTGTCTGTCTGTCTGTTGCTCTTTCACGCCTAAACGGCTGAACGGATTTTGATGAAATTTGGTATGGTAATAGATGATAACCTAGAAATGGACATAGGCTATAAATAATCACGCCATCGTTCTTAGGGGGTAGGCAGTAGGCAGATAACTAAATTGAGATAGTGATTTTTAGTCGTTTTGGTTGGGACTTTTGCTCTATTGCTCTATTTGCTCTATTGCTCTATTGCTCTATTGCTCTATATATTATAAATGCGAAAGTAACTCTGTCTGTCTGTCTGTCTGTCTGTTACGCTTTCACGCTAAAACTACTGGACCGATTTAAATGAAATATGGTACAAAGAAAGTCTGGAGCCTGAGAAAGGACATAGGCTACTTTTTAACCGACTGCAAAAAAAGGAGGAGTTCCACGCGGACGAAGTCGCGGGCAGAAGCTAGTATTATTATAAGCGAACTATTTTTATGACATGAATTTTTTGAGTACCTATGATTCTAAGGTTAATTTGCAGAGAATATCTCAAAGCATTAAGTTCGCCTTTCGTTCACTTACTTCTATTAAGTTTTGTGCAATAACTAAATAAATCATATGACTAGTACATAATAAATAAACTATTCACATAAATTTATTATAGTTTCATTACAACACTCATTAATAATTTCTGATGCCATCGCGGTTATTACACACTTCCAGTACCTATGTTTGTTATTTTTTTTAATTGAACGCTAAAGTTACTACTTACCTTTAAACTAGCCTCAGCTCAGTCGAGGCTATGAACATGGGAACTGTAAATTATTCGAAACTTCAACAAAAAAAATAAGCGAGTTAAATGTTAAGTTGTTTAATTGTAACACTTATTTCATTTGACATGGCCTTATAATTATTTGAATTAAGTTTTAATTACATTAATTGCAGGCTCTGTATCGAGCGCGGTCTACTCTGCGCAGTGGCACGCCAGTCATGTGGTTTCTAACAATTTTGAAGAACCAGTGGATAGGTACTCTTGACCACTATGTAGTAGTACGACTAGGCTTTCAGTATAAAATAGTATTATTTTATCCTAGCAGCTTAAAATTAATATTAACTACAATCTATCAACCGAAATTCGATTAATATTTTTGGTTCAATACCATTAGTTTTTTTTTTCATTATAATATAATTTTTTTTTTACAAAGACAAGAGTAGAAAAAATCTTAGACCCCCAGTGGGATTCGAACCCACGCTTATGCCTTTACTAGCGGCATAAGCGTAAAAAATATTAAATTAAAAGTTAAAATTAAATTAGAAGTGTTGAGGTACCAATTTGATAAAAAAATACTTACTACAGTCTAATCTAATGAAAATGAGACAATTGAAAAAAAAAATGAATTCGAAATTTTACAGTTTCCATATTCTTATCTAATTATTTCTGATCAGGCGCGTGCAGTGGAAGCGTGTAAGTATGGCGCCAGGGGTAGGCACTCTATACATTAGTGACTCTGTGCCTAAATGGAATGCACGCCTTTGTTTATGATGCCTTCGCCGTTATTACACGTTGGAATGAAACAACTTTTTAGACCGGTCATTTTAGGAATTCAATTCGGAATTCGAGATACCCGGCTGTAATTTTGTAAATAGTTGTATATTGACACCCTTAAAGTTGTCTCAAAACCTACATATGGTAGGGTGTGAGCAACTATTAAATTTTAAGGTCAAAAGTCACAAATCGTTATTTTGCACTTTTTTTGTACCTATATTAAAAGGGGAAGCTGACTTAGTGACTGACATATCAACGCGGGGCCTAATGTACAAACGTCAGAAATTTAAGATTTTGTACAGGGGTTTCTTTTAAAACGTAGAGAAAAACTAAGAAAGGAATTCTGAAAATTCACCCCCTAACGGGGTAAAACGAAGGTGCTTATCATGCGCATACGAAGTTGCGGGTAAGCCGTTAACACTTATTTTGTAAAGACTATCCCGTAGATTTTTAAAAAAACATGGCCACTTCACCTAGTAATGTAAGAAGTATTAAAAAAATTCCTCTCCATATACCGTGTGGTAACTAAAATACTTAGTGCCTATAAATTGTGGCGCAGAACCCGAAATAGTCAGTTGGTCACTAAGTCGATTGCAATTCGGTTATCTAGAAAAAAAAGAAAAATGTATCGCTTGGTAAGTAAAAAACTGTATAAATCACTTTAGCGTTAGACTATTGTCAGTCGTGCTACGATTATGGAAACTGTAAAATCCGAAACGTCAACAAATAAAATAAAAATACGCGAATTAAATTCGTTAATAGTTGTTTCGTTCCAATATATAAAAATAATCTCGATATTGTCCTTGGTCTATTTGCAAGTAATCTAGCAGATAGTATTATATAAGATCAATGTCAAAAAGATATGTAATGCCCACCCTAGCGTCTTTTTACTGCACGCACCTGTTATGCAGTATGGTTGGTTTAATGGATAATTTTTATATTTAACTAGCTTCTGCCCGCGACTTTGTCCGCGTGGAACTCCTCCTTTTTTGCAGTCGGTTAAAAAGTAGCCTATGTCCTTTCTCAGGCTCCAGACTTTCTTTGTACCAAATTTCATTTAAATCGGTACAGTAGTTTTAGCGTGAAAGTGTAACAGACAGACAGACAGACAGACAGAGTTACTTTCGCATTTATAATGTTAGTAGGGATTAAATATTTTGATTATTTAAAATGAAATAATTACAACGGACTTAATGCGCGTAATTTATTTTATTTCGTCACCTTTTGAAACTATGCAGCTCCCATATTCGTACCCGACCATTATGTAAGTAAAATAAATACACGTCTTAAATCCATACTTTTTTCTTACAAGTAATAACCTCAAAGGCATCAGTAATTATTACAATTAAGATAGTTTTCTCATATTTTCAAAAGTGCCAAAGTACTATCATTTACAAAGAATCTAGATGGGAAAACTCATTTAAACGAGTCAAAGCGGAAAATTGGTGTTTCCACAAGAATTATGTTTTGATGTTGAAGATAAACTTGGCAAAGTAAATACTTTATTATCGTTCACACATTTATCTCAATCTTTCTTTGATTCAATTTCTTTTAGAAAAATGTTCTTATTTTAAAAGTAGTAGGTACTACAATTGTTTGTTTGTGCATGTCTAAAACACTATCAATTTTGGTTAAAAGGTAGTTTGGATATTGGTAAAGCTTTTGTTATTTTAAAAAAATTAAGGATCCGACGAGTTAATAATTATTTATATATCTAGATAATAACTTTTGTATATTTCAAAATCAGTTAAATATAATATAAAATATATTTATATATTTTACTAGCGGTTCGCCACGGCTTCGTACGGATCCCTATTTAAAAAAAAAATATTCTATAGCCTCTGTTACTCAGATTGAACGTAGATACCCAACAGTGAAAGAATTTTCCGAACGTCCAGTAGTTTTCGAGCCTATTCCGTACTACCAAACAAAGTTTTCCTCTTTATAATACATATTAGTACAGATATAGGTATATACCTACCTAACTACATCATAACTTGAATTTATTTTTTTAATTTCTAATGCTTACGCCTAACCATTGCTCGTTGATATAAATAACAGCTTACGGATTTAACTCGCGTATATTTTTAAACTAATGTTTCGAAAGTTCTACCATTCCCATATTCGCCGATATAGATGACGATAGTCTAATACAAATTTTATCATCAGTGTTAAACAATTACCTACCTATGTATAAACATAAATACATTAATAAGACATCCAAGACTCAGGTACAGATGCCAGTGCTCATCACATTGACATCTGCCCCTAGCCGGATTCGAACCCGCAACCTCCGGTTTTATAGATTAGATTAGATTAGATTTATTTATCGCTTAAAATTCATACAGTATAATTACACTATTATGTCGAATTATTTACTTATAGCTTCTGCCCGCGACTTCGTCCGCGTGGAACTCCTCCTTTTTTGCAGTCGGTTAAAAATTAGCCTATGTCCTTTCTCAGGCTCCAGACTTTCTTCTTACCAAATTTCATTTAAATCGGTCCAGTAGTTTTAGCGTGAAAGCGTAACAGACAGACAGACAGACAGACAGAGTTACTTTCGCATTTATAATATTAGTAAGGAAGTAAGGATAGTAGGGATATTGAGATCGTCAAAACAAAAATAAAGAATAAATAATATGAACAAATTACATTATTACATTATAAAAAAAATTACATTATTATGTCAAAATATAGTCAGCCACTAAACCAACAGGTCTAAAATTATATTTTTCTATTATTTATATTTCCCAGTTAACAATCCTGGCTCTCATCGCCGTGTCATCGGCGGCACCAGCTCCGAAGCCCGTGGTGGTGTACCCTCCGTCAGTGTACCACCCACCCGTGTACCATCCTCCCGTGTACCCGGCGCCCCTGCATTACCCCGCCCCGGTCGCCGTGTCCCACGTCAGTACTGTACTCAACCATCCTTCAGTGTACCCGTCGTACGGCGCGTACCGCACTGTATTACCTGTACCCGCTGCACCAATTGTACCCCCCCTATTTTGAGTACAATTTATAATTGTTTTTTGTTTTGTTGATGGGAAAGTTTTTTTGTATATGTGTTTTAGTTCCTTTAACAGTTCAAAGCAGTGCAATTTATTTATTTTGTATTAATGTGTGTTTATTAAATGAAACGGCTACGCAAAATGGATGTTGTGATTTAAAATAAAAGCAATCTTTTAAATGTATTTTTTGTTTTTTTTTTTCCTTTAACGGAAATATTAATTCATTGTTTATTAGTTATCTTTATTAGGTTGTTTCGTGATTTATTTGAGGAAAGAATATACGAAAAAATATATTCTTTTTTTTTTTGATGTTATATCACTCACCTTTTGATAAAGTAAATTTATGTCATAAATAAATTTGTAAGTAGTTACCTACCTTAAGTTTGAAAAAAAATATGGTCGTAGTAATTACTGATGACTGTTATTACACATTGGAATGAAGCAATTCGAAAACTTTATAGTTCCCATATTCGTAATCCTATGGGAACCTTGAAGTTCTCAAAAAGTAACCAAATAAAATACGAGATTTTCCTTTAAAATAGTTTCAATAAAAAAAATTTTTTGTAAACATATTTTTGTTAACAATCCCGAATCGATGACGTTATCTTTACTATGTCGATTTAAGTACAATTGTAACATAAAATTTTACGTATAAATGAATTTATCTTGTTTACAGTGAGTTTATTACGTGCGTTGATTTAGACACTAAAATGTAACAGACACTAAACTGAAAATTACGTTTACTTGTGATTTTTGGGACTTTATTTTGTTTATTGTTTTACTTGACTTTAGCTTTCATTAAAGGTTATTTTAATAACATTTTAGATTCAAACGGAATTTTAACGTTTAAGTAATATTGGATTTATTGTCAATTAGTCAATGTTTTCTGACAAAACAGAAAATTAATTACCTACCGTTATAATGATATTTTTGTACAAAGACAAGAGTAGAAAAAATCTTAGACCCCCAGTGGGATTCGAACCAACGCTTATGCCTTTACTAGCGGCAGCGTGCTAACCATTACACTACGAGAATCGACTAATAATTAAAAAACTAATGGTATTGAACCAAAAATATTAATCGAATTTCGATTGATAGATTGTAAGTAATTATTACCTACTGATTAAATAGAATTTAAAAATAACACATATGATAATCGTAGCCAGTCTGCGAAATTAAAGGTTACAGGTTCTAATTCTGCTAGGGGCAGTAACCAATATGATGAACACGACCTTTTACAGCTCAGTATCTTAATACTGGAAACCAATTTCAATCTGAAATATAAACTTTTATTAAGTATTAGCTGTCCGCCCCGGCTTCGCACGGATCCCTTTTTTTATAGCCTATATAACTCGGGAAAAGTGTAGCTTCCCAACAGTGAATGAATTTTTCAAATCGGTCCAGCCGTTTTGGAGCCTATTCAATCCAAACAAACAAAGCTTTCCTCTTTATAATATTAGTATAGATATCTACAAAATTAAACAATGCTTTAAAAACCTATTCATTTCAATTCAAAATTATTATAATGAATTTTGCATTTTACATATTATACCTCACCTATCAATAAACAACATTGTTGTTAAATCGATATTTACGTCAAATTTTATCATAATGCATACAATAAAATCTATACCATATGTTAAGATTATACCTGACCCTATGGTTTGCCCTACATAATGCAACCAATGCAGTAAAGTGCATTTTGCAATCAAACACTGCAAATGTCAAGGGATTGACACACCCACGGCCGTCTATTGAGATATTGTATCAATTATCACTGAGAATACGTCAATCTGTTTGTAAACTATAATTACTTGAGACACTGGTAAGGAAGCAATTATGGCTTGGGAAGCACTAAGGTATGTATCTCACGACAAAACTGTCATGAGCAGTGTTGCCAATTTAGCGATTTTGTCGCTAGAACTAGCGACTTTTGCTTAAGGCTTAGCGACCAAAAAAAAGTTTTGACGACAGAAATAGTTTAGCGACTTATCTGGCGACTTTTGGAGTACAAATTCAAACAGTTCTAGAGCCAATAATAGATACATTTTTTGTCAAATCGACACAGAATTATTCAATGCCAAATTCAAACTTTATTTAATTTAAGTTCCATTTGTATATTACTATGGGGGGGGGGGGTAGGGGGGGTGTCCACGAACTTTTTATGGTTATATTTTAGTTTAAGCGACTTTCTGGCGACTTTTGAGTTTGAGTTTAGCGACTCGAATTTCTAGGAGTTGGCAACACTGGTCATGAGCTTGCTTACTAATTTCCAAAAGTATAGTAGTAGTATAATGATATTTTTGTAAAAAGCTAAGACAAGAATAGAAAAAATTTCGAAGACATTAAAAGCATAGGCGTGGGTTCGAATCCCACTGGGAGTATGAAACTTTTCTACTCTTGTCTTTGTACAAAAATATCATTATAATTAAAAACTAATGGTATTGAACCATGAATATCAATGGAATGTCGATTGATAGATCGTAGACTGACGTTTCGGATTCTTTACAGTTTCCATAATCGTAGCACGACTGAGCTGACAATAGTCTAACGCTAAAGTGATTAGTTTAGTATTTTTGTCCAAGAAATTGATTAGTTTCCTATATCAAGACATGCATGGTATATAAGTTAGTATTACAACACGGCAATTATAAACTCAGTGTACACACGAGAGTTAAGGCATTATAGCACAGGTTTAACTATGAAGGACATTGAGGGTCAAAAGTGTTAAACGCACGATTAAAATAAATTATGTCCGAAGTTAATATTAAAAAAAAATATGCTTAAAAAATTTATTAAATTTTAAATGAGTATGGAAAAAAGTTAAGTGATTTCACTTGCTATAAAAAACAAGAAATTCTACTTACAGCTAAATACATTTTCGTTGTTTTATTCCAATGCGTAATAATCACGAAAGCATTAGAAACTATAACAGTAACTTATTATTAGGTATTATGATGTTATTGTACATATTCAAATACCTACCTTAATAATAGAAACTACTTTTCTTCTAATATTATCTTATAATGATATTAAGTTAGTTATAAATCATCCAAGTAGGTACATATTTAGAGTTCTATACCCAAAGGGTAAAATGGTACCCTATTGCCAAGACTAACACACAATATATATATTTTTTACCGTTTTTACAGTTATTACGGAACCCTTTGTGCGCAAGTAGTCTCACTCGCACTTGCCGGTTTTTTATATTAATACTAGCTTCTGCCAGCGACTTCGTCCGCGTAGAATAGTTATTTTCCCCGTTTTTTACACATTTTCCACTGTTTCTTCGCTCCTATTAGTCTCAGCGTGATGTTATATAGCCTAAAGCCTTCCTCGATAAATGGTCTATCCAACAAAAAAAGATTTTTTTCAATTCGAACCAGTAGTTCCAGAGATTAGCGCGTTCAAACAAACAAACTCTTCAGCTTTATAATATTAGTATAGATTTATAGCACTCTCGAGCTCACAAGTACATAAATTTATTCGCTCGTGACCGCGTTCCTAGCTACCCGGCGGCATTGACTGCATCAAAATAGGCTTAGCCGGGACTCTTTTGACACCTTAACATACATTTTATTATTCGATACCGAGGATTATAATCAGCATGACATGTTAGATTATTTGTTTGTATTTTTAAGCAGTGAAATATGGATCAATTGTAACGAATTTGATTTGTTTATTTTTAGCCGACTTCAATAAAAGGAGGTTGTGAATTCGACTGTACCTACCTATTTTTTTATTTACCTTTCTAAATGAACCGATTTTTGTAATTCTTTTTTAAAGCTGTCGTTTCTTTAATATCTTAATTGTCTTTATAGACTCAATGCAGGCTAAGAATATGGGAACTGTGAAGTTTTTGAAACGTAAATAAATTTAAGTACGCGAGTTAAATCCGTTACAGTTGTCTATTTCCAATGTGTAATAACCGCGAAAGCATAAGAAATTATTAATGAAAAAGAAATTAAAGATTAATTAATATAAGTTCACACATTAAGGTACCTACAGTAAGTTTTTTATAAGACAAGTAAGTATGGTGGTACCTATTTTTTTTTAGTTTATGTAAAAATATTATTACTCACTCGCAAATGTCATAATAAAGTGTTAAGACACAAAATAATAACCAATTACAAAATGCAGGAAATATGGATCGTAATTGATATTGCAGGAAAATCATTTCTATTGTTTTCTATAGTGAAAACTGTCACGCAATTCACAGGAAAATAGTCCTTATTCCTATGACATAAGCCTTTAAGGTTATAAGGGTGTTTTATGTATATAAATCATTTCCAACTAAGGCACATATCACTTGAACTACAACAGTCATAATGAATGGACTCACAGTTATTCTGGTAAGTTTTTTTAATTTAATAACTTTTGATACCTTCGCGGTTATTACACATTGGAATGAAACAACTATGAACGGACTTAACTCGCGTATTTTATTTCATTTGTTGACGTTTCGGGCTGTGTACAGTTTCCAGAATCGTACCACGACTGAGCTGACAATAGTCTTATGCTAAACTGAAGTAGGTAAAGATTTTTGTCGACACATCCCTACTAATATTATAAATGCGAAAGTAACTCTGTCTGTCTGTCTGTTACGCTTTCACGCTAAAACTACTGGACCGATTTATATGAAATTTGGTAAAAAGTGAGTCTGGAGCCTGAGAAAGGACATAGGCTAGTTTTTAACCGACTGCAAAAAAGGAGGAGTTCCACGCGGACGAAGTCGCGGGAAGAAGCTAGTGAGAAAATAAAGTAAAACACGCGAGTTAAATCCGTTATAGTTACTCGTGAGTTCTTATTTATATATAACTAGCGGTCCGCCCCGGCTTCGCCCGGATCCCCATTTTTTTTTCTTACATAAGAACCTTCTCCTAATAATAACAAATACAACAAAAAAGAATTAGTGAAATCGGTCCAGCCATTCACGCGTGATGTCGTGACAACGGAAAACGGGTTTAATTTTTATATATATCGCACACCTAGATCTAAAGGGAGCTAACTCAAAAAAGTTACTTTTTAAGGAGAGGCGAAAAACTGGTTAACCTATCCATATGCACGGATGAGTTTTCTGTATAGATTTATGCTTTTTATAATGAAGCTAGCAGAGTTAGTTTAAATCTGTTTTAGTGGTAAATGGGTTTTGATGTAAGGAATCCGATGATGTGCATAACTCAAATCTTCAGGTTTTTGAGTTAGCTCATTTTAGATCTAGGTGTGCGATATATAGATGAAGATTTTTGTATATGATAAGATGATAAATAACTCTAATCCCAAAATTAAATGTTCACATAGCTTTCAAATAAAATCCATATAAAATAAATGTTATTACACATTGGAAAGAAACAACTATTAACTTTAGCGTTAGACTGTCAGCTCAGTCGTGCTACGATTATGGAAACTGTAAAGAATCCGAAACGTCAGCAAATAAAATAAAATAAAAATACACGAGTTAAAAAATCAAAAATGTAAACTCATTCAACGCATTCAAACATAGGCTTGCTGACTATATCATAGCAAATTATTAATTTCGAAGATCTAACTGGGGTAAACCTGCCAAGAACTTACTTGTAATAGAGATGCATGTCTCAGTTCTTTTGTTTTTTTTATTCCAATCTTATTTTATATCTTTTAAATTCCATTAGGTACCTTATTTATGTTGTCAATATTAGATATGATTATTTTTTTTTTTTTGCGGTATAAATAAATTACCATAATATAAATTGCATGTATTTATGTGAAACTATGTTCTCATGGAAGTGATGTATTCTTATATGGGAATAAATGTCTTTTAAACCTAAATCCGTTAATAGTTAAGTGATTTCTAATCTTTAAATTTATTTCAGCTTCTCTCATCGGTGCTTCTAACTTCAGCGTCTCCAGACCCTGGAGTCCACATTCACACGGGGTACCCCGCCCACGAGGCGTACCACGCCCCCGTGGTACCATACCACTCCGTACAATCGTACCCCATCGTGCAACCATACCACCCCGTTGGACACTCGTACCACGTCGGGCATCCCGTGCCGTACGTCCAATCCCCCGTACAGTATAAAGTGAAAACACACTACCATTTGTTTGGAAAATAAATTAGTTTTATTGTTTATTTTTGTTTTTTTTTTTATTGTACCCGACAAATAGTACTAACAGCGCTTAAAGGCGGTTTAAATATTATTTGATGATGATGGTGAAATATTATTTCTTGTAAGAAACTTTTAGGTACTGAATAGTTGATTCTATAACTACGCCCAAAGCACCATACAAGATAATTTCTGATGCCTTCGCGGTTATTATACATTGGAATGATACAACTTTAAACGGATTTAACTCGCGTATTTTATTTTATTTGCTGACGTTTCGTATTCTTCACAGTTTCCATAATCGTAGCACGACTGAGCTGACAATAGTCTAACCCTAAAGAAACGAAACTGTAAAATAAAATAAACAATACTTACGCGAGTTACCTAAATCCGTTTATAGTTATTCCTATTTACGTGATATTTTTTTATTCGGTCATCCAATGTCAAAGTATTTTCGTCTAAAGGTAAATTAAGTAGGTAATATAGGTCGGGATTTTTATCAAAAATCTTTTTATGTAGAATTATATTCATAGCTCATAAAGTTATAATTTAATTTTAATTTCCCTCATAGGTACTCATAATAAAAAACTTATTTTGAACGGCGGAGCCTAAATCTCATATCTACGGAATATTATAAAGAATTCCTTATTTCGCTCTATATTTAATTACCTATGTAAGGTTGATCTAAAATTAGAAAATAACAATATTCGGTCGTTGGTTTAAATAAATCATTTATTAGTAAAAATACCTCAAAAAATAATATTTGCCGCTTACTACTAAATACATTTTGAAAAATAAATGAATCTAATCTAATAACCGTGAAGGAATAATTTCTGATGCCTTCGCGGATATTACACATTGGAATGAAACAACTATTAACGGATTTAAAATAAAAATACGCGAGTTAAATCCGTTAATAGTTGTTTCATTCCAACCGTGAAGGAGTCAGAAATTATTATAGATAATAATAATATTATGATTGTTTATTGTTTACTAAATATTGTTAATCGCTTAGTAATACTTAGTATTCTAGGCATCCTAAAATAACTTCATACCTTGAGAGTATCAGATGTCAGTTCAATAACCCTAGGTCGTCTAAATTTGGAAGTTACTAGAAAATAGATTTCATGTAAAAATGTTGCCAAGTATCTTTTAACACTTAAAAAGTACATCCACTAAACGACTAAGTATTTCATGATTAAATATGGGGTTGCTGACGTCACGTTATGGCACAATTTATATCATACTGTGACGTCACAAGCCCCCACTATTGAACTTTTTAACCACTTATCTATATTTTGGTAATCTATACTAATATTACAAAGAGGAAAACTTTGTTTGTTTGTAATGAATAGGCTCAAAAACAACTGGGCCGATTTTAAAAATTCTATCACCATTCGAAAGCTACATTATCCTCGAGTAACATAGGATATAGATTTATTTAAAAAAAAAATAGGGATCTGTGCGAAGCCGGGGCGAATAAAGAAATAATAGTCGTGCCTTTTAATAATATTTGGGAGTTAAATCCGTTATAGTTGGAATGAACCAACTATTAACGGATTTAACTCGCGTATTTTTATTTTATTTTATTTGCTGAAGTTTCGGATTCTTTACTTTCTTGTGCGTTAGGCTATTGTCAGCTCAGTCGTGCTACGATTATGGAAACCGTAAAGAATCCTTTCGGATTAACAATATTAAGTCAGCAAATAAAATAAAATAAAAATACGCGAGTTAATAATTTCTTCATTCCAATGTGTAATAACCGTAAAGGCATCAGAAATATACCGTTATAGTTGTTTCATTCCAATATTTGTATCGTTACTTAGTCTTGGCGAGGGCACTCCCGCGCCTTAACACTTCAAGGTGTTCTCGTCAAGATACCAATAATGGTTTCCTACATTTAAGCTATTTCCAACAGCACTTTAGGTAATTTGAGTAATTAGTGAGAATTTAACTATATTAACCAACGCTGTGTTCTAGAATTTTGAGTAAAGTCTATTAGGTATTAAAAGGAAGTCTAAATTTCATTTTGTAGATCCACGCCCCTATTTTATCAACGCGTCAATTCTCGGTAACAAGTGACAATAAAATTATTGGAATGAAACAACGTTTCAAAAACATTACAGTTCCCATATTTGTATCAGGCTGTAATGTAAATTGATATCCACGCGAGTGAAACACGTTATATTTGTTTTGCTTTAAAATTGATTTAAGGGGTCCTTACAATCTCAATGACATTTAAAAATAAATTTTAATCGATTCACTGGTTTAGGCATGAAAAAGCTTAAGTAACTTACATCAATAGTAATTTCTGATGCCTTCGCGGTTATTATACATTGGAATGAAACAACTTTAACGGATTTAACTCGCGTATTTTATTTTTATTGGGTGACGTCTCGGAGCCTTTACAGATTCCATAATCGTAGCACGACTGAGCTGACAATAGTCTTATGCTAAAGTTCCTTTAGCGAAAAATACGCGAGTTAAATCCGTTAATAGTTGTTTCATTCCAATGTGTAATAACCGGGAAGGCATCAGAAATTATTAACATTTATAGTATTAGTAAGAATTCACTCACCTTGTTTTATATATAAAAGGCATTACCTACACCGGATGCAAAATACGAGATACTTCCGATTCCGATTTGCAATTACCTTATTTTTTATAATAGTGTAACATCTTGAAATGTCACCAGGTGAAAACAAACTTAAATATGCAGATTTAGAGTCTCAAATGGAGTGACAAAATATTTCGATATGTCACGTTGTTCCGGCAAACGTGCGATTTATTTAAATTGAATACCTACTGTACAATGAGGGCCACCGCGTGTTAGAAATCCGCTAGATGCGCTAGTGTAGAATGAGGTCCAGCTGTCATGTTCCACCAATCACACGCCAGTGGCCTCTCTTTGGTGGAACATGACAGCTAGACCTCATTCTACACTAGCGCATCTAACAGATTTCTGACACGCGGTGGCCCTCATTGAATTATGTATCAAATGCATTTCTATACTAATATTATAAAGAGAAAAGGTTTGTTTGTTTGGATTGAATAGACTCTTAAACGACTGGAAACTCTTAACCGATTTGAAAAATTCTTTCACTGTTGGTAAGCTACACTATTCTCGAGTGACATGTGAGTGGCTATAAAAAAGATGATCAGTGCGAAGCCGGGGCGGACAGCTAGTCTAATATACTATGTGTATGGATAATATGTTATTTGTATGTCGCGAAAATTAACTATATTGAATGAACAATCCCTGCGCCAGCGCACCTGACTCACTCCTGGCATTATATGTCTAGTCACGACATTCAGTAATGGCAGCTGGATTTTAAATAAAAAAAAGGAATATTTTTTTCCCCCCGAGTTATTTGTACGAAATATTTTTTATTTTTGATCAATGATCTGAATATATTACTAAATAAAACACAGGAAAAAAATACACACATAGAAATGTTTCTAATTTTTTTCTGGCCAAAATTACACTTGTTTAAATGGGCTTAAAGGCTTCTTGGGTCATTTGAAAAATAAAAGTAATTTTAAAATTTTATATAGAACTTGTATTTAACACAAGCTAAGTTTCATCAAAAATCCATTTTTTTTTTTTGAGATAGTAAAAAGCATATTGTATTCAGACATCCATCTTTAATATACCTACATCACATAACAATCTTTCAATTTTCACGTTAAGTTTTTTTTTGACGAAGCATATTGCGAATTCATTTGTTGTTTGGATACAATTTTAAATTTAATAAAATTAAAATTCCGAATTAATAAACATCACGTTTATATTATTATACTAAGGAAGCATATTCAATTAAAATGCATTTATGTGAAAGCTCGTTACTCTAACAAATTCATCCACAACACAAACTTGCCAAGGTTATTCCAATTGTTATTCACTAATTACTATAACCCCAATTATTCCGCCCGCCCTAATTAGAACGAACATTTATTACTCTAGTTTCCACTTTGCGACGGTATGTAGTTTCGGTAACAATTCACTGTGGGTTTTGTGACATTGCACTAAAATATATTATAACAGTTTTCGAAATGTCTAAACTTAACTACATAGTATAAAACAAAGTCGCTTTTTCTGTCCCTATATCCATATGTACGCTTAAATATTTAAAACTACGCAACGGGTTTTGATGCGGTTTTTTTAATAGATAGAGTGTTTCAAGAGAAAGGTTTATAGCACCCGTGTGAAGCCGTGGCGGGGATATTATAACAGGGGGCCTAGACTTAACGTTAAACGTTGACACCTTGTCTAGGCCCCGAGTTCGAAATGTCAACTTCATTTATACACGCGAGTTAGCTACTGACATTGACAGAAACATTATTTGGTGATTTTTTTTTTATTGTAGACTGAGCTGACGATAATCTAATTCCATTAGATTGTGTTAGACTATAGCTCAGCTGATATAATTTACTTTTTTTTTTATTGGAATGAAACAACTAAAATGGATTTAACGTTTCGAAAACTTTACGAAGACTTTAAACGGTAGACTATCGGAAATATAAAGTTTTCGAAACGTGAGTAATTAAATAAAATACGCGAATCAAGTTCGTTATAGTTGTTTCATTCCAATGAGTAATAACTGCGAATGTACCAGAAATTATTATTATTACCTATCTTTTTACGAAAAAATCTAATTATTCAGTCGATAACTCAAATTTCAATATTTTTTTCTTTTTTTTTAAATCCCATCGACCAATTCTATTAATCGCCGCTACAACATTGTACACTCATGTTGCATATTGCCAAACGTAGGATTTATTACAAGTAGCTCAGCCTAGGTCTAGCCTAGACCATAGGTCCTATATAAGGGCAGGCCCTAGGTCGTCCTGCACAGTCACATCCTATCAGCATAACTTGCCAGTTGTCAACAAACCTAGCAATGTTTAAATTGGTAAGTAAATTTATATCTAATTATTTCTGATGCCTTCGCGGTTATTACACATTGGAATGAAACAAGAACACCTATAATGGAGTATTTTATTTTATTCGTTGACGTGTTCAGTTCTTATATCTATAGCCGACATATCGACGTGTCTACGAATATGGGAGCTGTAAAGTTTTCAAAATGTCAGTTAGTAAAATAAAATGTTCGAATTAAATCCGTTATAGTAGTTTAATTTCAATGACTTATATATCCGTATATCAAGCTTTTTTTAATTGATACATTTTTGAAGGTCAAAAACTAAATGTAAAATTATTAGTTCTTGTTAAAAATTATTGAAAATACCTACATGATTTAGAATTGTACCAATATTTAGTAAAAGTTTATTTATTTTTAAAAGTTATTAAAAACGTTCCTTTGTAACCTGAATACAGTACCTACATAATATTGCGGAAACTAACATTCACTTTAATATTAATTTAGGAAATATATAATATATTTTTTTCACTTTTTCGATTATATTGCTAAAAGCTGTTGATGAAACAGTTAAAAAATGATAGGAGGCGTTCTAATAATTAAATGCGATAACCTAGTGCAAAAATATTGCACTTACATAATCTTTCTTTTGGTTTATAACGTCTCTATACATATACCTATATATTATAAAAGCCACCATCAAAATCCGATATATTTTTTTTTTTACAAGGAGTATTCATATAATATTCTAACTGACTACCAAAAATTGCGCACTTGTGAATTTTATAAGTTAATTTTGTTTGCGTATCGGACTAACCGTTGTCATTTATTTCATAATTTAATGAATATGGCACTATCGCTGACTTCCAAAAAGTTTTCAAAGTCATGGTCACACAAGATCACGATAATTTTGCAATTCTTCATTAAATTTCAGAAGTAAAAAAAAAACTTCAATTGACTTTTTCATAAAGCTTTGAAGCTACATAATAACAAACCTTAATAAACTCAGGTGAAAGTTTTTGTTTCAAAATTATTTCGTCATGAAAATTTAAATGAAAATGCACGAATATTCCAACTTTATGCAAATACGCTTTGATTGCAAATTATTGGGCTGCAATGTTGTTAGTTATTTAAAAGTTTTCAATACAACAAAATTGATGACCGAATTAAATTACGTCTTTGGTTTTTCATTAGGATTTATTCAGTGTTAAAGTGGCTTTAATTACTTACTATTATTTTTCATATTATAGTGAAAGCCTCTTAATACCATAAAGGATGAATTGTCGAGACATCTTGTCATGTTGATCTCGTTTTATTCTCACGGTGATCTGTCAAAAATCGGTAAGTTCTCGTTCTCGACAAGAGAACGAGAACTTTTGTCGTGTCGATGTCGTCTCTTATTTCTTGTTCATGTCTATAATGAAACAATATAGATACGACCAACAATGTCCTTGTCGACAAAGTTCTCAATATTATTTCGATAAAGTCGACTCGACATTGCAGATAACGAATTAAGTACATTAAAGTTCATACTATTATAAACCTTCTTCAATTATATATCTTCTTCATATTATTTACTTCTCGATTACAGACAATCTTACTCGCCGCGGTCGCTGTCGCGCAAGCCGGCGTGATCGCACCAGTAGTCCCAGTTGCCCACGTGGCGCCCGTGGCCGTGGCCCACCCCGTGGCCGTGTCCCACTCGAGCACCGTGGTCCGCCACGGCGTGCCGCTTGTCCACGCTGCCCCGATCGTCCACCACGCTCCGTTAGTTCATCACGCCCCGCTTATCCACCCAGCTCCATTGGTCCACGCGCCAGTAGTACCAGTGGTCAGACATGCACCGATTATCGCTGTTCATCATTGAAGACTTGAAATGGGTGAAGCTTTACGTCATTTTGACATATGATCTGGGGGGGGGACACTACAACTGGACCGTTAGTCAATTTCAAGATTTTAATATAAGTGAAAATGTTAACGCCTGTTATTTATCGAAGAGCAATTACGACAAAAAAATATTTTTTGCGCAAAAAGTACCTACAGACATTTAAAATTGTAATAAGAACTTTGTCTCGTCCTTCTTTTTTAAAATAATATTATAGGTTAATGTTAAAGTCAACTGAAGTATTGAATTAAATATAAAAAGACAAGAAACCTCATTAAATTATTCTATGTCAATAAATGTAACGATTTCACCGACTTTTTAACTAACTTTGCCAGTAAAAGTTATTTTTGAATAATTAAGTAATATTAAACGAATTATTCAAAAGGCGTTTTATGTCAAAGGTAGTTTTTCTATAGGTAACCTAGTGTTACTTTGCCAATAGGTACCTACTTTCTTTGTTACCTTTTAGAAACCAGTTCACTTTGTAGAAAATAAATTATTATTTCTATACTCGTACTGACCTTTTCTTACCTTTCAAATAAGGTTGCTCGACCTTAGAAATTAGTTAATACTGAATAAAATCAAAACCATAATGTTTACTTTAACAATATAGCCGAAACAATTACAAATAAATCGATAAACGGGCAAGTTATTAAATAATTAAGTCTACTTAACTTACTTAGAGAGAACAAACATAAACCTATCTTCATAAAACAATATGATTTATATCATATTGTTGTTGTTCGAAGTACTTACTGCAAATGGAATGGACTGTAGGTAGGTATAGGTTTGATTCTTACGGGAAACTGATGCACATTGTGACTCCAAAAGATGTGGGGCGCCTGAACCCACGATGATGATGTATGGGTTGATGATGATAACACTTTCACTTTAAAACTGCACTTTTGATATATTATTGTTCTTGTTTTATATTGGTTGATGATTAACGCGTGCGTCGCTCACGACGCCGGGTGGACAAGAGAGAGAGTGAGTGGGAGATTGAGATTGAATCGATACCTCTGGGCTCAAAGGGCGTAAGCGCCATTTTGGCGAAAATGAGTTTTGAATGCAGTCGTACTTAGTTTTTTTTTCTCTATCGATCTGTATATTCAAAGTTTTCAAATTCGCAAAAAAATGGTGAATACGCCCCTAAAATTTTAGCTTGATTTGCAAAGATTTTGAAATTTTATGGTCGTATTGGAAATGTTTATTATTATTTACAAAAAATTTGGGTTTAAGCGACATTCGAAAAAAACATATGGCGTTTACGACCCTTGCCTGTTTTGTATCCTGAAAATAAATGACTTTTACACCCACAAATATTTATGTCTTATGAATTACAAAGACTCTTACGTCTACAAATATTTTCTATTTTTATAGTTAATGGACTTACACCCCACAAGTTTTCCATAATTTATGGTATTACAGATAATATGATATACTGTAATGATCATATCTCATTAAATTGTACATATTACTAAATTAAAATATACAAACATTGTCGTTAGTACGTCAAAGTAAAGGAAATGAAGATAAATTGTGGAAACAAGCCAACAAATACCTCAAAATCTGGGAAATATTAATTAGAGAACTGGTGATTACTCCCCATGTTTTTGTCAAATTAGACATTTTTAGGGTGTAAGCGCCGGATCATTTAAATTTCAGGATTGATAGGTTGGTGCTTACGCCCCTTAAGTAATATTTTTAAACTGAATAAATTGGTGAATACACCCCTATTTTAATCCTTTTTTAAACATAAGCAGGTTAATACGCCTAAGTAATTAAACTTTTAACCGTGTTTGTTGTTGAATACGCTTACTCTCATTGTACTCTCTTATTTTGAAATACTATAGAATTAACTTCTTTACAGTAGGCTAAGTACCTAAGTATAAAGTAGGTAATATTGTTTTTTAATTAATAGGTACCTACATAGCTGTTTACTCAGTGGTGTGGATTTATTTAAAGGATTTTTTTAGTACTTTTTTAATTAAGTCTGTAAGAGATGATTTGATTTTAATAAGACAAGTTTTATAATAAAAGAAGTGCTATAGATTTAACCCTAGAAAAGTTCTCACATCCGTAGCAGATCGTGTTGACGATATTCTGACATTGAACCATAATATCGGTCATATTAAACTACTAGGTACCATTATTTTCAATTCTACACATGAATTAATTGAATAAGAAACGCTTTGAAGATGGTTTAATGAATTTATTCCGATTATTGAGATTTTTTTTAAATATAAGTACCTAGGTACAAATAAGAAAAAAATAACTGTTGGGGACTGGGCGGCGAAGTAAACACTTAATTTCAGTAAACTTTTATTGTTAATTAAGAATATAAAACTAATTTACAGCTCAGACACATTACAGCCGGTGGAATTTTAAACTCGTTGTGTCTTGTACAAAAAAGGACGCTAACCACAGACTAAAAATTATAGATACAAAACAATGCAAATTTGGAGAGTGATAATACGTGGGCACAGATTAAATATATATAAATTTACAAATAAATAATAATCGGTTGGCAACAATAACAGAATTATGATCAATTCTATGCACACAGTCGCCTATCAGTTTATGATTCAAGTAATTAGTTGTAGAATTGGATTTACTACAAGGATATAGATAGTTAATTATGAAAAATTTTGGGATGAAACAATTATAATGGAATAAACCCGCGTATTTTATTGTATTAGCTGAATTTTAGAAAACTTTACAGTTCCCTTATTCGTAGCCAACTGGGCAGACGAAAATCTAACACTAAAGTGATTTGACATTATGCAAAGTACGTTATTTTACAAATTGCAAAATGTAACTCCTACCCTGTTGCTGTTTGTGTCTGTTTCATTCCAATGAGTAATAACCGCGATGGCATCATAAATTATAATAAAGAGTTGTTTTCAAAATTATAATTAAGTTACTAAAGATGTTTAGTCAAAATAAAATGGTTACAAATACAGATAATCCTAATAAATCAAATTTTTACAGTAATACTGTGTACAATACCCGTATACCGACACTATACTGCACTTATCTTGGGAATTATTGCACATTATTTTATTATTTCATCACAAATTATGACGTACACATATAAAACAAAGAAAAACAAAAAAACTAATAGAAATAAACAACAAAACACAGTAAAAACGACTATTATTTAGTTAGTGTATAGGGGTGTAAGCCCATGATTTTTCAAATCAGCCATTTTTTAGGGGTGTAAGAGTCATATATATTCAATTTTCCGGGGCGTAACGCAAATCTATTTTTGTTACTATGCACTTTTCTTAGATTTTTATTATTTAATAAGTTGCATCACCGAATTTTACGTCGACTTTGTCTTGGATTCGTTAATTTATTTATAAAAACAAAGAAGATATGAATTTTATTGTTAAAAAAAAAACGTTTTTTTGCTCTCCTGTAAAGTCGTATTTTGGTGGTTACGACCTTTGAGCCCAGAGGTATCGGAATGGAATGTATAGATTGATTGAGAGGAATGAAATGGAATGAATTATTGAGGGATTGATTGAACGGAATAGGAAGCGGGAATATTTGAGTGTACACGAACACTTATTGTTAAAATATATAAAAGGTGAACCTGACTTAATGACTGATGTAATAATATTCTTGCAAAGCAGGTCCTAAACTATAGGAACTTATGGGTTTTTATAACGTATGTACCACTAAGAAAGGATTTTTGAATATGGGTCGTGGGACAAAGTCGCGTACAGAAGTCAATATTTCATGTACCTAAGTCAACGACTAAATTTAAAAGCCTTTACAAAAAAAATAAATTAAAAATTTAACAAACCCCCGACATAAAAACCTAAAAGCCCTTTAAAAAGTATAACAATAATAAAAACTTAATATAAGTTACCTAAATATTAATATTTCTGCAAAGAAAATGTCATGTCGGGTGGGCCGCTTGTCATTTAGGTGTTACTACTTAATACCTACAATCTACCTAAACCTACGATACGAATAGAAATATTAATATTTAGGTAACTTATATTAGGTTTTTATTATTGTTATACTTTTTAAAGGGCTTTTAGGTTTTTATGTCGGGGGTTTGTTAAATTTTTAATTTATTTTTTTATTTCATACTTTTTGTAAGTAGGTATCTACTACTTATTATTATTTTAACTAATTTCCATTTCACGTGGAATTTTGTAATCTACACGTAATCCTCTTACATTTGATACCCCACTCGAGTATGTTTGTAGACTTTTATTTTTCCATCCCCTCTTTCATCCCCCCTAATTATTAAACTACTCAGCAGATTTTCATCAAACATAAACAGCTAAGAACACTCCCAACATATTCACCTTTCAAATAAAAAAAAAACAGAATCAAAATCGATTCATGCGTTAGGGAGACACACACACTCACAGACAGACACGTCAAACTTATAACACCCCGTCGTTTTTTCGTCGGGGGTTAAAAATAAAATATAATAATATATCAACAAAACATTTATTTCATATATTTATCGACACTGTCGATTGTAACACATAATCATTAATATTATTATATAATGCATTGTTAATCTATACAAATTGACAGCGCATTTTTTTGCAATTCCATTATATTGGAAACAATGCCTTTTCTTCTGAGAAACAAAACACTTTTCTCCTTGACAAGATCGACGCTTTATGAAGGTCGATTCGTAGTAAAAATGGAATAGTAAGAATATCACAGAAAAACAAGTAGGTACCTAACCGCTTTTTAGATAAGTTGTTGTTATGAATTAAAAAAAAACCACAACGTCTGTTGTTTCGACAATGCTCCCTGTACAAATAAATTATTTTATTGAGATAAATTTATACCTAACGTCATTATGTTTTATTTTACATATAGCTTTTAAATATTATTTGGTTGATTCAAATCAGTTTATTAGTAAATGGACCTAAAAAAATACTTTTACAACTCAGATGATTCCATTGGAAACACAATCATTTCTGAGAAGGAATGCCGCAAGAAATTCAACAGAAAGTCTTATTTATGAAAATTAATTATGTGTAGACCTAATTTATTAAACTTAAATAATAAAAAAAATATATATATAATACTTTACTATATACTAAGTAATACTTATCGATCTAATACTTGCGCGAATGTTCAACGAATAAACATACATAAATACATATGCACCCAAGACTCAGGTATAGCTCATCCCACTGACATATGCCCCTAGCAGGAATCAAACCCGGTTAAATAGACAGATGCTTTACTCAGTAGGGCAACAACAACATGCCGTCCATATTTAAAAGGACTTTAGGATCCTCTTGTACAATTAAAATGATAAGCTACTATTTTGTCTTTACGTCGTTTTAGACGCCTAGCGCATACAAAAGCTAGAACTAAGTTGTCAATTAGTCTAAAAGCTCTTGCAATCCAAAACGTTATTCTTCTTTATTACACTTAATAATGCAACAATTACAAATAATTACTTTACTTTCGTAATAATTCATTCTGATCACAACAAACATAAATAATTATCGTTTAACTTTATTAAGATCACGAGTGAAAGAAATATTGTTAATAAACTTTTGTCGACCTTGAACTTTTGTTAAGAAAGAAAGGTTTGTTTTCAGAAAATAGTGAAATAAGTAGTCAATAAATCAAAATAGTTATTTGAAAAATTGTTTCGCACTTGTTTTACGATAAAATATTTTCGTCCCAAAAAAATAGAAAAATGATTAATTTCGAATGAATTTGATTTGGAAAAATCAAATGTATTTCTGAGAGATCGCTATTGTACATTGATTTTATTTCCAATGTTAACACCGCGATACAACATAAAATATCTTTTATAGGTTAAAAATACTTGTACCTTTATATACAAAGAAATATTATAGTAAATGGTATTAGGTAAGCACTATATTAATTAGGTAGGTACTAACCTGTAACACATTCCAAAAATAATTACTGAAGTAGGTAATAAGCAATTCATACGGAAATAATTACAGGAAGAGAAACAGAATAAATATCTTATGAATAAGAAGAAATGACTTACATCCAAAACATGACTCATAATTCTAATAACTCTTTTGATCTTACATTAGCAATTATCAATCAAAACAAGATCACATAACATTACAAACTCCATAAAACAAAAGCCAAAAGCGAAGTAGAAAAAACAAAACAAACGCCAATTTATAACCAAAACGGCCCTGGTCAATGAAGAGGAAGAAACCCAATAAACATAATCACATAATAAAGGAAAACAAAACAAGGAAAAGGGAATACGAGGAACAGGATAACAATGACGTAACGGGAACTGACCTTGCTGAAGATGCATGAACAGTAAAGGTCCTGTATGTCTCAGGAACCCTTGTAAACCCTCAAGGATAATTGCTAAGGGTTACTGAGCAAGCGTTTTGGGATTGCTACGGAACACAAATTTTTGACAACCTTCAACCCGCTTAATGAATTGGGTAGGCTTGTGTCACCGTCTCTAGGTAATAGGAGAGAAATTGATTAGTAGACAAATTGTTGAAAACAAGCGAAATACAATTGTTAAATCTTTAAATTAATTTTCTCCAAAACCTTCTCTTGTAAAGGTAAGAGCAGATATCCGTTTCAGAAAATACGTAATAACAATCTCTAAAGATTCAGACATCAAAATGTCTATTAATTTCAAATTTGACGCCTACGAAGAAATTATTGAATCGTAAGTAAGAATCATTTTAGTTTACAAAATCACACAATACAAGATAATAATCAATTTATTGCGAAAACTACTATGAATTTCGTATCAGCAAATTCCTGATGTCAAATTTTATTCCAGAGACGTAAGCTGTGTTACACCGGATTATTGGTCCAGCTCAAATCAATTTGCTCTCCATTCACAACCAAAAATATATTAAAAATTATCATACTCCATAATTCTCATTTAATATTCCTGGGGGCCTAGACAAGGTGCTAACGTTCAACATTAACGTTAAACGTTGGCACCAAAATGTATGGGATTTGACATCCGCGAACGACTGTCACGTACGTCACAAACGTTCGTGGATGTCAAATCCCATACATTTTGGTCGTTTCATTTAACGTTAACGTTGAACGTTGGCACCTTGTCGGCCCCCTGTTGTTGTATGACTCTATCGAGAATCGATGGTTGTCAAGTGGCCCCATTATTTTTATTTAATCGTTTTGCGATTCGAAAATTGAACTTTGCAACAATAAAAAGTCACGTCTGAATTTATTTGCATAAGGAATTTGCTTTGTTTTATCAAGACAGACAGATGGTATTAAATCCAGCTTAGTCTTTGAACCTGTGTGGTATTAATAGTTACTTCTTCAACTTGACTTTATTGATTCTGTCTTCAGAAGGTTTATTTCACCAATTTGAAATACTGAATAAGAATGACACCAACAATCATTTAAGACAGTGAAATATGAAAAGGAGTTATCAGTAGTTATCAGTAGTTTTTAATGCTTTCTCGATTATTACACATTTAGTTTAACAGTGTTAGAGTATCGTCAACTCTTTCTCCTACGAATGAGAGAATTGTAAAATTTTCCAAACATCAACATACTCGTACAAGAAGATTTTCAAAACACGTTGCTAAAGGCAATAAAATTCAAAGATTATTAACCTGAGCTTCAAGTTCAAGAGTTTTTTTTACAACATTTTCAAAATTAATTTTAAGTTTATTGTCAATGTAGACGATGTATATTATTATTTTGAGAATCTAGTTTACTGAATATGATATTAAAAATTTTCGATTATAAAATATTGTAAGGTTTTACGGCATTTACTTTATTTAGATTTTTTCTCATATGCACTCACGTTAAATTGAATAAGTATCGCTTAAAACTTAGAAGCGATCGAAATAATCACAAAAATAATATTTTACAAATAGTACCTACCTATTATAAAAGTAAAACTTTTCGTAACAAATAATTTGTATAGGAGTACAAAAACTAAACGCCATAACAGCGCAAAACGGGGGTGCTTATCGTGCGCAGACGAAGTCGCAGGCAGAAGCTAGTATACTTCTTCGAGTGGCTTATTAACATGTACTTACAAGTTGATTATAAGTTCTATTAGTTATTGTAATATTTGATCCTATAACTGCTCTTTTAAAAGCGCTGTTTAAAGCAGTCTTAATTGTTTTAAAATAATGTACTCCTGAAAATGCCGTAAATACTGATTTCACTTGGTGGTAATATATTAAAAAGCTTAATCCTGACCATGTTTCACAGTGAGTACGGTCTGAAAGATTAACCTACGTCAGAGGCCTACGATACAACCTTATCGGCATAAAACATACGGGTCTTATGTCCTTGATGCCAAAGCGTACTCGCTTAAAAAGATTGCTTCCTGAAACATCAGCCTTGACTGAGATATCGTAGGGGTGTGATCGTATAGTGATTTGGAGACTCCCGGGGAAATGTAGAGGTTTGCCGAATTCATGTTTCTTACGTAAACAATGGAGGAAAGACATTTATTGGACATCAGCCCTTCTTTTAGAGCGATTCGGATATATATTGCCATAATGCCGTCATTTTACTTTCATGACCTGGTATTATGATAGGATTTTTGGGAGAAAATATACTTTGTTGGATGTCTGGAAAGATGAGGATGGTGATTTATAGAAATATGAAAACTAATGTCAGGAATAGAAATAGGAAAAGATTTTCTGAAAAAACTTCTGAAATGAGTTTTGGTTCAAATTTAAATTATTAAAATGGGAAATTTTAACTGACCTTAAATGAAGAAAAATTCAAGAACAATTATTAATGACATACTTTGAAACGTAATGTGCAAACGAAAATTTTACCTAATATACAAAATTCATAAATTATGCATATTTTAGATAACTCAAAGTCTCTCATGTAATTGCTTTGATGTTTTCAAAGGGTTCATTGGAAACATTTTGTGCAATGTTTGAATAAAATTAATACGGACTCATTAAAGTTTTAATTAATTACACTTGTATGTAGATTATTAATGTTAACATTAGAAGTTTTAAGGATTGGCTGGAGTGAGTATTTTGTTCAAATATACAGTGTACATACTACAATTTAATCACTAATGAGCATGTATTTTAAGGATCATTTGTAAAAAAAGTTAAACGATTTATATTCTTGTAGTTTCAAATAATGATGTCCAGGCTATTATTATTATGGCTAGATTAAATAAAATATTAAAATCCGTAGATATTCAATAAACTTAATTCGATTAGGAAAGCTGAAACCGTATATCAATAAGAAAACGATCAAATTATTCGTAAATAGCATCACATTCCGACGTTAATATAATTTCAGAAGGTAGCTGAAGATAAAGCAATAAACAAACCTCACAACGCTATTAAAACAACCCAGGCATAAGCGGAGCTCTGATTGTTCGCAATTAATCCGATTCTACAGGAATTTACATACCTCTCCCTACGAGACAATGCTTGGAAGCAATCTGTACCAAGGTCAGTAGAACACCCTATACGTCTTGTCAACGAATCACAGTGTTGTAAGGAATTTAATACAGTAAAGAAAGCTGGTAATAAAAATAAAAATACTCATATTGACAAATGCAAAGATGAAAATAATAATCTTCATGAAGTAAATAGGACCGAACTAACTAGTGTTTCTAATAAAAAATGGTACAGCGAGAAAAATATTTGCAAGAAACTTATCAGCTATTATGCTTTTATATCATATAACTAATTCAGAACTTTCCCAAATTTAATTAAGGAAGAAAAAAAATGGTATCTAAGCAACCCTTGAAATAAATCAACTACACAAATTAAATCAAGAAACTATTAACTTACTAATAAAGGGAGGAAGTTCTTTAAAATATTCTGCTCAAGAAACTGATAAAGAATTAATAACTAATGAAAAACTTTTCTGTATCTATTAATACTTTACCAGCTCCAATTACTGTTACAAAACAATTCTATCCGCACACCTATCCATTATTTGGCTTAAGGATTTTCCCTGTCTTAAGAGATTCATCTTTACTGGAAGGGTTCTTAATCCTGTGGGCTGACACAATGCAGTCAAGGTCTCGCCGAGATTTGTTGTCTTCAAATATTGCAGGGCGTATTAGACCAGGGCCTGTTTGAGATTTGCATGATACATCGTTTGTAATTTTTAGGGTGCTCTTCACCATGCGGTCACGTTCTTGCGTTATGGCGGTTGTGTTAGGTCATGGGCGTTTATTTTTGGATGTTGATTTGGGAAATATGACACATTTTCGCTATGGGTTTTGTTTTTTTGCGTAATAAGGAACGTGATATTTCTGAATATTGCTTTACTTGTAGCTTGGTAATATTGTGGATGTTTTAAGTTCAAGTTTATGTTTGATATTACTAAGGTCTGTTAAAATTGGTGTACTTAACTTGAAATATTAAAAGTCCCTATTAAAAATATCAAAGAAATATCTTTATTTCAGATAATACTGAGGACTTACATATGCCATTGACCTTAAAATCAATATCATACAGTAAAACAAACAAAATATTATAATTGTCTGTCTTATTGTCTCATCCGCAGTCCATAATATTAAGTAAAACCAAAGACTCACTTCAGTAAACTCACACTTACCACCCTAATTGTTTACGTGAAAAGAATCTTGAATGAAATCTGTCCCAGGACAAATATCCCATGTGGTACGTGACGGGGGAACCAACGACCAGAACTATAAGAGTTGTGTTATTGTACCCTGAAGACTTGCTAAGTAATAATATAGACGAGGGACTGTTCTTTAGTAAGTGTTCGGACATTCAAAGCTTTTCAGGGATTGGAGGCCTTTCAATCGTATAAAAAGGAGGTAATACACTAAAACAAAGGTGAAAGACAAGTGAAAGCGTGCGTTATTTGGTGGTCGGATATGTAAATGAGTAAGTGTGTGTGTTATTGATGATCGGATGTTTGAGAGGTTAGGATTATTATTAAGGGCTTTGCTGGTAAAATGCTAGCTTTTTAAGTACCTACACCACTAATAATATGATAAGTATCAGTAGATTTATTGAGAAAACGTGCTTCGATAAGATATTTAGTGTTGGCAATGGTTAGCCAATAAGAATATGGTAATCTTTAAAAAAATCAAAATTTATGTTTGTAAATTGAGTTGTGATATATCGGACACACATACGCACGCAATCTATTAACTGGCGTATTTTTATTTTATTTTATTTAATGGCGTTTCGGATTCTTTACAGTTTCTATATTCGCAGCACGACTGAGCTGACAATTAAATAGTAAACGCTAAACTAAACTAAAACTTATTTTTTTTGTTTCATTCCATTTTTTTTTTATAAATATGATATTTTATTACATTATAACACATTCCTAATTCCAAATCGAAGTATCCCATTGTCCCAACCATAACCTTGCACAACTTTCAAGGATCTTCGAACGGATAAGTCCAATATTTGACTTGAAACCAATTAATCCTTTTAATTGCGAAGGTCATAATCATGCAACTGTCAGATTAGACCAGGCCTTGGATGATCCCGGCCGCACTCTGGGCAAATTATTGCTTGTCACGAGCCAAAATGCGCAAATAGCTGTATAATGCTAAGCTGAAATCACAGCGATATTAGAGACGAGAAAGTTATAAGCGACAGCGGGATTTGTAGAATAACTGTATTTTTTAATAAGTCTATCGCTTCAGATGTTCAAATGGTGTTTTTGAGAAGTTGATCAGAATTGTGATTTAAATATCAATAATGCTTTTTTACAGTTTCTTTTTTTTTGCTTTTTGCAATAAAGGTCATTAATATAGCTTCTTCTTGGATCCATGTATAAATTAAGTACATAAAAAATAAATCTAATTGCTTCTATTATAATTAATTTATGACCTTTTCTTATGTAATTAATTATTCATGCGATCATTCAGATCATTATTATTACATAATGATAGGAAAAAAACTTCCAAGAATTTTCCATCCCAGTAAACCCTATTATAATTAGACATTAATATTTGTATTTACGGCACACGCCAACGTCGTTATATCAGAAATTGCCAGAAATTTGAGATTCCTACACGCCGAGGCGTGGAAGCACTTCCGGTTCCCTCTTAAGATCAAATGTTTTGATTTAGGGTTCACGGATTATGTTTATGAATGTTTACAGCCCTTTCATGTTCATTATACAAGCTAAATCTGATTTATATTACGTGTTAAGCGGATTATTACCATAATAACTTCCAACTAAACGAGTTTATTTTACATGTACCTCATATAATATAATATAATATAATATTTTGGACAATTCACACCAATTATCTTGTCCCATTTTAAGCAAAGCTTGTGTTATGGGTACTAGACAACGGATAAATATACATAAATACATATAAGACATCCAAGACTCAGGTACAGATGTCAGTGCTCATCACATTGACATCTGCCCCTAGCGGGATTCGAACCCGCAACCTCCGGTTTCGTAGTCAGGGCCTCTGACCACTAGACCGACAGGCCGTCATATGATAATATCATCTACATAGACAGCACACACAACTATATTCATAAGAAATTTCGTGATCTTATTAGATAAAATTAGTTAATATATGAATCGTTTTAACTCAATTTGCATCTGGTACTGTTTCCAAAATAACACAAAAGACCACAATCGCATTTAAACGTAACCAACCTTCGAGCGGTATTTGGCGAAACCCAAACAGACCCAACCTTGGCGGTCGAAATAAATTGCACCTATCACCGAAAGGTTTGGCCATCCTTGCCATCGATCAAATTTTTCAAATTAATCTTCAGGCAGAGCTGACAAATTTCGGCACGCGAAGGCTTCGCGTGGAATGCGGAGGCTGTATAGTCAACACGCACCGATATTATAACCACTACCGGGTCAAGGTGTTGGGACCCAAAGATTTCTGGGGCGCATTTCTGATGCGACCTTCGGCTTTTTCAGGACAATGCAAGTCGGGTACAATCGAGCAATTTCCCTTTCAGAAGAGGTATGCTGCAGTTAGGATTGCGGCCTTTGGTATGAAATTGCTTTGGGACTTCGTTTGTGGGTTTGTAATATTGGTGAGAAGTTATAAGAATATGTTGATTTTACCGTACGTAATATTATGTTATGACTATAGTAAAATGAGTTTGGATTGTTTTGAATATCCCATTAGGGACACGTCGGTTTTTGTTTTATGATTTAGGGAAATAGTTTGACATTTTGAAGTAAGATCTCATAGAACTCTTGTTCTGAATTTAATTTTAGATATTACTTGTACTTACCAAAAAATATGTTTTTTAGCGTTCAAAAAGTATTAGTAATTTTCAAAGACGAT
Organism: Polylopha cassiicola; assembly: GCA_038024825.1. Taxonomy (NCBI): domain Eukaryota; kingdom Metazoa; phylum Arthropoda; class Insecta; order Lepidoptera; family Tortricidae; genus Polylopha; species Polylopha cassiicola. Next base: position 553,690 of record CP149053.1, on the reverse strand, counting down.
AAGTCAAAATGACATAGAAAATTGTTCAATGATTTTTGTTAAATTTTATAAAATAGTCACTAACCTGTCAAGTGACACTGCAACCAAACTGTAGACGGATGCAGCGACTGACAACCCTTGCACGTAGGGAACTGTTTTGCACATCAGCCAGCCGAGCACCCAAGCTGTGAACAAAACAAATTATATATTAATAAAACAAGGAAATGAACTTGTATAATGATATAATATGAAAATGAACTATATTCTTTGGATTGAAAGACACCTGGAGACATAATGTAATTGCCATGTTAAAGTAGGTACTTTATTAAAGTCTTTTTATAAATAGATAATTTGATTTAATTGATTGATGTTGACATAATAATATATAAAAAAAAAAAAAAAAAAAACATCCCGACGAATTGATAACCTCCTCCTTTTTTGAAGTCGGTTAAAAATTAATTAAAAAGAAAAAGATAGCTTTAGATACAGAGATCTTCCTAATTCTCGGAACTCTAAAGAATGAATAAGGATACTAAGTAATAGTCTTCTAATAGTGTTTGTGTGAACGGATTTCCGCAAAATTACTTCTCAATCTATTCAATATAAATTTCAGAATCTAGGAAATCTAGATACTCTCTATTACGTAATACTCAATGACAATAATTTTCCTAGAAAAGAAACCTAGATAGACAATTCCTTAGTAGAACTTACTCGATCACACAATATTACGAAGATAACAATTTGTGAACGTTAGTTCAAATTAATCGTTCGTTTTTCCTTTAGTAGATTTATTTGTGCACTTTCATACTCAACGCCTAGCGATACAATAATCGACAGATATTAAAACGGCTAGTTTTATATAAAATCAAACTGACATTTAAGAACTGTCATTCACTTGACTTTGACAGTTCGTAAATGTCACAGAGCTACCAAACTTATAAATTAACATGTTAAAAACTTATATATCTGTAAATTAGTACTCATTTCTTACAAATTTATTTTGTTTTCTCATTTATTACTTATTTGAATGAAACAACTAGAGTTAATTCAAGCGTATTTTTTTGCTGACGTTTCGAGAACTTTACAATTTCCCTTTTCGTGTTAGACTATTTCAGCTGTGAATAAGGAAACTGTAAAATTTTCGATCTTCAAGTAAAATACGCGAGTTAAATCCGTTATAGTTGTTTCATTCCAATATTATTAAGTATATCAGTTTTGGATAAAAATCTGAAATGATTGAGTAAGATATTTTTTTTTATTAAACGATCTTATAAGTAATGGGGGTTAAGAAACTGATAAGCCAGTAATATAACTTTTAACTCAACAAACGATAGATAAAAGTTATGAAACAAATCAATTTATGTGATGAAGCCAAAATACCTATATTTTAACATAACTTTTTTATGATCCTCGAATAATTTTTGAGCCCATGAAAATATAACACCGCTGAAATTAGATTACAATGAATATTATATATATTAATATATCTTATTTTTTTAAAGAAACTGTATTTTTTGTTCATAATTATCTGATTTACCTAATTTGGAGCTTGTTGTGTAAAATGAAAATCGTTCATACCAGCACAAGTAGTTTTGCATTATAATAATTCTATTTAGTTTAAGATATAATTTTATTTTCAAAATCCTTAATGGTCTTATTTAATTAATAGGTAAATAAAAATGTACCTAGTACCTACTAATTATACCTAACAATTTCGAAAATAAAATATCAAAAATATCAGATTGATTGCCGTCAGAATAAGATTTTCGAAAGTATCCAAAATAGGATACTAAAATCGGATAAGCAAATGAACTTTTGTGAACTTTTGGTCATCGAACCTAAGGCAAGAAACTTACAATTTTTCTCCAACTTATTTTTGTCGGTGAATATTCAGATATACAGGAATAGCTTTAAAGGAAATACGTAAATTGGAAACTGATAATGCTGTCGTCGACTTGTCGCGTATCCGAAATCTTTATATATTTTGTGGATTTTCTGTAATTTAATATTTCGGCTGTCGACGTTGTCGCATCTTGATATTTTTGTATTTAGGAATAGCGCACAAAATATTTTTATATCTTACTGATAGATTTGGTGTTATTCAAAAACAGACTTAAATAAAGCAATGAATCAAAGGCGCATTATGAAATTAACTTCAAATCTAAGGTCCCAATGAAAACTAGGATCCTAAAAATGAGACGCTAACCTTATAGAATACGCCTCAGAGATAGACTGATAAAAATATTATGTTAAGTTTTATGCAATACAAGTCACTTATTAATAAACACCTTTCAATCAATCTAAAATTCAGCCGTGTAAACTTTTACCACACAACCCAGCTCCGTAGCCATATCACCACACCGTATTTCAATCAATAATAACAAGACATAAACTACCAAAGCACCACGCCCCAACAACAGTCGAAGAACATCCCATTAACAATTCACAGCGAAAAAACAGAAGAACATCTTTACAGACCCTTCTGAGCAACAGGTTGAGGTCACCGAATCAATATTTACTCGACGACCTGCATAGGAAACTGGGCCAGGTCACTGTCCTACCTGCGACCTCACAGCCTTGCATTCTTCCATCTCTCTCCAACCACCACGCTGCCGCCTCCACGATTTCTTCCCACCCTCTCCCACATTGGCCTTGCTCCACCGTAACGCATTACAATACAAAAGTCGGAAATGAAGAGGGTATACCAATTAATTGTATACCATAAAATCTGGGCAGTAAAGTCGTTATTGCCTGAAAGCCCAAGTTGCATACGGATTTGGCTATATCGATTCAAGTTAGACGGTTAATAATGAAAGTGATGTGATTTTAATAATAGCCGACTCGATTTCTGATTTGTTTTTTTTTAACCCAATTCTTTGTCCTTGACCCGCGAAGTTATTTCCATAGTACAAAATCATAGTCAAATCAATTTTCTGAGCACTTATGTATTTTCATGGTCTTTGCTAATGATAGTCAATTTGTATTCTGTGATAAGCACTGCTACAAGTGGCACCAGAATAGGTACTATTAAAGAAACTTTTTTTATACACAGCTTTATAACCAAAGGTGCTTATATCTTGATTTTTACCTCATAATAATTACTCTCTCTCTTTAAAGTGCTCCCTTACGTTTTATAGAGACATCCATTAACATCTTCACTTCTTGATCTAACAATTTCTGTCTTGCGTTGAAATCAGTAATCCAATAACATGCAGATAGTTACCCTTTGTGGAATTCCTCAGATGTTAAATTTTGAATTGGGCGTTACTTAGTCCTTTTAAGGCTAAGACTTTCAGCTAAAGTATTCCGAAATTGACTCAGAGCCAAGTAATCACGATTTATCTTGTAACGCTCAAAACCTAAAAGGTCCATGTTGTCTGACATTACATCTAGCAGCTATCAATCACTGTTTGTTTATGTAAAGGTCATTGTTTGTAAGACTCTCAATACGGTCAATTGCTGAAATGTCCCAAGATTTAAAATTTCACTACTTATAAATCTCTTGCAAAAGACGGATCGTCTGAAAGATCGTAAGGCCAAAGAGTATTCTTTCAGATGAAGGTCGAAAAGGATTAATGGATTAAGAAGACAATGTTGCAGTGACAAAATGCTATTAATAAAACTCAGGTTCTGTTTGAAATCATTAAAAAAAAAATTGAGAATTTGAAACAGTAGTGTTATGGAAGGTGGACTGTAATGAAATAGGTTTAAGGAATATAGTAATTTAATAACTTTACAAACGAACACACGAACGCAATAAAATATAACGACACAACTAAACAATCAACTAACAAACTGACAACTAGAAAAACAATCGATATATAAGAAAGGAGAAACAAGGAGTCCTTTCCATATTCACATTTCTAAAAACGCAATCTTATAGATAACCACCACATTTAATATATTATTAGGTATTATATTCTCCCATGGTAATATAGACTTAAGATATTAACATATTTGGTTAGTGTAACAGGTTGTATCAAATAACTGCCCGCTCTTTTGAAGAGTTACCTTGTATCATTTGAATTGTGTCCATCATTATTAAACATATAATTATTTGTATTGTAACAATCAATCATTTATTCAAACTTAACGTGTGCTAGGGCGGAGCGGTCTTCATAATGCAGCAAAGGGCCGCCCAGCGAAGAGAGACCCTTGTCCTTGGAGTCGAGGAAATTCAAGTCAAGACCCTATATTATTTATTACCAGGTTTTTGGCTGGGCACGTTATTTATTGCCCTTTTTGCAGCGTTGCCACGATTTACATTATTTGTGATCTATAGGAACATCTGCGACTCCGTTTAGAGTGGAATTTGTTTTAACTTTTTCACTGAAGTTTTAATAAATTTTGTCGTATTCGTTTGAAATTGGGATGGAATCATTCCAAGCTTGTTGAAATTCACCCTGGCTCTAAAAGCTTAGGTACAATTCCAAAAACCTTTTATTAAATTGTGAGTTTCATTGTAAATTAGAGGTCCTGGCAGACTTCGTCTTTCCCGGAAAGGAAGCGCTACATTAAATAGCCATTTTCAGATATTTTTTTTAAATAAATATTCTCTGGTGTTTGGGCAGAAAATTAATACAAAAAACGAAAATGATGGAAATTTGTTCAGGCATTCGTAAGTTATTAATGTTTAATCAAACAATAAGGTAAATAAGGACGAAAACAGATAATTATCTGATAATTAATGGTAAAGAATAAAGACAAGATATCGTAATAATGATTATTATTGTCCTTATTGTTAATATCTCCTGAACATGTCTCGCGTAGAGTTTAGTTTTGTATTATTTGCAATTCTACTTCATTAAATTCGTCAAAACAGAAATAAGGCAAGTTTTGACCTTTGCTCTTTGCGTCAATTGAAAAACAATACAACACATATAAATGTTTAATATTGTACAGAATTTAGTGACAAATGACAATCGATAATGGAGAAAGAATAAAATGAACGCAAAATTGAATTGACAGCGAACAAAAACAAAACACGTGATTTTTCGTTAGATTTTTATTTATTTCAGTTGTTTATTGATACCTACATATGTATTTACGAGTCATAATTTATTCACACATATATGACATTGGTATGGAATTCAATACAATTTTCCATTCGTTGCATATTATCAATTGGTAGGTACCTACTTGTTAATTTTAACAACTTTATCGTTAGACTTTTTTCAGTTCAGTCGTGCTACGATTATGGAAATTGTAAAGAATCCAAAACGTCACCAAATAAAATAAAATAAAAATACGCGAGTTAAATCCGTTAATAGTTGTTTCAATCCAATGTGTCATAACCGCGAAGGCATCAGAAATTATTAACTTGAGTAAGTATTAATCGATCTTCAGTGATAAACAAATATTGGTTTTGAAATCAAAACAAAGTGCGTTATAAACAAAATATCGAGTTTCTGAAGATTCTTGTGAATGTAATTGATATCCTATCAATTATTAATAAACGTGACCGTTCGAGATAATATGACTTTCAAAGATTAATATTGAAAATATTACCTACTTTCAACCAAACAGAGTCCTTACAAAATCAAAACTTAAAACGAGTATCGTAATATTGCGTTTTATTTTTGTTTTGTTTTTGATCCTGTTTATCTTAGTTGAGTTTCATAAGATTATAATTAGGTAAAACTAACATGCGGTTTGTTATGTAAGACTTTCAGTTTTAATTGCCTTATTAAATCGAATTACCAGATATTTTCTAGCAGATTATTGAAAATTTCATGTCCTATTGAAATTTAACTTATTATGGACCTACCCTTTTATCATTGACTCAGCTATTTTAAGTAACTAGGTATCTATACTGTTAATGAATCCTGCATAATATTTTCAGCATCTAACCCCAAACTAGTTAACACTATAATAATGATGCGATGAGTACTGAGCACTGATATTCGGGAGCATAGTCATATTTATCCTGTGTTTGTTTTCTTAGATTTATATAACTACCAATAATAATAATAATATAAAACAAAGAAAAACAAAAGAACTTATAGAAATAAACAATAAAACACAGTAAGAACGACTATTATATAGGTAGTTAGTGTATAGGGGTGTAACGCCCATGGTTTTTCAAATCAGCCATTTTTGAGGGGTGTAAGAGTCATATATATTCAATTTTCCGGGGCGTAACGCAAATCTATTTTTGTTACTATACACTTTTCTTAGATTTTTATTATTTAATAAGTTGCATCACCGAACTTTAAGTGGACTTTGTCTTGGATTCGTTAATTTATTTAAAAAAAACAAAAAATATATTAATTTTATTGTTAAAAAAAATCGTTTTTTTGCTCTCCTGTAAAGTCGTATTTTGGTGGTTACGACCTTTGAGCCCAGAGGTATCGATATGATAGTATAAGTAGAATGCATAGATATGGGTTCAAGTATTGGTATCTCAATTTTCTCTTCTCTCGCCTTGTAGAAATATCATCATTTAAATTGGTATTGAATCATCATCAATCGAACTTTGTTCATAATAAATATTTAACTATGACAGGCGCGTGCAGTGGGAGCATGAGTATGGCGTCAGGGTAGGCACTCCATGTGACACTGTGCCTGTATTCAATGCACGCCCTTGGCTATATTCGTAAAGAAAACTACATATATTATGTATGTGTATTAATTTTCTTACCCCGTAGCTCCGAGTGCCTGGTTACAAAAGTAGGTCAGTCCCGCGGCTTGTTGGGCAGGTAGCTTGTGTGTCTGTTGTCTGTGTGTTTATTATATAATGTAGGTTTTGTTGGTAACTACATTATTTAGTTAGCTAATTACGTCTATCACTTGTTTCGTTTTAAAATTGAGAGCATAGACAAAATGGCCTAAATGGGAGGGTATGAAATAATTATAACGGATTTAACTCGCGTGATTTTTATTTGTTGAATTTATTAAATACAGTAACACTACTAGCTTCTGCCCGCGACTTCGTCCGCGTGGAATTCCCCCTTTTTTGCAGTCGGTTACAAAGTAGCCTATGTCCTTTCTCAGCTTTCTTTGTACCAAATTTCATTTAAATCAGTCCAGTAGTTACCGTGAATGCGTAACAGACAGTCAGAGTTACTTTCGCATTTATAATATTAGTAGGGATTGTCGGCTACGAATATGGGAACTGTAAATTTTAAATACGTTAGTAAATAAATAAAATATACGAGTGAAACCCAAAATATAGTAGGTATTAGGAGGTAGTTATTGAATAAAATTTAATAAACTCTTATAAAATAAGTCTTAAGCCGTTTTTACGTGACGCTATCTAATAAACTGAAATGAAATTCCGTGAAATTTAATTTGAACATGACGTTTTTATTTGGGACATTTGAAATGTCGCGCCGAGAATTATTCTAATAAAATGTTTGAAAGTGAATTGGCACGTGCCGCTTTTACTTCTTGAAGTCTTTTTGACTTACGGTTTATGAGATAACTAGCTTTACCCCGCTGTTCTACTCGCGTGTATTATAAGAATCAGGGAAAAGCTAGCTGCTGCCCGCGACTTTGTTTAGGAATGAGTACTTTTTTATGAATCACAGGCTTTGTGTTATTCGAGTTCATTTAAAGCTATAATTATTGAAAAGTTTCATTTAAATTCATTCGGTTATTTTCGTAAAAGATAAACAATTATCCATCCATGGAAACATTCGTTTTCATAAAATTAGTGATAGGTAAGTATGTTACTTTTTATTATATTAACTAGCGGCCCCGGCAGACATCGTCCTGCCCGTCCGATTGTTTCGTCAAAGATCTGTCAAAGTCTTCTGTCACTTAATGAATAGTAATTCTTCATATTTTTCCCGATTTTTACACATTTTCCACTGTTTCTTCGCTCCTATTGGTCGCAGCGTGATGTTATATAGCCTAAAGCCTTCCTCGATAAATGGTCTATCCAACAAAAAAAGAATTTTGGAATTTGAACCAGTGATTCCTGAGATTAGCGCGTTCAAACAAACAAACTCTTCAGCTTTATAATATTAGTATAGATTATAATATTAGTATAGATTTAATATTATAATCAGGCTATTATCGTCCCATTGCTGGGCACAGGTTTCTCAAGAACTTTATAAGTTGTAAAATTGTGTTTAAATCCAAATTACCTAATTTCCTATTCCGTTTTCCTAAACTGTTCCTGTAAACCTTTCGTTCCCTTTTCCACCCAAGGGAACAACAATTTACTAACGAAATAACCGATGAATAAACCCAGGGCTGTCAATATGTTAACACATATAATATTAAACTAGCTGTGCCCGCGACTTCCTCCGCGTGGAATAGTTATTCTTCATATAATAATTTTTCGCCGTTTTTACACATTTTTCACTGTTTCTTCGCTCCTATTGGTCGCAGCGTGATGTTATGTAGCCTCAAGCCATCCTCGATAAATGGTCTATCCAACAAAGATTTTTTCAATTTAAACCAGTAGTTCCTGAGATTAGCGCGTTCAAACAAACAAACAAACTGTTTAGCTTTAAAATATTATTAGTATAGATAAACTCTTATTACAACGTAGTGTCGAATATCTTTATTTTATAACTGAGCGGATCCCTATCAGCTCAGTCGTGCTACGATTATGGAAACTGTAAAGAATCCGAAACGTCAGCTAATAAAATAAAATAAAAATACGCGAGTTAAATCCGTTAATAGTTGTTTCATTCCAGATCCCTATTTTTTTATTCAAAATATTCTATAGCCTATGTCACTCAGGGTGAACGTAGCTTCACAACAGTGAAAGAATTTTTCAAATCGGTCCAGTACTTATTGAGTTTATTCGTTTCATTGTATACAAAACAAAAATACTAATCTTTCCTCTTTGTAATATTAGCGATACCAGTAATTATTAAGAGCAGAGCAGTAAATAAACAAGCAAGAAAATAAGAAAAAAGATGTTTTGGGAACCCTGGGAAACTAAGTGATTCCTTGGGGTAGATAAATTGGGTGCCGGAACTAACATATTGGTCCACATAAACGTCCTACTTTGCTAGAACCTAGTTCGGCAACTAAGTTAAGCCTAATATCGGAAATGTATCTCGATTTGTTACGGATGTTTGTCTATTGAAGTAGGAATTTATCTTATTTCAATACTAGCAGAAGCTTGTATTGACTTGTACCACGTGCCGCGATTTCGTCTGAGTTTTATCCCCTTAAGGGGTGAATTTTCGAAATCCCTTTTGAAGTAGTTTCCTACATTATAAAAGGAACCTCTGTGCAAAATTTCAAGTTTCTGACCCTTATAGTTTAGGCCCTGCATTGATATTCGCACACCTAGATCTAAATAGAGCTAACTCAAAAAAGGTACTTTTTCAGGAGAGGCGAGAAACTGATTAATATGTCCATATGCACGCATGAGTTTTCTGTATAAATTTCTACTTTTTATAATAAAGCTAGCAAAGTTATATTCGCTGAAATCAGTTTAAGTGTAGGTGGGTTTTGCTGGAATCCGATGGTGTGCATAACTCAAATCTTCCGGTTTTTGAGTTAGATCCCTTTAGATCTAGGTGTGAGAATGTCAGTCATTATCATTAAGTCAGCTTCTTTTATATAATATGATTATAGATTAATGTTATCAAATTATATTAAGTGATTACTAATAATAATTTCTGACGGTTACGTCATATTGTTCCCACATTTTTCAATCACTATAGTGTTAATTCAAATTATCAGAAACCTTCACAATTCCTTAGAGTGACATATATTGTGGAAAATCTCGTATAAAGTATGATTTTGACATATAATTTAAACGCAAATATCTCAAAAAAAATCCATAATCTGTTTTGTAATACCCACTCACTTCAATCTATACTTAAAACTCATCTTGCAGGTCGACGAACTGTCTGACACTTCACTAAATTTCATAAGAGCTTGTAAATTTATTTATTTTGATTGAAACATATTGCTGAAATCTTTTTCGGCATTATAGGTTAGTGTTACACAGATGTTTAGGACATATTTCATAAATCCTCTAAGATTCAAGGTGATATGAGGACATGCGTCGGAGAGGTTAGGAACCTGTAACCTTATCTTTAAAAGCCATTAGTTTTTTTATATAAATATTTTTCGACTGGACCTCATTCGTAACACGATACTATATTTTCTAGTTGCAAACATCGTAGTGATTTAAGAAGAAAATCTTTGACCAGTGTTGCTAGTAATCACTAGCAAGGGCGTGCATTCCATACTGGCATATTTGTCACATGGACTGCCTACCCTGGCGCCATACTTACACTCACCCCACTAGCCTATAGGTAATTATGTTGGCCCATTTTGCAATGCAGCAGTTTTGATGACAAATATATATTTGCACAAAGACAAGAGTAAAAAAATAGAAAGCCCTAGTGGGACTTGAACTTTCACCTATGCCTAGTCGAGGCAGGCTTATGCGCCCATTTACACCATAAGCGGCATTCGAGTCAAATACCAAAGTATGGAAAAAATCGTGAATAAAATAATGAAAACAATGGACCATTAACCTTATTTAGATCAAAGTAACCCGATTTTACGGTAACCTACCTGTATTCTTCAGTACCTAGCTTATCACTACATAGTACTCGTATAAAAAAAAGTCGCTTTTTCTGTCCTATATCCCTATGTACGCTTGAATCTTTAAAACTACGCAACGAATTCTGATGAGGTTTTTTTAATAAATAGAGTGATTCAAGGGGAAGGTTTATAGCACCCGTGTGAAGCCGGGGCGGGTCGCTAGTTATTTATTAAATTACTACTTGATGCTTACAGCATTTTAATCTGCAAGAAAACACCTCGTAATTTCAACACTCCAAAAGCTCTAAGTTCAACAAATATGTTTCTTCCGACAGGGCAATCTCGGTACAAACACTGGAAATTCCAAGATTGTCAAATCGACATCAATCACTGTCTCGAGACTGCAGCCTTGTCAATCTGACGTCGACCTTAAAGCATATTGGGTCCTTCAAGGTTGCATTTTAGGGTTGAGGAAGTAAAGAATGCGCAATTTTGGAAGGATGACTTGTAGGAATGTTTAGTAAACAATAATAAAATAACGGGATAATTTTTGACGTTTTCGCAGTTATTACATGTTAGAATATCGCAATTATAAGTAAAAAATTAAGAAAGTAAGCAAAAAATTAATACACGCTATAATAATTTATGATGCCTTCGCGGTTATTATACATTGGAATGAAACAACTTTAAACGGGTTTATTAGTTGAAGGAAAACCTCTAATAGAAGTATTTAACGACGTAAAGTCACTTTAGCATAAGACTATTGTCAGCTCAGTCGTGCTACGATTATGGAATCTATAAAGGTTTCGAAAAGTCAGCTAATAAAATATGCGAGTTAAATTCGTTTAAAGTTGTTTCATTCCAATGTATAATAACCGCGAAGGCATCAGAAATTAGTAGACAAATAAATAAAAAGGCTTATTTTTTTTATACAAGAAATACTGATATAAGGTTTAAAAAATAAACCATTCTCGCTACGTATACATTTACGAGTAGGCTCCTATTCAAGTATTCAAGGTCGAAAAGGCTTTACTGATCACGTGAAGCAAAGAATATGTTTCCTTATTCCATCAGTTATACCAGATTCACCCCGAGGGTAACAAATCATAATCAATCAAATGAATCGGCCATTTTGTTGCATTTACATAATCACACAATTCATATGTATTTACGCACACTTACAATGTTGTTTGTATTAATCATATTATAGATTAATTTATTTCAATTCCTGTGTTTTTTTTTATATCTGGTTGGACTAATATACATAGTATGTATAGTTATATGATGATATATGAAATTAAATTTGCGGTCATACGAAGATGGCATTTATTTATTTGCTAACTGCTAAAATGGAAATATAAATAAATCAATAACTAAACAATTTAAAGTGGTACTGAAACCGAAAAACTTATTTATTATTATACTTCAGCTTTAGACTATCGTCAACTCAGTCGTGCTACGATTATGGAAACTGTAAAGGTTCCGAAACGTAAGCCAATAAAATAAAATACGTGAGTTAAATCTGTTTATAGTTGTTTCATTCCAATGTGTAATAACCGCGAAGGTATCAGAAATTAATATATTATTTATGCAATATACCTATAAACTGATTTCTACGTCAAAAATAAACAAATGTATATTTCTGTCCTCCGGCCAGAAAGCGCCAACTTTGTGACCGCTGCGCTAAATGAAATTGCCGCTTTCTGGCTTCGTCGAACAGAAAAATAGTATACTGAGATTAGCGCATTCAAACAAACAAACAAACAAACAAATTTTTGTCAAACTCTTCAGCTCGGACGACAATTAGTATAGATTAATATATTATTTATTTTACTGGCCTAGGCCTACATAATGTACTATTCTCTATGGTGATAGCTACCTACGGTAGTTTTTATTAAACATCGGAAGCTGACAACGGCATTTAAGATTTTATGGAAGTCATATTTCATCTCACATTATTTATTACGGTGTTTGCATTGGTAATAAAAATTCAGCACAATCCAAGATGGCCGGGTTTTTTCCTTTTTTTCTTAATAAAAAAAACAGAGCTTGAGTTACGTATCGTTTATAACTAAAAGTACTTTAGCGTTCTCAGTCGTGCTACGATTATGAAAACTGTAAAGAATTCAAAACGTCAGCAAATAAAATAAAAATACGCGTGTTAAATCCGTTAATAGTTGTTTCTTTCCAATGTGATAACAGCGAAGGCATCAGAAATTATTATAAAATAACTGCATGAAGTTAATTGGAGGTAAGTATGTACATTTTTATATATATTTTGTATACCTACAATATGTTAGTATTTAAACTCAAGGCAATTAAAAATGCATCGTATATTGTGAATAATATAAAATATTCCGTATTATTTTAATAGTCTGAAGTCAAATTTTCAATATTTAACTTGTCATTTAATCTACTACAACTTAAAAGAACAAGATACATCACTGTAAAATTTTCCCCTTAAAAAATAATTAATTCTTAGTTTTAACGTTTGTTCATTTTAGGTTTTAGCGATGTAAAATAACTCTTTTAAGAACCAATAAGTAACATAAGTTATTTTTTAACAACATTTGGTTGGTTACACAAGGTTTCTTACAAGCTAACAAAATATTTGAGAAAGAAGTAAAAAAAAAATCCTTAAACGTGTCAAAGTATATTCTTTATAAGTAATATTTATATTTACATTTATAAATATAATTTATTTACATCAAAACCAAAACAACTACAACGTATTTTAAATACGTATTTTATTTTATTTACTGATATTTCGAAAACTTTATTTCTCGTATTCTAACGCGAGTTAAATCCTTTTTCATGGTTTTTTTCCTATTCCAAATTTATTATTTAAAATGGACAAGCGTGTATATTTTATGTTAAATTATGTACAAACTCTCTTCAAAGTGCGTCAGTCCATTCCTCGCCCACACAGATTTTATATCACAGAATCCAATTATAACAAAATATTAAAATAAATATTGAAACAATTTTCGTTCACATTGTTGAAAGACTAAAAATTTTCCGTACAATTTTGCAGTCACTTGAATGAATTCTTACTATATCTATTTATAATTTAGTTTCACATTCAAGAGCATATAAGTATAGATAACAAAGAAAAAGTGTTGAAAGAAACAACTATAGACGGATTTAACTCGCGTATTTTATTTTATTTTTCGTTTCGGAACCATTACAGATTTCACAATCCGTCTATAGTTGTTTCATTCCAATGTATAATAACCGCGAAGGCATCAGAAATAATAAAAAAGTGCTTCGGTCTGTAATATAATCCTAGAAATATCTAAAGGTTCAGACCAGGATGCGTTTTTCGTTAAACAAATATCCGTATGAAATTCAGGAGAATCGCAGTTCGTTACCTACATAAATCTAAAGTATTTTAAGAATCGAAGGCAGCTGATACCCTTACGAACAGGGCACTCGGACCAAGGTCGACCCAGCAGGGGAAGATAAATTGAAGGTACCCTTATGACTAGGCCCTTATGACTAGACCCTTATGACGGGAGTCTTATGACCACTTATGACGAGGTCACTGTGTCATTGATATGATGAGTCATTCATCCTTTTCATATTTGGAAAGTATCTCCGCGTGACTCGAGTAAAGCAGAATTAATAGAAAGTGTTTTTCTTATAATCTGATTTTAGTCGTTCGTCATTCTTATTTTCTATTTATGATTTGTTACGGTGTTTTTATGGTTTATTTGGGGCAGATAAATAAAAGGTATTGCTGGGTATATATAAGTACCTATGTCTAAGAATGCGGCGAATATAATATCAATAACAACTAACGATAAAAATCTGTTACACAACTACCATCAATGAAATTTCTATATCACCGCCTGGATTTAAACGCGGCCCAGCGACCATAGTCGCGTCCGCTCGTGCACCACTGAACTACCCGCCTTCATATAAAACCCAAATTATAATATATTTTTGATAAAACTGAAAATAATAACATTAGCATTAAAATGTGAAAACGATCTAAAGCAAAGTTGGCAATATATCAAAAATACACAAAAAATTGTATTCATAAATTTGAAAAGGTGCAGAATAAACCGTGATTCGTAACTTATGACCCTTTTCAATTTAATGTAACTTATTGATTTTTTCAATATAAGGTAAGAAACATTTATTGCATCTTTGCAATCAATAAATTTATATAAGAATGACGAACAATTCAAATTTACAATTAAACTAGTTGACCCAGCAAATTCAGTCCAGCGTTTTTTGAATGTTTTTAAATAAAATAGGGGTTGATGGTAAAAAGGTGTAAACTTACGGTTAAATGTATGCTAAATCATAAAAAAATAAAGAATGTCATCAATTTCGAAAAAAAAAATTGTGGTAGACCACCCTTAAGATTTAGGGGTATGGTATGGAATCGATGCTGTTGGCCGATTCCCAGACAGTATTCACACAAAATTTCTTAAAAATCGGTGCAGTCATTTCTTTGAAGTTTGGCAACAAACAGCGCGACACGAAAATTGTAGGTATGTATTATATTGACAAACATATTAGCTTACCAGAGAGGGCCTGTAAGAATATGTACGAATAAGTCAATGGAATATTTTACCACTATTACGCCATTGATTCCACTTCTTACGTCATCGCTCAGAAGATAATAATTATTTATTTATTTATTTACACGGCATTACAGTATACAACAATACACCGAGAAACAAAACTTAACTAAACATAATATGATAACGATTGATCCCTGATTGATGGCTTACTGATAACAGCAAGCCACCAATCCAATATCAATCTTCATATTAACCAATTTCAGATATTCCGAAGATTGCATCAAAAACCAATTATAATGAATAACCAATTCGTAAACGCCAAATCAATTCAAAACAAGCCTAACTCCAAATTTCACATTAACAAAAGCACACTTGAACATTGAACAATAGAATTCGAAATGCTTTACTCTTTTTAGTGACGTTCTAAGACAATATTTTACTCGAAATCGTATTATTTTTCTCAATAGAAACTATTTCGAATGGTGGAGCTTATCCTAAATGCAGTTAGGCTTAGCAAAGGTCGGCTGTGTTTTGATAAAACAAGTCATTCAAGGTCTGAGTCCCTTTTCAAATATTGGCAAGTACTTTACTTTGACCTTAGGCTTGCCTCTGTCAAAGGTGATCTTAGAATCGACAACACTGCAAAGTTTTTGAAAATTGCTGTTTATTTGACTTTGAATGAAGGGTTTTTGTAAAATGTTTATTTATAATAATTTCTGATGCCTTCGCGGTCATTACAATATGTTCATTTATATTGTACCACCAAATAGTTGCTGTAAGGAATTGACTTTTTATATCGTTTTGTGTAATTAAACTATTTTTACGTTGGAATACTACTGTATTCCATGTTTGTATGTATGTAAACTCTTTAATACAGAGATTTTATAAAAAATGCTGATGTTATTCAAAACTGTAAAATGTGAAACATACAAAGAGAACAAAATTTACCCAAAATGATACGGATAATATAATTGACGTTTTAAGAATGTGTAAGAGTTTTATTAATAGATAAATTGTATATTGTGTACTAGGGAATCTTGGAAAGTGTATACCTAAGTAACTCTGTCTGTCTGTCTGTCTGTTACGCTTTCACGCTAAAACTACTGGACCGATTTAAATGAAATTTCCGCTTTCTGGCTTCGTCGAACAGAAAAATAGTATACTGACCTCGGCCAGTAAAATAAAAAGCCTCAGATCACACTTTTGTCAACCTCGGCTTCGCCTCGGACGACAATTACATGTGATCTGAGACATTTTTTATTTTACTGGCCTTGGTGCGTAATGTACTATTATTACTTACTTAACTAACTGACAATAGTCTTATGCTAGAGACTTTACCATAAGACTATTGTCATCTCAGTCGTGCTACGATTATGGAATCTGTAAAGGCTCCAAAACGTCAGCTAATAAAATAAGATACGCGAGTTAAATTTTATATTCAGAAGTAGGTTTATTAGATTACTCTTTATCCACATTTCTTAATTGAAAAGACACTTCTTTATGTCATTATAAACACATTCTAGATCACATTAATCCTGATGTAATCCCATAAAGCAATGATGTGACTAATGACCTTGGGGAATAATTCAAATCATGTGAAGTTTCAAGGTCAGATTAAGTTTTTATTACGGTATTCCCCGGAGACACATTACCGCACTGAAGTCGCTAAGTTTTGAAGGTCACGACACAGTTATGGCACAGACATACAAACATACTGAATAAGTGTTCATATTTGAATAAGTGTTAATCTATACTAATATTATAAAGAGGAAAGGTTTGTTTGTATTGAATAGGCTCCAGAACGGCTGGACCAATTTCAAAATATCTTTCACTGTTGGGAAGCTACACTATTCCCGAGTGACATAGGATACAAAAAAAAGATGATCCGTGCGAAGCCGGGGCGGACAGCTAGTTACAATATAATCCAAAAGAAGTTTGTTCGTTCATTGAACTAGTTTAAATTAATTTAAGACCTTTTTAGGGATCCGTACCCAAAGGGTAAGATGGAACCCTATTACTGAGACTGTCCGTCCGTCTATCACCACTGTGTATCATATGAACCGTGATAGTTAGATAGTTATTTTTTTTACAAATAATGCCGTTATAGCCGCTATGATAACTAATAAATAAATAAAATAAATATATAAATAAATATCTTTGGACAATTCACACCAATTATCTAGTCCCATTTTAAGCAAAGCTTTGCTTGTGTTATGGGTACTAGACAACGGATAAATATACATAAATACATATAAGACATCCAAGACTCAGGTACAGATGCCAGTGCTCATCACATTGACATCTGCCCCTAGCGGGATTCGAACCCGCAACCTCCGGTTTCGTAGTCAGGGCCTCTAACCACTAGACCAACAGGCCGTCTAATACTAAAGAACAAAATAAAATAAATATTTAAAAGGGCTCCTATTCAACAGACGTGTTTTTTTTTTTATCTGTTAATATTATGTAATCTTTCACTTTCCTAATCCACCATTTTTTCATAAGTTTATTTTTGATAAAATGCCGTAACGTAGTAGTAAACCAATGGTCTCCGCTGAAAAAGTCCACTTTGTCACATTATTTAAAGAAAAAAAGAGTTAAAACCGTTAATAGTTGTTTCATTCCAATGTGTAATAACCGCGAAGGCATCAGAAATTATTATGAAAAAAAAAAGATTAAAAATATAATATAATAAATATAGGTATTATGTCGAAAAGGAAACTTTCGTAAGTCCTTATAAAAGCAAACGCCTTTTTAAAAAAAACGTACTCCAAATTCACAATAATCAATAGTTTAATAAACCAAAGAACAGGAAAACGTCATTTTTCAATAGAAAAGAAAAACCATAGCGTTTTAAACTATAGCAATTCAAAACGCTTTCAAACCGAGTGTATTACATAATCAGGGAGTTAGACCGCTCAAATCCCTTCTCGCCTTAATCCCGCCTTATTGAATATCCGCCAAGTTGATCTTGTTTGATATAACTTTATTTAGCACAGGACTTATTGAACCGAGAACGCCGAAAAAGGAGGTTATGAGTTCGAATAAAATATTGTTAGTCGAGTGAAGCGAAGTAGGTTTTTAAGGTTACGTGCCGCGAGGTTTAAACGAGGTATTACTGACTGACTGTTGACTGGTAGCGAATGGCGAATGGCATTAAGTCCGCCTTTTGTACGTTTTTTTTTGTAAATAAATAAATGTTACTGGGACTCCGTTATCTGTCCGTCTGTCACTGGTAACTCATGAACCGTGATAGTTATTCAATTTAAACTTTCAAAGATGATATATTTCTGTTTTGCTATAGTAACAAATACTAATATTAAAAGGGGCAAATACTAATAGTAAACGTGATTATTTTCTGTTTATTGATATTGGTACGGAACCTTTCGTGCGCGACTCCAACTCCAACTTGGACAGTTTTTGGATTAGTGTGGTTATGAAATTTTATTTATTTTATTTTCATTTTTCTTTATTAAGGGAAACAAACAGCTTACATCTAACTTATGAATAAAGACTAAGAACAGTACATTAGCCAACAAAGTTTCCACTGATAAATTTTACTTATTAAAAACTAGGTACATAAATAAAAAAGATGAAAATTATCTTAGAGAATCTAGAAACAGTGATACAAATACCTATACAGTATTGAATATTAAAATTAAATTTGAAACGAAAAATCGAACATACTTTAGTTCCTTACACCTTTTTGATTGCGGTTACAATGCTATCAAACCTATTACTAAATATGTCTATATGATTGTACTTACTTACTTAATCTATTATTGTCAAGTGATTGAAAGAATAACTTAAACTAACTTAGGAACAAGTAAATAAGCGATTCCGTGAATTTAATGAAATCATAATATGATTCAATAACTTACTAAATGGGTCAGTGTCGAGAAGTTTGTGCTGAATTGGCGAAAATCAGGAAATGAAAGCAAATGTCTACAACATTTGTTACAATGGGTCTTACTCACAGTACAGATGGAAACAGTATAGTAACATGGTTTCAGGATAGAATTTTAGTTGAAGATCTAGCTATCTAAAAATGAGGTGATTCGGCAGAGAACCAGAGTCATCGACATAGCCCACCGGATTAGCAAGCTAAAGTGGCAGTGGGCTGGCCATATTAGCCGAAGAACCGATAACCGTTGGAGTAAACGTGTTCTAGAGTGGAGACCGCGTCTCGGCAAGCGTAGTGTAGGACGTCCTCAGGCAAGGTGGAGTGACGATTTGCGTAAGATGGCTGGCAGGGGCTGGATGCAAGCAGCCCAAGATAGAGCAAAGTGGCGTGAAATTGGAGAGGCCTATGTCCAGCAGTGGACTGCGACGGGCTGATGATGATGATGATTATGATGATGATGATGATGATAATCGTTCGTTATAATGAAGAAAGCATATTTTTGTTACTTTGATAGTTTATAGTTCTGGTTTATTTTTATCTCTTATACTATACTAGCTTCTGCCCGCGACTTCGTCCGCGTGGAACTCCTCCTTTTTTGCAGTCGGTTAAAAAGTAGCCTATGTTCTTTCTAATGCTCCGGACTTTCTTTTTTCCAAATTTCAATTAAATCGGTCCAGTAGTTTTAGCGTGAAAGCGTAACAGACAGACAGACAGACATAGTTACTTTTGCATTTATAATATTAGTAGGGATTGTTCTGGTTTATTTTTATTTCTAAATGAATAAGCTATTACTAAAACAAAAATTGAAGTAAGTAAGTACCTATTTTATTTATACTAATATTATAAAGAGGAAAGGTTTGTTTGTTTGTATGGATTGAATAGGCTCCGAAACCACTGGACAGATTTGAAAAAATCTTTCACTGTTTCACAAAGCTACGCTATTCCCGAGTGACATAGGCTGTAAAAAAAAGGGACCCGTGCGAGGCCGGGGCGGACAACTAGTTTATCTATAAAATTACTTTGAGAATATCATCAGCTTAATGTGCTATAAATGTGGGAAATGTGAAGTTTTACAGCCATTAGCATGTAATAAATAATCGAGAGTTGAATCCGTTATATACTTTTTCTGTCCTCCAGCCACAAAGCGCCATCTTTCCGGCTGCTGCGCTAAATGAAGTTCCCGCTTTCTGGCTTCGTCGAACAGAAAAATAGTATACTGACCTCGGCCAGTAAAATAAAAAAGCCTCGGATCACATTTTTGTCAACCTCGGCTTCGCCTCGGACGACAATTACACGTGATCTGAGACATTTTTTATTTAATAATCGTGAGTTGAATCCGTTATATTGTTTTTAAGTTGCTGTTAACTACTTATACTGTGTCATAACTTACTGAATTGATTTTCCGGGAGTGAGGAATATTGATTGCGTTCTTTTGTATAAAAACTGGAACTTGGCCATAATACATATTTATTGGATCACTAGATTGTGTCTACAATGCTTCTGACATGGTTTAGATGTGTAATTTGTGGTATATTTTCAAATAATTAGTGTTTATAATCCTACTACTATTATAAAGGCGAAAGTTTGTAAGTATGGATGTATGGATGTTTGTTACTCTTTCACGTAAAAACTACTGAATGGATTTGAATGAAACTTTACCACAATATAGCTTATACACCAGAATAACATATAGGCTATATTTTATAACGATATAGTGTAAAATACTAATCATACGCAGACGAAGTCGCGGGCAGAAGCTAGTATTAACCTATTTGGATAATTCACACCAATTAAGCTAATCTTAAATTAAGCAAAACTTTGACTACAGGTACAGATAAAGATAACTTTCTTAGTAAATAATATGAGATTTCCAATACTAAGGTACATATTATGCTTCTGTAAGATTTAAATCCGCAACCTCGGCTTTTGTAATCAGAAGCTTTGACCACTAGACCTACACTAACAGGCCGTTTTATTAAAAAGGACTCATTTTTTTTAGTAAATTAAGAGACCCACACGTAGTCAATAAAATTCTTCTTGCACTGCTTTTATTTCCATTTAATAAAATTGATCCATTTTATCCTAAATCCGGATTGCAACAATATGAAAAGTTGTGTAAACATCAGAACAAATCACTTATTCTGTGACCTCAAAAAAGAGCAAACACAGCACAAAGTAACTTATAGACCCCAATTCATTTCCCACAAATTCAACGTCACACCAAAATGTCCACTTTAACAAAAATCTGGCACAAGTTTGCTTACACATCTGCCGATCAGTCCGCTAGAAATGAGGTAGAACCAGGGTTTTTGGACAAACATGGCAAGTAAAACTTTCTTACAATAGAAAAAGGATTTAGGTTAGTAATGTTTAGCCTATTTTTATTAACTTATAGACTATGGGCCCATGTTAAAAAAATGATGGGTCATTTGAACCACCAGATGACCTATGTAGAACGATATAAGAGCATAAAATAATAAGATTTAGCATTGTGCCGTCACTTGTAAGCTGTCCAACTGAGTGCAGGTGAGAATTCAAAAGTACAGGTAGAGTGAGTACATTTTGGTCATATATTTTTGAACGGCATTGTTACCATCGATAGATCCATGAAAAATAATACTAAAACGCGTAGTGCCGTAAAAAAATGGTGATCCAAAAA
The DNA here is from genome assembly GCA_038024825.1 of Polylopha cassiicola. Lineage (NCBI taxonomy): Eukaryota > Metazoa > Arthropoda > Insecta > Lepidoptera > Tortricidae > Polylopha > Polylopha cassiicola. The sequence continues at coordinate 532,149 of CP149053.1, read as the reverse complement.
GTCGGATTTTTTTTTTGATTTTCCGACTATTTCCAGGGTGAATTTGGTCATTTGATACAGTACGGCATCAGTTTCATACTATTTCAATACTGCTTCTAATCCATCATTCCGCAACGCCGTAAAAAAATCAAGCGACAAGGGGAAAAAACCGAAGGTTGCAGCCCCCTCTCTTGCCGTGGTCCAGGGGGTGATTTGACACAACATCAAATTAATTTATTTCGAAAGTATTTTATGCATAGATAATATTTTTTCATATGCCGTATATTTTCGTTGGTTCAAAGGGGTGTGTAATGATCGATACAAAAATATTTAATATATTTTCTATTGATATATCAACATTTGATATAATTTCAAATAATTTCATTTGATATAATTTAATATAATTCATTGTGTATAATAAACGTTTGGTGTAATTTTAAAATATATAAATTTATTTCGTATATTTATCGTTCGGTATAACGCTCATTTTATATACAAATCATAATGAATTATTAGCTGAATCTAACATTATTCTTGGAAATATACAATCATATATGAATGGGCAACCGCCAGAAAAAAAAAAGAAAATACATATGGAACAACAAAAAAGAATTGATAATATTATACTTAATCGAACGAAGGTGAATTTTTACGAGCAATTGCTTCAAATTTAAATCTAAAGTAATGTGCCTGGGATTTATGTACTTACTTAATAATATATTTAATTTACTTTTGCACATTGTATTTTATTTACCTATCCTAACCTCCTTTTGTTAACCATTTGTTTTGGTAGGGGGACGCAGTTCAAACCTAACCTAACCTACTTTTTGATAGCAGTTCGTTTTGTGATTATGTCTCTAATACATTATATCAAGAATTATATTATACTAGCTTCTGCCTGCGACTTCGTCCGCGTGGAACTCCTCGGTTAAAAAGTAGCCTATGTCCTTTATCAGGCTCCAGACTTTCTTTGTACCAAATTTCATTTAAATCGGTCCAGAAGTTTTAGCGTGAAAGCGTAACAGACAGACAGACAGACAAAGTTACTTTCGCATTTATATATACGATATGGTCTACATTAAAATGTACGGCAACATTTTTTCCTAATTTATTTATGTTAATACTATTTAAAACATGGGATACAATGTAGAAAACTGCTATATTTCATTAATTTATGATATTTAAATTTCTGCAATAATTTGCAAAATTTCAGTTTTTGTATTTCTCCATAACTTTTTTCAGAACAGTTTCTGCTGAACGGCAATACTATATAACAATTGTATTTTACAATATTATGTTAGAAAAATAGTTCCCGTACAGGGTCAAATGATTTTACAGCTTTATAAATCAAGAATACGATGAAATTAAGATAATTATTGATATACATTCAAATGAACAATCATTTTTTGACGGCATTATTTTTAATAGTACTTTTAAGTGCTAGATAATGTTGTGGAACCGAAGCCGTACTTTATCAAATCACCCCCTGGACCACGGCAAGAGAGGGGGCTGCAACCTTCGGTTTTTTCCCCTTGTCGCTTGATTTTTTTACGGCGTTGCGGAATGATGGATTAGAAGCAGTATTGAAATAGTATGAAACTGATGCCGTACTGTATCAAATGACCAAATTCACCCTGGAAATGGTCGGAAAATCAAAAAAAAATTCCGACTTTTTGGATCACCATTTTTTTACGGCACTACGCGTTTTAGTATTATTTTTCATGGATCTATCGATGGTAACAATGCCGTTCAAAAATATATGACCAAAATGTACTGACTCTACCTGTACTTTTGAATTCTCACCTGCACTCAGTTGGACAGCTTACAAGTGACGGCACAATGCTAAATCTTATTATTTTATGCTCTTATATCGTTCTACATAGGTCATCTGGTGGTTCAAATGACCCATCATTTCTTTAACATGGGCCCATAGTCTATTAGCTTTCTTGATCCGTATTTGTTTATTCAAAGATTGGGTAACTTTCATGACACGATTTCAGATTCTCAATTTAATAATTAAATTTAGAATCAGGTTTCTGAACGCTTTTGAAATTGTGTTTACCTCAAAACTTTCTTCTATGGTCGTGACTTGTTTTAAATTATTTCCGATATATATATTTAGAAAGTGTTTCTGAGTAACAAGATTCCAGAAAACACTGTGTTATAATACCTAAAAAAGCCTTTTCAATCAATAATTTCTGATGCCTTCGCGGTTATTAAACAACTTTCAAAAGCATAAGACTATTGACAGCTCAGTCATGCTACGATTATGGTATCTGTAAAGGCTCCCAAAACGTCAGCCAATAAAATAAAATACGCGAGTTAAATCCGTCTAAAGTTGTTCCATTCCAAAACCTTTTCCACTTCTATTACTTCGTCAATTCGTCTTAGCGTAAGCCTAAAATCCCCATGAACTTAGTTTATGATCTAAAAATAATATTTCCCAGATTCCCAGCTCTAATTGGATTATATTTTAAAATAAAATATAATCACGTTACCAATCTGTCGCTTCTCGGAAAAATACTTCCCTCGTTGTCCACAATATCGTAAATTGAATTTCAACTGAACGGCAGAATTGTATAACTAATTTTATGGGTGAACTGCTATTTAGGTATTTCATAGAAAAACGTGGATGTTGGAGTGGGCAATTTCAGTCCTTTGTTTAATAGAGGTGTTGAGGGCATTGTGGAACGTAATGCATAAATTTTATGGTATGTGCTTTGGGACGTGGATGCTAAACGTAGGTCGACAAATCATTGGAAGGGAAAAGGGTCTAGCAGGGTAAGCGACGTGGTCATCGACAAGAGATTCGATCATTATTTCAGGTGTACTTGCATGCCCTAGCAACACTATGCTTAAGCATTATAACCTCCTCCTTTTTTGAAGTCGGTTAAAAATAGAAGCAAAGAAAGATTGAACACTGATATAAATAGGAGTAAAATATCTTCTTTTGTTTTAAAGTAGGTACCTTAATCAGGATAATGTAAAAATTTTACTATTTCAGGAATGTTAAAAAGATGTGTAAGGATTACCAAATACATCTTCGGCCATACTTGTTCACTCAGCTTTCTTGACCCTTTAACTTCTAATTTTTAATAAACTTCTACGTATTGTAAGAAACAAAGCAGCAGTTCAAAGTTCAACCACACTTTGGCATCTTATGGACTAGAAGGTCAATTGGAAATCTAGTTTCAATGGAATCTTTAGTGATACCGCGGTCCTAATGAAATTCTTTGTTTTCTTCTAGACTGATAAGGGCAATTTGAGAATGTCTAGGCCAAATTAATTTTGAGAATTTGATAATTGGTCTAGATGATTAAATATTAAGCCTAGAATTTGGGAGCACATTCAATATCGCATTTGAAATTTGCATTGACGTGTTGAAAATGTTGATTAGATTCTATTTATTTATTGGTGACTAGCTTCTGCCCGCGACTTCGTCCGCGTGGAACTCCTCCTCTTTTGCAGTCGGTTAAAAAGTAGCCTATGTCCTTTCTCAGGCTCCAGACTATCTTTGTACCAAATTTCATTTAAATCGGTTCAGTAGTTCTAGCGTGAAAGCGTAACAGACAGACAGACAGAGTTACTTTCGCATTTATAATATTAGTAGGGATTGCTAAGTGAATTAAATAAAAATTATAAACAGTAATTTTGTTACTATAATTAGGTATCCTTGAGTTAATATTTCCAATGCTTTTCAAGTTTTTGACTCTCTTCTTAATCATTAAGTTTTTTGTTCTTTTCAAATCGTCCGTTTTCTTATCTACCTGTTCTTTTATTTTTCTTTCTTTCTTGTTTCATTTCTTTATTGTATTACTTGATCCCTAATTAGGTGCGATGGGTATAATACCGTGATAACAGTCACTTAAATTAAAAATAAAATACTTAAGTACTTTAACAAATAAATTATTTTGGTTTTAACTTTTAAGCAAGACATCAGAATAATTTCATATACCTTCGCGGCTATTACACATTTTGATGAAACAATTAATTAACTTGAAAACGAGGATTTTATTATATTTGATGAAGTTTCGCGGTTCCCATATTCGTAATCGACTGAACTGACGATAGTACCTACCTATAACACTGGGAACTCTAAAGCTTTTGAAACGTCATCAAATAAACTAAAATAGTCGAGTTAAATCCGTTATAATTGTTTCATTCCAAGGATTCAGAAGTTCACACCCACTCACTAAGTGAATGAAATCTTAGGAATGAAGTTACAGATAACTGTAATTTGTCATTTGGAATACGAAGTACTATTTATAGAATGATTTACGTTATTACATGACGCCTTTTCACAAGAACTAGAAACTTTCACATACTTACCACCAACGCATGTTAAATTTATTGGATGTGGTTTCAATCTAACTTGAAATATTTCTTAGCTGATACGAGTAGGTACATCACTACATAGTATAAAACAAAGTTACTTTCACTGTCTGTCCTTCTCGCTGTCTGTCCGTCTCTATGTATGCTTAAATTAATCTAGTGGTCCTCTGACCACTGAGGCCCTGGCTACGAAACCAGAGGTTGCAGGTTTAAATCCTGCTAGGGGCAGATGTCAATGTGATGAGCACTGGCTGTACCTGAGTCTTGGATGTCTTATATGCATTTATATATGTTTATCCGTTGTCTAGTACCCACAGTACAAGCTTAGCTTCGTTTGGGACTAGATCAATAGGTGTGAATTGTCCAAAGATATTTATTTATTTTATTAAACATCTTCAAAAGTATGTAATGGATTCTGAAGCGGTTTTTTAATAGATAGAGTGATTTAAGAGGAAGGTTTAACAAGAAGGCACCCGTGCGAAGCCGGGCGGTTCGCTAGTAATAAATAGGTTTATGAAATTCAGTACATAGTGATTCGGAGAAACCCTTAATATTTGATATACAATAATATTTGTCTTAATCCGTTGTTTACAGCTCTGTGGGTAAAATTTATAAGGAAGTAAACAATTCTTGGAAATTGTCATGATACGAGAATGTAATAAAAAGGATATTGTTCCCATGTACTAGGTAATATTATAATTATTTGAAGGTTGTGAATATCAGATTAATATTTGAAAGTGTAATTTAGATGAAATTGATAATTAAGGTAACATTTGACAAAGTGAATCTGTTATTATTATAGTAGAAAAAAAAAAGATTATTAAATAACAAAATATTTATTTTTACATTCCCCCTTTCACCCTCCCCCCCTAATTAATAAACTACTATAAACTACTAATACGTTCGACACATTCACCTGTCAAACAAAAAAACAGAATCAAAATCAGTCCATGCGTTAGGGAGCTATGATCACACACACACACACACACACACACACACACACACACACACACACACACAGACAGACAGACAGACAGACACGTCAAACTTATAACACCCCGTTTTTGCGTCGGGGGTTTAAAAAATATGCAAGTTAACCGTTATGACTTTACCAATATTTAGTAAAAAATAATAAGTATTTAATAGGTAATACTAGAAAAATTCTGGAGTTATTGTACCCAAGAGTTCATTGCCATCAATGCAAATAAATTTGACACAAAGTATTCTTTTCCTTTTAAGATCGTTATACCTGTACTATTGAAATGCCAGAAGCGATAACGAGAAGGAAAGCAAAACCTTTTTATAGATAAGTAGATAACGTCTAATCAAAGAGTCTTTGAAGATATTGACAAAAGAAAAAAGACAGAAAAATATTTATTTCCAGAAACTACTCGGAACTGCGGAGCTATTTATATAAAAACTTAGTAAAATTATAATTTCCGATGCCTTCGCGGTATTTCAAATTAATATTTTTATAATTAATTTCTATCTTTAGAGCGGTTTTGACTATATTGACAGACTATCTTCTGCTTCCCGTTTTACCCCGTCAGGGGGTGAATTGAAAACTGAAAATTTTGGAATAAGTACGATATAAAAGCGATTCCGATATACTTCACAGCTGATGGTGTGTGTTAGTCTGTATTGCTACACTTTGACGGTTCTTTAAATTTCTCTCACATGATTTGCTTGAAAGTGCAGTACCTAGTATTTTTTATATACTTTACTACATTGTTAAGCAGAGTCGATTTATTGTTTATTTTCTTTAAGTACTTAAATCAGCAAAGATTTTTGTCACATAATAACGATGAACCTTCTGTACAACTCACTAAATATGGACTTTATTTTAAACTAGCATTTGTCTGCGACTCCGTTCGTGTGGAATTATTAATTACGGCAAGTAAAAGTAGCCTTCCTCAGGCTAGTTTTAAAGTTAAAGCGAGACAGACAGAGTTACTTTCGCATTTATAATTTTAGTTAGGATTAGGATGTACATAATTATCTATCTACTTATATAATATACTAGCGACCCGCCCCGGCTTCACACGGGGGCTATAAACCTTCCTTAAGAATCACTCTATCTATTAAAAAAAACCGCATCAAAATCCGTTGCGTAGTTTTAAAGATCTAAGCATACATACGGACATACAGCGAAAGCGACTTTGTTTTATACTATGTATTGATAAAAGAACCGCTAATAGTAGAACCACTAAATATAGACAATTATATACCTAATAAATTTTCGGTTACTACACATTGGAATGAAACGACTATTAACGGATTTAACTCGCAAACGTCAGCAAATAAAACAAAATAAAATACATCAATTAAATCCGTAAATAGTAGGAAATATTTACCACAATACCCTTAGAATAAAGTTATTAGTAACTCCAGACTTAGGTACCTATACATTTTTTATAACACTACTATGCTTGTAGCAGAAGGATTAAAAAGTGCAATCATCATCGTCATGGCAGTGAAAGAATAATTTAAAGATGCAATACCGTTGCAGCGGGGCGCAGGGCAGTGACCCCGTGACCTGGTGACCCGCAAGACAGTGCTTAAAGACCACTGTTGCTATGCGGTACATTATCAGCTGATTTGTTTTTATAGAGAAATGCAGTGACTGCAGTTTTAGAGGAAATGAAATGCTTTTACAGCTAGTTTTTATTACAGTTATCAAAGTATGCAGATTTTCCTTTTACGATGCCATCAGAAGATTTGAAATGTATGTGTAGGTAATTTTGATTTTCAATTTAAATTTTAATCATTTCTGGAACTGTTCGCTTTAGGTATATTAAGTTTGATGTTACATAAAAAACCCGAAGCACTCGCCATTTGATGTTATATTTAACCCCCTTTTTGAAAATTTGTACAGTAAAATATTTACCTAATGCGTAATGATATAACTATTTCATATTATTAAACAGGTTAGTCATAAAGTTTCAAAATTTCTTAAATAAGTTAGTTTGCATAATTTAAAATCACTTTAGCGTTAGATCATCAGCTTATTCGGCTACGAATAGCCGAATAGGTAAGTACTGTAAATTTATCGACACATCAGCAAATAAAACAAAAATACGCAAGTTAAATCTGTAACTTCTGTTCCAATAAACCCTTATTTGCAACAGTTATAGGAGGATGTGCGTGTACCACGTCAGGGTAGGCACTCCATGGTGCCTATATAGAATGCACGCCCTTGCTTGTCTTATTCTTCTCTCTCAATTAGCTCGACATGAAGCAAGCATTTCCTGATCCGCGCGACCTCGTGACCTAGTCTTCGGTCATTCTCACGAAAAGGTGTTCTCAGGCTAAACTCCATCATCATTTTGAAATTGGGATTTGTGGCTACAATTATAATAAAACATGGAAGATTATGTAAAATTTAATGGGTCTGTGTTGTTCTCCATCAAATATACCAAGTAGATATAAAGTTAAAAATAATTTAAAATTTCTTAAATACGGAGTTTAGGATTAATATGACAGAGCTTAGAAAACCTGTAGGATTTTCATACTAAAATAAAAACGAAAAATTAAAAAACGAGAAATTACTTTAATGTTGTACATTAATATCTCATTACATTTGTTATAAAAGCAATGGGATATTTATAAACGAAAAAAATTTTTTTTTTTCGATACTTCTAAAAAGTATAGAAAACGTAAAAAAATGTTAAAATAAAACCGACTAAAATATTAAAAACACTAATCAAAATCTCATTTTGTTTTTAATGAAGACGCTACAAGTAAATAAAAACCAAATTGCCTAAACTCCAATAGGAGTTTAGTTGATGGAGCTTAGGGGAGAAAGCCTTTTTTTATTTTTTATCATGGTTTTGAAAAAAGATAAAGTAATAACAGCGTAAGTATTGTAAACATATTAGAAGACTCTATTATATAATAAAATAACAAGTTTAACGAACACTTAATTAAGAAATAAAATGGCTGAACGGAGTTTATAGGAAATAGAATCCACGTGAATGGAGGGTAGGTAAATGCGTTTGTAATTTTGTTCAGCAATGCGTCTCGCGTATCGTTCTTTCTCTAATGCCTAGGTACAGCTAAACACTAGCCGATTAGCCAATAAGGTTGCGCGTAATCTTATGGGTTAGAGTAATATCGAGACTTTTGTACGCGTTGGCGGATTTTGTACGCATATTTGCTCGCGCACAATATAATTCATACTTAATTAATAAAAACGTTTTAAAGCAGTGTATATTTTTATTTAAATAGATTAACTAATGAGCTTTAAATAAAAAATACTAAATACGAGCTATTGGTTAAAGTTTATAAAATACAGATGATCTTATACCAAATTCGGGAGTCTGCTCGCTAAATGGAGCTTATGAGAATGGGTTTTAACAATTTTTAAAAAATATTAATAGGGTTCCATTTCATTAAAGGCCTGTTATATCAAATAGAAGAGACCTAGTATTGGCGATAAAAAATAAGAAATGGCTAAAATATCTATACGTTTCATAAATATTTGCTTGTACGATAGAAATTCGCCTCTCCTGAGAATGACCGTCTTCAGCTCTGCATTGTCATGTTAGTGGCTAGAACGGGTATTTGAACAACCACTGATGGGTTCTTGTAATGCAAATCTTTCTAGATAAGTAGGTCTCCTGGATTACCCTGGGTAAGTAGGTATCGCTGGGAGATTGCAGTGTTTGTATTTGAGTTCTTTGTTGAGTCAACTTGTTTTATTTTTTAATTCTAGATGCAAAATGAGCCGTGTTATAAGTCTGTGTGTACAGATGAACCGATTTTGATTTTGTTTCGTTTATTTAAAAGGTGAATAAATCACAAATGTTCTTATCTAGGTATGTTTGCTGAAAATCAGTTCAGCTGTTTAAAAGTTATGGAATGAAATAATAGCATATACCTAATTATGAATATTGTGCTGACGTTTCGAAAACTTTACAATAATCTTTCGTAGCAAAGTGAGCTGTCGATAGTTAAACACTGAAATACACGAGCTAGTTCTTTATAGCTGTTGTTAGAACTATTTACTATAGGTACCTACCTATGTATTATAATTTCTGATGATATCATGGTTATTACATTCCAATGCATAATTATAACGAATTTAACTTCTATATTTTACATTGGAATGAAACAACTATTAACGGATTTAACTCCCGTATTTTTATTTTATTTGCTGACGTTTCGGATTCTTTACAGCTTCCATAATCGTAGCACGACTGAGCTGACAATAGTCTAACGCTAAAGTGACTCACTTTAGCGTTAATAGTTGTTTCATTCCAATCTGTAATAACCGCGAAGGCATCAGAAATTATTCTATATTTTATTCACGTGGATCCTGCGTATCAATGACCATAATAAAAATGTAATTACCTACGCACTTTTTTATCTCCAGTGAAGGAAACTATCGCACCTGACACTGGTCTAGAAGATATGATGTCATATAAATATTTCTAGACAGCCTAAGAATCCATTATACCTTCTGATATTCTGATAATTTTATTGTAGTGCTAAATAAATACACGAGTCGATTCCCCGCGCCACCGCCGACCCACATTCCGTTTTCGCACACAAATCAATACGTTTCTTAGTAAATGTAAATAAGGTAAAAATAATCGATCGCAGGCTGCAAGCGAGGAAACCAGGGCAGTGGTTCATTCACCTAACCTCGCCTTGAGTGTTGGCCAAACACGCCACTAAGGAGGAAATGTTTGCAAGTTGGTGACCAATGTGCTGGTAACACGAATCAGACAAGGGGCGTAGACAAGGTGCCAACGTTCAACGTTAACGTTAAACGTTAGCACCAAAATGTATGGGATTTGACATCCGCGAACGTTTGTGACGTACGTGACAGTTGCGGTGGTATTTTCTTTGATGATGAAAAGCTTAGATCATTGGGTCATTTTTCTGTTTTTTATCTATACGTACTAATACTAATAATAATATAATAAAGAGGGGAGGTTTGTTTGAATTGAATAGGCTCCAATACGACTGTACCGATTTGAAAAAATCTTTCACTGTTGGGAAGCTACACCATTCCCGAGTGATATAGGCTATAAAAAAAGGAATCCGTACGAAGCCGGGGTGGACACCTAGTTTTTTATATAATCATTAAAAACTGACTGACAGACTGACAGGTGGAGGTAGAGATTTTAGAAATACGAAATTTAAATATTATAATTTTATTTATAATTTAAGAAATTTAAATCTTTTATGCCAAAAGTAGACCTCTAGATCTAATTAAATATCCAATACAGTATTGCGAGTAATCAGAAATAAAATGGGTTCTTTTATTACAAACCCCCGACATAAAAACTAAAAGGCCCTCTAAAAAGTGTAACAATAATAAAATCTTAATATTAGTTACCTAAGTATTAATATTTCTACAAAGAAAACGTCATGTCGGGGGGACCGCTTTTCATTTAGGTGTACTTACTTACCTAATATTTACAATCTACCTAAACCTACGGTCCCCCCGACATGACGTTTTCTTTGTAGAAATATTAATACTTAGGTAACTAATATTAAGATTTTATTATTGTTACACTTTTTAGAGGGCCTTTTAGTTTTTATGTCGGGGGTTTGTTAAATTTTTAATTTATTTTTTTATTTCATACTTTTTGTAAGTAGGTACGTAGGTACCTACTACATAATATTATTTTTAACAAATTTCCATTTCTCTTCCATTTGATACCCGACTCGGGTATATTTGTCGACATTGGGCTTACCATTTACACTATTACTCCCCATAATTTTTGAACTACTTCACCGATTTTGATTATGATTTCAATTTTGTAATGTACACGCGATCCTTTTTCATTTGATACCCCACTCGGGTATATTTGTAGACATTTGGTTTTCCATCCCCACTTTCACTCCCAATATTTTTTGAACGACTCAACCGATTTTCATTATGATTTCAATTTTGTAATGTACTCGTCACCCTCTTTCATTGGATACCCCACTCGAATATATTTGTAGACATTTATTTTTACATCCCCTCTTTAACCCCCCCTAATTATTAAACTACTGAGACGATTTTTATAAAACATAGCTAAGAACACTCCCGACATATACACCTTTCAAACAAAAAAAACAGAATCAAAATCGGTTCATGCGTTTGGGAGCTATGATGCCACAGACAGACACACACACACACACACACACACACACACAGACACGTCAAACTTATAACACCCCGTCGTTTTTGCGTCGGGGGTTAAAAAAACAAACAAACAAAAAGATTCGTGGAGACCCAAATGACATTAAGTTAATGAAAATTATGTTATATTGAATATGTCTTATGTAACATGTCTAGTCGACAATATTGTACTTATATAATATATATATTATAATATTGATGATTCTGACAGAATGGTCTATCTGGGATCTATGCCAATGAATAACATAACTCCACTTTGCTTCATATAGAAGTGACATTGGTGTAGAACGGTGCCAATCATCATTCTTACTTTATTGTATATGGTGATGTTTCGAAAACTTTACAGTTCAAATTTTAGTGTTAAAATCACCACAGTAAGTATAGAAAATGGGAGCTGTAAAGTTTTTTCGTCAGAATAAAAAAAAAGCGCAAGTATGGATGTAGTGTTTGTATCTACGATTATATATTATACGCTGTCTCATGTACACCAGTAGAGGGGGTAGCTGTCAACCAGACATTCCTCGTATAGACGCGGAGCGGGTTGGACGTGCGCCTGCGCTCGGAGCTTGGTGAGCGAGTGAAATACCTATATATTTATATCTACTTAGTTACTAGCAAGAATTAGTGATCACTACAATGTCCATTGGAATATTACAACTATAACGGATATGACTCAAGTATTTTATTTTATACGCTAACGTTAATAACGTTTCGGAAACTACAGTTCTCATATTCGTATCACGACTCAGCTGACTATAATGACAAAGTATATTAGATATTACCTACTCTATTCATAAACACTTAAAATAAAATACACGAGTAAAATCCGTTATAGCTGTTTTATTCTAATGTGTATTAATCGTAAAGACATCAGAAATTATTTCTTCAAACATCGATACATTCTTCCGAAGGCATTACAAATTATTATCCTTACTAATATTTTAAATGGAAAAGTAACTCTGTCTATCTGTTACGCTTTCACGCTAAAACTACTGGACCGATTTGAATGAAATTTAGTACAAAGAAAGTCTGGAGCCTGAGAAAGGACATAGGCTACTTTTTAACCGACTGCAAAAAAGGAGTTCCACGCGGACGAAGTCGCGGGCAGAAGCTAGTTTTGTTATATTTCTCGAAGTGGTGTTATGTCGTACATAGGCATAGACCTTAAGTCCTCCAAACGCCTTAGACCTACCATTTCCTACACTTGTAATTACTTAAGTAATCTCAACATAAAATCTCGGATTTTCTCAGAAAATATGTTATGTGGGCGTTATATAATGGATTGTCTAATCGGCACCTCGTGTGTGAAATTGTGTTGTGACCGTAATGTTTTAATAGGTCGTAATTTCAAAATTTGCTTTAACTTTAAGGTATAATAATGAACTTTTATTTGTGTAGGTACTGTGCAATCATGGCTGTTATATTATACAGTGAAACCTGGTTAACTGGGTCTTCCAAGGGACCTGTAAATTAGTCTCACTTGAAGAGGTATTCCACTTACGCAGTGTCCCAGATATCTAGGTATAAAAAAATACCTGTCTCATTTACAGAGGGTTTCATTAACAGAGGTAAGAAAAGAGGTAATCTCTGTTATAGAGGTGTATTCAATAAAGCAACGTATTTATTTTGTAAACAATTCACTATTTTCCATAAAAAATATAAAAAATGTGGTTTGAAGACAGTTCTCCTGAAACTAATAATTCGTTGTCGACGTTTACAAAACTATTAAAAGTTGGAGGCAGATTATTTTACTGATTCGGACACTGACGTTAATTTTAGTTTTTTTTTTCGTAATAATAAAGACTTTGTCCTCGTTTCGGTCTTTTTTAAATAAATACCCGATTAATAGGAAACCGCATTAAAACTAAGTTATATAAGGGCCGATTTAGAGAAGTTCGAGTAGGTAAAAGAGAGAGGAGACATCCGACGTCCGAGGTAGCCTATGTGTACCTACTGACTTTATCCCAGTTACAGAGATAAATACACGCGACTTCTCAATTATAGAGGTAATTATGACAAGAAAATAGATATAACTTATCCCAGATAAAGAGGTTGCTTTTGTCTTACTAACAGAGGTAATTCATAGCCAAGGTGCCGGGACCTCAGCATGTGTTCCAGATATGGAGGTTTTTTACTTATCCAGGTCCCTCTTAAACAAGTTTCACTGTATTACCTACCGTACTTTTATTATTAACACCCCGGCTTCGTACGTATCCCTTTTTTTTATAGAGAATAGTGTAGTTTCCCAACAGTGAAAGAATTTTTCAAATCAGTCCAATCGTTTTGGAGCCTATTCAATCCAAACAAACAACCTTTTCTCTTTATTACATTAGTATAGATAGTATAGAATATGTAATGTAACAATATTTGCGAAGGAATCAGAAATGATTTCATCAAACATCGATACAGGTTTCTCAGTTGCAACCTTGAACTACCGCCCCAGAAGCCTTTACGGAAGCTCAGATGAAAAGCTCTTTCCAAGTCAAAGCCCACATTTGTAAAGGTGAAAAAACTCGACGCTTTAAAGCACTGCAGCGCTTGGAATGGAGCGGGGAGTAAGAATACTGGATGAGCTTTTTAGTGTACTTGTTACGATAGATCTTCTGTTTTGTACAATTTTTTAATGTTATTTTTTTACTTTTTGTTCATGCGCGTCTTTTAAGGACAAATCGAAGCAATGGATTGTTCAAAACAGAAAATAAACCTTTATTCTAATAACTTTTGCCTTATTTACTTTTGATTTAAAAATTGGACCTAATAAATAGGTGTCAACTTGCATACAATAGTTTGTCACAATTAACTTTCCAGAATGAATTCTAGGTACTTCGATTATTTTTGATGCATTTCTGATACTTTCTTATAACGGATTTAACTCGAAAATAAATTGTACCTATTCTAAAGTTTCTCATCTTTCTAACACATTTTTTTTTCTATAGATAGGCAGAAGTAAAGTTTAATTTATAAGCGTGTAATTTAAAGTTTAATTTATATGTTACTTTTACACCTAGCAAGATTATAATAATATGATACCTATCGCATAATTATATAGTACTAATAGCCCAAGAGCCAGCGGCCCCCAGACTTTCGGTAAAGTATAAAAGCTGTAAGTTTCTCAATGTATGCCCCCAACACAAGTAAGAACGAACCCCGTCTATGAAACTTGGGTCGCGGTGGCTTTGGCAGGTATCAGGTAATAAAGGTGTGTAAAATTGTGTGTTAAATTCGTTAAAGTATAAAACTCAGTTTTTACATATTTTACGTATAATAATCCTAGAAGTCACCTTGCCGAAACCCAGACCCTTCGTACGGTTGCAACCCTCTCCCAGACGCCCTTAAAGTTTTATTTAATTGTTACTATACTTACGGTATACGTACCACATAATACAATAACAGCTGATGCGCAGTAAAACGTCGCAATGGACCGAACGCTGTATTTCACACTCACCCACTGACACATACCGTCATTTGGGGTCTTTAGGGACAATTTTGAACTTTGACTAAGAATTTCATGTTGCCAATACATCAAAAGTCTAATGTAGGTGCGAGCGCGAGAGACATATTATGTGTCAGCGGGTGCGAGTGAAATACAGCGTTCGGTCCATTGCGACGTTTTACTGCGCATGATCTATCATTTATTGTATATAGCTTCTGCCCGCGACTTCTTCCGCGTGGAAGTCTTTTTTTGCAGTCGGTTAAACAGTAGCCTATGTTCTTTCTCAGGCTCCAGACTTTCTTTGTACCAAATTTCATTTAAATCGGTCCAGTAGTTTTAGCGTGAAAGCGTAACAGACAGACAGACAGAGTTGATTTCGCATTTATAATATTAGTAGGGATAATGAGAACTATTTTCTAGATTTATTATGAAAATTCGTTATGTACAATAACTAAAACAATACAATTAGGGCAATATTTACATTTAGCACTGCCAGATTTATTGTCAACATGAAAATATTGACGCCAATATTGAATACTTGTAGTTCTTTTAGTCGTAGACATTATAAAAAACGGGACTTTTAAAACACTAAAAACTTTTTCACACGAGAACCCTTCAAATTCGAATTGTTTGAAAAATGAAGTTTCAGCAACGAATAATGAATAACATATCAAACGAATGTCGGTAAAGTAGTACAGTTCATCGTCTAACTCCATCTAGTGAATGTTTTATTAAAAATGAATCAACTAAACTGTTCGGGGAGCATTTATTTCATGATTATAAAAAATCGATTATTAATCGATTATTAATTTAAAAAAAATCACGTTTTAAAATCGATTTTTTTCTTTAGAATAATCGATTTTTAATCGATTATTTTTTCACATTCCTACTATTAAGAAAACATCATTTGATAGTTCTCCAAATAACATATATAAATTGAGCTTTTATACTATACCGTAAGTATAGTAACAATTAAATAAAACTTTAAGGGCGTCTGGGAGAGGGTTGCAACCGTACGAAGGGTCTGGGTTTCGGCAAGGTGACTTCTAGGATTATTATACGTAAAATATGTAAAAACTGAGTTTTATACTTTAACGAATTTAACACACAATTTTACACACCTTTATTACCTGATACCTGCCAAAGCCACCGCGACCCAAGTTTCATAGACGGGGTTCGTTCTTACTTGTGTTGGGGGCATACATTGACAAACTTACAGCTTTTATACTTTACCGAAAGTCTGGGGGCCGCTGGCTCTTGCTCTATAAGGATTCTAAATTTAAACTTATATTCGGGTAGTAACATATTTCGAGTTAGGTCACTTCAGTACGGGCTATATTAATCTAGGCTATACTCACATCTAGACTTCCTAGTTTATTCTACATCTAGGATCGTCTAGTGTTTTCAGACGGCGCGGCGCGTGCCGCCTTCAACACATTGCCAGCAAAGCCTCTCCATACCATCGCATTTCACAAACACTCCACTTGTTTTATTTTGTACGAATTTCATTAGATTATTTCATTACTTATTTCTTTTAAATTAGGCAGTTGGTAGTCCAGAGATAAACATTCATCTACGTAATTATTTTAATGAAGTATATATATTATGTATTTTATCTATAGTTATATAAAAGGAGAGAAGATGACTTAATGACTGCCATATCAACGCAGGACCCAAACTACAAGGATTAGAAACATTACCTATAAAAGGAACCTTATAACGCAGGAGAACTAAGAAAGAGTTTTTGAAAATTCATCCTAAAGTATATACAGGGGTGTTCGTCGTGCGCAGGCGAAATCGCGGTGAAAAGCTTGTTAATTATAAAAACATATTATGAAGTCAAAGTCAAAACAAAGTCCAAAGTTAACATAACACATTGTAAAGCCAACTTTACGTGTTATGTTAAGTAACACATACAATTTGTATTTAAATTTAATGCAAATATTTGTATTATGAATTTTAAATGATAGCAGGCTTGATTCCTATTCAGTTATATGTAGTATTTTTATAAGTAGGTATTTAGGAACACCTATAAAAAAATATTCATTAATTAATTGTGTCAAAAATTTGTGAAAGTACAAATTATAGCTAAAACCACACAATAAAAATTATAAGCTTCAAATATATAAATAAGTCGCCTTAAATACCTCAAAATGTATTTTTCTATCGTAATTAAAGTTTCCAGACAAAGACCAAACAGTATAAAGGAAACAACAGACTAATGCACCGGACATGTTTCTCTGAAGTTCCGATAACCAGACAAGGGCTGAACTTCGAGATAAGAACAAGGTTCGAAGGACGAGCCTCGAGAAATGAACAGGGTTCGAGGGCGATCTTAGAGAAAAAGGGAATCTTCGAGAATGATTTATAACCAAGCATCAAGGGCATTAGTTAAAGTTACTTGAGAGGTACTAAGTATAGTTTGTATCATATTGTTGACCTAATTTTATGAAAGACTAGAGGCCCGCCCCGGCTTCGCCCGGATCGTTTTTTATAGCCTATGTCACTCGGGAATAGTAAATAAATAAATAAATAAATATCTTTGGACAATTCACACCAATTATCTAGTCCCATTTTAAGCAAAGCTTGTGTTATGGGTACTAGACAACGGATAAACATACATAAATACATATAAGACATCCAAGACTCAGGTACAGATGCCAGTGCTCATCACATTGACATCTGCCCCTAGCGGGATTCGAACCCGCAACCTCCGGTTTCGTAGTCAGTGTAACTTTCCAACAGTGAAAGATTTTTTAAATCGGTCCAATCGTTTAGGAGCCTATTCAATCCAAACAAACTTTTCCTCTTTATTATATTAGTACCTATAGATGTAATTTGCTACAGCTTTCAGAAAATTCACATTCTACTTTGTACCTAGATTATTATTAGGGAAGGTTTTGTTGACGATGTATTGTAATAATTTCTGATGCCTTCGCGGTTATTACACATTGGAATGAAACAACTATAAACGGATTTAACTCGCGTATTTCATTTTATTAGCTGACGTTTAAATTTTACAGATTCCGTAATCGTAGCACTGAGCTGACGATAGCCTAACGCTAAAATAAACGCGAGTTAAATCCGTTTATAGTTGTTTCATTCCAATATATATCGTAATTTAAACGCTAAGATTTAAGGAAAGCTTAGAAGGAACGCCGTAAGAAAGTTTTTTTTTAGAGAATAAAAGTTCGATACAAATTGCATTCTTCCAAGTTGGAAGAAAAATGAAAAACTAAACTGTTCAGACCGCGGGTGAGACGCTGCCAAGTTTAATAAATTAAGTACATCCATTAGTACCATTTTGTAGATAAAATTTATCTCCTACATGTCAGAACAACTTAATTATGGTATTAGTTTTTATAAAACAAATTAAATTTGGCGCGCGACCGACCGAGCTTCTCCTAATAACAAAACAATATAAAGATATACTTTTCCATAGGGATACATAAAACGAATTTACTTGTTGAGATACTGAGAAAATACTTTTTTTAAATAATACTGTGAATGCGACGTATTTTTAAGCGTAAAGGTAATTTCGCGCGAAGTACTTTTTCTATTCAAATTAAACCAACGTTATTCCGCAAATTAAGTACGTTTTCTGCTTAAATATAACTTTTTTATATATCGTACAAGATTTAGAAAAAAAAATCATAAAGATCAGACAATGGGACCTATCGCATAAAAATCAAATTTGCATTAAAAATCTGAAATTACTAACAACTACTAACATGAACAAGTTGATTATATGTCAGATATAGGAATAATCCTATAACTGGGCCCAAATCCTTATTTAAAGCACGTTATATAATAATTATATAGGTATACTAGCGGCCCCGGCAGACGTCGTCCTGCCCGTCCGATTGTTTCCTCAAAGATCTGTCAAAGTCTTCTAACTGTCACTTCTTCATAAGGCTTCATATTTTCCCCGTTTTTTTACACATTTTCCACTGTTTATTCGCTCCTATTGGTCGCAGCGTGATGTTATATAGCCTAAAGCCTTCCTCGATAAATGGTCTATCCAACAAAAAAATAATTGTTGAATTCGAACCAGTAGTTCCTGAGATTAGCGCGTTCAAACAAACAAACAAATAAACAAACAAACAAACAAACTCTTCAGCTTTATTATATTAGTATAGATTGGCGTATATCAGTAGGTACACTTACATACACACACATACACTCATATATATATATGCCAAAGATCGTTACATTGACGTCATAAGACAAAAAAGGAAATTTTCGTGGAAACCTGAATCAAGAAATCTACCTGAAGACTTCCCTGACTCGATCCCGAGGGAATATCTCTAATGAAATATAACTCTCAGTATAGAGAAGCAAAATAAAAGATAATAATAGGTATCTCTGAATGAATATATGAAAAAGCTAAGATTAATACAAGTAAATTGTAGATTTAAGTAGTTAAACGAAGTAAATAATCATTTATAACAAAACGTTTTTTTTTCATGTTACGCTAAAAAAAAATTTGCTCAAAAAAAACGTCGATAAAGGGTTTAATAAAATAAGCACATGATTATAGATATACCTATATCGTAAAAAATAATAATAATATATACAATACACGTGTCGCGGTGTTTGTTGGCAAACTCCTTCGAAACGGCTGGGCCGATTTTTATGAAATTTTGTTTGCATATCGGGTAGGTCTGATAATCGGCCAACGTCTATTATTAAAAATGTTGGATCCACCCGTTAGTTTTGTTTTTAAATTTATAGTCACTCTTTTTGTGTTTTTCTACTTTTCATGATTCAGCATTAATACAATTTCACACTTCTGCCACTCTTATTTTTTAATAAAATAGATTTTTTTTATAGAATTTTATTTTTTTAAGGAATTCGCTTGGTCAGCTAGTATTATGTAACATTTATTTCAATTCTGTAAACCCGCTCAAAGCATTATTCACTGCCATTTCCCGCCATAGACTATAAATCTATTACAACTCTTATTAACTGAGTTTCTCTCACAAAAGACAAAATAAACCTTAGGTCTTACGAGGACCAATCTAGTCGAGTGTTAAGGCACTTTTATAAGTTAGTCCATTCCAAGTAAGACCTTAAATAGTTAACGCTAAGATCGAATTTCAATTACCTGGATAAAGCTTGCTTTTAACGCGGAAGTACAGTGGGAATAAAAAGTCAGAATTTCGATTTAAATTGGAAATGAGGCTTTGATTAGGTATATTTCAATTTTATTTTGACCTTGGATTTCAAATAAGAAGGTTATTGAGTAAATTGGATTTTAATATGTTTATTTTATAGTTCATAGATTTTCTTTCTGAAGTACCTAATAAAATAATCAATTATTGTCACTTTTTCTGTATCCCTTCATAAACTACACTTTTTCTGTACCCCTTCATAAACTACAGTACCTACTTACTACGAACCAAAAATTCTAATTTTTTTTGTTATCGTATTTTTTTTTTTGTATATTTAACGTTATGTTATGTTTTTTGCTGCCAATCTATCAAAATGCCTTTAAAATATATTATTATAATCATACAAAATAGTTAACTTTTTCTAGAAAATTTTAAACAAAGTGATTAATTAGTTCTTTGCTCTTCTACCATACATAATCTAGTTTATAAAAAAAAATTAAGCCCTTCAATGAGATAGAAAAATTAACTTTGCGACTGTACCTCGCACTAAGGTCATCGACTTCGGGTCGATGGTTGCATCTGTGTGCACATGTGCATTATACAGGCTGATTGTATTTACACACCATCGAGCAAGGTGCACAAACAATCACGCTGTATAGCTTGATTCACTTGATTGAACATTTTGTGATAAAATTGCATTTGAAGAGATTCTGAAAGTTTAGTGAAATAGAAAAAAAAATGGTGATGTTTATTAAGATGAATTATAACACAACACTAATAAATTTTGTACAAAATTTATAAGTGTTTGGTAATTATTAAGTAAATAAAATAAAATGTTAGTAGAAGTAAATAAAAGAAAATTCGTTTGAGAAAATATTTGTGATTAATTTATAAGATTTCTTAATTTCACGAAAATCTTTCGCATGAAAAGCGTTTAAGAAAGAGAAATAATAAATACGGCCGCAGAATTATTTTTTGGCCACTTGGTCAAACTTCTCAATAAATAACTAAGCATCGGGAAAATGAGATAGCCTCTAATGAAGTAATTCATCTTCTTTACAACGCCAACTAAAAATCTTAAAGAAAGCGTCAAGGCAAAATCAACAATTATTTTTACTTGTCCTACTGATTTATACATTACCAACTAATTTACTAACTCGGCCACGAAATTTGTGACTCGTCACCAAAAGTCCTCTAACCGCTACCATAAAAGCCAGAAAAGTGGGTTAGGTTAGGTTAGAACTGCGACCCTCTACAAAATAAAAAACTGTCTATAAAACTTTTATATTATAATAATCAGAATATTTAATGCAATCGTACCTATATCGTAAAGCTTTTGGGTAACATTATATATTATTATAATGGGATTACATCTCATAATTATTGTATCCTTATGACACAATCATTATTTTGCCTCTTCACTCTCGATGCCGCCCGGGACGACGGGAGGGCAGATGCAGCGTCGACATAGCATAACCATTACAGTACATAATATAATATTATGTTATCATTATTTCTTCTCCCTTCTCTCGAAATATACCTACCTATATTATATATATTATATCCAAAATCCCTATTTTGGTGCCATATATTAATATTTTAGATGTTAACTATTTGAATGCATCCCATAAATTTAGATGCTAAAAAATAATCACCATGCTGAGTTATATTTACTGTGGCCTACATAGAAGGTAACTAGTGGCTGAGATACAATTATTCAGACGCGCGTTGGTTGTGGCCCACTTAGTAATTTAGAAGGTAACTTATATTTTCTGAAGCGAATAATGCTATTAAAAAGAAGCTTGTTTAATTAGTACCCTTTAAGAAATATCAAGGACGCGCCATAAAAATTTGATGTTTTGAAAAAATGGTACAAATTAAAAACAAAATAAAATATTTTATTATAAGAACTCGATATAGTATAACGAATACGACAACACATAAAGTGTCTCTTAAGTTTCCTTTTTCAAACTTCATAAAATTTTATAGTAAGTGCTAAAATTTTTAAGTTATACTAGAAACAGCTTGAAGTCCTCGCAAAATATATAAACTAATAGCAGGTACCTACTTAATATAAAATACTTCACATAAAGTAAAGAGTTGAAGCACATTCTAACATTTTTATTTTATCATTTTCATTTACTAACAAAATTTGTAGTTTTATTTTTACTTATTCTAACTCGAAGGTACAGTGGCTACCACGGACCTGGAGAAGCTCGACGATAATTACTAACTATTGTCCCGAACTGCGCACAAATCTATACTTAATATTATAAAGCTGAAGAGTTTGTTTGTTTTTTTGTTTGTTTGTTTGAACGCGCTAATCTCAGGAACTACTGGTTCGAATTCAAAAATTCTTTTTTTGTTTGATAGACCATTTATCGAGGAAGGCTTTAGGCTATATAACATCACGCTGCGACCAATAGGAGCGAAGAAACAGTGGAAAATGTGTAAAAAACGGGGAAAATATGAAGCCTTATGAAGAATTACTATTCCACGGGGACGAAGTCGCGGGCACAGCTAGACTATGTATATAATTCGGGCTGTCAGACAAAGCACGACTAACCTAACAAAACTGTCTAACACTTATAGATTACTAGCTGTTCGCCCCGGCTACGCACGGATCCCTATTTTTTTTTTTCAAAATATTCTATAGTCTATGTTACTCGTGGATAATGTAGCTTTCGAATGGTGAAAGAATTTTTTAAAACGGTCCATTAGTTTTTGAGCCTATTCGTTACAACCAAACAAACAAAGTTTTCCTCTTTATTATAATAATATTAAGTATAGAAGTATAGATATCAATACATTACTAGAGTGGATTATCGATGTACGGACCTGCCCCAAACTTTTAACCAATTTCACACTTATCTAGGTTTCGAGGTTACCCTAATGTACTTATTTGAAAAGGTGACGAGGGGCTCTATTCAGTTATACGAACTACTGGTTTGGGTAACCCACTTACGTGTACGGAAGTCCAAAGGATTTGACCGCGTAATACCGCCCCGATTGGAGTTTATCCTGTGAGAAAGTTTTTTGGGTCGTCTGGATTTTTGGATATCTTTAAACTTTGATGAAAATTAGTTAGTATTGAATCTTGTCTAGGAATCTTTTTTCGGCTAGTGACGACTACGTAGGTATCAACTACTGATAATATCTAATTATTTTGCGGTTGCTTTGGATGTAAGCGGCACTACAGACTGTCTTCTGCCCGCGACTTCGTTTGTGCATGATAAGCACCCCACTTCTACCCTATAGAGGGAGAATTTTCAAAAAATTCTGTCATCGCCTATTAGCGCCTCTCTATGTTATTAACCCACTACAAATTTTTAAGTTTCTAACCATTATAGTTTAGGCCCTGCGTTGATACGTCTGTCGTTAAGCCAGCACCGCCTTTAATATATTATATACATTACGAAATATATGTCAAAGCATTATCTAAGAGTATTATACCTTCGCATTTTAACAATATAGTCACATACAGAGACGATACATCAGTGTTAAAGCACCTCATTTATCAAACTAGCCAACGAAAATGGATGGCCAAACATTTGAACCAACATGCCATGTTTGATCCAATATGTTCGGGCTTGCCCCAGCTAGGGGGTAGTGGGGTAAACGGCCGAACACTAGAGTAGGGCAGGTCATAACTAAATGCCGTAATATTAGTTAATATCATAATAAATATTTTAACAGCTTGATTTGTTTGGATAAGGGCGAAGTGTTAATTAAATATTGAAGTATAAATACTGTGTGAATCTTTTTGCTGAAACAAAATTTATTTTTATTTGGTTTATTATCTATATAAATAAATACTAGTATAATAAAAGTTTGTTTGTTTGTTTGGTTTGGACAGGCTTCTAAATGACTGGACCGATTTGAAAAAATCTTTCACTGTTGGAAAGCTACACTATTCCCGAGTGACATCATCCCTACTAATATTATAAATGCGATAGTAACTCTGTCTGTCTGTCTGTCTGTCTGTCTGTTACGCTTTCACGCTAAAACTACTGGACCGATTTAAATGAAATTTGGTACAAAGAAAGTCTGGAGCCTGAGAAAGGACATAGGCAACTTTTTAACCGACTGCAATAAAGGAGGAGTTCCAAGCGGACGAAGTCGCGGGCAAGCTAGTAGGCTATAAAAAAACGAATCCGGACGAAGCCGGGGCGGCCCGCTAGTCAGGAATAAACACAAACGGAGAAGCTGACTTAATGACCTAAACTATAAGGCTTAGAAGGTTGAAATTTTGCACAAGGGTTTTTTTAAGGGGAGCACTAAGAAAGGAATTTTGTAAATTCACCCCCTTAGCGGGTAAAGTGAGTGAGTGCTTATTGCTTAGTTAGTGAGTGCTTATTGTACGCAGAAGCAGTTTTATATTTATAAATAAAATCTAAAACTGCTTCTACCCACTCTAAATAAATAAAAATTTGACGGCCTGTTGGTCTAGTGGTCAGAGGCCCTGACTACGAAACCGGAGGTTGCGGGTTCGAATCCCGCTAGGGGCAGATGTCAATGTGATGAGCACTGGCATCGGTAGCTGAGTCTTGGATGTCTTATATGTATCTATGTATATTTATCCGTTGTCTAGTACCCATAACACAAGCAAAAAGCTTTGCTTAAAATGGGACTAGATAATTGGTGTGAATTGTCCAAAGATATTTATTTATTTATTTATTTAAATAGACCATTTTCTACCTCGCAAACAGTATTAATTAAATTAGGAATTAAAAAACTTTATTTACTGACGTTTGCAACGTTTCGAGAAGTTTATCATTTCCCAATATTTTAAACGAAATGAAGGCGAGTTAAGTCTGTTATATATATTAAAATGTACAATTACTTTAATTATGTTTTATTTACCTAAGGTAAGTACACTAAAAAACATAGTAAATAGATACATACTTCAAAAAAAATTCACATTTGATTTATGTGAAAAATATTGAAAACTTTTTAATTACAATTGAGTGATAAAAAATACGATAGTAGATTAATACGAGTTTTGAATCATAACATAATGGACGAGTTATTAACTTTTCTAATCAAAAACGGAGCGAAAGTCTATCTAAAACTTATTAGAACTTATTACTGGATTTCAATATAAATAGGCTATCGACAAAACGTATCTTGTGCATTATTTCATTAAAATAAACAAAGCGAATCGTAATACTTACAAAAACATCTCGGGTCGCGTTTTTTGTTGCAAAATTCCTTCCGAAACGGCTGGACCGATTTTTATGAAATTTTGTATGCTTGACAGGTAGGTCTATTTTTCATACCCCTAAATATTAAGGGTGATCCACCCGATATTTCTCGTCACTGTGTTTGTGGCCGCACGTTTCCAAAACGACAACGATTTTCATAAAAAAAATATGTAAGTACGTACATATGTAGGTAGTACCAATTATTAAAATAAGTACCTATGTCTTAAATATCTTTACGTATCTTTTTATATGTCCTATTCACATACCAAATAAACAAAGCAATCAAGCAATTATTATGCTAATTTGCGATGCCTTCGAAACAAATATAAACGGATTTAACTCGTGTATTTTATTTTACAGGCTGACGTTTCGAAAACTACAGTTCCTATATTCGTAGCACGAGCTGACGATAGTCTAACGCCCATATTTCATTTCAAAATATTATATTATTCTCACAATATAAATGTATTGCTATTTTAAATATTGCTTTAACCATCCTAAACACAGGGTCAGCTCGTGTATTCATGTGCATCATGGATGCATATTCCAGCGACGATGCACTAAAGTTATGCACACACATGAAAGCAAACGATGCGTGGGATGCAGGCCAGTTAGGATTGCATACACAAATTGCAAATGCGACTGATTTAACACAAATAACTATTAGATAATGTAGTCTAAAATAATAATGCGTGATGCTTTCGTGGTTATTACACATTGGAATGAAAGATAGGTGTAACGGAATGAAACACTGTAACGGATTTCACTTGCGTAATATATTTTATTTGTTGATATCGTACTTTACCGTTGAACTGTCGTCAGCTTAGTCATGCTATGAATACATTATGTATAACTATAAAGTTTTCGAACGTCAGCCAATAAAATTCCATACGCGAGTTAAATCCGTTTATAATTTTGCATTCCAACAAAATTCAATCTTTGACTTTGTACCAACTTAAGAGAGATAACATTTACCGTTCTATATTCAGTAATTTTTAAAATATTTTTACAAAGTAACATAGCACAAAGGGAATCTTTCCTTGATATTTGGTCGATAACCTTTTCATTGGAAGATCGTTAACTAACTTTCGGGAAAGAAAAACTCGTGATTGATGTTCAGGTGAGAGTAACGCGAGAGCTGGGATTTAATTAGAGACGCCCCAGTTTCGGGTTTTTATTCAGGGAATAGTTTGAGTAAAGAGTGATCGATAACTGTTTATGGTTGAGACACATCTTGCTCGTTTGGTGCTGTTTGTATGGTCTGTTAAGGGACCCTAGACAAGTGCCCAACGTTCAACGTTAACGTTAAACGTTAGCACCAAAATGTATGGGATTTGACATTTGTGACGTACGTGACAGTCGTTCGCGGATGTCAAATCCCATACATTTTGGTCCTAACGTTTAACGTTAACGTTGAACGTTGGGCACTTGTCTAGGGCCCCAGGTCTGCAAGGGTTATAACTTTTTCTGATGCTTTCGCGGTTATCTATACTAATATTATAAAGCTGAAGAGTTTGTTTGTTTGTTTGAACGCGCTAATCTCAGGAACTACTGGTTCGAATTCAAAAATTCTTTTTTTGTTGTATAGACCATTTATCGAGGAAGGCTTTGGGCTATATAACATCACGCTGCGACCAATAGGAGCGAAGAAACAGTGGAAAATGTGTAAAAAACGGGGAAAATATTATTAAGAAGTGACATATGACAGTTAGAAGACTTTGACAGCTTTTTGACGAAACAATCGGACGGGCAGGACGACGTCTGCCGGAGCCGCTAGTTATACAATAGAATGAAACAACTTCAACGGATTTAACTCACGTATTTTATTTTTATTGGCTGACGTTTCGTAGCCTTTACAGATTCCATAATCGTAGCACGACTGAGCTGACAATAGTCTTATGCTAAAGCAAGGGTTTTTAGAGATCAACTTTTGCTTTGGCATGAATCCGACTGGAGATATTGTCCCATGTTACATTCTTTGCATTGTATGCGTAGGTACTTGGCGCCCATGATTTCGTATGTGCACGGAAAACACTCTCGTTTTATACTCTAAAGGTGTTATAAAAAAAAAACATATATTAGTAAGTTATAAAAGGAACTGTGCAAAATTTCTATTTCTAATTACTGTTTTATAATTATAATTAATTTTTTACATTATGTCAACTTTATGTCACGTGTAAAAGTACTTTTTTAACTAATAAATAATCTGATTTGCTTTTGAACAACTTGTTAAATTCTGTAATCACTAGTTTTGAAACCAAAGCTATCCAAAAAACCACCTAATTGCATTATCTATAAAACCGGGAAAACATCATGTCAATTGTATAAAGCTTAACTTCATTAAGCTGCCATTATAATTTTGTCAGCCATAATCTCACTTATCCAAAAAAGGGCGTAACTTACTTAAGTTTCTGTTACAAGTTTGTCAGTAAGAATCTCGCATGGCAACGGTTCATTCGACCTCGGAACTCTTGTATGTGTAGTGACCCATTTGCCGCGATGGCCCAGCCAATCAATTCATGTCAAGAGATGCACTAATTTCACCAAGAACTTTGTGCCGGTTTTTGTTCATTTTCTTGGTCTTTGATGCAATATACAGTACTAGTTTTTGATGCCTTTGCGGTTGACACATTGGAATTAAACATAGCGGATTTAACTCAGGTATTTGATTTTATTTGACTTAGGTTCCTACTTAGTTGTCTGAGCTGACAATAGTCTATCATTATTATGTTTTAGCGCTTCGAAATAGCGCGAGTGGGGGCTTGTGACGTCACGTTATGGCATAAATTGTAGAAACCATAACATAACTTTATGATTGGAAAGAAACAACTGTTAACGGATTTAACTCGCGTATTTTTATTTTATTTTATTAGCTGACGTTTCGGATTCTTTACAGTTTCCATAATCGTAGCACGAATGAGCTGACAATAGTCTAACGCTAAAGTGATTTATACAGTTATGCAATTAAAAAATAGACAATTGTCAGCTCAGTCGTGCTAAGATTATGGAAACTGTAAAGAATCCGAAACGTCAGCTAATAAAATAAAATAAAAATACGCGAGTTAAATCCGTTAACAGTTGTTTCATTCCAATGTGTAATAACCGCGAAGGCATCAGAAATTATTATAACTTTATGAGTCCCCACTTTTGAAATTTAGAAACATATGTTTGTTCTCGAAAAGAAAACACTCCCAGATTTTATATGATCCAACTGACACAAAAACGTAATATGAAAAAAGTTACGCAAGAATGTCTTATTATAAAACAAATGTTACGTATTTAGCTTGCGCATATTGATTTTGTGCTGACAAATCCAGAACGTTCCAACACTAGGTAACTGAATAGGTTCATCTCGACAACTTGTTAGATTTTTGCCAACTCAGACCGAAATAATGGAAAGTTTTACAAAACTCAGCATAAAATTACGCGGTAGCGAAGCGACAGTTATTTTCTTTTTTTTTCATAAGTACATTTTCTCTTTTACCTTTAATTTTATTTTTCTCTTGAAATTAAACATAGATTAAGACTAAGTATAGATGGATTATATATATATAGATGGACGAAACTTTTACAGATTCCATAATCGCGGCACGACATACTACGAAAGTAACTTGCTTTAGCATAAGACTATTGTCAGCACAGTCGTGCTCCGATTATGGAATCTGTAAAGAATCCGAAACGTCAGCTAATAAAATAAAAATACGCGAGTTACGCGTATTTTTATAGAGAGACACGCGAGACACGTCAACCAATCCGTCTCATAGTTGTTTTATTCCAATCTATAATAACCGCGACGGCATCAGAAATTTATTTCTCTCCATTAAATAACATTATAAGCGCGAGATAAATATAAGACACTTTTAGAGTCGATATAATATTATTATATTAGGTCGTTGCTTTGTTATAGATATATAACTCAATTCACACTCGAATACTACACGTTTAAAAACAGTAAATCATTAATTTCATTGATCATAAAGCATACTAGCTTCTGCCCGCGACTTCGTCCGCGTGGAACTCCTCCTTTTTTGCAGTCGGTTAAAAAGTAGCCTATGTCCTTTCTCAGGCTCCAGACTTTCTTTGTACCAAATATAATTTAAATCGGTCCAGTAGTTTTAGCGTGGAAGCGTAACAGACAGACAGACAGACAGACAGAGTTACTTTCGCATTTATAATATTAGGTAGGGAAGTAGGGATGACACGACGAGACTTGTAAAATAAAGTACTAATAATAAGGCAATTCTGAAAACCATTTCAGTACCTATGTTGAAATATGTCCTTTACCGAAATACACCGCTTTTAGCTTTAAAAAAAAACGCATTTTTTAATACCTGCCTTTTAGGTATCCTAGGTATATAGACGGGTTTTCATTCGAGAAAGCATTTTTATGTCAAATTAAGGTTCTAATGAAAGGTCGACCTCTAAATCCACACCTGCTAGTAATGAGGTTAATGTGTTTTTTTTTACTTAAATATTACTAAAATAGATTCTATTAGGTGTACTAAATTATGCTAACTTAATGACTGACACATCACTATAAGGGTTAGAAACTCCCTTATACTCGTAATATAGGGGTGCAAAGAAGGAATTAGACAATTCACCCCCTAACGGGGTAAAGGGGGGGTACTCAGTGTGAGAGACGAAGTTGCGAGGAGAACCTAGTACCTATTTAATATTTTACCTCATAAATTTTTAATTGCTGACATTTTAACTAAAATTATTTAAATATTTATCTAATAAAATATATAATAAAATGTACCTATAAGTTGGTATCTGGGCTATCTGGCATTGTATTACTAAAACATATCTATACTAATATAATAAAGAGGAAAAGTTTGTTTCTTTGTTTTGATTGAATAGGCTCCTAACGACTGGACCGATTTGAAAAATGTTTTCACTGTTGGAAAGCTACACTAGGTACTACCCGTGTGATATCCCTACTAATATTATAAATGCGAAAGTAACTCTGTCTGTCTGTCTGTCTGTTACGCTTTCACACTGAAACTACTGGACCGATTTAAATGAAATTTGGTACAAAGAAAGTCTGGAGCCTGACAAAGGACATAGGCTACTTTTTAACCGACTGCAAAAAAAGAGGAGTTCCACGCGGACGAAGTCGCGCGCAGAAGCTAGTAGGCTATAAATCCCGCATCAGGATGCCTAGGCTGGCCACTATTCTAACTATATGTTCGCCTTTTAACTATCAGCTAAAACATAACATTCTAATGCTGGTGTAAATAAAAATGTAAAAAAAAATATGTGTAGGTGTTGTAACGAAAGGTCCTGTCGATATTTTAATATCGCGTAATATCAAACACCATCTGCCGAAACACGGCTTTCACATAGCCGAAAGACTTTAATAAAGTTATTAATTTAATTTAGACCACTTTTCATATTTCAGTCGGTAAATTCTACATATTTTTCAATATGTTATATTACTTTATTGTAACGTGAAATACTTGTATCCTAAAATATTTCACCTTGAACGATACAACGATTTAGAAGCCTAAATTAAAGTACAATTTTATCTTGAAAAATAATTATTAATGTAATAAATAATTTACCGAAACTTGAGAATAAGTTTCACTACCTACATAGTCTCGACGTGACATACTATATTTATTGGTAATAAAAATATAAAAACATTTCTAGAAAAATGATAGAACAAACTTCAGGTGTCGATTTACAAGAACGGCAAATATTTACGTACCATGTGTTAGTATAAAGTTTCAGAAATAGCTAGATAATATTTATTTTCACAAAACATACTATTTGTATAGAAATATTTCAAATAACACCTTTTGGCATTTCGCTGCTTTAATTCGACAGTGGCACAACTCAAAAAATTATATTTTTCAGAAACGCAGTTTGAAAAAAAGGAAAAGTTTATGTGCTCACAACTTTTATTCTACCAATAATAAACAATTTTAAATAACAAAAATCAGTTAGTCTTTTAACAAAGTATGATATTTAACTTAACTCGTGAGCACTAACAATAAATTTCCATTAAAAACCTTTAAAAAACCACAAGTGTTCAGAGTTAGGTCAAATGAATAATCACAGTAATAATGCTGAATACTGGCACATTAATAATTAAGACTCCCATGTTTGTTACAGCTTTTAGAGAAAAAAGACATATTTGCAATTGCAACAAATGTATTGGCTTATTATTTTTTAAATAATGTCATATTTAGATTTACATCAATAACAATAACTTTTTTTTTTCTTGAATAGTAAATTAACTCCAATTACGCCATTTATCAAATCATATTTCTGTAAATATTGGTATAACACTTTTTTATATAACGTTGTATTTTGGTTTAGCCCAATAGTTGGACAGCGGGACTTTGCTACTTAAATCGAATATTTATGCTATTTTGTTTGTCCTACATTGTAATAAGTTACGGTGAGTTACATATTTTATTAAAATAATAATATGAGTTTCTTTACATAGGTACATAGCAAGCAAGGATGGCTCCTAACAAAAAATTAGTTCTAAAATAATTATTATTATTGCTTTGACGTCAGTGTAAAGGACCCGAACTATGGAAATATCAACGTCGATGACTCTTCTAGTTTGGAAAAAAATTATTCAAAGTCCCAGCATCGAAAAAAAAAGTTTAGTCGAACTCGAACTAAAGAAATAACTATAATGGGTTATGGATTGGAACTGGTAGCTTCTGAGAATAAGTAGTGCCATTGAACCATGTGCCTCAAGTCTATTGAAAGAAAATAAAGTAACAACTTTGCAGCATTATGAGCGTAATTTAACCGCTGAAGAAGTCAACCAGTTTTGTCAAACTCGGTCTGTGGCAGTAACTATCTCACAAAAAGATTTGATCAGAAAAACCAATTGCGATCTAAAAAATGTACCATCTCCAAACAAAAGCTCTAGTTCAAGTAGCTCACCGGATTTCAGCAGTTCTTCGGATTCTTTAAGCGACTCATCAGATACAAGAAGCTCTTCAGATTCTGAAAGTAAAAATGACGCGATACCTTTGCCTAAGTCTCGGTTCATAGAAAATAGGGCTTCTTTTTGTGTCTCAGCCTCAGCCAAATCTACGCTATTAAGCCCTCCCCAATCCATAACCCATGATAGTTCTTTCTTTAGTTCGAGTTCGACTAAATTTTTTTTTCGATGCTGGGACTTTGAACAAGATTTTTCAGAACTAGAAGAGTTATCGACGTTGATATTTTCATAGTTCGGGTCCTTTACACTGTCGTCAGAGCAATAATCTTGCTCATTTTCGTAACAACATTCAGCAATTTCATTTTTTTGAAGTGTTAAAGGCGATAGAATTTTCCTTTCCTTGGACATCAATTTGAAGACTCTGAAAAACAACAGTTTAACTTTATTAAAACATAATAAGATCTTAAGATTGTTATTAATGTTGTGGGTTTTTACCTATGAAATTGCTGCCAATACTAACTACCTACCAGTGTGTGGCAATTTCACAAGCAAACTCCCAATACTTCACAATATTATATTATTAGGAGATTTGAAAAATTTCCATACAAAATACTTTAATTTTATACACTTAACATTAACTTTAGTATAAGCTATACTTGGGTACCTTCGCATCATCTTTTCTACATAATTATTTTCATTTTCATGTTCATTTTTTGAAACATTTGAAGTGTATGTCGGTTTGCCACTGAAAATCAAAAATACATTGTAATTTAGGTAATAAAATTGGTCAAAAACCCACAAAACATAATTTTACTATATTATAATAGTATATAAACAGCTGATCTATTTTTGTCATCGGTCCAAAATTTTATTTAAAAAAGTATTATTCGGTAAAGTGTTAAATTACATAAATATAATATTAAAACGATAATGACAAAATCCCGTTTGTGACTAAATAACACAAGAGTTTTTATTTTGTAAAAAGTCTTATCACAATATTACATTTAAAATGCATGTACTTACTTTTTAGAACAAAGTCCCATAACAAAGTATCACTATATTTAATAAAATAATTGAACGATTATCCTTTAAATTTTTTTTGAAACAACGACACAACTAGAAATACGCCACTATTTCCAATAAATTGCCACATTTAAGAATGTATTATTTCGAGTTATGACTATGTTGAAGCAAACATCGATGCGTTCCCTATAAAGTCAGTGAAGCATCTGGCGATGGGCCGATGTTCATTCAAGATGGTGTCAAAATCCTACCAATCACATAACGACACTTGGTGGTGCGACGCTGCTAATACGAGTAATAGAAAAATGGTCTTTGTTCACATAATAATAAAGATGATTCCGAATCGATTGCCGTGTATTAATCAAAAACGACACATTTCGTAATGTGCCGTTGTCGAATTAAAGCAGCGATTTGTCTTTTGTACCTACGCCTCTCACAAACTCGTGCAAAAGTGTGGAAAGTAGTGAATAAAGGTGGCAGAGCATTAGTGTGGCTTGACTACTCGTCATCATCCTCATCATGACACACGTCATTCTTTTCGTCATGACACCATCATGACCATCAGTTTTTTAGCGCGAGTCAAATTACATACAATACAATTAATCGCGCGAGTAGAGCAGTATAGACAGGTATGGCAGAATCGCCGCAGTATGAAAAACATAGTGAAGTATTATGTTAATCCTATGATACAAAATGTAATTGAATACCTAAATCACTACATAGTATAAAACAAAGTCGTTGTCGCTGTCTGCCCGTCCCTATATAATAATATGCTTATGTCTTTAAAACTATTCAACGGATTTTGAAGCTGTTTTTTTAATAGAGAGTAATTGATGAGGAAAGTATATGTAGCACCTATGTGAAGGTGCGTCCCTAGTGTAAATATATAATTGTGATCGCAATCGTAAATATTGTTTTTTTTTTAGTAAAAGCGTACCTATATGTAACCTGGTAGTAACATGTACAAAAAAACAAACGTTATAATAAATCTCGTTGCTAAATTTATTTACTCATTAAACATAAACAAAACGTCGAGATCTTTGCCCTAGCTAAAGGCCTTTGTAATTTTTCGTTTGTTTTTAAAGGACTACCGATATAAAGGTTTATGAACTTCCTCGTTGGGTTGCCGACCTGGCGGCGACGTGATTATAAACAGATCGAGATAAACTAATTACTTTGCAATTAACGTGTTAATGAATGAGGTTGGAATGACTTACTGTGGTATTAGCGGTGGTTACAAAAATTCATCAAAAAGCTAGCTGAGCTAGCGAAGTTTGTACCGTGTTTTTAAGAATTTTTATTATAATAATTTCTGATGCCTTCGCGGTTATTACACATTGGAATGAAACAACTTTCCTAATACAAATGTCTTTAGCGTTAGACTATTGTCAGCTCAGTCGAACTACGATTATGGAAACTGTAAAGAATCCGAAACGTCAGCTAATAAAATAAAATAAAAATACGGGAGTTAAATCCGTTAACAGTTGTTTCATTCCAATTTTTATTATTTTTTTTTTTAAAAAAAAGGTTGGTGACAGAAGCGTAATAATTTAGGATTTCAAGTATTTTTCAATGCCGAATCATAAAAAAAATGTAGGCATTTTTTTATAAAATTATAAAAAAACTTTGGGCCGACCACCCTTAACATTTAGGTATTTAAAAAGCCGATTGTCAGACCTACCCGATATGAACACTAGGTACTAAAATTTTATAAAAAATCTATCTAGTTGTTTCGGAGGAGTTTGACAATAAACACAGCAACACGAGGATTTTTGATTTACCTATACCACATAAGTGTAGAAAAAATTACGTTAACGAAAGGCACGGTACAACTATTTGGGCCATGGGCGTCGCTCAATTTAAGTCCCACTGAGATTAATATTTTTCTACACTTACCTTACTTAATACAAATATCATTATCATTTAGGTAATTATTGTTATTACACCACAAATATCAATCGAATAATCGTGCATGTGTACAGCTAATTTCGCGGTTATTACACATTGGAATTAAACAACTATTAACGGATTTAACTCGCTGTCGCTTTTTTAGCATTAGACTATTGTCGGCTCAGTCGTGCTACGATTATGGAAACTATAAAGAATCAGCAAATAAAATAAAATAAAAATACGCGAGTTTAATCCGTTAATAGTTTCTTTCCAATTAGTTACAGCTGCTTATATAAATTGCTAAAATTTTCTCACTGAGTCACTGTACCGTTTGTATAATGAACAAATTAAAATAATGTGAAATTAGTTAAGTTGTCGTGAAGTTAATCGCTTATTCCCTTGTCGCTTACACTAATTTTCCACTAAAGTGGTTGTCATCTCAATGGCATTGGGACAGGAGGGCAGCTATTGACTTTGACACTCCTTGGGACCTAGACAAGATGCCAGCGTCCAACGTTAACGTTAAACGAACGACCTAAATGTATGGGATTCGCCAACGTTCGCGGATGTCAAATCCCATACATTTTGGTCGTTTCGTTTAACGTTAACGTTGAACATTGGCACCTTGTCTAGGCCCCCTTGGGACCTAGATAAGTGACATTCTACATTTCCTAAAGTAATAGAATAAGATAAAAAAAAATTACAATTGACATAAGCGCACAAGATGGTACTTGGTGAATTTTCGTTCGGTAAGTTGCAAGTAGCTTCGTTGTTGCTGAACTTTGACAACATGTATTGTGACGACTGGGTAAAGAAAACAGAAAACAAAATAGAAAAAATACGTATTATTTCGTTTCACTAACTAACAATGACGCTAACTTTTGGCATTTATCATTCGATTGAGATAAGAAAAAAAACATTACCAATATTTTTTAATAAGTAATCTACTTGATTAACAAAAAAAACACTTACCATGTGTAATAAAATAAGTTACTTAATTATCGTTAAGTACTTAACATGAATATCAGGACAAGTTTTGAAATATCCCTGTTGGTCAACTCGTATAATTTTTCTGTCAACGCTCAGTGGACAAAACCATATGCTTGCTGTCTACAAATCAAAATGGCCACTAAATGGAGTAAGACAAAAAAGCCCCGAAGCTCTCGAGAGTAATCTGTTACTACTAGCTTAAGGGACAAAGACGTGCACGGGCAAATCTACAAGAGAGTCTGCAAAACAACTAAAACCGTGGGAATTATAATAGTTACTTAATTTTCGACTAGATGGCGCTTTTTTAAGGACTTGAATGCTGTAATGTAAGCGACATTGCTAACATAATAATTTCTGACACCTTCGCGATTATTATACACTAGCTGTGCCCGCGACTTCGTCCCCGTGGAATAGTAATTCTTCATAAGGTTTCATATTTTCCCCGTTTTTTACACATTTTCCACTGTTTCTTCACTCCTATTGGTCGCAGCGTGATGTTATATAGCCTAAAGCCTTCCTCGATAAATGGTCTATCCAACAAAAAATTTTTGAATTCGAACCAGTAGTTCCTGAGATTAGCGCGTTCAAACAAACAAACAAACAAACTCTTCAGCTTTATAATATTAGTATATATATTTAAGCACAGTTAAATACGTTTATAGTTGTTTCTTTCCGACATTGCTAACTTTTTAACGGTAGTGAATTACGATTTTATTAAATTATTTTAGTTCTTCAATTCTATAATCTGAATTATCAAAAATTCTTTCTTGGTTCTTCCTTAAGTTATAAAAGGAAACTCTGTTTAAAGCTTCTAACCTTTATAGTTTAGGCACTGCATTGATATGTCAGTCATTAAGTCAACTTATCCTTTTATATTACGTGTAGGTAGGTACCTATATATGAACCTACATTAGCCTTGGTGTATAATAACAAAAAATATAATAATTATTATTAATATATTATTTTATTTTTTGTCAACTGTACTTGTGAAAAGGAAAATATGGTGGCAAATCAAGTTCTTACACTCCATTCACCATTATTATCAACTTTATCCCCAGTTAATACGATACAATTTGGCTTGCAGATATTTTTTATTAAAATAATACAAGTGCAGAAATGTCATTTTGTGAATATTCCTTGTCACAAATCTGCTGCATTGATTTTTTCATCGTCGAGACGACGTAATGCGATGATGCGGTTCAAAGACACTTTCATATTAATAACACATATATATAATAAATATACAATATATTATTATGTTATTATTATTTATTTCACGACAAAACTCTAATATACAAAAGGCAGACTTTTTGTCATACGGCATTTCCTACCAGTCAACCTTGACAGTAAACAAAGAGCAAGTTTAGGCACAAATATATATATATTTTTCCGTCCTCCGGCCAGAAAGCGCCAACTTAGTGGCCGCTGCGCTAAATGAAATTTCCGCTTTCTGGCTTCGTCGGACAGAAAAATAGTATACTGACCTCGGCCAGTAAAATAAAAAAGCCTCATATCACATTTTTGTCAACCTCGGCTTCGCCTCGGACGACAATTACATGTGATCTGAGACATTTTTTATTTTACTGGCCTCGGTGCGTAATGTACTATTATCTTATATTTTATGTAGGTATATAATATTTTTTATATCTTTATCAGAATTAATGGTAAGACGTATGTAAGTATTTCGTTTTTAATTCAATGACGGTTAAAAACTATGCAGACGAAGTCGTGGGAAAAATCTAGTAGGTACTTATACCTATAAAAAAATAAAATTTAAGCACAATATAATATATAAAGAAATATGTACACAAAGTTTAATTTACATGTTAAATGTTATAATATTTCTGGAAAAGGTATTATTTCCTTAAATATGTTTATTACGGTACTCTTACCTACAGCCTTGAAGACCAGACAGTTCATATAAAATAATAACTTGCTATACAGCCTGAATATCTTACCGGGCGCCAAAGAAGCGTAAAAGCTCTATAAAGGTTATATATAAGAATAAACATCAATACAAAAAAAAAATCTGTCCTTCGGCCACAAAGCGCCAACTTTCCGGCCGCTGCGCTAAATGAAATTGCCGCTTTCTGGCTTCGTTGAACAGAAAAATAGTAAACTGACCTCGGCCAGTAAAATAAAAAAGCCTCAGATCACATTTTTGTCAACCTCGGCTTCGCCTCGGACGACAATTACAT
This sequence comes from Polylopha cassiicola, assembly GCA_038024825.1. Lineage (NCBI taxonomy): Eukaryota > Metazoa > Arthropoda > Insecta > Lepidoptera > Tortricidae > Polylopha > Polylopha cassiicola. The sequence continues at coordinate 493,935 of CP149053.1, read as the reverse complement.
GTGATCTGAGACATTTTTTATTTTACTGGCCTCGGTGCGTAATGTACTATTTATTCTTTTACTGTTATTACAGATTTAAATGAAATAACTACAACGGACTTGACTCGCTTATTTTATTTTATTTGCGGTTCCAAAAACTTATCAATCGGTTAAGAATATAGGAAAGGTCAAGTTTACAAAACGTCAGCAAATAAAATTAAATCTGCTATCGTTGTTTCATTCCAATGATGACTTAGTTTAATAAACAGGGGTCGCTAGTTCAATTCCCGAAGATGTCAAATATAATAATTGTATTTGGCACTTGATACAATAAGTAAACAAATACTTAAGTGTACTCACGATACTTTGTTTTCATTATTAAATTCTAGTATCCATTCTTTGTTGGCATACAAATACTTATAGGCAAATAAATGAGAAAGTATAATATTTATATATTATTATACTTAGTAAATACAAAAAAAGTGCAATTTAAAATTAAAATACTAAATACAACCGAAGCTTTACGACTTATTTATAGATCATAAAAAAAATATCAGCTATTTCGCGACTTGAAAGAACTCTGCCTACACGGGCACCCCGCACTGCACGCACCTGCTAACACATTAATAAAATATCTACAAAATTAATGATAAAAGCTTAAATGAAGTAGATATAGCTGAGAGACGTCGTAAATGTAACAACTGGATCTTGTATCCAGAAACCGCCCTTTATATTGTCTTGTAATAAAACGTATTTTATTACAAGCTAGTGATGTGCTTTTATCGACAGAAACTCGTGAAGGATTTAACTGAAGAAAAGTAGTATAATTATTTTCCATTTGTGTGAAATAATCGTATAAATTGTCACAAAGCCCCAAATAATCCCGTTTTCGTACAAATTATTTTGTTTTCATAAACTCGCTTGTTATCTGAACTTTATTCTAAAATAACTAAAACGAATTTAACTCGTGTATTTTATTTGCTGACATTCGTAAACTTTGACTTTACAGTTGTTAGACTATCATCGTCAGGTGATCGGCTACGAATATGGAAACTGTAAAATTTTCAAAACGTCAGCAAATAAAATAAAATACGGGAGTTATATCCATTATAATTGATTCATTCGAACTTTAGTTTAATACAAAACAGTTTTTCAAAAGCCAATAAATAATAATTAGAAGGTACCTAGTTTTCGTAACATAAACAAATTGATGACAAAACAACCATTTACAGTTATTAAATTATAATTTAATAACCTAATAAAATTTTAACAAAAACAAGATTTTTTGTACTTTGAAATATGAATTCATGTTTTTATTAATCAGTTACTGTTATTAAATTTCTTTTTTATTAGGCATAAATAGAGGCAAGAAAAGCAATATTTTTTATTTAAAAAAAAAATGCAAATAATAAATTATCTGTCGATAAAACTTAGGCACATCACTACGGAAGTTATATCTTTCTATATACGAAAGGGAAGTGGGTATTCTTAATTTTATCGACTCGACACTAAAGATTTATTGTTCAATTGATGATGTATTTCGTCTTCAGTTTTACTATTTATTATCTGCACTTGGACAAAGAACAATCAAAATCTACTTAGGTATATATTATATTTAAGTAGGTAATATAGAAAATTTTAGTTTAATTTGTCTGAGCTATTGATTAATGGTAAATTAAAAAATGTCTACTACATTTAAAATATGAAATAATATTTTTCAATACAAATAAAACAAATACCCGTTAGTAACGCTTCGGAAAGACCATTACTACTGAGAAGAAACGCCATTTTTTGTGACAATTATCTACAATATAAGATTTGTTAGCAATTTTTAAATACTCAAAAGACCTCGAAAAATTTAACATATTCTATACCTTGTATATTTTCACTGTATTTTAAACATCGCGAATAAACGTTAACATACTATAACATATAAGTAGGTACAATAATATAACGTTTCGATACAATTTTCCTCAACACAATAATAATATAAAACGCAGGAAGTACCCAATATATATAGAAGGAGACGGATATATAATTGTGAATGTGAGACAGAGACAGACTAAATCGTAACGTGTCTAGACCAAATAAAGGATATCCTAAGTTTGTAAAGTTCTAAACTCGTACTGTACTGATGTGACAGCTCGTAAATGTATTGATACTATTTATTAAGGGAATTCTGAAAGAGTAATAATATAAATTTGCAGTATTGAAATAGGTACTAGTAATATAATAAATCAATATCTTTGGACAATTCACACCAATTATCTAGTCCCATTTTAAGCAAAGCTTGTGTTATGGGTACTAGACAACGGATAAATATACATAAATACATATAAGACATCCAAGACTCAGGTACAGATGCCAGTGCTCATCACATTGACATCTGCCCCTAGCAGGATTCGAACCCGCAACCTCCGGTTTCGTAGTCAGGGCCTCTGACCACTAGACCAACAGGCCATCAAAACTAATGATATAGGTAGGTATGTACCTATATGTAGTAATATTATATTTATAATTATTATTTGCTTGGGATCCAGTAGTCCTTATAAAATTCATTAAGTACTTAAGTACCTACATAATTAGTAAGGTTAATTATTTGGGTACCTATATTTCATCCTTTTATAATTTAAGGGAGTATTAAAAAAGGATTTTTGAAAATTTACCCCCTGAGGGGTAGGTAATAAATACATACCTACTATATAAGAAACCATTTGATTGAATCAAATAAATGTTTATTTAGTTTAGGCTGTCACAAGCTCACTTGAGAAGAAACTCAATAAAGCATCATTTTTCAAAATATAATTAGGTCAATTTATCCTTACAAAATAAATAAAAAACTGAAGATAAAAAAGATCTCCAGTTCATTTTAATAAAATAATTACGTAGAATCTTTCCTAGGTTTTTAGTCCAAGGACTTACAAAATGGTATCGGTTTTTTATTACTAAATGGATACTGAATAACCTTCATCAAAATACAGGTAAGATTTCATAAAAAAAGATATCCCAGCGGATTGAGGATTATTTCTTTATATTTATAGTAGGTATACTCTGGACATCTCTTGCTACATTATTTTCAATTAAAATATCGGTCTTGAAATATTTCACAATGATAGTCAAGTACTGACGGAACTACTGAATTTATTATATATAGGAAAACAAATCTATCCCTACTAATATTATAAATGCGAAAGTAACTCTGTCTGTCTGTCTGTTACGCTTTCACGCTAAAACTACTGGACCGATTTAAATGAAATTTGGTACAAAGAATGTCTGGAGCCTGAGAAAGGACATAGGCTACTCTTTAAGCGACTGCAAAAAAGGAGGAGTTCCACGCGGACGAAGTCGCGGGCAGAAGCTAGTACTAATATAATAAAGAGAAAAGGTTTGTTTGTTTGTTTGGATTTAATAGGCTCCGAAACGACTGGACCGATTTGAAAAATTCTTTTACTGTTGGGAAGCTACACTATTCCCGAGTGACATAGGCTATATTATATTTTTAAATAATTAGGGATCCGTGCGAAGGCGGGGCCGCTAGTAATATATATTTTTTTCTAAGATAATCAATAGATAAATGAGTATAAAACAATAAAATAATATTATTACAGGAAATGAGTTACCTCAATCAACTTTTCATTATTACATAACTATACCTTACTATCGTTCGTCACTGATACAATATAATTTAACATACTATTACGTATTTCAATTGCACAGAAGTTTTTTAATTGTTTTTCAATTTCAAACTATTTTTGAACCAAAGGCCCCAGACAAGTGCCAATCGCTAATAACAACCGAACGAAACGAATTCAAAATTGTACAAAACATTTTTCGTTCCTTTGTATCAATTCCAATATAACATTCGTTCCTTCGTTGCTATAGCAACTAGCACTTGTCTAGCCCTGATTAAGAATTTTACACCGTTTTAAAAGGAAGCAATCGCTACTTCCTTTCGAGCCGCTGACTTCCTTTTTTAATAATGAATAAAAGGCACGTGTTTCATTACTCGAGCCATTCTTTACTCTTTGGATGTCGATTTTACGGGCCGTGGGCGCTCGAGACACCTTGACAGCCTTTGTAAGAATTTTCACAGAAAAAATCTTGACAATCATCTAATTTGTTAGTACCTGACACTTGCCTAATTACGTTGTAATTTTCAAAGTATATAACGCTTAAAGTTTATTGGAATTAAACAACTGTACATGGATTTAACTCGCGTATTTTATTTTATTGGGTAACTTTAGCATAAGATTATTGTCAGCTCAGTTGTGCTATGATTATGGAATCGGTGAAGGGTCCGAAACGTCAGCCAATAAAAAAATAACTGCTAGTTAAAGCCGTTTAAAATTGTTTCATTCCAATGTAATAATAACCGCGAAGGCTTCACAAATTATTATGTATCAATCACACCAATAATAGCTTTCCCAGTGTTTCCGCATATAATTCCATTGCTAGTTTTAATTATCCCACGAGATAATTAATTTTTCCCGGGATAAAAGTAGCCCATGACCTCTTCTAAGGTCCTACTATCGCTTAACTAAAATTAATTAAATTGGTTAAACTAAACGCAAAACTTAACAACGCATAATTTAACTTGGATTTTGTATTTATGATAAAGTGAATTTTGTACTAAGTTTATTGCAAAACTTAGGTGATTAAGTAAGATTTATACAAAATAGAAAGTGCAATTATCTTAACTGCCAAACATCTCGATCAAAGTGCAAGATTGCCGGCTGCAGCGAACTTGCAGCAAGTTGGAGCAATCTGTAAAGGAAGTTGCAATACCGTCTTGTACTTAAAATATTGTTTGCTGTAGGCAAAGTTCTGATACAAATCTGTCTTTTGTTCTCTATGAAGACAGATGACCACTTTTAATGAAATTAAAAATTAATGGAATCTAAAAAATGTTGTTTAATAATTTCTGATGCTTTTCAGGTTGTTACACGTTAGAATGAAACAATTAATATAACGGATTTAACTCGAATCAAATAAAATACGCGAGTTTAATTCCAATTTTTTAAGGTTTGTGACTAATGACCTTTTCTAGCTTACCTACTAAGCAATTGTTCAATTGCTTATACTAGTTTAAAATTGTTTAATTTTTTTTTTTAATTTCTCATGTAAAGTTAATTTTATTTATTCTTATGAGGAATAACTCGAACAAAAAGTATATAATGAACTCTCGGCCGGAACGCGACGTATTTGGTAGGTATTTCCCGTATGCTTTGTTAAAAATATGCTAATTTCCATACAAAAAGAGAAACCTGTGAAATTAGTAATAAAAAAAAGGTATTTCAGAAAACAAATGAACAAGAGAATTACTTTAAAATAAACTTCTTTTAAATGATATTTGTGGTAAAAGTTGAATACCTAGGTAATTTATTTATTTCTCAATTATTTTATTAATGTTTGACATTACAATAAACAAATAAATCTACCAGCTACACCGGATCCCACTATTTGGAATTTCAAATGCTTTTGTATTTACCTGTATATCGTGAAATAGGCCTGTCACTTTACACAATAAATCAAGACATCTGTCAGTGACACTGATCGAAGACATAGTATTTATAATCAGTGACAGTCTCAGCCCCTTATATACCTATTTAATAGAATGAAACATAATCATTTTATATTTTAAAACAGGTTAGTTCGTTTCGTAATTTTTTCTTTAATAAAACTTTTTTTCTATTTAGTTACTATACTTACATTTAAAGTTAAATTCAATTAATAACGATTATCATAAGTCATGATAATTTATAAACATACGGAAACACTGATTATGTATGTATATTTTAATTTCATAGACAACATTATTGCTTGTCCATTTAATTTGATTACCTGTTCTGACAAAATTCTGTTCTGTAATTTAACATTTTTCAAATTGACACTAGTAAAAGTTTGATAAAAATGTGTTTTAGCTTCACAAACGTTCAAAAACGTTGTATGAAATTCGTGTGAAATTTATAATTATATACTCGACTCAGCGCTAGCTGCATTTATAACATCGCCTCGTATACAATTATCAGCTTACCACACTTCGCTGCTTTTCTAATATAGTGTCACAACTCAAAATAATTTGTTAATCCATTTTAGATTGTAAACCGTCACATATAAATTTCAATTCAGAATGGTGACACATTTCGAGTTGTGACACTATTCCAGAAAAGCAGCGACTTGTATCATAGTGTAATTCTGCCTTATAAGGCTAATAAGCACAAAGTAGGTATTGGAATGAAACAATTATAGACTACAATTATGTATATAAATTTGCCTGACATTTCGGAGTCTTTACAGATTCCAAAACCGTTGCACGACTGAGCTAACAATAGTCTTATGCTAAAGTCAAGGCTCCGAAACGTCAGCCAATAAAATAAAATACGCGAGTTAAATCCGTCTACATTTGTTTCATTCCAATGTGTAATAACCGCGAAGGCACCAGAAATTACAAAGTAGGTAGTTTAATAACGAAGTTTCCTATAAACTTTGAATTCCTCAAATACGTAACTAATTTGATCCTTTACGCCCACACAGAAATGTAATGAAAGTTTTTGATGTTTGAATACCTAAATCAACCACCATCAGGCTGGATGTAGGTATGTCGATTTAATTTGTATGGATAGACCAAGTTGTGGATTAATTTGGAGTTTAAGCGATAGACCTAAACATGATTAGGGATTCGTTAGGACTTGTCACTAACACGATAATTGTCGGTGACAAGTGACAATTCGAAATGTTAATATGAAGCTTCTGAAGAATCTTGTTGAGTTTATAGTGTAAGTATACAGAATTTTGTCACGTTAGTGAAATGGGGGTAATTAGCGCTTGCGCTAAATACCTACCTGCCTATATCATTTAAAAAGAAGTACCTAAATATGCCTATGTATGTTAGAATGAAAGAATTGTAACCTATTTGAATTTTATTTTATTTACTGAGACGCTTTGAAAATACTAAAGTTTATGTTAGTTCATTGTTTAATTCCGGGAAGTATTGTCCGCGAAGTCATCAGAAATTATGAAGTATATTATTATGTATGGTTACGAAAACATAATTCCTAACGATACTATTATTTCATATTGTATTTCTTAGTATTACTTAATGCCAGAGTTTCAATTTGGTGCGAAGTCGTTTCTTCTCTTCTGTTTTTTACTACTTTCTAGATATTGCAGTGTTACAATTGTTATACCAGTCCATTTGTGTTTGTAGCACAGTATTATTTTACATCATCACAAAAATACTATTCTGTGTATTTATAAAAGCTGGAAAGTTGAACCAAGCTCGGAAACAAAAAAAAGAATTCGTTAAACGAATGTTGAAATGATTTTTAAAGTTTCTATTATTATAGGTAGTAGGTAGTTATTATTATAGGTTTATAGTTTAATAGTGGACGGAAGCGAAAGGAATATTATCTTCGCCCACATTACCAATAAAATTTCACGCGTTAAAGACCAAACATTAAAATCCTCATAACGTTAGCTAAAAATTAATCTTATAGCTAGATCATCATAAATTAATTTTTCATCCATATACACAAAATTTATAATCACAATGACTCCTTATATAGGTACAGTCAAGGTCATATGCTTATATGACCCCCGTTTTACCCACTTCGGGGGTAATTTCAAAAATCCTTTCGTAATGCTAAAAGTTCTCTACATTATAAAAGGAACTCGTTGTGCTAAAGTTCAAGTTTGTTTTCTTTATAGTTTACGCCTTGCCTTGATATGTCATTAAGTTATCTTCTCCTATTATATACTAGCTGTGCCCGCGACTTCGCCCGCGTGGAATATTTTCCCCGTTTTTTACACATTTTCCACTGTTTCTTAGCTCCTATTGATCGCGGCGTGATGTTATATAGCCTTCCTCGATAAATAGTCTATCCAACAAAAAAAGATTTTTTCAATTCAAACCAGTAGTTCCTGAGATAAGCGCGTTCAAACAAACAAACAAACTCTTCAGCTTTATAATATTAGTATAGATAGATTGAAATTTAACTAGTTATTTAGATTCTAGGTATAATAAGCTACATTTAACAAAATGTTGCTTATTACTGGTACAACTTACTTGAAACTTATTTTCCACTTAATAGATACCATTTCCGTGTTGAATAATTTCCAGTTGATAAATATGAATTACACGGAAATAGGAAATATGACATATTTCGAAATTAACTTATATAATATTGGGGCATTATAATATAAAGATGCTATTTTTATATTTAATATAAGTCGTATATTTTTCCGTAAGACGACAAGATATTAAGGGCTTCCAACTATGTCTTCAAAAACTAATTTAAGAAAAATAAAACAACTATTTATTATATGGGTTCGCGTTTGCGTAGATAGGTACTTCTTTATGACAGTGCCAAATAATTATTATTATTTTTTTATAGAAATAGATATAACCTTGACAAAATACATATTTTTGCATGAATTAAACCTAATTAAATTTATTTCTATAATAATAGAATATTATATTATAGTAATAAAATAATATCTTTAGCAATCCACATCAATTCATCTAATCTCAAACTAAGCAAAGCTTCTACCATGGGTCGAAAAACGGATAGACAAACATAAATGCCTACATAAAAGACACACAAGACTCAGTTAAGGGTGCTGATATCTGCCGCTAACAGAATTCGAACTCGCAACCTCCGACTTCATAGTCAAGCTATGCCTCCTCTAGGAGGCAGAGTTTTCTAATCGAATTGTTTCCAACCCTTATAGTTAAAATTGACTACGAAAAATATATTTAAATATTTTCAGGGTCTACTTAGGTCTACCTAGACCTAACCTAACTTTAAACGGTCGGAAATAATTTTATTTATAAAATAATGAAACGGCGGCGAGTCCGAAAAGTGGAACTCAACTCCCGACAGACTAATAATTATCTCTTGTCTTTACGTACTGAGTGAATAAATTTTCTCGTAAATAGGTACTAAAAAACTTGATTTTTTTAACTACCTAGGTATTAGGTATTCATTTTTAAAAACAACGAGTCCAAATAAACTGAACGTCTCAACAAATGTAATAAAGTAGTTTTAGTACAAATATAAATATTTCTTAAACACACTTAAAAATTATTTATAAATTAATAATTGCTTGCATGTTATCTTAGATCGATGTTGTCATCTAAGGAGTACTCTTATATACCTTTTATTAAACTATAAAATATAACTACATTTATATTATATACTTTTTAAACTACTAACAACCAAAAATTCCTAACGACTTCCTTTCTTCATAATTAAAAAAAACATACAATATATCATTAACTTCAAAATTGCTTCACTTTCGCAAATATACAATTTAAATCATTATTATAATTTACCGTCGTATTTCAGCTTAAAAAAACCTACCTAAGTATTAATTACGGACAGTATGGTCCAATTCCAATGACAAATCATCTATAATCAAGCAAGTTTAAATCCATTAAAGTACTCACGGACAAAGATGTTAGACATGAGCGTCGCCGGGAGACAGAACACTATCACCAGGATATCAGCCACCGCTAGGTTCACGATGAAGAAGTTGGTGACAGTCCTCATCCGAGGAGAGCGGTAAACCACGGCGATCACAAAACAGTTCCCCACCAATCCCACCACGAATACCAGCAAATAAGCCGCACAGTACACCGCCGTCATCACCCCATTGTGCCGGTACATAAACTCATCACTCATCACCCCAAAGTCCGACCGGTTCATCGTAATGTTCATCTTTAACGGGTGATGATGGTCTAAGTCTATGTGAGACGATAGCGGCTCTAGGTCAGGTAACACGCTATTTTCAGGAACAAATTTTGTATTTATAGCTTCCATTATGGTGTTAGAAAGCACGTCTACCACATTGTGGTTTTTAAGGTGGTTCTCTCTCGAGTGGGAATGGTTCCTGTGTCTCCCGTGGTGCCTGGTCTCATGCCCAGGATGCTGGGTGGAGAAATTGAAAAACTCACTAACATCGTTCGTGAAAAAATCACCAGACGGTATTCTCAACGGGGCCATGGTAGAAATCAAGTCATTACTACACACAAACACACCAAAAGTTAAACAAAAGCACAGAAGCGTTCTTCTAAGTCATTAGAAAAGTATTAAAAGTTACGGAGGTTTCGCGAGAACGGTCGTAGAGGGTCTACGCGCGGTCGTAGCGGCGCTCGGTCGCCGTCTGCTCGTAGAGCCGCTACGGCCTACGCCGCACAGATCGACGCATGTGCAATTTTGGTTAACAACCTATTCCGTCTACAAAGTTTGTGGCGGGTGCCTTATTTGTATGCGGGTAGAGTTGGTTATTGTGTGTTTTTTGTGAAAATTGATTGTTAGGTTGTAGAAGGCCGTGGAATGCATCGGAGACTCTCATCCGTTAGCATTCGATGAATTTTAAACGCAGTGACCTGTAATCGAATTCTAGCACATTATGCACTATCTACGGAATGCCGATATTATTTTTAGGTGTGATCTGGGTTGAGGGCGAGTGGATCAAGCCTTCACTTGGTTCCGTATGTTCACAGGATTTACAAAGTAGTTTAACATATTTTTATGTAAATAAATGTTTTTAATTGTTTTGCTATTATATACAAAAATCCAATTTAAATTACATTATATCATTTATTATATCTTAGGATAATTAACACAAATTGCTTCTCTCATAGATAACTAGGTAATAGGTACCTATATATATAAATACATACATTACGTCCAAGACTCATATTCGAATATTACAAAATTCATAATGGCAGATTTGTTTAATATTAAAATACACCATATAATAATGAATATAATTATGTATTTAAACATACAAAACTAAATCAATGAAATTTCTCACGCTTTAATAATTGAAAAATCATCTACTGCAAAATCGATCAATTAAGATAAGAATTCTGATTAATTAATCATTATCTCTGTAATTACATTATTCGTTATGTACCTGCTTTAAATTCTTACGAGCTATTTACCATTACTTTAATAATGAACACTCAAGTATTTGTACAAAAAGAAAGTAAAATAAATAATTATGCGAGTTGAATCCGAGCGAGTAATAACCGCGAAGGCATCAGAAATCAAAAAGAAGTTATTTACATTCGCGGTTATTACACATTGAATGACATTACAATAACCTCTTTTGTGCTTAATAAGAATAACGTAATTCACTTGCGTATTCCAATAATTTCTGATACCTTCACGGTTATTATGTAAGTACACAATAGTCTTTAGCATAAGACTATTGTCAGCTCAGTCGTGCTACGACTATGGAATCCGTAAGGGCCCGAAACGTCTGCCAATAAAAGAAAATACGCGAGTTAAATCCGTTTAAAGTTGTTTCATTCCAATTGCGTATTTTATTTTATTTGCTGACGTTTCAATAACTTCCTATATTCATAGCACAAAAAATAATAATAATGAGGTACCAATATATAATATCATTATTTAAACTAATTGTGATGGAATCCACGTTGACACGTTACTTAAAGGTAAAAAACGCTTATGACGTCATTAATTATAACAATAATATAACATATATTATTATATTTTATGTACGTCATGACGCAGCGATGCCGTCACAGATAATAATGGAAGAAGTAACTATCATGGAAAAACCTGCCATTGATGTACATAGGTATATCTAATATAACTATTATACCTAATGGATTATACTAGCGCATAATATTTTTTATTAAAAATCTGTTCAGTTCCCATGTTCTTATTGTGATGTCCCATTTTATTAAACGGTTACAAAATAGTCCTTTTATACATATATAATCATAATATATAGGTACGAGCATGTTTTCAACTATTTTTAGCGTTAGACTATTTAATTGTCAGCTCAGTCATGCTACGATTATGGAAACTGTAACGAATCCGTATCGTCAGCGCAGTCGCACGAATATGGAAACTGCAAAGTTTTCGAAACGTCAACAAATAAAATAAAACACGCGAGCTAAATCCATTAGAGTTGTTTCATGACAGACCAATCTGACTTTCGCATAGACCATCCATTCTTTATCTTTTGCCCTACGCAGGGTTTGAACTTGTAATACCTATAGTTAAGATATCTACTAGACAGTAGATTTCCTTGCTAACGCCGTCTCAGCATAATTTAGACTACAAATGCTAATGACAACCGCATTATTTCGCGCACAAAATGCAGCTGTCAAAATCAGCTGTAAATAAACATGGCGGCGGGTCATCGACCCGCACTGTGCACTCAGCTGCGATAATAGTGTGTCACACAAATAGACATGTCAAGATTTATTAGTGTATGGAAATAGAGAGAAAATTTGGAATTTCCTCGAGAGGTGAAAATTGTATGCTATTTATTCCTCACAACATATTTTAAGTTATTTGTTGTGTTGTTCATACCATATTATTATGGAGTTCTTGTTAGGATACCTCCCCGCGCGTAACAGCGGTTGCCAGTCCATGAGGACCAGTCCAAATGGAACGACAACCACTCTTACCGGTGAACTCTGGGCATCGGTCAGGAACTGACACCCCTCAGAGGTTGACTCTCCCTGACCGATGGCGAAAAGCCTAACCAGCCAACCTGGGCTCAACAGATGAGGCTACACCAGCGACCTTGCCAAAACACTTTGCTAAAATGACTGGTAGGCCGTGACCTGTGAGTGTGTCTGGCCGGCTCCCCCCCCACTAGAGGGGAGAATGAGCTCACCTACGTATTGTGCCGTGCGTAGTTGATCGCCGTACGGGGGGATAATGGTGTTCTGGAGGGTTGAGCCTTTTGTGGATCAGGTTGTGGTATCCGCAAGGGCAACACGCCCTCTTTGGCCCGGCATTCCATCCTAAACGGTAGGCATAGGGACTAGCCACCTCTAAGCTATACGGCAAGCCGTCCGGTCCTAAACCGACGGCAGGCGAGGGTTGCGGGGTCATGGGGTGTGCAGTCGGTGGGGCGCGGGACCTGCGGCGAGCTCGGGCAAAAACTCGCTCCGGGCAACCGCAGAATCCTTCGCACTGCGCAGACTCGTGCATAACTGACCTCGGGTCCTATACTCCTGGTGGTAGGTCTTGGTGCTCGAGAGAGCATCCCCTACTGCGGGCTCCATGGAGGGTGAGACGCCACTGGGAATGAAGTTAGACAACAAACAACATGGATCAAAGAGTACCCCAATCCACAAACAAACAACCGGCTGCGTCTTCGGAAGCGCCAGAACAACAACCAACGGCAGCCGCTTTGGCAGCGCCCAACCCTTCGGCAGCTTCAGCGCCACACATCACCACGGCTACCGATGCCTACTGCCCCAGCAGGAACGCAGAACTGGCAAGTAGTGGTGAAGAAAACAGCAGGCCGGAAGCAGCGCCGCGCTGAAAAGCGCGCTCTAGGTCGGCAGCAAGCTCGCGCGGAAAGGAAGCTGCTGAAAGCTGAACACGCAAGTGCGCACGCAAGTGCGAAGCTGGAAGCGGCTGAAGGACCGACCCCGGTCCCCGCTGCCGTAGTACGCGACCAAGGGTCGAGCCTAAAGGGAAACCCCAAAGGTACGAACCTAGACGCGGAAAAGGTAACCGCTGCGGGCAAGGGTGCTAAGGCTTCGGCCAAGGCCCCTCGCGCCAAGCCAAGAGGAAAGCGATCCGGGAACCTGACGAGGATCAAGCTAGCCGCAGAACAGGACAGGCCGAACAAGCGAACCCGCCCGGATGACACCACATCCCCTGTCCAGCAACCTGGCAAGCGCACGAAGGCCAGCACCAGCATGGTTCGGAGCACGATCGCGTATGCCGACATCCTGGCGAGCGACACCTTCGTGGCCGTCATGCTGGAGCCGTACAAGGACCTGACTGCCGCTCAAGCAGAGGGCGTCGCGGCGGCGATTAACGCCAGTCTGGACGCCATCGCTGAAGCCGAAAGCTCCTCCACCAACACCCCGTACTGGCCCACCTTCCGTGGAAAACCCTTCCACAGCGAAGGTGTGCTGAAGCTACAGTGCGAGGAAGCCAAGGACGTAGAGTGGCTGCGAGACATCGTGGCCATGATGCAGTCACCCGCACCGGACGCGACGCTGGTCGTGAGGCGTCAAGCGGAGATCCCTCGGAGGGGAAAGTCTGGCGTCCTGCTGCCAAACTGTTCTGACCGATTGGAGCTAATACAGAAACTCCTAATCGGCCAGAATAAGCGGTACCAGGTCGCCAGATGGTCACTATACCATGCCGAACATCAGGAGGGTAATGGTATGTTCCTGGTGTTCGGTATACCCGAGGACGAGATCCCGACGATCCTCGCGCAAGACCGGCGGCTCTGCTTCAGGCTGGGAAGCACCTACGTCCGGTTCTTCAACAGGGCAGGCAAGCTCGAGGACAAACCTCCAGACGCTTCGGAGGCAGCAGCTGTCCCAGGTGAAGCCGGACCCGACAGTAACCCTGTCGGAGGCGAACCGGGGATAGCAGCGCCAACGTCAAGGGTCAGCCAGCACTGCGACGCTGAAAAGCGAAGCGGTGCAGGCGAGTCGCCACGATCGCTGGAGTCCTCGGACAGCGAATCCGATTTCCGGAGGAGCCGATGAGGACGAAGCGCTGGCGAGCCCAGACAGCCCGATGCTGACGGAGGAGGAGGGGGATGAACTTCGCGTTCACGCCTCGACTCCCGAGTAGCCTGCACCTGGTGCAGACCAACCTCCAGCATAGCCAGACAGCGACGGCTACCCTACGCAGGCTGCTGGAGGTAAATCACAAGACCGTAGCCCTTATCCAGGAGCCGTGGATAAGGAAGGACAGGATCTGCGGACTAAACAACATAGGAGGTAAGGTTTTCTTAGACACTACTACCTCCAACCCACGCACTTGTATATTCATACCAAGACAAATCAACGCAGTTTTAATGAATGAGTTCTGTTCCAGAGACCTGACCACAATCAGACTCCAGAGCACTAACACTAGCTTTCCCGAAGTTATCCTAGCGTCAGCCTATCTCCCGGGCGACGCGGACATACCAACGGACGAGCTGGTGAGCCTCATCAAACACTGCGAGCACAACCAGCTGGAGCTGATCATATCAACAGACGCTAACGCACACCACTCCCTTTGGGGCAGTGCGACCACGAACAAAAGAGGTGAGGACCTAGTCGACTTCCTTATCACTACCAACCTAAAGATCATCAACAGAGGAACGGAGCCCACATTTGTCTCCTCCAGGTACCAAACAATAATCGATCTCACACTCACGACGGAGCAGGTCGCTGAACACATCTCAGACTGGCATGTGTCCAGCGATCTGTCCTGCTCAGGACCACAGGTGGATTAAATACCAACTACACATGGAAACAACACCCCTGAACCGTGGCGCAATCCACGCAAGACGGACATCAACAAATTCAAAACCTCATCTCCAATGACCCGACGCTATATACGGTACCTACCGAGTATCGGACATTGGAAGACATAAACACACACGTCACAATACTAACAAACACACTAACGAAGTGCTTCGAACAAACCTGTCCAATCTCCAGCCCCTCAAACAAAACCTTCACACGCAACCACTGGTGGGGGCCTGCGCTGGAAAGGACAAGGGAAAGGCTACGCAGACTGTTCAACAGAGCTAAAAACACAAAGAGACGCACAGGATTGGACTGCGTATAAAGTCCTGCAATCAAAATATAAAAAACAGGTACGAAAACGCAAACGTGAATCCTGGAGACGCTTCTGTAGCAACATTGAGTCCAACACTCAGGCAGCAAGAGTAAAATCGATTCTGGCGGCTGAACCGAATCGCAACCTAGGCTCCCTGAAGAAACCAGATGGCACCTTCACCACAACCGATGGAGAATTATGTGCGCTACTATTAAACACACATTTCCCGGATTGCACCTTAAACAATGAGCAAACATGGAATGAACCCACCAACATCGAACTACAACCACCAACTGACGTGGACCTCTCAACAGCCAACAGTATAGTCACCCTGACACAATACAGTGGGCAATCAAAAGCTTCTCACCCCACAAGGCGCCAGGCATGGACGGCATATTTCCCGGACTACTGATATGGAGTATCACCACAATCTCTCCACACCTCATGAGCATATTTCGGGCATGCCTCCTATACGGCTATATACCTAAAGGATGGAGAGAAGTAAAAGTCGTCTTCATCCCCAAGCCGGGAAAAAGCGACTATACACAGGCGCAGTCCCTTTCGTCCAATCAGCCTTACATCCTTCCTCCTAAAAACTCTGGAGAGGATATGCGATTGGTACATTAGGAACATGACCCTGGCAAACAAACCTCTCCACCGACAACAACATGCCTACAACTCAGGCAAATCAACAGAATCGGCACTACACAATGTTGTATCCAAGATTGAAAGTGCCCTTACCAACAAAGCATCAACACTAGGAGCCTTCATAGACATAGAAGGAGCCTTTGATAAAACACAGTTCACCAGCATAAGCCACGCCCTGCAAAGATATGGTGTCGATAAACTCCTATGCGAGTGGATCGGCAACATGCTGGGCAATAGAGCAGTGCAAATAAAAGTCAATAGAACGACAAGAGCCGTGGTAGCAAAAGGATGCCCCCAGGGAGGTGTACTATCCCCCCTGCTGTGGAATTTCGTAGTAGACGAACTCATCCGGAAGCTAAACGACGAAGGGTTCTACACTGTAGGCTATGCAGACGACATCGCGATCCTCATAAACGGGAGCTTTGAAGGGGTCCTCTGTGACCTCATGCAAGGTGCCCTACGGATCGTGGAAAGATGGTGCACCGAACACGAACTTACGGTAAACCCATCAAAAACAGAACTTATTTGCTTCACCAAAAAGCGAGTGTTGAACATTCACCGCTTACCAAAACTCGAGGAACCACACTATCCCTCTCAAAGGAAGTGAAATACCTGGGTGTCATCCTAGACGACAAGCTCCTCTGGAACAAACACCTAGAAGAAAAGGCAAAAAAATCATGCATGATCTTCTGGCAATGTAAGAGACTAGTGGGGCGCTCTTGGGCATAAGCCCCAAAACACTCCTGTGGCTCTACACTGCTGTCATAAGACCAATAATAAGCTATGGCGCGCTGTAGTATGGTGGCCCAGAACCAAACTACAGACAGCCAAAAACAAACTGCAACAAACACAACGGCTTGCCTGTCTGGCAGCCACCAGTTGCATGAAAACAACACCCTCAGCAGCTCTAGAGGTAATTCTAGGAATACCACCACTAGACTTGTTTATACAACAAGAAGCTGCGTCTCTGCCGCAACTAGGCTAAAGACACTAAACCTATGGGGGATTTGCAATGGACCGCACACAATGGCACTCCAAAGGCGGTCGCAGACCAGCCACTCATGGAAGCCCCAGTGGACCGGATCCATAAAACACACATCTTCGACAGATCCTATGAGATAGACCTTATCGAAGAAAACTCCGACCGATCAGGCATCAGCGAACTACGCATATACACTGACGGATCAAAAACACAATCGGGAACAGGAGCCGGAGTCTACTCACCCGAACTAAACATCAACATATCCATACCACTAGGTGAACATAGCTCAATCTTCCAATGTGAATGCATAGCTATCACCAAGGCTGCAACAGCGGTGGCAAACAGAAATATCACAGACTCCAACATAAAGATAATTTCCTGACAGCGCCGCCGTTTTACAAGCACTGAGTAGCAACACCACGACCTCAGGACTCATACACGAATGCCACAAGACACTGGAGTTGATCTCCAAACCAGCACGGAATAAGATCAAACTCCAATGGATAAAGGGCACAGCAACTCTCTCGGCAACGACACTGCCGATCAGTTGGCGAACAGGGGTTCCCACACAGTGCCGATAGGTCCTGCACCTTGCCTACCACTCCCCTACAACCAACTCAGATCCTGGCTACGTCAAAGAACACAAGCACAACACAACAATCAATGGACACACCTAGGCACCTGCAGACACAATCCCGCGACAATCTCTTGCACCTCGATGCGAGGTTGTCAAGGAAACTGCTGAACCTAGACAGGCAATCACTACGCATTATCGTAGGGATCTTAACCGGTCACTGTCCACTTAACAAACACTTATATGTTCTAGGTACAACCGATAGCCCTCTATGTAGAGGATGTCTGTCGGCTGACGAAACAGCTACCCACGTAGTCCTGGAATGCACGGGTGTAGCCGCTCAACGGGCAGAAATCCTCGGAACCCCGAGGTCGCTCCGGGAAGCCTGCGGAGACACCAGGAAGATCCTGCGCTTCTGGACGGAGCTAGGCTGGCTGACGGACTAGCCGGCATCTCGACGCACAAAGGCCCGACCTGCGGATCAAGTGCGGAAAAAGAGCCCACCACCAATACCAATACCAATACCATATTATTATAAGGAAATGTGTTGTATATAAGGAAAGTAGTCCTATTTAAAAATGTAAGTTTGTTCTAACGCTAAAGTTATATAAATTATTAAAAAAAAACTAACGCTAAAGTCTTTTATTCCAATGTAATAACCGCAAGGTCTGAGAAATGTTAACTTTTTATGTCGTTTGTGAAATCGAAAATCGTAATTGATAAGCAAAAAGTCATTTTTCTAATGGATAATAACATATAGGATAACTTATTTTTCTATACCAGTTTGGTATGTTCGACCGTATGGTCCGTATGAATTAGTTAAATGGAACATTATTTTCTGTAATATTATTTGCAGTTGAAGATAAAATAAATAATTAAATTTATCGCACACAAGGATAAAATTAATTATTAATTAATGGTAACATGGAGAGCTCTGGAAACTTTACTTTGTTATCTATTAGGAAATACCATAAAATAATAGTAAAGACTATATATTATATAATTCCTATATATTGTATCTAGGAACTAGTACTTCAATAACCGCCGAAGAAATAATATCGTGTCATTCCTTAAAAAAGTCTTTCATAATGATTCTTCATACCATAATATTACTGAGTACAGGTAAGTCAAGAGTAAAAAAAAATATCACCTCTATGTTCTATCTACATCGATAGTTAATAAAACCTACATATTCGACAAGTATATTCTTAAAAAATGTTTCAAATAATTTATGATGCCTGTGTGGTATTAAGCTTTACAGTTCCCATATTCGTAGCATAACTTAGCTAACGATAGTCTAACGCTATAGCTTAATCGTGCTAACAATATGGGAACTGTAATGTTTTTGAAATGTCTGGAAATTTAAATAAAATACGCGAATTAAGTCCGCTACAGTGTTTTATTCCAAATTGTTTAAAATTTTAAGAAACTTATAGGAATCCACAATAATCCTTAAAAATAGATTTTATAACAGCATATTGAATTTTTCAGGAATACTTCTAGCATGTCACGGTTCAGATAATGAAGCAGATATATTTATGTTTCCTGATGAGCTAGAAAATTATTTACCACAAGATAACAAATTAATTCCAAAGAATGACACACCTAAAGTCACTGAACAGCCTACAAATCCATCACCAACAGCTAACTTTTCAAATGATGAAAAAACTAATAAAGCTAAGCCAAATGGCGATGAAAGTGCTAATCAAGCAGGAGATAATAAAAATGAACCAGGAGATGATATCAGTCATCAGAATACCCAAGATCATTCAGAGAATACCACCCCAGTAGATGAAAATCATCAATTAGCTGATAAGAATACGGATCAAGAAATTGTAATTGTTCGATCGGAAGGCAATAATCATGAGAATCAAACGGAAAATTCTGTTGCTGATCAACAAGAAGAAAACGCTGTAACACCTAGACCTAGAAGGTTTGTCAGAATTGCAAAAATCATCTTTGTTAAAAATGTCTTTTTAAGGTCACTTAATACAGATGAAAAATACAATATCGCACCTTTACTGGAAGTGTGACAACTCGAAATGTTAAACTTTAAATGTGTAGACTTAAAGTCTTGAATGGATTAACAAAATATTTCGAGATGACACACTTTTCAAGTACAGTGCATATTCATGGAATAGACAAGTGACAATCGATAATAACAACCGAACGAAACGAATGCAAAATTTAATAGTCCCTACTAATATTATAAATGCAAAAGTAACTCTGTCTGTCTGTCTGTCTGTCTGTTACGCTTTCACGCTAAAACTACTGGACCGATTTATATGAAATTTGGCACAAAGAATGTCTGGAGCCTGAGAAAGGACATAGGCTACTTTTTAACCGACTGCAAAAAAGGAGGAGTTCAACGCGGACGAAGTCGCGGGCAGAAGCTAGTTCTAAATAAGCTAATGAAAATTTGTCACGGGGCGTTTCGTTATGTAAATTCCAAAAATTTTTCAAAATGTTTCGATTGCTCAGCTATTATCAATTGAAATTAATCTTAAAGGAAATGGTCACAATTTTATTAGCTATAATATTATCATAACAGAAATTATATTTCAGACCAATAATAGTAAAAATGACGGGAGGCGATCAGGTTCTTACGTTGGCTGGAGAACACCCGCTGCAATGGCATGTAGGGATATACAACAAAAACTACGTTCTTTACAAACAGATTTGTGGCGGTTCCCTCGTTACCCAAACTGCTGTGATATCAGGTAATTAGCGAAATATTTACCTAAAGGTTACTTCGAAAGTGTAAACGGACTTTACAGGCATTCCAACGGCTATGACCTTAAAGCAAGAGTTACGCAAAGAATTCCTCTTTGATGCAATATTCTGACAGAATTAATCTTAAATCTTATTCCTTGAATATTTAGAACAGGGGACTGGCAATGGTGGAAACGCCTGTAAAATCACCCAAACAACAAAATGTTATTATAAAATGTAAACAACGCCTACTTAAAAGACTTGAAAGAGATTAACCTATTCTAAAGGATATTTTCAGCTTTCTGAGAAACCTAACAATTATTCCATTTCATTGATCCGGTTCTAACTTCGTAATGTGTTTACTGAAATACTGGATATTTTATAAATAGATCATTGATCAGATTTGAATTGGTTTTTAGTTTGCCTTCTAAAATACATACTTAACACCACAAAGTATTGAATTTTGGTGAATTGAAATCCACTTTACGAGTACAAGATTGTTATTGGTTAATACCATTATCTACACTACTATTATAAAGAGGAAATATTTGTATTTTTGTGTGTGTGTATTTGCAATGAATTAACTCATTAACTACTGTGCGATTTCAAAATTTCTTTCGCCTTTGTTAAGCATTCACCCTGAGTAACATAGTAGCTGTAGCCTATATTACTCAGGGTGAATGTTTTGAAAAAAAAAAATAGGAATCCATGCGGGCTGTTAGTATTGTATAATTACAATATTTCAGTTTTTGATAAAATATTTATTGTAGAATCCGCTCTTACTTACCTGGGCCTTTAAATAAGATTAAAGCAAAAAAAATGCATGGAATAGACTTACACGAAAGTGGTCCGTTTTTGATGGAGTATGTCAATTTCATACAGTTTTGAATTCGTTACGTTCAGTCGCTATTCACCATTGGCACTAGGATCCCAGGAAAGCTAGAACGTTTCAACTGCACAGTAACAATATTAAAACTACCCATTTTTTTATTTACAGCGGCCCACTGTTTCTGGTCTTTTACGGATATGGAACTTAAACCCGCGAGTATGTTCGCAGTAGCGGCCGGCAAAGTATACCGCCCCTGGAATGCGATAGAAAACAATCGCATCGAGAAGAGAAACGTAAGCCTGTGTACTAATAATTTCTGATGCCTTCGCGGTTATTATACATTGGAATGAAACAAGTATAAGCGGATTTAACTCGCGTATTTTATATTTATTGGCTGACATTTTGAGCCTTTATAGATTCCATAATCGTGTAACGACTGTGCTGGCAATAGTCTGATGCTAAAGTGCTTTAGCATAAGTTAAATCCGCTTATACTTGTTTCATTCCAATATTTATTTTTAAAACGGTAATGAGTAGGTAGTTAAATGTCAAAAAAAAAACAAACTTTTCCTCTTTATTATATTAGTATAAGAAGTATAGATAGATTATTATATTAGTAAAGAAGAATTTACTCTCCAGGTTGTTGATATAAAGATACCACCTCTCTTCTACGGTTCTGACACCAGCCTGCAGCACGACATCGCAGCAGTTCTGTTAGATGCCCCCATCATCAGCACACCACACATCAAGCCCATCTGCGTCAACTTTGATCTGGACTTCGACAAACACCAGCTAAAAAAAGGAAATAAGGGAACGGTACGATAAAAGTCATTGTAACTATTTATGTATTTCATATATATGTAGTACTAGCGGCCCGCCCCGGCTTCGCCCGGATCCCTTTTTTGATAGTCTATGTCACTCGGGAAAAGTGTAGCTTTCCAACAGTGAAAGAATTTTTCAAATCGGACCAGTCGTTTGGGAGCCTATTCAATCCAAACAAACCTTTTCTCTTTATAATATTAGTATAGACGAACAGACAGCGACAGCGACGTTGTTTAATACTATGTAGTATGTAGTGATAATGTCTAAGTATTTTTTATGTTTTTTAATTTATTGGGTAGTATGTCTGAAGATCAAATAATACTGTAGACTTTGCTTAATTAGAGACTAAATCAATAATTGACCAACAAGCAAAATCAATACAATTAAAGCGTTCTCAAAATTATTTTTATTATCCTTAAGGATTCAGACGCAATTATAAGCACATTTATTCCTATAATCTAACTTATATTCAAGTTATAACAAGTTATTACGCCTTATAAAGTACTTAAGAAAGAAGTATACTACACCTTATAGGAACGTTATTGTTAATTCCAGAGTTACTCTTTACGACTAATTTGCTTGTCATAAGTATATCTATGTTTTAATTAGTCACTAAACTTTTCAGATATTGGGATGGGGTCTCACAGCAGAGTATGGCAATGCTTCATACATCCTAAATATTTTAGAGCTGCCTTTTGTGGAGCCTAAGATATGCATCAATCAAGCCCGGGACTACAGGAAATACGTCACACCAGATAAATTCTGTGCTGGAGTTAAAACTGGTAGGTGGTGAGCTAAACTATTTGACAAACGTGAAAAGTACTCAAAAGAGCAAACGTTCTATAAAAATCGAAGAACAAAGAGTATATCAAAGCAGTAAGGAAAGATGATCGCCAAACTGTAGCAAGATTGTATGGACCTTATGTAAAATTTTATGAACTCAGTATAAAAAAAATATGAAGATAGATCTAATAAGGTTTTATGTTTATATACCTACTTCTGTCCGCGACTTCGTATGCGCAGAATTAGTAACTCTAACGATGAATTCACAAATTTTTGTGTTCATAATATTAATAGGAATTTTCTAAAAGCTTTTTTGTTGTTAGGTAAAGCAATATGCCGTGGAGACAGCGGAGGTGGGTTGGTTTTCTTTGAGTCACCACGAGTGCCGTTCTTACGAGGGGTCGCCTCTTCATCTCCCATTAAAGGCGACAGCCCCTGTAACCCAGAGGCCATCAGTGCATTCACACATATCAAAGCACTTGAGAACTTTCTAACTACTCATATACCAGACCTAGAGGAAGAATGCTTAGAAAACTATCCCGACGCAAATCTAATTTTTGAAAAACATGGAATCAAAATCAAAAATGGAATTAACAACGAATATAATAGGAATGGAGTTGAGGATATAGATTTGAATCAGAGACAAAAAAGGAATGGTAACGTCAATGTAGTAAAAAGAGATCAAGAAAATGGTAAGAAAGACAATAAAGGTACTGAGAGTGGAAAAGAAAACGGAGAAGATGAGAAACTCGGGAATAAAGAGAAATATAGCACATATAATAACTGTGTTTGTAATTGTAATTGTAAATAACGATTGTCATTGGTTATTAATAAAAGATGTAGCAATAAATATACTAATGCACCTACATAATTAATGAGTTTCCTTTTATATTTAAATCCTAACGTTGTATTAATGACTTGCAAGACAATTGAAATTCAAAAACACCTCATAAATTTTTAAGCGGTCAGAAGACTGCATAAACTTTGTTATACTTACCTGCCCTGATTTATTATTTAATTTTGGCCTTTATTTTTGTAAACTTTAACATAAATCATAATCAGGTGCAATTAACAATTATTTTTCTGTTAGAATATAACAGGATCAGAGTTAAATATCGATTGATTGTAATGCGTAGACTGTAAGTTCAGTATTGGGAGTCTTTCAAAATTCGTTTTGACTTTCTTAAAATTGAACCCAACTTACATTTAAATTAAGAAATATATATAACAAAAATAATATATAGGTATTACCGTTTTAGTTGCGGTTTAATTAATTTTATCCAGAGGATAATACTTTTGCTTTTATTAGCTAGAAATATGATGCTAATTAAAAGCCTTATCAAACATGGTTATTCCGATGGTATAATATATAGTGCACTATATATAGGAATATAATGCAGTTACACTTATATTCTTTTACCAACTCTGTGACCACACACTCTGTTCAAGAATAATACTGAAAACTACAAAAAAAGTAAAACAGTGACATGATTATCCACTTAATATTATTATTAGGTAAGACTATTTTTGTATACTTAAGAAAATTAAAGATTTTTTTTTAAAATAATGCCAACGTTAAGGTATTTTCTTTTATACAGAAACACTTATAATTTAAAGTTATTATTTTTCAGTTGTTTCAAAATGTCATGGGTACGATGACGGCCAAGACGACAATATTGTATTTGATGGGCCCATCAATTATAATTATCCGAGTGATTATGATAAAACAGTAGAAATTACTACAAAACCTACCTCTGCAGCACAAGTAAAAACTACCACAGGAGCTACAGTAAAAACTACCATTGAAGAACCTGAAACTACCGAAGCAACTGCAACATCTGTTCAATCAAATAATGCAGAAGCAAATATTGATGATGGTGATACTCATAAGAGAGATGATGATTATAATAATCAAATGGATGATATATATGAAAAAATACACAAGTTCTCGGAACCTCAAAGGAACGTCATGATTGGCGCGTCACCGATAAGGTAAGTATTTTTAAAATTTTATAAGACTTATTAACACCCCTCTCTAATGACCCTTTGACGTAAAGAAAGGGTATTAAAAGTTTGACGTGTCTTTGTGTATTTCTCTATGCTATCGTAGCTCCCAAACTTTTTTTTGTTTAAAAGGGTGTAACTACTTACTTTAAAATGAAAATTGAAAACTATTATATATCAATTACATATAACTATTATATATAATTAACAATATCAAGGTTCATTTTTTTTTAACTAATAGATTCGACACAGAATGAATCAAGAAATAAAGGTTAGGGAGAAGACAATAAAATTTATAAGTTGATTATAAGTTAGATATTAATAATAAATGCGTCTATAAGTGAGGTCAGATCCTTGTTTGCTCTAAATACTGATTTTGTTTTTTGGGTAGGATTCCAAAGTTAAGACACATTTCCTAACATTTCAGTAAATGGGATGGAAGGGATATAATAAATGGCATCTCGATTAGCTCTTTGTCTAAAAAGGTGCCAAATCCTCTTCTCTGGCATGTTGGGATCTATAATAAAGGATACACGCCATACAAGCAGATTTGTGGAGGGTCTCTCGTCAGTCCAACTGCTGTTATATCAGGTGAAGACAACATAATTATATTATATTTATGATGATCTATAATATTTAATAATAATTATATTATAAAGAGGAAAGGTTTGTTTGTTTAGATTGAATAGGCTTCAAAACGACCGTACGATTTGAAAAATTCTTTCACTGTTGGGAAGCTACACTATTCCCGAGTTACACAGGCTATAAAAAAAGATGATCCATGCGAAGCTGGGGCGGGCAGCTAGTATTATATATTCTTATATACTGCTTAAACGTTCACCACTTAAGCTTATGTAAATGACTTTCTGCTGAGTTTCTTGCAGCGGTTCTTCTCAGCAATGACGGTCTTTCCGAAGGGCTAGATTCGTGCGAGTGTAAAAGTACAATTGTTAGGTTTATTTAAAACAAATTGTACAGAAACATTCCTGCAACATACATATTTCATACTTATAAGGATTCATAATCTAATAATTTCTGATGCCTTCGCGATTATTATACATTCACTTCAGCATAAGACTATTGTCAGCTCAGTCGTGCTACAATTATAGAATCAGTAAAGGCTCCGTAAATCCGTTTAAAGTTGTTTCATTCCAATGGATTCATAATCTCAACCTTAAAAAAATCTGTAGAATGAAGTATGTCGATGACACCGATGCAATTTCAGCTGCACATTGCTTCTGGTCTTCGCTATCTGGACAGCAGCCTCCGGAGCAATACGCGGTGGCAGCTGGAAAAATATACAGAGCCTGGGACGCTTTTGAAGAAAACCTCATCCAGAAAACAGACGTGAGTGTTATTTGTAACAGTAGAAATTTACTGTAACAAAAAGAGTGAGTTTGATTGAGAAAATGAAAAATACGTGTCCATTCATTTCTGGTAATTTACTTGATGAAAAATCGTCTTCGTGACTATCACAAACCACTTTTAATAGCTGAGATACAGGTCTTACTCGTGAATGGGTGCTGTTTGTGGGGTCCGGTCTGTTCAGGTCTACAAGAGGGACTGTAGAGTAACCACATACTTTTGCTGTGGTAGCAAAACTGACTGGAAACATCATAACCTATTTTCAAATTGTGTAAATTGACTTAAACAGTTGTTTTATGCGGCGTTCACGTAGACGGACTTTTCGAAGCACTAATATATTCACGTTACGTGTAAAAGTACTTTTCTAAGGTCTATTTACTGATTAATAATTTGATTCAATTATCGTTGTCACAGGTGATAAAGATCACGATACCAACTCGCTACCTCGGCATGGAGACAAACTTTCAGCATGACTTAGCGATTCTCCTGGTATACACTCCGTTTGTCATCACAGCGAATGTCAAGCCCATCTGTATCAACTTTGACACAAACTTTGACAGATATCAACTTATCCCTGGCACCTTAGGAACGGTAAGAATACAGTTTAATGTAATTTCTGATGACTTCTAGATCATTCAACATTGGACACTGGTCCAACACTATAATGTTTATGTTTATATCTAATAGCCTATCGTCTAACACTAAAGTGCTCCTTTTTACATAAGAGACATCGTCAGCTCAGTCGGCTACGAATATGAGAACCGTAAAATTTTCAAAACGTCAGAAAATAAAATACGCGAGTTAGATCCGTTATACTTAGTTTACACTGAAATGATTTGTTTTGTATTTTGTGTAGATGCTAAAGTAAAGGATATAAATTAACATATACCTATAATTATATTAAACGAACTATATTTAGGTACAGGATATTTTTTCAGATTATGGGCTGGGGTCTGACTGCGGAGAATGGCACCGCCTCTCCCGTCCTCAACTTCCTAGAACTTCCTTATGTGGATATCGGGAAGTGTCTGGCTAATGCAAAGCAAGATTACCGCAAGTATATCACAGCGGATAAAATCTGTGCTGGAGTGAAGACTGGTAAGGAATCAGCCCAACAAACAATTGTAGTCCTTTAAATTATATAAGCAAAAATTCTTAGCACGTGTTTACCTTTCACTTTTACACCTGGTTATCTAAACTTGTATAGGAAACTTAAGAGTTTGTTTGTTTACTAGAACTGAGATTAGCATTCTCAATAACTGGCATAATAGCCCGTTTATTGAGAATGGCTACAGAGTATAGGCTATAAATCACCACGCTAAGACCAATATGAGCGGAACAATAACTATTCCACAAAAACAAAGTGACAGTCAGAAACTAGTTAAAAGGAAAGTGTTGCGTACTCCTTGCGCTAAATAATATACTTATATAGTTTTATAATTTTACATTTTATTGGCTATTTCCCTTTGTTAAATATCTATTGTTTTCTAGTTGTCAGTTAGTTTTGGTTGTTTAGTTGTGTCGTCTTTAATAGTGTGTGTTTGTATAAAGTTATTAAATTCCTCTATTCCTTAAACCTAGCATTTCATTACAGTCCATTAAATTTTCTTTTCATATATATTTTTCCAGGCAAAGCCATATGCAGAGGAGATAGTGGTGGTGGA
This sequence comes from Polylopha cassiicola, assembly GCA_038024825.1. Lineage (NCBI taxonomy): Eukaryota > Metazoa > Arthropoda > Insecta > Lepidoptera > Tortricidae > Polylopha > Polylopha cassiicola. Next base: position 465,996 of record CP149053.1, on the reverse strand, counting down.
CTAGCGTTCTTCGAAAGACCATCCCACATTCCGTTCTTACGAGGAGTCGCTTCTACGTCCCCCAACAAAGCCAACAGTCTCTGCAACCCTGAAGCCATCAGCGGTTTTACACATGTACAAGCACTAAAAGATTTCATCTTAGATAATATACCCTATGTTGAAGAAGAGTGTATAAAAAACTACCCAACTGTTGCCGAAATGGTTTATAAAGTACATGGAATAAATTTGAATGGAGAATGCATTGTAAATGAAGACGATAATAGATCTAAGGATGTAAATGATAATGATAAGGATAATCACAAGGGTGAAGTTAATGATGTTTTAGGAGACAAGGGAAATGTAAAGGAAATCAATAAAAAGAACGATTCGTGCAAACAAAATAATTGCGTCTGCAATTGTAATTGCCCTAAATAATTATTGATAAAGTCCAAAGTAACTTAGCAATGATGTAATTATGTTTTTAATTTAATTTTGCATTATGTAAAATTACTATAATGACAATTTCAAAATTGTTGCCTTTATACTTATCTGTAACAGTACTGTTTTCTGTGTTTTTCCTAAAGATAAATAAAATGTTTGTGCATACTTTTTGCTGCTTTATTTTTGTGTTCAATTTATTATAATATCTCTATATAGGTTTATATAAAATCCTTTGTCCTGAAAGACTGACTGACTGATCCCAGATACCTGAAACGGGGACTGAAGGTGTTTTCTGTATGACGCAGGCATTTGATAAAAAAGGATTTTCCAAAATTCTGCACTTAAGGGGGTGAAAACGTGCCTTAGCGTGCTAAAGTGCTTTGAATATTGGAACTGTAAAGTTTTCAAAAACTTGGTACCTATATTATCTGGCTTCAGAAATTATTACCTACCATAAACATTATTAAACAGAATTAGTTGAAGACGTAGGTATTTCGTATTTTATTGGAATTTACTTTCTAAAGGGGTTAAAAATATAAAAAAAAATAATGTAACGGATTTAAATTGCTTATTCTCTTTTTTTCATGTAGGTTACAAACTGCATAATTATTGCATAGGAACATTCTAGTGCACTTTATATTTTAATTAACTGTACAGGAAGATTACATACCACTCATTAAGTTTTATCAACAACGGATATTCCAAGGCTAGTTAGAAAAATAATAAAATATTTATTATTCTATTAGTCTGCAAATAGCTCTGACAGTATTTGTACTAGAAATAATAGTTTATTTAAAACTATAATACTCGTAACATGATTTTTCATCTTATATTGTTACTAGGTAAGATACCAATAAAAATATAATTATTTATATCTAACTAAGTATAATTGTATGATGTTTTCTTTTTATGCCTATTTTCAAAGATGATACCTTAAACGCTTGTGTATTTTAGAATACCTACCTAATTTCAATTTTATTTTTGTTTAGTCATTCTTGGGTATAAAGACTGATAGAAAAATTTTTGGATATCGTTATAATAATATTAATTTTATTTATGTAATTGTTCTCTTTTCTGTAGTTCTTTCGGAGTGCCATGGCTATGATGATGATCAAGACTACAAAATCATATTTGATGGACCCTTTTATTACAATTATCAAATAAATACTACAACAAAAACTGAAAAAGTAACTGAAGCTACTAAAGCCACTAAAGCTACTGAAATGACTGAAGCTACTGAAGCCATCAAAACAACTGAAGAACCAGCAACAACTACTGAAGCAACTACAACAACATCCATAGAATCAAATAACGAAGAAACAAAATTGAATGACGTTATCAAATACATTAGACATACTCGTAATGAATGTGCTTATCAAAAGAAAACTGAAGACAATATGCTTATTAAGAAACTACGCCAAGATTTGGAATTAAACGGAAACTTTGAGGCCGGTGCATCACCATTTGAGTATGTATTATGAGTTTTTTCTTTTGAATTTGGATACAACTGTAAATTTCTCGAAACATCAGTGTGAATGTAATCCCCAACAAAGATTTTATTTAATCCTTTAAGAGGCTACTAAAGGCAATAAATCGAGGACATATTATTTTATTTCATCAAAACTATAATTAATTTACTAATTCAAATATTAATGTAAGTGTAATGATACCTACAAATAATAATTGTCGAAGAATGATTTGTAATACAATTATAATATTTCATTAATATTCCAAAATCTTGGCAAATTTAATATAATACCCGATTTAAAACTAAACTCCTTGATTTCTAAAATACTTCGAAATAATTTACAAATTCCATAATCGTAGCACGACTAAGCTGACAATATAATAGTCTTATGTTAAACCGTAAAGATTCTAAAAAAAATAGAAATACGCGAGTTAAATCCGTCAATAGATGTTTTATTCCAATGTGTAATAACCGCGAAGGCATCAGAAATTATTAAAATTATAACTATTACAGTTCGTGGATGAAAAGAACACTAATCATAGAAGGGACACCAATAACATATTTTTCATGTGAAAATTTGGAAAATCCTCTACTCTGGCATGTTGGGATCTACAATAAAGGGTACACGCCATACAAGCAGATTTGTGGAGGGTCTCTCGTCAGTCCAACTGCTGTTATATCAGGTGAAATACAATATAATAAGGTACTTTGGCCAATACTGGCATTAACATGAAGATCTTCAATCAATATGTATATATAACTTTAATATCACTAATTTCAATGATAATGATATTTGTACCAAGGGAATACCAGAAAAATCAGAGCCTTAGTAGGACTTGAATCCACATCCATAAATCACCGCGAGGCATCGTGCTTCCAATTACACTATGGGCTTCACTGATTGAGTCGACTAAATCTTCATGTATATTTATGTCACTTTTTTACAAGCGAATTGTCGCTTCAGCGTTATCTGTGTGTAGTTCGAACACTTAGCACAGAAGTCTCGATTTTTTCTAAATATATTATCATCATGGAATAAATAAATAGGTAAATTTATTTGGACAATTCACACCAATTCTAGTCCCCAATTAAGCAAAACTTGTAAAATGTTTTAGTTAGGTTGTCTAGTGACAATGGATAAACATGTAATACATATAAGACATTCAAGACTGAGGTACATAATCATATACACTGACTCCCAGCAGAAATCGAACCCGCAATCTCCAATTTCGTAGGGGCTCTGACCACTAGACCAACAGGCCTTCATTTTTTTCTTTACATGATCACAGCTGCACATTGCTTCTGGTCTTCGGTCTCTGGACAGCAGCCGCCGGAGCAGTTCGCGGTGGCAGCTGGAAAAATATATAGAGCCTGGAATGCTTTTGAGAATACCATAGTCGAAAAAAGAGACGTAAACCTTTTTTTAATTAAACATTATCTTCAGCAAATACATGTGTATAAATAAGTGTTTTGTTGTATTTAATATGAAGTAAGTTTATTTAAGTATATACTATATACTATATAAATATAGCAGACGCACTAGGAAAAGATGAAAAAGTGAAATAAATGTATGGTCATTTAGGGTTAACGTTTTTTTAAAGAGTTGAAATTTTTATACCGAGAATCCTTTAAATTAGCATCGATTTAAATAAAACTTGAGATTCATGTTTACTCTTATAAAGATATCATTGAATACATTGTTGGAATTCGCCCCAAAGGGTGCAAAATAGTAAACTATAAGAATCATTCATTTTCAACTTTTACACGAAGAAAGTTTTACTACGGCTTATGACGGTTTTTTCTTGTCAGAAATAATAATATAGTCAAAACACTTTGCTAAAATAGAATATTATTTACAGGTGATTGAGATCAAAATACCTGCTCGCTACCTCGGCATCGACACGAACTTCCAGCACGATATAGCTGTTGTTCACCTGGATTCGCCCATCCTCACCACTCCCGACATCAAACCCATCTGCGTCAACTTTGACCCAGAATTTGACAAACACCAGCTCAAAGCCGGAAACTTAGGAACGGTAACTCTTTTGCACTCTTATCTTAGTATCTTATAAATGTCATATATAAATATTCATGGTAGATACCTAAATGTATTTTTGGATTAAATATTATTTCGGCGAATTCTTAACTAAGGCGTTGATTGGATTATATTTTTCCATTACACGTGTTCAGGGTATTCTGATAAATCAATACGCGACAACTTCAGAGGTAGCAGTGCTCGTGGCCACTGATACCGTTCGAATGCTACTTCTCACTTCATCTTCCATCCTCCCTGACTTCACACCATTTCCAACGTCAATGTTGCCAACATAGTGTTTAATCAAATAGATTTATATTCCTAAGTTATAAACTAAAATTTTATTCCAGATTATGGGCTGGGGTCTGACTGCGGAGAATGGCACCGCCTCTCCCGTCCTCAACTTTCTGGAACTACCTTATGTGGAGGTAGGAGAGTGTCTAGCTAATGCTAAACAAGATTACCAAAAGTACATTACACCGGATAAAATCTGTGCTGGAGTTAAGACTGGTAAGTATAAACTATTTGAGAGACTAGGAATTTGAGCATCCTATTGTTATAATAGGACACTTTTCGTAATTATTTAATAGGTAATCATGCCTATCCATTAGGATCAAAAATTTGATTTCGTTAGATTTTTCCAAATTTGATTTTGTCCAGGTAAAGCAATATGCAAAGGAGACAGTGGTGGTGGACTAGGTTTCTTTGAAGATAAGGTCCCGTTTCTTCGAGGAGTAGCTTCCACGTCCCCCAACAAAGCCAACAGTCTTTGCAACCCTGAAGCCATCAGCGGTTTTACACATGTACAAGCACTGAAAGACTTCATTTTGGATAATATACCTAATGTAGAAGACGAGTGCATTGAAAATTACCCTGAAGTCAATATGATTTATGCAAAGCATCGCATTAATAAAGGAGACACAGTTGAAAACAAAGACGGAGATAGAAACGGTAGAAAATATGATGACAATGAAAATGATGATTCTGATAAACAAAAGGATAATTTGAAAACAAGCAATGGAAATGATCATAAAGATAATAATGGTGAATGTAAAACGCAGAATAGTTGCGTTTGTAACTGTAATTGTGGTAAATAAATTGAATTGAGTGTATAATTTGCTTTGCCAGATATAGATGGTTGGGTGGCTTTTGCGGTATATACCTACTTGTAATGAATTTGAATTCAATTACCTAATAAATACTTTGTTTCATTGCTTAACAATTTTTTTTATTTACAACCATAAAATACTTCACTTTTCCGTATTAGCCCTTAAGCTGCTAAAGAAACTTAGACATAGTTATAGACAACATTGGCTGTTTTTCCATTGTCAAGTACTCACATCGCTAGCGCAGCGCAAAAAGAGAATAGAAAAGAAACAATCTTAAAGAATCGATTGATATAATGATCTTATTTTATCTTATCTTATCGTTGGGGCCCTTTCGGATGCACTTCGAGCCATTGGGATCTTTTGTGCCTGCCCCTCCTTTAGCTTACTCCAGGTTCTCCATAACCGATTCCATGTATCGTATTATGTCTCCCTGTCGCAATGCCTTGAAGTCTCCAGGCTCTAGGTACCCGGAGCCAAGTATCTGGTCGTTGACGCCAAGGATCTTCCGAAGCCGGTCAAAATGGCCTGGAAAACGAAGATAGTTGGCGTCAAGGACCTAAAGGTAATTAATATAATGATGGATCAAACAAGAGTTTGATCCATCATCATATCAATCGCGAGGAGTTCTTACTCCTTCCTACATAAAAACATCTAAATATAAAGAACATTTATAACGACACTATCTCAGAAACTGTTCCATAAGCTCTTTAAATCTTTTCAATCTTCTAGCAAACGAAATTAGATCTTGGTACAGACAACTGAAGGTTGGAACTGGAAAATTTCTGTAGTTTAAGACTTGCGTGAAACAACTCAGGCTGTTCCTGCAAATGTCGAGTCTAGACAATACAAAGCTCTCGATCTCTAATCCTATACAAAAAGAATTATATTTTATTGCAAAATAGCTGCCCGCCCCGGCTTCGCCCGAATCCCTTTTTTTTATAGCCTGTGTCACTCGGGACTCGTATAGCTTCTCAACAGTGAAAGAATTTTTCAAATCGGTCCAACCGTTTAGAAGCCTATTCAATCCAAACAAACAAACTTTTCCTCTTTATAATATTAGTATAGATTTTTTTAAGGATTTATTGTATTTGCGCTTATTTTCAGTCTACGACACAAGCAACATAATACGAACCTACCCTTTACTATTTTTTTATTTGCAAAAGTATTCAATTCTATTTTATATGCATAAGATTTTTTTTTAAGAGGATTGTGAACCTGTTAATTTTCATACAAAAGGCGATAACGTTTTACACCCAGTAAATATAGTTAGATTTTTATAATTTTTGGATATGTTGTAGATATAATGAGAAACTACGTCTGTACATTTTGATTTATAAGAAATATTGCTTACGCTAAAATTTATTAGCATATATAGATCTATATATAGATTTTTAGCGTAGGCATCAGAAATTATTATATTATTATAATTAATCAAAGATATATCAATGTCAAAATAATAACTAACTACACCTGAATCATTAATTGGTTTAATTAACTCATAACTAATTAATATTAACATAAGTAGTATCAAAATAATGATAAGTATGTAAACAAGATATGCAATAAATAAAATATTATTGAATAGTGAAACCAAGTCCAATAATTTCTGATGCCTTCGCGGTTATTACACATTGGAATGAAACAACTATACAATCTTAATAATAGTCATAATATTAAGACTATTGTCAGTTCAGTCGTGCTACGATTATGGAATCTGCAAGCTCCGAAACGTCAGCCAATAAAATAAAATACGCGAGTTAAATCCGCCTAAAGTTGTTTCATTCCAAGTAAGATTTGAGGTTAAAGGACATTGAGCCAGTTTTTACGAATCAAACGATAAAACGTGAGCCAATATTTTTCAAAGAAAATTGATTAAAATATTAGATTTATAAAGCTTTAGCTATTGAAAATGACAAGTCACACTGGAGAGAACGTTTTCACCGCACGTTCTACAACCGACAGTTAATTAAAACACTGTAAAAGGTTTAAGTCAATTTATAAAATGGTGTAACTAGAAATCACTTACAGGGTAATTTAGAAAATAATTAACCCAGTAATTGGCATTAGACCTTTCTCGTTTAAGACTATTTATAATTAGATCCGATATTTTTGTAATAATGTTTATGTTATAAGTATTTTATAATTAATAGTGAAAGTTGTTTATGTTTGGAACTGACAACAAAATGTCCTATTTAGCAATTTTCGTAGATATAAGGAAGCTGTCTCAAAATCCTGAAAGTTTGAGTATTATGCACACCATCGAATTCCTTACAACAAAACCAACCTACCAGTAAAACAGATTTAAGCCAACTATATTCTATATATCTTATAATTATATTCATTATAAAAAGTATATATCTATAGGTACAGAAAACTCCTGCGTGCATATAAATAAATAAATAAATAAATAAATATCTTTGGACAATTCACACCAATTATCTAGTCCCATTTTAAGCAAAGCTTGTGTTATGAGTACTAGACAACGGATAAATATACATAAATACATATAAGACATCCAAGACTCAGGTACAGATGCCAGTGCTCATCACATTGACATCTGCCCCTAGCGGGATTCGAACCCGCAACCTCCGGTTTCGTAGTCAGGGCCTCTGACCACTAGACCAACAGGCCGTCAATGGACTTACTAATCAGCTTTTCTACAAAAAGAACTTTTTTGTGTTAGCTTTAGAGCTAGATTTAAGGGAGTTATCAGGGAGTGATATTATAATTATAGTCAATGTAGAATGTCACTTGTAAAAGGGCAATTTTACTACGGTTGTTGTTGTGATTGGTTGAGGCACGTGTCGCATCACGCTATGTGAGCCAAACCGTTTAACTATTTTTGATATCAACTTTGTGATTCTGCGGTAAGAGTGCGCTGTCGAACGAGAGATATTTGTAATCTGTATAATTATTGCAAATTGTAAATATAATAATTCACAAATGCCAATGTCGCCTATAAAATGTTTTGTATATTCCTTTTTTATACATAAAAACGTTTATATTTATGAACAATCTAAGTAATAGTATAGTGATAGGTTTTTGAATTTTTTGCACCTACCTATTTTTTTTAATCGGATGACCCATTTCGGATTTTCAAGAGAACTCTATAGATAGCTAATCCAAAATAAGTTCGAATCTTTTTTTTTTTATTTGGAATCCTTTAAAAATCCTTATTATCCTCCTGCTAATATTATTATTAGTTCCATTAAAAAAAAATTGTTTCAGCAACAACAAAAATTTTTTGGCACATCTTTCTGAGGCAGAAATTATCGTTTATTTTATCAAATCCACGTCGCACCTTTAATTATAATCTCAGTGTCACGTGCTACCCCACGCTTAATTGATTATCGACTCACTCTCATAGATTTACAGTTGTAATAGATACTGCCTGTCACACTAACCCAGTGAACATTACAGCGCGATACATCTCAATTCGAAAAGAGAGAGATGAAAAAATCTTTCTAACCTTTTCACCGAAATGGTCTTTTTTAAGGGAACGACTGAAACGTTTACATAGATTATAACTCTATGCAGTTTTGTAGTTCATCAGAATATTTAGATAAGGTCTCTTTTTATGTTTGCTTTTACATATTTTTGTACCTACTTTCTTTTCTTTTTGATGTACCTAATAGATAAGTAATTAGTAAGTATAAGTTATTTATAACCAAATAAAATATTTTCTTTCTTTCTTTCTATTCTGAAATTTATGATTTTTTTATATTTTATTACAGTTCTATAATGATGTGCATATAATGACATGTAAATTTTTTTCGATAATTATTTCATAAGGCCGTCTCTATAATATATTATTATTCTAACTCTATGCCCTAGTGTAATAGTGACAGGTCGTGTATAAACAACAACAAAAGCTACAGGCTGTACTTTGATAGACCTTTCATGTCTAATCAAATGAAACCTCAAAAATATTCATTGTCGAAAGTTAATTGTGATTAATTTGGGCGCTTTATTTATACTTCAGTGGTAATTATAATAACTAGTCAGACGGTATTATTAAAATGATTTTGTTTTATGAAATAATCATTGAAAATTTTATTTCTTGTGACTTATCTCAAGAACTTGCCGTCAATGTTTGCTAAATTTTCAAGATGGATACATTTCGATATTCAAAATTAAATTTTTACACCTACTTAAGTACATGCTATAATAAAATGATAAAAAGACTTGAGAACCTCCTTTTTTTGAAGTCTGTTAACAAAACGATAATTAGTTATAATTTGAAATAACCTACAACCTCTTGTCTACGCTTAATTTTTAATATTGCAGAATTAATTAAATCACCTGATTTGTAATAAAATAATAAATTAAAAAAAAAACATAAATAAACTGAAATAAACAGAAATGAGAAATATAATAAAAATAAGAAGAAATGATAATTTTCAGAAGACCCTTAAGAGGATTGTGAACCTGTTAATTTTCATACAAAAGGCGATAACGTTTTACACCCAGTAAATATAGTTAGATTTTTATAATTTTTGGATATGTTGTAGATATAATGAGAAACTACGTCTGTACGTTTTGATTTTTAAGAAATACTGCTTACGCTAAAATTTATTAGCATCTAAAAATCTATATATATAGATCTAAAAATCTGTATTTAGATCTAGCGTAAGCAATATTTCTTAAAAATCAAAACGTACAGACGTAGTTTCTCATTATATCTACAACATATCCAAAAATTATAAAAATCTAACTATATTTACTGGGTGTAAAACGTTATCGCCTTTTGTATGAAAATTAACAGGTTCACAATCCTCTTAAAGTGATAAATACCTACTTAAGCAACTTTGCCCAGCTGTGCAGTTATAGATTGACTTTTTATTAAAACATTATTCGATGCAACCTATAGATTATGCATTAAGGTCACTTAATATAGGGCTGAATGCATTTCACTGACCCGTGACATTTAAAGACCTTGATATTAAATATAAAATATATGGAGCCATGCCGTAATAGAAAATATTATAACACCCTCACCTTTAAGCTTATTTTAAAATGAACTAACGCGCGTGTTATTAAATAAATTATAGATGAAGCGAAACATGGAAATCGGTAATTAAATTTACTCAATTATAAATTAAGTATAAGCGAATAGGTAAGCATTATTTTATACTCTATACTAATATTATAAAGAGGAAAGGTTTGTTTGTTTGCTTGCATTGAATAGGCTCCAAAACGGCTGGATGTTTTGAAAAATTATTTCACTGTTGGGAAGCTACGTTCACCCTGAGTAACATAGGCTATAGAATATTTATAAAAAAATAGGGATCCGTGCGAAGCCAGGGCGAACTGTTAGCTTTCCAACACTGAAAGATTTTTTCAAATCGGTCCAGCCGTTTGGGAGCCTATTCAATCCAAACAAACCTTTCCGATTTATTATATTAGTAAGACTAGCTGTCCGCCCCGGCTTCGCCCGGGTCCTTTTTTATAGCCTATGTCACTCGGAAATAGCGTAGCTTCCCAACACTGAAAGAATTTTTCAAATCGGACCAGCCGTTTGGGAGCCTATTCAATCCAAACATACAAACCTTTCCTTTTTATTATATTAGTATAGATATAGATATATTTTATACCTACTACTTTATTTCAATGGTGTAAACAGCATTCCCGTTGAATACCGTAGACGAGGGGGTGCGTGTAGTACGGTGTAGTCAGTAGTAAGGTACTTACCCCCATAAAGATCGTGTAACGACATCTGCCGAGGACGTCCGTATTGCCAACCTGCGAGACATACAAAAACATTCAATCAACAGTGCTCTCACTTTGAACAAGCTATTTAATAGTATGTTCGAAATAATTTCAGTTGCCTTTGCAGAATGAAAATTGGAATGATACCACTCATGCGTGGCAGCCAATCAATGTCAATCATTAAGCAACTCTTTTATATGATATACTAACGGTCCGCCCCGGCTTCGCACGGATCCCTATTTTTTTTCAAAATTTTCTATAACCTATGACATTCGGGAATAGTGTAGCTACCCAACAGTAAAAGATATTTCAAATCGGCACAGTCGTTTCGAAGCATATTCAATCCAAACAAACATACCTTTCCTCTTTATTTTATTAGTATACAGTAGGTATAGATAGACCTTATGAGTGTGTTAGTTTTATTTATATACTGTATAAATGTTTTATTAAATATTATATATTTATTAAGTAGTAAGTTAATTCAATAATATACAAAGGGGTAAATTAATAAAGCTTTAGATTATACTTAAATCATTATGTATTTCAGAAACATGAATTAAGCAGCAAAACATATATAATAATTCCACATCATTTCAACAGCAATTATAATCATAATCAGTACATTTTAGCAATCACAACAACATAAGACATAAAGAAATAAGGGTACTTAACTTACGATCTGGAAGGCGAAGCTCGGCTGACTCCAACAGAAAAGTGCCATTCTCTTTTTTTTTTTTTTTTTCCTGAAGTGACTGTATACAGTTGGCCCTGGGGCCGTTACTGCTCCACCGGACGAATGGGGAGCGCTCCGAGGTGCGCTCACCCAAAAGTGCCATTCTCTTTTTTTTTTTTTTTTTTTTCGAACTGACCCTTTGCAGTTGGCCCTAGGGCCGTCACTGCTCCACCGGATGATAGGGGAGCGCTCCGAGGTGCGCTCACCCTGCAAGGCTGGTCCTACTCCGGACCCGGGGAGGATTCCCGTTGATAGGTTGGAGTGCCGAAGCGCTCACGATGGTGCCTATCAACGTATCTGTCATTCATTAGTTCAGGTCTGTATGCAGGGCGTCTCCTGCGTCCACGTCTGCGTCGGCGTCCTGTTATGTCAGTTTGTCCGTTTGAATTTAAAGTCGGGGAAGGTGCCATTCTCGTCTCGGAACCCGGTATTTATACTAAAACGGAATTATCCTTGACCAATCAGAGACGAGAATTGAAAACACTTATCTGTCGTTATGGCGCCAATAATCAAATTAATTCTTCTTAAGACTAAGTATTTATATACACAGATCATAATTACTGATCAAGTATCTTACATATCGATATTTAATAAATAACAACATAATTAAGGTAAATCATAACATAAAGTAACTTGATTGTTGAAATGAATAAATAAGAACTATTATTGATAAAGTCACCAGTATGACCAGTAAAAATTACTTACATTCTAGAATCATTTTAACACTAGTATGACCAGAACAATTAATTAAATCAATAAATTTTTCAATTAATTAAAATAATATTTTAGAATCGTTTTAACAACTATTTCACATTTTATGTAATTTATTATAATTATTCATATTTTTCCCATATCTATTAAGTGCATATTTGTCATTAATATTAATGTTACATTGTATAACTTTTAGAAATAAATTAATCTTATCTAAAAAAGTGCACTGTTCGTAATACGCTATGTCGCTATATATATTTTTTCATGGGAAATTATGACACCGTGACTAGAGTTACTGCAAAGTACGTTTCAGATATGAAGAAATATGGAATAAAATAATATGAGTTATTTTTTACTTTTTGATAATATTATTGTTTTAGATTACATAGTTCGCCTTTGTTCTTATTTTGTATCATGTGTCACTTAACCAATTAAATTTTAAATGTGGAAAAACGACATATTGGTCGATGCAATAATTAAACTAAAAGATATTATGTAATAATGAATCAAATGTGTTTATTTCCAAGATAACAATACATTTAATTAAGACAATGCAGCAATAATGGTCGTAATGTATATTAAAGTTAATTTAAAGATACCATGCATTTTTTAGATTAGGTACCGTTTTGTAACAATTTGTGTACATACGTTTTATATGTGCAGTAACTATTAGAAACTTCTAGTACTTAATCCGTTTAAACATCAAGTCTTAAGTCAGTAATCTGAGTTTAACGGCTAGATTAGTACTTAAATTATACCCTAGCGATACACGTTTTACCCCTGTTTTACCTCGACATTAAAATACAAAAGAAAAGTGTTTTTTGTATATTGAAATTTAGTTCACTGGCAACACTGTCGCAAGTTCGTGATTGGTCGGTGACCAATAGGAGCTGTCATTGTTGGCGGGTTTGATTTGTCAAAAGATGTGACAGTTAGTCTATGAATTCTATAATGGATTACGATTCGGACTATTGAGCCAAGTCACACTTCCAAGTGATATGTACCTAAGTCGGGAATTGAAGAAATACTATCGATTGGAATGAAACAACTATTAATGGATTTAACTCGCGTATCGCAGCACGACTGAGCTGACAATAGTCTAACGCTAAAGTCAGCTCAGTCGTGCTACGATTATGGAAACTGTAAAGAATCCGAAACGTCAGCAAATAAAATAAAATAAAAAATACGCGAGTTAAATCCGTAAATAGTTGTTTCATTCCAATGTGTAATAACCGCGAAGGCATCAGAAATTAAAATACTATCGATATTATAGTATATATATTTCTCGAATGACTATATAGTATATAACTAAAAGGCACTCGTCTAGACAGGAAATAGCACCTCAGCGACCACTTTACCTAGCTTGTGATAAGCCTTATCAGTTAAGGTATGACGGTAGAAGGACCATTTAGTCAGTTATTTTATCTAATATAGTTTAGGAAGGGTTCGATGAACTGAAGGATTAATTTTAGGCGTTCATTTTGAATTTCCATTTATTATCTTGTGCACATAGCTTTTGTATTATCTAGGCTTATCTATCTGCTTAGGTACTAATATAAATGAAACGCTGGAAGGGTTACAGACTTGACATTTTGCACAGGGTTTCCTTTTAATGTTGGGAGCACTAAGAAAGTATTTATAAAAAACTAGCGGCCCCGGCAGACGTCGTCCTGCCCGTCTGATTGTCTCGTCAAAGATCTGTCAAAGTCTTCTGTCACTTACCGTCAACCACTTTGTATATGGGGTATAGAAAGATGTTGATTGTACACTTTTTCAAGATGTTTTTTAAATTTTCTCTACTTACAAACCTTCCCTGGACTTCCACGAATAATTCAAGACCAAAATTAGCCAAATCGGTTCGTGCGTTCTGGAGTTATAGCGTCAGGGAGGAAAACCCGACTTATTTTTATATAATAGATCATTCCCCAAAGGGTTAAAATTGTGGTGCTTATTGTGGGCAGACGAAGTCGCGAGCAGAACCCTATTTATACTCGTATATAAAGATTTTTAACAGATATTAGAGCCCTGACTTGAAATTGAAACTGAAAGGTATAATTTATTTTATCAAAATATTGTTAGAACTAATAAAAACATCGAAAACAGCGATAGGTATAACAATACCGCCACGGTGTAAACGAAATTATTCTGCGTGCACGACAAAGAGTCATCAAAAACATATAAATCTTCACTATCTTTTTCTAACAATTGCAAGCTGTCTATTCAAAATGGCGGCGGGAAGGCATCGCCTGATTAAAGTGCCTAATTCACCTTCCACATAAGTCATAAAAAGGCAATTAAAAGCGATCTTTCACTAAAAGGTAGACAATAAAAGCTATGGCGACATGCTATTTACGATGACCTTTTGAGTTCAATGAACTGAACGGGAAGCGTGGGCAGGTTCTGAGGACCTGATGATGGGCGGGATGGATGTTACTCTCCAGGGCCCTTTTACCCTGGGCACTATGGGTATCGATATCGAAATAACTTAAAGACTGCCCTGAGCTTTCTCAAGACTACTTTTATTTTTCTAATTATCTTATAAGATGTTAATAAGCCTTATAACGTACTTGAGGAACGAGAATCGAGATTAGTTTCCCATTCTGGGGGCCCTGGGGTCGGTCAGGGCTAAAAACCCTAACCAATCCTGAAGGCTTGAAAGTCGCCTTTCAGGAGGCTCGCCACCCGTCCGGTTGTGCAGTAAAGGCACATTAGCTGGCCAACTGCGCTTATATAATACTAGCTTCTGCCCGCGACTTCGTCCGCATGGAACTCCTCTTTTTTGCAGTCGGTTAAAAAGTAGCCTATGTCCTTTCTCAGGCTCCAGACTTTCTTTCTACCAAATTTCATTTAAATCTGTCCAGTAGTTTTAGTGTGAAAGCGTAACAGACAGACAGACAGACAGACAGAGTTACTTTCGCATTTATAATATTAGTAGGGATGCGCGTATTCAGTTCTAAAAAAAAAGGAGATTAATTTAAGAACGTTATTAGAAATTCCGGGTTTATATTTTTTTTATAGGACTGCTTTGCTCATTGGACAGAGACCAGCCGTGACTTTGTGATGAATTTTGGCGAAAGATGATGATGATGATTTGATATGGATAAGATCTTGAAGAGAAAATACAAACTTCTTCACATCCATCGATTTCTCTAGATGATGTACTGACCTAAAGTTAGTGCCAGTAAAATAAATTATAAAAGAAGTGTTAATGAGAGATCTTAACTAACTCCAGCGTTAATGAGTTCAAAGTCGTTAATACTTTTAATTTAATGAGTAATTTAACGCCTTAAAAAAAGTTTCGTGGATTTTAAATAATTAGAATTTCTAAACGATTGTCCTTCAAAGTTTCCCCTTGAAAGCCTTAAAGGTATAATTCATTGTTTTGAGATAAAAACTTTGTTTTGGGCCAGGGGTTGCAAGGCCGATGGTATTAAATGTCCAAATATTTTTATTTCAAAAATTATGAAAATTATCCAAAACACATTTTAAAAATAAAAATGAAGTCTATTAGCGCTTTTAAAAACCCGAAAAAATAGTTATTTCAATAAATGTAGATACGATAATAATTACTAATTCTTCGTGGTTATTACACACTGGAATAAAACAACTATAACGGATTTATCTACCGAGTAAAATACGTTAGGTATAGTTGTTTTATTCTAATTCTAGTGTCGAATAAACAAAATCAATCGTTGATAATTATATAATACTAGCTTCTGCCCGCGACTTCGTCCGCGTGGAACTCCTCCTTTTTTGCAGTCGGTTAAAAAGTAGCCTATGTCCTTTCTCAGGCTCCAGACTTTCTTTGTGCCAAATTTCATTAAAATCGGTCCTGTTGTTTTAGCGTGAAAGCGTAACAGACAGACAGACAGAGTTACTTTCGCATTTATAATATTAGTATAGATTAGTATAGATGTACCTTCATACTAAAAAGATATCATCAAAAATCGCTATACGAGTACTTTTTTATTCAACTTTTTATCCCTGCAAGTTTTCTCAACTTTTTATACATTTACAACAGTCGACTAGACGATTCAGTACTTTTTGCAATAAATTACACGATTTTATGCGGTGGCATAAATTATTTTAATTCTAATTCGACTGTATTTCAAAAAACGTAGTGAAACTTTAAAATAACTATCACATGTCGAAATTCTAAATTAAGTAAGTTACGCCAATATATTACTTTAGTCTAATAAAAAAGATATTAATTACATTAGACAATAAAAACATAAGAACAAAGACAATAATTTTATATCTTACACGTTCCGAAGAACAAATAGCAGTATCACAATATAATAGAATAAGTAAGTTAATATTGTTTTTACCTCCGCAGATATTACAAATCATCAGTAATCATTTATTGTAAACAACTTGATTATGCAATAAATGATTACTGATGATTACTGATTACACATACCTATGAATAAAACAAATAGGAGCATAAAAAAACAAGGACTTACCTTACTTGCCTTTTATTAATTTGCTTAGGTTTCGAAGACAACACAGTTCCCATATTCGTAACCGATTGAGCAGACGACAAACAATAGTGCAATGACCGCGGAAGGATCAAAAATTATTATTGACATAGGTATAAAAATTATTATTGTATAATTCAAATTAATTTACTTTATTGGAATAACTGATTGAACACTATAACGGATTTGATTCATGTATTATGTTTTATTTGCTGTCGTTTGGAAAACTTTACAGTTCCCATACGTAGTCGACTGAGCTGACGACAAACAATAGTGTAATGACCGCGAAAGCATCAAAACTTATGATTGACACAGATAATTAAAACTTAATTAAAATGAAACACTATAACGGATTTACTTCGTGTATTTTATTTGCTGACGTTTGGAAAACTTTACAGTTCCCATATTCGTAGCACGACTGAGCTGACAATAGTCTAACGCTAAAGTAATCTACTTGTCTCTATATAATACGGCGACATATCATAAACTACATTGTCTCTGTTTACCTCCATCATGGCTGGACAATAAAAGTTTTCTGGAGAAATATTAAACTAGGTTTCTTCTCTGTAAATAACCTTGATGACCCGGTGACGAGTCACGTGGCAACTGATGCCTTCGCGGTTATTACACATTGGAATGAAATAACTATAACAGATTAAACTCGCGTAATTTATTTTAATTTTTGACGTTTGGAAAACTTCTCAGTTTTCATACTCGTAGCACGACCGAGTTGAAAACTGACATACAATCGTATATATAAGTTTATATAACTGATATAATTAATATATTAATATAAAAAGGGACTAGTAATACCGCGCGACAAAGCAACACTATATTATAATATATCAATATCTATAATATTTATTTCTTCCGAACATCATTTTTCATCCATAATTAAAATATATATTAATCAATCGATATGAAAGTTTTTGCCATTGAGATGGTATGTACTACGTTAATATTTTTGTAGAGTTCTCTTTTTTTGCAATAAGAAACTAAAAAAAAAATTGTGCTATTGGTCCAGCCATTCGTGATTGTGACCAAAGGAAATACGTTTAATATGTAGCTTCTTGTTATTACTAAAGATTATCTGATATAAAGAATATACATTAGGTCATACTTTTTAGGACATTTCTTCCTAAAAACACATTTTTTCCCTCCAAATTAGATTTCCCAGCATGATTTCCATTGCTAAACCAAACAATGCGAATGGTCTCTGTGGCAGGTACTTAGTCATTTGTCCCACGCGCTCTGCGGCCAACGACCTCTGATTTGATTTACCATATTCACAGACAATACGCAAGGAAGTGGAGAAATGTTTTGTAACAAATAAGAGAGCCATATTTCATTATAAGTACGTATTATAACATACCGTGGTATCTTGAGCGATGGCGGGTAACACTATCGTAACTAATTTCCCTATATGTTGTGTATTTGTTGGTTTGTGTAGTGGTTAGAGCCGAAACTAGGAAACTGGGGTTGCGGATTCGAATCTTGCTAGAAGTATATCACACACTTAGATCAAAATTGAGCTAACTGAAGGTTTGAGTTATACACATCATCAAATTTCTTACAGCAAAACCTACTTACAAATAAAACAAATTTAAGGTAACTCTTCTAGCATCATATAAAAAGCATAAATCTATACAGAAAACTCCTGCGTGCACATGAACATATTATATATTAGGTAAGAAGGTACTTACCTAAAATATATATGTAGGACAGGTGCATAGTCAGTTTTTTGCCTCCTGAAAAAATAACTTTTGATTTAAGTAGCTCCCTTTGGATCTATGTGTGCGATATATATAGATAGGTATTACAAATGATGTATATACATGTGTGTATTTGTGTATGTATATAGCATTACTATATACATATATATGTACTAGCTGTGCCCGCGACTTCGTCCGCGTGGAATTTAAGTACTGGGACATAAGTATGGATAATTAAAGATTTTTTTCTAAAATGAGTTACTCTTTATTACATAAGCTATCTGCCAGTGAAAGTCCCGTCCAAATCAGTCCAGCTGTTTTATAGATTAGCCGGAACACACAGATAGACAGACAAATAATATAAACAATATAATATAGGTATGTATTCAATATTTCAAATGTAAATTATAAAATGTCTTTATAAACCACATTAACAGTTTTTCCTTCTGGGGCTAATATGAAAAGGTTATCCGCATTACTAACCCGCGAGCAAGCCACGTATAGTTGGCCGTGTGAAAAACAATTCGACCTGAGATCAACTCCAACAGCCTTTAGCGTCTGCCCCTGAGACTTGTTAATTGTCATAGCAAAGCAAACGGACACTGGAAATTGTGTCCGTTTGAATTGGAATGGGAAATTGTTGGGGATGATTGGTATTCGTGGTATGTATACAGTTTCACCTGCACTACATCCAGTAAGAATCTCAGCTTCGATTAAGTTTCTTTGTAAAGAAGTTACTCTAAGTCGGGTTCCATTGCACAATTTAGGCGGAGTAAGATTTCTCAATAGCGATGCGTTGTAAGCGTTTCGTCTGGGCATTTTTAAAATCAAAGCAAATACATACAATAATACATATATTTATTTCAATAAATCTACGTAGGCAAAATTTTTTTAGATTATAGATTATATCCGATATTTTTCAACTAATTCACAAAGCAAGTTCAGAGTCCGCATTTTCATATCCAAGTATAACATCAAAATCATCAACTAACCGAATCGCAAGACAAACAAAATTAAATAGTTTTAAACGTAGAGAAACAACCAGTTTGTATTTATTATACTTTTCAGAGAAAAAGCTACAGCGCGTTTTAATTGCCTTGAGGCGCCATCTAGTACTATATTATGTAACTATAAAATCTCCTATAGAAAAATTACCTTTAAACTTTAAAAGACGATAGCTTTTTTATTTGACATCCGATTTTGATGAAACAAAGCCTATATGTTGCTCAGGGAAGAGCTTAATCTATTAGTGAAAGCCGCGTCAAAATCTGTTCAGTAGTTTTCAAGATTAGCGAATACATACAGACAGACAGACAGACAGACAGACAGACAGAAAAGAAAATCTAAAAAATCATTTTTGTGTTCTGTTACTCTTTTATTATTGCCCACACCCATTTTTTGTTAAAAATTTCAATTGTACAGACACGCGGTTTCTACTGTTTTATTATATGTAAGATAAGATGTAAGATTATCATATAAGAAATACTCATATAAATAAAATAAGATGATTATTATACTGTAGATAGGTAAGTTAAAATAAGTCTTGTTTTGGTACAAGTATATTTAAGATTTTCATAACGTAACATGTATTAATTATTACCAACATGTTATGATAATGTATTCACAAGTTTAGTGTGAAATTAATTCAGTTCATTCACCCCAGGTACATACAGCTAACGCCAAATAATATATTATTACGTACGCGTCTATATTCTCAAGGGCGTTACAGTTCCCATAATATCGTCGCTTAGCTTACAATGCCGCTTAAATAAATTTTAGTTACCTACTGAGTTAAAATACCGCTTAAGTCGTTGGACCTAGATACATTATTATTGTTTGCAATTGATGACCTGAGCTGTATTGCTAGCTAAGCGATAATATTTGTCTACCAAGGTTCCTACACAAGTGCCAATCTCTGCCGTCCACTTACTAAAGAGCCGTTAAGCCCAAGTAAATTTCGAGAAAAAGCCAAAAAACGTGGAATTCGTTGTCTCTACAAAACTATTACACACAGAAAAACGATTTTTGGATACATAATTTTCATTTTTTTCCGAGAACTATTTAAGGTGGTACGCGATACTAAAAGTGCTTTATTTTATTTTTTTTTATATTTTTTTCTTTTTAGCCAAGGACATGGACTGGCTTTTGTCTTCAGTTACAGCACTAAACGGCAGTTAACCATACCTTAGCGGCCCTTTAGTGATGTAATTTCTTCTAAATGTTGAATGTAGTAAATGTATGTGGAAGTTATTCAGAAATGCTTAGCTATACGGCGGCTAGGTGACTTAACTGCTGTATAGTCAAGTAACAGAAACAAATTTCACTTACTGCTACAGTTCAAGGAGCGGCTAATTCTATAGGTAGTAGCAATAGAACAAAATGAACGTAAAGTTGTATGTAATTGACGCAAACGAAACTAGTATTTTTGTCTTTTACCTCTAGATTCATTATTTCATTTTATGTTCTAGTGTAAGTTATAATAATGTAATATTTTATTCTATTTAAAAATGCATAACGGCAGTCGAATTTTTTGCGGCATTTCTTCTCGCAGTGCCATTTTTTTTATAAGCGCTAGTAAATATTGAAGTGTAAAAGTGTCCCATTTAGGTACCTACTTAATAGAAAAAAACGTCACTGTTTAATTCTAATGTATAATAACCGCGAAGGCATCAGAAATGATTATATTCAGTAGTCATTGCGTGAAAAAGTAACAAAAATACACTTAAATTTAATAGCTTTTTACAAGCGATGAATGAAATATAACATTTATATCGCATAGCGACATAATAATCAAAGTGATTTATTAAAGATAATTGTTTTTGTCGTTTACCAATAGTCTTTCTACAACAGAGTTCAGCTTGACTGCACTTTAATAAATTGTAACAAGATATTTATCAAGAGTCAAAATCTAGTATCGTTTGCAGACAAATAAAATATAAATTACTTTATGACTTTTCAAGGTTTGTTAGGGTTCCGTACCCAAAGGGTAAAACGGGAGTCTATTACTGAGACTTTGTCCGACCGTCTGTCATATCTCTGCATGAACCGTGATAGCCAGTTGAAATTTTCACAAATTATGTGTTCTGTTGCCGCTATAACAAATAGGTTCAACAAAAAAAAAAAGCATTCCGGGAGTGCCGGCAGAAGTGAAAACTTCAATATGAACGTTGTGTTTAATTATAAATACAAAAGTACTATCATTTATGAGGTAGAATACAATGTTTATTTATTGCACTATCGTACACAAATATGACAATTTGTCACCATCCTTGGATACGCGTGACACGCTGTACATAAACACACACGACATTCGCGCAAGCGCCCTGTGCCACCTAAACGGAGCAGCTCACTCAGGCACGGTAGAAAGAGTGGGAGATACTAGTTCCTCTCCCTTCCCCTCGATCTTACGCTTTTTCGATCAGCATCACGTGACGCGAGTTTGAAAGTTTTTACCCATACAAAAAAAAGTGCTCAGCGCCGCTAAAGAAGTGTTCACTTCAAAAAACCACACCCCCCTTTTTTTAGGGGGTATTTTCAAAAATCCTTTCTTGGTTGCTCCGCTACGTTATAAAAGGTACAAAATTTAATGTTCCTAACCCTTTTAGTTTAGGCCCTGCGTTATGTCAGTCATTATGGTACGGAACCTTTCGTACGTGTGTCCAACTCGCACTTGCCCGATCTTTTTTATAATAGCTATTTTAAGAATGCGCTTGGAAACAATTGCAAGAAAGAACGTAACTGTGCGTGAATAAAAAATTGCTAGCGCATTAAAATAAAACTTTGACAAAACAAACTCTCGAAAAAGGACAAAAAAGATTTCTTGACGCAAAATGACTTCATTTATTAACTGAAGAGCCTACGAATGGATGGTGTCCTTAAACTTAAAGGTATTTTAGTAAGTAAAAGGTATTTGTCCATACAAATGTTATAAATGCGAAAGTGTGTCTATCTAGCTGTTACTCTTCACTTCAATTACTGAATCGATTCAGGTGAAATTTTACTTGGCGATAGTTTGAATAGCAGAGGAAAACAGGAGAGATAAATGGGAAATTATCTTTAATAGGGTCTGAAAATTTGTATGGGGTATCAATAATAGCTGAAAAGCAATGAAAGAAAGAAAGAAAATAATGTATTTATTTTATTTCTTTCTTTCTTTAAGTTAAAATCATTCCTCTAGCTTTATTCCTATAAAAAGGGGTGAAGCTTACAACAGAGATATGATAAATAATGTACTAATTCAACTAAGTCAAAATCGCTGTCAGAAACTAGTACCTATTTTTCAAACAGTTAGAAAGACTATTGTTAGCTAAGTCGTGCTACAATTATGAAAACTGTAAGGTTCAAAAAATAAAATACGCGAGTTAAATCCGTTTACAGTTGTTTCATTCCAACTTCAAGAATCATATGGAACTGTGACCTAAATGACTGCCTAGATTCCTCCAAAGCAAAGCGCAATCTCCGGCAATCATTTAGGCATCCAGCAAATCTAGATTAGCCTGTTGTCAAGGTTAATTGCTCCATTAGTCTAGATTGATAGGTTTTGTTCCACTCTTTGTATCTCCGGTCGCTGCGTCGTTGTTATACGTTAAGCTTAAACAAACTGTTATACTAATTCTCATTAATTTAGGTAATTTATTGCTTGGATATTTAATATTTTTACGTTATTACACATTGGAATGAAACTAATAATTTCTGATGCCTTCGCGGTTATTACACATTGGATTGAAATAACTATGAAGGGATTTAACTCGCGTATTTTATTTTTTGACGTTTCGGATTCTTTACAGTTTCCATAATCGTAGCACGAATGAGCTGACAATAATCTAACGCTAAAGTCAAACTTTAAAGACTTTAGCGTTAGACTATCGTCAGGTCAGTCGTGCTACGAATATAGGAACAAAAATTTTCGAAATATCGGCAAATACAATACATTACGCGAGTTGATCTGTTATAGTTGTTTTATTCCAATGCTTAATATACTTCTTTTTCGATGACCTGTTGGTGTAGTGGTCCGAAGAGTAGTAAGTAGTAGAAACCGGAGGTTGCGGGTTCGAATTCCTCAAGGAACAGTGTCTTATCTTATTCTTACCTTATCTTATCTTTTATCCTGATGTCTGACGGATACGCGCACAGCCTTAACCGTTGATCGTAGAGACCAGAAATTTGTAGGGTGTGTTTTTCCAAAATTCTACCCGTAAAGGAGTGAAAAAGGGGGGCAAAATGTGTATTGGACAACGTGATTCTTTCGTCAAAATTACCAACAAATTGATGAAAATTTATCTAGTTTTTTATTGAAATTCACTCCCTAACGGAGTTAAGTTAGCCAACAGTGCGGCTTTAATAGACTTCATTATTTAATTTTTATAATATTAATGTGGTTAAAGCCAAAAGTAATCATACCCAAAACCCCTGATTCCAAGAATATTCAATTTACTCTTTGCTCTTTAGAATTTAAATTTCCTTTTTAACAATCCACTTTGTTTGCTTTAAAAAAACTAAAATTTATTCTTAGAAGTTAAGAAACTCCGTAGATCACGTTAATAAAATACAGAGTACCTACTCTTATCTTGTTTACGGCTAATATGGTAAAATTTGGCTGAAAGATTGTTATGATAAACCGGCCAAGTGCGAGTTGTACTCGAGTTTCGTGTCATCTAACTATAAAAAAAACAGCAAAAATATTAATATTCGAGAAATACCTAAGTAAGTACCTACCTACCTACCTTCTTACAGGTTAAGACTATCATTTATTGTAAAACATCTATTTACATTATTATTTCGTTAAATTTACTAATATACATAGGTACCTAACCTACCTAGCTACACATAATGATACCGATAGATTTTTCTAAATTTTTTTAAAGTCAGTTAAATAAAATCTCGCCTCGGGTGCACTTATTTCTAGTTTATTTTTCAAAAAACCCTATAGGTAGCTATCGATGTTTGTTGTAAGTATATGAGCAGTCTTATAAATTTATATTGTTTTTTAGTGTTTGTTGGTATAGCTGCAATAGAACAACAAACGTGAAAATTTCAACTGACTGACTATTTTGATTCATGAAATAGGTAGGTAGGTAGCTGACTGTACCTACCTACAGGTACAGTCAGACGAATTCGCGGGCAGGAGCTAGTAATAGGTAAGTATACCATTTTGTAAAAATAACTAATTCAGAAAAACAGACATTTCCAATCAATTCCAAATCAATTATATCCGAAGACAGGATTTCAAAGTATTAACTAGTAGCTGATACGTGCTTATCATTTAATTTTGTCTTTTTTAAATCTTGTATTTAAGGAAAGACACAATATGTCCCTGTCACAAGCAAACTAACAGGATAAAGTTAGTTCGCAGACTAATAAAGTAGACAAAAGCGCATCACCCTTTAAAACAATTTATGCAAATTAATTTATCTTGAGGTTAGATTTAATTCCAAAACGATGTATGTTTAAATGTTAAACCTAGGCAAAGCGACGTTGTCACTCTAAAGGCGAAATAGTACCTTCATACGAGATTTAGTTTTTTTCCTTGCAAACAAATTGTTTCTATTATTTTTATAAACCTTTTTTCAAGTTAAAATAAATAAATCCGTGGATTCGGTTATTTTGAAATTGAAACTAGTTTATATGCACGACTTTGTTTACGTTTGATTATTAGGCCTACTTTATTACCTACTTTTTTGCTTATTTTTTGTAGCACTTCCGTGATAATTTCCACCCCATATTGACAAATTCTATATCTATACTAATATTATAAAGAGGAAAACTTTGTTTGTTTGGTTGTAATGAATAGACTCAAAAACTACTGTACCGATTTTAAAAATTCTTCCACCATTCGAAAGCTACATTATCCACGAGTAACATAGGCTAAATTTTATTTTGGAAAAAAATTAGGGATCCTTGCGAAGCCGGGGCGAATCACTAGTTAAGAATAAAATAAATATTTGAAGGGGCTCCCATACAACGGAGAAGATATTTTTTGCCGTTTTTACAAATAATGGAACCCTTTGGCCGCGAGTCCAACTCGTCGTTTTTATTATCATACTAGCGGCCCCGGCAGACGTCGTCCTGCCCGTCCGATTGTTTCGTCAAAGATCTGTCAAAGTCTTCTGTCACTTCTTCATAAGGCTTCATATTTTCCAGGTTTTTTAAACATTTTCCACTGTTTCTTCGCTCCTATTGGTCGCAGCGTGATGTTATATAGCCTAGAGCCTTCCTCAATAAATGGTCTATCCAACAAAAAAGAATTTTTGAATTCGAACCAGTAGTTCCTGAGATTAGCGCGTTCAAACAAACAAACAAACTCTTCAGCTTTATAACATTAGTAAACTACCTAAGTATAGATTTAACGCCACGCGCCGGTGTCCTTGCGTCGAATCATAACCGATCCATTATTTATATTTCCGATGCCATAAAGCCAGAATATGTAATAAAACCCCTCGTAAAATGGTAAAAGGTCGTTTGGGGCTTAAAATTTTCAGTTGTTTGGTTGTATTTTAAATGATTCGTAGATATATTGCAGCTTAAAATGCATACAAGATGCATATCTTCGAGCGTTTGAGACGCCGCCATTTTCGTTTCTAATAGTCTAAAATCCGGCTATACATCGACCTTCGTTCTGATAATTGAATGAAACCCATTTTATAATCAACTAGCTTCTGCCCGCGACTTCGTCCACGCGGAACTCCTCCTTTTTTGCAGTCGGTTAAAAAGTAGCCTATGTCCTTTTTCAGGCTCCAGACTTTCTTTGTACCAAATTTCATTTGAATCGGTCCAGTAGTTTTAGCGTGAAAGCGTAACAGACAGACAGACAGACAGACAGACAGACAGACAGACAGACAGACAGAGTTACTTTCGCATTTATAATATTAGTAGGGATTTAGTATAGATACTATAAATTATATTAAAAGTGGGTTTGCTTAAAAAATCTGGGACAGACTATATTTAATTATTTTTCAAAAATGACGTTCTTTGACCATCTTCATATCATTATGGAATTCATTACTTCGGTTTAAGGGGGTGCTTTTTCCACCGTTACAGTGAGCAACAGTGTTTAGCAACGCTCACTTACATAGTAATTTACAAATTATCTTAATAAATAAATATTTGAACTACAAGAGCAAAAAGTGCTGCTACCGCTGCATGTTCTCTTTACAAGTATTACAACTGTGTCTCACTTGAAGGGCAAGCTCCTAAATTCCTCAAGTGATGTGTCCTTCGCAATCTTGACCTACATTTCATGTAGAAGAGGACAGTGTCGGTACATGTACTTACGCCGAACTGCTTGACATAACGATTAATACCACCTATTGAGAAACAGCGATAAAGAAAAGGCAGTACCTAGTTCTATAAACGTTGTTCAAAGGCTCCAGATCAAACTGATATAAAGATAGTCTAGCTTTTACAGATTCCATATTCGTAGCACAACTGAGCTGACAATAGTATTATGCTAAAGTTGACAGTTCTATTGTCAGCTCAGTCGTGCTACGATTTTGGAATCTAAAAAGGCTCCGAAACGTCAGCCAATACAAAAAAATACGCAAGTTAAATCCGTTAAAAGTTATTTCATTCCAATGTATAGATAATAGGTAACCGCGAAGGCATCAGAATTTATTAGGTACTTTTAATTAGTTTACATAATGTTATAAAAATCATCTATAGGAGGTAGGTACATTAACTTTCGTCTTTTAATTACGGTATGGGTTGCAGCAAAGACAATGTCGTTACAGGGTAAGCGCCTAAGTAAAGCATTCGTAACTAAGTGGTCATGCGAGTAGGGTAAGGGTCCAAAATACGGGCCAAGGGCACGACTGTAAAGATTTAACAACCGTCCAATTTCACCCGGGCGGGCTTATTTTGTTTATTTAATGACTAAGGACTTAAGTTCACTGAAAAGTATTAAAATATTACAACGTGACAATGACGCACATAATATTAGGGCATTCAATAAAAATAATTATTATTATGAGACTAGAATTTAATAAAAGTAAAAACTTGACGTAGGTATTAAAGAAAACTGTTTAAGTAGGTAGTTAAAATGTTAAGAAACGCTCAGAAATAATTTATTTCTTGCGGTTTTTATATCCCAGCTTAACACCTTAACTAAAAAGCGTGTTTAAAAAAACAGGTGCTTTATTTAAATCTATCACATAAATAATGCAAAAGTAACGTAAAATATTTATAAATTCGTTCAAAACCTCAAGGTCTCGGAACGTCTACAGTTCAAGTAGACCCTCGTTGTGTACTTAAGGAATTTTTAATATGGCTTAATACATTCGCTCCTTTGCCTCGGCTTGCATTCATTAAAAAGGTTGTTTAATAAGTGAAGTGTAATTTTGCAACGTATTTTGGGGAAAAGTGGGTCATTATATTTCCATAACAACAAGCTTAGTACAACCATAAGAAACACGCTCTCGTGTGTTTGTTTGTATTTAAAGGATGTGTTTATGTTGGATGTGTGCCTAATCAATAGATGTTTATTTAGTCTGCTTTGGAATTAACTAGCATCTTGTAGGTAGGTAAGCAAAGATTGCGGCTGTACTACCTATACTTAGATACCCATTAAGCAAATCCATTTTTTTTCCAACAAATTTAATAGACCGTAGGTAAGTACTGAAGTGCAGTTGGCTAGCTGGTAGTCGTATTAGAAACGTACCCCTAACATTAAGTAAAATCCGAATTGGATAGATTAGATATGCTAGGGTAATAGGCATTTGATTCTGTCCCAGTCTAAGATATTATTATAGGTACTTAAAAAAGTACTTATGTACCTACCTAACTATAGGCATCTACAGGTAATTTTTTAGTTAGATAGGTAGGTACGAAATTTTTATTTAGGTATGCTCTGGCGCCTTTTATATTAAATTAAATACACTACACAATCATCGTTACTTATAAAAAAACTGTAGTCCGATAGACAGTTCATCACACTCGCATTCACTGGAAACGAATAAATTCATAAAAGTTTCAAGACATTCTTCGAAAATGTGCAAACAGCCCGTAACTTAATTATCAGCACCCCAACACTGAAGAGGTTCTTTAACCGTCTGTTTACTTAACCAACCATACACCCGACCTTCTGACAAGAACCTCGCATAAAAACCAGAACTCGCAATAAAGCCAGTGAATAATAGCCCCTATTACCAACGGCTAATATACTTCTCATGGTCGACGATTAATTCACACGCCCTAATAGGTTGTCTGCTTAAACCGCGGATGAAATAAACGTTAAAGATGCTTTAGTAGCCAAATCAAGGCTTTTTCGGAGATAAATGTTATTGCCTGCTCCACGCTCTAATCTTTTTATTAGGCTACTCAGTGTCCATTTTATGTTCCATTTCGGGTAACACTGAATTCAGAACTATAAAACTTTGCTAGAATTACTTATGGCTCAAGTTAAAACTAAACTACGGAATACTTACATAGTTAAGTAGCTAAATAAATAGTACTTAGCAATGCATTTAGGGACAAGAAAATTGTATTTTCTGTTCTCCGGCCAGAAAGCGCCAACTTTCGGGCCGCTGCGCTAAATGAAGTTGCCGCTTTCTGGCTTCGTCGAACAGAAAAATAGTACTATACTGACCTCAGCCAGTAAATAAATTTTTGTCAACCTCGGCTTCGCCTCGGACGACAATTACATGTGATCTGAGACATTTTTTATTTTACTGGCCTTGGTGCGTAATATACTAATACTGTGACCTACCAACTTTAGTCGAATTCAATAAAAATATAATTTAGGCACCTATAATAATATTATGTAAAACAAACTCACTCGTGTAATAGTAGTATTTAGGAGTAGTAATTATCATTTTGTGAAATAAGTAATTGAAGTAGAGCTCCCATTTAGAGCTTCATTTTATTAGTGTTGATCATTTATATTATGGCATAATAAGTTTCATAAAAACGAATTACCACAGATTGATTACTCCCATTACATTGAAAACGTCTACTGAAACATGATAACAAACGTCACCAGAGACGTTTGACACGTGCTATCTACAATAGTCTCAATTTTCGTGTGCTCGATTATCATGACGTTTACCTTACACAACCAATCAGTGTTTAGTAAGATGTATTTCGACCAATCGCGTTAGTCCTTGAAGTGTGTATTAAATGTCAAACGCGTAATAAAGACATCTTTGCCAATTTTCGACCTCCATTCATCCTTCGACTCTCCGCGGTCGTGATTTTAGCACCATTTTCAACAAAATTCAACGAAAAGCTGTCTAGAAAGGCAACCAATAGGCTTATTTTTGCGTAGCTCGTTATAAATAAGTGTTAAAAAGAGTTTTGAAAGTGAAAATGGCGTTGAAATCATCACCGGTGCTAATCGCGATGTTCGGGCGGATATCAAGGCGTAGTTTTTCTACATCGAAAGCCTTAGCGTCGAAACCTGTGACCGTGAGAGATGCCTTAAACCAGGCAATCGATGAAGAGATGGAACGGGACGAAAAAGTCTTCGTAATGGGCGAAGAAGTGGCCCAATACGACGGCGCGTACAAAGTAACACGGTAAGTTTTCAAGATGATATTTTAGCGATTTACAACGTTGTTACTTGTAGTATAACACAAAGAATCTGTTCTATGGCTCGTGTTACGTGTTTTAAGTGATTTTGTGCGGTTTAAATACATTATTTATTCATGACAGCGTAGGTTATGTAATTCGGTTGTTGACAGATCAAGTTCATGTTATTATCTGACGACCGTGCACTATAGCAGGTTTTGTTACAAGCGTGTTATTCAAGGGCAAGTTACCTCTGTAGTTGATTGCACTAATTATATGAAAGACAACCTAGAAAAGTTTAAGTGATTTTGTAGGGACATTTCCTATTGGAATTCAAAAAGTCCAGATTTAAACATAAATGAATGACTTATTGCGGTAGCGAAATTTGTAGTACCTACATTGTTATCCGATTTATTTATTTGCATTATAAAATCCTTAGAGGCCCTTGCAAGTTCGGTATTTATACCATGCAAATTTTTAAGTAAACTTAAAAACAAACTTATTTGTTTGGCTAGACATATTTCTAACTTAATAAACATTGGTTAATCATAAAAAGACCAAAATAATTATACATTGCTTAACTAGCAGTCAGTTCAGTTCTTAATAGACAATGTAATATCCAGAGGCCTATGGAAGAAATACGGAGACAAGCGAGTCGTGGACACTCCTATCACAGAGGCAGGCTTCGCCGGGCTCGCTGTAGGCGCCGCTTTTGCAGGCCTCAAGCCTATCTGCGAGTTCATGACCTTTAACTTCTCAATGCAGGCTATTGATCATGTAAGTATTCTCACTAATATTGTAAGAATTTATAAATGTAAGGATGGATGTCTAAAAATAATCCATTATAAAGTTATTTACTTCTTCACCAATGATAATAATAAAATTTTTGCAGTTTGAATTAAGATTTATAACTCAGGTCTAATTAGTTAGTTTTCAGAGATATTTGATGTGAGTTAATATCTGTATGACAGTCACAACAACACAAATTTAAGATAAGATAAAGAATTACATCTATATTCACATATGTAACTACCCGCTGATATCAATGTATTTAGATAATAAAGTTGTATGCAGAAGCATAATATATATATTTACTATCAAAATACTAAAAATAATGAATAATGACTTTAAATAATAGTATGTGCACTTTTCAAACTTTTTTATAATTGAAATAAAAACTTTCATCAGTTTTGTTTTCTCAACAGTTAAAGCATATTATAGCTAGTACAAGCCTTGTAATGTAAAACAAAACACAAATAATTATAATGATTCTAAACATAAAAAGTATAAAGCTATAAAAAGAGGTTGAATCGTCAACAATGACTTTAAATAATATGTGCAATTTTAGAACGGATTTAACTAGCATATTTTATTTACTGACATTATATAACAGCTACAGTATCAGAATTTATATTTATTTAAATACTACCATTCTGCAATATGATACATGTCATTATTTTTCTATTTTAGCACATTTACCCTTTATTAATCAAATTCGAAAAAAAGAAAATTAAGATGTTTTTGCAAATTCACATGCTTAAAGTACAATAAAATAAATAAAGGTACTTAAAACTATGTAGCTTATAAATAGTGATGTTTTGCAAACATATTCCTAATTGGAGTGAAACAACTTTAAACGGATTTAACTCATATTATTTTATTTGCTAACATTATAACCGCGAAGGCATCGAAATTTAAATAATTTAATTCCAAATAGGTATTTATTTAAGTACTACCATTCCGCATTTATGATACATGTCATTAAAAAGAAAGAAAAGAAGTTGCAAATATTCACATGCTTATAATACAATAAAATAAAAAAGGTACTTTTCTATTATGTCTTTTATTGATCAACGTATTCCTGTTTCTCAATACTCATTTAATAAACACATCAATAATAATTTCAGGTGATAAACTCAGCAGCTAAGACATTCTACATGTCGGCTGGTAACGTCCCGGTGCCGATCGTGTTCCGCGGGCCCAACGGAGCGGCGGCCGGCGTGGCGGCGCAGCACTCGCAGTGCTTCGGCGCCTGGTACAGCCACTGCCCCGGGCTGAAGGTGCTCATGCCTTATAGCTCGGAGGATGCTAAAGGTAAGCTCGTAAATCATTTTTTTTTTTTCTGGAGTGACTGTATACAGTTGGCCCTGGGGCCGTTACTGCTCCACCGGACGAATGGGGAGCGCTCCGAGGTGCGCTCACCCTGTAGTAAATCGTACAATAACATTGTAACATGTATTTTAAGGTTATACGAAATAATATGCATTTCACGATTCAGCTCGAAAGAAACTGAAGCATAGTTGGCCAGTTGGCGAGCCCCCAGATGAGAGGCTTCAAAGCTTTTATAATATACAGATGGTCGACAATTTAATAAAAGCTTGGTATAATAATAGGAATAAGTTCTAAAACGTCGAATACCTTAATTTGACATAAATTTGTATTGTAATTATGTTAGTTTGTTGTTAAATCTTGTTTTTTTTATGTGATCTCAATATGATTGCATGTAATTTAATAATATTTATATGATAACTTTAATGTTAGATGTCGTATTTAATTTCATTATATTGCATGACTTATCCTACTACTATTATAAAGGCGAAAGTTCGTAAGTATGGATGTATGGATATTTGTTACTCTTTCACGTAAAAACTACTGAATGGATTTGAATGAAACTTTACCACAATATAGCTTATACACCAGAATAACATATAGGCTATATTTTATAACGATATTGTGTGAAGTACTCATCGTGCGCAGACGAAGTCGCGGGCAGAAGCTAGTGAGAAATAAATGAATCTAATCTAATCTATGTCAACAACACACATCAGCTACGATGTAAGTAACGCTTTAAAATGCATGCTACTTTTTACCTCTAGGGAAATTTTGGTTTCTATCATACGGCTAATTTCAACATTACTCAATCGTAATAAGGTCCATTTTCCGTTTCCAGGTCTCCTGAAGGCGGCCATTCGTGACCCGGATCCAGTGGTGGTCCTGGAGGACGAGATCCTGTACGGCGTGCCGTTCCCCATGTCCGACGAGGCCCTGGACAAGGACTTCGTGTTACCTATTGGTATTATATACAAGAATTTTTAAATGCGAGAATACTAAGAACGGATTGAAACTTGAGTAAAACGGGGGCCCTTATCGTGCGCAGAGGTTGCGAGCAGAAGCTAATCTTCTATCTTCTTCTTCTATCTATCTCTATATATCTTTATATATATCTTTATATATCTTTATATTTATATCTTATTATATAAAAGAAAGTCGTGTTAGTTACTCCGTTTATAACTCGAGAACGGCTGAAGCGATTTGGCTGAAAATTGCTTGGGATGTAGCTCGAAACCAGGAAAAGGACATAGGATACTTTATATCACGTTCCGGTAAAAAAGAATATTGATTGATTAATGCAGCGCTTCTTTGTCGGGCGGGACGAAGTTTGCCGGGACCGCTAGTATTATATAAAAGAAAATCGTGTTGGTTACTCCGTATATAACTCGAGAAAGGCTGAACCGATTTGGCTGAAAATTGGCGGGGAGGTAGCTCAGAGCCAGGAAAAGAACATAGGACTTTTTATCATGTTCCAGTAGAAAACAAAATCAGCTCACATTTTAAAAATACTTAAACAAAACGCAACAATGACAGCTGTCAAATCGATTAGCGCTTCTTTGCCGGGACCGCTAGTAGGTAATAATAGTACATTACGCACCGAGGCCAGTAAAATAAAAAATGTCTCAGATCACATGTACCTAAGTAATTGTCGTCCGAGGCGAAGCCGAGGTTGACAAAAATGTGATCTGAGGCTTTTTATTTTACTGGCCGAGGTCAGTATACTATATTTCTGTTCGACGAAGCCAAAATTCGGAAATTTCATTAAGCGCAGCGGCCACAAAGTTGGCGCTTTCTGGCCGGAGGACGGAAAATGATATCAAAGTGTTATAATTGTTATTGTGGTGCTGATTGCAGGCAAGGCGAAGATCGAGCGCGAAGGCAGCCACATCACGCTGGTGTGCGCCGGACGAGCCACCGACACCGCGCTGCAGGCCGCCAACGAGCTCGCTGGGAAAGGTAACCAAACACAAATAATACGCATAGTTACTCTTCATTTTCTTTATCAAGTAAAAAAAATAAGTAAAAGAAACTGAAAAGCAAAAACAAAAAAGTAATTTTATTTTTAAATAAAAAGTAATTTAAAAAAAAACTAAAAAGAAAAAAATAATCAGTTATCCGATTTACTATCTAATAAATTTAAATATATTCTTACAAGTTGCTAAACTTGTAAGCTCTAGCTTACACGAAATTAACTAGACTTACTTAATACCCAATCCTAAATTAAACTCTAATTTAATATTAATTCGACACGAGATACGATTTTAACACCTAACAAATAAACAATTTCTTAAATTTTAATCACCCCTTGAAGTCGGTGCCAAATCTGATTTACACTTAGCCAAATAGTTAATATTTACACTTCTTAGTAAAATAAAAAAAAAAACAAATGAGTTTTGATTCAAATTAGTATCGCGCGGTACAAATAGGTACATCGCTTTTGCTTAGACGCCATAAACAGTACTAAAGTTTCGCGGAATGCCCTCTATGGTACAACGTTGTAAGTTCTGTTGACATTAATCATTTGGCACCGACTTCAAGAGGTGATTAAAATTTAAGAAATTGTTTATTTGTTAGGTGTTAAAATCGTATCTCGTGTCGAATTAATATTAAATTAGAGTTTAATTTAGGATTGGGTATTAAGTAAGTCTAGTTAATTTCGTGTAAGCTAGAGCTTACAAGTTTAGCAACTTGTAAGAATATATTTAAATTTATTAGATAGTAAATCGGATAACTGATTATTTTTTTCTTTTTAGTTTTTTTTTAAATTACTTTTTATTTAAAAATAAAATTACTTTTTTGTTTTTGCTTTTCAGTTTCTTTTACTTATTTTTTTTTTTAGTTTTTTTGAAGGCGGTTTTATTTTTTTTTTAAAAATCAGTTTTTATTTCAAGCTTTTTAGTGTGACGTAATTATAAGGTAGGTATCTACATCATGGGGAGGCCTTCTTTACATGCATCACGAATGAGAAAACGTCGGGCACAGGAGTTAAACCATGATAAAAATGAGCGCTTACTTCATCATCAGTTGGGTTTGCCTAAATTACAAAAGTCTAATGTCAACTATTCATCACCTGTTACATAATATCGTTTTTCCCGAAGCTGGGACGTCGATGGTTGAGGAGTTCTCCTAGTACCTACTTCATCATCAGCTGGATTTGCCTAAGTTACAAAAGTCCAATGCCAACAGTTCGTCACCTGTTACATAATATCGTTTTTCCCGACGCTGGGACGTCAATGGTTGAGGAGTTCTCCTAGTACTTCATCATCAGTCAGTTCCATATCACAAAAACTAATAGTACTTCATCATCAGCTGGATTTGCCTAAGTTACAAAAGTCAAATGTCAACAGTTCGTCACCTGTTACACAATATCGTTTTTCCCGACGCTGGGACGTCAATGGTTGAGGAGTTCTCCTAGTACTTCATCATCAGTCAGTTCCATGTCACCAAATGGTGATTTTCATGTGCAAATGACTGAGTAACTATGAAAATTACCAAAATTGCAACTACCGTGCCTACAATGTTTGAAGAGTTCCCTCGATTTCTCCAGGATACCATCATCAGATCCTAACTTGGTGACAATGGGACCACCTGTAAAGTATACCCTTTCGAATAAAAAAAAATTTTGGAAATCGGTCCAGCCGTCTTCGAGTAATTCGTGAACATACATAAAAAAAAAAAAAAAAACATCCCGACGAATTGATAACCTCCTCCTTTTTTGAAGTCGGTTAAAAAGGCTTGAAAGCCTCCTCTCAGCAAGCTCGCCACCCGTCCGGTTTCGCAGTAAAGGCCCATTAGCTGGCCAACTGCGCTTCAATATTCAGTTCGAATAAAAAAAGCTTTGTCAAGTAAATCATAAAGTATTGGACAAACAAAAACCAGCCGGACAGCAAACGAGTACGAGTTAACCTCGCATGAAGTGTTTCCGTTACTTGTAAAAATGACAAAAAAAATACAGTCGTTGAATATTATTTTATTTATTTATTCGTTCATTGCTAATTATGTGCATTACATTAGGTGGTAGTCGGTACATATAACAACTCTGTAAGGGCACTGCAATAGTCTTAAATTCTAGTTATTTTATTATGTGTTAGTTTTATCCGCGAGCAGACACATAGTGAAATATCAGTAACGGTTTTACCATTTGAGTACGGAATCATTGTCCGCGAGTCCGAGTGACACTTGGTTTGGTTTTATTTGTCCTGAGTGGCACAATTAATATTAATAATTTCTGATGCCTTCGCGGTTATTACACATTGGAATGAAACAACTATCAGTCATGCTACGATTATGGAAACTGTAAAGAATCCGAAACGTCAGCAAATAAAATAAAATAAAAATACAATTAATATTGTTATTAGTACATTACGCACCTAGGCCAGTAAAATAAAAAATGTCTCAGATCACAATATGTACCTAATTGTCATCCGAGGCGAAGCCGAGGTTGACAAAAATGTGATCTGAGGCTTTTTTATTTTGCTGGCCGAGGTCAGTATACTATTTTTCTGTTCGACGAAGCCAGAAAGCGGAAATTTCATTTTGCGCAGCGGCCACAAAGTTGGCGCTTTCTGGCCGGAGGACGGAAAGTGTAATTTATGTCTGTCTGTGTGCGCAGGTATCGAGTGCGAGGTGATCAACCTGCGCTCGATCCGTCCGCTCGACTTCGAGTGCATCGCGCGCTCCGTCGCCAAGACGCACCACCTCGTCACCGTCGAGCAGGGCTGGCCGCAGTCCGGTCAGTACACGCACGCACGCACGCACACACGCACGCGCACACACACACACACACACACACACACACACACGCACACACACACACACACACTTATCTTATATGAAATCCTTTATCCTATATTACAGACTGAAACTACTGAATTAAACTACTACTGACTGATTACGGGCTGAAATTTGGAAACACTCCAAATTTCAGCCTCCATTGCAGAGGATTTTTCGAAATTCTACCCCCAAGGGGAGTGAAATTCATCAATATATATGTCATTGTGTAACTTTAAGTTTTTGTTGGTCACCTTTGGTACATTTTTTTCTATTTTGAACATTTAACACTACAACTATTTTAAAATCATATGCCCTTTGACTTTATACAGTATAGAAGAACTGGTTATAATATAAGCGTGTTTCCTTTATTGATTAAAAACAATTTAAATAATAATTTCTGATGTCTTCGCGGCTATTACTTATACATTGGAATGAAACTATTAACGGATTAGTTTAGTGTTAGACTATTGTCAGCTCAGTCGTGCTACGATTATGGAAACTGTAAAGAATCCGAAACGTCAGCAAATAAAATAAAAATACGCGAGTTAATTCCGTTAATAGTTGTTTCATTCCAAAAATTTAAATTTAATGAATACATTTACTTTAAATAATTAAACATAACACGCAGTCCAAATTTAAATAGAGTACGAGCTCGATAGGATCGGACTATGCAGGCCAACCCCCAATTGGCTATCACAAACCGTGTGGCAGTATTTAAAACCTATAGCGCAGTAGCGAACTCCGCATTTATCTCACGTGTCGATTTCTGTAAGAGCAAATGCGGAGATCGCTACTGCGCCATAGGTTTTAATGGCACATGGCTCGTGAGAGCCAATTCGAGTATGGGCATATGCGGCGGGCCTAAAAGCGTTATCAAGTGTATGTCCGTCTATATGTCAGGCATCGGCGCGGAGATCTGCGCGCGCGTGATGGAGTCCCCGTCGTTCTTCGAGCTGGACGCGCCGGCGTGGCGCGTGACGGGCGCCGACGTGCCCATGCCGTACACGCGCGGCCTCGAGGCCCTCGCGCTCCCCCGCGCCAACGACGTGGTCGCCGCCGCGCAGGCTGTGCTGTCCAACAAGTATGTACACATGCACACACACACAGACACACACACACACACACACACACACACACACACACACAAACTATACACGATCCTAAATCAATTCATAGATGTGCATTAATGAATGTGCCTTATAGACCACCGTTATATTTTCAATGTAACAGTTTAGCTATGTTTAAACAAATAAATTTCTTTTTACGGTAGGATTATAAAGGTAAATAAATAAATAACTTTGGATAATTCACACTAATTGATCTAGTCCCAAACTAAGCAAAGCTTGTACTATGGGTACTAGACAACGGGTAAACATACATAAATACATATAAGACTTCCAAGACTCAGGTACAGATGCCAGTGTTCATCACACTGACATCTGCCCCTAGCAGGATTCGAACCCGCAACCTCCGGTTTCGTAGTCAAGGGCTCTGACCACTAGACCAACAGGCCGTCAAACAATGTATGTTGCTTTATTGTAAACACACATTAGCGACTAGAAACCCTGTATATTTCTTGAAGAGCGAATTCTTCTAACACAGGCAGGAATATCTCACTTCAGTTCAAAATATAGGTACTATTCTTAAACAAATAGACTTTTCTGTCCTTCGGCTAGAAAGCGCCAACTTTCTGGCCGATGCGCTAAATGAAATTGCCGCTTTCTGGCTTCGTCGAACTGAAAAATAGTATACTGACCTCGGCCAGTAAAATATAAAAGCCTCAGATCACATTTTTGTCAACCTCGGCTTCGCCTCGGACGACAATTACATGACAATGTGATCTGAGACATTTTTGATTTTACTGGCCTAGGTGCGTAATGTACTATAGTCTTATCGTAGGATTAGAGGAAAAGGATACCTTTTGTAAGGTTATGGTGAGAAATGGCAGGGTTATAGCAAGATATAGTAGTATCTAGAAATGGCAAGGTTATGAAGGAAAGTAGCAGCGTCTTGGTAAGAAATTGTAACGTGCTCATGGTAAGAAATGGAAGAAGTATGAAGTTCCATTATAGAGTAACAAAATCAGAAAAAAAAAACATATTGGGTCATGTTAAAAAAGTACCTAAAGTCGTTATGAGAAGTAAATCAATTATGATCAGAACATAGTAAGATATGATATTGAGATTGCGTTGGTAAAAGAAATGCTCATGAAAATTTTATTGATTTTCAAATCCTCGAACCCTAGTTAAAGTAACTTCTTTTTAATAATTTGTGTGTCTAATTAACTATTTTTTTGTTCCAGAATAAGCCAATCACAGAGCCAATAATCAGGGAATATCCACGGCTCGTTTTTTTGTAAATATTTATATTAATTTAATTTATTTTTTACACCGTTGCGAAGTGGTCACTGCCTCCACACGATCATGATGTATGTATGAGAATGAATTTAGATACTGTTATATAAATAAATTGTTAGGAATAACTTTTTGGTATTTTATTTAGATATCTCCATAATATTTAATGTATTTGTGTATGTTTATCTATTGCTTAGTATGCGTCAGCGTTACTTATTTCAAGACATCATTTATAGAAGCAAAGTGGATACAAAAGAAATCGTAAATATGAAATATACCGTAAATAAATATTGTGTTGTACATTTAGCTCGATATCTAAAACTTAATAATAAATGCATAATACGTATTTTTAGATGATGCTCATAATTATTGTCCTAAATTTTAACAAGATTTTTATAGTTTAGACTGTGTTTTTGTTGTCATGAAAAACACTTTGTTATTCCGTTCATAGATGTCGCTGTTGGTCTCAAGTTTTACTAAAAGCTTACTCATACGTTACTTGTGCCTCTACTAGATGGCGCGATTAGTAATACTTTTAAATTATGGGGTAATATTGTAAGTTACTATTAATTGACTCCCTATAAACTGAATAGACCAAGTTTAACACAGTTCAGATGATTTAATAACAATTTTCAGACTTTCAAAGTGTTTTAGTATAAAAAGAGACCATGACCAATAAAGACTGTGCGTATGCCTAAAATATTTGACTTTACAAAATTTTAATTACTGATGTAGCAACTAGCAAACTGATTTTAAATATGTAACAAAAAGAGCATATATTACTCAGAACAAGAATGTTTAACGGACGAAATGTATAAATAGTCAATATGTAATATTACCTATATAAATCGCACACCTAGATATAAAGGGAGCTAACTCAAAAATCTGAAGATTTAAATTAAACACACGCTAAAAAAAAGGATCCGATTCCTTACAACAATTTCGCCTCTCCCGAAAAAGTTACTTTTTTTGAGTTAGCTCCCTTTAGATCTAGGGGTGCGAAATGTTATTTGTACGCCAAAGGGCAAAACTTTTAAATTCAACTTGTATTTAAAGTACCTACAACTCTGTACAACTTTTGTTTTTGACTAATAAAATTTGGTACAGTCGATAGAAACCTGAAGGAATAGGTTATTCTACTGCACCTAACCTACTGAATTCACAAACAATTCGCGAAATAAAATAAAATCCTCAAATAAGTTATCAAGGCGCTGTCACTAAACAAAGCAACAATGGCCGCGACCGCTCTCAGCGGCGGTCGGCGACATAATGATGGATCGGAGTATTCGGAGTGGACGGAGGAGGGGGGGGACCATAGAGATTTGAGACTATTTTTTTCGAGCACTTATTGTGATTGACTAAGTAGGTATGCGTGATTAGAAGGATTTTTTTTTATATTGGTTATGACTTTGAAAACGAATTGTAAGTACCCAGTCACTTCAACTTATCCGATTATTGTTTTATAATGCTGCCAAATTATAAAAAAAATGTTTTCAAAGTACCTACTATTTGCTTAGAAGTGACAAATCTAAAATAATATTTTTTGGTGCGCTCAAGGTTATTACCTACACGTCGGAATGAAACAATTACCTATAACGAATTTGACTCGCGTATTTTATTTTATTTGCTGACATTTCGAAAACTTTACACGTCTTATATTCGTAGCCGACTGAGCTGACGACAATCTAACACATTTAGAGTTATTTTTTAGTACCTATCATTCCAATCTCTAAAATACCTAATCAGGATATTAGAGAGGCTTCTCACTTCTCCAGGTAACTTCGTGAAAGAAAAAAAGTACCTAGATATACTGATCCAGTCGTCATTTACATTTCACCTCTCAAATGACATATTACTTAAGTATCTAGAATAAATTTAATATTTACCTTCTTGATAGACACATCAATACAAAGAAAGTAGAAGCGCACTGTAAGCAGACTCGGGGGCAGCAACTAGTCTCACCAAACAATCCCCAATAATCCAAAAATTCGTGATTTCGCCAAATAAGGCCCTCGAGCACGTGCAATATCGCCCGGACCCCCGGATCCGCCCGCGTGATGGATCACCTACATTGTGCCGGAATTATATTTTTATTTATACAAGATTGACATTTTCGTTACCTTTTTTTTCGCCTGTCAACGTCAAATTCGTTGAGATGTCTCGGAAAGGTTTTTAGGGGTTTCCCTGAAAATTGCTTTTATATAAATTGGAAAACATAATACATATTAAGTAGGTATGTAGGTGCATACTAGCGGTGCTCCGTGGTTCCACCCGTGTTAAATTAAAAAAATCATTAAAAACATTGTATGGGAGCCCCCTTAAAATTTAATTTAAATTCAGATATTAAGTAGCATAATATAATTATAAATTATTAACCACGCTAAGACCGTCGTAGCCTAGCTCTAGTAAAAGAGAGGTCAATCGAATCGAATAATGGGTCATTCTAAGTTAAGAGGTACTTTCGATGGCAAGGACAAAAAAGTACCTTTTTTTTATACTAACTTCTTAATTAACCTATTTATTACTTAAAACAAAATGTTTTCTAAATGCACACTTAAATTTATTACAGAAATGTACATAGTTTAGTCACAATAAATTCAAATATAAGGAAAAAGTCTCTTCCCTGGGCTGTCCCTTACCTGAATTTATTTGTAAACTAATTATTATGTATGTATTAAAATTCAATAATTACTCTATCATCGTTATTACCATACAGAACAATAACTTAGTAACAATGTCTTATAAGTCAAATTACTTGTATTCCAATTTTTCATAAATAATATGAACTCTAAAATTTGTCCTCCGTGTTTCGTGTCTCCTCCCCTGGCTTTTTGTTTTCGGTCAAAAATCAGTTATTTTTTGCTAGACTGTGGAAGTTGTGACCTTGAGTACATAGGTTTTAATGTGAAGGTAGCAGCAAGCAGCGCATAAGCCAACTGCGTAGCCATTTTAACGGCCATTTTTGCTTCGCCACTCGCTGAGTGTGGAAGTGTCGAGTGAATGCAGTCTTTCCTCTGGTAAGTTTTATTTTGCTATTATTTGTTAAACTATTAACGTAACCTTAAATATTAGCTATGAATAGTGCATACTTTGTTATGCTTGGTTGTGAATTGCATACGAGAAACACTTTTACTGCTATATTAAAAATAAATCGAAAATGTATCTCCCCTGGCGTATTTCCCCTGGCTCTTTTGATACTTAATGTCCAGGGGAGGTACATTTGTATGCGTTGTCATAAATACTTCTGTATTTTTCGCTGAACCTTTACTAAGTATTATTTACATATCTTAGCTTTACAATTTAATGTCTTTTTTACAGAAAAAATGGCACCTACAAAAAAAATGATGCTCGAAGAACGTACATATGTTTTGTACCTACGTAGCGCTCAAAAAAATTAAAAAAAAACTTTCTATAAACAAAGACTGAGCTGCTAAGAAATTAAAGTCTGATTATAAATAATTTATAATTAATATAAAAATAA
The DNA here is from genome assembly GCA_038024825.1 of Polylopha cassiicola. Classification (NCBI taxonomy): domain Eukaryota; kingdom Metazoa; phylum Arthropoda; class Insecta; order Lepidoptera; family Tortricidae; genus Polylopha; species Polylopha cassiicola. The sequence continues at coordinate 423,402 of CP149053.1, read as the reverse complement.
ATAAATAAAGTTGATTTTTAAAAATAATCTCTTTTTTCATATGTCTATGTCTCTCCCCTGTGCATCCTGTCTCTACCCTGTACCGAGTATTTACCCTGGTCACTTATAAAACGAGATAAAACCAACAAATTGACTGGCCACTTTGTAAACATTTTCATATTAAAGGTTTCTATAAAAAAAATGTATACTAATGTAAAAATATTTAAAAAATTGCCGTGCCATCATTTCATACAACACATTACCTCTTAACTTAGAATGACCCTAATAGGTATTGTTTTTTTTATTATATTTTATTTGCTAACGTTTCGGATTCTTTACAGTTTCCATAATCGTAGCACGGCCGAGCTGACAATAGTCTAACGCTAAAGTGAAAAACTGTCTGTCGATATTACCAGAAATGCCCATTGCCCCCATATTCGTAGCATATTCGTATTTAATGTTAGACTATCGTCAACTCAACCTATGAATATAATATATTATTATTATGATCTGTAATCTTTTATAATAATATAATAATACTCCAGTTAAATCCGTTACAGTTATTTCATTCCAATTACCGATATAATATCGAAAATTTAAATTCTCCCTCCAACCTTTATTTAGGCTAAACAGCCTTCAATTCCCATCTTCGTAAATTGTAAAACATTGTTTTTCACTCGACGCCATTGTTGTAAAACTCGTCAGATCCATCACAAACTTCACCAGCTGTCTGACAACAGTTTAGCGTGTTGTGACGTCACGGCCCGCCACTCGTGACGTCACGCGTAACCGACTATTTAAAGAGGGGATTAAACTCAGTGGAGTTTTAGATAGAGTAGTCTCCTGCGAGAGGACTGTAAAGTGCTGGTAATGTGAGCTGTAAAACGAAAGTAAAGTTGGTAGGTAATTGAGAATTAGAGTTAATCACCACATCTAGGCATCTGTAGGAATTATTCTATTACCTACAAATAGGTATACCTATGTACAGTTACCTACTTCTTAAGCACCTGTAAATTGAGTTAAGAAACATACTTAGGTATAAATTTATTTATAACTAGCGGTTCGCCCCGGCGTCGCACGGATCACTAATTTTTTCAAAATATTCTATAGCCTATGTCACTCAGGAACGTAGCTTCCCAACAGTGAAAGAGTTATTAAAATCGGTCCAGTAGTTTTTGAGCCTATTCATTACAAACATACAAAAATAGGTACAAATCTTTCCTCTTTATAATATTAGTATAGATAGACTCTAGACAAATCTAGACCCTAGGGCATGCATAATCAGTCGTACAAACATGTGATCCTACCTAATTAAAAAAAAATCCTCAAAAATTCAAATACCTTCGCGGTTATTACACCTTACAATAAAACCATAACGGATTTAACTCGCATATTTCATTCTCTGACGTTTCGAAAACTATTCCCATACACTAACACGACTGAGCATAGAATAGAATAGAATAGAATAACCTTTATTGTAAAAACTGTGTACATTATGATATTATAATATATACTTAAGAATCAACAGCTGCCCATTTCGGGCGTACAATTTTTTATTATTATCTTATTAACTAGGTAGATATTAATAACAAGGTAAGTACATATAGAGCTAACAATAGTCTAACACTAAAGCAAAGAAATCCTATTTTCAAGCCAGAGCAACAATATTCCGTGGCTACAGGCACACAATGCGGGTGCTTGCCGCCCGCGCTAATGGTGCCTGACTATGATGGATCGACCCGCTCCCCCCTCCACACACACACCTCTCACCCCCCCTTCACCCCCTGAAGGGCTTTTTTGCAAAATTGCAACGACTAAGGCCAATTTAGGGACTCGATGCTAAATGTAATTTGTTTTTACCGCGTAAAGTCTTAGTTAAGTTTTTATTTAAGCTTATTTAGATAACTAGCGGCCCCGGCAGACGTCGTCCTGCCCGTCCGATTGTTTCGTCAAAGATCTGTCGAAGTCTTCTGTCACTTCTTTATAAGGCTTCATATTTTCCCCGTTTTTTATACAATTTCCACTGTTTCTTCGCTCCTATTGGTCGCAGCGTGATGTTATATAGCCTAAAGCCTTCCTCGATAAATGGTCTATCCAACAAAAAAAGAATTTTTTAATTCGAACCAGTAGTTCCTGAGATTAGCGCGTTCAAACAAACAAACAAACTCTTCAGCTTTATAATATTAGTATAGATTGCAATCCGTAAAAAAAATCCGTTATGCCAAATGCTGTTTTTGAAAGTTTACATATTCATAGCTGACCGTGCTTGGATGTGGTATGTAGGTAGTAGAGTAAGATCCCAGTGCCGCCAGACCTACGTCATTTTAGCAAAGCTGAAATTTCGATGATTTATAGTCTAGTATGTGGTTAAGAGAGTATGCCTACTTACTAGCTCGAAAGCGGGGCCCTTTCATAGATAGCGCGAACTAAAGGTGTTTCAAAAATTAGGTAAACTACGTCATTTTAGCAAGCCTAAATTTGACATATATAACTACGTGGTACTATTTCCAGACACTTTGTAAGCAGCCAGACCAATCCAATGGGCCAATTATTCTCCCAGACACCTCAGACGCTTTTTAGGTACCCAAAAAATGGATCTCAAAGATGGATGAACATAAACATATCGTGTTGAGGCTCATTCGCCTCGGTATGACGAGCGCTTTCTAAACACATGATGATGGTAGTGTTGATGATGAATCCTGAAGACTACTACGGATCTCGAAGTTGGATGAACATAAACATATCGTGTTTAGGCTCATTCGCCTCGGTATGACGAGCGCTTTCTAAACACATGATGATGGTAGTGCTGATGATGAATCCTGAAAACTACTACGGATCTCGAAGTTGGATGAACATAAACATATCGTGTTTAGGCTCATTCGCCTCGGTATGACGAGCACTTTCTAAACGTATGATGATGGTAGTGCTAATGATGAATCTTTAGTTTCCAACATCAACAGCACCATGACACGTTATGATGAGTGAAATTGATGCTTATGTTCTCTACTTTACGAAAACCAACTAGTCCTTTAGTAATCAAATTAGTAATTGGATTACATTTGTAATCGATTGACGCCAACACTAATTGAAACAGATGATGCTCGTCATAGCGAGTCGAATAAGCCCAAATACGATATGCCTATGATCATCCAACTTCGAGATCCGAAGTAGTCTTCAGGATTCATCATCAGCACTACCATCATCATGTGTTTAGAAAGCGCTCGTCATACCGAGGCGAATGAGCCTCAACACGATATGTTTATGTTCATCCATCTTTGAGATCCATTTTTTGGGGTACCTTAAAAGCGTCTGAGGTGTATGGGAGAATAATTGGCCCATTGGATTGGTCTGGCTGCTTACAAAGAGTCTGGAAATAGTACCACGTAGTTATATATGTCAAATTTAGGCTTGCTAAAATGACGTAGTTTACCTAATTTTTGAAACACCTTTAGTTCGCGCTATCTATGAAAGGGCCCCGCTTTCGAGCTAGTAAGTAGGCATACTCTCCTTACCACATACTAGACTATGAGTCATCGAAATTTCAGCTTTGCTAAAATGACGTAGGTCTGGCGGCACTGGGATCTTGGACTATAGGTACCTACCTAAAAAAAACTTTGTTTCCAACATGTAATCGTAAGCAAGTGGTTTTTGCTAATAGTTTACCTTTATCGTCTAAAGTCTAAAGACTTTAGTATAAGACTATTGTCAGCTCAGTCGTGCTACGAATACGAGACCTGTAAAGTATTCGAAACTATTTTATTTGCTGACGTTTCGAAATCCGTAATAAGTAACTATATCGTTAGGTAGGTACTTACCTGTAAAGTTTAGGTTTTACTAAGTTTGTGACTAGTAACTATTTTGTGAATTGTCCAAGGATAATTTATACGGCCTGTTGGTCTAGTGGTCAGAGGCCCTGACTACGAAACCGGAGGTTGCGGGTTCGAATCCTGCTAGGGGCAGATGTCAATGTGATGAGCACTGGCATCTGTACCTGAGTCTTGGATGTCTTATATGTATTTATGTATATTTATCCGTTGTCTAGTACCCATAACACAAGCTTATTTATTTAAAATGGGACTAGATAATTGGTGTGAATTGTCCAAAGAAATTTATTTATTACTAGCTTTTGCCCGCGACTTCATTCGCGTGGAACTCCTCCTTTTTTGCAGTCGGTTAAAAAGTAGCCTATGTCCTTTCTCAGGCTCCAGACTTTCTTTGTACCAAATTTCATTTAAATCGGTCCAGTAGTTTTAGCGTGAAAGCGTAACAGACAGACAGACAGACAGAGTTACTTTCGCATTTATAATATTAGTAGGGATTATTATTATAATATTATAACAATTAAGCTCTAAGCAAATTCCAGTTTACTGTGACCAAATATTAATTGGCAACGATTAAATAACGACTATACAATTATGGAGGCCCAGGGTCGCTCGTGACCGACTGTACTGGAACCGAGTCAATAATCATTGTCATGTAATACTTATTTCATTGATCTTGGAAGTGCAACCTTCAAGTGACCCTCACGGAGTCAGTTTTTGATTTTCATTTTAGTTTTACACTATCTTAAGAGGATTGTGAACCTGTTAATTTTCATACAAAAGGCGATAAGTGATAACGTTTTACACCCAGTAAATATAGTTAGATTTTTATAATTTTTGGATATGTTGTAGATATAATGAGAAACTACGTCTGTACGTTTTGATTTTTAAGAAATATTGCTTACGCTAGATCTAAATATAGATTTTAGATCTATATATAGATTTTTAGATGCTAATAAATTTTAGCGTAAGCAATATTTCTTAAAAATCAAAACGTACATACGTAGTTTCTCATTATATCTACAACATATCCAAAAATTATAAAAATCTAACTATATTTACTGGGTGTAAAACGTTATCGCCTTTTGTATGAAAATTAACAGGTTCACAATCCTCTTAAAGGTATGTTTTACAAAGTCCAATAAGTCTCGAGTTAGCACTTTATAATTTATTTAACGGATAATAATTTTATTTAAGATCTAAGATTATTAAATAAATATCTTTGGACAATTCACACCAATTGATCCAGTCTAAAATAAGCAAAGCTTGAAATATTTGCACCAGACAACGAATAAACATACTTACTTACCTACATACATATAGGTATACACATATACCTACTGTCTACAAGGATCTGATGGCAATGTTTAAAGAGTTAGTTAAAAAGTTTACTCCAATTTCTTTTTTCCTTTTTTCAATTTTGACAATTTCTTTTTGCCTTCTTGCCATCAGACCCTGGAAGACCTATAATTGCAAGCAGACGCAAATAACTTTATAAAAAGACATTATTCGCCTAAATCCTAAATGCTACATTTAAATGCAAATCAATAGGAGTTACAACTTACAAGTACTTGCGTTAATTATGAACTGGCTGATTGGACCGCAACCTTCGTTCTAGCACAAATTAGATGATTGATAACTCGACATCCGCCATAGACAAGTTCCGTGAACTGCGAAATATCGTCTAAATCTATAATCTATGCTATTGTGAGCAATGAACAGAAATGCCAAGTGTCTCGAACAAATCTAAGTATTTAGGTAGGTAGTGGTACCTATACATAGCCTACTAGTTTTTGTCTGACCTAATTTACATTGATTATACTTAATAATAATATACTTAGGTAATCGTGAATCATTGATTATTATAATTAAATTGATTTATTGTAAAATCTTATTTGTATTAAGGATCTAATTTGAGTGCATGTAAATCATGTAATTTGACATAATAATTTAAGTACCTACTACCTACCTATGTTATGTTAAAATAAATAATTTCAGATGCCTTCGCAGTTATTACCTACACATTGGAATGAAACAAAATTTTACTTACCGTTAGACTACCTATCTATTATTCGCTCATTCATGCGATTATGGAAACTGTAAAGATTCCGAATCGTCAGCCAATAAAATAAAATACGCGAGTTAAATCGATAGTTGTTTTATTCCAATGTTAAAATTGTTTTCATTGTCTAACACCATAATTTTACTTCCTATTTGTTCAATTGAAAAACGCCTCAAGCAGTTTATTCAATAAGAAATAGCATTCCCTTAGATTGCTAGGGTTGGGCCCGTCGATTTACCCGTCACTCAGTCGATAGATTATCGATTGTAATGTGGCACAACGAGCTGTTGCAATGTTGCCAATTTCCATAATGGACCGTGGATAATCATAATGACTGATTGTTCTATGGACAGGATACTAAATGTACCGTCAGTGTTGGGTTACTAGTTTAAAAATGGAGGCAAATTTTAACCCACATCAAAAATTAAACAAGGTATTGGGTTAATTAAGTACGCTTTTTAATTGGAAATAAACTCTAACTAGATAACCTATTTTTTTTAAACAAAATGAATGATAAATTGCACTTTAATATTTAAAATACGTATTCTGAAAAAAGTTTAATAATTGTATCATAATTATACTTATTAGGTATATCATAATTTTTAAATAAATATTTGTAGTTTTAAAAAACAAAAACGATTATTTTCTAAAACAATTGTATGTAAGTATATACTATGCACTTATATATTTATTGAAATAAATTAAGTAAGTAAAACCTACAATTATAAACAGTCGTTCATAAATAATCATTTATTATAAAGATCGTTAAGTTAAGTATGATTCAGTTTCATAAGTGAAGTTTAATAAAGCGTTTGAAATTGATTATAGTATTAGGTAGGTAAGTATATATATTTTTTAATGATAAAATCACGATAAATACGATCGATTACAAAAAACGAAATTTAATGAAGAGTGAAAGGTCATCTATACACAAAAGTAAACAAGATCAGCTTACATGAAACCAAATAACAATTTTTGAAATCATATAGGTATGATATTTCACGGAGGTATGAGAACGGATCGCAGCAGCCTTCTAAGAAAATTGCATAATTTTGCCAATATCTCTTACTTCTATGATACTTTATCATACATACTAACAATGCCCCGCGGTTCGACCCGTTTGAATTGAAAAGTGTAACTAACCTAACTCCACGCAATCATGTCGAACAAACAATAGGTAGGTATATTATGTCAAAGGTAAGTGCTTTTAAAATTCGAGAGTGATGGTTTGTGACGTCACGTTATGGTATAAATTGTAAAATTAAAGTACCTACATACGTGTCCGCAAATGTTTTGTAATCTATTTGACGGATAAAAAAAAGACAATAGTTGTCATGCCGATTGCCTTTTAAACTTTATATATAAAAATGAATCGCAAAATGTGTTGGTAAGCGCATAACTCGACAACGCCTGGAGCAATTTGGCCAATTTTTTTTTTTAAATGTTCGTTGAAGTCCAAGGATGGTTCTTACGGCGAGAAAAAATCGAATAATTGCCGGGAAAATCCTAAAAACAGCCCTTTTCTTTTCCCATACAAACATTGTCTAACTAAAGTTACCTAATTTGAATTTCGAACGGGCAGGATGACGTCTGCCGGGACCGCTAGTTTTGTATAAATAACAATTTTACGAAAAATCTTAGTTGTAATTTAGTGGTCGAAGGTATACCATCTAGTTGTATAATCTTCTCAAGGTAAATAATTTATGACTTGTTAATTATGTGTAAAGTGTATACAAACATACGTAATACTAGTGAAACTCGCCGAACGTAACTATATTCGGTAACTCTTGAGGTTTTGAACCCAGATTTCGATTTATCCATATTTACTTGGTAATATAATTATAAATATAGATTAACTATCGTCAGTGGAAAGCGAAAAATAGTACCTACTTCTGAGAAATTAATTTCAAAGTTTTTTTTAAAAAAAAACGTATCCTTTTTTGTATTTAATGTGAATTGGTTATAAAAAAAACCACTGATCCCAGTTTTTTCTTTCTCCTAATTTATAAACTGGTAAACCTAGATTACGAAATAACCAAAAATGATCCAAAAATAATAATAATTTATGTTATGGTAAAATGATTACACCGGCTTTGGAAATATCGACTACCTAACCTGCGATTATCCTAGTAACATATTTAAATGCACATAACTAAGAATAATTAAGATAAGGTCGACATTTTAACGAAATAAGCTAATTATAATATATTATTGAAAACGAATTACATCAACACACATTATAATTTCATAATTTTAGTGATATTGACATCGACTTTACCTAGATTATTGAATAGGTATTACTAATAAATAAATATTCAAAAGATCTTGTTAGGTCAAAGTCAAAAAACTGCAACGTACGGTTACATTAGATACGTGCGAGCAAAACTAACATAATATATAATATACTAACTTATGCCCGCGACTTCGTCCGCGTGGAACTCCTCCTTTTTGCAGTCGGTTAAAAACAGCCTATGTCCTTTCTCAGGCTCCAGACTTTCTTTTTACCAAATTTCATTAAAATCGGTCCAGTAGTTTTAGCGTGAAAGCGTAACAGACAGACAGACAGAGTTACTTTCGCATTTATAATATTAGTAGGGATTATATTATTTATTTATTTTTCAACACGTAGGTACCTAATATAATTCCGAGTAGTACTTATTTACGTACATATCTTCAAATTGAGAAAATATTTATATTATATAAATAGAATGCAATATAACTGGGTACTTTTATTTTTTATAAACTTTACACATTTTTTAAAAACCTTCTAACCAATACCAACCAACTCTCGCCGAAGCGAGATCACTAAAGTACAAATCCTAACTAATATTATAAATGCGAAAGTAACTCTGTCTGTCTGTCTGTTACGCTTTCACGCTAAAACTACTGGACCGATTTAAATGAAATTTGGTACACAGATAGTCTAGAGCCTAAGAAAGAACATGGGCCACTTTTTAACCGACTGCAAAAAAGGAGGAGTTCTACGCGGACGAAGTCACGGGCAGAAGCTAGTCATAAATAAAAAAATTCGACCTTACTTCAAATCGGGTCCTGGTTAGCCAGCTACAGAACATGTCCTTCCAAAGACTTCAAAAAGGTCAAACCATAGCCAAAACCATTCCGCATTACTGAGCTAAGTCACGTTCGCTAACCCTAATTATTTACGTTAAGTTCATTAACATATAGGATTTCCTACGAACTTGCCGAGTTCAAAACGTAAACGTACGCGTTGGTCGCTCTTGCCGCACTCCGTAACGGTCGGCCGCGTCGATTGCCCGTATTCTTAATTTAAATCGCGACTCTTAAATCGAGTGTCGATATTGTTTGGCAATTTTCGGAAAATGCGGACAGCCCTATCTGTTTGAAAGTGACATTGTGCAGTGACGTTTTTTCGTTTTTAAATATGTTTCTGTTTACGGTATGCTGCTTTTTGTTTTTTTTTAGTTAAACATTTTTTTTTTGCAATCGATAAAAAGTTATTTAATATAATAGGAATAAAATCAATATAATAATACAATTAACTACTTAGCTTACCTACTTAAATTCTAATGCTTTAGCGGTTATTACTTAATGACATAAAAATAATATGGGACCTATAAAGTTTTCCAAATGACAGCAATTAAAATAAAATACGCGACTTAAATCCGTTAAGACGTATAGGTATTGTGTTTTATTCCGATCTGACAAATTGTACCTACCTACCTACTTCATATTTACCTAGAATTAATATTATCTATTTACTTAACTTATAATATACTAGCTTCTGCCCGCGACTTCGTCCGCGTGGAACTTCTCCTTTTTTGCAGTCGGTTAAAAAGTAGCCTATGTCCTTTCTCAGGCTCCAGACTTTCTTTGTACCAAATTTCATTTAAATCGGTCCAGTAGTTTTAGCGTGAAAGTGTAATAGACAGACAGACAGAGTTACTTTCGCATTTATAATATTAGTAAGGATTTAATAAAACACTTACCTACTTAAATACCTACCATTAAAATAAACAATACTTAAATATCTTCCATAGCAAAAAACGCCTAAAAAAATACCAAAATATATTATTTTAACGCACTTACTTACCTACCTAAGTATATTTGTTTAATTAGCCCAGTAGACATGTTAAAACTGGACCGTATCAAGTAGATTCTCACCGACTTTACAAAATGGTGTAACATTGTTGTGTAATTTAAAACCTCGATTCCAAATCACGCGTCAAACAAACAAGTTTTATATTCAAGTAACCGTGAATGATTCGCAAGGAAATTTAACTTTAACGCAAATAAACTGTTAAGTTACCGGCGCGATTAAAATGATCGATATGATGCAGGGTTTTAGGGTTCCGTAGCTAAAGAAACGGGACCCTAATTCAGACTCCGCTGCATTGTTTGTCTGTCTGTGTTTTATGAACTGTGATAGTTAGTCAAAATTTTTACAGATCTATGATATATTTCTGTTGCCTCTAGGTGCCTATATCAACGAATAATAAAATACATAGTAATTTGATTTATGACGTTTAAAAACAAAACTACTGTCTAGATCTCATTCAAACCAATTTTCGTTAGTAGTTTGCATAGTAATACACATAATTTATTTTTTTCAGTTTTATCATGCCCATATTTTAGAAGTTACAGGGGGACACATTTTACCACTTTGGAAGAGTCTCTCGCGCAAACTATTCAGTTGAGAAAAAAATATGTTAGAAACCTCAACATCATTTTAAACCTACCCATCTATAGATACCCCACACGTATATGTCTGATGAAAAGTTTCAGTTCTATGTAACTACCTACTTATGGGGATACGTAGAACTGAAACTCATTTTTTTTTTTGATTTTATTTTAAAATCTTAATGCGGTTTACAGAATACATCTACGCCCCAAATTTTAATAATGTAGCTCTTATAGTTTCGGAATAAACTGGCTGTGACATACGGACGGGCCGACAGGCATGACAAATCTATAAGGGTCCCGTTTTTGCCATTTGGCTACGGAACCCTAAAAACAAAATTAAAGAAAAACTATAAAAGTAGTATTAATATAATATATAATTTTGTAAAGTAGTATTAATTATTAAGTTTCCTTTTTCATTGAAATCGATGTCAAACAGATCATCATACATTTAAATGCTTAAGTATTATAACATACTTACTTAACTACGGTCTACTTATTTTATATTCAATGGCGGTTACGGTCGCTAATAATATACCTACTTAAGTAATTATTGAATACCTAAATAATATTATGCAACGAATTCCTAAAAATCACACCTGTGTCATAAATTATGTAAAAATATTTTCTCCATAAATCCGTCAATAATAAATGAAAACATACATCGATTAACATAGAGACGTGAATATAATTCGATAAAGCCAGCTATTCGCTATCAAACTTGATAAATACCGGAAGCCATTGATTATCGTACGAATCTCGGACAGAAGAAAATACATACAGCTACTTATGTAAGTACGACGCATAGAAATTGTATCTAAGCCATGCATTACATCGCTGTTATAATAATAATTATAATAGTGACACAACACCAAATGTGTCATCACTTGAATTTAATTTAAATCGGCTTAGAATCTTAAATGCATTGAGAAAATCAAAATCAAAAATATGTTTATTTAATTAAGCCTCATACAAGCTCTTATGAAGGTCAGAAGAAGATGCCGTTTCCGAAAAATACCTCACTTGAGAAGAAGCGGCAAGAAACTAAATGAAAATATTTCGCTTTTGATAATAGTGACAACTATTATAATTATTAAGGCAGTGATACCTATCTACTACACGGTATCAAATTGAAAAAAATCTAAACTTACATCTAGGTACCACCTGAACCTAATAATTACTGATGCTTTTGCGGTTAGTACACATTGGAATGAAACATAAGTTATCGGATATAACTCGCGTACTTATTTTATTTGCTGACGTTTATTAAAAGGTCAGGGACGTAAAGATAATCTGAAGTAAGTACCTACAAGGCGTCTACAAAAAATAATTATTTTTACCTTATACAGGCGTATTCACTATAAAGATTCACAAAAATGGATCGTAAATTAAATTATGCAACATCATAACCACAATACAATAACTTGAAATTTCCATTCAAAATCAAATTTCACAAATTTCGCGTCAGATACTGTGACATGACAATGAAGAGCAATCTTTACGGCATTGATTTTACAAAGTCATAAAACATTGATAAACATATCGCCGTCTCATTTGACTTGTTAATCTTGTCATACATTAGAAAGGGACACATTACTGTGCGCAGGCGCGCGTGTGCTGTAGGCTCGGGCGCAGGTCGAACCACTTTCTCTGTTATATCAGGGATCCTCTTTAGTTTATTAACATAATAAATAACCATAATTTACCTTTATGCCCTTTAATAACTTCCTTATACTTAAATGATGTTTCTTCTTTAATTCTATGAGTTTCTTAGGACGTTTTTTCTCGGCTACGGTAGCTGTAGGTACGTATCTATTTCCGAAGCGCTAGTAGACTCATCCCACGTGTAAAATGTACTTTTTAATTTCTTACTATAGGTAGTACGTTGAATATTTGGATATCGGTAAAGTAATAGGTATATTTTTTTAGTTTTGTTTGATTGAATTTATGTGCACTTATAGTCTCACTTGGAATACAATTAATTTATCATTAGGTACCTACTTTAAAAAAAAAACAATAAAGATAAAAATCAGTTAGGAAACAAAAAAAACAGTTCAACTCAAAAAAAAAAAACGGGGTGTGGCTGTGTTATGGACACGGCCGATTGTTGTACGTGAATACGTCTCATAACGTGTAATAGTTTTTAAATAAAATATTATTATTTATACAGTCCTTACTTAGCGTAATAAATTCTTGGATTCTTTAGCTACCCAGTGGTGAACCTGAAATTTGGATGGAGATGATAGATATGTAGCTACAACACTAAACTGTATCCCCCGATTTTGTTATTATTCGTTTTTTTTGGATTGCCACGTAATTTTAAACACGTATCCACGTCAAAAACTAACAAAATCCATACACGGAAAGAAATTTTCATGCACTACATAATATTTAAAATACCCTATAACTCCATGCCAACAGGTGCGTGCAGTTAGGCGAGTGGGAGTACGCACTTTATACATTAGTGACATTGTGCCTATATGGAATGCATGCCAAACACCCTAAACAACGCCACTTCGACTATTCCTTTTATATAAATGCCATATAAATATGGCGTCGCGTCATAGACCCGTCATAAAATCATTTTACCATCAACCGGGTTACAATCCATGCCCTCATTATCGAATGACTTGCAACCACCAAGTCGTAATCACGTAATTACGTGTAATTAGCTCCGCGTAGTCGGGTAGACAGTGAAAACTGAATTAACATACCGACCGACAAACATCTCTTATGGTTATGTAACTCATAACTTGATTGGTAAATTGGTTTAATCGTGGAATTTATCTTTTAGTTCGTATATTAGTCACTAGCGGCCCCGGCAGACGTCGTCCTGCCCGTCCGATTGTTTCGTCAAAGATCTGTCAAAGTCTTCTGTCATTTCTTCATAAGGCTTCATATTTTCCCCGTTTTTTACACATTTTCAACTGTTTCTTCGCTCCTATTGGTCGCAGCGTGATATTATATAGCCTAAAGCCTTCCTCGATAAATGGTCTATCCAACAAATAATTTTTGAATTCGAACCAGTAGTTCCTGAGATTAGCGCGTTCAAACAAACAAACAAACAAACTTTTCAGCTTTATAATATTAGTATAGATAATATACGAAACATACATACATAATAAAAATACGCGAGTTAAATCCGTTAATAGTTGTTTCATATTATTATTACTTATATCATACATAGTATTCAACATAGTGGTCATACTATGTTCGGATTCTTAAAAAGCAGTCTTCCTACCTGTGTTTTTGGAACCTTGCATGCTTACTTATAATTTAGTTTATTTTTAACATACAACTTATTAATTAATGATGCTTTCGCGTATTTCACAAGGCACCCCACTTGTACCCCATTAGGGAGTGCTTTTTTTTAGCAGTAGATATTTTTCTAGCCTGCTTTTAATCAAATTACTTAGGAACTAACTTCTAAGCTATTCTTATTTACTAAACTGGATTCGGCTTTGGCCGTTTCTAAGGCTGTCGTTTAGGCCCTTATGCGGATCTCATCATTGATATGATGACGAAAGGGATATTTTTAAATACCTATCACTTAAATATAAACTCCGGCATCAATACTGACTGTTGATTGCCAATGTGTAATAACCGCGAAGGCATCAGAAATTAAGTAATTTAATACTGACTTGCTGACCTTGACAGAGGTAACAGAAAAAAATAATTGCTCGCGATTTTTAATAGACCAGAAACAATTTTATTCATTGACACGATTACGATAATCAATGATTGAAAATAAATTGTCTACTCATACTGTTCCAATCAGGATGTTATTAATGTGCTTAGTAGAATTTAAATTATAAAAAAATATATATTTCAGCTCATTAAGAAGTTTGTAATTGTTCTCCCTCCCTAACTAAAAAGTAATAATAATGTCTAAATAAAGGAAGACTCCGAAAAAAAAACTTATAATAAAAAAAGAACATAGAAAACGCACAATCTTTTTTAAAATACCTATTTTGGATTCCGATCTATAAATCTTAAGGCACTCCACTCACCAATTTAAAAACCTAAAGATTTTTATTCACTCTGAAAATCTTATACTGACTTCCCTTGTTAACCAATTAATATTTAAATAATTACCAGACATGCCAACATCGTAATCATCTTTACACATAACAACAAAAAAACTTCCCTTATTAATACACCTGTCAATGAATACAATTGCATCGCATTGCACTTCGCAAGCCAAGCGGCTACACGGTCGACTGCTCCGAAGTGTTACCATTTCAAACGGTCACTGATTCTATAATCAATTGAAGCCAGAGCGATTGTAATCAGACCTTTTTAGGGTTCTGTACCCAGAGGGTTAAACGGGACCCTATTAGGTACTGGGACTCCGCTGTCCTCCGTCTGTCACCAGACTACATCTCATGAACCATGATAGTAAGACATTTATGGTGTTAAATACACTTGTTGCCGCTATAACAACAAAAGTAAAAAACAATATAAAATAATAATATCTGATGCCTTCGCAGTTGTTACACATTGAAAAAAAGACAGTAAACGGATTTAACTCGCGTATTTTATTTTATTGCCTGATGTTTCGAAAACCTTACAATTCCTGAGCTGTCGATAGTCTAATGCTAAAGTTTAAAATATACTCGTATACCTACCTATTTAAAGGGGTTATACAACAAACTTATTATTGCTGTTTTCATAGATAGTACGGAACCCATCGATCTCAAGCCTGACTCGCACTTGACCAATTTATAACATCAGCTTCTTTTCACCAGGTAACCTTGGTTCTGGCCTTAGCCAGCGGCGGATGGGGAGTGGAGAAGAGATCACCGCCCTACTCTGCAGCATCTGAAGCGCAAATCCGCTTCGCCATAGAAAACAAATACGACAGCACAGGTCCTGGGGCCAAAGAGCCAGAGTACGCTTACAAAACCTACCAAACCTTAGAGGAGGCGCTCGTGGCCTACGCCAATGATCCAGACACACAACTACCAGAATATGAGAAGAGTATCGCTTTACAGAAGTTGGTGAAACCGGAGCCTTACTTCTCAAGACCAGCGGTACCAAGGTTCCAGCCGAAGACTGTGGACGAGTACACCGGGTACAATAAGCTGAGGCCGAACTACCAAGATGCGTTGTACACTGAGCGGCCCAGGCCTCAGTACGAGTATCTGACGCAGAACAGCCTTGGGCTTAACCAGAGACAGCCGGAGCCGTTCTTGCAGAAGTACCAGCAGTTGAGGAGTTCTGTTGTGTCCCCGTTGTACACCAGGACTTCGCCCCGCGAGGAATTTGACTCCAATCCGCAGTACTCGTTCTCTTATGGAGTGCATGTAAGTAATTCTTTAATTACAAAGGCTGTGTAAGGGTGGTGGCTCTCATTATACAGCTTACATAGAGCTTGTGTTCTGTTTGAACTGTCTCTGTTTATAAATCGTCAAAATGTATGTACATAACTTCTTAACTTATTTTTATAAATTTTTTTGTACACAGACCTTGTATTGACAATAAGGAAAATATAAAACAAAGATTTATTCATTTTGGTGCAGTCGATCGGAAGTTATACGCTTACATACATTTCGAAGATTCATTTTTATTTATAAATATTATAGATAAATAGACAAGAATATCACAAGCTCTATGCTCATGGGCTATGCTCGGCGTTTCTCTGCGGGATCGAATCAAAAATGAGGTGATTCGGCAGAGAACCAGAGTCATCGACATAGCCCACCGGATTAGCAAGCTAAAGTGGACTGCGTTGGGCTGATGATGATCACAAACTAGAGTACCTATTTAAAATCCAAGATTTCACACAACACTCACTATACCTTTTACACTTGTAATTTAGAAACTAACCCATTGTACAAAATAAAGTGCACAATTTTAAATTAGAACATTTAATATAACAAGGGCGCACTCATATCGAAATTAAGCTACAGTCATGATCTGTGGGTGGTTATATCCTTACGTATCACGCATCACGATTACAACACAATGACAGTCGTGATAGTGATACCCGTGTGGAATGATAATGGCCGTGATATGACAGTAGGTACTTCGTGGTGAAAGTGTGATTTTGCTCTTGATATTGCTTACTCGTTTCGCTACTGTGTCGTGAAAGTTAAACGACTTGCAATTGAAATCTGCTCGAAGATTTAAATGTATTTTCGATTCAGCGTTTAAAAATATATATAGACTTATTTGGTTTATGTATTAACGTATGACTACGAGAAAAGAAGAACAGAAATAGGTATTAGTACACTTAAAACAATATAAACAGTAGGTACCTACATAGAGAGAAACACTAAAGGAGTTACTTGATTATTTTATTTTCTTTGCTAACGTTTCGAATACTTTACAGTTTCCATATTCGTAGCACGACTTTAGCGTAACAGCTCAATGATTAGATTACCAAGTAACCTAAAACAGACGAAGACAATCTTAATATTACAAATCAATGGTTTAGAACTATATTATTAAGATTGATAGACTTAATTTAATAAGAACATTACAAAACCAAAACCTCCAGCTATAATTAACCTCGACCCAAACAATACAACATAATGATACATGTTAAATGATACTTGTCATAACATAATCACGGTGCGCAATGAAATATTTATCAAAATGATCATTTCGTTTCACTGTCTATTGTAACCTCCTGCGCAATTTGTGTGACGATGGAACAAAACACGCCGGAGATATAGTAGACGATATCTAGAGTTGACCGTGAGGGCAAGTATGGTCACGATTTGATGGAAAGTAGGTATATTTTATTACTAGCTTCTGCCCGCGACTTCGTCCGCGTGGAACTCCTCCTTTTTTACAGTCGGTTAAAAAGTAGCCTATGTCCTTTCTCAGGCTCCAGACTTTCTTTGTACCAAATTTCATTTAAATCGGTCCAGTAGTTTTAGCGTGAAAGCGTAACAGACAGACAGACAGAGTTACTTTCGCATTTATAATATTAGTAGGGATAGTAGGGATTTCTGGTTTTGTAAAGTAAATTGTAAGCTTAACAATAACCAGGAGATTAATTTTCTACAAGGATTAGATAAATTGGTTTGATTCTCTGATCTGATTTAATCGATTGTTTATTATCTATACTAATATTATAAAGCTGAAGAGTTTGTTTGTTTGTTTGAACGCGCTAATCTCAGGAACTACTAGTTCGATTTGAAAAATTATTTTTTTGTTGGATAGACCATTTATCGAGGAAGGCTTTAGGCTATATAACATCACGCTGCGACCAATAGGAGCGAAGAAACAGTGTCTATGTGTAAAAAACTGGGGAAAATAACTATTCCACGCGGACGAAGTCGCAAGCAGAAGCTAGTCCTACTACTATTATAAAGGCGAAAGTTTGTAAGTATGGATGTATGGATGTTTGTTACTCTTTCACGTAAAAACTACTGAATGGATTTGAATGAAACTTTACCACAATATAGCTTATACATCAGAATAACACATAGGCTACAATTTTTGACACTAGACTAGACGGGACGAACCTGAAGTCCACGCGAACGAAGCCGCGGGCAAAAGCTAGTAATACATAATTAAATTTAGACTTTTGACGTACAGAGGCCATTGGCGTAACCAGGATTTAACAATTTCCGATACTTTAATAATAAAACAGTCATTCGAGTAGTGCAAAAGCGCGCATGTACAAGAACACTTTGCAAAAACGCGTACGTGACAGTTAAAGCCATGACGTGAACCAATTGATACTGAGACCTTCCTTAAGTCGATAATTACTATCTACTACTGACAAGTTATTGCACTTGTCGAAGGAAATGCCTTGTACCGGAGAGGTCGAAATGACCTCAGATTTTTTTAGGCATAATAGGCGCTCACGGCATTCCATAGAGGCACAAGGTTGTTTAGTTGTGCCTACCCTTGGCGCCATCACTGCACGCACCTGCTACGGCTTTATTAGGATGTTTGAAAATTATCAAAAAAATATTGAGTAATTTAATTGCTATTTAATTTGATTTTCTTTTCTACTCATAAAGATATTGTTATATTAACATTTCCTTAACAGTTCCAATAAAAATTAAACGACATTTATTTTTAATTTTTACTGTGTTTAAAAGTTAAAAATTATTTGGGCTTGTTAATGGTTAAATACTTTTTTACTATCTAGGTAAGTAGGCACCTACTGCTTTGATTAATCTTAGAACTTTAAGGACCTTCTCAAATACGTAGGTATCAATCAATAAATATGTAAAAAGTGATAAATTACATGAAAATGTAATTTAACATTTTAATACGAGTGGGCAGGTTTATTACTTCCAAGGATATTTCCACAGGCAGGCAACATTCTCAAATAGACCAAGCCCTTACAGATCTATATAGCGACCGCCTCATTTGAATAAAACCAATAAGTACTGTATTATTAACATTTTCCTCATTTCAAACAAAACCTTGTCCTCAAATCGTCTTCAAACTTGCGAAACTAGAGCAATGCCAATTCTCACAACATCCATCGCTGCTTCCGCGAAACAACCAAATTAAACGCCTTTACATAACCAGCAATGTACAAGAACCACCTAGAATGTTGCTCCAGTGCGGTTGCTTTCACTCTTATGTTCAGGGTCGTAAAGTTCAAAGCACTTCGTTGCGGAAGCAGGAGGTGTGGTCGGTTATGTAATTTTTACCAATGTCGGTATGCCGTGACGTCACAAAACTAGGTTTTTTAAGGTCCATTCTTCGGCCTTTGTGGGACCTTAAGATGTACTGGAGCTGTGAGTGGTTAGTCAACCGAATACTGGAGGTCGCTATGTAAAGTACCTATAATTATTTGTTAATTTAACGAGCACCTTCGCTTATATTTTTAACTAGCGATCTGCCCCGGCATCACACGGGGGCTATAAATCACTATTTATTAAAAAAACCATATCAAAATCCGTTGCGTAGTTTCAAAGATTTAAGCGTACATAGGGATATAGCGATAGAAAAAGCGACTTTGTTTTATATACTAGGTATGTAATGAAGAGGTAGGAATTAATATTCTTCGAATAGTATACTATTTACTTTTAGAAAGTTTATATTTTTAGCAACAGAACAAACAAGAATCAAAGGGCTCTATCATTACGCCCAATAGAAATACAAGTAGTTATGTCAATTTTACATAAATGGCTTCTAAATTGACCTAATTATGACCTGTAACCAACCAAAACACGTTACTGTAAGTGTTAATTGAAGATGTTATAATATTGGAATAAAACAACTATTAACGGATTTAACTCACGTATTTTTATTTTATTTTATTTGCTGACGTTTCCGATTCTTTACAGTTTCCATAATCGTAGCACGACTGAATTGACAATAGTCTAACGCTAAAGTGATTTATACAGTTATGCAAACTACCTTATATTTAAATTACAAATTTTGAAAAACTACCCTATACTGAATTATGAAATACTAATATATATGTTTTTGCGTAACTAAGTACCTATTCAAACTATGCAGGTAGTTACGTATTTTTTAGAAAAACATATCAAAGGGTTTTGCTATAATCGACATAATTATTAATCTAATTATTTGTAACGCAATATAATTCAGGCATTTGTTGTTAAATTTGAAAAAACTTGCTAAATACTGCCTTTTAAAAGGTTTCATCCTCTTTTAAAACGCTTAACATCCGCTTGTTAAATATTACGAATTAACATAATTACATTAATAGCAGTTCAGTAATTATATACTTCACGAAGATGAATAAATAGAACCTACCGCTAAGTGATAATTAAATAATGAACAATAAACAAGTATTTTCGTATTAAACATTGTTAAACCTGCTTCAATGAATCAATCAATCAAATCGTATAGGTATAAATAAAAAAAGCTTCAAAAAGGCATGTTATAAGTTTGACGTGTCTGTGTGTTGTCTTTGTCTGTCTGTCTGTGGCATCATAGCTTTTGAACAACTCAAACTATTTTGATTTTGTTTTTACTCTACTACCAACTATCCACCTAAGTAGACAGATACTTTTATCAGTATGCCAAGTTGTATGTATCGCAGGCGCTGCAGATCGTGGGAGCTTTGTTAAATCCAGATCTGTGATAAGAACCATTGTTAATTGTTCTGCATATTGCTTAATTATGGTTGTTTAATGATGGATGCAGTTTCACAACTTTCCGCAACATCCATGCGTTGCACCACGTGACCTTGCTAGGACATAAGACAAGGTGCCAACGTTCAACGAAACGACCAAAATGTATGGGATTTGATATCCGCGAACGTTTGTGACGTACGTGACAGTCAAAGGCTTAAGAGCCTCCTTTCAGGAGTCTCGCCACCCGTCCGGTTTTGCAGTAAAGGCCC
The DNA here is from genome assembly GCA_038024825.1 of Polylopha cassiicola. Taxonomy (NCBI): domain Eukaryota; kingdom Metazoa; phylum Arthropoda; class Insecta; order Lepidoptera; family Tortricidae; genus Polylopha; species Polylopha cassiicola. Next base: position 402,587 of record CP149053.1, on the reverse strand, counting down.
ATTAGCTGGCCAACTGCGCTTCAGTATTCAGTTCGAAAAAAAAAAAAAAAACGTGACAGTCGTAAGCGGACGTCAAATCCCATACAATTTGGAGTCAACGATTTTTTCGTGCTCTCATTGCAAAAGTAAAATAGTGACAGATGCTTTTTCTCGCTGCTGACATCTCAAGTTTACAAGCCCTTTTCTTTATCTTAAGGGTACCTATGCTTATATGTCAGTACTGGCAAAATGTAATGAACATTAATTCAGATCGTAACTCAACTATTTATGAGAGCTTTATGCCTCCGTTTGATCATAATGTTAAGTACATTTACATCTACTTAGTAATTTCAGTTGCTTTCACGGTTTTAACACATTGGAATTAATAAAATATAGCTATGTGCTTAGAATGGGATCCCAGTTCATCCCAGCCACCCCAGACATACCTATGTGTATTTAGGAAAAATGAAATTTCCATTCCTTTCTAAGTTTATTAAACATAGTACTACCTATCCTAAAAAAAATATTACGTAAGTCTGGGGTGACTGGGATCTTAAACCAAACAAATTTAACTCGTCTAAGTAGGTATTTTACACCAAAGTGTTAGACTATCGTCCGCTCAGTCAGACAGTTATAAAAACTATAACATTTCCGAAATAAAATAAAATACGCGAGCTACATCCGTTGTTGTAGGTAATTATTTGATTCAATGCTTATTGTACTTTATAAGAAATTCTTCAAGCTTAACCATAGCAATCACGTGTCAGATGTCATAAGATATTGGTTTGATTGTATACAACTAATGATTAACTTGTCAATACGTCACGTTATTGTAAGGTCGGTATGTGAGGTGCGCACGCGCCGACAGTAAACTTACTGCGCTGCGGCAAGTATAATACTTACTTTTACTCAATAGTTGTGTTGGTCGATATCGAAACTCCAAGTCCAAGGTCGTATCCAGGATTTCGTTGAGGGAGAGCAGGCGTATACAAACTAAACATATTATAAGGTAATTTTCGACACTCGCGAGGGCATCAAAATCTACAAGTTTCTTCTAGGGGGCTCGCTAGCCCATGTATTATATTAATCCATCGTAAGGAAAATCAGGAAGAACTTATGGGAGACGCTCACGTGTTAAAAAATATTTTTTTTATTTTATTCTCTACTTAGCCATAGATAATGTAAATTTTACTTGTCTAGGCCAATCATCGCATACCGGGTACCGATACTATGAACTTGGTTCCGAAGTATCGATAAAAAAGTACTTGGTATTTTTAAGAACTCGATATATTTCTACGTTAGGCCACCTTGCTTTGAACTTGCCCTCACACACATAACAACCTTTATAACGCCATGGCGTGATTAGACGACAACGACTTATAATACAAAGTGGAACTTGTATTTCAGTTATAGAGTCGAAATTTGAATTACTTGTTAGAGGTTAACTACTTGTGAGGTAGAAGAATGTATAATTTACGATTTTCAAGGACATTGAAAGTAAATTGCGATTGGTGATTTTGCGAACTGTCATTATTGTTTAATGATAGTTTTTTTATTAATAGACTGGTTATTGGTACTTTGTGGTTTGGAATGAGGTTTGTTTTATAATATTGTTAAGTATGACCAAAAAATAATTGATTTGATTGCTCAAACTATTTGATTGTAGCTCTACAATTATTATACAGTGGTAGTATTTGGTTAAAGGACGTTCTATCTTAGAGTAAATACCTAGGTAGATGTTTTGGACAAAAGTGTTGTAAGTAGGTACTACCAAATATGGGGTAGGTACTTTGATATGTAGCTATAGATGAGTTTTCAATGAGGATATTTTTATACTGTTGAAGTTTGAACTTTGTTTCTCGGTTGATTTTGTAGGAATTTTCCTAAAGAACACCTTTGATTATAAAAGAATTTTCCTCGAGTAAACGGGGAACATACATAAACAAAAGATCCCGATGAATTGAGAACCTCCTCCTTTTTTGAAATCGGTTAAAATAATTGGAAAAATCGAACTTGCCAGGATCTTATTTATAGAAAAAATCTTTTCTCTATTTTGACATAAACTTAAGCTTGATTTCGACATTTTGGTTTAAACAAAAAACATAATTCACGCGTGTGACATGAGTTGTGTAGGCAGTTCAAGACTTGCCTAATCAGGGCACAATGGTCTTATCTCTCGACGAAGGCAAACGATAAAAGGCCTTTTTAATTTTAAGTGATTCGTTATCATCGTGGTAAAGAAACTATGCACCGAGATTATAATTTGCGTAATTTTTGTTGATATTATATTATAAATCACTACATAGTATAAAACAAAGTCGCTTTTTCTGTCCCTATATCCCTATGTACGCTTCAATCTTTAAAACTACGCACGGATTTTGATGCGGTTTTTTTTAATAGATACAGTGATTCAAGAGGAAGGTTTATAGCACCCATGTGAAGCCGGGGCGGGACGCTAGATAAGATATATTATATAGGTTATAGTCATTTCTTATGCTTTCCCGGGTAATAAATATTGGACTAATATATACTACACTACTACTACAGCCACTATATTAGGTAATATTTTTTTCAAAACGTTACAATTAAGTTAGCATACTTACACGATTACTTTACTCCCTAGTAAAATACCCGTTTAAATAAGTTTTACTCTAGTTACTAAATGGTATAATTCCGAGATACAATCTAATACTTAATAAATGCTGATTTATTAATTATAGACGAACGTAGACAAGTTATAATTTGCTGCCATTTGCATTACAAGTATAGTCGGTTCAGACGTGCCCCAGTTATTTCGAAGAAAGTAAATATTTGCCATACATTCTTACACAACACCTGCGCCCGCGCAGACCTTCAGCTTATAAGAATCTTGCATACAATGTGGCTTAAGTTAAATTTATAAATCGCTGCTCTAATTAGGTAAATGGTAACACACGAAATTGTAAGCCAGCCAAAATAACAAGTATTCATCCTTTAAAAATTTAACTTGATCTGAAAAACATATATAGTTGTGTAAAGTAGTAATATACATATATGTACATATATAAAGTTAAGTATATACTATATAAATTATAGTTTATGCACCTGGAAAGTGTAGGTACGTAAAAATTAACCTTCCGCGGGTAATAATTTCTGATGCCTTCGCGGTTATTACACATTAGAATGAAACAACTATAACGGATTTAACTTGCGTATTTTATTTAATATATGAAATAATGTATGAATCACTTTAGCTCCACTATCGTCAGCTCAGTCGTGTAAAGTTTTAGAAATGTCAGCTACTAAAATAAAATACGCGAGTTAAATCCGTTTAAAGTTGTTCATTCCTTATGCGGGTAATTCCGCGGGGCACATTTAGTGCATAACTTACTATATCATTATATTACAATGTGTCGCAATCTGGAGACGCCCGTGGTCTTGACTGCCGAGTGAAAGGTAACAGGTTCGGTTTCCGCAGACACCATGTGGCTAAGGACATGTGTCGGACACATTGCAAAAAACAGACGAAATCTTCTTTTTGTGTAACGGAAGGTCATTTTATAAAAATAAAATTTAAATTTAATATAATAATTTCAGATGCCTTCGCGGTTATTATACATTGAAATTAAACACTTTAGCTTAAGACTATTGTCAGCTCAGTCGTGCTACGATTATGGAATCTGTAAAGGCTCCGAAACGTTAGCCAATAAAATAAAATAAGTACCTACGCAAATGTTTCATTCCAAAAAAAAATTAAAATTAAAATTTTCGGACTATAAAATGCACTTGGATTTATAATAGATATGATCTGACCCGATGTAAATTAATAATTTCTGATGCCTTCGCGGTTATTATATAATGCTAGGTATAGCATTACATTATCGTCAGTTCAGTGCTACGAATATGGGAATAATGTTGCGATTTACGAGTATGTGCACGCAAAATTTAAGCTCAATCTGAAACCGGGAAGTGGGTACATATTTAACTTGCAAGATGCTGGGGGCTAGACAAGTGCCCAACGTTCAACGTTAACGTTAAACGTTAGCACCAAAATGTATGGGATTTGACATTTGTGACGTACGTGACAGTCGTTCGCGAATGTCAAATCCCATACATTTTGGTCCTAACGTTTAACGTTAACGTTGAACGTTGGGCACTTGTCTAGGGCCCCTTATTACAGAAACGGGACAGGTGAAACGAAATAAATGCGTCTAAAAATAAATAAATAAAACAATATTACTGACCTAACGGGGCTGGCCCCGTTATTTAGTTACACTAAAAAAACATAATAATTTCTGATTTCGCGTTTATTACACATTGGAATAAAACAACTGTAATGGATTTATCCCGAGTATTTTAGTAGCTGACGTTTCGAAAACTTTACAGCTCTCATATTCGTTGCACGACTGAGCTAACGCTAAAGTATACTTCAGACAAATATGATGACGATCATGAAACAAGTAACAGTGGATGATTCTGATTCTAACATCCCCAATCTTTCTCATTCCAGGACAAAGGCACAGGCGACTCTAAGTCGGCTCACGAGACTCGCGACGGGGGTTCAGTGCGCGGCTACTACACCTTCCTCGATGCAGACGGCAAGCAGAGGACTGTACACTACACAGCTGATGATAAAGAAGGCTTCAAAGCTACGGTGCAGCGCACACACACCAACTCACAATAAACTAAAATATTTCTGATACCTTCGCGGTTATTACACACTAGCGGCTAGCTTCGCACGGATCCCTAGGCTTCAAAATAAAAATGGTGAAAGAAGTTTTGTAGTCGTCTTGGAACCTATTCAATCTAAACAAAAAAAACAAACCTTTCCTCTTTATTATATTAGTATAGATCACTAGCGGTTCGCCCCGGCTTCGCACGAATCAAAATATTGTATGACCTATGTTACTCAGCGTGATCGTACCTTTCCAATGGTGAAAAGTTTTTTCAAATCGGTCCAGTCGTTTCGGAGCCTATTCAATCCAAAATAAGTCAAAATAGATCAGTACAGATTAGATGGAACAACTATAAAAGGATTTAGCTCACGTACTTTATTGTATTGGTTAACGTTTCGAAAACTACAGTTCCCATATTCGTAGCATGAGACGACTAATTAAAGCACTTTAGCGTTAGACTATTGTTAGGTCGTGTCGTGTCGTGCCGCGATAGCATCAGAAATTATCAGTGTAAGCCAAGTCTTGTCATCCTACCTACATATCGCACACCTAGATCTAAAGGGAGCTAACTCAAAAATCTGAAGATTTTAATTAAACACACGCTTAAAAAAAGGATCCGATACCTTACAACAATTTCGCCTCTCCCGAAAAAGTTACTTTTTTTGAGTTTAGCTCCCTTTAGATCTAGGGGTGCGATAATAATTACAGATGCATCAGGTTGCAATTTAAATATCCAGTAGTCATAGGTCTTCCAGGGACAGCCATAATTAATATTTCCAGTGAACTCCAATCTACTTCAGTAAACCCCACACGTCATCCGAGCACTTTTTGACGTCAGTCCTGGCTTTCTGAACAATGATAAATTTAAGTGATTAGCCGCAAAAAAATATGAATTTTAATAGTTTGATGCTCTTATAACTTCTCAAGATTACTGAAACAAATAATACAATGACATATTGTTAAATTGTATTTATTTCCTTGTCAAGATAAAAATTAGATTTCAATAACTAATTTTATCTGTTCTGTATCTTACTTGTCAACACACAAATATCTACTGAATCTTTGTTTAACAAATGCTGACGTCGCTGTTGTGAAGACAATTAATTTACAGAAGATATGAAATTAACACTTTGTTTAAATTGTTGGTATTCTTAATACTCAGAGGCTCTCTATATTTAAAAAAAACTTTTAACATACTTACCCAAAGTAAGGACCTAAACGTATAGACATAACTATACCTATATAGTTGCTTTGAATAAGAGTAGCGACACATTTTGATTTGTGTCACTACGTACATGTACATGTAAGTTCATGTTTCCTTACCCTATTGTAAATTCGTTTTTTCGTAGGTAGCTCATTTTTACTGCCACGTTAATTTAATTAGATAATTTTGTAGATTTTTTGTCTAATTAGAATTAATATTTTTTTATTATTAAGCATTACATTTTGTAAATAAATGGTTGTATAACAGTGCATAATTATACCTCTGTATTGCCAATAGAGTTAAAGTGTCACTTTTTTTATTAAGTCATGTTAATGATAATCAATTATAATGTATAAATAATGTAGGCTACTTAATTAAAGTTAAATATAAATGACACAATAAAAGATACTACCTAAATAAATATTTAAGTAGATATTATGTCGCCATGTCGTTAAAACCACATCAACCCAGTAAGACAATTCAAAGTAAATAAATTAATATTTTTTTTCTTTAATATTGTATTATTAGGTACCTACTTACCTTAAAATCCTATCCTCCATACCAATAGACACATAGGTACTATAAATGTGTACCTTCGTCTGTCTGTTACCTCGTTATGCTTACACAACTGAACTATTTTGATAAAATTTCGCACGCAATTTGTTTGAGTTCCGGAAAATAAAGGGGGTGAAAAGATGTATTTAGAAAAAAATGCCAACGAATCGATAGAATGGGTATAAGATATACATATTTTTATCACGGGAATAGTTTTAACTTGAAACTTAAAACTTTTAAGGAAGCGATGAAGATTTACTGCGGAAGTTTAATAGAAAATAAACTACCCGAATTACCTACTTATTCAACGCGGACGAAGTCGCGGGCAGAAGCTAAATACAATAATTTATTATCAGTATCAGATCTACCAACGAATTTCGAATTTATTAATTTGATGGTACCTATCTATAAATGAATATCGCAGAATTTATTAGATACTTATCTAAAGAATTAGAATAAGTAATAATATCTAGATTCTAGACGATTCTGGATCAAAATTTTTATATTATACTATCTGAATCTTGAGAAATAAATTAATCTAATCAAATATAGAACGTTTTGAAATTGATCCATATTCTCGATATCGACGTGCATATGTCTGTAAGAAATAAAATTAATAAAAAATTAAAGACTCATAAATAAGCCAGTTCAAAAATAACAGACATCCTAAACTAAAAACCTAATCATTGTTTTTTAGTAATTTAAAACCAGAATTTATTACATTGTCTGTTACTGAAATGATAGCTGTTGAAAACGATTATGAAAGTCCCAAACGCCTATAAAATATCGCTTAGCAAATGATCATTCCACCTCGTTACTCGTTAAATTTAGTAAGATAAACTTCAGAACATAGATACCTATGTAAAAATATAAAGTAGGTACAGAACAGCTTTTTCTACTGTAGGTACCAATTTACTTAAGTTTTTAAAGTTTTATATTATTATGTGTAAGTACCTGTAGGTAAGTAACATGTTTAGGAAGACACGTAGGTAGGTATAATTATGTAAGATTAGGTATTTCTTTTTTTAGCTCAGAAGCAGTACACCACAAGTCTAACAAGGGGCCCACCTACTTAACTACTTTTTTTAACTAATTTACTTTTTTTAAAACAAGAAAGTAAATAAATACCCTACAAATACATATAATATGACAGTAAGTACCTAAGCTAATAATTTGTCTAATACATAGAAAGCTGCATGTGATATTTAAATGTACTTATTTTATTTTAGTCATAAAAAAGCCAATCATATAAACAAAAAATCAAAGCTCGCGCGCATAAACCTCCAAATCATTTCATCACTTGTTGCTACTGTGGATTATCTACTGAGTTCATAAGCACTTTACCGACACCGTTGTGTACAATAAAAGCTGTCACTTCTAATCCTCTTACCGCTTCTATGATACTAATCGGATTCAATTTAAAACGGTATAAAAAAAACTAGCTTTTAAGTCTAAAATACTATAAAAAAAGTTTTGCTGCCGCCGTTTAGAGACGCCGTCATGTCCAGTATAACTTTATCTAAAACTAGCGGCTCCGGCAGACGTCGTCCTGCCCGTCCGATTGTTTCGTCAAAGATCTGTCAATTCTTCTGTCACTTCTTCATAAGGCTTCGTATTTCCCCCATTTTTTAAACATTTTCCACTGTTTCTTCGCTCCTATTGGTCGCAGCGTGATGTTATATAGCCTAAAGCCTTCCTCGATAAATGGTCTATCCAAAAAAAAAAAATTTTTTGAATTCGAACCAGTAGTTCCTGAGATTAGCGCGTTCAAAAAAACAAACAAACAAACAAACGAACAAACTCTTCAGCTTTAGAATATTAGTATAGATGGTTGCAATTATATAATACCTGGGTCCTTAACCTGGGGGTAATTACCCCCGCGGGGGTAAAACTTGCATTTCGCGGGGGTACCTAACGGTAGTTGTTTCGAATGCTGAATTTCAAAGTGACAAGTCTGAACACCGCGTAGCGCCGGCTAGCGGGCAAGATCGTCGTTGTGGGGAGAGGTAAAATCAATGACCCTAGTTAGGTCATAAGGGTAATGGACATAAAAAGGTTAAGAACTACAGACAATACTATACTACTATTGATCTTAAATGTAGTCTGAGACTTCAATGATGACGTTTTAAACGTTCGAAGATCAACTCAGGTACTTTTCAACATATTACCTAAATAATTTCTGATGCCTTCGCGGTTATTACACATTGGAATGAAACAACTATTAACGGATTTAACTCGCGACTATTGTCAGCTAATAAAATAAAATAAAAATACGCGAGTTAAATCCGTTAACAGTTGTTTCATTCCAATATTACCTAAAGTTTATAAGTTATTGTAATAAAATAATTTCTGATGCCTTCGCGGTTATTACACATTGGAATGAAACAACTATTAACGGATTTAACTCGCGTATTTTTATTTTATTTTATTAGCTGACGTTTCGGATTCTTTACAGTTTCCATAATCGTAGCACGACTGGGCTGACAATAGTCTAACGCTAAAGTCGTTAGCGTTAAAACTTTTGCGTATACAACATAAGTACCTCTTCGGAAAAGAAACTTGAAACCTTTAAAAACGACGTGCTGGATCAGCAGTGGTTAAGAAGAAGGACAAAAATATTTTCTATGTTTTGTTTTAATAATTCATACTTACCTATTATAAATCGACAGCAGGTGTACTCGTATTAGTTGTATATCTTTTAGATGTAGATACGGATAACGACATAATCCGTTGTCCTAAATATAAGACCTTCGAGAATGTCGGCATATTTGTTAAGGTCACCCGTGGGCTAAGGTCGGCTTTGGGTACCGTACACACTTCTTAAATCCCTACTAATATTATAAATGTATGTCTGTCAACTCTGTATGTCTGTCTGTTACGCTTTCACGCTAAAACTACTGATTTAAATAAAATTTGGTACAAAGGAAGTTTGGAGCCTGACAAGGGACATAGGCTGGTTTTTAACCGACTGCAAAAAGGAGTTCCACGCGGACGAAGTCGCGGGCAGAAGCCTCTATTAGCCTCTATAAATGTTGGAAGGTAACAACTATAACTTTATCCATTTGGTTATTGGAATGAAACAACTTTCAACGGATTTACCTCGCGTATTTTATTTTACTGGCTGACGTTTCGGAGATAAAACATAGGCTACTGTTGACGACAGGATTACAACCTACCTTTTTAATAATATACCTTTTAAAGATATTTTTATACATCTTTAAATATATTGTTCTTTTGTCTAGTTTTCGTATTCACTGTCAATAAACGAGTTGTTTGAGTAAGCTGTATATATTTTCGTATATCGCTACGATCCCCCTTGAAATTGCGAAAAAAGGGTTGGTAGGAGTTAAAAGGGAGGATGAAACGTATAAAATTCCACGCGGACGGAGTCGCTAGCAAAAGCTAGTTTATAATAATTGTAATATATAATGGATCTATTAAAAGTCATAATCAACTAAATTTATTGCTTTTCTATCACTCCCAAAATCTGTACCCTCCTTATCAGTAAGTATCACAAAATCATTGCATCGTTATCAGCTATGTAATCGTTATCACTCGAACAATATCCGCTAATCCGTTTGTTTATCAGATACCGATACCTGTCACCCGTATCATAATTAATGATCAATTAATCAATATTTTAACAGGTATTTTTATCTATTTTCCAACGACACCTTGTTCCATGGTATCAGTGACGAACACGTTGTTTTTGGTGTTTGAATGTTTAAAATAGATTATTTAAAGTATTATTTTATACTAGCTTCTGCCCGCGACTTCGTCCGCGTGGAACTCCTCCTTTTTTGCAGTCGGTTAAAAAGTAGCCTATGTCCTTTCTCAGGCTTCAGACTTTCTTTGTATCAAATTTCATTTAAATCGGTCCAGTAGTTTTAGCGTGAAAGCGTAACAGACAGACAGACAGACAGAGTTACTTTCGCATTTATAATATTAGTAGGGATTAGAAATTTAATTTCCCTTTTGTTATTATAGGTAGGTACCTAATGGTCAGACACAAAGCGTCATAAGATGCAGAAAATAAGTCATTTTTGTTATAATATTATGTAATGTGCCCGTAAAAAAATCTTTTAAACACTGTAATGAAACAACTATAAGGAATTTAGCACTCGCATTTTATTTTATTTGCTGATGTTTCGAAAACTTTACAGTTAGCATATTCGTTGGCACGAATGAGCTGACGATAGTCTAACGCTAAAGTGACGCAATAATTGTTTCATTCGAATGTATATATTGTATACTGCAAAACCATCAGACATTCATAATTACTATATTTAAAAGGTTGCAAAAAGCATATTTTGACCTGTGTTACAGAACCTGTGTCCTACCTGATACTGATACAAGGTAAACATAAAATTGCATTTATTTTTCCATATAAATATCTATTGAATAACTTTTAAGTAAACATATCCAAAACCTGCCTTTTCCAAAAGTCAAAACGTGAGAACCGTGTCAATCAAATCCCACCTGATTTGCGAAACAAAACACAACTACACAAACAAACTGAGCTTCTCAGGGCTTCCTGGACAAAGCCGGGTATGTTGCATTGTATTGTTGTTGTATTAATGTTGTTATTGTTGTTGTATTGTTATTAAAGATGGCGTCCCGGAGAGCTGTCACAACAGAATGACTTGTCGCGCGCTCGCCGGATGTGAGCTGGTGCCCAAACTGTTAACAATTTAGTAATTTCTGATGCTTTTGTGGTTATTACACATTGGTGAAACAATTATAGGTAACGGATTTTATTTTATTTGCTGACGTTTTATTGTTTTAGTGTTAGCTTTGATTATAGTCTAAGAGACTAAGAATATTGAAACTGTATTTTTTTTAAACGTTAGCTAATAAAATGAAACACGAGTTAAATTCGTTATGTTTCATCATAAACTGACTGAGCTCACGATAGTCTAAGATATATTAAGAACTAGCGACCCGCCCCGGCTTCACACGGGTGCTATAAACCATCCTCTTGAATCACATATAGGTATCTATTAAAAAAACCGCATCAAAATCCGTGCGTAGTTTTAAAGATTTAAGCGTACATACATATTATATAGCAGGGTTTCTTAACGTGGGGTCCATGGACCCCTTAGGGGTCCGTAGCTTGTATGTCAGGGGTCCGCAGTAGGTCAGTCAGTCTAAGCATATTTATTAGTACAGAACATATCGTAACATATTTTTTTTTTATTTCCAAAAATATTTATGGGTGGGGTCCGTGATATAGTTTAAATTGTAAAAGTGGTCCGTGACTGCAAAAAGGTTAGGAAACCCTGATATATAGGGACAGAAAAAACGACTTTGTTTTATACTATGTTGTGTTAATATATGTAAAGAGAATGATCTCTTTAATTTGAATATGCGCGCGCAATGTTAGGTCGAGAGTGAATCGCGTCGTGTCGCGTCAACCAAGTTGTCATTGTGAAATGTCAAAGTGCATTGTAATCTTGTTTGTTAATTAATTTCGTTAAGCTATATGAATCGAGAGGTGATAACAATAAACTTTTATTGTCGTTTCTTATTTACAGGTAAGATTGTGTTAGTTATGTAAGGATTTAATATGATTGTGTGACCTACTCGATAAATAAAAATTGCATTACTTATTTACAGAGAAACAAATAGAAGTTTTATTCTGCCTCTTGAAATCGAATTACAACCTATTGTCTTATAAAACGACAATACTTGTTTATAATGGCACAAAAATTGCAGTTTGCATTTAGATTTGAGGCATCACAAACCGACAATAAGACGAGTGTGATTGCCATAACCTCAATTACAACAGAGAATGACAAAAAGTATACACTGTCTGAAACTGATAGATATGCGAGTCATCATATAGCACTAACTAAAACAGAAACCTACAAGAGAGTGAAAAAAAGTTTAAATCAAAGAGGTCAAGAAAGAACAATATGGATTACGTGTACAGAAGAAATGATAAAAGCCTATTTTGATGAAGATAATAATTTAATGTTTAACGACTTATACCTAAAAGAAGAAAAAGAAACAGAGATAGTAGAATCCACACAGAAAAAAAACGAGGGTCAAGTAAATTTAAAAAATATATCGGAAAGATTTATGATTGAAAAATTTGTATGTAAATTCTCAAATGCAAAACAATGGATAGAAACATTTGAGAATGAATGTAAACGATTCGAAATTGAGAAAGATACAACAAAGATAGAAATATTACGATTATTCTTGGACAAAACATGTGCAGAATGGCACTCGGCAACGTTGAGGACCTTGAAAATAGAGGCTGGATGGTCGGAGTGGAAAAATAAATTTTTGGATACATTTGCTGATAAAGGATGGAGTACAGGAATGTATGCCATATTTTACAAATATAAAGAAGGATCACTGATGGAATATGCCATAAGAAAAGAAAAGTTATTATTAGATATGGATGAAAATATTGGTGGGAAAAGTCTGGTTACACTTATAGCAGCCGGTTTACCTGAATTTATTAGAAACAGAATTGATCCTGAAAAGTGTGAAACCTCAACTAAATTGCTTCATGAAATAAGTAAGTGTGAAAGTTTGATAAATAATAAAAGCTTCATAAAAAAGAGAGAAGAAAAAGATGACAACAAGAAAATGATTGGAGGCAAAAAGCCATGCAAGATCTGTCAGAATTTAAATAAAGGTACTCGATACCACCCAGAACAGTCATGTTGGTTTAAAAAAGAAGGAATAGAGAACAAAAGGATTGGAAGTAATTCAGTTATAGAAGTGAATCTAAGCGAAGAGACAAAAAACGAATAATCACACCATTGATAAAAATTAAGATGTTATTAGAAGACAAAATACAAATAAATGGAACATATGATTCAGGCTCACAAGTCTCACTGATAAACAAAAGATTAGTTAGTATACAGAATGATTTAGAGGATACAAACAGAATATTATTAAGAACTGTCAATGGTGTGACATGCACAAAAGGTTTAATACGAATAAAAGTAAAGATTTTTGATATAGAAGAATATGTTGATGTTTTTATTATAGATAAACTTGATTTTGAAGATTTTATTATAGGACTAGATATGATAAAAAAATTTAAATTAGCTCAAAATGAAGATCTAAAAATACTACAAGAGACAAAAAGGGAGATAAATACTATGAATGTAGATGAGACAGAGACAATTAAAATCAATTTTAATGAGCATGTGAGTAAAAATGACTTCATAACAAATCTACATCACTTGGACAACATCAAAAAGACTCAAATACAAAGTTTAATAGATAATTATAATGCTATATTTGCCAAAGATAAATATGATGTAGGTACAGTAACAGAATATGAAGCCCGGATAGACTTACTGGTGGACAAGTACTGCAGCAAAAGGCCATATCGTTGCACAATCGAAGACAAAATAGAAATAGAAAAGCAGGTAGCTAATTTACTAAAAAATAATTTAATTGAGGAATCTTACAGCCCATTTGCAGCACCAGTTACTTTGGCATTTAAAAGAGACGAAAATACAAAATCCAGACTCTGTATTGATTTTCGTGAACTAAACAAGATAGTCATACCACAAGCACAACCATTTCCATTGATAAGCGACTTGATAATGAAAGCAAGAAACTGTAAATATTTTACCACACTGGACATAAATTCCGCTTTTTGGTCCATACCACTTCGTATTGAGGACAGACAAAAGACAGGATTTGTCACACAAGATGGACATTATCAATGGACTTGTCTACCGTTTGGATTAAAAACATCACCTGCCATCTTCCAGAGAATTTTATCAAATATATTAAGGAATAATAACTTAAAAGACTTCACAGAAAATTACATTGATGATATCTTAATATTTTCACAATCATTTGAAGAACACATAGAACACATAGAAAAAGTACTCAAAGCAATAATAAAAGAAGGTTTTAGACTAAAATTTAAAAAATGCACATTTGCAGCAACGTCTGTGAAGTACTTAGGACATATAATAGGAAATAATACGGTAAAACCACTCAAAGATAACATTATTTCAATAAGGAATTTTCCAACGCCAAAAACCCAAAAGAATATTAGGCAATTTCTAGGGAAGATTAACTTTTACCACGAATACATACCTAATAGTTCGATATTATTGGATCCACTACATAGATTATTGAGAAAAAACGCTCAATTTATATGGTCAGAAGAATGTGAAAAATCTTTCTCGGATATAAAAAATATATTATGCTCACAACCAGTACTGGAAATATTTGATAAAGACCTGCCTATTACAATTTACACGGATGCCTCGTTGAATGGTATAGGTGCAATATTAAAACAGATTCAAAAAAATGGTAAAGAAAAACCAGTTGCCTATTTTTCAAAGAAACTCAATGATACACAAAAAAGAAAGAAGGCAGTATACCTTGAATGCCTAGCAATTAAAGAAGCTATCAAATACTGGCAATATTGGTTAATAGGAAGAAAGTTCACCGTTTTTTCGGACCACAAACCACTAGAAAACCTCAACATAAAGGCTAGAACTGATGATGAACTTGGTGAATTAACTTTTTATTTGTCACAATATGACTTCAACATCAAATATATTCCGGGAAAAATTAATACTGAAGCAGATAGTCTCAGTAGAAACCCAGTATTAGAAGATAATGATAATGATGAAGAAATTTTAAAAGTGGTGAATCTGATAACATTAGATGATATTAAGGCAGATCAGCAGAAAAACGAGAAAATAAAGGAAAAGAAAACTAAATTAATTGAAAGAAATGGGATACTATACAAGAAAAATCGAAAAAGAGAAAAAGTAATATTATCTGAAGAAGCAAGTGTAAGACTAATAAAAGAAATACACACCGAATGGTGCCATTTAGGGACCAACCAAATGATAAATAAAATCAGCCCTTATTATACAGCAAAGAATCTAACGAGAAACATAAAAAGAATTTGCAAGAATTGTGAAACCTGTTTAAAAAATAAATCGAGAGGCCAGGATAAATACGGATTGATGTCACATCTGGGACCAGCATCAAAACCATTTCAGATAATGTCAATAGATACCATTGGTGGCTTTGGAGGACAAAGATCGACAAAGAGATACCTACACTTGTTAGTTGACCATTTTACGAGATTTGCATTCATTCTGACATCAAAAACGCAAAATGCTGCAGATTTCATCAAATTGGTAAAAAAAGTTCTGGAGACGGAAAACATTGAAATATTACTAACAGATCAATATCCAGGATTAAATTCTAAAGAATTTAAAGATTTTTTGACAGATAATGATGTAAAACTAATATTTACTGCGGTTGATACTCCGTTTTCAAACGGACTCAACGAAAGATTGAACCAAACACTAGTCAACAAAATGAGGTGCAAAATAAATGAAAAAAAAGAGAAGAAATCCTGGACGTCAATTGCAAGAGAATGTATAGATAAGTATAATGAAACCGAGCACTCAGTGACAGGCTTTGCACCGGTATATTTATTAGAAGGAAAAGTCACCAGCGTCTTGCCACATGAACTACGACCACCAACAGATACAGAAACTTGGATTAAAGATAGACAACAAGCACTAGAAAGAACAATTAGATCACATGCATACAATAAGAAATTATTTGATAAAGGCAGAAGACAATATGAATTTAACATAGGAGAACTAGTGTACATTGAAAACGGTAATAAATTAAACAGAAAAAAATTGGATAATTTAAGAATCGGCCCATTTGAAATAACAGATAAAATATCGAATACAATATACAAAATAAACACAGGCAGAACTAAAAAGAATACAAGCTTATACCATATAACAAAACTGGTTCGGATAGAAGATGGAATAAATAATGGATAATGGCTGCAGCTACAATGAGAATTACAGCAGTAATTCTCACCCCTGAGGAGGGAGATGTAAAGAGAATGATCTCTTTAATTTGAATATGCGCGCGCAATGTTAGGTCGAGAGTGAATCGCGTCGTGTCGCGTCAACCAAGTTGTCATTGTGAAATGTCAAAGTGCATTGTAATCTTGTTTGTTAATTAATTTCGTTAAGCTATATGAATCGAGAGGTGATAACAATAAACTTTTATTGTCGTTTCTTATTTACAGGTAAGATTGTGTTAGTTATGTAAGGATTTAATATGATTGTGTGACCTACTCGATAAATAAAAATTGCATTACTTATTTACAGAGAAACAAATAGAAGTTTTATTCTGCCTCTTGAAATCGAATTACAACCTATTGTCTTATATATATATATAATAAATGACTGGATTTGAAATTAAACGACATAATAATATACCTAATATTTAGTGATCTGCCTTGTACATAATATTGTCAGGAGTTAAATTATTATCTCATACAGTTGCAGCACCAGCGCGTGCAGTGTGACGTGGGCCGGGCGATGCAGTGATTCGGAATGGCATGTGCATCGGATGCAGTCCGGCGCGGCAGGTATACGCGCCTGTTCGGGGACTCGCGCAAAATGCACTATCAATTTTATAAAAGGAGCTTTTGCCCGCGACTTCGTCTGAGAAAAAATTAAAAATGGTTTTAACATGTGTCAAATAAAATGGTAGGTATATTAAAACAAAATCACTAAGGAGTATTTTTATCAACTTAAAGGCCAATTTCCCCCAAAATACCTATAAGGCTTATTAACTTATTATTATACAATTTGATTATAAGTTAGTTAAAAATAGCATCTAATAAATAATTCTGTAACTGCGCCCAAATCCTTTTTTACAACCCGTGACAAGTTTGTTACAAGAAAAATAAACTAGCCTTGAGAAAGCTAAAATGAAAAAAAATGAAAATTGATTTATTTATAATAAATATTATAAAGAGGAAAGATTTGTATTTTTGTATTTTTATATTTTTGTATTTTTGTATGTTTGTAATGAATAGGCTCCGAAACTACTGGACCGATTTCAAAAATTCTTTCACCTTTGGGAAGCTACATTATTCCCGAGTAACATAGGCTATATAATATCACGCTAGGTCTTATAGTTGCGGAGCAGTAGCCGAAAATGTTTCAAAAACGGGGGAAAAGTATCGTTTCTGAGGCCTTAAAAAAATCTTAAGTCCCCCCGTGCGAAGCCGGGACGGGCCGCTAGTTTATAATAAAGGTTGGAGCCTCCTTTTCGGCTATAAGTATTATGTACCTTTGTAATGAAACAACTATTAACGGATTTAACTCGCGTATTTTTATTTTATCTTATTTGCTGACGTTTCGGATTCTTTACAGTTTCCATAATCGTAGCACGACTGAGCTGACAATAGTCTAACGCTAAAGTAACTAACTAACTATTGTCAGCTCAGTCGTGCTACGATTATGGAAACTGTAAAGAATCCGAAACGTCAGCAAATAAAATAAAATAAAAATAATTCATTCCAATGTGTAATAACCGCGAAGGCATCAGAAATTATTATTATGTACCTACTGATCATGCTTGTCGGGTTGGTATCTACGTCTACAATGGGTACAATACGCGAAGTAGAAACGGTAAATTCCTTTTCTAAAACAGACCTAAAGTAGGTAACACATTAGTTAACCTAAAGGCAATACCTTCGCCCGTTGAAGGTAATTTCCTGGCCCGTCACTCCACGGCACCATCAGCCGGTTCCTTATCACCAGGAATCACCGGAAATGCAAGGTCAAGAAGCCTAGAACATTTCTGTGTACACAGAAAAATGTTTAGAAGGTGAACTTAAAAAAGCCCTTTAATTATACCTACACGTGTAACTTTTACAATGGTTTAGAACTTCATTAATATTCGTTTATTTAATTGGATATAATAAGAGCGGACACAAAATATCTTACTAAATAGAGTAACTATAGGTTAAAAATAGAGCAATGACCAAAAAAGCATTAAAATAGGTAACCAATTAAATTCTTATTACCTAATCATTAATTTAGTTCAGAAGCCAAAAAAGCTAAATTACATCTAAGCTAATAATTTCTGATGCTTTGAACAGATTAGAATGAAACAACTATTAATATGGTACCGTTACACTCAGACTTCAGACTGCATAATGAACATTACAGTTCACTGTAATGTTTTCGATATGTCAGCAAATAAAGTAAAATACTCGAATTAAGTCCATCATAGTTATTTTTTCTGATGCCTTCGCGGTTATTACACATTGGAATGAAACAACTATTAACGGATTTAACTCGCGCATTTTTATTTTATTTTATTAGCTGACGTTTCGGATTCTTTACAGCTTTACTTTAGCGTTAGACTATTGTCAGCTCAGTCGTGCTACGATTATGGAAACTGTAAAGAATCCGAAACGTCAGCTAACAAAATAAAATAAAAATACGCGAGTTAAATCCGTTAATAGTTGTTTCATTCCAATCCATCATAGTTGTTTTATTCCCAAATCTACATTATTTACCTACAGACTTTTAATTGTGCCCAAAATGCTACTTGTATAGCTATCTCCTAAAACGTTTTGCAAAAAATAGTCAAAATGAGACACGCTACTCGCGGTAGACGGTTAAAAGCGATCTTATCAAACCATACAAAAAACGTCTCCTAATTCATTCATTCAGACCACCGATGTGTATTGATTGATTACAAACCTTCTTACAAATGGCAGTTTCAACATTAGTAACAGCAGAGACATTTATGATTTTAAAGGCCCTTTTTACTCCCAAGGGAGTAGAACCCGAAGGGTAGAAGCAGTGACGTTTGATCCAGGTATCGAATACACGATATTGACAAAGTTGAAATAGAATGAATATAATGGTTGTAGAGGTACTTAGACTAGGTATAATTATACTAATATACCTACCTACTAATCTATAGTACTAATATTATAAAGAGGAAAACTTTGTTTGTTTGGTTGTAATTAATAGGCTCAAAAACTACTGGACAGGTTTAAAAAATTCTTTCACCATTCGGAAGCTACATTATCCACGAGTAACATAGGCTATAAAATATAAAAAAAAAAAAAAAAAAGGGATCCGTGCGAAGCCGGGGCGGACCGCTAATAATATAATAAAGAAAAGAGGAAACAGGAAAAGTTTTTTTGTTTGGATTGAATAGGCTCCTAAACGACTGAACCGATTTGAAAAATTCTTTCACTGTTGAAAAGTTACACTATTCCCGAGTGACATAGGCTATAATAAAAAAAGGGATCCGGTCGAAGCCGCTAGTAGGTAATAATTCCTGATGCCTTCGCGGTTATTACACATTGGAATGAAAAAACTATCGACGGATTTAACTCGCGTATTTTATTTTATTTGCTATTGGTAGTAAGTAAGTTTCTAGAACTATCCAGAAGTATCGATTAACGTCATTAAATCCGTTACAGTAGATTGTCTTATCTTATCGCGAAATTATTACCTATTATTGGCAATCTTTTTAAAATGCTGAGCTGAGTGGAATCCGCTAGACGACTGTGTCTTTGGAATAAAACAACTGTAAACGGATTTAACTCGCGTAATTTATTTTATTATCTGACGTTCCGGATTGTTTGCAGTTTCCATAATCGTAGCACGACTGAGCTGACAATAGTCTAACGCTGTGATTAAGTGATTTATATACAGTTACACTTCTGATTCAAAATAGAGTTTTACGAAAGTTTTAATACGTTAACATAATAATACAATTATATATAATTAATATACTTACCTACTCGAGATTAAGTCGTAATAATTGTTTCATTTCAAAAAAAGCTTCATAATTATTATTTCTACTAATATTCTTGGGGCCCTAGACAAGTGCCCAACGTTCAACGCTAACGTTAAACGTGTTAATGGGATTTGACATCCGCGAACGACTGTCACGTACGTCACAAATGTCAAATCCCATACATTTTGGTGCTAACGTTTAACGTTAACGTTGAACGTTGGGCACTTGTCTAGCCCCCTTGTTGTACTTTAAGAATGTACTTTGCTAAGATAACAAAAACCACATAAACAAAAGAGCATTATATATCTACCCTAAAATCATTCAAGCGAAAGATGACTTTAATTATTACATAAAAAAAATATACAAAAAGTCATGTTTGTTGTCGAACCTGGGACCTCGCGGTCAGAGCGCGTGTTGTGACCGCGGGGCCTGTCAGGGTCGGGTTACTCGGACAAACACTTCGTAGCTAATCACGTGTGTTTGATGATTTTGATGCTTTAGGGTATTGTAGGCAATTATGTTTAAAAAGTGTTAAAATTTCTGATGCTTTCGCGGTTATTACACATTGGAATAGAACAATTATTACGTAGGTAACTCTAAAAATACCAAGATATGTAATAGGTAGGTACCTACATTATGTAAAATTTCTCAGTTGACTGTTGTCAGCTAAATTTGCTACAAATATGGGAACTGTAAAGTTCTAGAAACGTTAGAATAAAATTAATTCACGTGAGCATTGGTTAGATCGGAAGATGTAAGTAAAGCAAAGAAAGCTGGACCTGGTGAGAAACTTACTAATTTTATAAACTTAACATACCTATCTATAATTCCAAGATGTTTGTGTGGAAGAATATGCCTTTTAGGAAAAAAATCAATGAATTTGCTACGTAGGCACGAACTATCAAAATTTCCCTCGATCATCGACTCGACCCGTGGCCCGACTGATCTACAGACAGGTCGACACGCGGTACAAAACCCCGATCGATTTCACAACAAAGCTCTTCCAGACGCCTCCCTTAAAATCATATCATTTTATTTGGTAATTCCTTCCTTTCCTTATTTAGTATTATTAACGTAAATGTCAGTAAATTTGTCTGTTTGTTACACTTTCAAGCTTTAACCTTTTTAGTACCTAGTATGCCATGGAGATAGAATACCTTGAAGATAAGGCCGTTATTTAAAATGAGAATATCGAAGCTATTTGATTATGCAGTAAACGCCATACAACTAGTATGTATATGGAATTTGGTTCCTGAATGATCTGATCTAGTCCATTTTGTTAAATATAGATAGGCATAAAAATAAAATTTATTCTAAATAAATCACAAATTTTGATAAATAACTAACCAGAAACCTTACAATTCAAAGAAACCGTGTTTATGATTCAACTACATACTCGTTTATAACATTATTAAGTATATTAAGTAAGTAGGTACCTATATATTTTTTTATTTTTAAATACTGAAGTAAAAGAAAATCTTTTAAAAGAAATTCTTTTTTGTCTACTAATTCACAAATCTTAATAAAAAAATTACACGAGCACAGTAAACAGATAATAATTAATAATATTTTAAATTCCTCAAAAGCTTAAATTAATTAGCACAGTATGACAGCAGGCGCAGCCCGCCGAAAACCAACCTCATAACTCCGATCTTGATAAAACTGTGACATTGCACGTTTTTGTTCCTTTTCGAGAGGGAAATATCATCTTCTCGTTATCTGTGCGCCGTCGACAGCCCCATCACTACGTAATTAGAGATACAAGACAGATTTTTCCATAATAATTGACTGGACAGCAAATTTTAAACCGAACGAATATCAACTGTATTCAAAAAGCTATAAATCTTAATTTTAAACGTGCGTTGTAGAAATTTTGATAGTGACTTATAGTGCCTTTTGACAGTGCTGTCGTGTATTCGTTTTTTGAAATATTGTCGTTCGGTGACACCGCCATTTTTATTTTGTGAATATCGATGCCCTTTGTTTTGGGTCTGTGGTCGCCTGATGTGAGCTTTTATGAAGGTTGGTATTTTAAAATAATAGCCATTGCTTTGTCGGGCTAATCGCATCTCGTAATTTTTGAGAGGTTATAAAAATAACTTCATTACGATAAAAAAGTAATAGTATAAAACTATGCTTAATTTACATTAAGACTTCTCAACATTATTGTCAATCTGGGTCAATGAGGTATAAAATACCTACCCGTGATGTACGTAGGCTACCGTAGGTATATAATAACGTAGCTACTATCTTCAAAACATAAATTAAAAACGAATATTTATTTTAATTAATCTAAGTACCTACCTATATATATTTCCCTCTTTTTCATAGGATCCGAACCCCAAAAAGCAATGATTTTTTTTTTTCTTTATACCTTTTTTTTATTTCTATTATGCCATGAACAGCCACGGAGGTTGATCACAGATTACACCTCAAAAATGCCTAACCTATTTCCTAGTGATTTAGGTGCAACTTTGCTAAAATCAAAAAATAATCAATAAGTCTTATCACTTATGATGGTATTTTTTAATAATTGTCTAATGTAGCATATGATCTCAATATATTTTGTTTAATCTATATTTAATTATCTCAATTTAAAGAGTTGGTAATTAACTGCGCGGGAAAAATACTGTCATTACAAAGAAAAACGGTCACACATTTATTTGTCAGGTCAAATATAGAAAGGGTTGGTCAGCGGTGATCCGTACAACAGAGGGACGAGGCGATTTGTTATTAATCCTGCCAGACAGACGGACTGACACTTATTAGTTTCTTCTGCTTCCTTATAATTTGAGGGCTATTTTGGTTAGTAATTGTTATTAGACAAGCTTCGTTCTAAGCTCCAACTAAAACTATATTAATACTAGCTTCTTCCCGCGACTTCGTCCGCGTGGAACTCCTCCTTTTTTGCAGTCGGTTAAAAATTAGCCTATGTCCTTTCTCAGGCTCCAGACTTTCTATGTACCAAATTTCATTTAAATCGGTCCAGTAGTTTTAGCGTGAAAGCGTAACAGACAGACAGACAGACAGAGTTACTTTCGCATTTATAATATTAAATAAGTAGGGATTATAATAACTAAATTTCTCTATTTTTAAGGTTCCGTACCCATTGAGAAAACGGGACGCTTTTACTAAGGTCCGTCCGTTTCCAGGCTGTATCGGTATATAAACGATTAGGTATAGTCAGCCATATTAATTATAACGCACTTACAAAAAACTGATAATAAAAAATAACTTTTTATAATAGATAGTTTTTTATATATTTCTGTAAGATCCCAGTTAACTATACCTACTAACTTACCTTAGGTTTTTTTGGAAAATGAAAATCGCGTTAGTCAAATTACTACATAATATGCCTAATACAAAGTTTCTTTCCGCTATCTGTCCCTTTGTTAGCTAAGATCTTTAAAACTACGCAACGTATTTTGATACGGTTTTTTCATAGATATAGTGTTTCAAGAAGTAGATTTATATGTAAGTATAATACCTACATTCATAACATAGTAAAGAATCACTGATAATTCGTACAAGCATTGCACGCGCGCAAAGCCAGAGCGAGTCACTAGTTCTGTATAAAACATATAATTTAAGTATCTGTTATCTGTTCGGTTTAACATATATCTTACCTATATCTTCTTTTCTAACATTAACACCTTAATCCTTAAACCTATCTAACAGGAAAACATCACCAAAAACGTGCCAAAGAGTTAAATTCGTAATTCGGCGTGGATAATAAACACTGTGACGTCACAGTGCCTAATGCGATAACGATGGGTATTTCCAAATATTATCGTTATCAGTGATAAGAAGGATTTATTTAAAGATATATCAGCTAAGATTGCCAGAAATAAATACTTGATCTTATTTCTAACTTTACAATGTCATTATCATGAAACAACTTTAAACGGATTTAACTCGCGTATTTTATTTTTATTGGCTGACGTTTCGGAGCTACAGATTCCATAATCGTAGCGCGACTGAGCTGACAATAGTCTTACGCTTTAGTATAATAATACGCGAGTTAAATCCTGACGGCCTGTTGGTCTAGTGGTCAGAGGCCCTGACTACGAAACCGGAGGTTGCGGGTTGGAATCCTGCTAGGGGCAGATGTCAATGTGATGAGCACTGGCATCTATACCTGAGTCTTGGATGTCTTATATGTATTTATGTATATTTATTATATTATCCGTTGTCTAGTACCCATAACACAAGCTTTGCTTAAAATGGGACTAGATAATTGGTGTGAATTGTAAACGCCTTATTAGTCTTAATAGTCTTATGCTTTAGTATAATAATACGCGCGTTAAATCCGTTTTAAGTTGTTTTAATCCAATGTGTTATAACCGCGAAGGCATCAGAAATTATAATGTCACTATCGTAATTTCGTATATTTTTCGTGGTTATTACACATTGGAATGAAACAACGGATAGATTCTGCGTGCGATAAGCACAGGTTTTACCACACGAGGGGGTAATTTTCAAAAAAAACCTTTTTAGTGCTCTCTTCCGTTATACCTAACTTGCGGTCCGCCCCGGCATCGCGCGGATCCCTATGTCACTCACAAATAGTTCTTCCTAACAGTGAAAGAATTTTTCAAATCGGTTCAGTAGTTTTTGAGCCTATTCATTACAACCAAATGTGCTGATTGAGAATAGCCGGCTACGGATATGGGAGTTTTTGAAGCTTTTATTTGTTACTAGCTTCTGCCCGCGACTTCGTCCGCGTGGAACTCCTCCTTTTTTGCAGTCGGTTAAAAAGTAGCCTATGTTCTTTCTCAGGCTCCAGACATTCTTAGTACCAAATTTCATTTAAATCGGTCCAGTAGTTTTAGCGTGAAAGCGTAACAGACAGACAGACAGAGTTACTTTCGCATTTATAATATTAGTAGGGATTTTATACTATGTATGATTATCTTAGGCATATTTTTTAAAGAATACTTTCTCGATACGAAAACATTTTTCCTGTAGCCAGATTTCAATGAACAATCAATCTTATCTTTGCCTAAACATATATATACGAGTATATCTAAATCCAGTGATCTTGGATGCAAATCCCATCATGTCGCACATTGAGTGCTATATCCGTCAAATCATAAACTATCTATGAGATGTTCTATCTATTTCAAAACAACTTGATACTTAAAACATGTTATATATGTATTACATTTTCTACCGTATCGTCAGCTCAATTTTTTCATACCAATGTTTAATAACCACGAAGGCATCAGAAATGACTAAATTTAGAATGAAACAACTATGAAGGGATTTAACTCGCTTATTTTATTGGCTGACGTTTTAAGATTCTTTACAATTTCCATAACCGTAGCACGACTGACAATAGTCGGGCTGACAATAGTCACGCTAAAGTTATTAAACGAAACGACAAAAATGTATTGGATTTGACATCCGCGAATGTTTGTGACGTAAGTTGTCGGGAAGCGGCAGTTGAATACAGGAATGAATGATAACCAAAATATGCAGCCAAAGGGTTTATTGAAATATTTACAAGGAATAAAAGTATTTACAAATAAATTACAAAAAAAAGAATAAGAGGATGTAGATGTATATGTAGTGTGTAGTAAGTGGATGAGTGAATGTGTGAATGAATGAGAGAGATGAGCGAGGTTATGAAATGAAGAGATTTGCTCGGCGTAGACACAGCAGCAGGCAGGGTTCGGGTCGTCGGCGTACCAGGCCCGCCGCCTCGGCAATTAGGATAGCCGGGCGGACTGGAAGGGCCCGGGTCGAGCTCCGCTGCAGCCGCAGGTAGATGAAGCGCCGTGCAGCAGATAGATGCAGCAGGTAGGTGCAGCCCCTCAGGTAGTGACGGTTGAAGGTAGACGATAGTGAAGATGAAGATGTGCGCGGTGACTTTGAAGACTTTAGTTTTTAGATTAAGGTTTAGATTTAGTTTCTTCTTGTAGGTCTTCAGAGATAGGTCACACGCGGGGTCTAAACGTGTCAACTTTGACTTTGGACCTGTAGAGTCCGGGGCGAGCTGGCCCCGGACAAGGCCTTTAATTTCGGGTGCTGAACTAGGCTCAGCTGCCGTCGAAATGAATGAAGTGAACGATTTGTATGGGCTTATATAGGGTGTAGAGTGAGACGGGTTATAGTTTTGAATTTGGCATGTGAGTTTTGTCATGGGAACGGGTGTAAACAAACAAGAAAATGATGTCAAAATATGGCCAAATGTGCTAAAATGCGTGAAAAATGAATTAATTTAACGAGAAAAGTGCAGCAGTGCATTGGAAAAATGATATGAGTGCGTGCAGTGAAGGTGCCATGTCATTTTCAGTGCAAATGAAGTGAGTGCAGGCGTTTAAAGATTGATGGTCATGTTTCGATGGGTTATGGAATGTTAAAGGTCTCGTGATTTTCAGGAGAGGTGCAGGATGAGATGCTCCTGAAGTGGTAATGAAATGCATGTGATCGACGGTGATGTGGACGTATGGAAATGCAGTCGGACTCTCGAGGTTAGCCCGCTACATTTCCCCCACAACCCCAGAAAATTTTCGACTCAGAGAAAATTTTGAACTTGCTGGTCTAAAGAAGTTTAGGGAACACTACTTTACAAATATATCCATCCACAGACATGTCCTTGCATTCTTCTTCTCATATCCTATTCCTGTCATACTGGTAGGGGTGAAGTTCACATTCAATGACTTTCACTCCAAAAGGGTGTTCCATGTGACGATTAGGGCTTATTTAAGGAGTTGTCAGCCGCTCCATGTATGGAATTAGTTTGTGACCTAAGGCTTATTTAGCGAGTAGTCAGCCGCTCGAAGAGGTAGCAAGTAGTTACCTTACAGCACGAAGTTTAAGAATAAGACTTAAAGATAGTCTCAGGTTTAGTAACAAGCTTTAGGGCTTCAGTAAAGGATAACCAGGACGAGTTCGTCACTGGTAAGCATTTTAGAAATAGAAGAATTAGAAAAGGATTCCAAAAAGGTTTAAGCTTAAAAGCTTGGTTTGTATATAAATAAATAAAAAGAATAAATGATGTATGTGAATGATAATGAATGAAGTGATGATGTTAAGCAGACATGGAGTATGGATGAATAAAGTTAAAATTTAATGTCTTTGACATGCCATTTTCCTTTATTTCCGTTAGTGTCCTCGAGTATGTACACTAACGGTGAAAGTTTTTTAGTGACTTTGCATTTTATAAATTTAGGTGCTAGTTTAGCACTGAAGTAAGATCCAGCGTTGCTTTGAACATAGTTCTTACGCCAAACCATGTCACCGACATTAAATTCTTTAAATGAACGACGTAAGTCATAACGCGCACTATTTTTAGCGTGTGCAATGTATAAGGTAGTTTGAACTTTGTCAAAGATTGAAGAGAGGAGGCCAATGTTTTCAGCGTAGATATTTCGAGGTAAGAAGATAGTTTCATCCAGATTTAGAGTAGGCGTGTATATTGAACCGCAAGGGATAGTTTCACGTCCAAATACTAAGAATGATGGTGTAAATCCCGTCACAGCGTTGACGCAATTATTCATGGCGTATTGGATTTTCGGTAGGTGTAGATCCCAAGTTCTATGGTCTTCGCCAACCAAGGAAGCCAGAGCAGTACCGATTGTTCTGTTGTATCTTTCTGTGGGGTTTACTTGAGGGCAGTAGAAGGGCGAGTAAGATGTAAAAGGAACTTTATATTTTTTTAAGAAGGAATTGAAGAGTCGAGATTGAAATTGTGGACCATTGTCCATAATGATGGATTGTGGAACGCCATGTACCAAGAAGACAGAGTTTTCCAAAATAGAGATTATTTCAGACGCAGTAGCGCGTTTTAGGGGAAAGATTAGAGTGTATTTAGTAAAGCTGCAGTTAATGACTAAGATATATTGGTTGCGTTTTCTGGTCATTGGTAGTGGTCCCATAAGGTCCAGTGATATTGATTGAAAGGGTCTTGAGCAAATTTTAGGTTTTCCCATAGGGCCATAAGGAGAATGATTAGGATGTTTATATGCGAGGCAGGTTTCACAGTTTGATATAACATTAGCGATATCTTTAAATATACCAGGCCAATAGTACCGTAGTGTTATCTTTTTGAAGGTTTTGAAGATTCCTAGATGAGGTTCTTGAGGAGATCCGTGGTTCTGTTGTATAATGGATTGTCTTTCTTGTGGCAGTGGAACTTCTTTCCAGATGAAGTCATCGTTCAAGCTGTTTGGAGAGTGAATGCAACGATAGAGTTTGCTATCTTTAATGGTATAGTTAGGATATGAATCTGGGTTGTTTTGACATCCAAGTAGAATTTTGTTATAGTGCTCCATTTCTCGGTTAGATGAAGGTTCTTCCGTAGTAATGGGGTTTACGCCTTGAGGTGAAGAATTTCTTTCAAATGTCTTCGTTCTAGATAATAGATCTGGCACAAGATTGTCTTTTCCTTTTTTATGTTTAAGAGTGAAGTTGAAGCATGATAAGCGAAGTGCCCAGCGAGCAAGTCTTCCTGATGGATTCGTTAAGTTTTGGAACCATTTAAGAGCGGCGTGATCAGTATAAATAGTGAATTCTTTGCCATTTTCCAGGTAACAGCGCCAATGTTCAAGGGCAGTTATGACAGCTAGAGTTTCTCTTTCTGTGGTTGAGTAATTCTGTTGGTTTTTGTTTAAAGATTTGCTCATATAAGCGATAACAACTTCTTTGTCATTTTGATTTTGTGTAAGCATTGCTCCGATACCGAAATTAGATGCATCACAATGTACTGCGAATGGAAGGTTAAAGTCAGGGCAAGCTAATACTGGAGTAGTTACGAGAGCTTCTTTTAGTTTTTGGAAGGCTGTTTCAGCTTCAGGGTTCCATATAAATTTAGGAGCGTTTTTGCCGGAACAGGTAAGTTTATTAAGTGGAGAGGCAATTGAACTAAAGTTTGGAATGAATCTTCGGAACCAGCTGCACGTTCCGATAAATCGTCGTACTTCTTTTCTGCAGGTAGGTATAGGGTATTCTAGTACAGATTTTGTCTTGTCAGGATCAGCACGTAAGCCATGTTCGTCTACGAGAAAGCCAAGGTATTTAAGTTCCTTTTTGAAGAATTGTGATTTTTCAAAGTTGATAGTTAAGTTAGCGAAAGCGAGTTTTTCATGTACTTTAAGTAGTAGCGAGATATGCTCTTCGAAGGTTTGGCTAATGATCACTATATCATCAAGGTAACAGAACACTTTATTATCAAATTCTGGAGTAAACAACATATCCATTAGTCTTTGTTGTGTAGCAGGTGCGTTTGTTAGACCAAACGGCATTACTTTAAATCTATACATTCCTCTTCCAGGTACGTAAAAAGCAGTCTTATCTCGATCCGCAGGGTTCAAAGGTATCTCCCAGAATGCTTTAGCGATGTCTATGCTTGAGAGGTATTTAGCGTTTTTGAGATTGTCTAGAATTTCGCTTATAAGAGGTAGACTATAGGCGTCGCGACGTGTGACTGCGTTAAGCTTCCGACTGTCCACACAGAAGCGCCATTCTCCGTTCTTCTTAGGGGTTATAAGAACTGGTGAGAGCCAAGGGCTTTCGCACTGTTCAATGACATTCCAGTTTAGCATCTTGTCTACTTCATTGCTTAGAGCCTTTTGTTTTTCAGGAGACAGGCGGTAGCACCTTTGTTTGATAGGTAAAGTATCTCCAGTGTCGATCTTGTGCATGATTAGATGAGTGCTTCCAAGTACACCTTTGTCTTCGAATGATATAATTTTGAAACGTTGAATTATATTATCTGCTATTTCCTTTTGATTTGAAGTAAGATTTTCATAGGGTAATACTTTTCTTTCTTCAGTTTGGATTGCTGAACATTTAGAGTTAGAGAGAGTAGCAGTTGATAACATTGAGGGAAGAAGGTTAAATTTCTTCCAGAAGTCTATGCCAAGGATAAGGGAGGGATAAAGATTAGGGAGGGCATACGCCTTGAGTATATGAGTTTGACAGTTGAAGGTTATAGGAAGATCAAAGTATCCTAAAGATTTAATTTTTTGGTTACTGGCCGTTGCAATAGTGATAGGATCCGACTTGAGAAGTTTATAGCCTAGCTTCAGAATTTCTAGATGTGAGTTGTTTCCCAGTATGGTAACAGAACTTCCTGAGTCTAGGAGGCCAGAAATAGTTAAGTTTGCCACTTGAACGTTAACAAAAGGTCGCTTAAAATCGTTTTCTTCCGAATAGTATGTTGATGAAATTTTATAACTAGAGAAAAAGTTTTTGAGAGTTGAGATCCAGTTGTTCCAATCGTTAGCGTCAAAGTGAGAGCTTCTCAAGTCCGTGTCTAGTTTTTTGAGTTGTAGCGTTGCAGTTAGGGCAGTCTGGAGTTTTAGTACCCTTATGTCCACATTTAAAACAAATTAAGTATCTTGGTTGAGTACAATTGTTTAGATTATGTCCATGCGCTCGACAACGTACACAATAAATGTTTTGTTCAGTTATAGTATGTACTTGTTTAGTCGGTTGATAATGTTGAGGTTTAGTATAAGATTGGGTTTTATAAAAGTTTGGTTTAGTAGAGGTTGAGGGCTGAGGATCCGTTAGAGGGAATCGAGGTTTATAATTAAATTCTGAAGTCAAACTATTTTGAAAGGTTGGTTCTTTAAAATTCTTGTCTTTGTCCAAATATTTTTCGTAATTTTGACAGGTGTCTAATAATGCGTCAATTGTATTGCAGTTTGATTGTGCTACAAAAACAGAATAACAGGGTCTTATGTTTCTTAGGATAATTTCAAGTTGTTCCGACTCGGTGAGCTTTTTCGAGAGACGTGCGAACATTCCAGCCATAATAGAAATATATATTATTATCGGTTCGTCACGGCCTTGAGTTCTATGACGTATAATTTCTAATAGTTTATAATCGTAGTCATAGGTTCCGAAATCTTTGATAAGTAGAGTGGTTATTTCCTTCCAGGTCAAGTTCGGGTTCCGGTATGATTGGAATCTAAACCAGTGAAGTGCATTCTCTGTGAAGATTTCAAACGCTTGGCCGACGAGTTGGTTTTTATTTAAGTTGCGTGCAATGCAGAATTCATCGATTTTCTGTAGAAAGGATCTTGGACATGTCTTGCCATTGTAAGTATGTTTCTTTAAGTCTCTAGTTATATGATGATTGTAGTTTTCAGAGTAAGCGGTCTGAGGTGCAGTTTCAAGTGCAGTACAAGGTGTACGAGCGCATGGTGCAGAAGTGCATGGTGCAGAAGTGCATTGTGCAGAAGTGCACGGAGCAGAAGTGCTTGGTGCAGGGGTGCATGGTGTAGAAGTGCACGGAGCAGAAGTGCATGGTGCAGGAGCGCATGGTGCAGGAGTGCAACTAAAGTCTTGAAAGGCAGGTGGATCAGATTTCGAAGTCACATTTGCAGTATTTCTTGAAGTGCAGCTTTCGAAATTCTCTTTTAAGTTATTGTATTTAGTCTTAAGTACGTTAAATTCTTTATCTAGTTCGAGGTTGTCGTTAATATCAATACGTGCAATTCTGTAGTGCAAGTGGTTGAGGTACGTATCGATAAGTCCAGCATATTTAAAATCACCATGTAGTAATGTGTTTATTTTTTCTTCTAGGTAGTTAAGTGTGAAGTCGATTTGAGGAAGTTCTTCTTCGACAAGAATTGGAGAATATGGAATCTCATGTGCTGCGCGTATAGAAGACAGTCTATGTATCTGTTTCCTTAAAAGTGTCAAGGTTTCAGCGGGTTCCTCTGATCGAATCTTAACTTCGTACTCAAGTTCTGGTTTGTTTAAGATTCCGTATCTAATTGGCCTCTCCATATTAAATTAAGAACAAACTACCTTGTTAATAAAGAAAATAAATAAGTTGAAATAAGTATTTATTTAAATATTTAGTTAGAATAATTAAGTGTAGTAATTAAAACTTTTTACAGATTATTAAAAAAATAATGATATGTGAATGTAGTAGTGACCTAATGAAAGTGACGTGACAATGTCAGTAATGTTTTTAAAATATGATTGAAAGAAGGTGAAGTGCCTAGAGGTTTAGCCAAAAAGGTGTAACACTAGATGAAGTGTTGTTTTAGAATTTAGAGAAGGTGAGGTGAAAGGGACAGACTATTTTAGTGAAGGTTTAGAAAGAGAGAGAAGTTGGGCGCCAAACTGTCGGGAAGCGGCAGTTGAATACAGGAATGAATGATAACCAAAATATGCAGCCAAAGGGTTTATTGAAATATTTACAAGGAATAAAAGTATTTACAAATAAATTACAAAAAAAGAATAAGAGGATGTAGATGTATATGTAGTGTGTAGTAAGTGGATGAGTGAATGTGTGAATGAATGAGAGAGATGAGCGAGGTTATGAAATGAAGAGATTTGCTCGGCGTAGACACAGCAGCAGGCAGGGTTCGGGTCGTCGGCGTACCAGGCCCGCCGCCTCGGCAATTAGGATAGCCGGGCGGACTGGAAGGGCCCGGGTCGAGCTCCGCTGCAGCCGCAGGTAGATGAAGCGTCGTGCAGCAGATAGGTGCAGCAGGTAGGTGCAGCCCCTCAGGTAGTGACGGTTGGAGGTAGACGATAGTGAAGATGAAGATGTGCGCGGTGACTTTGAAGACTTTAGTTTTTAGATTAAGGTTTAGATTTAGTTTCTTCTTGTAGGTCTTCAGAGATAGGTCACACGCGGGGTCTAAACGTGGTCAACTTTGACTTTGGACCTGTAGAGTCCGGGGCGAGCTGGCCCCGGACAAGGCCTTTAATTTCGGGTGCTGAACTAGGCTCAGCTGCCGTCGAAATGAATGAAGTGAACGATTTGTATGGACTTATATAGGGTGTAGAGTGAGACGGGTTATAGTTTTGAATTTGGCATGTGAGTTTTGTCATGGGAACGGGTGTAAACAAACAAGAAAATGATGTCAAAATATGGCCAAATGTGCTAAAATGCGTGAAAAATGAATTAATTTAACGAGAAAAGTGCAGCAGTGCATTGGAAAAATGATATGAGTGCGTGCAGTGAAGGTGCCATGTCATTTTCAGTGCAAATGAAGTGAGTGCAGGCGTTTAAAGATTGATGGTCATGTTTCGATGGGTTATAGAATGTTAAAGGTCTCGTGATTTTCAGGAGAGGTGCAGGATGAGATGCTCCTGAAGTGGTAATGAAATGCATGTGATCGACGGTGATGTGGACGTATGGAAATGCAGTCGGACTCTCGAGGTTAGCCCGCTACAAAGTGACAGTCGTTCGTGGATGTCAATGCTCATACATTTTGGTCGTTTCGTTTAACGTTAACGTTGAACGTTGGCACCTTGGGCCCTAGACAAGTGCCCAACGTTCAACGTTAACGTTAAACGTTAGAACCAAAATGTATGGGATTTGACATCCGCGAACGACTGTCACGTACGTCACAAACGTTCGCAGATGTCAAATCCCATACATTTTGGTCCTAACGTTTAACGTTAACGTTGAACGTTGGGCACTTGTCTAGCCCCCCTAGTCTAGGCCCCCAGGTTGGTTCGACAGCGCGGCAGCGGCGCGGGCGCAGGGGCCGGGCGCGGTTGCGCGCGAGTTTATCGGAGTGACGCGTTTACGTTTCCTACCACCAGATAATGATTAGTGATTAAAATAAGAACACAGGTGTTGTAAACTACAACTGACAGATTTACAATAAGTCAATAACATAATATAGGACCAAAAAATGGTACTTACTTAATAGATTATTTTTCATATCATACTTCATACCTACTCATACTAATATTATGAAGAGGAATGATTTGTATTTTTATATAAACTCAAAAAGTAATTGACCGATTGCAATATGTAATTCTTTCACTGTTGGAAAGCTACACTATTCCCGAGTGATGTGAACCTATTATAAATGCGACAGTAACTCTGTCTGTCTGTTACGCTATCACGCTAAAACTACTGGATTTAAATTAAATTTGGTACTAAGAAAGTCTGGAGCCTGAGAAAGAACATAAGCTACTTTTTAGAACCGACTGCAAAAACGGAGGAGTTCCACGCGGACGAAGTCGCGGGCAGAAGCTAGTATTAAATAAAAGTCCAACTGATAATAATTATTGTTAAATTCACCATCACGCTGAATATAGATTTATAACAGGAGAAGCTGACTTAATGACTTCCATATCACTTCATGGCCTAAACTATAAGGGTTAGAACTTGAAAATGTTCATAGGGGTTCCTTTTATAACTTAGAGAAGCACTAAAATTGGGCGCAGAAGCTAGTTTTTTATATAAACAGATTATACCTACGTACCTTCATAAAATACTTAGGTTAGGAGTTAGGAACTTAAATGGTTAAAACAGCTAGTAGGTATAAGTTTATAAGGTACAAGCTGTCCGCCCTTTTTATAGCCTACTTATGTCACTCGGGAATAGTGTAGCTTCCCAACAATGAACAAGAATTTTTCAAATCGGTCCAGTCGTTTAGGAGCTTATTGAATCCAAACAAACAAACAAACCTTTCCTCTTTTAATATTAGTATGGATTATAGAGACTAACTTACTCTTCCATATCCAAACATCAAACAACATGTCAGCAAGTATCAAGTGCGTCCCGGCTGCCCGGGAGCGGCGCCGGGAGTGCCCGGGAGTAGTTCCGGGACAAGACGGATGGTCCCGCAGCGCCGCCCCGGACCACGCCGGGACACGACGCGACGGTTGCCCGGATCACGAGATGACGTCATTTAAGCGTATATTTAAATTTAAAAAATGACAACAATATCATGTTAGATTTGCAAGTTATGTTTAGCTACGAGTATGTCAAGACAAAAATTACAAAATAGTCTACAGTCGAACGAAAAAAGTAGGTAGGTACCTAAGTGAGTTTTTAAGGTAATAATGCGGTTAAGCGGTTAAGGTGGGTTAGAGTTTTATTTTTAGTATAACTAACACTGGAATGAATGATGAACTTATAAGACATACAATTAAAGATTATCTAAGTATACTAATCTATACTCTATAGTATAATATTATAAAGAGGAAAGGTTTGTTTGTTTGGATTGAATAGGCTTCAGAACGGCTGGACCGATTTCAAAAATTCTTTACAGTTGGGAAGCTACATTATTCCCGAGTGACATGGGCTATAAAATAAGATGATCCGTGCGAAGCCAGGGCGGACAGCTAGTATCCATAATAAGTATGTTAAAAATGACAAATACTACTTTGTTTGATTTGAGGTAAACTGTAATTGATTTAAAAGCTTGTGTTTTATTCACTCACAATTTATAAGGTAGGATTTAAAATTGTTTATAGAGTGCCATAGTCGCAGGATATAAATTTCTAAAAACCATTCATTTTCTAGGCACCAGTTCACACGCATAAATCTAGTTTTATATTTTAAGAGCTGTTATCAGTCAAAGGAGCCGCCGGACCACCGCCGTCGTTGATAAGAGATAACAACAATATTAGCTCAGAGACAATGCGTGGATACTCGTCTCTAAGCCCTTGGGAAAATTTTGTCCAGGAAATAATAATAATATAACAAACTAGCGGTTCGCGCCGGCTTCGCACGGATCCCTAATTTTTTTTCAAAATATTCTATAGCCTAGGTTACTCGGGGTGAACGTAGCTTCCCAACAGTGAACGAATTTTTCAAATCGACCCAGCCGTTTTGGAGCCTATTCAATCCAAAACAAACAAACAAACCTTTCCTCTTTATTATATTAGTATAGATTAGTATATGTATAAGTACATAATATTAGTATATATTAGTATACCTATTAGTATATTAGATTACAGGCTTTGATGCTTCTCATCTAGGCCTACCGTTCGGTTTAGCTGTAAATGTGTTTTTTAGTAAAAAGTACAGATTAGGCAAAATCTTGTTCCACTTAATTCCTTAAATTCTTAAACCCGGAAATTTTGCAAGATCCGTATAAGTACAAACATTACAAAACTCTTATCTTTTCATAATCTAAACTTTTTAATTAAGGAAGTTAAAATCAAATTAGGCAACCTTGAACTAGCGCTGGGTGACCTTGGTGCTGTCGGCGGTGACAGCTGTCAATTTCAAAGTGACAGCTGACAGGTGACAAACGCCAGTGATGGAGTGGCGCGTGATTAATTAGTGTAAAGCTAATTGATTTCAAAGTGTATTTAAACACTTTAGTTGACTTGTATCGGTGTTCTGGTTAATTAATTTTGAGGGGTTCTGCTCGGTTGCCTGGTGTCGTGTTAAATGCGGAACCCTTATCGCATTAGGTACATTTTAAGTACCAGAATGAGAATAAAAATTGCCATTGATTCCTTAGGTTCACTATGCTTAGATCATTATCTTAAATTGTCAAAACTGTCACAAAATACGCGAGTTAATTTCGTCATAGGGCCACCGCGTGTCAGAAATTCGCTAGATGCGCTAGTGTAGAATGAGGTCCAGCTGTCATGTTCCACCATTGAGAGGCAAGCTACTGGCCTGTGATTGGTGGCACATGACAGCTAGACCTCATACTACACTAGCGCATCTAGCGGATTTCTGACACGCGGTGGCCCTCATTGTCTCATTCCAATCTGTATATAAGTAGGTATATAGATTGACATATCAACACAGAGCCTAAAATGCTAGTTAGAAACTTAAAATTTTGCACAGAGGATTAAATTATAACATAGGGTAATACTAAGAATGGAGGAAAGTGGGTAAAACGTGAGTGCTATCTGGCTAGTTTGAGTACCTATACTTAGTTGTGTCTATGTGTTTAATTTGAAATTTAAAAAATCTTTTGTCATGTAGGTATTAGCACTTACTTACAGCTGGGGGTAAAAGCGTCCGTCACTTTTCAATAAAGGGACGTATGATCTTACCCCGAATAAAAATACTTCAAGATGGTGCCTTTTTAGCGCTTAACCTACCTACTTTATGGGTAATGATCCTACACCACGAAATAATTAAGTAGGTACTAGCGGCCCGCCCCGGCTTCGCCCGTATCCCTTTTTTTATAGCCTACTAGCTTCTGCCCGCGACTTCGTCCGCGTGGAACTCCTCCTTTTTTGCAGTCGGTTAAAAAGTAGCCTATGTCCTTTCTCAGGCTCCAGACTTTCTTTGTACCAAAGTTCATTTAAATCGCTCCAGTAGTTTTAGCGTGAAAGCGTAACAGACAGACAGACAGAGTTACTTTCGCATTTATAATATTAGTAAGGATGTCACTCGGGAGTAGTGTAGCTTTCATACCGTGAAAGAATTTTTCGAATCGGTCCAGTCGTTTAGGAGCCTACCCATACAATATCAATCCAAACAAACAAACCTTTCATCTTTATAATATTAGTATACTTACCTAGAAGAAAAGTATTTAGCACCTAATCAATTTTATTTACAAGTACCTATTAGGTAAAGTCAGAGGCTCAGCCATTGTTCTATAAATTGACAGTTCATTACGAAACACTATCGTCCACTTTATGAAAGAGGTTTATTAAAAAAAAAACCATATCGCGTTTTGGACATCCACCGGCGACAGGCGATGTCTTCATGCACAAAAACAATGCCCTATCATTTTACACTATTAAAAAGTTAACAATCAAAAACCAACCCTACTTCCAAACCCTTAAAACACATTTCAGACAATCACAAAGTTAACAACCTCAATTGTAAAAAGAAGTAAGTGCCTGTAAGCGTTAACAGGAATTGAGTTTAAATGTGATATGTTAAGGTAGGTTTTGGTTTGGTTAGTGTTATAAGGCAGATTATGAACGGGTTACTTGATGACGATATCATAGTGTTGTGACGTGTGACGTGATTAATAATGGACTGAGCTTGTCCACTCGGTTTTTGTTCGCCGTTACATGGAGAGTGGTTTTAAAATAATCTTTTTATTTTTAGGGTTCCGTAGCCTCTAAGGACCGTGTTAATTGCTTACTTAATAACCCGAGCCTATGATGAATTATCGAGTCGACATTTTATCGACATAATAATATTGTCGATAAGTAGGTTTCTCGTGTCGATATTTGGTTTCGTTGTCGACATGAAGAAATAAGAGACGACATGGATATGACAAGATTTTTCGCTGTCGACAACGTTACCGACTTTTGACAGATCATCGCGAGAATAAGACGACTCGACATAAAAATACTTTTTCTTACATGAAGCGTAATAAAAGTAATAATTTCCTAATCTTAGTTTTAAAAAAAGATTATGCTGAGTTTCTCGCGGCGTTTTCTATAAGCAAGTATCGTCTTTCCGAAGCGCCAGTAGAGTGATGTGGCGTGTAAAAGTACTTTTTTAAAGTTTAAATAAGTACTTAGGTACTAATTAATTATTTGATTTGATTTGATCTCCAAAGACTATATCAATAAACGGAACCTGATTGGTGCGAGTGAACTCGCACTTGGCCGGTTTAATTTTTTAACATTATGATGAAGCTTCGTTAACTTTGTCAATGTTAAATAAATAAAATAAAATAAAATATCGAGGAAGTAGAAAACGGAAAGTTTGTTATACGGATAGGTACCTACTTGCCTGAGTGTTATACACAGACACTTTTTTATTTGAAAATGTTGTAGTTTTCTGTCACCAAATTAAAATTATAAGTAGGTAAGATATTTGTATTTTTATAGATATAATTTATTTAATAAGTTGTGCACATCACATTTGGAACATAAAACAATACCAATAATATAGCTAAAGTTTTAAAATAAACGAAAATAATAGAGAAAGCTAGTAGGTATATAGGTAGGTAAGGTTAAATTATACAAATTAAATAATTTCTGATGCCTTCGCGGCCATTACACATTAGAATGAAACAACTATAAATTTAACTCGCGTAAGTATTTCATTTTTTTTGCTTCCGTTTCTAAAACTACAGTACTTAACCAAATAAGCTGAACACACCAACAGTAGGTATATCAAAGTATTAAGCAAAGCCAGTGTTCACAACTAGTATAAATAAAGGCAATACAACGAGCCCCGAATAACCCTCCATTCATCATCAGATCATGGCTTCCGCCGGCGTGCGAGAGGGACGCGTGTACGCGGCGCGCGCAGGAGGGAGAGAGACGGAACACCGCGCCGACAACTTAATTGAAACCTAGGGGTGGGATGAGTCGATGAATGTATCGATAGAGGATACTATGACTATGAATACAATGGTAGGTATTTATTTTATTTGTGACATAAATATGTATTATAATTGTCTAATATCTTTCTAGTAGGTACCTATGTAAATTGATGTAAATTAATTGCTAAACAAATACCGATGTAGATGTATTTTTTATTTATTATTAGTGTCTCATTTATTTCTGAAGTAAGGGTTTATACTTATTGCTAAATTGGCAGATAGAAATTGTTAAAATATAGCGCTTAATTAATACCTACCTACGTCACTGCCTTAATAATATCAGATTATAAAAGTCCATTCATCTTTAATACGATCCTTCAGATTTTAAAATTCCGCTTATCTTTCTTAACAAAATCTAATTCTGACTTGAGTATATTAGACTAGCTGTCCCACCTTCACACGGACCCCTTTTTTTATAACCTATGTCACTCGGGAATAGTGTAGCTTCAAAACAGTGAAAGAATTTTTGAAATCGGTCCAGTCGTTTAGGAGCCTATTCAATCCAAACAAACAAACCCTTCCTCTTTATAATATTAGTATAGAAAAGAAGTAATTACGTATCGATGTATAAATATTTTTCCCGCCCTCGAGCTATCACATCCATCCGTTACACCATTATCTGTTGCGCCGTGCATTAACACATACACACTCATTATAATATCCATATTTATTATATTATAATATTACTCGAGCTACTATGAAGTATTACTTGAGATAGGGAACAAGATTTCGACCTACGCTTTGAACAAAATGGCTACTGGTTTTTTTATTGCCTTTTATACATTTATCGGTTTTGGTATTTTGAAAAGGTGGCTATTTCGTTTTTGCCTCAGATCATTTTGGTTTGATATTGAAAGGTTGCAATGTCCAAGACCTGCAAGCTCGTTTAAACTACAACTGGGTAGTAGTTAAATTTTGTAATTTCTAATAAAATATAACAAAAATATGCAAATAAAATAAAATAAAAATACGCGAGTTAAATCCGTTAATAGTTGTTTCATTCCAATGAAAAATATGCGAGTTAAATCCCTTAGACTCGACACTTTCTTACTTACCTATATGTAGGGCATTCTGAAAATACAGTATTTTTTATTTTCTACATTTATTGCGGTAATTTAGTTCTGAATATATTTTAAACTTGTTTTCTTTATTATTTCAAATATATTTTTAATAAAATCGATAACTTTGCAACTTAAAAGAATCATTAGTCTCCAGCTACAATTTAGAAAGTTATTTTTTCAAAATCAGAAAAGAAACATTTTTCTAACGCTTTCAGAAAATACGCGACAACTGTAAAGACAGGCGGAACAAAACGTCTTCTCGAATGTAAAGTGCACAATAAAGTCAATCGGCAGTGTCACTAGCTGTCAACTGTCAGATGATGCATCACTGCTTTCTGCTTCACACTGGGTGCTGAATGTATTTATTGCCCTTCCTTTGCTTTGTTGTAGTTGAAATCTTTATTAGGTATATAATATTTGGTTATCGTAAGTCCTTCTGTTTAATATCGATCTATATTATCATACTAGTAGGTCCTGACAACTGAGCTAAGGTTGCAATTTGTTACCCCGCAAAGGGCAATTTCTTAAATACTAGGTCCGACCAGGCTTCGCACTGTACCCTTTTTTTTCAAAATATTCTATAGCCTATGTCACTCGGGAATAGTGTAGCTTCCCAACATTAATAGATTTTTCACATCCGGTCGTTTTGGAACTGATTCAGTCCAAAGTACCAGACAAACCTTTCCTCTTTATTTTTCTGGAGGCTCGCTACCCGTCCAGTTTTGCAGTAGGTAAAGGCCATATTCAGTAAATGAAACTAACATTCGTATTAGTAGGTCTGCCTATTCTAACGAAGATGGAAAAATTCCCACTTAACCTATAGGAAAATGCGTAAATTACGTGCTTCATAGAAAATAGGTATTTTCCAACAGCATTTCTGACTATATTGACCGTATAGGTATAGGTAAGTATATTTGAACATTACATCCTAAATACATAGACAAGCTACAGCTGCTAGGAACCTATTTCATGTACCTATCAATCTGCGTTCAAGATCAAAATGTAATGTAAAAATACAAATCTAAATATAGATAAAGTTTTTATTTCAAATAGTAACAGCCGTTTACCTTTAAGATTTGTAAAACGTACAATGCGGTACCTACCAGTTGTCTGCAGTTGTCTCCTGTGTCACGGTGTCAGAATGATGTATCACTGCTTATTTTATTCTCTCTGTAAAAAATTGCACACTTGAAAACAAAGTTGACAAAGCTTCCATGGAACTTGATTTTTGTATGCTTTGGCTCATTGAGGTAAGGTTAGGTAGGTAAGTATAGTTAGTAGTATCAAAACTATTTGCATTTCTCATCTTCACGAATAGATAGAACTGTCATTACCATATCTATCGCAAGATGTCAACTAGGTACTGGATATTAGGTCTACTCCTAGGATCTCCACAGTGACCAGTCCCAGGGCTGCCAGATTGTATCTTTTGATACAAAACGTGTATAATTTGATGTGAAATTGTATCGTAGATGTATAATGACCCATTTCGTATAATTGGATACAAAAAATACACGGGGCACGGAAAGTATGAAGCGGAATCTTTAGTATGAAATGAACGTATTACCAACATGACAAAATATAACGTATTGTCGTTGCCGTTGAATGTGTTTTGATGTGAAGTCTAGGTTTTTTTCTCAACGTTGGCACACTTGTGTTTTTGCTGTTTTTCTTTGTTTGTGTTATGTAAGGCGCCTAAACTTAACTTATTATTTTATTTCTCATCACATAGATTTCTAGTAAATTGATGTCAAAATAAATGCGTGCCTATCAAAATACAACAACATCAACAATCACTTCAGTTCCATTTGCACCCCACCCCCCCCTGTTCGTAACTATGTATAATGGAGTCTAATTTCGTATAATTGCTGATGACGGACCGTATATCGGAAATATCATAAATATCCATCGCTGCCTGCATCCAGCGTAGGAACCAGTGGATATTTTGCAGCTTGACGGTTCAAGATCTTGATATAGGTTCCAAGCGCTTCAATCACAAAAGAGTCACATTTTATTTCGAGTAGTAGGAAAAGAAAGGAATAAAAGAAGTTTATTTTGAAAATGTTCATACCTACTTACAATAAAATAGATAGGCAGATACATACTTAATGCTCCGTGACTTAAAACTCCTGAAGCTCTGCAAAAAAGGCAACAAGGGGAAGTCCTTAAGTACTAGGTACCTATTCCTAATATAAAATAGTTAGGAAGTACCTAGATTAATAAGAGAAGAACTTAAATTGGATCATGAAACATATTTCAGTGTACACCAGACGGACCAAGCAAAAATACAGTATTATAAGTAGTAACATGGCTATATTACTAGTTTATTCCATTCATAGTTTGTATAAATGTCT
The DNA here is from genome assembly GCA_038024825.1 of Polylopha cassiicola. NCBI lineage: Eukaryota > Metazoa > Arthropoda > Insecta > Lepidoptera > Tortricidae > Polylopha > Polylopha cassiicola. The sequence continues at coordinate 360,200 of CP149053.1, read as the reverse complement.
TCATTTATGGTTTGTAGTGTACAATATGGTCAATTGCGAGTGTCAGTGGTTGTCAGCCGGGTCCGCGACAGTCGTGACAGGCTGACAGGAGACCGGAGTGATGTATCGGCTCCTTCTTTTGTTTCCATCGAGATGCGACTTAGAGGGCTACCAGGATTAGGGTGGAGCTGTGGAAATCATTTGTGAATATTATAGAATTATGTTGTTAGTAAAAATGTGCGGAGTACGTTCAGAAGTTCGTTTTGAAGTGTTTTCTAGAGATGGGATAGAATAAAACTTACTTATCGATATATGTACCTACTTACTATACCTACTTACTTACTATAAATGCTAATATTTAATCTTAACTACCTACATAATTAGTGCTAAAGGTTGTTCTTCTGTTTTACTAATTAAGTTCTAACTATGTAGGCCATAAACGTATTCATACATTTCATATTATCTTGGCGGCTCTTCGGGCGTTGGAGACGCCGGTATTGTCGTCTCTAGCATCTAGATGCAAATAAGTAATATCATTAAATATCAATTGAAACAGTAGTAGGTATTCGTACCAGTACCAGGAGATAATTTCTCTTAAGATCTATTATACTTATTGATCCTGTTTTTAAATATACCTAGTCTGAGACGACAATGACGTTGTTTCCAACGCTCGAAGATCCACCCACCTACATCAAATTAACGTCTATTCATTCCGCTTATATACTTAATACTGAACCCAAACCTTTTGTCACCCACAGCAAGAACTCATATAAAAATACAGAATGTCAGCTGCCAAACACGATGAAAGAAAATAAGACCTCGCTCTCACCTTCAAATCGATTCACGTCGCAAAAATAAATGAGAGCATTTCACGAAGGGACGGCATTCGACAAAGTAAATAGAAAAACATCCGTTATATTGCAGCCTCCAAGATTCGCGTTATTATCTCGAACGCACCAATCCGAAATGGAGAGTGAAATCCGAGCTCCCCATTGGCCGGCGGGGTCCACTCGCTCCCCCCTATTGTCGAAGCTCCGCCCCTCGCTAGGAAAAAAGTTTCCAGAAACACGGTTTACCTCCCCGCGAGCACACATGCCAGTCGCCGCCACGAGCCCAAACAACACTGATACACTATTACTAAATCGCTTCACGAAAACGCTTATCACCGATAACACCGTCTCTCTTAACAGTCAGTGAATGTTTCGCGTCAGACAAGGATAGCATAAATCAGTTTCGAGTGCGCGTCGAAATGTGTCCGCGATCAGTGTTCACCGGTGCACCTGACGCGCTGGCTGGGTAGCGCGTCACTAGCTATATCGATATTCGAACGGCCAATCGACGCGAACTTTCCGACAACATAGTGATGTGTGTGTAAATATCGATACTCGAATCGTGACAAACATGATGACTATGGACGTCGGGATGTATAACAACCAGCAGAACGGTTACAGCGCGGACTTTTACCAGCAGGGAGCGGGGTACCAGCCTTACGAATACCACGAAGGTTACTATGAGCCGGGGGCTCACTACTACGAGCCGTTGCTGCACTCGCAGCCGAGCCACGAGCACCCGCCGCCGGTGATCAGCACCGACACGGGGCTGTGCTACACCAACCTGGACTACGGGGAGCTGCAGCAGAACTACCAGCTGCACACGATCCAGCCTCACCCGGACCAGTTCAAGCCCAGGGAGGAGGTGCCGAGACCGGACGACATGCACCTCCACGAGCATAAACTAGATAACCACTATCTAGAGACAAAATACAACATGCATTTTGTCGATGAGAGTTTGCAGTTCAATCCTGCGTCTCCGCTCCCGTGTGGGGGGGAGTTCGAGCATTACCAGCCCAAGGAAGAGTTTGGGGGCCTCCGGGAGTTCCCCCGGGAGGACTGCCTGCCCCACAGCCACGCGCCGCACCCGCAGGCCTCGCACTCCGCTGTGCCCACCTACAAGTGGATGCAGGTCAAAAGGAATGTGCCTAAACCATCAGGTAAGTGCAAGTGTCAAGTTACTTTTTTTTATTATTATTTCTGTTAGTTCTGCAAACTTGTTATTATTAGTAATTTATTTATCATTATAATAGATATTATTGCATTTAGGTAAACTTAATGTGATCAAATTGTCGATATGCAATTTGTAACATACAATAGCGTTGCATCCCTAATACCTACCTATTTTTTGCACAGAAGAAACTTTTGGAAGTGTCTAACTTTTTTAAAATGTTTAGGTAGGTAAGTAAATATAATAATATTATCTAATTGAACAAGTAAAACCATTTTAATGATTAACGTTATATGAAACTAAAAATATAATGAAATGAAATATTCTTAAAGCACAACATTAATTTAAGCTTTGCGTAATTAAGAAAATATCCACAAACGGAAAGTCGTGCGGCGCGGCGCGGTGTTCGGTGATACGATGATAAAGTCAAACACGCCACTTTAACTCGGCACTAATAAAACTACAAACCAAACGATAACTATAACTAAATATAAAATCAAATATATGGAATAATTTAATTGATTACCATGCAATTCCTACATATTTACTGTGATATTTATCGTGATAATTGACATTACCTAATGCTTATTTCCTACGGAAAATACGCTTATGTATTCGATGAAAGTAGGTAAATATTTAGTAAGTATGTGAAAAAGTAATACAGGCAAACTAATGTCAATTAATCAAAATTGAACTCTTGTTCAAACGATTACAATGATACAATTAACATCGTTTTTATTACTAGGTACCTACTTTAAAATCGTATTTGAATACGAACGTATTTAGTAGTTAAGTACTTTGATTTCGTACATTAACAATTCATAAAAATATTACAAGCATACATACATTTTATTAAAAATCTGACAACACACCGCCAACAGAACATCTCGGAACATTTTAATAGACAAGCAGTGACGTCACGTCTCTGTTTTGACGCGCGACGTCTGAAGTCAAAAGGCTTGACCCCCGTCAGTCAGCCTGACTGTCTTGACTTGGCTGGGAGCAAATAATTTGACAGCTCCGTCTGGCCAACGTGGTAGCTTTCACTTGACAGCCGTAATTGTTTTTGACAGAATTGTGAAAAACGCGTTAAGACTTGCTTAGCCATATTCAATGTCAAGTGCTCTTTTATCTATTATAATTGTGATATTATCTACCATTATAAAAAACAATCAAGTTTAATTGGTGAGATGGTTGATTTGCTTCTACTCAGCATTAGAGATTTAATAAAAACCCGTCTTATATAATAGTACATTACGCACCTAGGCCAGTAAAATAAAAAATGTCTCAGATCATATGTAGTTGTGGTCCGAGGCGAAGCCGAGGTTGACAAAAATGTGATCTGAGGCTTTTTTATTTTACTGGCCGAGGTCAGTATACTATTTTTCTGTTCGACGAAGCCAGAAAGCGGAAATTTCATTAAGCGCAGCCGCCAAAAAGAAGAGCGCTTTCTGGCCGGAGAACAAAAAAGATACATTGAATGTCTCCTTGCCGCTTATAATAATATGTTGTATCTAAATAGGTAGGTACCTACACGACAGATAGATCGACAGAATACAACAAGCTTTTAAATATTTGCCTACCGCAATTTTGTCGCAACCTCCTATTTACCGAAACTATCGATAAATCCGAATTGTTTTTCTCCTCCCTAAAAATATGCTACCATTGGAACGAAACAACGTTTCGAAAACTTTATAGACGAAGCTGACAATGTTAGACTTGTCAGCTTCGTCTATACAGTTTTCGAAACGTCAGCAAATAAAATACCTATTAAATACATTAGGTATCTATAGTTTCATTCCAATGTGTAATAACCGCGGAGGCAGAGAAATTACTGTGCGACCAATTAAATATCCCTACTTCCCTACTAATATTATAAATGCGAAAGTAACTCTGTCTGTCTGTCTGTCTGTCTGTTACGCTTTCACGCTAAAACTACTGGACCGATTTAAATTAAATTTGGTACAAAGAAAGTCTGGAGCCTGAGAAAGAATAGGCTACATTTTAACCGACTGCAAGTTCCACGCGGACGAAGTCGCGGGCAGAAGCTAGTCCACTATAATTTAATTTCCTAATCTAATTTCTTTAGTAAACCATGTGTTAATCTTAAGCAAAAAATATAATAGTGAACATAGCAAACACCGTTCCAATGGCTAGTTACAGACATGAAACTCATAATGCTTATGAAAAACGAACAGACAGACAGATCGACGTTGATTGTAGATCGAGAGATAATGCGCGCACGCAGTCCTTAGTTAATTTTCTATTTGAAATGAATTCATTTATTTCATTACTATCTGGGATTATTCAAATATCCCGTAAGATTGGATAGAGAAACTATAACTAGCCTATCTGCCGGTTGGTCTAGTGGTCATAAGAGACTAAAACCAAAGGTTGCCAGTTCGAATCTAGTTACAAGCAAAATGACAATTTACATCTATCTATACTAATATTATGAAGAGGAAAGATTTGTACCTATTTTTGTATGTTTGTCATGAATAGGCTCAAACTACTGGACCGATTTTAATAATTCTTTCACTGTTGGTAAGCTACGTTCACCCTGAGTAACATAGGCTATAGAATATTTCAAAAAAAATTAGGGATCCGTGCGAAGCCGGGGCGAACCGCTAGTTACTTATATATTAATTAAGGTAATAAAAAATGAAAACAGACAAACAGGCAGACGGACAAAAAAGTGATGCTATGGGTATAAGGGTTCCATTTTTCCTATAAAAATAGTAAAATCGCTCAGATCAATTTTCTGACCAACGAGAACACTAATAAAAAATATTTAGGTACCTAACTCAAATGTCAACTTCATTGATATTTTCTGTTAGGTCCTAATACTTAACTACCTAAGAAAATTGGAATGAAACAACTATTAACGGATTTAACTCGCGTATTTTTATTTTATTTTATTAGCTGACTTTAGCGTTAGACTATTGTCAGCTCAGTCGTGCTACGATTATGGAAACTGTAAAGAATCCGAAACGTCAGCTAATGAAATAAAATAAAAATACGCGAGTTAAATCCGTTAATAGTTGTTTCATTCCAATGTATAATAACCGCGAAGGCATCAGAAATTATTACCTAAGAAAATTATGCAACAATTGAAAGTTCTACAAATCCAGACCCTTCGTCTGTTAACATCATTAGCCAGTCTAATCTTCTATGAATAGATAAGTTATTCAACCTTATATATATAATAACTAGCTTCTGCCCGCGACTTCGTCCGCGTGGAACTCCTCCTTTTTTTCAGTCGGTTAAAAAGTAGCCTATGTCCTTTCTCAGGCTCCAGACTTTCTTTGAGCCAAATTTCATTTAAATCAGTCCAGTAGTTTTAGCGTGAAAGGGTAACAGACAGACAGACAGACAGACAGAGTTACTTTCGCATTTATAATATTAGTAGGGATATGTATAAGTAGTGATATAAATACTTACAAATTGTCTTCAAAAATATATCCAGCATATATTACCGAAATATTCAAAGCACGCGACGTGTCCGTCCTTTAATCCATGTAAGGGTTTATCTGTTTGTTTTATTAATTACACGCGAGGCCAACAGTGGGCAGTGGGCAGTGGGCAGTGGGGTAGTTTAGGGGAAAATTTAGGCTGCATTGTAGAGCAACCTTATTATAGCTTACTAGAAGTCCGGCGGCCCGCCCCGGCTTCGCCCGGATCCCTTTTTTGTAGTGTACCCGGAAATAGTGTAGCTTTCCAACAGTGAAAGAATTTTTCAAATCGGTCCAGTTGTTTAGGAGCCCATTCAATCCAAACAAACAAACCTTTCCTCTTTCTAATATTAGTATAGATTATAGATTTACAAGTGGGATATTTCAGACTAGGTATCGTCGAAATAAACTTACCGTAGGTAATATTTTCTGATGACTTCGCGGTTATTACACATTGGAATGAAACAACTATAAACGGATTTACTCGCGTAGGTATTTTATTTTATTTGCTGACGTCTCGAAAACTTTACCTACCTACAGTTTCCATAATTGTATCACGACCAGCCGACAACAGTCTAAAACTCTCTAAGTTTTCGAAATGTCATCCAATAAAATAAAATACGTGATTTAAGTTGGTTCATTTATAGTTGTATCATTCCAATGTGTAATAACAGCGAAGGCATCAGAAATTATAAAAAAATCGTTGTACGAAATAAACTACCTAGGTATGAGGGATATAAATTTTCAAAAGTTTAGTCATTATAAATTCGAAGTTATAAGTGTTTTATTAATATGACCGCTTTTGCATGAACCCGGGGGTTAAGGATTATAAAACTACCCTGTAAAAGTGCATCGAGCCAGTAATGCACTTCTATAATGATTGCAGTTACTTCATACTTTTTATAGGTAGGTGTTTGGTAGTTAAAAAAAAATTAATAGGTTTAATATTATGTTACTGCAAAGTAGGAGTGATAAAATTGTATACCTACCTTCTTACTAAGCTATAAAATACCGCATTCCTTAGTTTTTATTCTTATTTCGGGAATCATAATTCCCGAAATAAATATAAAAACTGAAAAATAAACACAAGAGACACTCTTTATATAGGTAAGTACACTGTACAGTTAGGTTTATTATTAGGTACCTAGGTGATATATCGCATCCCTAGATCTAAAGGGAGCTAACTCAAAAAAAAGTAACTTTTTCGGGAGAGGCAAAATTGTTATAAGGAATCGGATCCTTTTTTTTAGCGTGTGTTCAATGTAAATCTTCAGATTTTTGAGTTAGCTCCCTTTAGATATAGGTGTGCGATAGGTATATACGTTCTTAAATGATTTATTATAAGTTGCTATATTAATAATTATTATTATTTAATCTAGTAAATTAATATCGATATTTATTATAAGTTAAGTTAGTAAGAAGTATTTTTTTAAGTAGGTTGTTAAGTAAAACATATTAAAAAAGTATAAAGTTCCATTCTTCACTATCTTATTTCTGTTTTAAATTTTTATTGGAAAATTATTCTCCAGTATTTCATAATAAAACTAAAGCCTAGCTAATCATGACTAAAGACCACTTTTATTCTATTCAGCCAATTTCAAAATATTGTACCTTTGCGTTAATATTACCTCTCGTTACGCCCCCGCCGCAGCGTCGCGCCGCCGTGTCGTGCCCGGCGAGTCACCGTGACGTCGCATTCTACACAACTGACAGAAATTACTTTGTGGTAGCAGCGCTTTACATGACTCGAGGAATTTATTTTATTGCCCTTTTGCTTTATTGATATTAATTCCCTCGCCGTGTTGAAAAAAATCTAATTTTATAGCTAGGTACAGCCTATTACTGCCACTTAAGCAATTTTCAGAGTTAAGTATGTCGCGTGGATTACTTTATATCGTTTCTGATTCGATCATGCTAGAAACTGAGCATTTTCTGTTACCTGTAAAGTGTCTTTAAGGCTTTTTAAAATGTCTATTGTGCTTTGGAATGAAACAACTATAAACGGATTTAACTCGCGTATTTTATTTTATTGGCTAACTTTAGTGTTAGACTATTGTCAGCTCAGTCGTGCTACGATTATGCGAACTGTAAAGAATCCGAAACGTCAGCAAGTAAAATGAAATACGCGGGTTAAATCCGTTTATAGTTATTTAATTCCAATGTGTATTAACTGCGAAAGCATCAGATTTTTTAACCCTAATGAAGTGGTGACATATGCTCTTATTCGCGCAATTATCAAGTTATTTCCACCAGAAAAAAAAATATTTACTCCAATAACAGTAATCTCGATTACAGCTGTCAAGGGAGTCAAACACAGCACCGCTTTTTTGCATTGTCGGTTAAACAACACAATGTCACATGACTTAGTGATTTTATTCGATTCCTTTGTTGGTGTATTTATAATAGGTATTAATTCGGCGTGTGTGGCTGCCTCGGAATCGGCACGTCTGTCTGTACAAATAAAACTGCTGGATTTTCTAAGAAATCTTTAACTCAAATATACATTTTGGTAGCGTATTTTGTTTAACGTGCAATAAAACTATGCGAAGATTGCTTACTATGTTAACGAACTTTTTTATTTATTTATTTAATAACAATAATTAACTTACAGTCATAACCAAAACGTTAATTATGTTTTAGCGAAAATTATGTCGATATATATCAAAACATTTTTAAATGAGTGGAAGATCTACTTTTTTTTATTTATTGCTTAAAACCCAAAATAATGTCTATAAAGAATATATCATATGAAAAATCTATCACTTATATATTATAAATTTAGGCACCTATATCATAGAACTATGTAATCCTGCCGTACCAATTGTTGACAGCTCAACATTAAATTATTTTTTAGTTTATTATGTGGCAACACTGTTTAAATATCACCATTAAAGTGCATGTGTCGATTATCAATTATATTTTTATTTATCGCACAAAAAGGACCCAATTTCTGCCCTTTTACACCAATACGAAACCTTTTATATAACAATATATTATATTATGTTGCACATATATTAGCTATAGGTAGATTATGTTTTTTCTAAAAAAAAAGGATTAAAATAAATAAATAAATCTAGCCTCAAAAGAAGCAGTACTTATGCATACTATGAATACCTAAGTTTAGCACTTAGATATCTACTCATAGTATGATACGTACGACGGATAAAGATATACGTACCTACCTACACATACAAGTATATTATTAAAATAAAAATGGAACACGTTCAATATGTAATACGTACTGTAAATAAATTAATTATTATTTACTAACACATCTATGACTTTGTTCCTAAACAAAACCGCAGGACCCAACTACTTTGCAGATACAGATTACGAAAATCGACCACACGTGAGTCTCAGGACATCCCGATACTATCTATCCTATGCACAATGCAGACGTCAAACCTCACGGGATCAGGATCCCTGCACAATGCACTTAGCAAAACAAAACGCATCCGATATTACACCTTTACCACTTCGAATAAGGACGATACTGTGTTATTGAACTGCAGTGTCGATGGTAGGATGTGTTTGTGATTTTTGCTCGGATGACGTTTGGTATTTCATTGTGTAGTAATGTACATGACTACCAGTTTGATTTTATCGACGTGTTATTTTGCGACTTTAAGCTGTAAAGATTAGACGAAATTGCGCGTTATAGAACTTGTATAGTAAGGAAACTTAAACTTAATTTCATAATTGGAATGAAGTAACTATAGCGGATTTAACTCGCGTATTTTATTTTATTTGCTGACATTTATCTGTGGCTCCTGAGCTGAGGAAAATTCTAATGTTAAGGCAGAAGTTATTATGTTTCGCCACATAGAGCCAGTAAAAGTAACAGAGCTTTTATAGCAATTTTATTAGTTCTATAATTCGTTAAATGATTATTTTTTTAACAAAAATAGGCATGTATTGAAAATAAGTAAGTGGTTAATTGAAATTTAAATATTTTATTTTTAAACTAATCAAAATAAAATTTGCTTTATTCTAAATATAGTATTCTTAAAAAACTGTTTTCCGTTTGACGTTTGCTTTTTTATTATATATTAGGATAAAAAAACTCGTTTTTAAATAAAGGCTTACAATAACACCAAAATACATAGGTAATTATTATTATTCCACCTAGTACAACTATCCAAGGTAGCTTTCACCAAAAATGCAAATGAAAACCCAACAACAATTTAATAAACAGTTTCCATTACCGAATTTAAAACTCCGATTTGTGTCAAAAAACACACTAACGAGCCCTTAATTATATCTGCTTTAAGCGTTTATTGATATTTGGCCTAAAACCACGGTCATTACCATGTACCCTTTTAAAAAAAATATTCCCGTCTCCCTCTTTAACACGTCGTTAGAGCAGGAGAGGTGTTTCGAAGTTTGGTAGAGTACGTAGGTCACAGCCGAATGTGGAGAAGTCGCGTCACGCGAAGGGACGTCGCGTGTCGATCGCGATAGCGACCCTTAGGCTGTTGTAATCGGTTTACTGTGCCTGCTGGCTTTGACGTAGGCTGCAAGTGTCGGGCGATATGTGGTTTAGGTTTGATAATATAAGTTATTAGATTAGTAGCTAGGTAATCTTTGTCGCCAATTGATGTTAAAAAACAATCCTTTTTTTAGAACTGAATACTGAAGTGCAGTTGGCCAGCTAATGGGCCTTTACTGCGAAAGCGGACGGGTGGCGAGCCTCCAGAGAGGAGGCTTTCAAGCCTTTAAAGAAAACAGTAAAAGATAAACGAGCGTTGTTATTAAGTTAATAGCGTTTCTTATAAATTATCCTATAATAACTAATGATATATAGTCAAATAGAGAGCTTATACAACGACTCCCGTTTAAATATTCTACTCGTATATTTTAAGGTACTATAATATATAGACCCGATGAGCACATAAAATTAAAGCTTTGAACCTAATTGTAGGTACATTCAATTATTCTTAAAATAATATACATTGTTATCAATCTCAAATTTAATTGCCGTTAGTCTTTTAATTGATTTAGCGTTGGACTATTGTCAGCTCAGTCGTGCTATGATTGTGGAAACTAAAGATTCCAAAACGTCAGACAATAAAATAAAATATGTACGCAAGCTTAATTCGTTCATAATTCCGTCATTCCAAAAAATTTTTTTTTGTATTTTTTTAATACAACCTCTTAACATTTACACCACAATTCAGTTCGTAATGCAAGTGACTTGCAACAGGGTAGCAACACTTGCCGTAATGACTTACAATTGACCTGTCTCCGCTCGGTCCTAGGCCTCGCCTCGCGCTAATCCAGGACTCATGCAAATTGAATGTAAATGAAGCGTATGAATTTTTATTAGGTGTTAGTCATTAACATGGGCTTATTCACACTCGGTTTTAGTTTTTTTCGCTTTGCTGGCTAGGGTTAATTAAATTATTTTTCCTTAGGGTATAGAATAAATAGTGCTCTGGAATGTTTCGTCTTTAAAAGTATTATTTTTTTAATTATTTGCTAAAATGAACTTCAAACATTCCCAAATTAAGCAATAAGAACTTATGTATAATTACCTATATGAAATTTATTTAGAGTTACTTATCTACTAGGTACCTTGCTGCTATTTGTCCAACCTATTCAATCTCGAATAAGCTTTGTAAAATTTCTAATATATTAAACATCTTTTATGGACCAAATAGTTAACAAGAACTGAAGTCTTTTTTAATCGATCGGTTATTTATTTAATTTTACGTAGGTACTTATTTGAAGCTTAAATGAGTTGTTATTCTCTTGTATAAGTTTTAAATAAGTCACTAGAGGAGTTAAATAGGCTCTTAAAATTATTTCCAATTACAATACACTTACCCACATACTTAGCACTCTTAGCAGGCCCGCTGCCGTAAACGACACCGTCGCTATACCACGCGTGCGACACCGTGCGGATTAGAACTAATTTACTTACAGTATAACCGACCACTGTGCTACGCGATTACCACTCATTGTTAGATAATAAAGCGAAGTTATTTATCTAGATAAATAATGCTTTATTATGCAAAATCAGGTACTTAAAGCGTCTTCAAGACAACTTTTATTTCCCTTATTTAACAAGGATTTAGGCGCAGTTATAGTAATATTTATTCCAATTATCTAAGTTATAATCATCTTATAACAATCCTAAACTTACCTATTGGCAATCGTAAACTTACGAGTATTTTTTTATAGGACTACTTTGCTTGTTAGAAGGTATATAGGTACCTATGAGTTTTATAATTGGAATGAAACAACTTTAGACGGATTAATTCGCGTATTTTATTTAATTGTTTAGTTGTTTCATTTCAATGTATAATAACCGCGAAGGCATCAGAAATTATTAAGTTTATTAATATCGAATCAAAACGTTTGGCCCTAGTCGAGAGATCAGAGCCCTGACTATGCATTGAATATACATTGCTTTAATTGTGTATATCTTACATTTAAACTATGTACTCTGGTCAAAACTTCGATAAAGATAATAAAAAAACAAATGTTTCTCTCACCAAGTGGGTAGATTCAATAAACCTCATAATATGTAGTAAAAAATGTTTCAAAACAGATATAATAGTAGGTAGGTATATCTCTTTGAAGATTTATGAAAACAAGTATACCATAATAATGTTATTATTTATGATGATTCTTCTCCTTAATATACACGCTGTTGTGGGTGGTTGACAGTTAAGTACAGTCGGACAAAGAATGCGACTTATCTCCCGGGCGATGCTGCTAATGCACCAGTTTGATGGCCTTTTATGTGATAAACTGTACTTGACAGCATCACTGGACCAGCGTCATCATGTTGAACTAATATTAGATATTAAAATGATTATTTCATAAAAGTTTATAATTAATCAAGTATGTGCGTGATAATTTCTGATGCCTTCGCGGTTATTACACATTGGAATGAAACAACTATTAACGGATTTAACTCGCGTATTTTTATTTTATTTTATTAGCTGACGTTTCGGATTCTTTACAGTTTCCATAATCGTAGCACGACTGAGCTGACAATAGTCTAACGCTAAAGTGATTTATACAGTTATGCAAACTAGCTTATATTTAAATTACAAATTTTGAAAAACTACCCTATTCTGAATTATGAAATACTAATGTTACAGTCAGCTAATAAAATAAAATAAAAATACGCGAGTTAAATCCGTTAACAGTTGTTTCATTCCAAAGTATATGCGTGATAAAAATACCAAAATTACTGTTTAAATTAGAAAGAAACAACTATAATGGCTTTAACTTGCGTATTTTATTTCATTTGCTTATGTTTGATTTTATTTAAACTTAGGAATAAAAAACAAACAAACATTTTGACGTTAAATTAAAAGTTACTAACTGTAGGTAAGTATGTCAAAGATCTTAAAGTTAAATATGGTAGTTTCAAACCAATAATAAGAATTATGTTAAACAAAATAAAATCCAAAATAAATATCAGTTTATCCTTAGAATACCTAAATCTTGTAGGTAATAATCTAATTCAGCCCAAATATAAGAAATTATTATGAAATAAGTCTACCTACGTGACGTGGTACAAATTGATTTCGTTTATTACATGAAACGTCAAAATTTCATGGAGTGACGCTGAAATATAATATATTATCATTGATGATAATAAATAAATTGTCATGATTTGATTACACACATAGGTAAGAACACATTGATTACACAAACCACCTTGCCCTCTTAATACACTGTCACAATAGATAATCAAATAAAGAAATATCATGTTAAGCAACATAATTGAAATTATATGCAAAATATTTATGATGAATGATATTAAAAATAATGTGGCAATACTAGATACAGTTCGACAATAATTAATCAAACGGCCATGTAAAGATATCTAGATTTTGAGAATAATAAATAATAATATCAATTAAGCTTAAAACGTCCCACTACTGGACTAGGCTTCATGTATTATAAATATTTTTAGGTTTCTAAATTATCCCTACTAATATTATAAATGCGAAAGTAACTCTGTCTGTCTGTCACGCTTTCACGCTAAAACTACTGGGACGATTTAAATGAAATTTGGTACAAAGAAAGTCTGGAGCCTGAGAAAGGACATAGGCTACGTTTTAACCGACTGCAAAAAAGGAGGAGCACCACGCAGACGAAGTCGCGGGCAGAAGCTAGTTCTCTATAATACCTTGTGCCTCTATAAGACTAAAAATCTAAATCTTGTTTATTAATATAATATAAATAATATATAGTAAGTACCTACTTATAAAATTGAATTGCCGAGAATCGCCTTAAATAACTCAGAAATTATATTATTAAAAAAAAATGGGTTTATCACGCATTTGTCGGAGGACGCAATTTTATTTTTTAGATATAAATGGGAGATGGTAACAACGTGTGCTGAAACCCGACAAATTTGAATTAACTTAACTTTACAGAACTTAACAATAAAAAAAAAATTGCTTTCTCTGACAAACGCAATCCGAAATAAAACTTTTCAATGAAGTAGGTACTAAGATTTTCCACAACAGGTTCAATGCGGGCATTGAAATCACATATTAGTTATATCGCATATTACTTATTAATTCTAACCCGCGACATATCATAAATCTGTCATTAAACTTTCTAATAACCGAACATAACCCACACAAGAGATATGTACCACCATTGTTAGTTACATTTTAGGCGATTAGTCCACAAGCGTGGGAGGCTCTCTAAATAATGATAATGATGAATAAATCATTGCTCCTAATCATTAGTCGGCAATTAGCTTTATCGGATTACCTCCTACCTGTTTTTAGAACAAAGAGATTGGAATTTTAAGCCGTTTATTTGAGGTACCTACTTACTTTGAGAGCTTAGATTATTTGTGCAAATTGTGCAAAAAGATTGGTTATGTATGAGCCAATCAAACGTAGGTAAGGACTCTAAGTCTATACATGACTATAAGCAACACGCCCCGGCTTCACACGGGTGCTAGACATCTTCCTCTTGAATCAGCCTATCCTTTTTAAAAACCGCTTCAAAATCCGTTGCGTAGTTTTAAAGATTTAAGCATACATAGAGACGGACAGACAGCGACTTTGTTTTATACGATGTAGTAATAGTGAAATAAGAATATATTAATAGGTACACTAATATAAGTACCTACCTAAATTATTGTAAACCTATATTTACACCCTATAGTCTATACAATCCCTACTAATATTATAAATGCTAAAGTAACTCTGTCTGTCTGTCTGTTACGCTTTCACGACGAACTACTGGACAGATTTAAATGAAGTCTGGAACCTGAGAAAGGATATAGGCTACTTTTTAACCGACTGCAAAAAAGGAGTTCCACGCGGACGATGTCGCAAGTAGTACCTACCTAATTAAGCGTTTGTTGACCTACTACTTAACTGTAAGTACCTACAAAATATTTTGACTTTGACTTTATCGGTATATCTGTACTTATATGTAGGAGAGTGACGGCGGCAGTTGTTCCAGCCACTTCTGAAATCACTAGTACGAGTATATATAGTTTATCTAATCTTGTACCTACTCGACAGCCGATGGGCTAGAAATGAGATTTTTTTGTGTTTGGATAGCATATGTTTTGTTTATTTATCTAAATTACTTTTCAGTTCTGGTCTGGACTGTTTGGAAGAAAAGTTTGCTGTAAAATGTCCTACCCTAAGCAAAGTAGGTCGTTCAAGTATAAATCTAGTGTACCTAATTACTTACTAAAATAAAACTTATAAAGGTTTTGTGGCAAATTCCATCCTCGAGTTAAAAGACTTATTAACATGTTAGAAGTTGTTTACAGATCCCTAAAAATCGTGTCATATTGTCTAATAGCAATAAAACTTCAAAATTCTTAACTTGTCATAAAATGATAACTACATCATATTCTTAACATAGGTAATATTATTATTAAGTACCTACTAAATATTTCCTTTTGTAAACAACCCCAAAGTAAATAATTAATTGAATTGAGTTTAAGTTTACAAAACGCATCGCCAGCGACCGACATTCAATATTTATTCCTCCAAATGATAATTTACGACTTTTCCACTGATAACCTATCACACGATACGCGGTCGACTTACCAGGGCTGTCACATTAAACCAAAAAAAATAGGCTTTGAGTAGTAAGTAGGTACGCCAAAGAGTATGCTCTCACTGCCTGAAATACTAAATTGAGAATCAACCTCAAAATAGTACGCTAAAGTATCATACATTGTGGAGTCCATACTTTATTAAAGTAAATTAAATAAATATAAATGTTAATGGTGAATTTAGTACAAAAATAATTATGTTTACGCTACAGGCTTTATGGCGGTATTTGGCGTTATTCAGTGTGCATGTCATAGACATAAGTAGGTGTATATTTAGTAAACGGGATTTTTAGGGAATGATTAGATTATGACAGCAAATAAGAACTTTTATAATACCGAATTCAAAAAGTTTCAACATGCTATGTCAATAGGTACGACATGAAAAAAACACATTGCAAATAATAAAGTGATTACATAAATTAAAATAACTAAAATTAGACTTGTGATTACTTAAGTACGTTGTGTACAAATAAAGTATATAATATTATTATGCTTACCATACAGTGATAGGTTTTTGCTGTAATTTGATTTTCGTTGGTGACAACCCTAACCCGACTAAGTAATCGCTAAGTACACAACCAAAGGATATTATGAACTGTATCGTGGATTAAGATTAATACTATTTCGGGACGTTATCATTGTCCCTATTACCATTTGTAGGCCGCGGCGATACAAGGGATTGCAAATAGTCCAATTAAAACGTAGTAAATATACCTACCAGAGACACTAGAACACACCATTTTTAACCCCCGACGAAAAAACGACGGGGTGTTATAAGTTTGACGTGTCTGTCTGTCTGTCTGTCTGTCTGTCTGTCTGTCTGTCTGTCTGTCTGTGTGTGTGTGTGTCTGTCTGTGGCATCATAGCTCCCTAACGCATGAACCGATTTTGATTCTGTTTTTTTTGTTTGAAAGGTGTATATGTCGGGAGTGTTCTTAGCTATGTTTGATGAAAATCTGCTCAGTAGTTTAATAATTAGGGGGGGGTGAAAGAGGGGATGGAAAAATAAAAGTCTACAAACATACTCGAGTGGGGTATCAAATGAAAGAGGATAATGTGTACATTACAAAATGGAAATTATAATGAAAATCGGTTGAGTCGTTCAAAAAATATAGGGTGTCAAAGTGGGGATGGAAAACCAAATGTCCACAAATATACCCAAGTGGGGTATCAAATGAAAGAGGATCACGTGTAGATAACAAAATTGAAATTGTAATGAAAATCGGTTAAGTAGTTCAAAAATTATGGGAAGTAAAAATGTAAATGGTAAACCCAATGTCGATAAATGTACCCGAGTGGGGTATCAAATGTAAGAGGATAACATGTACATTACAAAATTCCATGTGAAATGGAAATTACTTAAAATTATAATTTATGTAATAGATACCTACTTACAAAAAGTATGAAATAAAAAAATAAATTAAAAATTTAACAAACCCCCGACATAAAACCCTAAAGGCCCTTTAAAAAGTATAACAATAATAAAAACTTAATATTAGTTACCTAAGTATTAATATTTCTACAAAGAAAACGTCATGTCGGGGGGACCGTAGGTTTAGGTAGATTGGAGGTATTAAGTAGTAACACCTAAATGACAAGTGGTCCCCCCGACATGACGTTTTCTTTGTAGAAATATTAATATTTAGGTAACTAATATTAAGTTTTTATTATTGTTATACTTTTTAAAGGGCCTTTAGGGTTTTATGTCGGGGGTTTGTTAAATTTTAAGAAAAAATATTCGGACGCAAATTGTTAAAAAATAAATTTTCCTAGAAAACAATCTAAAACCACGGCCAGTCCCTACTTATAATAAAAAAAAATGTGTCGCCATGTAAGTAGTTTTTTTATGTGTGACTTTTATAGAATAATTGTGATTTGTGTTTTTACGGTAAATGGGAAGGTTAAAAAATCTATTTAAAATCCAAAAGCATCCAATTAGTTTGTTCGTAGGAGAAAACATTTTCCTAAAACCGTTACACAATCTCATTAAATCAACGATAACGTAAATGTAACATAACGGCAACAACAATGCAGCAGCTAACAATGAAGACATCAGCTGTGACACTTCGGCCATCTTGGATCCATCGATTAACCACAGACAATCGATCATCGCCGCACTATCATGTGTTGGTATTCTGTAATCTGTGGTACTATAATTTATTATATTTGGATACGGCTTCCGGGCCGCGTCCGTTCTGTCAACACTCTATAAATCAATTAAAGTTGTCAGATTACTTTTGCGATTGGCTGTCTTAGCTGTAAAGTTTAGTAAGATGACAGTTGGGAGTAACTACCCTACTAGGTATTATTGTAGTGTTTTGTTTGTTGGTAGCATTGTCTACGTATCTCATCAAGCAGATGTTATGTCCCGTCTACACGTAGGTTAGCTGCATATTTATTGTGTACCTAATGTCTCAAAAATCTTTACCTATCAAAGACAATTTATGAATGTAAATCTTCTTATACCTATTCCATAAACAATAAAATTTATCAATTGAGTACACCAGTTGTAACTTGAGAACGGTTAATCAGATTTGTAAGATCTTTGATTTTTTGGATTTATCTCTTTGCCGGGCAGGGCGATGCCTGGCGGGACCACTAGTAAAGAATAAACAGTAGGCACTGTGGCCAATAAAACTGAAAAAATATTTATTCGTTAACTTAATTTAGACTACAATATCTGTGCTGGTGCCTCTTTAAATATTCTTGATACTTGTGATAAGAATGCACCGATTTCCACAAGTTGTGGCTTAAAATGAAGTTATGGCGTATGACATACCTAAATGAAAACACATTTTTACTAATTACAACTAATTAAAATAGAATAATGCCATTGCACATAATGATAAGAAAACAACCAAATATATTTTAACAAAAGATTTTCCAATAAGACCTTGGAGTTAGTCATCCTCACACTCAAAAATCTTTTGTTTAAAATATCAAATCAAAATAAGGTACTCGCTACGATTCTCTGATACGTCTGAGATCCGTCCGATAAGAGTTGCATTACGAAGATCTGTAATTTTCGATGTGAAAAATTACCGATTTGTGTAAGTAAGGAACGATGGCTGATAGTGTTATCAGCCTCGAAATTACCACTGATAAGAGTGATCGATGGGATCCTGTACACGAATTATACGCAGGTTAACAGACCATCAGACTATAATACAGTGATAAAGGTTAAAATCTATGTGAGGTTCGAATCACGTCGTTGTAGGAACATTTATTGTTAGTAATGGCGCAACTCTCGTATCTTAAGTAAATTGCTTGCTTGATTGGAATACATTTACAGACTTCACATAAATAAAAATTAACTTTTTAATAGTAGTGTACATTTACAAATATGTCCTATTCCTAATATTTATAAGTTACCTATATAAATACTAAGAAACTATTTATAAATCCTATTGGGAAATAGTTAAATAGTCGGCAACATAGTATTCAATCAACAGCAGAGATCGTAAGTTATCTGTACGTTGCTAAACTAGGTCTGTTCATTTAAAATAGGTATTAATTAATCAAAATAACTTCAAAACTAATGAACAAACTAAACAGAACTATCTGGCTATTTATAAGTAAATAATAATCTTTTCAACCGACGAAATAAACGAAGGAGGCTCTGAAGTCAACGCGTATTTTTTTTATATATAACCCCGCATAACTTTTTAAATATTTATACCTCATTGAGTTTCTTCTCGATTCTTCCCAAGAGGTTTTTTTTTTGCTGAATCGAAAAAGAATATTAATTTTAATGATGACATTCATAAGTGCCTATAAGAGCCTAGCCTGAAGTTTGAGTTTGAATAATTACCTATGTTTTATTGTACAAGTGGCTTACCGCATTATTAACCACTCTGTATCAACCTGGCAACACATAAACCTCATTATATTCTCCGCGGCGCTATTGCCAGACCTTTAACTAAGTTAACACAAATGTTACTTACTTATTTACTAGCAATAAAAGCTTATAATCTCTGAAATCAACAAAGCATAAATAAATAGAAGTTATCGTACAATCTAAAGAACCTAAGTGGCTACGTCACAAAGATTCCATGTTATCGGCAAGATTTGATTTTGAGATTTGTATAAATTTTCGTGAAATACACATCGATGTCGATGTTATCAGCGGCCTTGCTGTTATCGGTAGGTATCTAAATGTGATTGCGACGAAACTTATATTAACTCCGGTATTATCTATATTGGCTGTTCATAGAGTACTTACTAATACTTTGCGTCTAATAGCTTCACACATTTGAATGAAACAACTATTAACGGATTTAACTCGCGTATTTTTATTTTATTTTATTAGCTGATTTTCGGATTCTTTACAGTTTCCATAATCGTAGCACGACTGAGCTGACAATAGTCTAACGCTAAACGTCAGCTAATAAAATAAAATAAAAATACGCGAGTTAAGTCCGTTAATAGTTGTTTCATTCCAATGTGTAATAACCGCGAAGGCATCAGAAATTATTAGCTTTACATATTTGGTGACATCGTGACATTTTTCCCTGTAGTACTTTTTCTTTTTGCATGTTGTTGTTGTCGCTGAGTTCTACTTGAAGTATTTTGTTACTTAAATAGTTCTTTCTGTGTTGAAATTATGAAATTGCTTTTTCAGTCCTCCGGCCGGAAAGCGCCAACTTTGTGGCCGCTGCGCTAAATGAAATTGCCGCTTTCTGGCTTCGTCGAACAGAAAAATAGTAGGTATACTGACCTCGGCTAGTAAAATAAAAAAGCCTCAGATCACATTTTTGTCAACCTCGGCTTCGCCTCGGACGACAATTACATGTGATCTGAGACATTTTTTATTTTACTGGCCTTGGTGAGTAATGTACTATTTTATAAATCATAGGATTTTCACAACTTCTACGCTAACAATTAAGTATGTGTAGGTTAAATAAAAATAAAAAATATATTCGTAATCTGGGCACTTCGAAACATTAAAACGTGCGATGATATCCAGGACAACAATAAAAAAAAAGGATTTTTGTAGAGCTGTATTATTATTACACTTTCGGTTATTACCAAGGTACACATTATTACATAGGGTAGGTACCTATTATCTAGTCAAATTGTAATTTCTAAAATAAGCTAAATAGTACATTACGCACCGAGGCCAGTAAAATAAAAAATGTCTCAGATCACATGTAATCTCACAGTTTATTTTGAATGCTCCCACATAAAATTCAAAATGACTCATCTACCTGGTTTACCCGACTGAAGCGCTGTCGCACGTAGTTGTAACGTTTGACATTTACGATGTGACGCCGCGACAAGGTGACATCGATATTATTTTAAAAACACATTTATCTCGAGATAACGCTGATTTGATCCGCGATCTGGTGACATTCGTATTCGTATCGAGCTATTATACTTGATATCGTATTTTTTTGATTCCACGTGTCTGTAGGTACCTACTGCTTACATTGTAGGTACCTAATATAAGGCCTAATTATATAAAGCCACCATAATTTATCTGTTTCTATTGTTTGGAAAGTACTTAACTAGGTACCTATAATTAAGATCGGTGTCATTGGGATGAAACAGCTGTAAAGGATTTAACTCTCAATAATCTTATTTGTTAACGTTTTGATAACTTTATATTTCCCATATTCGTCGCACGACTGAGTTGGCATTTTGGAAATAGTCTAACGCTAAAGTGACAGACTGAACTTTCATCCGTTTTAGTAGTTTATTTCCAATATTATGTAACTAAATAACTTTATTAAATACTAGCGGTTCGCCCCAGCTTCGCACGGGTTCCAATTTTTTTACAAAATATTCTATAGCCAATGTTACTCTGGGGGCCTAGACATTTTGGTCGTTTCATTTAACGTTAACGTTGAACGTTAGCACCTTGTCTACGCCCCCAGGGTGAACCTAGCGCACTACCTAACTTTGTTTGTTTGGATTGGATTGAATATGCTCCAAAACGATCAGACCGATTTTAAAAAATCTTTTACTGTTGGGAAGCTATACCTACCTACTAAACGTGAGTGTCTTAGGCTATATTAAATTTTGGAAATAAGTTAGGGATCCGTGCGAAGCCCGAGCGGACCGCAATCGCGCTAGTTTGTTTACATACGCAGCTAAGTACATATTATTATATAGTGTATTACATACGGTGTTATAAACACGCGGAACAAGGGCCGGGCCCTAACGACATAGTTGTTCCCGGACACCCCGGACACTCCGGCCCCGCTGCCCCGGAGCGGCTGATCGATGGGTTCCCGGGGGACTCTTGTCTTGTTCCTGCTTTTATTTTTATCCCCGTTTTTCCCCAATTTCGGGAAAGACTAGTTCTCTGGGAAGCGTTTCGTGTGAGGGTTGTGTTTTATTGTACTGTGTGTAACCCACTCGGGTACATTTGTAGACGTTTGGTTTTCCATTCCCAATAACTTTTTAACGACTGAACCGATTTTTATCAAACATAACTAAGAACACTACTACTATGATCTGCAATAATCTCCATGACTGCACTCTTGCGAAATCTTACCAGATATTTAGCCAGATAATAACGGAATTAAAACTTCAAACTAAGTTGTTTCACATAATTATACATGTACTTAATTATGTAAGTAGCGGAACTTCGAGCGTTTGAGACGCCGTCATTGTCATCTCCAACTATATTTGTAATGGTCGCAAATAATATTAATCAATACCAGGATATAATTTCCATTTTTTTTTACTTCTTGATTCTGTTCTCATCACGGTAGTCAAAACGTACCCATATTATTATATAGATAAATATTCTAAAAAACCTTTTAAAATTCAACAGCGCGTAATAACTTCATCAAACCGTACCTCCTCCGCCGGGATATTTGTCAAACAAAAACGTCATAAAAAGCCCCCGCGCGTTGATGTCTAAAATTGCGGCGCTACGCAAATTCACCGAACACACTATCCGCAGCGCGACAGGGCTGCAGGGGCGCGACTCACGACGCGCGACAGACTGCGACTTAGTCGTGTGCAAACTCAAACTCAAATTATCATTTATTCAGGCTAGGCTCTAATAGGCACTTGTGAATGTCAACGTTAAAATTAATATTCTTTTTCGATTCAGCAAAAAAAAACCTCTTGAGAAGAATCGAGAAGAAACTCAATGAGGTATAATTTTTTCAAAATATTACAATTTCACTTATAAATTATGTACAAATTACAATAGGCTCCCCACCCGTCCGGTTTTGCAATAAAGGCCTATTAGCTGGCCAACTGCACTTCAGTATTCAGTTCAAACAAAAAAAAACATTTAGATTTGCAATTCTATCGTCTCAGTTGCGAGTTAGACAAGATGCTGTATCAGTTTTCATAGATATATAATAGTACAGAACCCTTCGTCCACGAGTCGGTGTTTATCCTCAGGTTAGACATTTTTGTTTTCGCCAGGGTTTCAGAAAAACATTTCAAATTAATAATTTGTAGATTTCCAATAATCGTTCTAATTATTTTCATTTGTTCTTGTTTTATATTTTGAGGATACTCGTGCAAGAGACAACTGTAAATTTCATATTGTGTAAAATAAAAAAAATAAATGAATGTAATCTAATAAAATAAGATACTCGCGGCTGTCCACAGTCGCGTTGGAGAATGGTCATGGGCACAAACTAGCAGTATTTTTGAACTGCGACTAAGTACTGCGACTAAATCGATGCAATCGTGCGACTGCGTCTGTATGAAGTTACTTCCCGTGTGGAGTGTCCCTTATACAGCCGCCAGTCGAGTAAGGGCTCACCGTGATATGGTAATCGTTAGGGTGCATTGACAGAGTGTGAAATATATTTAAGGGTATGATTTAATTATAGCGATGGAGCCAAGAAAACTTTTCAAAGAAATAGCATAATGTACTGGTTTGAGTTGGGATTTTTGGGGTCACTTTTAGCTTGTCTTATTGGTGGGGTCCTTTCGGATGCACTTCGACCCATTAGGATCTTTTGCGCCTAAAATTTTAGCTAGAATAAATGTTATAAATTATTATGTTATAGTTTCTCCTACGTCATTTTAGTTACTTATATGTCTGCTAATAACGCATGCCTTATCAATTTTGACTTCTCAATGGATTGGTATACAGTTGCAAATTCTCTTTCTTTCTATCTAAGAACCATTTTCCTAGCGCAAATACCTCCGGAGATATTACAACTATACCGTTTAGTAACACAATCGTCGATTCCTTCGCCGCGCATCACTCTTTAGCTTGTATGCTTAAGCTACTGGCCTGTGATGAGAGATAAGCTAGCTGGCCTACAATTAGATACAAGCTAATTCTGTAAGTGTCTGTGATGAGAGACGGTAGCTCGTCTCTCATCATCTGTGATGAGAGACAAGCTAACTGGCTTAGTTAGTTAAATTGTATGTTAAAATCCCTTCACCACATGAAGTAGTGATTATTTAGTGCTGGTCTCGTTAGCTGCAGTCTGTATCGCTCGTATAGACAGCGGCGGCGGTGTCCGCGGGCGGTGGCGGGCGGTGGCGGGCGGTGGCGGGCGGTAACGGGCGGCGCCGGGCGGTGATCCGTCATCCCGTCACGGGGAATTCGGTCGGGAATTGTCGCTGAACTGGAACCGAGAATGTGGGAATTTTATATTTCATTTGTTTAAGTAACGCGTAAAGGGCTTACGTAGCAGGCTTAGGACTTAATAATATTACTAGCTGACATAGCAAACTTTGCACGTTTTGGAGTTTTTTTTTAATAAAATTCTCCAAAACTCTTAAGTCTTTAGTGTTAGACAGCTCAGTCGTGCTACGATTATGGAAAATGTAAAGTGTTCCAAACGTCAGCCAATAAAATAAAAGACGCGAATTTATAGTTACATTCCAATGTGTAAGAGCCGCAAAGGCATCATAAATTATTAAACTTTAGGACTATAAAAGCTAGCTTTGTAAAAAGTTAACTATGTATGTAATCATTTTGTTGTATTTTTACGAAACTCGAGCTAAGTAGGTACCTGTGATCCATGCATCGCGCTAATCAGCGATATTGTTCGGAAGCCTGGCTTAAAGGATTACAGCAGTGCCACCTAGTTCCCCAATATAACACTATCTGTTTTAATAAAACATTATCTTCCTCATTTGGGTTCAGGATATTGGGTACTTTTGATTGAATTCAGGCAACCAAAGTTTTTGGTGGTAGATAAAGTACCGTAGGTACCTACGATGTTCACTATAAGGGAAGCCAACAGATAACGTAGTTTTTTGGTATTCAATTCTTAAATAAGTACTCTTTTTTCGTCTGGATTGCAGTATCGATAATAATTAAATTCCACTCTATTTGGATATATTTACTCCGTTATTTTTTACAAACCACTACAACTATACAGTGTAACCTCTAATGTAGGTCCTTGTACAATTGAAATAAAAAAAAGAACTTACTTACTAATATTGAAACGGTGAAAGATACTGCTGATGCTTGTTATTTCTAAACGCAAAAAACGCCTGAACAGGTTTGAATATTTTTTAACACAGGTACGAATATAAATATCATATAAACACATAACTTTTTATTACAGTAAAAAACTTAAGATTCCGGCACGTTGATTACATAAGTAGATACCTAACTACTTACTCCAAGGGTACTTGTACAGTATTACCTATTCTGTGCCACAGGTAAAACATTGACAAAGGTTTAACAACTTTAGACACTTTAGCGTTAGACTTTCGTCAGCTCAGTCGTGAAAAAAAACAGTTCAATCCGTTATAGACGACCTGTTGGTCTAGTGGTCAGAGGCCCTGACTACGAAACCGGAGGTTGCGGGTTCGAATCCCGCTAGGGGCAGATGTCAATGTGATGAGCTCTGGCATCTGTACCTGAGTCTTGGATGTCTTATATGTATTTATGTATATTTATCCGTTGTCTAGTACCCATAATACAAGCTTTGCTTAAAATGGGACTAGATAATTGGTGTGAATTGTCCAAATATATTTATTTATTTTATATTTATAGTTGTTCCATTACAAAGTGTAATGACTAAATGTGTAGAAAGGTACCATAGTAGGTGCATTTGGTAAGATATAATTGTTGTCCTTTTTTTTTTATCGCTGGAATATGCGTTACGCATACCACCCTAGCCCGGGGGAGCGTCGGGTGGTTATGTGGGACTCCTGAGATGATACCCAGACTACCCACTAAAAACCAGCTTCTACCCTCACCGTCAGTATGGGACACCACAGGATAACTTGCGCATTCGACTGTGGTATAATTGTTGTCCTACCTAAATACTAAGAAAGTAAGTTTGAGTTGCAATGAGTAAGTAGGTACTCCAGGTATTTAGCTGACTTCAAAAAAATACAAGGTTCTACTTTCGTGTATTTTTTTCATATACACCAAGTGTTACAAAGTGAAACATAAATTAATTCTGTAAAGTTATAATTTGTAATTCCAATGGCTGAGTATTAAACAGTCGAGCAATTCATCATTTCCATCCACGGGACTGTATCGCGCCATCGTAATGAATACGACCATTCCGATATTTACATTTCTATGAGCGATTTTAATCGCATCTCCTGTCAACTCGCTGCGGCAAATTAAAACGTCAGCTGCGACATTATTCCTCTATGTATCTAAATTTTTCGGTAAAGAATTTAAGCAAACATGGCTGTAAAAAATACATTCCGAACGCATCTGCTGTATTGTCCAATTTTCGACCAATCCCGATCGGCGGGCTCCCCTAGCTGTCAGTCGAGTGTCACTCATCTGATTGTTCGAAACTCGAATGTTATTTTTTTCGACGGCGCAGGGCGTTGACGCGCCGGTACATGGCCAGTCGTGTTGTACAATTGAATTGATTGAATTATGGTTAATTTGGAACGCGACAGAACGTTATGGATTGCCACCCGCATTGTCGCACGGTAAATAAGGGTAAATGGGTTTCATTTTTGACGTTTTGCAATTGTTATATTAACTAAATAACAGATATTAACAACATACCTATCCTATATTATAGTTACTTATTTTAAAATACATATTATTATCTGCAAAACGGACCGTACACAGCATCCGTTCAGAAACCTGCCCTTGGAAGTTCCACAGAGGTACACAAACAGCATAGACAAAGCCAAACTTTTTAAAAGC
The DNA here is from genome assembly GCA_038024825.1 of Polylopha cassiicola. Lineage (NCBI taxonomy): Eukaryota > Metazoa > Arthropoda > Insecta > Lepidoptera > Tortricidae > Polylopha > Polylopha cassiicola. Next base: position 333,637 of record CP149053.1, on the reverse strand, counting down.
CCCGATCGCACGCAAGTTGCGTCGTCAAACATTTGCTCTGTGTAATGGATTAGCTGTGTCGCGTGTAGTGTTACAGCCTACTGCGGTGCCTTTGCTTTATATTGGATTTACTTTGTTTGAAATGTTTGATGTTTTCAACGTTTTTGTGAGATTATTTTGAGAAGCTAGCTGAAAGCTTGCTCTGTTAGGGGTCAGTTGTGATTGCTAGTAAATTGACCAGCGTTTCACTCTTAAGCCGGTGCTACGCGTAGTTCTAGGTTTTTTTGGGCGTTACGTACAAGTTGGTTTCAACACATTGTTCTAATCTATAATCACTTCCTAAAATAGGTAAGTACCTACATTATTTGGCAAGGGAGATTTGGTTAAGTTTTTTTACCTAAAGAAATGATCCCAATTGGTTTAAAAACTTTCAAACGGTAACTTTTGCACTATCAAATCAAGTCGACTGACTTATCGATAAAGTCTACGTAAGTATATTATAAATATTACCTATATACCTAGTCTAGGTATATTATAAATATTACACATGTACTTAGTGAAAGTTATAAATAAGATGACTGCTAAGTATTTCCAACACTCCCGCCGTCACGGCGTTCCTAAATAATCTTTTAATTTACCGTCACCACAAAAGGGCCATGTTATTGTTTGCACACCAAATGTGGGTGAGTGGCGATTGCGCAAACAGACACACAGACCGACTGTTTGAACTGCTAACGGGTGGAGGCTGCTTCGGATACAGGGTGGCCTCCAAGCAGATGTTGACTGCAGTGTGTAGAAATTAGTTTGTTAAACCGAAATCTTAAAGAGAATCAAAATACCTACCTACTTTATTAAAAACGATAAATTGTACTTACTTACCTCAGTTTGTGTTTAGGTACTTAATTGCCTTCTTCCCTTAATTAGTTACTAGCGACCCGCCCCGGCTTCACACAGATGCTATAAACCTTCCTCTTGAATCTCTCTATCTATTAAAATAAACCGCTTCAAAATCCGTTGCGCAGTATTAAAGATTTAAGCATACATAGAGATGGACAGACAGCGACAGGACTTTGTTTTATACTATGTACCTAGTGGCACCTAAGTGCTAAAATAGGACTTAAATAAGAATAGGTAGAGCATAAATAAATAATTCAATTAGGTCCTTAATTACCTAAAATATTACTTGCAGATAAAAACTCATAATGTAATAGGTAATACATAAAATGTATGTATCTATCTATAAGTTGAGTGCAAGCCAGCGCAGTTGCAGCGTCACGTGTCAATTAGTGCATTACCTACTGCATCTGCAGGATTACGACATGACGCGGGTGCGGGAGGGTTGCGAATCAGGCACCAAGGAACCAAGAAGTTTTGGAGTTCTGATGTTTTAAATTAGATTGAAGTATTCTTTTATTAAATAAGGTTGCTTAAAGAACTTTCAGTTCTCATAATCGTCGTTATTTAGATTTAAATATTTTATACCTAGTTATTTTATAATAATGCATAAGTTCTTCAAAATCTTTAATGCAAAATTATTAACGTTACAACACTTTTACATCCTTGATGTTAGAAAACTGAGTGCAGTAGGGTGTAGAATAGTAAAGATCTACTTAACCACGAGTTCTGTAAAGCTCTCAAAAAGTTAGCTTAAAATCAATATAGAAACCTACTAAAACGCCTACCTAGGAATAAATTGTTGTTTTAAATTCCAATCAACCCAAATAAAATAATACTTAAGTAATACAATAGACGATCGTCAATTGAAATAGACTCAGAACACCCTCCTTCGAACAAATGTTTTGCTGATCAGTTACAAATCTAAAAAGGTTCTAACACGTTTCTGTCTTGACAGTCTACGGCTTTGACCATTTGCAATTAGGAGTACCTAAGTATAGGTACCTACCTATGTGATTTTCTTCATAAAAACTTTGCTAATCACCCACCATCGATACCTATCACTATAAATAGATAGGTACCTACTTACTACGATTTTAACAAAACGGTCAAGTTCTGCCAAATTGCCAGCGATCCCTGAATCACCCCTTTCTATTGTTTGACAAATGGCCGGACAACTGGCCACTGTCATCTCTTATTGGATTTAGACAGATGTTCAACGATATTGATGGATGATATTTGATGGATGATAGATTATCTAGTATTTATGTTTAGTAATTAGTTTTCTATTATTATCTTAGTTTTGTTTAATTTTCATTTTTGTTATTAATAGTATGTTTAGTTAAGTTTTGTTTCTCGGTGTATTGGTGTAGACTGTAATGCCGTGTAAATAAATTTGTAAATAAATAAATAAATAAATAAATAAATAAATAAATATTAAAGTGATGCCAATATTTTAGCGAATTATTGACAGATAGGTAATTCATTAGCCAATTGCTTCTTATATCTTACCTATCCATTTTCATTTTCTGATAGGGTTATTACCAATTTGAACTTAGTAGGTACCTATTTAAATATACCTACCTAATACTTAATAAAATATTGGATTTTTGCCTACTCTTACTGAATAAACCTAGACAACCTAGATTTGTCGTCTAGGTTTATAGTAACATGTACTTTTGTTACTTACAATGAAAACACTAATAGAATAGGTACAATTTTTGAAATCAAAACCTGACGTCATACGACAAACTTTACATTAGTAATAAGTATCTCTCACTGCCATACCATTACAACAATTACTCAAGAGTCCGGCATTGTCAACCACTGACATTATTGTAAGATATTCAAAACAGTTATACACAACAAAGCTCTGTTTACCATTAAGAGGATTAAGCCTCTCACGAACAATCCATTCAATAATCCGCCTAATAAACAATTAAAGTGGCGTAGGTTTTTTTTAAAAATATATTTAGCTGTCTCTTTCCCGCACGATAGTAATAACAAAGACAGTTTAAAGGATAGATGATATTATTATGGTTTTAGGAAGAGACTGTTTACTTTCTACAGTGAACGTGCCTGAGGAAGGCACTTGCGCGCCGCGGGGCGCCGACTTAAGCTCAATATTGAAATATCTTTTATCTCGCTTTTTGTTCGCCACAATATGAAATGACACCTGTCATAAATGAACCGGGGAAAAAACATGGGATCAACGTATTTTGAAAACATGTTTGCAGAACTGACATTCTTTTTGTGTTTGTCACCAGATTCCACGTAACTTTACGGTATTTGAAAAAAAATTGTGACTTATCTAGTAAATGATAACAGGGTATAAGAGTTAGGTTAGTAATGATAATTAACTGTAGGTACCTGTCTACCAGTAAACTTAGTACCTACCTAATATGTACCTACTTATGTAATATCGATACCTTTGGGTTCAATTGGCGTAAAAGCCAAATTGCCACTTTTCAGGAGAGCCAAAAAACTGTTTTTGAAATCTTATTTTTCGTATAAAATTGTAAATATAAACCCTATAAAAAAGTTATATATACAAAATATGCTTGAATTTTCGGCATGAAGATAAATAAATTGTCAATATTAATCAGCCTCCTTCGGTTTAGGAAATAGCTTGGAGTTACGCCCAAGATATTTGCTCGATATGGTAATTACGTCTATGAAATATCATTAACTAAGAATGGATCTGTGACGTATCACACATTTTAATAAATGTGGGTGAGTAATTCTTGCCGTAAAACACAGTACTTTGTAAATACTATGTGTATTAACCATGTAAATATTTTATTTTTGCCAATAATATCTAATAATCCCCTTAAAAATCATAATATTTATGTTCTAATTAATGAAATAATATAAACAAAAGTTAGCACAATTTATTTTCCTAAGATTTTATCAGTATTAAGGTCCAGTAGTTAAATTTTCAGCTTGTATTGTTTTATTTAGTAAAGCAAATATTAAATATTTTGTTATTTTTATTATTATCCAGCATTATATAATCTTTTTCCATAAAGAATAATCTATATTAACAAAAAAATAATATTATGAATCACAAACCACAAATTTGCATTATTATATAATGTTGTCATGCAATTATTTGTTATTCGTCTTTGAATTAGACAACAAAACATATAAAAACAAACAAAATAAAAATCTATAATGACTAGGGTATGTATAACAAGGGCTACCTGGAAAAGATGAAATCAATAGTGATTTAAAAACTTACTACTTACTTACATTATCTACTTAAATCACCTTTGTATTCATCTTCTTCAATTAGCCCCTGTGATATTATTTCGGAATGGTACCATTTTTCCAGAGACATTTAAAATATAGATATATTTCGCTTAAAAAATAGGCAGTTGGCAAAAACATGATCTTTTTATACGCATTTCTGTTTTATCGGTCGCCAATTCATTTGTCCTCGATAGTTTTCCCAATGCGTTTTCTATTTCTTAACAGCTTTTTTTAAGAAAAAGAATGTTAGTGTGTTCGTTGGTGCATCTTTTTTATTACTCTGTGACGAAGTAACGGTATTCTCATTGATTTATATTTGATACTGAGTATTAATAGTACTTACGCAGATATCATCAGGTACTAAGGTGTGGATATGGATTCAATAGTGAGATTTTTTTTATTCAAGTCATGTTCTTATTTATGTAAGTATGTGCAGATTTTTATCAGATAAAACGGTTATTTTATTTGTGTTAACTCTTTCAGTACTTGATTTTTTTGAAATCTTTGTATCGTCACCAAAACATCGATGCAACAAAAGAAACAAAAACATTATTTTAATAATTTTTCTTGATTTAATCCGACATTACTGTGCGAATCTTTTTTAACTCATTAGGTGAAGTTTCTGTTTTGTCTAAACTAAATTAAAATAAATAAAATGGGGTGACTCCAAAATAATAAAAGAAAATTAAATTCTGTTTCAAGTCGCTAATACAGTGTTCTCTGTTTCATATAATTTAATACACATACCTATTACGTTTAAAATATTCATGTAAAAACCACCATCTTTTATAGTGAATCCTTAAAATATAGCTGTAAATGCAAGTTTTTTTTGTTGGCAAACTTGATATGGACGTAAATGCCACACAATTATCAGATAGGCAGCGTAAGAAACCTAAACTTTTTCAAAATTTATTGGCGTAAAAGCCGTTAAGGTAAAATTATGGTTTATACGTCAATATACTTGACTAATAGTGAACTTACGCCGTCCGACTAGACGTAACAATAATAACATGGTATCAAATACTGTGATGTATAAACCAATCAATGGCTGCACTGGCTTTTACAGTAGTTAATAAGAACTATAAAGGCAATTACGGCTGACATAATTTAAGTAATTTAAGTGCTTGTCTGATACATCCAACATTTTTAATTTTTGTTAACATTTTGTGTGAAAAAGTTGGGTAGTAAAAGCCATAAAGTTGCGAATTTCGATGATCCTTATATACAGATCGATAGAGCTCAAAATTCTGAGAAAAACTGTATATATAACTCATTTTGGCCAAAATGGCTTTTACGCCAATTGAACCCAAAGGTATCGATATGTTATGCGGTTATAAAATATATTAAAATAAAATAACGTCAGCATAAAGCGAACAACCACTACAAACACAGATTGGTTACAGATGTATTAGGTAGATATAGATACAATACAATTATAACCACAAATACATCCGTAATAAACGTCTTAACAAACGCTCGTCTTACTATGTATTTTGTAGGGGTCATACTCACTGTGTATCTTTCGGCACACGTCACTATTGAAGCACTTTCAATATAAGTATCTATATATAAGTAGAAATACATATGGTATTTCATTGCCTTGTTTATGAAAAAGAATTTAAAAGTTATGTTTGTCCACAGCGCCCAAGCTGATGATACCCCCAACGGAGTTCGTGACCCAGGGAGTGGCCGGCAGCCCGCAGGAGGGCCTGCGCACCCCCACCACCAGCCAGATGCTCAACCCCCTCCTCAGCCTCAACAACACGGGCCGGACCAACTTCACCAACAAACAACTGACAGAACTAGAGAAAGAGTTCCACTTCAACAAATACCTCACGCGGGCGAGGAGGATAGAGATAGCCTCCGCCCTCCAACTGAATGAGACACAAGTCAAAATCTGGTTTCAGAACAGAAGAATGAAACAGAAAAAGAGGATCAAAGAGGGACTGATCGTTGCCCCCGAAGTACAGCCGGCCAGCGACGCGGTGGGCTCCAGCGAGAACAGCCGCGAATCCAGCTAAACTAATATGACTCGCGTACGAAGATAGACGATTGTGTTGAGTGACTTTGAAATTTTATCTTAATAGTGATTCTATCGTTTTTGATTACTATTTCCTACGACTAGGTTAGTGACGTTACGACCGTATGTTGCGTGTTGCAGGACGTTGCGCGTAACGTTGCGGGAACATGTTCTGATGGACACTCGTAATTTAAGGGGGTAAATTCTAATCATAGGCTACGTAATAATGTATTTTCACTGTAAACCCCCGATTAACTTACCTAACTATATTTTGGATATTTCGTGCCATCCAGTGTATAAAAGTTACATTCCATGTTATTTTATATTTATCTGTAAAATTGATGTGCATGTAAGCGATTGTTGTATACCTATCATTTTTATTACGATAGAAACTAGTAAAGTATATAATAACTCGCCTACAGCCTAAAACGGTTAATTAAGGAAGAAAAAATGTAAAAAGGGAGAAAAGAAATAGAAAATAAAAAAGTAGACATTAATGTTAAATTATTGCGGTGTATAGTACAACACAGTGCGTGTGGTTTGAGGTTAACTTTTAAATGCGTAGACGATGATACCTTAACTATCATTCCTACAGCGCGCGAACTGTATTTCTGATCAGAAGTGTCAACTAGTTACTTAATCCTGTACATTTAATTAGGGAATTAGCGAAATTGGAATTTGAATACGACTTATTCGCTCAAAATAATTGTTTTAATAACTAAAACTTCTTAATAGATAAATGAAGAAAACATGCTTGTATGTATATCACTATTGAAGTAAGTTACTTATTCTTGGATTGATAGGGGCAAACAAAAATGAGGGTAATATGGAAGTTTTAGAAAATATTTGTTTCTATACTATAATATGACTGACTTCACTGTAGAGTTATAAATATTAAAATCACCGAAATCGTCAAAACATGACTACTAACTTTATTTACAATAATAATTTAAATCACATCAACTAAAAATTTCGACTATCAAAGGCACAGTGAAAGCAGAAAAGTGCTAAAAACTGTACTTAAAATAAAATCCATTTTACCTCATCTTTGGCCCGCTTACCCTTTTCATTTATCTATTAATAATGCTAATAAAAAGATATGGTTTTATTATTTTTATATGTATTTTTTATCAACTTTATTTAACTTAAGACCAAAGCTCATTTTCGTTTTTAATTAATTTATTAAGTACCCGCTTTTACTACTTGTACAGGCTTGATCATTGATATATATATAATACTGTGTGTTAGGTCGGTTTGTGTGTACATTTTGTTAAGCTAGTACCTACTTTATCAATAAATTAATTATATCTATTTTCAATTTGAAGTTTTATTAACCTGAATCTAAAATAAAGTGGTTATAAAAAATAGTTACCTACAACTAGGTGTCCAAAAGTAAGCCAGAACTATATTTTAATAAAATAATTCCATCGAAATGTCAGGATATAAATTAATATACAGGAGTTGCATCTGTCTGAAACAATTCTAATCCCTACTAATATTATAAATGCGAAAGTAACTCTGTCTGTCTGTCTGTTACGCTTTCCCGCTTAAACCTCTCAACCGATTTTGATGAAATTTGGCACAGACAATCTTTAGACCCTGAGAAAGGACATAGGCTACCTTTTATTGCGATTAATTAATTTGGGACCGCTAGTATGTAATAACTGCAAATGCATCACAATTTATAATGATAGCCCATTACTTATTTAAAAAAATAGTAACAAATTACTTATTCATAAAATAAAGAGACCCGGGGGACTCTTTTACTCTCTGCAAAAATATAACAGTGATAAATCCTTACGTGTATGCTTTATTAAAACCTCATTGACAATCTTCTTTTATGAAATCGGTTAAAAACAATGACCTAACAAGTTCATGATTGCAAATTAAAATAAAAGACTTTCATAATTATAGTTAAATATTTATTAAATGCCCGTTAATTTACTAACACAGATATTATCACAACATTACATAATTATATAATATGACACAACATTGACATAGAAATGGAATAACATTTATTTATAACAAAAACTTTGAAAAATAAATTATTATCTATGGTATTACTTATCTGTGCAGTTAGTAAATAATTTATCATGAAAAACTTTTTCGATCGCGTTTAAATTAACACTTCAATTTGATTAGGCACTTTTCTCATTGGAATGAAACAACTAATAACGAATTTAACTCGCGTATTTTATTTGCTGACATTTCGGATTCTTTGCAGTTTCCATAATCTTTAGCGTTAGACTATTGTCAGCTCAGTCGTGCTACGATTATGGAAACTTTAAAGAATCCGAAATATCAGCAAATAAAATAAAATACGGGAATTAAATTCGTTAATAGTTGTTTTATTCCAATGTGTAATAACCGCGAAGGCATCAGAAATTATTAGGCACTTTTCTCTAGAGGCACTATTAACTATCTCAAATAATATTTAATGTTAACGCAAACGCGTTTGAAAACGTTTTTTGTAAGCAATTCTCATTGATTACCATAATAACGATTAAATTTCTTATAATAGGTACAATAAGTAAATTAGAGTGCAGATAATGGGTACACTAAACAATGGGAAATACTATGCATGGTACATTGTCCGTATATCAACCTTCCTCCTGACTCCTAAATATCTATCTATTAAAAAGAACCGCATCAAAATCCGTTGCGTAGTTTTAAAGATGTAAACCTACGTAGGGGCAGACAGAAAAAAGTGACATGGAATTATTTAGTTTAATTAGTAAAAGTATACGATTAAACAACTACAAACTAGTCTAACTTTAGCATTAGACTATCGTCAGCTCAATCGTGGAACTGTAAAGTTTTCTAAACGTCCGCTAATAAAATAAAATAAGCGAGTTAAATCCGTCTAATAGTTATTTAATTCCAATGGATAATATCCGCGAAGGCATCAGAAATTATTAAAAGTATAAGAAAATAAGTTATATTCAGGAGTGTGTGGTTCGATACTGCGAGAGAGTACATCGCTTTCTCCCAGAGATGGCGCCACTGCTGTCTTAATGTAGTGTTGCCATAGAGTTAGTAATATATATTATATTACCTATACCTAAATAATACCGTACTTCCAATTGACCATGGGCGTCACTGATCGATTTGACGAATTTTTTAACTTCTATTGTCTTTGTTTTTTTGTTTACAAGCGAAATGTCACTATAGCGCCATCTGTGTTTAGTGCTTTGCAACACTTAGCACACACAATTGTATAACTTTACATTTATTGAACCACGGATATCGATCGAATTTCAATTGATAAATAAGTAGTAATAAATATTTAATAATTAGTATTAAGCCGTGTTTGGTATCAAGTATTAACACTAGCTTTGGTTACATTTTGAACTTTGTTACAATGGCACAGGGTCGATTACTTGTTCTCGACCACTTCGAAGGTGAGGTTGTTTTCGTTGAGGTTCTTGATGAGGTCCGTCTTCTCGAAGGCCAAGCCTGTAGTCAACACCCCGCCCCTGGGGAAGGTTAACGACAGTTACATTTTTGAAAATATGAATATACTAGCTGTCCGCCCCGGCTTCGCACGGATCGTCTTTTTTTATAGCCTATGTCAGTCGGGAATTGTGTAGCTTCCCAACAGTGAAAGAATTTTTGAAATCGGTCCAACCGTTCTGGAGCCTGTTCAATCGAAACAAACCGTTCCTCTTTATATTATTAGTATAGAAGTACCTATAGATAAACACTTGTCTGCATGTAAGTATATTTTTGAAATGTGTGTCTTGGTACAAATATCATTATATTTTAGAATTTTTATTTAAAAAAATAGTTTTCTATAAATGTATACTTCTGCTAGCGACTTCGTCTGCGTTCGAGTAGTACTTTACATAATAACCCCAACTAATATTATAAATGCGAAAGTAACTCTGTCTGTCTGTCTGTCTGTTACGCTTTCACGCTAAAACTACTGGACCGATTTAAATGAAATTTGGTACAAAGAAAGTCTGGAGCCTGAGAAAGGACATAGGCTACTTTTTAACCGACTGCAAAAAAGGAGTTCCACGCGGACGAAGTCGCGGGCAGAAGCTAGTATGTATATATAAACACTTGTCTGTATGTAAGTATATTTTTGTAATGTGTCTTGGTACAAATATCATAAGGTATATTTTTGAATTTATTTATTACAAAAATAATAGTTTTCTATAAATGTATACTTCTGCTAGCGACTTCGTCTGCGTTCGAGTAGTACTTTACATAATATGGTTATAAAATGTATCCTATATTATTTTAATGTACATACCTATAAACATACATCCATACATTCTTAAAAACATTCGCATACCTCTTTGTAATAATAATTATAAAGGTTCTAAACTTGACAACATAGGGAGTACTAAATGTTTTTTTAAACGTGGGTGCTTATCGTGTGTAGTCGAAGTCGCGGGCAAAAGCTAGTATTACAATAAGTATGATCGCAGTACTCACTTGCCGGGCATGTTGTGTCTCTCCTTCAGGACTGTGATGGCGCAGAACATGAGAGCGGTGACAGTGGCGCCGTAGCCCGGGTTCACGCCCTTCACCTGTACATTATAATATAAATAATATTTAAGTAATATAATGTATACAAGACCACTCTTTATACAGTTAGTTTTAGTAATATATTGGTGGCCCAGTCTTTAAATATGCCAAACCACGAAATTCCTAGGCATATCGTGAAATGCCGTCATTTCATAATTTGATGATATGAGGTTTCACATAATGAAATGAAATGAAATGAAATAACTTTATTCACTTGAAATGTGGTAAACATAAAGATCTTATGAGTAAATTACATAGTACAGCACATCTCGCCAACAATACTGGCATGCAAATATTTAATGTCAATGTAATAATTATAAATTTAAATTGATATGTTATGTAAAAAAATTAGTTAATAAATAATGTCCCTTACATATAATTAATAATATTACAGTTATAAAAGTTTCATAAAGTTCGTAAATCCGTTAAAAATAAAAAAAGGTTTTATATAAACACAATTACAATTCATAAAACAAATATCAATAAATAATTTTAAACTTTCAGATTGGCTAAATAATTTTCCAGTAAGAAACTACGGATTAATCTATCTTTATAAAAGAAAGTCGTGTTAGTTACCCCGTTTATAACTCAAGAACGGCTGAATCGATTTGGCTGAAAATTGCTGGGGATGTAGCTCGAAACTAGGAAAAGGACGTAGGATACTTAAATCGATTCTTTGCCGAGCGGGACGAAGTCTGCCGGGACCGCTAGTAGCAATATAAATATTGCACAGAACGATGTAGCCGCCGCCATCTAGCGGCGCCGCGACGAAACAACACGGAATTAGTTTATGATGTGTTAGCGGCAGACATCATTGTGACTAGAACTTATTATGCCTCAGCGATTATTATATATATATCTTCTTTATATATAAAAATGAATCGCAAAATGTGTTGGTAAGCGCATAACTCGACAACGCCTGGACCAATTTGGACAAATTTTTTTTTAAACGTTCGTTGAAGTCCAAGGATGGTTCTAACGGCGAGAAAAAATCGAATAATTGCCGGGAAAACCCTAATAACAGCCCTTTTCTTTTCCCATACAAACGTTGTCTAACTAAAGTTACCTAATTTGAATTTCGAACGGGCAGGATGACGTCTGCCGGGACCGCTAGTATTGTAATAAAATAACTATATCGGACTTATCAAATGAAACAAATTTAACGGATTTAACTATTTTATTGGCTGACGTTTCGGAGTCTTTACAGATTCCATAATCGTAGCACGACTGAGCTGACAATAGGGGAGAGGGGGGCTAGTACTAACAGATTTTAAATATTGTCATTTAGCTTCTCAATTTGAAAATTTTGTGTTATTATTTTTATACCCGAGTAACGGAAATTTATATGACTTGCATATACAAAGCTAAAAATTCATCTAAATTACTTGGGTTCGAAGGGAGACGCATCTTTATAAAAAAAGTCAGCGGTTAAAACTTGCCCCGTTTCGGGGGCAAATATTAACAGCGACGGGGTAAGTATTAACGCTAGTAAACTTGTTAGGATTTCATTTAACTATATAAGTAAAAAACAAAACAATATTAAAATGATAATTTATTTATTTTTTGACATACAAATATTACAAAAAAAAACAATAAAAACTCTCAAATAACATAAATTCTTATCACTTCAGGTTACTAAGTAATCAGTCTTAGAAAAGGCTTTTTCATTTAAAATGTAGTAGGTAATATTTTCTATTGGATTTCAATACTTTTTGCACCGCTAAATCATATACTTCTTTTACTCTTGTACCGTGACACCTTTCGCGGGGGTAAATATTAGACGGGTTAATACTTACCCCGTTCATTTTGTTAAAACTAGCCCCCGAGGACCTTTTTGGATATAACTAATTATAAAAAAAAACTATACGTATATTTAATAAAATAACACGGGAATTTAATTAACAACTAAATAATCATTCATTATATGAAAATCTGCAATCACAAAATCGAATAATTAAAACATTAATCAAAAAATTCGAGACTTAAAAATGTTCGTTCACTTGTATTTTTGCACCACCGTACGACAACTGCACAACGCGGAAGCCGGCGGGCAACCGACTTGTCGCGACTTGTTCGCCGACGTCACCCGAACTTATGACCTAAACGTCTTACCATATCGTCGTTTAATTTAGTAGTTATAGACTTGTTAATACTTACCCCTGTTAATTTTAGCCCCCCTCTCCCCTAGTCTTATGCTAAAGTGATTAATAGAGCTAAAAAGGAAAAGTAGTTTGCATTGCTGTATTAATCACTCATTCCAATGTATAATAACCGCGAAGGCATCAGAAATTATTACAACTACTAAATAATTACGTATTGTATGGAAAAAGATAAATAACTATACATTTTGAAAATATAAATGCGACAATATTTTTGATGGCTGATACTGTTACCTAACATGTGTTATGCCTGTGTTATATCTCGCTGTGTTTTTTATATAACTTAATTCTGTCACTATTAGTGTAAACCTGTAATTGGCTTCTTTATATTTTATTCTAATTTTGTATCTTAGTTTTTTAAGCTGTTTGTTTTCCTGTTAGTTAAATAAATAGACTTCTACTCCATTAAAAAAGACTCGATTAGTGTACGGAAATATACGAACCAGCACCGTGATGGTCTTCTCCGGCTTGTCCTTCTCTACGTCCTGGTCGCGGGCCCAGCCGCGGCCGCGCAGCTGGAAGGCGAATGACGTGCCTTCTGTCACGGCCTCTGTGGGGCCCTCCGCGCTCACCGCGCCCAGCGAGAACACGCGCGGGAACCGCAGCAGCAGCTGACGGCTCCACGACCACGACCCTGGGGGGGACACATACATACATACATTTTACAAAATATTCTATAATAATTTCTGATGCCTTCGCGGTTATTACACATTGGAATGAAACAACTATTAACGGATTTAACTCGCGTATTTTTATTTTATTTTATTAGCGTTAGACTATTGTCAGCTCAGTCGTGCTACGATTATGGAAACTGTAAAGAATCCGAAACGTCAGCAAATAAAATAAAATAAAAATACGCGAGTTAAATCCGTTAATAGTTGTTTCATTCCAATGAAAAATATTCTATCCAGTGTTGCTAATTTAGCGATTTTGAAGTACAAATTAAAACAGTTCTAGAGCCAATAATAGATACAATTTTTGTCAAATCGACACAGAATTATTAAATGCCAAGAGATACATAATATGCAAAACGACAAACGCGATAGCGCACCAAATTCAAACTTTATTTAATTGAAGTTCCATTTGTATATCATTATGGGGGGGGGGGTCTCCTAACTTTTTATGGTTATCTTTTGACTTTGAGTTTAGCGACTCGAATTTCTAGGAGTTGGCAACACTGATTCTATCAATAACATCATCAGCAGTCTATCGCAGTCCACTGCTGGACTCAGGCCTCTCCAATTGCACGCCACTGTGCTCGATCTTGGGCTGCTCGCATCCAGCTCCTGCCAGCCATCTTACGCAAATCACTCCACCTCGCCTGAGAACGTCCTACACTACGCTTGCCGCTCGCTTTTCCAAAATATTCTATAGCTAATCTTAATATGGAATGATGGCAAAGTTTTTATGAAATCAGGCCATCGGTAGTGTTTCGACATATAATTTCAATCACTTCGACATTTGATAAATTGATAATAAATAATTGTATCAAATTTTAAGTTAATAAAATCCTTGAGAAATCCGAACTCACAAACCCAACTACTAGCACATCGTGTCGAATGAAAGAAGAAATCCTGGCTCGAGACAAGACGACGAGCTCCGGACTTGTTATAAGTGACGAATTCCTGACCTGTGTCACCTGTGATTAGAGACAACAAGTTCTCGGCAGCCGCGCTGCGTGCAGTGTGCAGTGTGCAATGCGCAGTGCGCAATGAGCAGTGCGCAGTGTGCAGAGTGCAGTGAGCAGTGCGCAGTGTGCAGTGAGCAGTGTGTAGTGACTTAGTGAGCAGTGCGCAGTGTACAATGCGCAGTGTGCAGTGAGCAGTGCGCAGTGTGCAGTACGCAGTGTGCAGTGTACAATGCGCAGTGCGCAGTGAGCAGTGCGGTACATACCGAGCAGCAGCAGCAGCGCGCCGACGAGCGCGGTGAGCAGCGCGGTGAGCAGCGCGGGGAACTGCACGTACGGCTTGAACTGCACGGGCCGCTGCCCGCGCGCGTGGCGGCCGCGCTGCGTGCAGTGAGCAGTGCGCAGTGAGCAGTGCGCAGTGAGCAGTGCGGTACATACCGAGCAGCAGCAGCAGCGCGCCGACGAGCGCGGTGAGCAGCGCGGTGAGCAGCGCGGGGAACTGCACGTACGGCTTGAACTGCACGGGCCGCTGCCCGCGCGCGTGGCGGCCGCGCTGCGTGCAGTGAGCAGTGAGCAGTGCGCAGTGAGCAGTGCGGTACATACCGAGCAGCAGCAGCAGCGCGCCGACGAGCGCGGTGAGCAGCGCGGTGAGCAGCGCGGGGAACTGCACGTACGGCTTGAACTGCACGGGCCGCTGCCCGCGCGCGTGGCGGCCGCGCTGCGTGCAGTGAGCAGTGCGCAGTGAGCAGTGCGGTACATACCGAGCAGCAGCAGCAGCGCGCCGACGAGCGCGGTGAGCAGCGCGGTGAGCAGCGCGGGGAACTGCACGTACGGCTTGAACTGCACGGGCCGCTGCCCGCGCGCGTGGCGGCCGCGCTGCGTGCAGTGAGCAGTGAGCAGTGCGCAGAGAGCAGTGCGGTACATACCGAGCAGCAGCAGCAGGGCGCCGACGAGCGCGGTGAGCAGCGCGGTGAGCAGCGCGGGGAACTGCACGTACGGCTTGAACTGCACGGGCCGCTGCCCGCGCGCGTGGCGGCCGCGCTGCGTGCAGTGAGCAGTGAGCAGTGCGCAGAGAGCAGTGCGGTACATACCGAGCAGCAGCAGCAGCGCGCCGACGAGCGCGGTGAGCAGCGCGGTGAGCAGCGCGGGGAACTGCACGTACGGCTTGAACTGCACGGGCCGCTGCCCGCGCGCGTGGCGGGCGCGCTGCGTGCAGTGTACAATGCGCAGTGCGCAGTGAGCAGTGCGGTACATACCGAGCAGCAGCAGCAGCGCGCCGACGAGCGCGGTGAGCAGCGCGGTGAGCAGCGCGGGGAACTGCACGTACGGCTTGAACTGCACGGGCCGCTGCCCGCGCGCGTGGCGGCCGCGCTGCGTGCAGTGAGCAGTGAGCAGTGAGCAGTGCGCAGTGAGCAGTGCGGTACATACCGAGCAGCAGCAGCAGCGCGCCGACGAGCGCGGTGAGCAGCGCGGTGAGCAGCGCGGGGAACTGCACGTACGGCTTGAACTGCACGGGCCGCTGCCCGCGCGCGTGGCGGCCGCGCTGCGTGCGGTACAGCACGGAGCCGTCGGCGCCCGGGAACGGCAGGCACCACTTGCCCTCGTGCTTGTGGAGTATCGGACTAGAACACATTACACACACAAATAAAATTGTTTGACATGGTTCTATCGGAGAGTACGGAAGTGGCCTCGCCAAGACGAGCGCGAAGCGAACACTGCCGTACCATCTTTACAGGAACCATTTCCAATTACTACCTATATTTGTTAAGCGAGAAAATAGCACATAAGAATGTTCAACGGCCAAGTCACACGACATTAACTATAATAATAAAGAAATCGCTTGGCACGAGTTTGTCTAGACTTCATTACTTTTAGAGATAAACAAGCTGCTTTGCCTGCTTTATCGAGGCTTGGCTAGTTATTTACAGAATGTTTTTGATGAGTCAATTTATCGTGTAGGTAAGTGCTTTGATGTTTATACTGTTATTTAACAAATGTAATGAGATGTATGTGTAATACATACCGCGGCTGCAGTTTGGGCCGCAGCGCCGGCAGCCGCTCCGGGTAGAGCTGCTTGCGCAGCGGCGCCAGCTCGCCGCGCGCCGCCACGCTGCAACAACACACATATAATATATTATTATATAGCCGCTAGTATATTATATAGTTACCGAGCTGGGAGCTGCTCGTACTAATACTCGTACGTACCTGCGCACGAGCGAGTCCCAGGTGCCGTAGTTGACGATGCCGCGGCGCGCGACGTCGCCGCTCAGCGCCGCCGCCACCGAGCACGACACGTACGACTCCACCGAGTTCAAGGTACCTGCGATACACACGAGTAATCACTTGCCAGCAGCCACTAGTGATCTAGAGCAGGGGTCGGCAACCTGCGGCTCGAGAGCTCTTTGGATATGAGGCTGCGGCTATTTAGTTCCATTCGCAAATAAATAATTATTTTATAAAAGAAAATGTTCTGAAACGATTAACAAGGTTTAGGCATTATTTCTAACTCTCAGCTACTTATACTCGCTTTTCACCGCAGCACCCATCTCTCGCGACCCACGTCGCCACTGTCGTCCAGTGTTGCCGTTTGGTCACATTTCTCACGTTTTTCGTGAGTTTTAACTGCATAGAGACTATTTATTGTAGGCAAGGAAATTTTTTTGTGGCTCTTTAAAAACTTGAAATTTTGTAAATAGTAATTTTTGGCTCTTCCGACTCAAAAGGTTGCCGAACCCTGATCTAGAGTCTAACATGTTTAAACTTCTCATGCAGACCTTTTTGGATCGGAACTGCTACAACTTGGTTTTTTAACCTGAAGGTAATTACTCCCTTGGGGGTAAAACTTGCATATCGCAGGAGTAACAATCAGGAGTGTCTCTCTGTCTGTGTGTGTGTGTGTGTGTGTGTGTGTGTGTGTGTGTGTGTGTGTGTGCGTGTGTGTATGCTGTGTGTGTGTGTGTGTGTCTCTGTGTGCTGTGTGTGTGTGTGTGTGTGTGTGTGTGTGTGTCTCTGTGTGCTGTGTGTGTGTGTGTGTGTGTGTCTGTCTGTTACCGTCGAAGTGCTGGTGCATGTATACGACGCCCATGTCGTTGGGCACGCTGTCGAACCCGCACGCGCTCACCACGAACACGCCGCGCTCGCGGGCCGCCTCGTCGTACTTCAACTGCATCGTCTCTATGAACTGGAAGTGTAAATATACACGTATATATATTTCTTTATGCTTATGTGATTTTGCAAAAAATATTTTGTCACTTTTCTAAATTATAAACTGCTCATCCCGGCGTCGTTCTATCCGGCAAAGCAGCGATACATGATAATTATATTTTATATTTTGTTCTCATGTTACTACGTGAAATTTTCGCAATATGCGCCATTTACAAATACCTATATATTTAAGTAGTTTCCCTAAATTTTCTAATTATCTACGCAACTTTTATTTATTTCTTTAACATAACAACTCTCCTCATAACAAAAACGAAAATAAAAAATTAGTAAAATCTGTCCAACCGTTCTAGCGTGATGACGTCATGACCGAGGGAAACAGGAATGAGACAATAGGGATATAGATTCCAATACATCAGTATAAACTCAAGTACCTCACTGTCCTATTTTAATGACAAGTCAACGGATGTTTCATTGATATGAAGCACATCAACAAAACATTAATGCTTGTATGTTAATCTGTATTCATGGAATAATGGAATAATAATAATTCCATTATATATTTGCCAGTATAATGAAGGGGACGGCGCGTACGCAGTCCCCACTACCAAAAATTACGCGTCCGAGTTATCCACATTAGGGATAATCGCAAGGGTCAACCCAGCCGCAGTGCAATGGGAAGGCCTCGCCCTGGGGGAACCGCCTTCTTGATCACGGTGTCCCCTACGCCAGGTAAGTATGCTTTCACCAACTATACCGGCCCGGGTCTATGTTCCGGGGGAAATCTTAACACCGCGATGTAGAATTTTGTAGGACATGTTACAGCGACATCTGGCGGAAATTTTGGAACTAAAGTCATGGTGAATGATGGCGCCATCTAGACGCAAATGTCAGAACTAAACTTGAGCAGTTTGTTTTCCATCTATGGATTTTGCAGTGAGAATTCGAGCACAGTGTTCCACTGTGTTTCTATATTAAGGGTTTATTTTTTGTTTTATAAAATGACGATGTAGATATAGGTAACATATTATACGGAAGCGATAAGAATATACTGGATCCTGTTGCGATGTTATTTTTAGACATTCAATAACAAACTCGAGAGATTTATGACTTGCGTCAGAAAAAAATATTATGGTGTCATAAGTATCAAAATCATTAGATATAATGATACATAATCACGGAAATAAAGTGTTAACGTTTCACGTAAAGCCATAGCTTTTATTTTTAATGCAATAATAAAATCAGCTGGTATTTTCGAAGAGTTATTTGATACAAAATGAATGACGGGTGAAAACTGCTTTATTTTAGTAATGATTTACATATTGAATAAACTAGTATGTATTTTAATTGTATGTTTGTATGTAAACTTTTGATCGGGACTATAACATTAATGGATTAAAATTTAAGTACCTAGTGGAATTTATGTCTTGTGGATAAATACAATTAGTACCCATATAAAAGTATTATAACTGCTAGTATTACTCTATCTTCATAACAAAATATAAAACTTGTTATATACTGTACTATATCGCACTTTTACTTGAATAGTGTGACAACTCGAAATGTGTCACCACATGAATTCAAATTCAAAAGCGCAGACTTAGAGTCTGAAATGGAATAACAAAATATTTCGAGATGTTTGATTTTTCAGCAAAGGTATATATTTAATTATGTTACCGTAGGTCGGTGTGAAATGTTATCAGTCACGTTACTTTACGCCTGTGAGTTTTATTGTTTATTGTGTGTTGGCGCACGAGAATTTTGTAGAAAATAAAATATATTGTCGAAGGACCTTGAAAATTAACGAAAATAGTCAATTCGTAACCGAGGGGAGAAAAGGGGGCGAAAACACATGAAATAAGCAGGTAAAGGGGAAGCAGGGAGACCCAACGTGCACGTACCTTATGCTGGTCTATCGTTCTGCATACTCCAACGGCGGTCAGTGATGAAGAGAATGCTTGGCTCGAGACATGCGGTTTAATCTTCATTTCACTTCACAGATTTAATATTCATAATACACAAGCACGTATAGTTTTAACACATAAGTACATAAATCCAGAGAAAACACAGTTCGTTTAATTGTTCTTATTTTTCGACACAGCGTAGAGCGCTATCACGACCAATAATAAAAACAATGGCGGCTGGGGACGCTCAAAAAACATATCCTGTCTCTTCACTTCCTTCCGGATTGTTTATTATTTTTGCATAGTCAAATCATTGCCAATTACGGAATGTAATAGTGGTCTCTTTCGCACAAAGGTAACAGTAACACGTGGGTGAAAGGGATAGGTGTCAAGGATTAGAAATGGTAACGAATTGACTTCCGATAACTTAACATAGGTGGTATGCGTTGAAATTTTACAATTTGCCGCTAGATGGCAATAGTAGCATAAAGTAAAAGAGCCAAGCGCAAACATCCCGGCCCGCTTGAAGGGTTCCCTTCAAAAGAGAGAAAGAAAAGAAGAACAAGAAACGAATTTAAATAAACTTAACATTGTCGATAATAATAATATAATTAAATATAATTAAGTGTATTCAAGTACTCTTACTTATTTACATAGGTAATTTATTGTAAGGGTAACGGCAAGTTTTACAACCGGTCGCAAGTATGTACCAGCTGCGGTTCTCACTTTAACAACTCTAACGACACCATCTTTTGCTGCAAGTACCTCATCTATTACCCCCATAGGCCAATGCAGGGGGGAGCATTATCGACCTGAATAACTACAACTGTGCCTACTGTGATGGGGCGAACTGAAGTATTCCATTTCTGTCGTATTTGCAAGGTATGTAAATATTCGCGACTCCAACGCTTCCAAAATGACTGTACAAGCTTATCTAAAAGAGAATGACGCGAAACCAAAGTGAGTCTATCATCCTCTACTTCTCGAGCGGGCAAATATTTTAATGGTGTAAGAGTTAAAAAAGTGAGCAGGGGGTCAAAGCTAGCGGTTCGGATGGATCTGTAGTAAGTGTCCTACAAAGCGGTCTAGAATTCATCACGGCCTCAATCTGTGTGAGGACGGTCGTCATCTCTTCTATGGACAACACCTGATCTCCAATTACACGAAACAATGATGTTTTCATTCCCTTTATGTTAGCCTCCCAATTTCCACCAAAATGGGGGGCAGAAGGTACGTTCAAGCGCCAATCAATACGATTTTCAGCTAATACATGAGCAAACTCAGTGTTGAAATGCTTAGATGCCATAAACTCTTGCAATTCGCTTAAATGTCGTTTGGCTCCAACAAGTTCGTACCGTTATCAGAATATAGACAAGCAACGGCACCACGTCGTGCTATGAATCGTTTGAAAGCTGACAGAAAGCAAGGTGTGCTAAGATCCGAAGCTAATTGATAAATGTATCGCTCTGGTAGTTAGACAGACAAACAAACACACGTAGGCCTTTTGTGGTCGAATGCCTCTGCCACGGGTCGTGCTAACGCGAAATGGCCCAGCAAAATCTATACCAGTGTGTGTAAAAGCCTTTACTGACTTGATAACTCTACAGGCCATATGAGCGGACATTTCAGGATAATCTGATTTTGGACGTAATCGAAAACAACGTACACAACGGTGAACTCTATTTCGAACCGTATTGCGTGCAGAAAATATCCAGTAGTTTTGTCGCAAAATTGACATAAGCAAATCAGGCCCCGCGTGGCAATGTAACTTGTGAAAGTAATCAACAATTAGGTTTACGACGTGATGTTTACGTGGGAGAATTACAGGGTGCATTTGTTGGAAGTTTAAATCGGATTTCTCAAGACGCCCACCAACCCGAATTATACCGTCATGTACAAAGGTTTTAAGCGTTGAAAAGCAGGCGAGCACAACTTATCTGATGTGAGATTATAATATTCCTTTGAAAAACAATACATTTGGAGAGACTTGATAACTCTAGCTTCAGCAAAATCAAGATCTGAAGCAGAGATATTGTCACGGCGAGGAAGAAGTTTACAAAACCTGTAAATGAAAACTACGCAACGTAATAATTTAGTCCATGAAGACATTCGATCGGCTAAAGCTAACAACAAAGGCACATCGACTGTCGTTACTGCGACTAGCGTCTGCGTTTTTTCTTCTGGAGGTTTGGAAATCGACGTTGCATCAAACCTTTGAATCGGCCAATCTACGGAGTTCTTTTGTACCCATGCAGGACCATGAAACCATAAGGGGTGTTCTAACATCTGAGCAGGCGTTAACCCACGGGACAAGCAGTCCGCCGGGTTGTCCTTTCCAGAAACATGATAAAAATGTGTCGGAGACAGTTCAGACTGAATCTTGGATACGCGATTAGCAACAAATGTATTCCATCTGTGAGGAGAAGAATGTATCCAACAAAGAGCAACAGTGGAATCAGAAAACGCATAGACGTTTTCTATGTTTGTGCGTGTACCACATGTATTAATAACAATACGTATCAATTTAGCCAGTATAAGTGCGGCGCAAAGTTCGAGACGAGCGAGAGAAACAGTTTTCGTAGGCGAAACTCTAGATTTTGAACACAAAAAGGTGTGTCTGAATTATTCCCTTGTTATTGACGTGAAGATATATTACTGCACCGTAAGCGTTTTGGCTCGCGTCACCAAACCCAACTACAGTTACAACACTATCTGTCACAATTCCAACGTGACGCGGTATTTTTAATTCGATTAAGAAGATGAAGTTCAGTATAGAACCGAGACCATAAATCCACAATAGCACTTGGTGGTATATCGTCCCAATCACATTTTTGCAGCCACAAATCTCTTATCAAAAGTTTAGCAAATAAAATAACTGGTCCTATGAAACCCATTAAATCCCATAAACGTGCAATACAGGAGAGTATAGAGCGTTTTGTGCATAGCGTATTTGACTGCGATACATTCAGATAGAAGGTGTCAGTATTGGGGGACCACGTGAGGCCCAAAACCTTTTGACTCTCACCTTTATCAAACTCTATCACTGCAGATAATCGATGAGACGGAGGAATTGAATTCAGGACATCATCCGAGTTGCTATTCCATTTAACCAAATCGAAATTCCCCTTCTTCAGAAGTGAAATAACTTCCCCCGCGGTTTCTTTGGCTGTCTCTTCTGAATTAACACTAAATACGAAATCATCCATATACAAAGCGTTCTCTAAAGCAGCCTTTGCTTTTGGGTAATTTTCCCCTTCGTCTTCAACAAGCTGTTTGATAGTACGAAGTGCGTGAAATGGACTCGATTTGAGACCGAAGCAAACGCGATTGAATTCAAAAATACTCAATGGATCATCAGGATGGAATCTGTATAGGATTCTTTGAAATCTACGGTCGCGTTCATGTACTCCAATGCAAAGAAACATTTGTCTTATATCAGCATTAAGCGCCACCTTGAATAAACGAAAATTTAAAATAATGTCAAATAAATTGCTCTGAAGATTTTCCCCGCTATGGAGAATGTCGTTCAATGATAGTGATGTGCTTGTTTTTCGCACTAGCATCTAGCACCACTAGCAGATATGTGGTTGTTTTATCTTCCCGCGTAACTCCATGATGAGGAATTATATATTACGGTAGATGTATGGACTAAGCTGTATCTTGCTAGGAGGACGCTAAATAGACCTTAGAAATATACTCCTTATGACTTCATCGTAAGCTTGTTTCAACTGTGGAGAAGCACTCATTTTGCGCTCTAGACATAAGAATCGTTTTTTGGCACAAGACATGGAATCACCTAACAAATTGGGATCTTCCTTAAAGGGCAAAGTTACAACATAACCCCACTATGCGGATCTCTGGTGGTAGTATCACTATACATTTGTTCACAATCTCTATCGTCGGGGCTCAGCGTCTTAGGCATAGAGACTTCCTCTAATTCCCAAAATTTATTGACCATGTTATCCATTGACTGTGGAGCGATGCAACAGCATGAGACAGTGGAGAATGAGTTAAGGTTCGCTGGAGCGTTTCCTAACACCACATACCCTAGAACTGTTTCTAAAGCGAATGGAGAGTTAAAATCTCCTTGAACTCGATTTTGTAATAAAAGATGAGGAAATAGAGAAGCACCAATTAAGATATCGATGTTACCAGAGACAGCGTAAGTATCGTCAGCCAGTGGGAGCGATTCAAAATGCTTCAAAACGGATCTATCGACTTCGACATTTGGCAAACGGTCAGTGACCTTGTCCACAACTAGGGTTTCAAGATCAAATGAGATACTACGATCAAAACGCGAAAAGAATTTTACATGAACTAGTGAATTCACTACCTTTGTCGAACCTGCAATCCCTCGAACAGTAATATTTTTACTATATGTATTTAAACCTAAGCGAGTGCAACATTCACGAGTCATAAAATTGCTTTGCGATGCACTATCTAATAAACACCTAACTAACTGTTCATTACCATGAGCGTCGATTATTATTACTCGTGCTGTGGCGAGTAGTACTGTGGTAGGTATATTATTTTTCGGAGTAGTGCTACTGCAGTTGTTTACAGAGAACGACATCGCGGCGGAACTTCGCGGTTCGGTCAACTCGGGAGCGGGCGGCGGAGCCGCAATAGGTAGCGAATGTGGCATGGGCGAGTGAGGTGATGTTCGCGGTTGAGAGGTATAGGGTAAGTCACGAGATTGCGGCGGGGCGTAGACAAGCGGCGTTTGTAACGGCGTATGATAGCCGTGCGGCGGCGAAGTAATATGCGCGAACTTCGGAGGGTACATTTGTACGGGAGAAAATCCAGTATAAGATAAATGTGAGCTATCGGTAGAGGTAGGCATCGTCTGGCCAAAATTAGCGTATTGATATTCGTAGCTATCCATTGTTACAGCGGGAACTGAAATACTTTGATCGAAATGTAACATTGTATGATGTTTGTTGTTGCACTTACGGCATGTACTACTAGAGTTACAACTGTTTACTCTGTGTTTAAAACTCAAACAATTCAAACAATAATTATAAGTCTTTACGTAATTGTACCTTTCATTAGGTGACAGCTTTTGAAACCCTGGACACCTATACAGCTGTTCGTGAAGAGCGGGAGCATTACACAAAGTGCAGGGAGAACTATTACTGTTAGGTACATTATTATTATTATAATTCAAAGGTTGCGGCGTAACGGTATTAGTGTTTAAGTATGATTGAAAGTTTTTAGTTAGTTTAGGTATATCAGTTTCAGGTTTTTTGGTAACGTTAGTTGCCTTTGTACTAGACGTGCGTTGTAGTATTTTGATATGTTCACGTAAAAAACAGATTAAATCTTTAAAGGTAGGTTTAGTGTCTTTATTATCCATTTCGAATGATTTAAAAGTATCAGCGTCTAGTTTCTTTGAAGCAATATACAAAAGTATGCAATCTGATAAATCTTTTATTTCTAGATTTTTCAACGCGGAAACTGAGCACGAAAGTTTGTCTACAAATGCTTCTAAATTGTCAGAGTTCGCTATACCTACGGGCTTTAAATTAAATATTTGGTCGAGATATACGATACTCTGTTGCCTAGTGTCTTCGTATTTATCAAGCAAAGTCTGATAAATCAACTTATAATTTTTTGCGCAAGGTGTTAAGCCGGCACAGGTGGATTGCGCCTTTCCTGATAATTTGCCAATCAAATAATATACCTTTTCAGTGTCTGTCAACTGCGGATTATCATGAATCATTGCATTAAAACTAGCGATAAATAATGGCCATGTATGAGGATCTCCCGAAAATGATGGTATTTCCATTGTGGGTAGTTTCGGGTTAGCGAGTGTCGGTGGTGACGGACCTTGAGACGGATAGACGGACTTTGAGATAAAATCTTTCGATTGCTCCCCTTTAATATCGGGTTTAATGTCGGGTTCAATCGATTTATTTAATATTGAATGATACCTCTTTATACGACAGTAAATATCCTCAAATGCCAGCCAAGCCTGATGACTCGGAATGGCATCGGGCGTGATTGACATTTGAAGTGCGTTTATTTCTTCCACAGTTTCAAGATAACTGGCGCGAATCGATTCTAAAGTTTCTATATTAGCGAGAAACATTTCGGAACACGTTTGATCGTCTTTTTTTTGCGAAAGATCGAAGATAGATTGCAATCGTTCAAAATATGCGGCGCGCATAGATTCTAAGATTTTAAGTTTTTGTTCAGCCATTTTGGAAAAGCACAATTAATATTAAACAACAAACTAAAATAGCGGTGATAGCGGCGCGGTGCGATTAATACCTACCAATTACTAAGTTACCTACTATTTAACATAGGTACCTACGCGAAAGTCGAATATGCACACTTCTTGCAAACCATAAGAAAGGAAATTGAATTGAATACTGAAAATAAAAGGTTACGTAATAGTACTTTTCTACCTACTTAACCTTAAAACGGGTAATAGGTACATTGAACGGTACCTACTTATCTGCCTATAAATTAATAACATGAGCGCGATGCGGTGCTAAGCGTAAACGAAAACTTGAATGCGAAATAGCGATGAATATAAATGTACAAGTACAAATGTAACAAATATACCTATTCTATATTTGGGGCGAAGAAATATACCTAATTACCTAATTATTTTTACTAACAAAACGGTTGGTTCCTAAATCCGGCTCGTTTGGACCATAATGTTGGCGCACGAGAATTTTGTAGAAAATAAAATATATTGTCGAAGGACCTTGAAAATTAACGAAAATAGTCAATTCGTAACCGAGGGGAGAAAAGGGGGCGAAAACACATGAAATAAGCAGGTAAAGGGGAAGCAGGGAGACCCAACGTGCACGTACCTTATGCTGGTCTATCGTTCTGCATACTCCAACGGCGGTCAGTGATGAAGAGAATGCTTGGCTCGAGACATGCGGTTTAATCTTCATTTCACTTCACAGATTTAATATTCATAATACACAAGCACGTATAGTTTTAACACATAAGTACATAAATCCAGAGAAAACACAGTTCGTTTAATTGTTCTTATTTTTCGACACAGCGTAGAGCGCTATCACGACCAATAATAAAAACAATGGCGGCTGGGGACGCTCAAAAAACATATCCTGTCTCTTCACTTCCTTCCGGATTGTTTATTATTTTTGCATAGTCAAATCATTGCCAATTACGGAATGTAATAGTGGTCTCTTTCGCACAAAGGTAACAGTAACACGTGGGTGAAAGGGATAGGTGTCAAGGATTAGAAATGGTAACGAATTGACTTCCGATAACTTAACATAGGTGGTATGCGTTGAAATTTTACAATTTGCCGCTAGATGGCAATAGTAGCATAAAGTAAAAGAGCCAAGCGCAAACATTGTGCATAAGTCAACCTACTTACTAGAAACAATGTTGCTTATTTATTGAGAACAAATCGTATGGGCCTATTTCACAATGCCTAGATCTCGTCTAAGTTTTTCAATGACAAATGTTTTCCCTCGCGACAAAAACATAATAAAGAAAGAAATAAAATATTTATTTATCACACATAAAGTTACACACCAATAAAATAATACACCAGCCTGGACGGCAGCATCCCCAAATATAGAGATAAGAACTGATCCCGCACCGCCCACAAGCCAGTGACGTTCACCAGGCTTATAGGCCTTATACAGGTCTATAAGGCATAGTGAATCATTTATAGGCCTTTATACCTACGCTAAGTCTAACTACCACTATATAATAAGAGAGTATGTATGTACTGCAGGGCAGAGCTAATATAATGTAATCGATATCCACAAGGAATATTCCACGTAGTGCAGTATCGACGTAATGGGTCACGGGTCAACGGTAATCGCTTGACAACAGTTAAATTGCTTGCACATTAATTTTCTCGCGCCGTTTTACACTTAGCACAGTTTTCAAAAATATTTTCAAACTTTTGTGGACATAAGCATTTAATTATAGATATATCACCCTAATAATAGGTACTACATAACAGCTGAGGAGATTTTTCTACTTGCATACCTACTTTACGTAAGTACCTAACGCACCAAAGATCTATGACTATTACCCATACCAGGCGATATGACGATAATAATCAATTGTGGCTTTAAAAAAAAAATTAATTTCACAGCACTTTGACTACGATGATTATGATGACGTCACCACCTGAGATACTCTGGTACCTAGTACATACATTGCGACAAAAGGCGCAAGGTTATTTATCTTTTTCGAACTAAATACTGAAGCGCAGTTGGCCTGCTGAGGACCTTTACTGCAAAACCAGACTGCACGCGAGCTTCCAGATAAGATGCATCTAACTTCGTAAATTAAGGTTTTAAGCCCTGATTGACCGAGGGCCTCCAGAGTAGAGGTCTACATGATTATAATGCAGAAGAACAGAAGGTTCCTGCGGGTAATTCCGACGTCCCTGGTGTGGGTGCACGGCTTCGACCCCGCCGGCGGGGCCACTGTGTTTTCTAGGTGTGGGTGAGGCCGCATGCAGCTGCCACTTTGTCGGTGTACAGGATGTGTCAGTTGCCGTTATGGCTGCCATTGTTGTTGAAAGAGAAGCTGATCATGTTGTTTATCTGTCTGTGTTTACCTGCGGCTCCCCGCTAACGTCCACGTAGTCTGCGTTGTTCTCGACGGCGGCCCGCACCACAGGCTCCCCGTACAGCCGGTACGGGCCGCAGCAGTTGGCGACCACCCTCGCCTGCTGACACATCTCCTTCAGCGACGGCTCGTCCGTCACCTCCGCCACGATCACTTTCACCGCTGAGAGATCTTGCCCTGTGGGGATGAGTGGAAAATGCTTTCTCATGTTACAACTTAGCTTGGAGTCAATCCGTAAATGCGGTAAATCCGTGAGTGGATAAAGTCTACTTTAGTCTAAAATACCTACATAGTAAGTGACCCTGAGTATTTGCGTCAAAATCAATTCGATGCATATTTATTATTTATGATTGCGTTACCGTTTTATAAACACATACCTAATAGTTAGTGCTCTTACTTGTACTTATTAGGTAGGTAAGTTCCTATATTAATATCATTTTCAAGTTTCTGTATCCAAAAAATATTTAAGAGGACTTCCATACAAGAAACGTGGTTTTTTTACAGATAATGATGTGTCACTTGGCCGGTTTTTCTAGATAGATACCTAGGTCTTTCTAAATAGATACATACCTAGGTTTTTCTAAATAGATACCTACGTTTTTCTAAATAGGTATGTACGGGTGGAGATCAAACATTAAGTAAATAAAACATAATTCTATGCGCAAACATTAATTACAATACTATAACTGCACAAGACGAATATGAACCGCACATCGCTCGGTCCAAAATATGCATACGAGTAGGTATTAGACAACACGTATCAAAAACCATGCACACAGCAGTTTTCAGTATTGTCATCATTAACTCGACCCAGGATATGATATATGATAAGTAAATACTAGTACCTACTTATATACATTATAATATTAATTTAAATATCGCCTTAGCCTCCAGGTTCAGTGCAAGAGTTTAGTTATCAGTGAATTAACAAACGACTGATAAACTATAAATATAGTTTTTCATAAATAAGGGATTAATATTATCGGATTTATCGGGGCGGATATAGTATAAATACTTATACTTACGCCAGGATAAGACAGAATCTTTGTAATAAAGTAAATATAACGAGTTTCGAGACATTTACAGATCCCATATTCTCAGGCTAAGTTGACTGTAGTTTAGCACTGAGGAATTTTACATATTACACAATATATGTTTAATTTTACGCATGAATTAAATAGGTACTTTAAAGTATATAAACACTATGTACTATCGTTCGCGAAGAAGCTGAGAAAAAACAGCTATTAAAATATATTATAGGTATTCTAATCCTGTCCTAATCCCTACTATAATATTATAAATGCGAAAGTAATTGTGTCTGTCTGTCTGTCTGTTACGCTTTCACGCTAAAACTACTGAACCGATTTAAATGAAATTTGGTACAAAGATAGTCTGGAGCCTGAGAAAGGACATAGGCTACTTTTTAACCGACTGCAAAAAAGGAGGACTTCCACGCGGACGAAGTCGCGGGCAAAAGCTATAGGTATTATAAATTCGAAGTAGAGCCTGAGAAAGGACATAGGCTACTTTTAATTGCCCAAAAAGTGTTGTAAGGGGTTAAAAAGGAGGATGAAGTGTTAAAATTACTAATCGCACGCGAACAGAGTCGCGGGCAAAAGCTTATAAGTTCATATAGTTTAAAAACTGAAGGTCATGCACTCTCTTGAACTGTGCAAGTACTTTTCCGTTTATTTCAAGATGGTCTTTACCAGACGCTCTAAAAATAGACCGATCGCACTGGAAAAGTATTTACAATCTTTACAAGCTGCTATCACGATTGCATATACCTAGATGTAAATATAAACGCACCTAGCAATAAAACAGATTTAAGCTAACTCTTCTAGCTTTATATAAAAAGCATAAATCCAACGGAAAACTCCAACATGTACCTAACGTTAATAAGTTTTCCTTGCCTCTCCCGAAAAAATAACTTTTTTGAGTTAGCTCCCTTTAGATCTAAGTGTGCGATAAGTGTGTGGGAGTGGAGGCATGTGACGTTTTACTATACATCGAACTTTGAAAGCGCTTTTTTTTTGCATTTATTATTCGACATAAAAAAGAAAAAGTACGCGCTGTGTCCAATATTTTTGGCAATCTACATGATGGACAAAGAAAAAAAAATCATTCGTCATGCCTATTATACGAAGCGAGATGTAGATGATAATCATCATTAATGACTGACTAGTGCAAAGAGTTAAATCAACTCTTAGTTTAACGTTATTTCATTATTCAATACATGAGTCATTGTCTATGGACTGTGGAGTAGGTAGTGGGTGACCTTGACTGGGTAATCTTAACTCCATAGAAATTGTGTATGAAGTATTGTTTACAATGTATTAATAAACTAAATGTCCACACACTTAGATATTAAGGTACAAATTACAATGATTAAAGCCTAGAGATTCTTTTTTACAAATCATTAAATTCACTTACTTGTTAATAGACAAATTGCTATATGCAAATATAAAAAAAAAGTGCGACCTTGTAATTTGTATGCTTAATATATTGAATACATATTAAAGATTTTTTCTTCTAAGTTGAAAGATAAAACGATGTAAGTATGATTAGAACAATTAAAGAATGTATTTTTATCTTAAGTACCTATTTCTTAAAATAATTAAGTACCTACCTGTCTTATAAGTTTCCAAGCAATTAAAATAGAACATTAAGTACATAAACATTTATTTTAATAGACATTTATATTAATTTTATTTTTATGGACATGGTACATTGTAATGGTGCAAATCATGTATCATTTCCTTTTTCTAATATTTTTGTTACTATTAAAAATAGCGGCCCGACCCAGCTTTGAATCCTTAATGTTTTTTTTTTTTATCAAAATATTCTACAGCATATGTCACTTCGGAATAGAGTAGCTTCCCAACAGTAAAAGAATTTTTAAATTGGTAGTCTTTTCGGAGCTTTTTCAATCCAAACAAACAAATCTTTCCTCTTTATTGTATTATAGTACTTATAGATGAAATAAATAAGTCACATACCAGTTTTCTTTCCGATATCAGCCAAAAGGCTTTCTAGCTTGGACTGTGACCGTCCAGCAATGCCCCAGGACAGTCCATATTTGGGCGCGAGCCTGACCGCCTCCTCAACAACCTTCTTGCCAGTGAAGCCCGTCGCACCAAATATCACTATATCCAGTCGAGACATCTGTTTAAGAAAGGAAATAGTTATGTATCTATAATTGTTTGTATTAAGACAAATTAATAAAAAGGAATTTACTAAATAAGACAAATGTTCACATTTTAAGAATATAAGTTTCAATAATTTGATTAAAATTATGATTGTTGTATTATAATAAGAATAAGGAACATAATAAGTAAGTAAGTACATACTTGATTTGCAATCAAAATTATTTTATACTGTTGATAATTTGTACTGATTAAAATTAACATTGAATAAATACTTAGGTATAAAAATAAATTATGTATGCATGTTTTAACGGTAAGAAATAACCTCAGCAAAGAAATTAAGTAGGTACCTGCAGGTACTTACTTTCACACTAAACCTAATACGAAAAATAAATATTGTTTTTAAATTATCCAAAGTAACTAGTCAATATTTTAACATAAAAAATTAATCAGTTACCTAATTAAAGTCTGAAACGATAATCAAATTGAATGCTGAACATCTGAATTAATATAAAAACAATTACCTATGCAGATAATTAACGCAACACATCATAAATATAATGTATAACAGTATAACTCTTACCTTAATAGTAAATAGCAAAATTATATCAAGTTCCGTACTTTTGTATTAAAACAATATTTCTGTGCACCCGGCAACTCGCACTTACACTAGCTAATCTTGCATTGAATGACATGAAATTTAAATTAAAAGAAGTAAATATGCCGATTGACGGTCGGCCGGTCGAAGTCCGTTCTGTGGATAGGTACTTTATCAGCAAATGTCAAACTATCGCAAATCAACACAGTACATTTGTCTAAGAACTATATTTTTACATCAATACATACTTTATTATTTACTGAAAAAACGTTAGAAAATAAAGAAATAACCAAGCCAAGGTTAATATTTACAGAATCCAAAGTAAAAAAGTTGAAACATGATTACGGTTTTTGAACGTTCCTGAAAGTGATGCACCGTAATTACACGAAACGGTAAGTACCGAAAAGAAAGACATTATCAATAAATATTCTTCTTGCTATAAGAAAGACATTGAAACCATCAAAATAAAACGCGGATAATCAAAACTATATACCTAATCAGGTTCAAACTGGAGGATGTTCTCAGTTTATCGGGATCCTTTTTTATTTATGTATGATTTCCGATTAATCTAAATTTTGAAAAAATACAGTACATTCCAAAAAGTCTTATTGTCGTCAGAATTTGATGAGTAATATAATGCAATTTAGCTACTTGAAAATAACAATATGTAGGTATTAAAACTAGGTACTTGTTAAATATTAAAACTTAAAAAACAGCACTAAGGCTTATCGAAGCCTGTGGAGGCTACGCTATAAACAAATAAGTTTGGCACTTTTGTGCTTTAAATAAGTAGTGCGTGAGATCACTATATTTTTTTACGTGTTTACAAAGACCACTACCTACCTACCTACCTACATAGAAGTTCAATAAACCTGCCTTATGCACATTTCAATACTATCATACTTATCTAATCTAAAGAATAATTTATTTACATAGTTTGCACTGTTTATGGACTGCTCTCCATTATTGATTTATCAAATCGATAAGAAGACTATAAAATACAGATGTATCCAATATCCACTATTTTTAAACAACATGAATTGCTTCAACTTTCCAATGTCACTGATAAATAAGAGGCGGTCAAGGCGCATGTTTTTCTTTTTTCGAAATCAATTTCATTTCGGTGACTTTTATTCAAGACAGTGAGTACCTACAATTATACATATAAATATATTTTTCTATAATGATATTTTTCTACTCTTGTCTTTGTACAAAAATATCATTATAATTAAAAACTAATGGTATTGAACCAAAAATATCAATCGAATTATTGATTGATAGATCGTAGTTAAAATTGAGTATATTTTTCTAGTTTTCTTTTTTGAAAATTTTTAATAATTTTTCAATATAAATACTTTAGTATTAAACTTATTAAGAGCGTTTATTGTTTATATTTCAGGAGTCGTTATGTACAGTTGTGGAGCCTTGGATTGAAATAAACTTGTCAATTAAGTTAGTGGTACTACATAAAAATATTTTTGGATAAAGTTAGAGGTATTGTGTTAGCTATATCTAGAGCATTCTGCGTAATCAAAGTTCTTTCGAAGAAAAATTTGAATGGAAGTAAAGAATTTAATATAATTATATAACCTACATTTATTACACACTCGAATAAAGAACTTTTTAAAAATAAAACAGCATCTCGACTTTGTTATTTAAAGCTAAATCTTATTAATGATATAAATACAAAATAAAGAAATGTGCTAATGTGGGACTTTTTGTGTTTTTTTTGCGGAAATAATGACGTTGACTTATAAAATAGTTAACAAATAATTAACAATAAATGTAGCTAAATAGCATAGATGAAGTACAACCTGTTATATTATTTAATCTTTGTAACAGGAAATTATTACATTACCTAACTTAATCTCAATATTTTCCACTAAATGTTACTTTCACATTAATTAGTATTACTTACCTATAATTATAATATTTTTTCCATAATAATTTCTGATGCCTTCGCGGTTATTACACATTGGAATGAAACAACTATTAACGGATTTAACTCGCGTATTTTTATTTTATTTTATTTGCTGACGTTTCGGATTCTTTACAGTTTCCATAATCGTAGCATGACTGAGCTGACAAAAGTCTAACGCTAAAGCTACGATTATGGAAACTGTAAAGAATCCGAAACGTCAGCAAATAAAATAAAATAAAAATACGCGAGTTAAATCCGTTAATAGTTGTTTCATTCCAATATTTTTTCCATTTACTAAATAACTAATATAACTTATTATTAGATTTACACCTTTAACTTCCATATTTGTAAAATAAGTAATGAATTTTCTGTTGTTATTATATTTTAGCCGATGTTAAAAATGTTTTTCCTTTTAAAAACCTTTTTTTTTGTACCTGATGCTTCACTATGACAACTGTCAACAAAGTTTGACTGACAATGACAATGACAGTGACACATCGCGTGTCGGCTGGACAGGTTTTGTTCGGTGGTTTCATCAGTAGTAACCTAAATCACAAATTATAACACAAAATGGAATTAAACGAGCGGATTCTTCATTACCTGGACAAGGCTGATAAAGTGGATACTCTTAAGTTAGCGACCGAATTTGGTGAGGAACATCAGAAAATTGTGGGCGCTGTGAAAAGTTTGGAAGCGCTTGAGATGGTGGTTTCAGAAGGTGCAAAAAGTACAAAATGGGAGCTGACTGAGGAAGGACAGCTGGTTGCAGACAAGGGGAGTCACGAGGCAGTTCTGTACAGGAGTATTCCGGAGAGCGGTATGCCACAGGCAGAGCTCATGAAGGTAGAGTGATAATGTTTTTACCTACTTAATTAGATAACGATTGAAGTGCAATTTATGTGGACGCAGGTTATCATTTTTATTAAGTTATTGTTGTAATTTAAATTATGAACAGTTCAATGTTGTTTACCACTTAAAAAAAGTTGCTTTTAGAATATGAGAATGCAGACAACACCATTATGTTGTAAGCTAAGACAAAACAATCACAACTGAAGTGTTGTGTTTCCAGAACAAGAATCTCAGAAACATATGATGAAAGATAACCCTGATTCTTATAGGAATGCAATTTATTGACAAAGGGATACCCCTTTGCCAATAAATTGCATTACAAATGCAAACATACATGGATTTAGGAAATTTTTCATTAAAAATTTACACTATGCTTGTAAATAAATAATTGCTCACTATTTTTATTTTCAGTAAGTATAATACTATCTCTATATTTCAGACTGTACCAAATGCAAAAGTAGGCTTTAGCAAAGCAATGTCATCCGGCTGGATATTAATGGACAAATCCGGAGGAGCGCCGCTAGTGAAACGTAAAGTAGATGACATCACAGACACAGTACAAAACCACTTGAATGAAATAAAGAAAGGCATAGACAACCTACCGGATAATGTCCGAAATGATTACAAAAAACGGAAGTTACTTCAGGAGATTACGGTGAAGAGTTTCCTGCTGTCCAAAGGGCCACAGTTTGCGACGAGTATAAAGAAGTTAGAGACTGATTTGACTACTGAAATGCTACTGACGGGCTCTTGGAAGACTTTGCAGTTCAAGCCTTATAACTTTGAGGCTTTAGGTAAATATTGTTTTTTTATTACAAAACTTATAATTGTACATATTATTAAGCAACACTATAGCCATTATAGTTTTAAAATGTTTTCTGCATTATATGTATATAAATATCTAAATTTATTGTAGGTAATTATTGTAGTTACTAAAATGTAAGTTTGTTTCTTATTAGAATAAGTAAATATAAATTCTATCCTGTGGTATTCCAGGTCAACCCCCTGAATGCGGCCACCTGCATCCTCTTCTCAAGGTCCGCTCGGAGTTCCGGGAGATATTCCTCGAGATGGGATTCACTGAGATGCCGACCAACATGTATGTGGAAAGTTCGTTCTGGAACTTCGACGCGCTGTTCCAGCCGCAGCAGCACCCGGCTCGGGATGCTCACGACACATTCTTCATAAGCAACCCGGCTAAGACAACAGAGTTCCCGATGGAATATTTGGAGAGGGTTAAAAAAGTGCACAGCGAAGGGGGTTACGGCTCGCAGGTTAGTATTTATATAGCTCTACTTGTGAACTAGTATTATTAAATTCTTAAAATTGATGGTTATAATATCCAAGCAAGTTCTGGGTAAGCTACTTGCAATCCCTACTAATTAATATTATAAATGCGTTAGTAACTCTGTCTGTCTGTCTGTCTGTTGCTCTTTCACGCCTAAACGGCTGAACGGATTTTGATGAAATTTGGTATGGTAATAGATGATAACCTAGAAATGGACATAGGCTATAAATAATCACGCCATCGTTCTTAGGGGGTAGGCAGTAGGCAGATAACTAAATTGAGATAGTGATTTTTAGTCGTTTTGGTTGGGACTTTTGCTCTATTGATCTATTACTCTTTGCTCTATTGCTCTATTGCTCTATATATTATAAATGAAAACTCTGTCTGTCTGTCTGTCTGTCTGTTACGCTTTCACGCTAAAACTACTGGACCGATTTAAATGAATTTTTGTACAAAGAAAGTCTGGAGCTTCAGAAAGGACATAGCCTACTTTTTAACCGGCTTCAAAAAAGGACGAGTTCCACGCGAAAGTCGCGGGCAGAAGCTAGTCTTTCTAATAATAAAAATGTTTAAGCACCAAATATGTAAGTAATATTGTCTAATACCGTTGTAGTAGAATATTAATTCAATTTGTTTAAATATTTGGAATAATTTCTAATGTCCGAGTTAGAATTACACATTAGAATTAAAACTATTAAAGTGAGTTTATCTCGCGTGTATTAATTTTATGCTCACATATCGAGAACTTACAGTTCCCATATTCACAGCAGACTGTAACTAATTATGTAAAGTAAAGTAAAGTAGTAAAGTAAATATTTATTTGCAAGAATACGTATAAAATGGTGATTACATAAATTGTGTTGTTACAGTATTCAGTCAATTTTAAGACATGCAAATATTTCTTTTATTATGGTACAATGTCATTATTCCTTAAAACTAGGTATGTATATTATCATTAAATTCCATATATTCTTTAACTGTATAAAAACATTGTTCATTGAGCAATTTTGTTAGTTTTATCTTAAAATTAGTACTATTTAATATTTTAATGTCATTAGGTAGCTTGTTATATATTTGGATGCACATATTATACACATTCTTTTTGTATATGTCAGTCCAGCATGGTGGCTGGTACAATAGATTTTTATGTTGAGCTCTTAATTCCCTCGTAGAAACATCTGCACGTTTTTTAAACATAAATAATTGTTTCTTGGTTAACAGACAAATGTTACGAATATATATACAGGCCAGAGGCAAAATATTAAACTGTTTGAAAAGGGGCCTGCAACTGTCTGTTATCCAAGCATTGGCAATAGCTCGGATGCACT
Organism: Polylopha cassiicola; assembly: GCA_038024825.1. Lineage (NCBI taxonomy): Eukaryota > Metazoa > Arthropoda > Insecta > Lepidoptera > Tortricidae > Polylopha > Polylopha cassiicola. The sequence goes on along the minus strand of CP149053.1, from coordinate 296,391 downwards.
TTTTTTGAAGTTTAAAAGCTCTTTCCACTTCTGTTGAATTACCCCACAAGACTATGCCATAATTTAATACAGACGATACATATCCATAATATGCTATAATTGCAGTTTCTAAGGACACATTTTGTCTTAGTTTTCTCAAAGCGAATACAAAGCGATCCAATCTAGTACATATATAGTCAATGTGATTTTTCCAATTTAAATTCATGTCAATGTTTATACCTAAAAATTTTATACAATCAATTTTTTGTACCGTCGTATCATTATAGAATATGTCCAATAGAGGTGGATTAACATTATAAGAATGAAATTGTATATATTTTGTTTTATCTAGATTGATGTTTAATTTATTAATATTTATCCAATTAGTCAACTTATTTAGGGTGTCATTAATAGTTAATTGAAATTCATTTATGTCATTTTTATCTTTGGCCTTAACTAATAGTGTGGTGTCATCAGCAAAAAGTATAGTTTTTTGTGAGACAGCCTGAGGAAGGTCATTGATATAAATCAAAAATAGCAATGGTCCTAAATTACTTCCCTGTGGAACTCCTGAACTATTGTTTCGAAATTTTGATCTATATACTTTCTTAATTAAAATATCATGTTCTTTAACCTTTCTTGAGACTTCAGTACATTGTTTCCTATTACTCAAGTAACTTCTAAACCAGTCACCGGCTATTCCTCTAATTCCATAGGATTCAAGTTTGGATAAAAGTACGGAATGATCGACAAAGTCAAATGCTTTACTCATATCGAGAAAGACTGCTATTATAGGTACTTTATCATTAATAGACTCTGTTATGTACCTTAAGCAATGTCTCTATTACATAAGTACTTATTATTATAAATGCGAAAGAAACTATCTGTCTGTTTGTTACCTCTATATACATCTTACACATAAACCGCTGAACCGATTTAGATTTAATTTGATTTGGGAATGGTTACAGAAGTCTAATAATTATTTCAGACTTCATAATTTCTAATGCCTTCGCGGATTACACATTGGAATGAACGACTATTAATAGTTGTTTCATTCCAATATTTGAGACTTCTTCGAGTATTGTGAAAGAGGTCCTAAGTGTTCGTTCCCCGCCAGGGCTACAGATACGAGTGGAAGATAGAGGAGGCGCAGAAGAACTTGCTGCGCACGCACACCACGGCGGTCAGCGCGCGCATGCTCTACAAGATCGCGCAGAAGAAGGAGTTCGTCCCGCAGAAATACTTCAGCATAGATAAGGTATGCTAGTAGGGATTACGACTGGGTAGAGAAAAGGAAATTCTATTTAGTCTGTCAGTTAGACTATTAAAAAATATTAGACATGTTATTTTTCTTTGGATTGTGACGTCACGGCAATTTTCACAAAGCCGTGACGTCACAACTTCCCCACTCCCGAACTTTGGATGTGCTTATCTTTGGAATTTATTGTTCAATTGAGAAAAGAAATAATACATGTCGTATATTTTTTGGCAAGTAAATTGGACAAAGAACAAAAAACCATGTTACTAGTTTCTGCCCGCGACTTCGTATAAACAAGATTTAATGTGATTTATAAAACAAAATTATGATGGATTCTTCTAGAAGGCTTGTTGCTCTACGGTCTCTGCGTGTCAGCGGGGGCTGTAAACAAAGATGAAATAAATGTTGAAAATACATGCTTTTCATTGTGTTTTTCAAGGGCGTACTTAGCTAAGATTTTGTTAAGGGGCAGGCATAGACAAACTAAGAATATGTCTTAAGGTAATTTTCGACACTCGCAAGGGTATCGAAACCTACCAGGAACTTCTCGGTAGAGGCGGCTGCCCCTACTATAATTAAACTACCTACCTATTAATTGACCTAAATAAACCAAAGTCACGTTCTGAGTCAAAACAATAGTCACGTCAGCTATACATAATTACATACAACAGTCGTGCTCCAGAACGCAGGTGCCGTTGTCGTGTCGGTAGTACTCGGGTGCGCAGACGCAGCCGGGGCGCTCGCATACGTCCAGGCAGGACAGCTCGCTGCCCAGCACCCGGTCCCGGCAATACACGTCCGAGCACGCGTTGTAGCACGACACTTCACGCTCGTTCACGCCGCACGCTAGAACTGACAGGGAAATAACTGTTAAACAGCTGTACCGATTTACGTCGAATAACTAAGAGAGTAACCAAAAACAGAATCAAAATCGGTTCATCCGTTCCACGGGCACGTCATACTTATAGCACAACGTTGGTTTTGCGTAGGCGGTTAAAAATTTTATATGCATTTTTTTTAATACTAACTCTTTTCTTAAAAAGTACTTTATCGCGCGTCTTGTTGGAGATAGGTGGTTGTCAATCTAATGGTTACATTGATATTCAGAAATAAGTTTTGAAATGTTTATATAGATTAAACGTGTTATTAATCTAATTCGCTAGAGTTCGACCAATAAAACAAAATTAAATCCGTTATAATTGTTTCATACCAATAACCGCGAAGAAATTATTAAATAGTCCTTACCATTACTAGATCCCAGCCAAACGGCAATAACGGCCAAAATGAGGAAAAATTTATACATTTTTTAAGTATAGTCTACTAAGTCACACGAGTCCAGAATAACAAAATAGTCACGTTTCCTGCTTTTATATACATTTGGTTTTTCAACTATTTGTACAAGTGTGCAAACAAGCTATTCAATATTTGAGTGCCAAATGCGATCAGAACTATGGACATGACGGAAACACAATTATTTAGTTGCTCAATAAAATCTATATAATATATAATATTATATAATAGAAGGAACCGACTGCGACTTAATGACTGTCATATCAACGCAAGTTTGAAATTTTGCACAGGGGCATTGCTTTATAACAAATAACCCTTTTATATCATTTTAGGGGAGCACTAATAAACTATTTTTTTATATTTTGTTAATAGGGGGCAGGCGTAGATAAACTAAGAAGGGACCAATATATCTAAGATAATTTTTGACAGTCGCAAGGGAATCAAAACCTACACAGAATTTCCAGCGCGGGGGGAGCTGTCCCCTGCCCGTATCGTGATTATAAGGAAAATAGAAAAGTAGTCTTGACATAACGCTCTTAAGTTATAATTTCGCTTGTCCCCGGTGCAGGTGTTCCGCAACGAGACCCTCGACGCGACGCACCTGGCGGAGTTCCACCAGGTGGAGGGCGTGGTGGCGGACCGGGGGCTGGGGCTGGCCGACCTGATCAGCCAGCTGGACGCGTTCTTCAAGCGGCTCGGCTTCGACCGGCTGCAGTTCAAGCCCGCCTACAACCCCTACACAGAGCCCAGCATGGAGATCTTCGCTTATCACACCGGTCAGTACTACGTATATTTACATTACTATTACCTGTAAAGCAGAAAGATTTGTATTTTTGTGTGTAGTATGTACAGTCAAAGAGTTTGTAATGAATAAACTCAAAAACTTTATTAATTTAATTACCTATGGGAATTGTTTTCTTGTTTTGACGACTAAAAAAGAACGATTTATGTTGACGATTTGATATTTTGTTTTAGTTGATTTTTTTAACGTTAGTTTTTAAATTACCTATATATTATTGTCTTCTTGTTCTTCATATTGCCATTCCAGTAATTATAATGTGTGATTACTGAGAAATATATGAATCTAATATAATACGGCCTTTTGGTCTAGTGGTCAGGGCCCCTGACTACGAAACCGGAAATTGCGTATGCGCAAAGTCAGTGTATGTATTTATGTATCCGTGGTCTAGTTCCTATAGTACAACCTTAGCTTATTCTGGATTAGAACAATTGGTGTATTTTTTCTGAAGATATTATTATTATTTATTATTCCAGGTCTCGGTAAATGGATAGAGATAGGCAACTCGGGCGTGTTCCGGCCGGAGATGCTGCTGCCGATGGGTCTGCCCGAAGACGTGTCGGTGATCGCGTGGGGGCTGTCCCTCGAGCGGCCCACCATGATCAAGTACGGCCTGAACAACATCCGCGACCTCGTCGGGCCCCGGGTTGACCTGCAGATGGTCCAGAACAACCCCATCTGTAGGCTAGATAAATGAATTGAGTAAATGTTTATTTATGGATTTATGTTTTTTATTTAGTTACTAGCTTCTGACTTCGTCCGCGTGGAACTCCTCCTTTTTTGCAGTCGGTTATAAAGTAGCCTCCTTTCTCAGGCTCCACTTTCTTTGTACCAAATTTCATTTAAATTGGTCCAGTAGCTTTAGCGTGAAAGCGTAACAGACAGCCAGAGTTGCTTTCGCATTTATAATAGTAGGGATATAGTGCCTACTACCGACTTGCCCCGGCTTCACACGGGTGCTATAAACGTTCCTCTTGAATCACTCTATCTATTGAAAAAAACCGCATCAAATTCTGTTGCGTAGTTTTAAAAATTTATGCGTACAAAGGAATATAGGGACAGAAAAAGCAAGCGAGCTTTGTTTTATACTATGTAGTGATTATATACCTCCTCCAACTTAATATGTAGGTCCTCCTACAAAAATATAAGTGAATAACTAATTGGAAAATTATATGATTTTGTAAATAAAGCGTTTTCAATTGGTATTTTATTTATTTTTTTGATTTTAGTGATAATGTGGGATGCATGTTAAATAAATACCTAACTTTGGTTTTTGCTATGTATATATATAGATTTGCGCTCGATCTCATAATCGCGGAAGTCGCGGGCAGAAGCTAGTATTATATAAGTTAACTTATTGCCCTTCCAACCGATCATACTCTTGATATGACGATGATCGAGGATTTGATTGTTATTGGTTTGTGCAAAATATTGTCTGATATAATATAGCATGAAATAGTGGGTAGGTATTTTTTTGCAATAAAACCTCAAGTAAGAATGATCGCCGCGCGGCGCAGACCAATAGATTTCCAACAATTCCAAACTGTCAAAAAAACCAACCTGTTTATATACAACAATCACGTCAGACGCGTGTTGTCATTATTTTTGTTGTTAAGTTGTGATTTATTTTTATTAAGTTAAAATAACATGACGTCTTTTATGAATAGAGTAAATAGAAGAGTGAACAGGGATATTGTTAAATTGTGCGTGAGACATTATGAGATTCCGTGTGAACTGAAAGAGATAGCGAGTCACCCCGACCCGAGCTTCTACAAGATGGTCGAGTATTTCTACCACTACGCCGTGAAGGTAGTGGAGCCGTCTCTGAGCGAGTATTTGAAGAAGCACACGCATTTGTCCGACAAGAAGAGGATGCAGCGGGTCGCTGGTATTTTAAAGGTGACATCTCCTTAACTAATACAAGTTGCAAAGTAGGTATGCATGGACCACTGGTCGTGTACGTATATATTTAAGTACCTCCTATAAATATATACATATTACTTATATCAGATCATTCCAATACTAAATTATATATAGAAATTACATACAAGTCTGCTGCCTCAGTAAAGTATGGTGGAAATTTCTAAAGCTTCACGGCTCCCATGTTTACAAAATGTATTTGAATAACACCATTTGTAGGTGATGGGATCATGCAATAGTTCTCTCCAGTTTGAGTTCCCGCTGCAGCGCAAGAACGGCGAGTATGAAATAATACGCGCCTACCGCTCCCAGCACAGCGTGCATCGCCTGCCCTGCAAGGGAGGTCAGTGCAATCTGCCAACATAACTCGCAATATATTTATTTACCAGGTAACACCAAAAAGAAGTCAATATTTCTATTGCATATAATAATATTGATGATATATATGCAGCAGAAATATATTTAACGCAAATCGTTACGGGTTTTGTGTTATTCGTATTTTATTATACCAAATTGGATAAGTAGGAAATGATTTTTTATGTTGCCTCATTATGCCCAATTTAGAATTTTGATAGAGGTAAAGTAGAAAATGGGGCAAGATGATTAAATTTCCTTAAATATTTTCAGGAATAAGATTTTCAGATGGAGTTAATTTAGAAGAAGTGAAAGCGTTAGCTGCCCTCATGACGTACAAGTGTGCGTGTTGTAACGTGCCCTTTGGAGGGGCAAAAGGGGGTAATTATATAATTATTATTTAGCTACATCAAAATAAAAATGTTCTTATCTTTTCAGCATTATTTTGTTGTGCAATTAGTTATTATATATCGTTGCTAAGCGACTGCATTGTGTCTTGTAATTTCAGGTGTAAGTATAAACCCTAGAAAATATACAGTGGCTGAGTTACAGAGGATCACAAGGCGTTACACATTAGAGTTAGCGAAGAAAAACTATATCGGTGAGATAATGAATTCATTTTAATTAATTAAGAACACATTAACACGTTTGTACCAGCTTAGATCTAAATTCTTGCAGGAGCTGGAATAGACGTGCCGGCGCCTGACGTCAATACGACTAGTCGAGAAATGTCGTGGATTGTCGACACATACGTCAAAACATTGGGTAAGCGTTTGCTCTGTCTTTGCTTGTGCAGTGTCATGATTATTGAAAAATATTTTTATATGTATATATTTAATTTGCGAATGGCAACATTTGCGTTATTCTATTATCAGTTTAATTCATGATAATAGTTATACATAATCTCCAGGGTACAACGACCTGAACGCAGCGGCGTGTGTGACCGGCAAGCCCATCAACGGCGGCGGCATCCACGGCCGCGTGGAGGCCACCGGCCGCGGCGTCTTCATGACCATTAGCAACTTCATACACGACGAGCAGTGGATGAAGCTCATAGACCTCGCGCCCGGGTTTAAGGTTTGTATCTATGACTACAGCTTGTGGTCACGGCAAACGTCTTTTTTTTATAGTGACGCTAAAGGACTGTCGCCAAGCTCAGCGAAAAACGAACGTTGCCCTTTTCTAGTTGTCTCTGTCGCACGCACGTAGTAGTGCCCTCACCTCAACGTCCGTTTTTCGCTGTGCTCGGCAACCGTCATTTAGAAGAGTAACCTTAAATCTGTTTTAGTGGTAGGTAGGGTTTTCTGTAAGGAATTCGATGGTGTGTATAACCCAAAACTTTTTTGAGTTAGCTCCCTTTAAATCTAAGTGTGCCCTTTTGATAGTATCCATTATTGATACCTGCTGGGCCAATGATAGCATCTAAAACGTTAGAAGAAGTATACTTTCCTGGCCTCACTTGTCATAACACCATCATTTAATTTTCTCCAATGGTCTTATAGATGACCGCTTCAACCTTATTTGCGTATTAGCCAGTGTCTCCTCCAAGGTACATTATCATGTAATGTATTTGCGTATTAGCTAGTATCTTCTCAAAGGTCCTCATTACGGTATGTTCAGGACAAGACGGCCATAATCCAAGGCTTCGGCAACGTGGGCAGCTACGCGGCGATCTACCTGCACCAGCAGGGCGTGCGCATCGTCGGCGTGCTGGAGAGTGACTGCAGCCTCGAGCACCCGGCCGGCATCGACCCGATAGTAAACACATTTATTGAGGCCTTCATAGTCTTACTAGCTTCTGCCAGCGACTTCGTCCGTGTGGAACTCCTCCATTTTTGCAGTCGGTTAAAAAGTAGCCTATGTCCTTTCTCACGCTCCAGACTTTCTTTGTACCAACTTTCATTTAAATCGGTCCAGTAGTTTTAGCGTGAAAGCGTAACAGACAGACAGACAGACAGAGTTACTTTCGCATTTATAATATTAGTTAGGATAAGTATACCTAAGTATACAAAATCATCACTGTTTGAATTTATCAAATTGTAATCTAGATCCACTGATTGATAATATAATACTGGTATGTATTTATTCAGGAACTTCAAACGTACAAAGCGAAGAACCGAGGCAGTGCTAAAGGCTTCGCCGGCGCGAAGGAAACGACTAAGGAGCTAATGTTTGCGAAGTGCGATATCCTCGTGCTGGCCGCGATGGAGAAGACGCTGAACCACGAGAATGCAGCAAAATTGAATTGCAAGGTGCATTATTTTGCTTTTAATAAGTCAGAGAATATAATGACCACCTTTTATGTCATTGTATTTGTATTCATTTTTTAAAGGTTAAACACTTGTATTTTGATTTAACTCACGTTCGACATACGCGTGTGAATTATTCGATTCGCGTAGATATTTTATAAATAGCATAACTATTAAAGTATGTACGGATATTAATGATGATATGAAAATTTTAATAAAATCACTCCTAATGTTAAAATAACCACAATTTTTTCAGTTGTAGACCATTCATTGCTGGTTACAATCTTACCCCATTTATCATGTTGCCCCACTAACCTACACGTGATTTTATTAAGAAGACTTAGGTACAGCTAAATGTTTACATTTGTGTGATTGCGAAGAACTAGCACAAAATAAGTATTACATGTATTTATAGATAATAGCGGAGGGCGCGAACGGTCCGACCACCCCGGCGGCCGACGCGGTACTGCGCGAGAAACATGTAAGACCTAAAATAAATATTTAAGGAGGCTCTCATACAACAAACGTGATTTGATTGCCGTTTTTATAGACAATCGTGCGCAAATCCGATTAACTAACTAACTAACGCTGGGCCGGTTTCTAAAGGACGGTCGCGGAGCACAGCGAAAAACGGACGGTGCACTTTTTCTATTTGTCTCTGTCGCATGTGCGAAGTAATAGTACTATCACGCTCGGACAGTAACCTTGAAGCTTAAGACAAATAGAAAAGGGCAACGTCCGTTTTTCGCTGTGCTCCGCGACCGTCCTTTACTTGCTCATTTATAATTACATATAACAAGTGTAATATATCATATTATGTCAGGTGTTGGTGCTGCCGGACCTGCTGACGAACGCGGGCGGCGTGACGGTGTCCTACTTCGAGTTCCTCAAGAACCTGAACCACGTCAGCTTCGGGAAGCTAAGCATCAAGTTCTGGAGGGATTCCAACACGGCACTCTTAGGTACCTAAGTTCCAAGGGCGTGCATTCCATATAGGCACAGTGTCACTAATGTATGAAGCGCGGAGTGGCTACCCTAGCGCTATACTTACGCTCCCCCCATTGCACGCGCCTGCTAAGTCCAAGAGGGGTGGGTAAGGTATTCAGTCCTGGGTTTTCCTGAGGCTCATGGTCGTCAATCGTCAGCTTTTAATACGAATCAGGAACAGAATCAAAATCAAGTTCATCCGTTTGGGAGCTACGATGCCATAGACAGACACGCACACATACAGTGTAAATTAATGGTATTACACCATATATCTCGATTTCGATTCATAGTAAACAAGTAGGTAATAGTACATTACTGCCGGCGCAGGGAAGTGAGGGCTTGCTGGCCGAGTATACAGTATAGACAGTATAGAGGATATTGTTACGAGGCTTGCAAGCCCCTTCACGGCTAGGCATGTATAGTGCTTTTCTCAAAGAAATGCAATGAAATAAATAAATACACCATTGAAATAGAATAAATTACACTTGAATAACAGGTTTTTTTTATTTTTTTATTTTCGCTCTGATTAGAGCTGTGTGCTGTGTGCTGATGTTTAAGCGCGATTGCGCTTAAATGTTTTTATTTTACACAAGTTATCCATTTTTTAAAGTATGTGATGAATTAAACACCAAATACAACTTGATTACTTTATTTCGTTCTTGAGAATCACAACAAATCAAATCCCTTTACTTAACAACTTCTAGTTATCAATCGTATTAGCGTATAAGTCTTGAACAGGCCGTTAACCTCCAACCTCTAAACATTACGAATTCATTTTACAATATTTGTCCAAAGACAGCCATCTCCTTTTTCGTTCCCGCGTCTTCTACCACGACAGCTCTGATTGCTGCTCGCCGCTGATTAGCCACGCTCGCTCGTCCGCCATTGGCCAAAATATACAAAAGCCAATCATAGATCAGCGCGAATGTTGCCATTCGTAACTTAAATATACCAGTAAAACTAAACAAATAACAATACTTTTTAAAAATCATGACAAGTATAAAATTGAAATTAATCTAATAATACAGATTCTTTTTTTATTCTCAGTTCGTGTATAATATACGCATTAACGCGAATATTTTTGGTACAATAAAGTTCTAACTTATTAAAAAAAAAAACGGTTGCTTAAACTGTTTATGAAGACCAACGCCATGTTGATATTCAAATTAAAAAGAAATTAATTGCCGGCCTAGGCCAGCAACGGCACATTTCGCGGCGGGTTTTGACGCACGTAAGGACGATATTTCATTGCATGTTTGAGAAAAAGTATAGAATGCAAATAAACGATTGAGTATTGAGTAAATTATTGTTTACAAACAGAGTCTGTCGAGAAATCACTGAAGGAAGCGAACATCATGACGAAGATCAGCGCGACGCCGCTGTTCCAGTCCATGATGTCCGGCGCCAGCGAGGAGCACATCGTCAACTCCGGCCTGGAGTTCTCCATGACCAACGCGTGCATGGTAATATATACCCTTTGGCCATTGGAATAAGGTTCATTACAGTACCACGGGCTGGGGATGTTATGCCCAACCAGCAAAATAGTCGTATAAGCAAGGCTTTTTACAGCTAACGATCGAGAAATAGTAGTAAAAAGGAGTTAAAGATGCCAAATCATTGTATAAAAGATCTAGACTCAACTATTTAGCATTTTCTCATTTTGGCTGGTAAACTCTGTCGACTAAACGTTCACTCCACATGTTTATAGAGCGTTTATTCCATTATTGTATAATGGTACCAAGTTTCGCTTTTATACAACGGTAAGTTCTAAATTGACTGTATAAATGCTTCGTATTTTCTAAATAGTTACAAGAGGCGTCTTTACAGCACTGTCCTTCGACATAATTCCTGAGCTAGCATTATAATGTTAAAAAAGCTGCTTATATGACAAAATAGCTTCTCAGTAACTCTTAAAGTACTAAGTGTAGTATAAAATATATCGATTCTCTATTACAGCACTTGTCGCGAGAAAGATTTTAAAGTGATTGTTATAACACCTACAGCAATTCAAATGCACTTTTAGGGCCACCATGCAGCAAAAAGTAACATAAATGATCTTTGAAATCTTTTACAACACCAAATTCTAATTACATCTGTTTAATACGTATCGTGCTGAGGCTCAATTATTCTAGAAAATGGATTATGAACAGTGGAAGTAACTCAAAAGAAGATGTGTGATGATATAAAAATGAAACAGTACTTAGGTACTTTGTTTACAAACACTGCGGATTTAGGAATCCAATATTGACAGTAATGGCGTCGGTATAGTAATGTAAATGTGATATATTTTCTATTTTTCAACTAAAGGATGAGTAAAGGTCGTAAGATGGCAAACGTTTTTCTATAATGGCGAAATAACTCCTTTTAATATTTTATTTTTTTAAATGATTTTACAATAACACAAAAATAAGGAGACCCATTAAAATTTTAACTAGAAATATAAGGTAGTTAATCGACAAATAAAATTTCGCATTGAAATTTGGTATCTTACATGAATGATAGCTAACACCGAAAATCAATTATTTTAATGAACATATTATTATAATATGGCTACCATTCGATAGTTGTTAAGAAAAAAAAAATAATCACCCGTGCATCACGCCGCAAAGAGCTGGAATACTTAGTGCTATAAAGCTCGCTTCTTTGCGATTAGCCCACTAAAAAGCTGAGTAAATGCGATGCAGTAGCTGTCACAGCACTATTAAGTCGAGTAAAAGCAACTTTATTGCATTCAACCGACATATAAGTCGATTAAAGGTGAAATTATTGCTATTATAGTATTAATAGTGCCGTATGTCGCTTTTTCTCGACTTTTATGGCATTATTTGGGTCCTAACTCAACTATTTTAAGACAGTTATAGCATTTTAAGCTGAGTAAAATGTGCCCTTTTTGGGTCGAGTAAACGTTTCCAGATCTATTTCTCGACAGTTTAAAGTACCTTTTCTCAGCTTTAAGTGGAAATAAAAACGTGCTCTCAACTGTCATACGACTTAGTTTTGCTGCTTGGGTGGTCAATGTCTGTAAGGTGATATACACTCTGTCACAGTAGTAATAAGGTTTATTATGACGATGCTGTCAGTAGCATTTCCTTGGCTCGAATTTCCTACGACTATTTGTGATATATAGCCTATTGTAATACTGTAGGAATAGGGTCGATTTTGAAGGAAATATTTTATTATAATTGTATTTTACCACAGACAAGATTTACTGACTACCACAGACTCTGGGTTATGGAATCTGTTAAGGCTCCTAAACGTCAGCCAATAAAATAAAATACGCGCGTTAATTCCGTTTAAAGTTGTTTCATTCCAAGTACCACAGACTCGATAACATTAAATTATGTAGGTAGGTACTTAATTATTTTCTATTTGGCAACGAAATGCAATACAAAGTAGAAACCGAAACCCCCACAAACTTGTGCAGGCTTGTCGTGCTTCCAATGGCTATTATAGGCGTCACTGATTGAGTCGACGAAATTTTCTACTACCTCCTATATTCTATCTTTAAAAGATAGGTAAAAAAATGTGCAGCCTTAGTATTTATCGATTATTTTCTATACGAATATAAAGAGGAATGGTTTGTTTGTTTGAATTGAATAGGCTTCAAAACGGTTGAATCGATTTGAATAATTCTTTCACTGTTAAAGCTGCCCTGAGTAACATAGGCTACAGAATATTTAAAAAAAAATAGGGATCCGTGCGAAGCCGGGGCGGGCCGCTAGTAGTAGTTAATATATAGGTATTCTGTTGTCTCTAGAACGTAATGCGAGCGGCGAAGACGTACAACCTGTGCCTGGACGTGCGGACGGCGGCGTACATCACCTCCATCGAGAAGATCTTCCTAACATACGACGAGCAGGGCCTGGCGCTCTAGCATAACCGACAACCGACCCTCGCCCCCGCACTCACGGACCAATTTCCTATGCGCACATGCAGCTACATACGCCGATTCAACACTCGAGACTCGCAAATACAATTCGCACCTTTGTAGTAGGTATAGCATATACCTGGCGCTGTAGCACAAGAACCGACAACCGACCTAAGTCACTACACATACGGTCCAGTTTCCTACGCACATGCAGCGACGCCGCAGATTCAATAACACTCGAGGTTTGCAAATTCAAATCACCTTTATTAGAATAGTCGCATCTCGAAATATTTTGTTACTCCAATTAAGACTCTTAAGTCTGCACATTTAAGTTTGAATTCATTTGGTGACACATGATATGTGACATTATTCTAGTAAAGGTGCGAAATGTATCGCATCATTCTTAAACTGTTCAGAGACATCGGGTAATGTAAAGGGCTAGAAATGTGGGGCAATCAGAAATAACTAACATACACTAACTATATATTTTTTATTTAAATCAATTACATGGATTAGTTACAATATGAGCGATCCCTCATCTTGATTTATTATTATATTTCATATTAATTAAGTTTTAATCGCATTTTTAAATTATACTAGTCTTTGTCGCGTCTATTTTTATTTTTTTGTAAAAATTGTAAATAAATAAAAATATCAATTTTATAATTATATCTTTTATTTGGACAATATTGCATTTATTTAACAATTTAATTAATATAACAATCAAATCAATAAGTATACCTAACTATTTAAATTATAATGATTGCTTAATAATAATACAAAATAATTGGAATGAAACAACTATTAACGGATTTAACTCGCGTATTTTTATTTTATTTTATTTGCTGACGTTTCGGATTCTTTACAGTTTCCTGAGCTGACAAAAGTCTAACGCTAAAGTTTAGCGTTAGACTTTTGTCAGCTCAGTCATGCTACGATTATGGAAACTGTAAAGAATCCGAAACGTCAGCAAATAAAATAAAATAAAAATACGCGAGTTAAATCCGTTAATAGTTGTTTCATTCCAATGTGTAATAACCGCGAAGGCATCAGAAATTATTAATACAAAATAATTTAAGGGCCTGTTTTACAATGCCCGAGTAAACCATTGATGACCTTTTTAACAAATAAAACAATTGTTCAAACTCCAAATACTTAATTATCATTATCAAGCTTTACTACTTCAGTTAATTATTTATTAAGATATTTGGATCTTAAACATTGCATTTATTTTTTGTTAGAAAAGTTCACATTGCATTACAAGCCCTTAATATATACATCTTTTCATAATATCAGCACAGTAGCGCTGCGTGCAGTGGTCCGACCTCCTTCATGATTGCTAAAATATCGAAATCACGTGACACGAAGTCAAATATCCCGTTGTCCCGAACTGTAACAATCTTTTTTTTCTTTGTCCATCAAGTAGATTGCCAAAAAATATTACACACATTTTTTTCTTTTATCAATCAAATAATAAATGCCAAAGATAAGCGCTTCCAATGTTCGCGAGTGGGGGAGAGTGTTCGCAACTTGTGACGTCACGGCATGGTATAAATTGTACCATATCGTGACGTCACGATCCCCCACTCCCGAACTTTTGAAGCACTTATCTTTGGCATTGTTTATTCATTTGAGAAAAGAAAAAACACGTGTCGTATAATTTTTAATAATCTAACTACGGACTAAATAGAATTTCGTTTTGGAATGAAACAACTTTAACGGATTTAACTCGCGTATTTTATTTTATTTGCCATTACAGAACCGTCAGCCAATGAAATAAAATACGCGAGTTGTCCTTTATAGTTGTTTCATTCAAATGTGTAATAACCGCAAAGGCATCAGAACGTATTATATTTTTTTTTCATACCACTAAGTCCCAAATCATTCACAGTCGCGGTTGTCCTACAGTCGTGCCGATTCCCTGTTCTCCCTGAACCACTGCACGGTCTCGTGTATGGCGCGGTCGAAGGGCGTGAACTGGAAGTCCCCGCACAGGCTGCGCAGCTTCCTGTTGGAGGCGGTCTTCTTGTACTGTCCGTCCGCCTGGCTCGTGTCGTACTCGAGGGCGCCCTGGTAGTTGTACGCCTTCTTTATGGCCTCCGCCACGTCGCTTATCGTCACCTCATCTTCTTCGTCGACTGTAATTCAAATTAATTAGTTCATTATTGGCTGTCCCGGCAGTGGTGGTGTCATTGAGATGGTGCTATGTTAATATTTCCTTATTTTTTTATTTTTTTTTTCGTACATACGATTTCAAAAATTATTTCATATTTGGAAAGCTACATTCACCTTGGGTAACAAAGTCAATAGTGTTGCCTTTTGGAAAAAAATATGGATCCGTGCGAAGCCATTGCGGGCTGTTAGTATATTATATCACTACATAGTATAAAACAAAGTCGCTTTTTCTGTCCCTATATGTACGCTTAAATCCTTAAAATTTACGAAACGGATTTTGATGCGGTTATTTTTAATAGATAGGGATTCAAGAGGAAGGTTTATAGCACCCGTGTGAAGCCGGAGCGGGTCGCGTATAATATATAGATGTGTATGTGTGTGTGTGTGTGTGTGTGTGTGTGCGCGTGTGTGTGTGCGTGTGTTACGTACTCACCGGACAGTATGAGCGGCTCGACGCTGTCGTAGTGGCGCAGCGTCCACAGCATGAGCCGCGCCAGGTCCAGCGAGTAGACGAACTGCCGCCGCGGCCGCCCGCTGCCCAGCACCGTGAACGACGCGTCGCCTGCGCACGCAGGGAGGGGGGAGGGAACGTAAATATACGTCGTAATTTACACATTTTTAAATTAAAAAAAAAATAGTCGGCTGTGGTCAGGTAGTGGTCGGTAGAGGTTGGTAGTGGTCCGTAGTGATTGGTAGTGGTCGGCAGTGGTCTGCAGTGGTCAGTAGTGGTCGGTAGTTATCTCGTGGTGATCGGTAGAGGTCAGTAGTTGTCGGTAGTGATCGGATAGTGGTCGATAATTATCTCGTAGTGGTCGGTAGTAGTCAGCAGTGGTCGGTAGCGGTCAGCAGTGGTCGGTAGTGGTCGGTAATGGTCGGTAGTGGTCTGTAGTGGTCGGGTAATAGTCAGCAGTGGTCGGCGGTACCTCGCTGCAGCGCGTCGTGCATGCGGCGCACGAGCGCGGGGATGACGTGCGCGGCGGCGCTGTAGTTGTCCCGCGGACCGAACACGTTGCACGGCACCACCGACGTGAACACACAGCCGTGCTGCGCGTGGTAGCCTCTGACACACACACACACACACACACACACACATTATCAACTGCTAGATTCATTGTGTGATACAGTAACAACAATCCACACATCTATCCATAAAAACTCGCGCATTTAGAATAATAATCGGATATGATTATAAACGTTTTCTATTCTATTCTATAATTACTTTATATAATCATGGCACTCTTATCTAAAATAAAGTCTTTAAATTTGTTATATATATAAATTTTGCCTTTAAAAATAATGTATTCTTGAAAGATAAATTTTAATAATCATAATTCCTGATAGTCAAAACTAGGCATAATTATATTGCAAAATAAAATATATCAGTATTATTTTTATTAAAAGTCCTGAATACTGTACTGCACACTAGTTAACTTACGTAATTGGGTATTTGCCCGTAAAATGTAACTATATAATTATGTTAACTTACTTATTCAATACGTCAATCATTCGTTTTGCATAACTGTACCCATAATTGGAGGAGTGTGGCGGTCCATTGTGCACCTAAAACAAATTGCCAATTTGAAACAAATGGATTCCAAATAATAATAAATATGTGGACCTATGCTCAGTTAAAATATTGAATTTAAAATATAAAAACTAAGATACACACAACACTCAAAAAAGTAACTAGAAAATGTTTTCTTTAAGCTCCAAATACTAAACCTTAATATTATCCACCGGATATTATGTGATACTAGATTTAGAATTAAAATTTCATACAAGATATTTATAAAACATTATTAGGCAGTATAATTTATATAATTTCTTATAAATTAAATGACTAATATTACCATAGTCTCGTCAATTGGATATGTTGTTTTGTCAGGGAATATGCATGTGGAGAGACAGGAGACGACTTTCTTCACTTTAGTCTTATAGCTAGTGTGGAGCACGTTGTCATTTATGGCCATGTTTTCTCTCTGAAAAATAGAACTTTGTTATGCATATATTGCTAGTAAGCAATCTTCTCCAATTTTTCACTGTATAAATTTCTGCTATATTGTTATGCAACTTTTATACAATAGAACCTTCTCTAGAATAACTCTATTTAAAAAAAGCACATTAAAATCCCTTGTATATTTTTAATACATACATACATAGAGACAGACAATAGTAAGTGACTTTGTTTTACTATGTACATACTGATATCTATTAGTAAGATGTTTTCAAATAAACCTCTCATTGTTTTATAATTAATCATACCATACTTCCTGGTTCGATAAGTAAATGATATAAAAGTTTCTCTAAATATGCATGTGATATGTTACTGAACCACAAAAAAAAAATTAAACATGCACTGACAAACTTTATCAATTACTATCTATGCCACAGGATGGTGTCTACATTGTACATTACAAGTCAAGTACTTCTCTGTACTTTAGTTGATTAAAATTAAACCAATAAAATTACATACCAAAAATAATAATTATGAGAAAATAACTGATATAAATGCAATCATAGTTTGCACTCTTCAGTCAGACCATTTTATGAAGTGAAATACTTACAAAAAAATCCAAATTATGTGCCATATTGTGGAATAGCCCGCCCACCATGGCAGCAAGGTGGATCACATGAGTGGGCTTGTGTTTGGCAAACAGAGCTTCCGTCTGAGCCTTATCCCTGTTATACATTATAATAAGTGTCATAGAATACACACATCTTTCATAATATATACATTATTACATTTAAAATTTAAATAACTATTGTATTTATTGAGAAATAAAATTAACCTTATATTAGACATACATTTATGAGCATAAATATTATTGACTACGATTAAAGTATCACTAGAAGTTGGGTATCAAATATTTAGGAGCAGTCAAGGTGCCCAAATAATATATTGGCATTTATATGCCCACGGCTCTCTCTTGGCTGTTAAAATAATTATATTTGATAACTAAATAACTAACTTTACCAATACATTGCTTTATATGTATGCAAATTTGTTTATTTGAACAACCCCCTAAATTTCATATTACTTGGAAATTGTTAGAAATCAAAATTAGCTTGAGACATCAATTTAATAACAGACATTAATGTTTTGGCATGCCATTTTGTTTTTAAGTTGTTAAAATTATCTTTACATGAAGATATAAAATATTCGCAAATGTGAAAAATAAAGCCATAAAATAGGCGTTTAATAATTACAAATAAAAGTTGTAAACTTACCTGAGGTCACCATCTTTAGAGCCGCAAAATATCCACGTTTCGTTTTTTGATCGTCCCTGTTGTTTTTCCTCTTCAACCACAGTTTTGATTGCTTGTCCGACGAGGCCAGTGCCCCCCGTCACCAGTATAATACTAGGTTCCTCACTCATCTAAGTACACATACAAATGCTTATCAGTTATGAACATTAAATTACACACAACATTAAAATGTATACATTACGGCTTGTGTAGACGTACCTCGTTATTTTGTAATGTTTTAATCGAACTTAATTTGATACAGAACAATAAAGTAAAGCGTAAATGTTGATTATGTGGCACATGCACAAAACTTTTAGCCGGCCTTAGAAAAACTACCAATGAATGAACGAAACCGAGTTGCAATGAAACGTCAACTCAACAGTCAACTGCGAACCGGGCACCGGCGAAGTGACAGTAAACTTCAAACTGGCAGGTGATGTTTATTGTTTCGAAAAGGTTTAAGCCATAAAATAAACCGTAGGAAAATTTTCAATTATGTCTATGGATTTTGCTGTGCTTTGAATCATGTTTGATTACAATCATACATTTTATGAACAATATAATATAAGTCTAATATATATAATATATGTTATGAAAAAAATATCTCACCAATGTATGAGATATTTTTTTTCAAGTGGAATATCATTTTCTCTATTTTATACTTTACATGATATTTCTTTATTTGCAACCATTTTCTGAATTACGTTTATATTAAGTAAAAAAATATAATATCTGGACACCAAACATGCAACGTTAGCTTAGAGAATACAGAACTGTATTCTCTAAGAACGTTAGAAATTAGATGCAGGGGGATTTTTACGTTAATAAACAATGAACAATCACTCTTTTGTTCTTTTGCTTGTAATCGATTATTTTTCTGTGAGTACTAAATATAAAAAGATTTATGTAAAGAATGATATTAAAAAAACATTGTAAGCAATTATTGTGTTAATAATAGTACAAAGATTTATTTTTGATATAATATCAAGTTCCTTAAAACATAGTTCCGATTATTGGCACTAACGACCTAATTTAAGTCATAGATTCTTAAAAAAATAAAAATAGTCTATGCTCGTTTTTGATTGGTGATTGGATTTTCGACGAGCGTTCGTTCTTGCTCTGCAAACGCCAAATACGCTTTCAAACCAAAATGGAGGATTTGTCGGTCGAGGTGTACGGTGAAAATGGTGCTTATTATAAGGTCTGTACATTGTGAAGTACGTTACAATTCTCATTAATAGGTGGTATTTCGATTAGTGATACTTATATCTTATTATTTCCAACTATTAGTTTTGATTTAGAGTGCTAACTTACAAAAATATTTTTCCGGGAAGATCATCACGGCTGGAATGGACGCCATGTCCGTCTGACAGGGCGTGAATTTTCCATGTGCTGTAAATTATGCCGATTTTATATATTTTTAGCATCCAATGTGTTGAAAATCTGGGGCGGTTCTCGCCGGATTATCATATGAGCTCATTTCATGCACCCGACCTACTTAACTTTTTTATTTCTAGCGCATTTCTAAGTTATTGGATCACCGAAATATTCTAAATTTTCTTATATTTTTAGGCCACTGTCACCGACGTGCTCGACAACGAGGTTCTCGTAGCCTTTGAAAATGAGTAAGTAGACAATCCTCTTAAATTTTATTGCAATTTAATTTTTGGTTTTGTTTTGTATTTATTTACGTATACTTATCTTTTTAGCTGGCAGCCAGAGTCAAAGTTTCCCTTCTCGCAAGTGTTCCTGCCGCCTAAAGATACTGGAAAACACACAGAGTTTGTGGAGAACCAGGAGGTGGAAGTATTTGCCAGATCCAATGAGAAGGAGGCATGTGGGTGGTGGACGGCGAATATCAAGGTATTGAATTACAGTTCACTGTATCAGATGACAAACAAAGCAACTTCTAGACCTACTGGAAAAATATTGGAATAATATTATTATATTGAAATAACCTATCCTTGAGCTTTAAATAGCTCTTTTTTTTTACATATTTTGGATTTTAGTGTATGCACATGTAGTGTGTGCTATTTATATCTTTATTTGAAAAAATTAAAACAAATTAGTAAAATTAGTTATTTATAAAGCACATATTTTATTTCTTTTGTGACACTTAAATTTCATTTTTAAATAGGTTAAATTGATTAAAAGTCAATTAAAGTATACCTACTTGTCTATAAGGGTGTTTATAAAAATGACTTGCTTAGCTTTATCTGTTCATTGGTTTTGGAAATGTGAATGGTGGCCCCATCAATGCTAACCCCAAGTTTTTGTGAATTAGCATACAGCTGTGAGTGATCTAAGAGATGCCCTTGAGAGATCTAAAGAGGTCCTTGATCTAAAAGCAATGAATTATTCAGAACCATTGCAATACTACAATTGCATATTATTTAAGTATTTATATGATTTTGATCAGTACTTAAAATGTCAGTATAAAATTAAACCCAATAAAGTAGTTTTGTTCCAATATTTTATAGATACTACTATGACAGATGATGGCTACATTTTTGATTCCTTTCTTCTATTAAAGCAATTATGCTCTTGAAATTATAATTTTCTAGCTGGGATTGTCAACTATGTTAAAAGAATATTTTCATTATGCATAAGCTACTATTATTTAGTATATTATGCCTATTGATCACAGATGATGTTCATTATTACATACAAGAAGCTGCATCATTACATAATAAAATTATGGGTTATTCTACTTTTTAGTGCAGGTTTTTGTCTAAGAGAAAAACAACTATGTTACCCTAAAACTCCACTTTGATACCGTTCAAATTTTGAATTATATGCAATATTTAAATTGAAATGTTAACAGAAGTTAAAGAAATAATGCGGCAGTTTCACATACTGTGAATTTTTCTTATATTTTTCCATACTGCTATAGTTTATATTTGTTTTACATGATTTTTTGAGGGGGACACAAAAACCTGCACTTAAAAGTAGAATAGCCCATATATTCAAATTTGATTGATGAACCTATAAGATTCATCTTAACAGTGCTAAAATTGATGTTCACTACCTGTAGCATTCTATATTTAAACAGGCTATATTTTTTTTTAACTATCTGTTACTTTAGAAAAAGTGTTTATGAAAATATTTGATGTATCAATACAAATTAACACTTGTTAGAAATATCAGGGGTCGTTGACATAACTGTATTTTTTGAGCAACAAAAAACTAGATTTAACTTCACAGAAGACTTGAATCTGCAACCTCACACATGCTGGGCCACTCCCAGATCAATAATCTACAATGTACTATGTGTAATTGTCGAACTGGTTTGCATTAGCTTAAGATCTAGGTTGCACGGCTGAATGAAGATGGAATGCAATTAATAAATATTTACAGAAATTCTTCTATTACTTTTTAGATTTTTGTAGTAATTGCAGAAGCATACTCTTATATTAAAAATTCAATGGAATATTTTACATACCTTTATTGATAATAATACTCATAAAGCATTTTTATCCATAATTAGGTTGTTACTAACACTTCGAGTTAGTTTCTTGTAAGATTTCTTATGCTTTGGTATGGACTGCTTTTTAGCAATATTATTTGATGTTAGTATATCATTTTTGTCATGAAAATGAACTGTTGATAAAGAAGAACCTAATCAAGAAACAAACTCATATGTAAATTATGCCTAGGTACTTGCTGAAATAATTTTGGTTACTGACTGGGGGTGACATCTCAATTGCACTTAATTATTATTATTATTTTTTCATTGTCCCAGAGTTTAAGTCATTTTTCATTGTATTTAAGTTTATCCTTCTCTGTTAGCCATAGAATAAAATTGTACAGTAGGGTAGTACAAGTATTCCCACAGTAAACACCCTTATGCTATTGGTCTTATATAAATATATAAAAAGTACTTGTTATTTTCGATTAGTTTATGATAATTGAAATAGGTACAAATTTTGTGTGATATTTGCATTAGGGTGTTTAAATTTTTATTAATTAGTTTCATTAGCAAAAAATAAAAACAAACTGAGTAACATAATTCTAGTGACATATCCCTAATATGTATTGTCTGCCAAATGTGCTTGTAAATTAAAATAAACACACATGGGGCTAAATTGTATGCTTTGTAGTTTGTTCCATGTGACTCATTGGTGTGTATTTTCCACAGATGATGAGGGGTGACTTCTTGGTGATAGAATATTTAGAATGGGACAACTGCTATACGGAAATAGTGCCAAAGGACCGGCTGCGAGTCAAGACCACCAAGACACCCATCGACAAAAATACCTTCTACAAATTTGAAATACAAGTACCAGAAGATCTCAAGGACTAGTGAGTTACTTATATTGTTTGTATGGCGACCCGCCCTGTCACTCTTGTTGAATTACATTATACATATTAATGTCATGTGATATAGTATCTTCTCCAAGGTACCACCTATTTCTATATGAAAATAATTAAAAAGTGGTTAAGAGGCTAAGGTTTGAAACAACAAACAATCACACTTTTCGACAATCTATGATGACTTATGAATATTAACATTGTCTCTAAAATACAAAATGG
Organism: Polylopha cassiicola; assembly: GCA_038024825.1. NCBI lineage: Eukaryota > Metazoa > Arthropoda > Insecta > Lepidoptera > Tortricidae > Polylopha > Polylopha cassiicola. The sequence goes on along the minus strand of CP149053.1, from coordinate 273,733 downwards.
GAAGTGCTCAATTCAAGTTAATGTGGATTATTTTTTAATGTCTTACAATATTTTTTTAAGTTATATATAAAGTACACAATACACATCTATTCTATATAATATAAAAGGAGAAGTTGACTTAATCACTGACATATCAATACAGAGCCTAAACAATAATGGTTAGAAAAATAAATTTTTCCATTGGGGTTCCTTTTATAACATAGCAGATTAGTGCTCCCCTACGTTATAGAAGGAGAGAGTTTTTGAGGATTCACCCCCTAATGGGGTAAAACGGGGGTGCTTATCGTGCGCAGATGAGGTCGTGGACAGAAGCTAGTACACTGTGGCGGCGCGTAAGATACTATATCGAGACAGCGCATATCGCTGCTCGATCTATCTACTACGTGATTTACGTGACTCTGTGGAATGCGCTGACAGGGCCGCCACATACACAATAAAATACAACCAACAGTAGGTAAAAATATTAATAATAATTTGTAACAGTATTTCTGATGACTATCATTGACGACACCTTGCAGCCTGCACGAAATCCACAGCGCTAAAGTGGAGAACGCGCACAAGGAGTTCCAGAAGGCGATCGGCGCCGCGCTCGTGTGGTACGTGCCGGAGCGCGCCGTGCTGGCCGTGCTCTCGCGCTGCGACTCCTCGCGCCGCCGCGCCACCATGCTGCAGGAGATGCACTTCAGGTCACACACCCTCACTCTTACACACACACACACACACACACACACACACGATATTATGTATTATTAAATCTGTCATATATTATATAGACTCTCTTTTAGTGGTTCGCTAATATTTCAATGTAATTGGTCTTTGAGCATGGACTTAGGAAATAAAGACTTTAGTCTAAACTAATCTTAGACTTTTGAGTCGAGAGTGCCTTCGCCTTCGACCCTTGTTCCAAATATGCCGAATTTTCAAATGTTCCGAATATACAGCGAATATAAAATATTACGAATCCAATAAGAATTAAATTAGTTTCGAGTTTTATAATGGTATTGGAATGAAACGACTATAACGGATTTGTTTCGCGTATTTTATTATATTTGCTGACGTCGTTTCTATTTTAATAATTTCCGATGGCTTGGTCGTCATCGTAGCCAACTCCTTTCATTCCAATGTCTTATTTAATTTTTGAGGCTCTCGCGCGTATCAATTAATTCGGCCCGAACCAATCTTATGGAGTCTATAATATCTATAATATAGACTATTCAGTCGATAGGAAAGGGCTAAAGCGCCCGCATCCTTAATCGAATATATTCGATATCCAGTTAAAATAAAAGTTTCAGCTTTTATAGGAGTATTTTTTGAGTATATAAGAGTTTTGTATACTAATTAATAGCGTTTAATTAAGTACTGGTAATGTAGGTGATGTTCTATTAAACGTGTTCTAATCAGCACATGACAAGGATCTCATTTGTTAAGAGACACTTGGCGTCCCACTCGCGTGCTCACAGCAGCGAGGCCTCAGGGCCGGCGGCCTGTAGTCGGAGTCGCGCGGTAGTACTAGGCCTCGGACAAACACATTAACTAATTGACTGATAAACATCACTACTGACCAGTGAATTCAATTATGTAAAACAACGCTTTACGGATTATTGTTTCGAGGTTACTCATGTAGTTTAGTAATTGTAGAATGTAAGTTAATTGTAATTTTAATTTGATTACGAAAGGCACGAAAGGCTTTAGGTATAGTGAAAGGCTTTAGGTAAAATAAAAATAAATAGTTTTTTTTTAATTATTATTTAATTTTCTACAACTTGATATCTGACTAGCATGATATGCTTGAGATAGATATATAAGTCAAGATCTATTTATCTATGTGTTTCCTAATGAGGAAGTTGATAAATCAATGTTAGTGTTTTTCCTGTGTTTACCGAAATATGACGTTTAAATGCTTTTTCAATATTCTAATAAACTGTATATATGTGTCATATTCAACATTTTATGTAATAACTTTAATAATATTGTTATTTTTTTATTTGTTTTACAGAAATCTTACTCAAAAGCTGGTTCTGTTGAAAAAGACTGAAGAAGCCGCCAGGCAGCTGGAGTCGACTAAAATACACAATCAAGGAGGGTAAGACATTTATAGATCATTATTGATTTTCATATTCAAAATACCATTCACAAATAACTATAAAAATATTCAGAGTAGAGAGAGAAAGTATTATTTCCTGTCATATATTTTATTTAAAGAAATAATTACTATAATATTTTATATACTTACAACAAACTGTGTGTCAAACATGACATGTTTGTTTGAAACTGAACATAGTTCTCTGAAATCATAATCATAATATGGTCCGTGTTTAGCATTAGTGTTTCAACCCACACCAAGCTAGTTTTGAGATATCGGCGCTTAAAGTTTTTTGAGAACATTCTTCTTTTTCCGCTTATTTTAAGCAAAAAAATATTGTTATGTGGTATCATTTTTTTTGTTGAAGTGCATAGATTAAGGATATAAATGTATTTATTTCAATAAATTCATAATTAAATAGAAAATGCAGAAAAATGGTTAATGCTTATCGGCTATAAGGTTTATTACATTTAACATTTATGTGCTAAGCCACATAACACTATGCAAAATTCTAATTTGTTCTTTTATAATGAATATATTTTACACTATTTTTTTGAAAATGTAAAATAATAAACAACTAACGTATTAAAACTTTAATGTAAGTACTTATTTATTTAGTTTTTATTGTTATAACATGTTTTAAATAACATTACAAGTTCTGCTAAAAATGAGAAATAGGTACAACAAGTTAACACTTATATTATTTCAATTACTTAAAAGCTCAACCAAATTGATTTATTATTATTATTTTATCATATTGAATTAAACCAATAATATATACTTCCGTACCTAAAAAGTTAATAAACCACCTAAAAACCATTTTTCATTTTCAAGAGTTGATAAATTGTGGCGACAATTCGTACATTCTTTAATATTATTATTTATTATAATATTCTAATTTTTATCACACACGTTTAAATCTAATGATGTATATTATAAAAAAATATCGGTTAAGTGCGAGTTAGTCTCGCGCACCAAGGGTTCCGTACTATAAATAACCTGTAGGTAGGTGTATATTTTTTTAATGATGTCATTTAAAATGTATGGTTTTCGTATTTTTTTCTTTATCCGTGCTATATGACGTTACCTCGGACCTACTAAATTAATTCAAGATCTTGAGTTCACGAGGAGTACCCTGTAGGTTTTGATTCGCTAGCGAGTGTTAAAAACTTTTATCAATCGCGGCATAAACGGCGGCTCTTTTGATTGCGTCGGCGATTTTTTTGTAATTATGTTACAATTTCAAGGGACGGTAGTCCTGAGTATTTGATATTACTATGAATTTTTGTTTGATACCTACCTCTCCACGCGTTACTGAGGTAAAGGATCACACAGACAACAAAGTAATCCTGTAAGGGTTAATTTTTATTCCTTTTAGATACGGAACCCTAAAATATTTTATTTAATATGATAAAAATAATAATAAGTAATAAAAAAATAAGTTAGTGTTAACTTGTACCTATTTCTCATTTTTAGCAGAACTTATAATGTTATTTGATACATGTTATACAACAATAAAAACTTTAAATAAATAAGTATGTAAAGAAAAGTAACTACACTCGTATACTAGTGTTGTTACTTTTCTTATAACATTGATTTAGGATTTACCGTACTAGGTACAACCCTACTAGCTGTCACATTTGACAGTTGTGATTTTCGACGTAACTAACAATTAGAGGTTAAATGATTTTCAGTTAATAATTTAAACTTTGTGTTATAATTAACAATACCTGAAGTAAAGGCTTTAAATGTTGTTTCTTTTGTCTTTACAGGTAAGTTAATAACTGATTTATGTACCTATTTAGTATTAATTACATGTTGTTAAAAAAATAGTAAATAAAATCTTTTGTCTTTACAGAGAAACGCAATTTCGTCTTTATTTCATCCCAATAATATAATATCATTATAAAACAACATTTTCTGCAAATATTTCAAAAATATGGAGAAATTAAGGTTTGATTTTGCTGTCAAATCTGCAGCAGACGGAAAATCAAACATTATTTGCATAACCTCAATAGCTACACCTGATGGAAAAAGTTATGAAATACCACCTGAATATCAACCTGCGCATCTACATGAAGTAATAACAAATACTTCCAACTATGTCAAGATAAAGAAAACATTAAACAAAAGACATCAAGTAAGGAACATTTGGATAACTTTGACGGATGAGATATCGAAGATATATCTAGATCAAGAACAAAATTTGCAGTTTAAGGATTTTTATTTGGAAGAAATCATAGAAAAAGTACATCACGGTGAATCTACAGCTAGTGCCTCAAATGAATCAATGGAAAAATTGTTAGAAAAGTTACTCTATGATAAACAAAAAAAAACGGAGACACAAAATTTAGGAAAAATTGCAAAAGACTTTATGATTGAAAAATTTACAGGCAGAAACACAAATACTTACCAGTGGATTAAGGATTTCAATAAAGAATGTGAACGCTTTCAAATTAATGAAGATCGGGAAAAAATTGAAATATTAAAAAATTTTTTAGAATATTCAAGTGTACATTGGTATAGCTGTATGCTTATGAAATTCACAGTAGAATCAGAGTGGAACATATGGGAGAAAAATTTTTGTGAGACATTTGCAAATAATGGATGGTCGCCTATTAGATACGCTCTGGGTTTTAAATATCAAACTGGTTCTTTATTTGAATATGCTCTAAAAAAAGAAAAATTGTTGTTGGAAGTGAGAAAATCGGTTGATACTGGCACTCTTATAGACCTTATCGCATTTGGCCTGCCTAATTATGTTTCTGATAAAATCGACCGAGTGACTTTGAAAAAAACTGAAGATCTCTACAAAGAAATAGGGAGATTGGAACATCTTGTCACAAAAAATAGGTATGATAAAAAAAATCCTATACACTCTGATACTAAAACAAAAAGAACTGAAGAGAAAAAGCCATGCCAATTTTGTATAAATGAGAAAAAAGGGAGACGATTTCATCCCGAGGAAGACTGCTGGTTTAAAGAGAGAAATCAAAGAGCAAATGTAAAAAGTGTAAATAACTCAGAGCTAGAAGTTGAACTAAATAATATGAATCCAAAAAACTAGAAGTACCACCATTAATAAAAATAAATGTATTATTAAATGACACATTGAAAGTTTCTGGGATTTATGACTCTGGTTCAAATGTGTCATTAATAAATGCCAAATTATTAAAAATTCAATATAAAAAAGATACATGTCAAACACAAATGGCACACTTAAAGACTATTAATGGTGAGAAGAAAACAAAAGGTGTGGTAACACTAAAAATTAAAATTTATGATATTGAAAGAAATGTGGATATTTTTGTCATAGATAATGAAAATTTCCATTACGACTTCCTAATTGGTTTAGATTGTATTAAACAATTCAGATTAATGCAAGACGAAGAATTGAATATCATACAATGTAACAACCAAGGGGACAACAAGTTCTCATATCAAGGAAAGATAGAAAATAAAGATTCAAAATATAAACTTTTGAATAGATCTAATGTCGATATTCCTAATGTACTAGGTGACAAAATTGAAGATGTTTTTCGATCTGATATATTATTAGAAGAGGAAACTATAAATAAAAACAGGTGCGAAGTAAATTTCAACGAACATATAAACTCTGATAAATTTGAAATGTCAGTTAATCACTTGGATTTATACCAACAGACACAAATTGATGAATTGATTGAGAGATATAAATCGGTTTTTGCTAAGGATAAATATGATGTCGGAACTGTACGTGATTATGAAGCTCATATAGATCTAATGATGGATAAATACTGCTGTAAACGTCCGTACAGATGCACAGCGGATGATAGAAAAGAAATAGAAACCCAAGTATCAAAATTATTAAATAAAAATCTAATTGAAGAATCTTATAGCCCTTTTGCTGCTCCTGTAACTCTGGCATATAAAAAGGAGGACGGAAGAAAAACAAGATTATGTATAGACTTTAGAGAATTAAATAAGATTGTGGTCCCACAATCTCAACCTTTCCCGCTGATTGAGGACTTGATGGTAAAAACTGTGAATTGCAAATATTTCTCCACTTTAGACATCAATTCGGCATTTTGGTCAATCCCTTTGAAAGTCCAAGATAGATATAAAACAGCTTTCGTTACACAAGAAGGTCACTTCCAATGGGTGTGTCTACCATTTGGCTTAAAAACAGCTCCTGCAATTTTCCAAAGAATACTAAGCAACATCATACGAAAATATAAGCTAACTGATTTCGCAGTGAATTTTATTGATGACATTTTAATTTTTTCCGAAACTTTCGAAGAACACATACTTCATCTATCAAAATTATTTGAAGCAATATTAACAGAAGGCTTCAGACTGAAATTCTCCAAATGTGCATTTGCAAAAAGTCATGCCAGATATTTGGGTCACATAATAGAAAATAATTCAGTTACCCCTATTAAAGATTACTTAACCGCTGTCAAGGATTTTCCAGTCCCAACAACAAAAAAGAATATACGGCAATTTTTAGGGAAGGTAAATTTCCAACATAAGTTTGTACCACACAGTGCAATAATCTTAGATCCGTTACACAAACTTCTACGGAAAGATGCGAAATTCACATGGTCCACAGAATGTCAGCAATCGTTTGATAAAATAAAGGAACTGTTGTGTTCAAAACCAATATTGAAAATTTTTGATCCACAATTGCCAATAAGGATTTATACAGATGCTAGTATCAAAGGAGTGGGAGCAGTTCTGAAACAAGTAGATAAAAATGGAGACAGTCAACCAGTTGCATATTTTTCAAAAAAAATAAACGAAACCCAAAAAAAGAAGAAAGCGATCTATCTAGAATGTCTTGCAATAAAAGAAGCAGTGAAGTACTGGCAACACTTGCTTATGGGAAAAGAATTTATTGTTTACTCCGATCATAAACCTTTGGAAAATTTGAACATCAAGGCTAGGACTGACGAGGAACTGGGTGATTTAACATATTATCTATCACAATATAATTTTACAATAAAATATAACCCAGGACAATTAAATCAAGAAGCAGATTGTTTAAGCAGAAATCCAGTTCTTGAGCCTTATGACAATGACGATGATTTTTTAAAAGTAGTTAATTTAATAAACTTAGAAGAAATTAAAAAGGACCAAAATAAAAACTTGGATATACAAAGTAAAAAGAATAAATTTTTATTGGAGAATATGATCTTCTACAAAAAGAATAAAAAGAAAAACAAAATTGTTCTTTCTGAAACACTTAGCAAAACCCTAATCAAAGATGTCCATGATACATATTGTCATATTGGAAGAACTCAGATGATAAGTAAGATAACACCATTCTACACAGCAAAGAATATTATCGCTAATATTAAGAAAATTTGTGACAAATGTGAAATATGTACAAAAAACAAATCAAGGAGAAAACCAAAATACGGCTTAATGTCACATCTAGGTCCAGCGACACGCCCATTTGAGATAGTATCTATTGATACCATAGGAGGCTTCGGAGGGTCAAGGTCCACAAAAAAATACTTACATCTATTGGTTGATCATTTCACAAGATACGCTTATATTTTAACATCCAGAAACCAGAATTCCGGAGATTTTATCAAACTTGTACAATATGTGAATAATGATATTGATATGGTATTAACAGACCAGTATCCTGGCATAAATTCTAGAGAATTTAAGGATTTTCTTAAAGAGAAAAATATAAAAATGATTTTTACTGCAGTGGATGCATCATTTTCAAATGGCCTAAATGAAAGGCTAAATCAGACTCTAATCAACAAGATAAGATGTAAAATCAATGAAAGTGATAAGAAATCGGCTTGGACAACAATTGCGCACAAGTGTGTGGAAAAATACAACGAAACGGAACATACAGTCACTAAATTTTCTCCAAAATACCTACTGGAAGGCGAAAATGTAAATATTTTACCATTAGAATTAAAGTCGAAATGTTCACAAGAGGATCTGGAAAGAGATAGGAAAATAGCTTTTAGAAACACAATTAAATCTCACAATTATAATAAACTAAAATTTGATCTGTATAGAGAAGAACATAAATTCGAAGTGGGTGACAGAGTCTATATAGAAAATGGGAATCGACTGAATAGAAAGAAAATGGATGAATTGAGAATTGGACCATACAACATTTTAAGGAAGATTTCTAACTCTATCTACGAAATTGATACTGGACACAGGAAAGCAGAGTCGAACCTATATCACATTACAAAACTATCACCGGTAGTGACTGATCACTGATGGAACAATACGTGTAATTCCACTTGATATTGTTCTCTGCTGGGGGGGGAGATGTAAAGAAAAGTAACTACACTCGTATACTAGTGTTGTTACTTTTCTTATAACATTGATTTAGGATTTACCGTACTAGGTACAACCCTACTAGCTGTCACATTTGACAGTTGTGATTTTCGACGTAACTAACAATTAGAGGTTAAATGATTTTCAGTTAATAATTTAAACTTTGTGTTATAATTAACAATACCTGAAGTAAAGGCTTTAAATGTTGTTTCTTTTGTCTTTACAGGTAAGTTAATAACTGATTTATGTACCTATTTAGTATTAATTACATGTTGTTAAAAAAAATAGTAAATAAAATCTTTTGTCTTTACAGAGAAACGCAATTTCGTCTTTATTTCATCCCAATAATATAATATCATTATAAGTATTTACATTAAAGTTTTAATGCGTTAGTTGTTTATTTTATTACATTTTCTAAAAATTAGTGCATAATATGTATAGGTACCTATTCGTTTTAAAACAACAAATTAGCAGGATTGCACTGCCGTATTCCTCATGATCCATTTAATAAAACTGCATTCATAACTCAAAACCCGATTTTTTGTGGGTTGACACACGAACGTTTAACACGGTCCATATATACTTGTGCTGTCGTATGAGTGAATTCTAAATACTGATTCCAAAAGCATCTACCTACGTGTATTTTTCGACTTTACAATACTTTATTTTTATGCTATCTTGTCACAAGTCCAATAAATTCTGTAAATTATTAATCGTCAAGAACTTAGTTTTCTTAGATTAATTTTAGGGCTCATCTCGTCGGCGTAGAGTGAATGAAATTTAAAGGTACCGTTCAAGTATCACATAAGCCCTATGGGGGATATTTGCTTATTTTTGATGACTGGTCTAAATGGTGGTTACGTCAGCAGTAGTTTGGCAATCCACACATTGTCTTTTCTTCAAAATGTTGCTGACACGTAAGGAAAGGATAATAAACTGCTTATGTAATACTTGTACGGCCCCAAATGTGTTTTGTAACAACAAAACAGTGATATGTTCACTCTACGTCGTTGACACAGGGGGTCTGTTTCTAAAAGTTACCAGTCTTGTAATGCTGGTGGCCGAAGCGATGTCCTACTTTGTGACCACGTTATTTACCTGGTAGTCTATGAGGAAGATATGTTCTAGGACCCGTGACAGTGACCGAGTAAGTCCCGAGTAAGGTATTTGCTAGTTTTCTAGCACATAAGACGTTTGGACTATGTGACTCAGAAATAGATTATCCACCGAGTAAGTGGCGTGTGAATACGAGTTTTTTATTAGATGATTGTGAAAGGCATATGACTTTGTCTTCTAGATAAGTTGCGAGTATATTATTCGGGACTTTAACCTTAAATATGCACATAATAGTTTGGTAACTGTTATTTTTTAATAAACATAAGTTTAAATTACAATTGCAAGCATTAGCTAGCACTTAACTTCGACATAGATTGCCGGTTGTGCTTGGTATTCTACCAGGAGTAAACGTACAAGACTTGTATCGTTACAGAAACAGGGCCCGCGGCGACCCGAGCGACAGCAAGTATGTTTGTTTATTTTACATTTATACTCCTCAACTAACGACTAAATTTATAACTTGACAATATCACCTAGCACCGGTCGATCGCGGTGAAGCTTCTATCCTTTTCGCACTTCCACTATTAGTGTTAGCGCGAGAGAGACCGATGCTTTCCACGTGAATCTCGTGCTAGGCGGTGTTCGAAAGTAATTGGTTTGAATTTTAGTAATGGAATGTTTGATTAACAAATTTAATTTTTCAAAATTTTGTTTTGGCTTGTTATGGAGAACTGAACTAAATGAACATGTTTGACGATTTATTCTGCTCTAGAATGTAATCGATCGGGATAGCGATCATAACACACAATATCAACGCTACGATCTCGTTTCACTATGAAAGAAATCATATAAAGTATGTATCACGGTTTTATTCGTTTTTATAGTAATAATTGTAAAAACTAATAACACTGTGATTCATGCTCCTTAATAGAATCAGTCTCTGTGGCGATTCGAGTGTGTTATCGAGGGCAGTAAGCGAGCGTGCAGTGGCGCAGTGGCGCAGTAGCGCGGTGGTGACGCGATGTTGACGCGGTCGTCACGCGGTGTGCGTGGCTGTGTGCAGGTACTCGGACGAGTTCAGCGTGCGCGAGGACCTCATGGGGCTCGCCATCGGCACGCACGGCGCCAACATACAGGCCGCGCGCAAGCTGCCCGGCGTCACCAACATCGAGCTGGAGGAGCTCACCTGCACCTTCAAGATCTGCGGCGAGTCCGGCGCCGCCGTGCGGGCCGCGCGCGCGCTGCTCGAGTACGCCGAGGAGTCCGTCAAGGTGCCCCGCGCCCTCGTCGGCAAGGTCATCGGCAAGAACGGCAAGGTCATCCAGGAGATCGTCGACAAGAGCGGCGTCGTGCGCGTCAAGGTGGAGGGCGACAACGAGCCCGCGCCCTCGGCGCCGCGCGAGGAGGGGCTCGTGCCCTTCGTGTTCGTCGGCACGCGCGAGAACATCGCCAACGCCAACGTGCTCGTCGACTACCACGTGGCGCACCTCAAGGAGGTCGAGCAGCTGCGCGCCGAGAAGCAGGAGATCGACCAGCAGCTGCGCTCCGTCATGGGCGCGCCGCACGCCTCCTACCCGCCGCCGCGCGGCTCGCTCGCGCCGCGTCGCCCCCGCCCGCGCCTCCCGCCCTCCGCGCGCTACCCGCCCGGCGGCGCGGGCGGGGCGGGCGGCCAGGGCGGGCGGCGCGTCACGCCCGAGCTGGCCGACGAGCGCGGCGACGGCGCCGGCTCCTACCGCGGCCGCGGCGGCCGGCACGCGCACCCGCGGAACAACAGGTACGGCACGCGACACATATCCACTTATTTCGAACGTGCACGAGTTATCTCTCTATAATTTCATATGTATTATGTACTGATTATACATATCTTATTATATATTATTTTTATAGCCTACGCCACTCGGGAATAGTGTAGCTTCGATTATAGTAACATAGCTATTTACGTTGTAATTATAAAGAATACGTGTACGTGGTTTCAGATCTAGCGACCGTGGCGAGGGCCGGCGCGAGGGCCGCGAGGGCCGCGAGGAGCGCGACCGACGCGCGCCGCTGGAGAACGGCCGCGCGCACCCGCACCAGCACCAGCACCAGCCGCGCCCGCAGCGCGCGCCCGCGGTGAGTACAGCTCCACCCGCTCTAGCGTACCATAGCATAGCATAGCTTAGTTGGACTATTGCATGTTAAAAAATCCCTTGATGTCGTTAATCGATGAAGGCGGGCTGTCACTTTCATGAATGAGTTTTTGTTATGCCACGAAAAATGTTACGTGGGACCGGTTCTAATGCGGTCCGTCCTCGTTCCCTCCAGACGGGCGCGGGCGGCGTGACGGGCGGCGGCGGGAGCGGCGGCGGGGGCGGAGGCGGCGGCGGGAGCGGCGGCGGGGGCGGAGGCGGCGGCGGGAGCGGGAGCGGGGTGGCGGCGCGGCGGCGCGAGGAGCGGCGGCGGCTCACGGACGACGACAGCTCCGTGCTCGACAGCCAGGACGTCTCCAGCGCCGACAGAGGTACGACATCACGCGCACCCTGACACACACCCTGACACACACGGACACACACACACGCACACACACACGGGGCCACGTGCGAGTCGACACCGCGCGCCGTTCACAAAGAGACGTAACAAAATCACTCTCACTCTTAACGAAATATAAAAGGGACGCGTGTGGTCGGCACCGATTTTTAATGCCGCGTATTTTAAGCGCTCCTGTCTTATAGATGTTTCCATATTTTTGTCAGTTCTTAGAGAGCCAGTAATACTTTAATGTTAATTTAATAATACGTATAATATGTATAATCCGGTCATTTAAGCTTATATTAATAAGAATCTCGGAATGCGAGATACCCGGCTGTAATTTTGTAAATAGTTGTATATTGACATCCTTAAAGTTGTCTCAAAACCTACATATGGTAGGATGTGAGCAACTATTAAATTTCAAGGTCAAAGGTCACAAAAATCGTTATTTTTGTAAATTTCTCATTTCCTATGGGTTTTAGCTTTTTGTCTTTGTTGGCAAAATTGTAGAATACAAAATTCTCTACAAATTTTGTTTAAAAAAATTTTCTATACGGTGAACCGTTTTTGAGGTATAGGCCGTAAAACGCGCCGTCACAGCCAACAGGTGCCGCGGTCGAAATCGCGCCATATACAGATGATGAACTACAGATATTATTAATAGGGTTTTTGACTATTTTTTAATAATCGTTTTAAATTATTCTTTATAGCATAATAAGCTTATTTCATTAATATTTCCGGAAAATTATCTGTATTATGAGTAAAAATCAATATTTAAGTTTAAATTGCGAGAACCCCGGCAAAAACGCTGTTTCTGTAATGGCGCCGGTCTCGTGACAGGCGTGACGTCACATACAAGTAAACAGAGTTAATAACATTTGTGAATCAGTACATTTCATCGACTTTCTTCAAATTTATTGAATACAATGGTCTATAAGTGGTGTGTAGTGCCACAATGTACAAATACTTCGATAAAAAGTCCAGAGAAAGTGTTTATTTCTGTACCAACCAATCGCAAAAGGCGAAAAATGTTTCTACAACTAGCTCGAAGAAATCCAAATGCCATTCAACCACACTCAAATGTCTTTATGTGCGAAGATCACTTTGATGTAAGTATCACTTAACTTTATACAGTATACCAGATAGCAGATAGTAAAATATCTGTAATGGATAAAACAAAATAACATCTTTCATTCCTAACCTCTAAAATGTGGACTTAGATTTCTTAGAAGATCCTTAATTTTAAAGTACCCTTACAAATTTGCAGAATTCTCTATTTAACACAACTTTGTGCCTTCTAATAAGAGTATTTATTGTATGTATAAAATCAGCCACCTATTTTATATGTAAATTGTAAGTGCAGCAACTAAAGTTCTCTTCTTTAGAAGCTACACTGATAATACCCTTAAATAATGTAAAATAAAAGAAATAATAAAGCTCGAAATTATTTTTTATTTAATTATTACACACTGGTGTTCTGATATAAAATAGGAAAAATTTGATATATTTTAGAGTAGTCCCTACTCTAGACAAAGTAGATTTTTTCCAATAACACTCCACTGAAGTGCATGAAGAATCCTCAGAACGACGATGGGCCCACATTAAAAAAGCAACAGCATGCTTGCACCCTCCAGCTGAAGCCGCACAGTCATGGCACTGACAGCTGATAATTTCGCAGTCGCTTTCATTTAAAATTATAGTACAATTGTATCCTTTGGCTCGTACTTTGTGCTTAGGGCACATCTTACACTCAACTGTACAAATTCCACGAACATAACCAATCGCTTCGTCGCCATATTATGATTGTCGTGCAGACCTGTAAAACAAAAGCAAAAATCATGACAAAAGGAATTTTCATCAACATAACCTAAAATTTGCTCTTAAAAAACTTCCAAACTTATTATACTTAATACAAAATAAATAATTTGTATGGGGTACTTACACTGCTGTTTTAACATTTTTAAGTTCCGCAGCATAGTAATCAGCATAATTTTTAAAGAAAAGTGCTACCATAAATGCATCTATCTTTGGTAGGTTGCTGTTGTCAGCCTGTACTAAATTTGCCTAAATTTTGGGATTCGGTACGAATATTATAAAATGTATCAAGTAAATATTCCTTCAGAAAACACTCAAACATCTAATATAACAGCGATACAACACGAATTACAAACTAGACTTAGTCATGGAAGCAATGTTTACTTGCGTGTGACGTTGCAAGAATCTTAACCATTCACAGAGCGTTGACCGTCACAGATAAGACTTCAAAAAATATTATATTTTATTTCGTGTAATCTGCAAAAAATATACATTTTTTTGTTTAAAATAAAGTGAAATATGTTAATTTATGCTATTTTCTGATATGATGACCACAATTTGGGATATATTTTTAATGTTGTCAAACACCCTATTGTTGATGTTTACGCATGCTACTGTGTAATGCTGATACTTATATAGTTATATGGAAGTTTTTCACTATATATAAAATGAGAACATAATCATACTTACGTAAATATTATAAAATCAAAAGCAAATGATCAATGTGCATAAAAAATGTTAATTTCTTTAATTAGTGCTGTGCAATTAACCTTATTAGGTATCTCGCATTCCAAGGTGAATTCCTAATTTGACCGGTCTAGTACAAGTACGACTAGATGTGTCTTCTAAGATTAATTTGCGTACTGGTATAATAAATTTTCATATTGAAAAAAATATATATCCGTCTATAAAATAGCTATAGCGTGGAAGATCCTATTATGTGATGATTATTATCTCAAAATCTCAATATCGATTTTTATATTGCTTTTATTTAGCTGCGATATACTATATTTTCGCGAAAAACGCTTGCACGTGGCCAATACAGGCAGCATACTCATTTCAATACTGATATATATACACATTTAAGTATATTTTACTAATACTCACTTGAATAATATTGATTATGGAATATAGAATGTAATTTTTCCTTGTTTTATAAATAACATTCCAATTCCATAGATTTTTAATAGATACGTAAATTTGCATTTAAATTTTCTTACAATTAATAAATATTTTTTACCAAATCTGAAAATGTTACTGAATGTGCTAGTTAAAATGTAGTTGTAGTTATTAGTTAAGTGTATCTATGCATTATTATAATAATTATACTCTATATATATAATAATATATTTCATGCACCCTTTGCATTTTAATTAGTACATTAAGTGGTCGTTGTAGATGGATGAATGGGTCTTTTTTTAATACATACCGTTCGATCAGCTGTTTATGAATTGTCGTTTTTTGCCAGTCAATTTAATTTAAACTTTATTCTCCGATACGAACAGTTGCTTTATGCATACATATTTTATTTCTACGTTTTGAGTTCCTATTTTTGTTGCAGATTTAATTTAAGTGATTTTATTGACGGGTCTCAATCGAAGTTTTTTAATATGTGCATGGATTGTTATAATGTAAGTGTGCCAGTTTATATATTTACTAGCTAATATTAGGTAAACTTGTGTGAGACTATCTTATCCAATTTAAATAATAGTTTTGAATGTAAATGAAACTTTTTATATCAATGGAGAGTACCTATCTATAACAGCTGATCGAGTCGTATATCGGTGGCGTGCTGGCGCGGAGGAGAGCCGGCCGTGCGACCTAGACGCCGCTTAGACTGTATGCGCCACGAGTGTGTCACTCGCTGACGTCAATGAAGTCTTGTTTATACTATACGGCTATGCGGAGTCTACGGCGTATGGTGGGCGAGTAGATAGCTACTCGGGGTCTGATTTAAAATGCAACACTTACATTTTGGTATTTAAGTTATACGCATCTTAGAATTATTTTTATATTTACTTAATCTAAACTTTGCCGATCTCATTACGATGAGGTATATAATGTAATTATATTGTATGTTTCCCCGTCTGGTTGATTGCCTAATATAACATATTCGGCGCAGTTGGATGCGTACTAACAATATTAATTTTATTTTATGAAGGTTCATAATAAACGGGGACGGTTTGCAAGTTGTTTTTTAACATTTATACAAGTTTAGATACACATGCATATTTAAGCGAGGCCCCGAGGTGCCGCAGTGCCGCAGTGCCGCGGAACGACAGCGGTAGCGGTAGCGATAGTCGTGTTAGTGGTTAGTGGATAGTGGATAGTGGTTAGTGTCGTCGTATCGAGTAGAGTACCTAGTATGTAGCGGGTGCCGCATGTGACATGTCGCAGAGTCCGCGTCCTCCGACGAGCGCCTCGCCGCCCGCCCCGCGCCGCGACGCAAGAGGAGGCAAGGTAACGCACGCACACACACACCGACACACGCACACACAAGCACACCGACACACACGCACACGCACACCGACACACGCGCACACGCACACCGACACACGCGCACACGCACGCACACACACTCACACCGACACGCACGCACACACCGACACACACGCATACCGACACGCACGCACACAGTCACACACACACACCGACACGCACGCACACACACGCAGACACACACTAATACACACACACACAGTCACATGGCTTTTGTCTAGAGACGCCGCTTCGTATTCCTTGTTGAGTTTGGTTGGTTCATGCATATTAATTGGCATTAGTTAGCTCATTATCGAGCCATCGACAGCGCAATTAAGTTTTTCATTTTAACACCGAAAATTATAAATTAAACTTAGATTTTTCTAAATGATGTCTGTCAATCACTAGACGGAAAAGTAGACAAATGAGTCATCTAAGTACCTGTTCACTTAAGTTGTTTAAAATAAGTTATATTTTATTTATTTACTTGACAACTTGTAATGAAGAATTTGGTCAATTACAAATCAATCCCGACAAAAAAAATATAACGAACTGCACAGTATTATTATCTTAATACTTGCAGAATATCAGAATCATATTGCTTTATTTATTTCACGTGCTGATTGTTGTACTTCATCTTGCTTTGTAACTTAAACCATTTATTTGAAAAACTCATTACATATTTTTGTTATAAGATTAACTTAAAAGTTGTTTGTAATGTTATTCAAAGTTATAATATTATGAATGTCAATACATATCATAAGTTTTTTATTTTTTTATCTAATATATTTATTGAATGATTCGTTTCAGTTGTCTGTGTCTAGTTTAATGTCTTGTTAATTATAATATAGTGCATGATATGTTTCTGATAATTAATTGTATTAGTTTTGTTGTATTCTATCCGCATGTTTGTTTATTGCTACTTATCACACGATGTAAAATTTTCAGATCAAATAATACTCGAGTCACTCGCTTCCTTAGACGAGTGATATTCTGCTTTCGCTAACTATCGAATAAAATAAACAGTTGTATGTGGACTAACACATCAACACATTAACTTTATCATTCTGATTTATATCTAAATAATTTTATTTGAAGGTATCAGCGAATTATTACATTACTTGCACAGAGAAGTTAAAGTGCATATTATGACGTCAGAATTTATATCGGCTACTACACTATGAGGTCGCCTATATTGGCCATAGAAGCCTGGAATTG
Organism: Polylopha cassiicola; assembly: GCA_038024825.1. Classification (NCBI taxonomy): domain Eukaryota; kingdom Metazoa; phylum Arthropoda; class Insecta; order Lepidoptera; family Tortricidae; genus Polylopha; species Polylopha cassiicola. Next base: position 256,281 of record CP149053.1, on the reverse strand, counting down.
GAACCCGAACTTGTAAAAACAGTGTGGTAGTCTCTTTACGGTTTTCTTATTAATTGACTGAGTGCAGGAAAGTCAATTAACTTAAGTGCTAAAATCTTTTGTGTGCAATACTCTCACAATATTATGGCTTGCGATTTATCAAGGACTTCCGAGTCAATCCACTGTACTATATTTTCATCGCGACACGCTTTATGTGACCACTATTACACGTTTGTAATATTTTACAACAGTTTTGCCGTGTCCTACTATGATATTAATATGACGTCAACGCGACGCTAGAGGGGAGGGTTTCCCTGGGGTAAAGGGGTTTATAAAAGTGCCTAAAATCTCTAGAAACTATCGGTGATCCGCGGAGCACCGGGCACCAACCGCCGAAATGTATACTCTACTCCGGGGCTGCCCTGCAGTCGCGAGCGGAGAGGGTTCATCGAGCTGAAGCGGTCATGTAGCTCTGTCCGTCTGTGTTCGCAGGAGGCGGGTGGAAGAACGGCGTAAGCGGCGCGGCCGCCGCCACGGACTCCGCGCCGGCCGCGCCCGCAGCCGGCGCCGGCGGAGCGCCCGGAGCGCCCGCAGCCGCCGCGGGAGCGCCGGGAGCCGCCGCCGGCGCCGGCGCGGGCGGAGCGGCGGCAGCGGGAGCGGGAGCGACGGCGGGCAAGCGGCGTTCGCCGCTGAGCAAGCCCAAGGGCGAGCCGATCGTGAACGGCGCGGCGTAGGGCCCGCGCGCTGCGCCCCTCGCGCCCCTCGCGCCCCCGGGCCCCGGCCCCGGCGCCCCCGGCCGCCGCGCCCCCGCCCCCGGCGACCCGGCGCCCCCGGCCGCGGCGCCCCCAGCGCCCCGCGCCCCGAGCCCGGCGCTCCGGCGCCCGCGCCCGCGGGCCCCGACTAGACTTTACTCGTATTATGCTTTTATAAGAGATTCGTGATTTGTATTCCCGATTATCGATATATGAAAATTACAAGACGCGTACCTACGTCGCTCCCCGGACGATTCGCGCCCTTTCGGCACATTTATGGGAGATCGGCCGGCACGCGTGTCGCGCGTGTAGCCTGTACTCTGTGGTTATGTGATTTCCTATAAAATAAAACATTTCTGTACATATTTTCAATCGTATTTTTATTTCGTAAAATAGAGTTCCACCGACCGCGGGCGCGGGCTGCGTCTCCACTGACACCCGGTAGGATCGGGGAGCCCGAGTCGTGTCACAAGCGATCTTTATTTAGGCGTTTCCGATTTAGACCTTATGATATTGTAAATTATATCCTCATTAGAACTGCCCGAGTATACATGCTTTATATACAAAAATCACGTAACGATATGGGAAATACGATATATCGCTCGGTGACACGGGCTGCCCACTAGCAGACCTATCGGGAGGTATATAGATCGCAGCCTCGCGAGCGCTACAAACGACGTGCCAAATACAATAATACTTTATAAAAATACTAGCTATAGTGGAGCGATACAGTGATAACATTAGTAATACTGTGTTCGGAAGATTCCAGGGTAGGAGACATTTACTGTGAATCTACAACTCGATACTAAACGTGACGTTAACCGTAAGACTAGTGTGGGCTTCGAGACCCGCAGTCAACTGCCGACCGATGTCCGCTTCAGTTTAAAATAATACACATCGCATCAGTGATATCTGACGATTGAACGAGTTAACTGCGGGTGAAAAAGCGGCACCATTACCAAGTAAAAATAAGTACAATATTTACAATTAGATACTATAGTATCAGTCATTATTTTACATTCGTGATATGCATTATTGCCGGGTCATCACTAGAAATATTTACAAAGATACGCTTTCAGCTAAGTCTCATACAGGTTTTGTATACTTCGATATGTGTCCAAAGTATGAATACAATTTGCCCTTCACGGACAGTTGGATGTACTTACAATAAAATGATCATCAAACTTTAAGACGATCTTACACACAACATAATATAATTATATCCTTAATCGATATTTAAGCCGTTTTCGTTTTATTTTAAAAAACGCTCACTTATATTATTCAGTGGCTTGTGCAAGCTACATGTCATAGGAAGCGTCTCGATTCGTTCACGTTACAGTTTATATAGATTCATTTACTCGTCTCAGGAGCTTTTCATTATAATATTTATAATATCTATAAAATTAACGTCAATGCGATCGAGACGCTTTCTTTACATTAACTGCCATTCTGTTCAAAAATACATCGAAAAGTATTTATTGTATATGTTTGATTCGATTGTGACAAACAAAATAAACTTAATACTATATGAGATCTATTTATTTTGTATTTTAACAGTCTGTACAGTAATATGGAAATGCTGGTACACTTGGAAGACGTATGAATTGGCCAGGCTTGAGGCTTTTGTCTGTGGAATTCAAAATCTTACACAATAGGTACCTACGAAACGGCGAAATTATAATTCTTGCATCAGATTGACTAGAAGCTACAGTTTGTGATTTCGTGTATTCATGATTAGAAGAAAGGAAGATTTAATATCAACTGAGGTAGGTAAGTATATCAGTCATATTTAAGTAATTACGAGCTAAGAGTTGGTCTCTCATTGTTAGAACTGCTCATATATAATTATCTCGGTGGAATCTCACCTCTGACGGAAATTTATCCAAATATAATTTATATAACTTAATTATTTAGGTTCACTCGTTCACTCCTCGCTCTGCCGGCTGGAACGCTTATAAACGTAATCGGTAAGGGGGCTTAGACAAGGCGTTGAACGTTGGCACCTTGTCTAGGCCCCAAGATTATAATAATAACTTGATTTACTTAAATCGATTTGACGATTAGCCTCCAAATAATTTGTGCGTTTTGTGACAGTTTGAACTTTGTTTTGGGCGGCTTAACGTTTCAAATAGGTAAATTAAGAAATGCTTGGTGTTTTACTGTTATCGATACTTTCTTTTATATATTATAGCCTATTATTAATAGGTAATTATAATACCTATACTGTTTTGATATTTTTTAATAACTAGTAAAAGATAATTCCGAATATTATAAATTTAGTCCTGAAATTCTAATACCGATTCTTCTTGATTATTTTAAAAATATTTCAACATTTCGCAAACGAAATCTTGAATTAATGATTTGTAATTTCTGATGCCTTCGCGGTTATAACATTGGTACAATTATAACGGATTTAACTCACGTATTTTAGATTCGAAAATTTAACAATTCCCATAGTCGTAGCCGATTGAGCTGACGATAGTCAAAATACGCGAGTTAAATCCGTTAGGTATACTTGATTGTTTCCAATGTTGATCGGTTGAGTTAACAAAAGCCTCAGCCTGTCAATTCAAACAAAAGTGCCCAGCTTAGTGTTGTCCCCGGCAACAATGAGATGGTGGCATTAGAGTAGCCGGTGCCGGTCCTCGTGGCACTCGTCCGAGTCGGAGTCCGAGCGCGAGCAGCAGGACTGCCCCGAGTCCGACCAGTGCTGGAACTCCTCCTTGTGGTGCTCCAGCGCCATCAGCGACGGGAACAGGCTGTCGCACGCGCTGCAACTGCAATAATATAAGAATAAATACCATACGTCCTGTAGATTAATTGGTCCGGCCCTCACTACGAAACTAAATGTTAAGGGGCTACCACATGCTTGCGAGTATGCGGAGAAAGTATGCAGGGCATACGTGTGGCCATCCAAGTCATTCTGCTCTTTATCCTTCTGGGGTGGTCACACGCATGCCCTGCATACCCTCGTGTACTCGCGAACATGTGGTCCAGTTACAGGTTCAAGGCCTGCTGGGACAATTGTTACCTAAACCGACAAATACGATTATTTGTTCCTGTCTCTGGACATGTGAAGTGTGCGTATTATATTTGTTTATCCGTTATCCATAGCTTGGCGTAGTTTGGGACTAAACCTATCTCAGGCGGGAAGGCTTGAATCCGTCATCTTTTTACATTTAATATAGGTACCGCCACCATAAATATGGGTTAGTTACTATGTTTACTAATTCGTGGAACAAATTTAAAGTGGTGGACCCTTATTTTTATGGATCTAATCAGTTGTTTCTTACCCGAAATGCCTCTTCTTCTGCTGATGGTCGGCGAGCTGTCGCCTCGTGGGGAACGAGCGGTCGCACACGTTGCACGTTAGTGCTTCATCTGCAACATTATAATATGTAATGGTAGTTAATACATCACCGTAAACTTTCATTTAATTAAATATGAACTCAAAAATTTAACTAGCCACACACAGATTTAAATAACTTCTAGTGTATAGTGAAAGGAAGCGGTTGAGTTTTACCTACATACCTACTGATGTGAATTACACTATTGTGAGTAATATCTTCGGTACCTTATGAAATGGTAACATACTATCCACTACATAGACAAAGTCATAGACAATATTGGCTGTTTGTCGATTACCTGTGCGTGCATCACTATCGAGGCGCGCGATATGAAAAAAAATCTAGACATTTAATTTTATCATCTTGCAAAAAGTTTTTTAAAACTACTTAGTATGGATTGATTCAGTTGATAATTACATATTCGGCTCTTACCGTCTCGTGTGGTATTGTCAACCACTTGTGTAACAATGTACTGACTATTCAATAGGGGCAAAAAAAATAAGGAAGAAAAACCAATAAACAAGTATATATAATAATTATTTTTATTTTACAAAATCGATATGAATTCAACATCCCGGAAGTTTTATATTTTTAAGTATGTACACAATAAATTAAATAAGCCACAATGATAGGCTAGTTAGCTGCTGGCATAAAAAACACTAACAAAAATTCGAGTTAATATTTAAAAAGTACTCTTTCAGCTATATTATTTTATAAATAGATTTTTTGGTTAATTTACTATTTCGGTTTGATTTGCTCAAAAACAATTTTGTTTATATTTTATGCCATTTATAGTACCTAACATTGTAAAGTTATAAGAATAAATGCTCATTGGACTAAAAATATACAATCATTTGTGCTTTCTAGCTCAAGAATTACGACGTCAAAGGAACATAGATTTAGATATTGAACTATTTTTTACATCTTCCTTTTTTACATTGGGGCAAGAATATAAATTAAAATATGTAAAGCTAAATTTTATTAATTTATTTATCACAAGTCTTTTAAGCCAGTCAAGTATCTTTACAAAAATTTACAAGTTTTGTTTTAAAATCAGTGTTCTTGAAATTTTCTTAAATATATTTTATAACTGGTGCTGCTCCAGTGCTCAATGATATTTTTTTAAGTCTCACAACAATGTCTAACTATAACAATATAGCTCCTACCAAAAACACTTGACCTTGATTTCTTGCACTCTTAATAAAGATTTTTTGTCAAGTGAATTATAATTTAAACCTTAAATATCTTGATAAAACCATTTCAAATAAGTAATTTATTACCCATAAATTTTGCATGTACCTTTTATAGGGTATGAGCTATAACTTTCACATTTTGGTCTAAATGTACCAAAATTCAACCACCCAGTCCTAACACTAGTAAATAGATTAATAGTTAAAAGTGCTTTGAGCATCGCTGTAGGTGCTACAAAACCTTGAAATCCTAGCTATCTTCCATAATTATAAAATCCAAAATACTGTACAAAATTTATGAATTATATGTTAAATCGGTAAAGTGTTTGAGACAGATGACTTGAACATGCTTCCAAAGAATCTCATTCCCGAGGAGCCTCCCGGAATGGATCCCATCATCATCCAGAGCAGGGCGATGACCTGGAGCACTGCGAAGACAATGGTCAACGGAGTGCTTTGCAGATGCAGTGCACAGTACAGAGTGCCGAACAGAGTGGAGCCATACAGGAGGGTTGTGAGGGCTCGTTCTTTTGAAAACAGGGACTTAACATGAGACCACGGGCCATACAGGAAGCTGAAGCTGAAATAAAAAATATATACCGTAAATGCACGGAATACAAAACAAGTTCTTTACAAGGATTATAGTAAAGTTTATGCTTTTCAGTAATCATACACATCAGTAAGAAGTGAAATCGGTTAAATCAGATTCCAGGTTAGAACACTTACAGATATTCTTATGTAAAGAATATCTGTACCTACAAGTTTACAAAATAGAAATCATTTCCATCAATGCTGATCTAATTGAAATTTAAACTCACAATAGGCTTGTTTATTTTCTATTCATACCTTAGTATAAAGAATAAGCTTCCAAGTGTAAACAGAAGAGCAAACTTCCTTGCTTGTAGAAGCAGTAAGGGGATGTACACAAACGACAATATGAAGCACAGGATCCCGAAAAACATACACACGCCAAAGCCCATGAACCGCTGCGTACGACTCTGCAACATACCAAGTCAGTATTAGAAAATTAGGACACCATCGCACTTATCATTTACAAACAAATAACTAGGTCACTCGTACTCACCAAGGTGAAGTATTCTTTCTGCACTTCCTCGAACCAGCTCCCGGTACTATTACTACTGGTAGGCGTCTCTTCATTGCTCCGCGAAAGAAAACTAGGTGTAGAAAACGGTAAGCTAATTTTGTAACTCCGTCTGCTCTCGTTTTGGAGTAAATACTCGTCTAAATCAGACTTTAAATTAGCCATGGCGATAATTTCTTTGTCTCGATTAGATATTTCTTGATATTACAACGATTGAGTCATAAAATCACGAATAACAAGGATCTCACGATTATTTCCCAACAAAGTCAGTACGTTTTGACAGTTCACTGACAGACCTTTCATCTGTTGCTAGTGATGCGCATGTACAGTCGAGAATCGATCGACTCACCGGTATTTTTTATTTTTAGCCGACTTATTTTTCCAATTGTAAAAATAAAATAATAATGTAATCAAATTATAGCAAATATTTACCATAATCAGTGTCATCGCTAAAATCATCATGATCATGTCGACGTATGTTGTTGTTGTATCTGTCATGCGCGCAGGGTGGGCACACTCCGCGCATCTCGCGCTCGTCCAAGTCTGTACTGCTCGCATCGGAATCCACTGCTGCTTCTTCGATGTGAATATTTTCAATCTGCCGATTGTCCAGTTTCTCATTCGATGACAGCTGGTTATAGTTCTTGCGCGGCGGTCGCGTCTCTGTCGGACAAAAAATATTTATTCAGTAAGATAACTTATTTATAATTAAGGGCAATTACGAGTTTATCTATAAAAGCGATAAGTAACTTTAATGTAGGTACCTAATATTATGTAATTTACTTTATTCGAGTAAAGCGACTTTATTAACAGTGTTGTCTACATTGAAGATAAATAGCATTAATTACGCAACTTAAGAATTAGACGCGGATTAGACGAATTAGGCATTTTTATATTTTGATAAACAACTTCATTATCTACTATTAAAATAAAATTGGTAGCATGCTAAAACAAAAACAAAAACTTTTTTCGACATTACTTATTATAGTTTACAGACTAAACAATGTAAAATAAATAAACTATCTATACTTACCTAACTACATAATAAAACTTTTATGATGATGGTTATAAATTTGAGTTATTCTAGTTTAAGTTAGCCATTGAATTAAGATCTAACATTGTAGTCTACCTACGAAATTGGTAACTGATTGGGATCAATTATGGTAAATTATACCTACTACTACCTAGTAGAATAAGTCGTTCTTAGATTATGATAGGTAATTTACCACGATAGGATAAGAGTAATGTTAATTAACATCTCCAATAGAGACATGTGCTTAATAATTCATCACTTGACAGTAGGTAGAGACAGTATAGCCCAGTAGGTCGTGGCGTGGCGGCAAACATCATTTACATTTGAGTGTGAAGCGATGGACCAAAATGGCGTAACGTTTCTCACCTAGATGGATGTGCGTAACAATTTATAAACTTATCTACGTATATCTATGTTATAAGGTAGGTAACTAATAATATAAATAGAAAAGTGACAAAGTAAATTTAATTACACCATAAAATAATAAATAGGTCTCATAATAGGACATTTTGAAATATTCCTCAAAGAAGATCATACTTAATAATATAACATTTTAAGTATGAAAAAAACGTTAATTATTTTTCTTCACTTCACTATAATATCTTTCCTACCTACTCTAGGAGCATAGTAATACGATAATACATGTATTATCATTAGATAGGTATTTAAGTACTGTGTTATACTTATGATTAAGTACTTATCAACTGTGATTGTAGGCATTTGTTTTGGGTGTAAATATATTTTTGCAGGTATTTTAGGATACTGTTAATATTTTAATAGGATTATATTGTGTTGTATTTTGTTATAGAAATCTTTCTAAAGAAAATATACACGCGATAATAGTAATGTTTGTAAATAAAACATAAAGCATAGACCAGGTAGTAATTTAGTGAGCGATAAAATATTTTAACAATTATTTAAATTTAAAGTACCAACATATTTATATTTTTATAAGTTATAGGTAAGTACTTACTACTATTATAATATCTACACGGAGTTCAGTAACTTAGATAACTTAAAATAATATCTCAATGTAATATTATTGTAATATGATTAGATTATGATATTTAATCTTAAGAAGAGGCTATAAGTAATTTTCCGTCTACTTTTCTCTTCTATCTTTATTATCCTTTTCCTTTTGCCTTTATTTTATTGTTTTAATAATTTCGTTCGACGGTTCACATATCCTTCACAAACTGAAATAGAAATACTCGTTTGGTAAATGATGTTTATTACGGGTTAGGGTCCCAGCCATTCAATTAATCTCATTGTTTTCAATTATAACGAGTTGAAATAATAGTCGGTTATGGTCGCAGGCTGCAGCAATAGTTCCGTTGTAAACGAAACTTACTGAAATGATCAATAAAATTTATTTTAAGAATAGGTATCTACTTAATTATTAGTGGGTATTGTTGCGTAACATAGTAAGTACCAATAGTACCTATTTACGATTGCTACGAAGTGCCTAATGTTTCTCTTTTATTTATTTATGGTTACAGATACCTATAATGGATCCAACTTCACCGAAAATTGCTGTTATCGGAGGCGGCGTGGTGGGTATGTCGGTTGCAAAAATATTCCAAGAAGAATTGAGAAACGCCAACATCACTGTAATAGCGGACTCGTTTAGGAACGAAACGATTAGTGCCATCGCTGCGGGTATTTTTCGTCCAGGCACCAGTTTTAGAGGACCGAACAAAGAAATCACCAAAAAGTGGATAGATGACTCCTGGAACTACTGGCAAGATATACTGAAATCGAGGCAAGCAGCGGACGCCGGCGTCATGCCGGTATCCACGTACATACTTTCTAAAAATAATTATCATGTTACTAGAAATCACTTAATCGAAGACTTGGTGCCGGTATACCGCCCTGTAGATAAAGATGAACTGAAAATCTGCGTCGAGGACTGGAAATACGGATCGTATTTCGAAACGTTAAAAACTGACTGCACAATTTATCTTCCGTGGTTAGAAGGGATAATCACCGGCAAAGGCGGAAAAGTCGTCGCCGACAAAATCGAGAATTTCGCATCACTACGCTCAAAATTCGATTTAGTTTTTAACTGCACCGGCTTTGGCGCGAAGAGTCTCTGCCACGACAACGACTTAGTTCCCCTAAGGGGGCAGGTTATAAAAGTTAAAGCTCCGTGGCTGAAGTCTGCGTTTTATGGTGATTACGACGCTTACGTTATACCTGGGTTTAATGGAGTCGCTACGTTGGGCGGTACGAGGCAGTACGATAGTTATAATTTAAATGTATGTAAGTATGACGCGGCAGGTATTATGGATCGTTGCTGCGAGTTAGTACCGCGTTTAAGGAGCGCAGAGATTATTTCGCATAGAGTAGGGTTGCGACCGCACAGGATGCCGGTGCGAGTGGAGAGCGAAGTGGTGGACGGTGTGAGAGTGGTCCACTGCTACGGGCACGGCGGGTACGGTGTGATGACGTCCCCCGGCACCGCCATGCACGCCGTTAAGTTGGCACTCGACACATTGAAGAACAGCACTTTCAAAAATAAACTGTAATGTCGGTTAACTTTATATAAAACTATTCTTCAAGTTGTGTTTAATAAAATACGAACTGTTATGTTTATACTACTTTATACTTACATACATTTATTTTTTTATATTTAATTAACACAGCGTTTTAATCCACTACACATTTAACATACGAGTACGGCCTACCTACGGCTTAAATAATAATAATCAGCCCACATTGTTTTCATATGTTATACTCTGTAGCGTTTACTATCCTGAAATCGCATGCAAATCCTAAGTAAATTATACAAAACAAACACACCCAAATAAACATGTTAACACAGTTTGCCTCACTAGGTACATTTGGACCACTCTAATTCCTCAGACGCACGCAGCACTGTGTATTGTTCAATTAATTAAAAGGTTTGATCTAGACAAAGGCTAAAACACAAAAGAAAGGCTAGATACTAAGAGAAAACCTAGTTAGTCTACCTATGAAATTAGCACATGTAGGTTATTATTGGCCAATGTGAAATATGCTAAAAGTCCTATCTCAATGTTGCATTTTGACTGTTTCTCGATCATGAGTTACATTAGTAGGTACATCAAGCTATTATTATATCTAGTTATGTGAATCCTAAATGATACATAAATGTACTGGTTTTTAAACGACACCTTTAGCACGCACTATTTAATTAAGCGGAGTGTAAAATTATGTTTCTTTTACGCAAAATTAAATTGTTTAAAATGTACGTAACAGATGCTCTTACTTAAAAAGCTCTCAGTTTAAATTGACCGTGTGGCACAGATAATAAATAAAAATGCTTGATACATTTACTTAAGTGTAGCATTACAAATAATTTGCAATGTTGGCTACTCTGGCGTGCGGCTAGTTTCATCTAATCTCAAACAGAATACATTGCGACTTGAGCCCTACTTAGCGAACCTAGCTCGGTTTAATCCTAGCTGATAGTAGCGCTCGAAAAACAAAAGGAGAGAAGCTTTAGAAATAGTTATTGACATTTCAGTTTTGTTCAAGAATATCTGAAATGCCATTAGTTACCTACTGAAATACTTAAAACACATTATGTAGCCGACTTATTATACTGGACTAGTTTTCCTAATGCTGAGCTTTTGCGGCTTCGTGCATAGATTTCTTTATTTTTAGATTCAGTTTTTAATTAAATAAAGACTGAAATGAGCTTTAATTAATTAAAAGATGAATCTAAATAGGTACCCAAGCGAGAAATATAAACGAGGATCCCACCTAGGGGATTATTTTCAGAAACTTTGAATTACCTACATTTTATATTATTTGAATTTTAAAGTATTTAAGTATACGAAGTTACAATCCGTTAGTGCATTAAAAAGTTTCATAAAACCTTAACATCTTGTTTTACTCCCTTAGGGGATGAATTTCCATAAATCCCTAGTAAATGCTCACTTAGGTAGGTACGTTTTATAAGAAATATCTAGGTATGCTAAATTTTAAAATTCTAGCTATGTTGCCTTATTTGGCTGTGCATCAGTCGGTCTAGTTAGGTTTAGCCTTCTTTAGGTAGGTATACATGTGAGGTATCGTAATGTAATGTAGCATCTATGACCTATGTATATCGCCTTGAGTAGATAGGTACTGAGGCAGGTATGTTTTTTCCCCGTTGTAGTATGATTGTTATGAACTCCTTGCTCTGTGTATATAAAATTGTTTTATTTTGATAATTGTCTATTATTTATTTATGTTCTATTGTTCTGTTAAAGCTTTGCAGTTGGTTTTAAGGGTGTCTAGTGTGATTTATCGTGTTGTATTAAATTCTGTAGCATCTATTAACTCTCGGTTTACAGTCCACCCTTCACAACAATGTCGTGAATTAGAGGATCCACGTGTCAGTATTTAGATTTGGGTCTAATTTATCGCCCCCTAATATCTACCGCTGTAGGCTCCATCCTTCTTAGCCTGCTGGGAAACCCGCCACTGCGTGAAATATCAAATGCAGTGATAAACATGTACCCGTAGCTATTTGGGCGGAGTAAGTAAGTACGCGGCAGAGCAACATCTGCTGGTGACATTTTAATTTTGTTTACGAGACGCGCGAAGCGATCGGCAATTGGTTGCAAATTGCCATAAAATAGCCTGTTAGGGATGTAGGGTCCCATCGACAAATAAATTAGGAAGATTGTTTGCACACGCGACTGCACCGGTGAACAAGAATTAGATTTTTAAAAAAGTGAAGACACTTGTTAAATATGTGAATAAGTTAGGCACTAACAGACGTTGGAATGAAACAACTATAACTCGCGTAACTATTTTGTTTTATTTGCTGCCGATTGAAAAACTACAATTCCCATATTCATAGTCGACTAAGATGACGATAGTCTAACCCAATAGACGTTTCGCTTAAAAATCGGAAACACACCTTTCACTTGTCAAATGCTGAGCCCTGTAGGCCTATATTTGATAGTAATTTTTTGTGCCCGTATTCAACACATTTAAGTATTTGCTTTATTACAGAGCAATATTTAACATTCATCAACGTTATGTTAAGCAGTTAGGTCATATAATTAACTCCGTAATCTTAACACTACCAATGAACAAAACATTGACTCGGTAGGTATAAACTAAGTACTTAATACATAAATAAAGATGAGACAGAGTTAGTCGCCATCTCGTTATCATTAGGTAGGTATGATCAGTAGATGATGCCGTGAGTTTGAGGCACTGTAAGTGTGTAAGTCTGTGTGTTACTATGGAACTATCGTGAAGTATCTTGAAACGTGTCGCTCACTTACGCCACAGTCGCTAATTAAATCATACCCCCAGGAAGCGAGGACTTTATAGACAGGTTACCTAGTTAAATTCTATACCTAGGTACATAAACTTGAAACGAAAATAGTCGTTGAAAATATTTTTCAGTCGGTTACTAACACTCGGTCAATCCACAAATGGTACCTCTAGAGATTTCATTATGAGCACAGGTAGTTAAGAGTCACGATCCAACTCAAATTTGCATTAGCTAATATAGGTAACATAGGAAAAAATAAAAGCTTGTAATTATTGCAACTTGTATTGTGAGCCAAATAAAAAAATACCTAATGGTCACTTATCTTAGTTCTCACGACTAAACGTCTTTTAATTTAATTTGCCAATGGATTAAGTAAAGATGAGAAAGAAGGAAACATAAAAACAGCAAGGAAAAAAGATTGCACAAAACATGTCGCAGAGCGGACTAGTAACATGTTGAAATGCAATTGTGATGCAGCGCGGTCTTCTCGTATGCATTTTTATTCGTTGCAATTGATATCGTTTGCATTTTTATAGCATGTTACCGGTTTATTTGAATTTAAACAAGGTACTTGCTTCTATAACAAAAAAGTATCTGGAATAGGTAAGTTTGTCTGTAGTGTACAATTAAATAGGTGAGTAGGTATAGTTAAATAAAAAACAGTCCTTTCATGTAACTTGTATTGTTAATTTTATCCGAACACAATTTGATGCTTTAATGTGCAATTAAAGCATCAAATTGTGTTCGGATAAATTGCCGAAGTGAGGAGTGTGAAATAAATGGAATGCTACACGTGTGAGCTTATAGATGCTCCACTATAACAAGCATAATAGTATTTATAGTTGTCTAAACAAAGCTCTCAGAATAATCGCTTTTAATTCCAACTGGACAACTTTGTTAGTGCGTCGCAAGTGACCGAACTGTGTCGCCGCTGCACTGAGAGTCGGGTCTCTTTGAGAGCCGGCGCTGGTCGGCGCTCGCTTTTCATTAAAGCGCTTTATTAGCTTGCGTTGCATATTAATATCTGGGTTGGCTCTGGCACGATCAAAGCAAATTTAGTGCGACCGTAGACTGGCGTAGACAAACGTGACGCACTCGGTACGATGGAATATCGCCGTGGTCTGGTAGTCTTGATGACATTCTAAATTCTGCTGTTTTAATATTTGACTTGCAAGAGTAAACATTCCAAAATAAAAAAGGATTAGGTACCTACATCTGAATCGAGCTAAAAATTAATTTCAAATAGTGTTATCGGGATAGGGTTGGTTTTAGCTTGTAGGAATTAGCAGGGAATTAAAATGCGTGTGCTCGCCTTGATATTGTATTGCAGACTGATTTAAAAAAATAAACAGATATTACAATCGACCGTGTCTTAAAGCACTTACATAGCTACACATCTATGCATCAAACATACCGCCCACCAAAAGGGGCAGCCCTTTTATAAGATCATACATAAACATTGCATGCACAATTATTACTAATGTAAACAAAATTGTATATAGTATATATAACTACGACAAATTGTATACAATTAAAAAAAAGAGTAGGTAGGTTCACTTATTCTGGCATTTAAAGAATAATTCCTATCATTTAAAACTTTAACCAACAATAACAATAATTGAGTATGTAACTACCTACAAATTTTAGTAACAATAATATTTTAATAACAATTGATGACATGCAACTTAAGTACCTAACGCTAATTAATTTGTGTCATGAGGCATAAGGCACAATTTTGTGACAGGTCGCTTCACAATCGATCTTCCACTCTTCACGCTATACACGCGGGTTATGTTGTCAGCGCCAGGGTGCTTATCCACTATTCTTCCCAATGCCCATTTACCAGGTGGTAAATTGTCACTTTTTATCAACACTATTTGGCCTATCTTGAATTCTTCTTGCCTTTTAAGCCATTTAGGGCGTTGTTGTAAGCGAGACAGATATTCTTGATGCCATTGGCGCCAAAAGTCATAGAGAAGTTTTTGCGTGTAGCGCCAGCGAGCCAAGTGACTCACGGTCGAATCCTTAAGGTATGGCGAAGGTACAGTGATTGGCGCTTCACCAATTAAAAAATGACCAGGGGTGAGTACTTCTATATTATCAGTATCTGAGTCATCGATAGGACACAGCGGACGTGAGTTTAAGCAGGCTTCCACTTGACATAAAACGGTACTCATCTCCTCAAACGTCAAATGGTTGTTAAGTACACGTTTCAAGTGATATTTAACTGATTTCACTCCAGCCTCCCAGAGACCCCCAAAATTCGGACTGTAAGCTGGGATTTGGAGCCATTGCGTGCCATCTAACGCTAAGCGTTCAGCTATTTCTCCCTCAAATTCGAGTTGGGCCTTCTTCCAACTCTCCGCCAGTTCCTTGCTAGCTCCCACAAAATTCCGCCCTTGGTCGCTCCAAATACGGCTGCATCGTCCACGACGTGATACAAATCTTCTAAATGCTCCAATAAACGCTTCAGAAGTCATATCACTGACTAGCTCCAAATGTATGGCCTTGGTTGCCATACATACGAAAATAGATATATAACCCTTCGTGGTCTTTACGCCCCGGCCCTTCGACATCAATATTTGGTATGGACCGGCGAAGTCAACACCGCTATTTAAAAACGGCCGTGCTGGGCTGACTCGTTCCTTCGGCAAGTCACCCATGAATTGGACTCTAGCTGCTGCATTATGTCTGGCACATATCCAGCACCTCTTCAGGTAAGTTTTCACGGTCCCCTTTCCTTTAATTATCCAGTATTTGGACCTGATATAATTTAGAGTTAGTTGCAGGCCACCGTGGAGCGTCTTCACATGAGCATCGACTATAATTAGTTTTGTCAAGGGGCATTTACTGTTCAAGATGATGGGATGTTTGGTATCTTTATCTAAGTTTGCGTGCCTTAGTCTACCGCCCACCCTGAGGATATTGATCTCATCCAGGTATGGATTTAAAGCCTTTATTTTACTTTGATTGTTCACTGTTTTCATTTCCTTTAATCGCTGTATGTCTTCCATGAAACAATTAAATTGTGCCGCTTGTATACATATTTTTAATGCTTCTTCTAGCTCGTCCGTCGTTAATGTCTTTGTCCAGTAGGTATTCCTTTTTTTTAGGTATAATAAAAATCTCTTACAGGTGGCGACACATTTCAACAGATCAGGTAATTTCTCAAATTCCTCCATTTTATGTATTAAGTTTTCTTGTATATCTACAGTTTCTTCTATATTGACATTTGTACTAATATTCTTTCTTATTTCCAGGTCCGTGTTTGTCTCCGGTTTGTTAAATTCAATGTACTCTTTTTTCAGCCATTCTGGGCCTTGCCACCACAATCTACATTGGTTCAGTTCTGCTAATGGCATTCCTCGGGACGCGATGTCTGCGGGGTTATCTTCTGACCGCACGTGATACCACTGGGTTCCTGCGTCATCAAGTATCGAAATCACTCTGTTTCTTACAAAAGTTTGCCAACGTGTAGGGTCTCCAGATAACCATGCCAGGACAATGGTGGAGTCAGTCCACGCAAATATTTGACTGGCGGGTATGTGCATGGCTTCCTTTATCTGTTTCAGCAACTTCGATAGCAAGACAGCGCCACATAGCTCCAGTCGGGGTAAGGTCATCGGCTTCACTGGCGCTACGCGTGTCTTGGCAGCTATCAAGTGAGTCTTATAATCTCGTTCTGCTGTTCGCACTCTGATGTACGCAACAGCTCCGTAGGCTCGTATAGATGCATCGCAGTAACCATGCAGAGAGACTTCCTCCCTAGAATCTTCAGTTGTGTTTATCCATCTCTCTATTTTAATATTCTTAAGCTCTTCAAAACCATTTCTAGTGGTTAACCATTCTTCTCTTATGCTTGTATTAACTTCTTCATCCCAGCCGGCATTAATTAGCCATAACCTTTGAATTATTATTTTTGCAGGTAATAATGCAGGAGCGATCCATCCCAGAGGATCGAAAAGTCGCTGTATTTCGGCTAAGATAGTTCTTTTAGTTATAGTTTCAGGAGCTTTCTGCAGGTGCATTGTGTATTGAAAGTTATCTTCTCGAAGATCCCAGCACAAACCCAAAGCCTTCATTGTACCATCGAGTTCTAAGTCTATATTAACTCTTGCACTTCGCTCTGAAGGTGCGAAAGCTTGCAAGAATTCAGTGCTGTTAGATGCCCATTTTTGCAACTCAAATCCACCTTTTCTTAGAATTGCACCTATTTGTTTCGCTGTGTCTATGGCATTAGAAACAGAATCACGACCGGACATCAAATCATCCATAAAAAAATCTTGGTGTATAATTTCAACAGCATCCGGACATTCTGCACCTTCGTCCTTTGCTACTTGTTGCAGAGTCTTTACTGCAAGATAGGGAGCAGAAGCAGTACCGAAAGTGACCCGCAGTAATCGGTAGTCCTTTACAGGCTCACCTTCGCTTTGCCGCCACAAGATTCTTTGATAATTTGTATCATTGGGTGTTATTAGCACCTGCAGGTACATCTTTTTTATATCGGCTAAAAAACCTATTCGTCTCATTCGCCATCTCATTACTATATTCCTCATGTCGTCTTGCAAATGTGGCCCCACCAGAAGTTCGTCATTCAATGCTATGCCATTTGTACCCTTGGATGATGCATTGAACACTATTCTAGTTTTGGTAGTTTCCTTTTCTTCCTTAATAACGGCATGGTGGGGAAGATACACAGCTGCATCATGAAACTCTTCTGCTGGTACCTCCTCCATGTGGTTGCTTGTTAAGTATTCATCCATGGCCTTCACGTATGCATCCTTGAGGGATGGGCTTTTCTCAAATCTTCTTTCTAACTGTAATAATCTTGTCATTGCTATGTTTCTGGTCTTTCCCTTTACAGCTTGTGGTTTATTTGTTTTGAATGGTAAGGCTACTATGTATCTCCCTTCTTCGTTTCTTGAATGTGTCTCTTCATATATCTTTTCGCATATTGCTTCTTCATTAGTTAGGCTTTTTCTCGTTTCTGTTGTATCTATCTCCCAAAAATTCTTTAGCATGTCGTTGATGTTTATTTGATGGTGCATCACTATTACGTTCTCTCTTGAAGTGGTTGCTACTTCGCTTGCATTTCCAAATAGAATCCAGCCTAGGCTTGTATTTTGAGCACTTGGAGAGCCAGGCGGACCCTTGATTAATTCTCCCTTGAATATTTGAGCACACACTTCTACACCTAGCAACATGTCTACTCGCCCTGGTTGGTAAAAACTTGGATCGGCCAGGGCAAGGCCTCTTAAGTGTGGCCAGGCGTGCATTGTATTGTCGATTGAACGGGCGGGTAATTGTGACGTGATCTTGGACGGCATTATGTATAGCTTCACCGTTAGCTTGAAGTCTGTATCGTGTCTGGACATTATGTTTAGTTTTGTCATATTGTTGATTGTTGTTTGCTTGGATCCAACTCCTGTGACCGTCCCTGTTACTCGTGTTCTCTTGATGTTCAAACCTTGTGATGCACGTGTAGTTATAAAGCTTGCTTGTGATCCTTGATCGATTAAGGCGCGTAAAATGGTTACACGACCCTCATCATCCTTTACTGGGACTAACGCCGTCGCCAGTAAAGCTGTTGATTTCTTGGTAGTAAAATTTGTTGATATATTTACGTTCTCTTCTTCGATTGTAGTATTTGAGTCAGCAGGCTGCGTAATTTGACTGTAATTGGTCTGCGAGCTACTTGCTTGTTGGTCATTATGAGCTAGATGTATCAGCGTGTGATGCCGCTTCTTGCAGATCCGACATGTAAATGGAAGGCGGCAATGCGCAGCTGAATGACCGCTCTTGAGGCAGTTGAAGCACAAATTATTCTTTTTTACGTACTCAGTTCTTTCATCTGGAGTTAGTTTTGTAAATTCCCTGCAGTGGCATAAGGTGTGATCCTTATGGCACATGGCGCAATTCTTCACCGGCGAGGAGGACACATAAAATGATTTTTCTCTCACTTGTTTATCTCTCGGTTGGTATGTTGTGTTTGTATTTACCAGTTCCAATGTTCGGTATTTAGATTCCAAAAATGACCTTAAATCCTTCCAAGTAGGTAAATCATCGGATTCTGATTTAAAAGATTTCTCCTCCCAAGATTGATGTGACTCAGCATCTAACCTTTGTACCACTAGGTAGGTAATTAGTGGGTCCCAATTAACTGTAGGCACTCCTAGATTGTTTAGGCTACTTAGGCACTCTGTTGTAGTATCCAACAAATTCTTTAATTGACAAGATGTTTGAGAGGTCATTTTCTTTTGTCCGAACAATCTCTTTAAAATGGTATTAACTATTAATCTTTTGTTTCCATACCTCTCTTTAAGAATATTCCACGCTTCTTCATAATTTTGCTCCGTAACCGTTATATGTTTTAATAATGACTTAGCTTCACCAGATATACTTGTCTTCAAATAGTGTAGTTTTTGTACCTTATGAAGATTATTGTTTGTATGCACTAATGAGTTAAATAAGTCATGAAAGGTTGTCCATTCTTCATAAGCACCCGAGAACACTGGTATTTGGATTGCTGGTAATTTAATAGGTTGTGATATTTCAGCCATTGAAACATCCGATTTTATGCCCTTAACGTTTTCACTGTTTTGTTCAGATGCAGATTTTGTCAATAACTCGACCAATATATCCTTTAAGTCACTTTGTAAACATATGTACAAGTCTTCAAAAGTATAATAATCTTCATTTAGAAAATACGGTATTTCTCCACGTTTTTCTGAAGAAACGCATCTTGTTAGATCTTGATGTGCTGATTTAAATGTTTGCCAATATTGTTCGATGCAATTCATTGATGTTTCTATATAACCTCTTGTCAATTTTTGTTTGTGACATTTCTTAAACTTGTCTTGAGCCCTTTTTAACGAACGTGCCGTGTCTTCCAAGATTTTGAGTGTATGTTCTGCCGAACTCATGTTTTATGCAATGTAATTCCACTAAAAACAACTTTAGTTATAATTATCTTCTTGTTTAGAAATCTAAAGTTAACCTCGAAAATAGCCAACGCGGTCGTCTATTGTTCTCGCCGGCCGGCTTCTTATCTCTTGCACTAGTATAGATCCGGTTCGATGTCGACCATATGTTATCGGGATAGGGTTGGTTTTAGCTTGTAGGAATTAGCAGGGAATTAAAATGCGTGTGCTCGCCTTGATATTGTATTGCAGACTGATTTAAAAAAATAAACAGATATTACAATCGACCGTGTCTTAAAGCACTTACATAGCTACACATCTATGCATCAAACAAATAGTATTTAATTTTTTGCTCGATTTATAATAGGTATCTAAGTACTAATAAATTCCATTGTTTCTCATCTCAATGTAGAATACGGCGTACGAAGCTAACTATTATTAGATACATACCTACTTAGGTATTAAGTAACGGTTCTAATTGAATTGAACGTTAAGAGGATTGTGAACCTGTTAATTTTCATACAAAAGGCGATAACGTTTTACACCCAGTAAGCAATATTTCTTAAAAATCAAAACGTACAGACGTAGTTTCTCATTATATCTACAACATATCCAAAAATTATAAAAATCTAACTATATTTACTGGGTGTAAAACGTTATCGCCTTTTGTATGAAAATTAACAGGTTCACAATCCCCTGATATTTCTGTTGAAAAATAAGGTTACCTGTAACTGGTCCAGAAAAAATATGGCCCTTTTCGATTAGGTCAACCAGATACACGGGATCGGTTCAGACCCTACCACTGACCTAGCAGAATTATTGCGCCCTTCATCCCGTAAAGATGTCTGTCCGTGATAATATAAGACTACAAAATACCTCGCTACCTTTCAACATTTACCCAGAATACATTTACATTTATTTTGTTGTGCAAATTTTTTTTATTTTATTTTAGTTATTTAAGTTTCATTTTAGGGTTCCGTACCCTAGGGGTAAAACTGGACCCTATTCCTTGGACTCCACTGGTGAAAGGTCAAGTCGCGCCGCGTCCACCAATGACGGCTCCCAACGATTCCTGATTGGCTGACTAGTTCGTCGCCCGCGCGCGTCGTACTCTCCGCTTCCCGGCACGTTGCCGACTGGATGTCAAATTACTATCATATTCATAATATGATGTGTTCAAGATTCGTGTTCTCTAGATAAACTGTACCTATTATAGTAATTATTATTTTAACCATAACGGATTCAACTAACTTTTACTTGAATAGTTTTTAAACCCACTGCCTGTTGCGTTCAAAACAAATAGCTAGCTAGCCGGAGCTATGATACAATGTCAAAAAACTGTGATCTGTGTTTTACTTTTGTTTTGTGACTTCAATGTAAAATTGTCCTTAAAATTGAACTTGTAACGGTAAACGTAAATATACCTAAGTACAAATGCATCGCCCGTCCGCGTCTGCTCCAACATTACGTGAAATAATAAGGCTTTTCGTTTGCGGCAGATATTTTACAGGAATGATATAATATTTTACCTGTCGCGGGCGGTAGCGGGCGGTCGCGGGCGGCAATGGAACCTAATGGCTCAGAGAAATTTATTTACACCGTTATTGCGGTAATGATCCACAGTAATGGAAGAAATGCACGAATAAAGGAATATTACTGCAATTTTAGAATTCACACACCTTTGCACAGTCACACCCCTTTCTGTATAAGGTATGCAAAGACGATTTCGAGCTTTTTGGACTGACTGTTAATTAAATAATCCTCATAGAAATTTATGGTAAGAAGTGTTTCTAAGCAATTACATTAATTGGAATAAAAGAACCCTTATTTTCGAAGTATGATAAGGCCCTCTTCTTCTCGATTACTTTTTTATTAATATAAACACAATATCTGTTTATCATAATTATTAGTTGGTTAACTGTATGACTAGGTGTATTGGTTTTACAATTGCTTCAACGTCAAATACAGTCTCTTCGAGACTTTAGAGAATTCCAAGGATTATGATCAAACATCGTCCGATAATTTAACAATAATTGTCTATTCAGATGTTTTCTCATTAATTTCCCAATTAAGTGGAGCTTCTTAAAGATTGTTCGCTAAGTGATTGGGTAATAAACAAACTTGCTTGTTATCGGTAAAAGTTTACAGTACAGAGATTATTTCTGGGAAGCCAAGCGTAATATAAATATTTTAAGGAGAAACATTTACTTAATTAAAATGTTTACTTGAAATTCTTGATTGTTTGTCGACAGGCGGCAGTTACCCGGCGCGGGCGGTTACCCGAGTCGGCACGAGTGTTAGTGTTGAGGTTATGAGTCCAATCGTGTCGGTAATATTTGAGTTATCTCGGTGGTTGTTTACCTAATTTTTTCATGTGTTTACGAAGACTATGACAATTATCAATGTAAAATAAATTAATAACGGTTAGGTATTGATAAGTTGATTAGTGATAACGAAACGTTACGTCGTCAGGTGGTAGTTGTCGGTAGGTACATTGTATGCGCTATTAGGTAACTGTTGGCTGTTGGCAAGATTGGTTCAGAATGACGTTAGCAATGGTTACTATTTAATTTTACTTAATGAAAGTTGACAAGTGAGAAGTAACCGATCTATTGGTATACCTGACGTGTACCTAATGGAGAAATCCAATCCAATCAACGCTCCAGTTACGAATTCGCCGACATATATACCTATAATTGTAATAAGTGTGATCACAACTAGAATGACTAGCACCTATTCCGCGTGGTGAGGCGTAATCCCATTTACTCCGCTGTAATCGCTCCAACGCCATAAAGGTGTCAATGCGCGTTATTAACGCGAGCAACGCAGCGCCGGCACGTAACGCTCAACGCTTCCTGTAATATTTTTAGGGCGTCTCGTAACATACGAATCGATACGAATTGTATTTCGGATAACGTTATGTGTTTAATGAGATACGGATATCGTGTATTTGACATTATAATGTTTATTTGCAAATATCACGTTTGACTACACAGGTTGATGTTTGTTGTTAAGGCAAGCGTGTTAAGTAATATTTTCAGATCGCCGATCACCGCTCTCGTCAGTCGCTTACCTATATCGTTTCTGGGCCTTTATGATTATGGATAACATGTGAAAACCCTGGTGAAATTTAAAAGGTTTCCTAATAGTGACCTAGTGTTAAACCCGGAATGACACCTAATTTCCAATAATATTTTTCATTCTGTTACATTATTTATAACAATGTTATGCTGTCTTATTGTTTTAAACCACTGGATATTAATGTACCGTGGATTCCAGCAACAACTATAGTAGTAAGTACTTGTAAACTTCATTAACCATGCGCTAGGAACTGAAGCGAAGTTTGAATACATTTTCATAGTAGTTAATACTAAACCGCGTCGTAACAAATCACACGCTCTAATCCTAAAGAAGCTTAAAGTTGTTAAATTTACGGCGGAAAGTTTGCTAACGCACGCCATTTTGTAGGCTTAAGGGGGTAAAGTAAATAAACGCGACACGAAAGCAGTAAAAATCTAGTCTTACAATTACAGTTCGTAACGACTGGTTAACATAATATTTTCTGATGCCTTCGCGGTTATTACACATTGGAATGAAAACTATAAACGGATTTAATTTGCGTATTTTATTTGATTGGCTGACGATTCTGAAACTTTACATTTTCCATAATCGTAGCACGCCTGAGCTGACGATAGTTTAACGTTAAAGCAAATAAAATAAAATGCGCGAGTTAAATCCGTTTATAGTTGTTTCATTGCAATCATAACGGCTAGTTTGCAATGTCCTAGTAAGTCTTGGGTAAGGTCTTTGTTTCCCAGCGAATAAAAAACATAGTTCGAGCTGGAAATTATTAACGCAGAAACGAGCGAATTCATTTTCATGAGGATTATATGTATATTTCATTGGGTTTTAAATATAACGATAAACGACTAATGATCGTTAGTGAACAAGCAATTTATTCGCTATATAATAGATGATCAGTATTGAATAGTTGCGATTAATTCTTGGATATTGAGTCCGATCTAAATATTATGAACATGAGATACTTGCTGGAATAAAATTGTAATTTAATTAAACATTATTAGTGCTCGTACAACTACTTATATATAATTTGATATCCTTCAATTTAGACCTTTATTTATAATCAAATGTCTAGACGAAGCTATATTCTCCTCGAGACCGTGCGTGGAACGAGAAAACCTGTATTTATTTACATGAAACACATATATATAAACATTTTTAATTTATTTTTTGTGTATCTATAAGCTAACTTTTAATAAATGCTCATTTTAACAGTAAATATTCTACTTTATGAAGACATTACATTTTGTTACATACATGGGTGGGTCAAAAAGTATCCGCGTTCGGAAACAGACGATGTCGTTGAGCTATGTTGTTATTATCATCGTGTACTTAAGGTATTTAGAAATTAAAAAATATATATTTCTTTAAAAACAATACATTACCTTTTATTTAGTGGCCAGTTTTATCACAAGAGTGTTGTATTTTGCGGTGACATGAAAAAGACTAACATCGTTTCGTAATTCGGTTTTTATTTTTAGATGGAAAAACATGCGATAAAATAAAAATAAAGTTGGATGCTGTCTATGGGGGCCTTTCGCCTTCTGTGACAACCGTCAGATTTTGGTTCCATGAATTTAAACGTGGCACACAACTGTTTTTGATGAAGACCGGCCAGGTCGCCCTCCAGACGTGGTTTCCGAAGAGGTCATTAAAAAAGTTCATGACATGATTATCGCAGATCGACGAACTAAAGTTTGCGAATTAGCTGATATTGTAGGCGTGTCGTACAGAACATTTTTCAGTATATTATGTAATAAATTGCACAAGAAAATGATGTCCGCCCTTTGGCTGCCGCGTTTACTCACAGATGAAAATAATCGGATTCAATGTCAATGTCAAAGCAATGTTTGGATCTGTTTAAGCGAAACGAAGGAGTTTTTGTCCCGAGTTATGACTGTTAACGAAACCTGAGTCTATTATTATACGCTAGAGACCAAGCGAGTCCAAATAATAGATTTTCCCATATGAATCTCCTCCAAAGAAGGCGAAAACGGTCCTATCTGCCGGAAAAGTCATGGCCACGATTTTTTTGTGATTCGAAGGGAATACTCCTTATTAACATCTTACACAAAGAAAGAACAATCACAGGGCAATATTATAGTGAATTATTGGACCGATTCGATAAAAAACTTAAGAATACACGGCCACATTTGGCTAGGAAAAAATGCTGTATGGCCCCGATAACGCACCAGCACATTCATCCAGGTCTGTCGATGTCAAATTAGTGGAATTTCGCTACGAATTGTTGCTTCACCCACCATAATTAATTGATCTGACGTCCTACGACGTCTTTTGGTGCCTCAACATGAAAACTGGGCTCGGGGGTTAAAAAAATCAGCTCAAACGAAGAGATGGTTGCCGAATCAGAAGCATATTTTAAAGGGTTTGAAAAAACATACTTTTCTAGGGGTTAAAAAAGTGGTAAAAAAGTGGAGTTATGTGTAAAGACCTCGAAGGAAATTATGTTAAAAAATAAAATAAAAAATCTTTAAAAAAAAAGTTTTTTCTGTCTTAACGCGGGTACTTTTTGATCCACCCACGTATAACGTAGATACTATTACAATAATTATTTATTTTGAATAGAATAGTTATGTTTCGAAACAATTAACGAAGTTCTCGAAAATTAAGTAAATGATAAAACAATATAAATGATAATTGGCTATCAACGTTAAAATATATATTTCATTTTGAATTTTATTCTTATAAACTTTAATAAATGTTATTTCAAGTTATTTTGTAGCAGGTGCTTAGTCGGCGATGGACAATTTATATAATTAAATTAACTAACTAGTAAAGTAAATAAGATTGTATTTGACTTAAACTATGAAATATTCACTCCACGGTCGAGGTGCTCCATCCATATTGAATTAAACTGATAAATGTAATAATAGATAAGTAATACAAACATAGATTAAAAAACATAAATCTGAAGTTCTTGTATAAAAAAAGCATGAACGCAATAGTGCATGTAAACGACTTATAACCTTTGTCACATGGACCGTATGCCACTTATGTATAGACGTAAACTTTTTCACTAGGACTCAAGAGTTATAATATTTCAGTTAGAGCAAGTAGGTAATAATATGTTACAAAATATTACATAACTTTTTTAATCCATAACATGTGTTACCAGTATAAAAAAGCTATAAAGTGATGTGATAAAATATTCAAGTGGATATACAAGTCGGCCGAGGTGTGAGTGGATTGGGTATAAAAAATGCAGGGCTGTCCGTCCGGCGACGAGCGCGCGGATCAGTCGCGCGACTGATTGATCGATTGATCCTATTTATAATGTAGCCTGCATTATTATAATTATATTATAACGCAGTAGTTCTTAGCCTGTTCAATATTGTTACCCCTCTGACCTGATAGAAAAACTGAATTTACCCTGACCTTAACATACAGATAATACAAGTCTTTTATGTAAGGTTTACTTTTCCGCTTTGCCGCTTTCTGGCTTTGTCGAACAGAAAAATAGTATACTGACCTCGGCCAGTAAATAAAAAAGCCTAAGATCACATTTTTGTCAACCTCGGCGAGTCCGAGGCGAACCTCGGACGACAATTACATGTGATCTGAGACATTTTTTATTTTAGTGCGTAATGCAAAATAACTTTAGTTTGAAAATCAAATAATAACAGTGATTTAAAGACCATTAACCCGTTCCGTTTATAGCTAGATCAAAACTAACGGCGCTACGCCGTAGTAGCACTACGTCGTAGCAACGCTACGCCGAACAAGTTAGAGCTACGATACGTACAACCTACATCAATTGTTCCGCAGATCGAATTACATATTTTTTCGTGTTAAACCGAAAACTTCATGGAATCAGTAAAATAACGAATTCAGCGACATACATAGACAGCAACCCTAAAAATAAATTGATCCACAAACTTATTCAATTCAGATTCGTGTCACTGAACAAATAGCGCACACAGAGTAGCGCAGCAAAAACCTTTTCTGTATTAGTGTGACGTCACTGTGTGTGAAGTGTACAAATTACGCACACACTGACAAATCACTGTACTCGTCTGTTTGTTTAATGATGACTGCGGGGAAAAACTAGAAGCTAGAGAGACTGTGATTTGTAGAGCAGAGCACAATTATCTCTCGCACGACAAGTCACGTGGACTTATAAAAACAGAGAACTAAGATTTCCGTATCTATAAAAACTGTTGTATTTCCTAAAAAAATATATAATTCTGTTTTTTAGTATAGTGAAAATATCGAAGCTAGTCTCAATCATCAACTCTAGTAGGTACCTAACTTAAATTTCTCCATAGTTTCATTACCTTCTTGAACCTATTTAAACCTATTGATATATTAACTAACCGCAATTGTTAATAGTCAACAATTCAACAAAAACGCAAAATTCATGTTGTTGTATTTTCAACCATTTTCTATTCCACTTTTTTCTTACAAGGTTTTCTTATTTTAGGGCCGGCTCAGAGAATTATCCCAAGTTATTTATGCATTAAGAACAAAAAATCCCTAAAACGTGACCATGTATATCGCCGTTTTAGAATTCTGAGAGAAGAAAATGATATGTTTCACGTCGTTATCTCCGAGTAACTTGAAACATAATCTTAATATTCAATCTTTATGTACTTTTGTCTCGTACTTAGGTACTTTCAAGGACAAACGCACGCAACTCAAAAAGGTTCAACGTCTAATATGAACCGTTAAACATTGACATTTATTGTTAAGAGTTTACAGTCTACATTCAAAAAAGCTTTGTTGTCGATTCTTACTTTTTAGTTAAAAGTAGTAAACTTTAAGGTAGTAACTTGAGGATTAAGCTCGGAAACAGACTTTAAATCATTAATAATTTATTTATGCAAGTACTCGTTCTGAGACGTACACCACAAGTTCATAAATAGTTTAAAATAGCTAGTTAGCATAATGTAAAATCATGGGAATTGAATTGTTTTGTAAAATTTTCGAAACGAAAGCAAATAAAATAAAACACTCGGGTCATTCCAATAAGTAAATTTCCACTTCTTTAATTTCTTCTTCTTTAGCGTTAAAAAAATCTTAAAGAATAAAAACTGAACGAAACTAAACTAGCACATCAATACTACTATACTAGTGCGTACCTACCTAATTTTGATCTTCTAAGGACTCCAAGAGTCTGTAACACAAAGGCTTTTTTCTGACGTATTTTATGCAGTTGGCCCGAATAGGGGGAGGGGGGGTGTTTGCAACATTAAAAGTATAAAATATAATTTATATGCGATGGCAACACTGCCGCCACTTCCTCTTCCAATTTCTATCACCAACATGTAAACGTGTGCTCAGTTATTTAATAAATATTTAATTAATACCAAACAAAACGTATTATTTAACAACACCAGCGCAGCAAGATCTCTTCAGGGGGTACTGACAGATGGATAACGCACCGAAACATTACCCTTAAGGCAAAAGCGCTTTAAATATTCCTTAAGAGGTAGGTAGATATAAAAAGTGTAAGTAAGATACAATTATTTAATGACAAAGAAAAGATAAATGTAATAATAACTGTAGGAGGATAATGTAATATTGCCGCGAGCATCTACGGCCTGTAACGAATTACCCGGCGACATGTCCTGACGGCGCCGCGGGCGGGGGCGGCCGAGGCGGCGGACGCGGCGGACGGAGGCTTCACACAGCTGGACAGGCTACGACGACATACGTCACTTCATTCAATTATTTTTTATTTGGGGTGTGAGTAGTATTCTTGGGGTTACGTGCCCAAATTTTAAAACGGCAACCTTAAATTTGAGACTACTGTCCATCCGTACGTCAATCTGTCACCAGCCTATTACAATAAGTATTAAAAACCAGCATAAAGGAAATATTTAGGGAGGCTCCCATAAAACAAATGAAACGGAGCTTGGCTGGGGTTTCATAATATAATAATATAATCCCTAACAAATCGAAAACTATTTCAAGGATTTACAGATCGTTTCCGATTATTAGAATTGCAAAACAAATTATTTTATTAATTTTCGTAACTATAGTATACATAATGCTATCAAAAACATAATTTATCAAATAAATATTCGTCTGAAATCATTATGACGTTGTGCATTAATTGATGATTGAACACGAGATATATTGACGAGTAATTTGATTCCATTACGAACAGAACCGCGAGTTAATTATATTGATTAATTCACCGTTAATTGATTTGAGGTGAATGGAGATCAAAGTTAACTGTAACAGCCGTTATAAATTATGAAGCAATCGGTTTGAATAAACCAATCACATTGATGGATTATTACTAAAAACGATGCATAATAAAATGTTAAGGTTATTCAATTAAACGAAAATTTTATTTGAAACTTAAATTCTTTGCCATTTATTTTATAACGAGAGACTAAATATTACGAGTGTAGAATTTCGATGAAGTAGTTGTATAATTATTGCATTGATCCAGATTTTGCGATAACCTATTGACAGAGAGACGAAGAAATTTTATTAAGAAGACATCGTCAATATCTGACACAATCACTGTATATAAGACTATTGCAGTGCCCTTACAGGGTTGTTATGTACCGACTACGTATTAATTTATAAGACCTAATGTAATGCACATAATAAGCAATGAATAAATGAATATGAATATGAATATTCTTATAAACACAACTAACCTAACCACAGAATACATATTGGAATGACAACTATCAACGGATTTAACTCGCGTGTTTAATTTATTGGCTGACGTTTCGAAAACTTTACAGGTTCCATATTATAACGCACGACTAAACTGACGATACTCGTTCCAATGTGTAATTACAATGAACACCTACATGTTTCAAGTCGCCCTAAAATTGACATACGCTATAAAAATAACAGCTGACAGACGGGGTCAATGACCGAAATAGGTTTTTAAACGATCGTGATGGGATGAGGCCTGTCTCG
Organism: Polylopha cassiicola; assembly: GCA_038024825.1. Taxonomy (NCBI): domain Eukaryota; kingdom Metazoa; phylum Arthropoda; class Insecta; order Lepidoptera; family Tortricidae; genus Polylopha; species Polylopha cassiicola. Next base: position 226,711 of record CP149053.1, on the reverse strand, counting down.
CTTATAAATACATAATATAGGTATAATATTATATGCCATAACCCAAATAACAAAACTCGACGCAGTTCAAGTGAGATATTCGATAAAAGTTACTTTAAAAGTGATGAAAGATAAGGAATATTTCAAAAGTTTGTATTTAGATTCTGTCATATAGAAATTAATTTGGTCTCGTCAGACGTCGGTCGTCCTATCCGGTAAACATTAAATAATCGATTTGCTAGTTGTTATCATTGTAATAGTACCTACCACGTTAACATTTTCATAAAGTTTCTTGGCATAGACGCAACTTTTTTATTTACATCATCTAAGAACCTTCTGAACGCGAATAATAAACAAAACAAAAATAATTAGACAAAATCTGTCCAGCAATTCTAGCATGATGCTTTGACCAAGGGAAATATTAATAGAAGAAGAAGATATAGAATACCCTTCGTTAACTTACCTAACGACTGACATGTACCTGAGATTATCGAAATGAAGCTTGCTTGTATAGGAGGTGTAGTGTATGCCAGGGTACCCGCATAACAGGGTAGCTTAAATAAAATAGCGTACACACGCCGCGCTGTCTCGTGTGTCCCTGTATCGGCGGGAAGGCCGTAAAAAGTAACTCACTGTCAATCATAGTCTATGGCCGCTGGCGAGAATGTGTTTGAGACTGTTACAAGGTTGTTACGGATACGAGGGCGTTGCCGAGCCGGTGTGGATTGTACTAGGATTCTGAGTGATCTGTGAGGAATAAAACAAACACTAGACGAGGTACCGAAGCAGTATAGTAACTCGAGTTTCGCATCCTCCACGCTTCGCGCGCCGCACGGCTGCACGGCTGCTGTTATCATTGCGGTAATGGACCTTGCTCGCCAACCCCGGGGAGATAATGTCTCGTTAAACAAAAAATATAGTTCGCTCCTCTCTAGAACGAGAATGATGTATGTTGTAACCTTCATATTATTTAGATAAATCGCTTAAAAAAGGCTTTCGCATGTAGTTAGGTAACTTTTTCGTCTTTCAAGAACATTTATTCAAATGACAGAATGACACCTTGACGAGTTTATTATTAAGATATGAAGTGTTGAGTTGAATCTACTTCACAATATCGTAGCCTACTATATGTTTACTAGAGACCTATCTCGAGTAAACATACATATATATAAACATATCGCACCCCTAGATCTAAAGGGAGCTAACTCAAAAAAAGTAACTTTTTCGGGAGAGGCGAAATTGTTGTAAGGAATCGGATCCTTTTTTTTAGCGTGTGTTTAATTAAAATCATCAGATTTTTGAGTTAGCTCCCTTTAGATCTAGGTGTGCGATATATACAAATGTTTTACTTGGATATTTTGAAACAGCAGATTGTACTAAGACAAAATAAGTAGAATTAGTGCGAGTTCGGTGAATTTTGAATCTCCGTCTGAAAACTTAATCCTGCTTATTGCTGTAGGTTATCAAGAGTCCTTGACCATGGAAGCCTGAGAGCCGCGCCGCGCTCCGCCGGCGCCGCGCCGCGCTCCGCCGGCGCCGCGCCGCGCAGCGCCGGGTTAAGGCATTAGGCTCACAGAGATAAGGCCCCAATTATCTTTTTAATGAGCTACTTTCGTTTGCAGAACAATTATTTAAAAATGGCGAAGTCTTTGTTTAGAGAGTATTATTTGCTTTTCCTGTTATGCGCTTAATTGCGAATGCTGGGAAATTGAAAGAATTCACGTAGCAGCAATTTTCTCATAAAATCTGTTGTTACATTATACAACTGTAAGGGATCGAGTTTGATGTTGCTATATGCTACATCTGGGGGAAAAATTTAGGCCCCTGGACAAGTGACAATTGTTTTTTTTAATTTTAATTTTGTTCGTCCGCTATTTTCGTCGTGCAAGTGTCTAATAATTTTTGATAATCTACTTGATCAGACTTGATGGACAAAACAACCAGTCGTTGCATGCCTAATCGCAATTATTGGTAAAATAAAAGCCTAAAATCCCTTGTATTTGTTTAATATCAAAATAATTACTCGTACATTAATTCTTACCTCGGCTTTTTGGTTCGACTTGAAAGCGATTCTTACAAGTATTGAACGATAACCCTGCAAGAGATATTGCGCATAAATATCTGCGGATCACCATTATAACTTTCATGGCTGCAGAACGTGACCTATTACAGCCGTTTTACAGCTGTTGGAGCTTAGATTACTCCGTACTGACGTTATTAATGTAAAAGTTGTGACGGCGTGAGAAAATCAGAATAGTTTAATCAAGTGTTGAATAAAATGTCAACTTGAACGAATTATCAAACACAAAGTAGGTAAGTACCTAATCAGTACCTATGCAGCTATGTGGATACTGATTATAAGTTTGGAAGAAAAAAATATCAAATATAATTTTTTTATTTTATTTAATTTAAGTTTAGTCTAATAATCTAAAATCCTTTTCTGTTTGTTAAGTATTTCAAAACTGTAAACATGACTCTTGTGATACCAGATAAAATGATGTCTGTGTAAGAGGGTAATTGAAATGTTTTTCAAATGCAATTTAATCAAAGTCATTTGTGTATTCTATTATCAGTCTATCTGTCTATCCGTCTGTCACAGACAATTTTCTCTTCGAGTAGGTACCTACTGGGCATAAACTTGAAATTCGTTCCACATCAATAAAAACGTTTGTGACTTAAGGACGGGTCTAACGTAGGTAAATCATATTTTTTTGGCACCGAAAGACTTGCTCAATAGATTATATAATGAAAAACATGCCCAAGGCTTACAAAGTCATTAAACTCAAAACGGGTAAAATTAATTATAAATTTGTTTTTTAGTAAACGCAGGTGTGTCCGCGGCGAGTTTAAGGCGCAAGTTGCTTATCTAGCGAGCGCCGTGTAATCCCGCATTCCTAGCTCAGGTGCCTACAGGGAGAAACTTCCACAAAGAAGACAACTTTGGAGACAAATCTCGTATTTACGTCGCTTTAAAGTGAGTCTAGTAGGTACACATTATTATTTTAAAGTTTTCTCAAGATAACGTAACTTCGATCCTGTAAATACAAGATGGCGTAAAAAAACCGTGCCCTGCGAGCCTATTATGAACTTATATGATACTAGCTTCTGCCCGCGACTTCGTCCGCGTGGAACTCCTCCATTTTTGCAGTCTGTTAAAAAGTAGCCTATGTCCTTTCTCAGGCTCCAGACTATCTTTGCACGGTGGTTCCTCCGAAGGTCATAATTCTAAAAAATGAGATAAGGATATTTGGATATTGAATACTGGCATATTATTGGCAGATACATGTACTATAATAAACTATAAATAGATTTCGTATAATTATTTTTCTTCATTTCTTTGTGAAAGCCCAAAGTGAGTACATATTATGTTAGCGCGCACGCTCTTATCAGTGACTCATTTAATGACTGTTGATTAGAGGCTGTTATCGTGATTTGGCAGCATAAGTGACCTTTTTTAACAATGGATCTTCCAGGTCCAGGTATGTTGTTTAGTTTTATTTACTATTTTGATTTATTTTTATGATAATATTTAAATAAGGATGGGTCTACGCCGCTACTAATTTTGAGACTTAAAAATGGCAATCTTATTTTATACTTAAGCTTTTAACTATGAGTCGACTCAGATAACTTCATAGTGTCTTTGTGAATATTGTAGTTAAATATGTGTAGATTAACGGCCATATATATTTTTTTGCGACAATTTGCGGCTGTCGAATCTAGAACGCTGCTACGCCGGTGCAGTAAAAAGCGTAGCAGGGTTTTGCAAATGTAATGAAAGTTAATTTGATTTCTTGTTTTTTTTCAGATGTTAATTACATCGGATCTTTTTCAAGACTTCTAATATTTGAAAAATGGTTATGTACAAGTGGCTCTGGAACACATAGATACCATCAAGTACTACAACAGTTAATATACATAGAGCCGAATGCTGAGAACGTAGATACCAGAAAGGAAGCGAACATAACTAAAAACACTTACATTACTTTTGTTGTTTTATGGAAATCGTATTATCGATAAAGAAGGGTAGTTTTCAGAAACCATTTTGAGTGGTTAAGTGCGAAAAAAAACGGAAACCTACCCACAATATTGAGGTTAATACGAAATACACCGGACGACATCTTCATCGGCAACTGTAGCTGCCGCTGCCAACGCTAGATGATGTTTATGTATATCCTTAATTAAATAAATAAATAAAATTGTTTTTGCATAAAGCAGAATATGTATTTTAATGTATTAGAAATTAGACTGTTACTATCACGTTCATGAATCCGATTCATCGAATATTTACTTCACTTGTCGTATAAAAGACGCAATGATGGCAGCCAGGTCAGACGAAGATAGAAATATTATCTCTTTAACAAAGAAAAGAGTTCAAGACAAGTTTAAGCAGAAGTTGAGCTTAATAGGGGACCACGAAAGCCACGAAATGGATGTAACATATCACATCATGGACATAAATAATTGGCGCATTTTGTTCAAGAAACTGGATAGAAATTTCTGCAATAATCACTATTATTAAGCAATACCTGCTTGTAAATTATAGAACTCTCTTGTAGTGGATGTCTTTTTCCTACAAATTAATACATCTACGTTCAAAAAATAGGCCACAGAGAAGACCGAGCAACTGGTGACAGTATACCTACGGTCTCCTTCCTTCATAAGCGCATAAAGTGCTGTTATACAGAGCTTTAGTCATAGATCATGCCTTAATCCTGATTGTTTAACTCTCGGAAGGGGCTCAAGAATCTACCAGTTAAAATATAAAATCATTCAAGGCTACATCATACAAGAAAAACGTCTCAAGTCTTAACAAACACAGACCATATTAATAGACAAAGTATACTGTATTAAGCTTCCACGATTATTAGACATTATGATATAGAAGAAAATTAATAAAAGTCTTCTGTTGAACTTTAGAGTTCTCTGATGACGTTTAGAAGTAAATTACAAAGAAGGAAAAAAAGAACGATGTCCAAAAATAATTTTAATTGATTAGAGAGTTCAAGCTAATGAGTGAAAATCTTTTGGTTTTTTTAACTTGTTAAAAGTCTTTATTTTTTCCAATGCAATGTATTTTTTATTGTTTATAATATTAAAAAAGGTTGTATTAATCAATTAATTTCACAATATTTAGTTTAAAACGTTCAATTTTGCAATCATATTGCAGGCTTTGTCATTGTATGTTTTTTAATCTAGATTTATTACTTTTACTTTTGTTATTATATTAATAAATGTAATATGTTATGTATCAAAAAACACATATTTTTACTTCTCGGACCCATATTTGTCAATACACATACATTTAAAGTATATGCAATATAAAACGAAAGAGATATCTAATTATGGCCGCCCCTCCATAGAGCAGGAACCACCGTGCTTTGTACCAAATTCCATTTAAATCGGTCCAGTAGTTAAGGCGTGAAAGCGTAACAGACAGACAGAGTTACTTTCGCATTTATAATATTAGTAAGGAGTAAGGATTATTTTGTTATCGACATGTAGAAATAAGAGACGACATCGACATGACAAGATTTCTCGTTGTCGACAACGTTGATTTTTGACAGATCATCGCGAGAGTAAGACGATATCGACATGACGAGATATCAACTCGACAATTCATCATAGCCTCGCTGAAATGTTATTATTTAAATGTAGGGTACGTACTCTTTTTAAAAACGATTCTGCTTGAAACGGTTAAAAATTTTGCTTCCCAATAGAAAACCTTTTTAAAAAAAGATGAAATAGAAGGTAAAAATTGGTACAAAAACCTTTTATCCCTTTAAAGGTTAGGTGAATTTAAAACACGATTCAACGTCTATGGGAAATTCATTAACGAAATCTAAAATAAAACCGAACCGGATATTTAAGAGGATTGTGAACCTGTTAATTTTCATACAAAAGGCGATAACGTTTTACACCCAGTAAATATAGTTAGATTTTTATAATTTTTGGATATGTTGTAGATATAATGAGAAACTACGTCTGTACGTTTTGATTTTTAAGAAATATTGCTTACGCTAAAATTTATTAGCATCTAAAAATCTATATATAGATCTAAAAATCTATATTTAGACCTAGCGTAAGCAATATTTCTTAAAAATCAAAACGTACAGACGTAGTTTCTCATTATATCTACAACATATCCAAAAATTATAAAAATCTAACTATATTTACTGGGTGTAAAACGTTATCGCCTTTTGTATGAAAATTAACAGGTTCACAATCCTCTTAATACTTTTTGATACCCTTCAAAAAATACAGATGCAAAACATAATAATAAGGGTATCACTATAACATGTCATTAGGACGTATCATTTTGAAAGAAGGTTTCAATATATATATCATATTTCAGACGAAACACAGCCAACACAGTTGGCCTAGTTTACTCTCACTTAGGGTATACGTATATTTATTCAAGACGTACCTACTAAACTGTAAATTTATATTTTCTTCAAAGTCGTGGGCGTAACTTAGTTCAGAAGAAATAAAACGCGCTGTTCCCGGCCGCCATCCGCGACGTCCACAGACAATGGACGCCAGAAAAAGGTTCAGAATTTCTTTACATTTTAGAGCCTATTTATGTCTATTCGTGTTCCGCTTCGGCGGGTTTCTTATATTCTTTACACGTGTATGAAGAATACCTCGCAGCGTACTGGACTACTGGGGTGGAAGAGGGTACAATCATATTTGTCTCCGTCGATCACAATTGAGGCGTAAATCAAAAAATTCAGACAAACGAAGGGTCAATATTAAAGTTTCATATTTCAACCAGACGCTGTGATTTATTTCAGTACCAAATGTTTTGCGTCACTGAAGGATTTCAATGGGCATTAATATTATAACAATTGTGTGGGATTTTTTCGTCTCTTTATACTTGTAAATGGTATTTGCTGCCGATATTAGCATAAATAACGGGAGTTTTGCTTATTTATGAATTGTTTATAAGAAAGGAAAATGTATCATAATATTTTATAACAAATGGTACTTAATTGAATATCGCGTTGTCAAAAAAAAATGAACGTAAGTAAGGCGGTTAACGGGTACCATGAAATCGTTTTAGTTTTATCGACAAGTAGGTATTTATTTGAAGATTAATCAAGATTCCGTCAAACCGAGTGCGTCTAAAAATAAGATTAATAAAAACATCATTTTGATTTTATTCTCTAAACTGAAATTATGAAAGATTTTTTAAATGATTACGTAGGTTACCTACAATTTTCGTTAATTTTCAATACTTTTAAAAATATAAAACGGCTTTTAACTTAGGTACATTTACATTTTATTAAAATGTGAAATTGAATTAGTTTCAAAATGAAAAACATACCTTTCAATATCGCGAAGGGCTGTAAACGCATCACATTTTATCTAAGGACTATTTGCATTGGGTATTAAATTAAATTTCACGCGCAAATCGCTCTTTGAGTAGCCCTTGTATACCGATAAAAGTTATTTTATTGAAATCTTTTAAAAATACTAATGGAATGCAAACATAGACAAAATAGAATTTAAACTTCATGGTAAACTTTAACTAGGTACCTATTATATTTTAGAACTTGTACCTTACAGCGTAGGTAATAAGGCTTAAACCTAATTAGTCAGTCAGTTGTCATTAGTGAGTGTGTCGACTGGTGCTGAGTGGGGAACGCTGTCCTCTCAGAGCACGCTCTTTGATCGGATTTCTCGATTATCTCATCTATTTGCGATACCTAAGTGTTGTTTATATATTGCTTATATGTATTTAAATATAGTTTTACTTTCTATTGTCTATTGCCTTTTTATGCTTCATTGTCAGTTGATTTTAAGTAGTGTTACATTGTGATTGTGTTCGTAGTAGTACTTTGTCGGAGTCAGAGTACATTACTCGAGAAGTACGTTGTAGTTGTAGCAAGACTTTCGATTAGTGGCATTTTGTCCGAGTATCGATACTAAGTCCTAGTTCTCCGAATAGCAGTATATCACCCAAGTAGCGATACAATCCAACCTATCTTCATTAAGACTTATCTTATATGCCGTCCTGTTCGATGATAGCTACTCTCCTATATCTACTGCTACTACTGCTACATTGCTTTTAAAGCTCAGGAATGTGAATAGATATACAATGATCGGAGCCGGTTCTTTATTTCATGTACCGCGTACTTGTTATTGTTGCGTACCTGAAACAATAAAAAAAGAAATTATGTTCTGCCAGATTTTTTAAACAAATGGACATACATTATGTAGTTACCCCCGTAAAACATTTTATTAAAACAACGGAGAAGAAAATTTTCATTGCCTATCATTGAATAAAATATGATATATTTTTATTTAGCCAGATATGTTTTTAACTAGCACAAATCCGGGGAAACCCGGACGGATGGCAACCTTATTTCCTCTAAAAAGTAGAATCTCTTCAACAGGCTCCCACCCGTCCGCCTCCAGTGATGTCCAGAAACCTTAAAACACTGGATCTGCATAGAACATTTATAAATATATATACCAGATTATTATAAAATCTCGGCAAAAACGTCAAGGGATTATTCCCACTCCGTCACGCTGGACCAACTCGTTAAATTATGAATTCACTTGCGTCTGTATTGCAAATTATTTTCCGCTTTGTCAGGATCTGCTCAAAGATGCGTGTATTCTGTTTGTCGTCGGTTGTTTGTGTTCGGGTGATTCTGTAATGATTTGGCCGTTTCAGCCGCCGCCGTTTGCAAACGAAGCGCAGAATAGCTCTGCAAATTAGTGCGTCAAAGATTACACGCTATGTAGATATGTTGTTTATAACATGTGATTGATATCGTATTAGTGTTTATTACCAATCATCTATACTTACTAATATTATAAAGCTGAAGTTTGTTTGTTTGTTTGTTTGAACGCGCTAATCTCAGGTAGTACTGGTTCGAATTCAAAAAATCTTTTTTTGTTGGATAGACCATTTATCGAGGAAGGCTTTAGGCTATATAACATCACGCTGCGAACAATAGGAGCGAAGAAACAGTGGAAAATGTGTATAAAACGGGGAAAATATGAAGCCTTATGAAGAATTACTATTCCACGGGGACGAAGTCGCGGGCACAGCTAGTTGTAGATATAAATAAAAATATTATATGAATGTAAAATGTAATATTGTATGAATGTTATATGAATGTAAAAGTATTTATCGTTTTCAATATAATAATAGGTACATACGAAATTATATACAGTGTCAAAAGCCTTTGACTTGCCGTAATTTGATAAAATAGAACCGATCCTCAGGTAAAAAAGCCTCAACATTCGAGAATAACATTATTTGTATGAATGAAGCCTTTTCAATACAAATATGATGTAACGTTTCACAAAAGCGACCGACATCGATAGCCATTTCAGCGCCGCCATCCGGGAAACACTACGCCCATGTCGAGTAGTTGTCACATTGCCGAGCGATATCGTGGCCTGTTGAGTAGGCAGTAAAGGCGATCTAATAGCATATAAGCCAAATCGCTTACATATGGCGTCCGCTTCCCGAATAGTAGGAGGTCATTTGTTCGTCTTTTCATAAACCTTTTGGGTCGGGTCCTTTTGTGGCAGTCCCGCAGGTGTGCGCGAACTAATTTTAACTAACTATTCAGTATTCGCTTGTGAAACTTCCAATCCTTTTAGTTACAAATATCGCTTCAACTTTTCGGAAACCCTTAAAGTTTTAAAACTAGATTATTCATAATAATTAAGTGTTATTATTTGTTATTCATTCAGTCTTGAATGAATGAAATGTATATTTATCCTTTATTTTGGTTAACTTATTTACGTAGCTGATACAGTTTTGATAATGTGTAGGTTAAATTCAGGAAGCTATTCTAAATAAGTCTACATTTTATACATTATAGCACTGGTATTAGGTAAGATATTTTGCGCCCAGATCACTTCTTATTAGCACGGCTCTCATCTTTAAAGAGATCACAGCAAACCCACCGCGACACGGATGGAAAAGTCAACAACAATAAACTTATAAACCGAATGTACTTTTGAAACATAATAAGTTGTCAGCAGGTGGGGCAGGTGGGGCTGGTGGGGCCGGTGGGGCGCACTTCAGTGCAGCTGTCGCCGATCCTAATTCCGCGTCTGCCGGCGTCATCTATCTCGATGGTAAAATGTAAAACAAGCGGAATTTGTAATTCCGAAGAGATTCCACCTGCCGTCGCATTACCATATCGGCGTTCGGTCGTTTTCGGCTATTTTCGGAGCCGCTCGGGACGGCGCGCTTCGCTGAGCGTGAACGGTTGCTTGTATTTAGCATTTCGAAAAGGCTTTTCGTAACGTTTTTGATCGATTGATTGAACATTTGCAACCCTTTGTCGGTGAATGTGTCGCAAAGAGGAAATAGTAGATTGTGTCGCGACGGAGCGAATGTGTCGGTATTTTGGCATATTGTGTACGAAGCGCGACGTGGGACTCTCTCTGTATTATAAACCTGATTGGAAATTAAATATCGCAAAAATGTTTTCATCGTGTTTGCGTTCCAATTACAATTAGTACCTGTCTATGTAACAATACACCTATATCGGCAAATAATTGAAGCCATCATTATATAGGTACTACTACCTATATAATGATGGCTTCAATTATTTGCCCTACTCGTACTCGTACTCTCTACTAACAGTGGCTTACTTTGAATAGTTAAAGTGAAAGAGAATTTACATTTACCTACCGAGAAACATAATCTTACAAAGTAAATATGTTAAGAATTGATTTCACAACATTTTTCCGACAAGTCTTAAAATATACATTTCGATAAACCGAGCGCCGCTAGTCTAGGCCACAAGCTTAATGTTGCAATTTATACACAAGCTATTAGTTGCAGTTCTGATAATGCACTAAATAAGGCTTAAAATTTATTATGCATCGCGTTTAGTCCAAAACCCTCTCGCTGCAGCCCCGGTGCGCCGGTGCTCGGGTTTATAGTGTTAAACCGGAAAGTCATTAACTATACAATTTAATACCCCTTAACGACCGACCTCCTACATTCCCCCTTATCGCTCTAACAATAAGGTTGAATGTGGCGTGGTGGTTTGTCCGTGAGCCGTACATTTGGTCGGTGCAGCTCGTAACAGCGGAACTAGGACCACGAAATAGTTAATGGCGTGGTTTACGATCTGTTTTGACAAGACGCTTTATTTTTCGGAACATTGGGAAACGGGGTTGTAGTTATTGCTTAATCGATGTTGAATATTTCAGGCACACATTCACGAAGGCACTGGATATTTTTTTTAGTTATCCTACCAACATATCGGTATATATCAACGTCCAGGTGATTCGCTCACTCACTCGACTGTAACTGGGACAGTAATGATAGATTATAATATTATTATAGAGTTTTATCTATCGCACTCGATACTCACCCGGATTCCGCTTAAAAGATTAGGTATTTATTTATATTTTATTGAACAAAACTTATTAGAAGTGTGCAAAAGGCGAACTTAAAGCCTTAATTCATTCTCTACCGGTCAACCATAGAGTCATACAGAAAATAAACAGTTCGTAGGTGCAACCCACTAGTAAAAACAAAAATAGACAACTAAAAAAATACTATATAAATATGAAATACATAAATACATATTGTTAAATGAAAAAACTGTTTTTTTTAGCTTCCTAATTTTGTCTAGCAGAGTTAATAGGCTTTTTTATTATTACCTACCTCATGAAATGTAACAAGAAGTTAGTTTATCCCCGTTTAATTCAATCATATTTGTACAATATTGGAAATTGTTTTCAAAAATGTAATATTCAGAAAGTTATAAAATCTACATTCTACAGAGAAATAGGTCAGGAGCCGACTAATGTAATATCATCGGAACTCCGAATGTGCGCCGATATTTTACAGGTCCCTGGAGCGGGATTAGTTCTTGTAATATATTTCCCTGAATTCCCACTTCCCGGAGTATTACTTATTAATACGTTTGCTGAGAATTTACAGAATCAACTGACATATTTTGTAATGGGATTTATTTCAAATGTTAAGTAATTAAAATAAAATTGTACCTGCGGATAACACAGAACATCACTACTATTATTATTGTTAAGTCTAGTGAATACTATGTCGGCATAATTGATAAGAAAGTATACAGATACATGTTTTAGAATTACTAAAAATAACTAAGTATATATTTTTTTTTAATCCTAAATCTTATGTAATTATATATCTTATCGCAAAACAATTTTCTAAATTTGAACATCAGCTGGCATTTCTGTTTGTCAATTAACTCGACACTCGGCTTATGAAATATGCGTACATTAAAATATTTCCATTTAGCCGCTTATTACGCGAAATATTTCATTTCGTTTGAGCACGTCGTTCGCAGTTTCTTCTAATTTGCCTGTAAAATGCCTTAATTTGTGTAAATGTCATCAGGTGACTCGAATATCTTGCCGTGAGGCTCTAATTGCTGCTTTTGATTTATTAATTAGGTATATTTATTACGTAAGTCTTAAAGCGATATCGTAGATTAGTATATTTATAAAAGTAACACAAATATTTAGGTTCATGTTATTATTTAGTGCTTGTAATTCTCACAATTTAGAAGTTATAAGATAAAAGTATCTGGGTGCTTCAATTGGATAATTCGTAATTTTTGACAGATGCGATTCTTAGTAGGTATGTGAATAAATGTGATTGTGAGCAAATCATATTGTACAGAATCGCGAATACGAAGAAGAAGAGTGGCGTCTGTCGAGAATGTACAATTAAATTCAGATCCCTGAAAAATACCATAAAAGCAGTGATCAAAACATTTTATTATTCCCGCAAACGGATGAAAACCAGCGTTGATTGTGAATTTTAATACATAAATTGTTTTTTTACAGTCCAACGATTTTAATCAACAAATTGGATAAATTTGAATATATTGTCGGGTGCCGGAAAAATGTCTTTATCGGAAAACCGATATCTGGAGTTCCTCCTCGCGCCGGGAGGGTTGTCACGGAGTCACGCCGGGAGGGTTGTCACGGAGTCACGCCGGGAGGGTTGTCACGGAGTCACGCCGGGAGGGTTGTCACGGAGTCACGCCGGGAGGGTTGTCACGGAGTCACGCCGGGAAAGGTTTGACTGCACGAAATTAGAATACGAAATGAATGATACCTACCCATACCTACTCACACCTACAGCGGTACCAAGCCGGACATCCGGGAAATAAACATCGCAACTTTTTAAAGTACCGCGAAATAAGAGGCGAGGCTTCACATACATGCATGCCTCACCGAGTTAGAATCGCAAAACCTAACCGTACCTAATAAATAAAATAAAGGGCACATACAATCTTTTGACACAGCAGTAATTTTGACAATTCATCAGCTCACTCCGCTAGCAATACTTTTCTTGTTTAATGACGTGACCTTGACACTTCAAATGGTAGTGTGTTTATATGGATGGTGTGGGACGAGCGTTAGTGCTGGTCGTTAGTTGGATGCTGGAGTGGTTCTAAACGCAACAATGTCACTCGAACTACACTTCCGGTAGCCAACACTACGCTTGACATTGCAACTTTAGTGTTTTCCTTATTCGTCCTTAGTATATAGAAGCTCCAGACTTTATACTTGCAGGTAAATAATATTTCACGCTACACATGTAGCTAAGTAATCCATATTTGGAATCAGTTGTTTATTATGAAAACTAGCCCGGGAAGAAATTGATAGCTTTCTTAGCTACTTTATGTGAGTAGAGAAGAGTTCTGCGTCTCGGTCTAAGCCTACAGGGTTGACGTGAATGTGTGCGTAGAAATAAAACATTACCACTTTCATAAAAATAAATCCTGTATCACACGAATGACGTCGGAAAGAAACCTAGTTAATTTTCTGAAATGGCAGGTCGGCGGTCGGCGGTCGTCGAGTAATGGCAGTAATGGCAGTAATGGCAGTAATGGCAGATTGGCAACATTGCCGACATCAGCAACATTGCCCCGCGATAAAAACGGACATTACTTGTAGTTAGTTTTACGAGCGAGTGTTGAAGCACTGCGCCCACTAGGTATGAACTACGCTGGAGTGACGGGCGGTTGGCTTATATCACTCGTAGATACTTCTGCCTGGTTTTTGCCATTTATGGACTTCTGCCTGGTTTTTGCCAACTTCTATTTAACTTTAAATAGAAGTTGGCAACATTTTCCCATTTTTTATAGGTTATTTATTTCCGAGCACGGCAGGGTATTTCAGCTAATGGAATTGAAGCAAATACTGTAAAAGAACATGTGTAAAAGAGCATTAAATCTAATCTAATCATGCGTTTGTAGTATAAGCGCACCGTCGTCTCGGACCCGAAACCTAAGAATTTTTAGGCAAAGATAATATACGTTATCCAATATAATAACAAAATTGAATATTAATATGAATACTTAATTAAAAAAATACCGCACGAAACGATGCAGTATCAGACACCTGCCAGTAAATACAAATCAGTGACGCCCGTGGTGTACGGTCAGCTCAAAGCCTCGCGTTAAACTATATGTGGGTTCAAGTTTGTCTGGGATCATCATTTTTTGCCTTTGTACAAATATCATGAAAATGCATTTGATATTTTCTACTACTTAGTTTACGTACTTCTGCCCAACCTCTAGAAAAGCTAGGTATCTTCGCCTATGAATGCATTTTCAATTTTCTACTACATACTTGGTTTATTTACGTCTGCCCCACTCCTAGAAATGCTGGGTACCTTCGCCTATGAATGCATTTTCAATTTTCTACTACATACTTGGTTTATTTACGTCTGCCCCACTCCTAGAAATGCTGGGTACCTTCGCCTATGAATGCATTTTCAATTTTCTACTACATACTTGGTTTATTTACGTCTGCCCCACTCCTAGAAATGCTGGGTACCTTCGCCTATGAATGCATTTTCAATTTTCTACTAAGTACTTAGTTTAATTACTTCTGCCCAACTCCTAAAAATGCAGGGTACCTTCGCCTATGAGTGAATGTGTCAATCATTCCAGCATCAGCGTAGGTACAGCCTGCAGAGCGAGGGTCTCCAGCGAGAGATCATTTATCCTGTCCGGCAGCGAGTCCGGGGGACGCCGGACGGTGGGTCGCGTCTGCCGAGAGACACCACTCGTAAATCTGGCAGAGGGCGTAGGTTGTTTATGTGACACGCTCGGGCTCCTACACTACATTCACATACAATTTTATCTACTTTAGTTATAAACATCGCCGCGTGACCTGCGCTAGAACCATCCAAAAGCCAACTCGGACAAACAAATTGTGTACGTACAACTGTAACTTCAAAAAAGGCAATTATGGAACTTTTTCCTCTAAAAGCCCGCTGGTCGGGAGAGTGCTATATAACCACACCGTTCCCCCGGACGTTGTGGCACCTATGTCTAATGCATTTCCTTATGTAAAAAAAAAAATGTGATTAAAAGGATATGAAAATATGAGTAATAAGTAACTTACCCGACACTAGTAGGTATTTCAATGGTTTACAGACACCAGGAAGAGGAACAGAAATGATAAGCGGCCGTTTCTTCCTGTTGCTCATTATTTGCTAATCATTCAAACCCATGACGCAGAGGAAACGCGTTGACATACGAATGTTTACAAATAACGCAACGTATTCCTATATGTAATCTATATTTCTATACTAATATTATAAAGAGGAAAACTTTGTTTGTTTGGTTGTAATGAATAGGCTCGAAAAGTACTGGACCGTTTTTGAAAATTCTTTCACTGTTAGAAAGCTACTCTATTCGTGAGTGACATAAGCTATATTAAATTTTAAAAAGAAATAGGGATCCGTGCAGAGCCGGGGCGGACCGCTAGTATAATATATACGCGTTCGACTTAATACGTCATATAAACAACTGATTATATCGCTTATCGATTTCATATTCCTGAATTACATAGCACAGTAGTACCTAGACAAGTTTTTTTTTGTAGATAACTTCTGGTGACCAAATAACCTTTATATTGTGGATATCTATCAGTTTGTGTACTTCCTGTTCACCTCTAGTAGTTGCGCAAAGCGACGATAAGATAGCGATACACTCTGCACCGCTGCACCGTTGCACCGCTGCACTGGTGCACGGGTGCATCCATCACATGTCCGTTATGCATACTGCGTAGCGGAAAGCCCAGGGTTAGGGATTATCTCAAATTGAATACAAATATTATAATAATATAATTGGCGTCAATCACGTACTCATTATCGATAATACTATCTATCTCAATGTATGTCGCAGTCTCACCGCCGTGGCCGTGGTTCAATTGCTAATATTTAAAACCATTAAAAGACATTAATTCAGAACGTACGGAACACGAAAGAAATTGTTTTTCAAATGCCGAATGAGGTTAGGTTGTTGTATTTATTTTGTCTACCTTAACTTAGGATAGGAGTTCGATATTTTGAAAAGAACAGCCATCGATATAATATGCAGATATACTGAACTTGATAAATTGAATTGTAAGAAAATATTTTACCTGTAGTACCTAATTTAGGCACCAGTACAGACTTTGAGAGGATCACAATACTAAGTTAAGGAATTCCGCTTGTGATAGCAGGAAGGAAATAACAGTCTATAGTGTTAGTTGCTACCTCTGGAGTGCACAAGGAAAGTCACACAGTTCTTATCTAATATGTTAAGTTTATTGTAATTACTAATTACCCATAAGTCACAACAACTTATAATATGGTTAGCTCTAATATATGAATGCAGTCATCTCGTGTGATATATAAGGCCCCGGTCGAGCGTCGTCTTCACTCCGCACGCTGCGCCTGCAACTGCCTGCAACTGCAATATTTTCTTCTGTCGCTGTATTAAGTGAGTGTTTTCTGTGCTATAAAATTAATTTACGTTTCGCGTATTCTTGTAGATATATATGCGAATAAGACTTTCGGTAGGTATGTACAAACTTGAGAATTATTTTTTTTATATGAATTATTGCTCAAATATAGGTACCTACATCAAAAACCGTTTCTATAGTATTCTTTCATGATACTTCCTTATATTTTTATATTCCTTCACTAATTTTATAAGATTGATTTACGTTTGAGACTGACAGATTATTTTTCAACAACATGAAAGGAGAAAGTTTTCTTGGAATCTTTTTTTGTTTGCTCAAAGATAGCGGGACCCATTTCAAATACAGTTTTTTGGAGCGCAACCGACTAGCCCATTATACAGCACCCACGTGACTAAGACTGTAGTAATTATATAGTAGACTGTAGACTTGTAAGCCGCGCGTGCCCTTGCCACCCCGCCACAGCCTGATAGCTGACAGGTGTCCGGCGCATACGGCGCATACGGTTGCCTACTTGCCGCTGCACAGAGAGAACTGACCGCACGAGGAAGCAGACCTGAGGTCGACGACTCACTCAGTTTTGTGTAGTAGTAACACATGACTTCCATAGAAGTTTATGTTAAAGGCAGTTGAATAAGATGATTATATTGTTTCAGCTCCGCTCTAATACAAGATGATGAAGCTGATGATGTTGTTGATGGCGGTGCTGGTGGTGCTGGCGAGCCTGCAGGGCGGCGAGGCTTGCCAGGCGCTGCTGGGCGGAGTAAGCACTGATAACAATACTACTACACACACGCACTACTATCATACTATATATATTATACTATACTATCATACTATACATTGAGGATATCCTCAATGTCCTAGGATATTGAGACAAATATTAGTCTCTCCTTAAGCTTAACCAGATATAATCGTTTTTTTTTTATTGTAAGAGCTCGTGTTAAATAATAAAATGTTTGCTCTGCCGGGTCCTCGTGCACGAGAATCTGGTCGTTTGTCAAATTATCTATTGAGCCATTCCCCCACACCAAAATATTCCAAATGTTGCTTTGCTATGCTGTGGTTTGCTAGTTTTATATAGAGTACCCATGTCCCGATACTCACGTGTTTGTTTGTGTTTCAGTGCAATAACCACGACGACTGCTGCAGCATGTGGTGTGCGCACTCCTGGCTGGGACACTACTGCAGCGTGAGGAACAAGTAGTTGCTGGACGCGCCGCGAAATATCACCTTAATAATAAAGTTATCAATCAGTTAAACGAGTTTGTTTGTGAGAAACGACTTAGGTCGTTGGTTGACTGGACTAGTGAATGTGAGCTCGAGACTCAAATCCGAAAGACTGTTATGTTTGTTGTATTAAATTTCCCGCTACATATATATTAAATTGTTTTTTATTAACCTACCTCACACCTATCGATAGGGGTTGATTTATCATACAAACAGCCGGGTGGGCAAAATTTGTTCAGAAAAAAAAACTCATGTTACTAAAGCACGTTAATGAGGTTTGGGAAATAAAAGTTTTGACTTCTTGTGTACAATATACCTGTATAGGTATATATTATATGTATGTAACAAAAGCATCACTAGAAATTATTAAAGGTGCTACTTAAATATGGTGTTCTAGATTCAGCTAAAACTTCAGATAAGAGTGAAGTTCGGCGAGCTTCCATCTTGATAAATTTATCTGGTTCTAACAATAGGGGTCCTGACAGGCTGACAGGCTGACGGGCGAGCTGGTCGGGTATATAAGGTTATATTATGTTCTAAGATAACCGCGAACTGCAGAACAAACTTCCATAACTCTGTTAAGTGAAATTCTGACTACTGTCTTACGATCATGAAACTGTATTTAGGGTCGGAACTTCAAAATGGTATCTACTGCTTTTAAATGCCGGTGATAGAGGTGTTGCCGGCGAATCTTTACATATATTATATAATATATGCCTTTATTATTGTTTTAAACTTATTACGTATTAAAAGAAATGCTTATGGTTGTATATTTTTTGATTTACTTACTTACCACTAAACTTTAAAAACGAAATACCTATGTGTTTTTAGTATTAAATACTCGATCAAAACAAGTGATATTTAATTATATTTAAGCTTATTGGAATGAACTATATACGGATTTGATTTGCGTATTTTAACATATTGGCTGACGATTCGGAACCTTTATAGATTCCATAATCGTATTACTGTGCTGACATTAGTCTTACGCTAAAGTACTTGACTTTAAATTATTATTATATTTTAGCTATCGAATAGATGTGTGGCTTAATTGAGCTACAAATGGGCTATTTATGTGGCCATTTCGTTTATTAAGTTACCGTTAGCGACATCGTAAAGTGGAAAACTAACGCTTACGCTCGTCGGTAAACGAGCGCTGCACTGGTCATAACCTCGCTTAGTTTATTCTTTTACGGTTTTGTTCCCTTAACGATTACGAGTAGGTACGTACTTCATCCCGGAACGTGCTCTCTGCCTAAGTATTTAGAAGCTACTACGTAACGTACAAATAACCGAAACATGTTACTTTCATATATAAATAAGAAAGACTTTTATGTAGATGAAAAATCGTCTCGTATTTGGTATAATCCACCATGGTTTATTTTTGGCATTTTCACTCTTATTCTAAATTCATTAGGGATAAAACTTATAGGCAGAGAGCTAAATAATTAGGACATTGGGCGCCATTATTCAGGTTGTTTTTCCGAAGTCGTCAAAGACAAGTTAAATTGAATATTTTAACGTCAGAACTTCACGGACGTTTTCAAATTATTATGAAAGAAGCCAGCCTCCGGACGCGAAGTGAATGTGATCATTGTTTTTACTATCAACATTGGTCATGTAGGTCTAGGGTTACTTTAATGGCATGTTTGTAGTGGACAGAATCGAGATATCTATATATTTTATAGAGAAGGCTAGAATCGAGATGTCTGTATATTTTATAGAGAAGGCTAGAATCGAGATATCTATATATTTTATAGAGAAGGCTAGAATCGAGATGTCTGTATATTTTATAGAGAAGGCTAGAATCGAGATGTCTGTATATTTTATAGAGAAGGCTAGAATCGAGATATCTATATATTTTATAGAGAAGGCTAGAATCGAGATATCTATATATTTTATAGAGAAGGCTAGAATCGAGATATCTATATATTTTATAGAGAAGGCTAGAATCGAGACGTCTGTATATTTTATAGAGAAGGCTAGAATCGAGATATCTATATATTTTATAGAGAAGGCTAGAATCGAGATATCTATATATTTTATAGAGAAGGCTAGAATCGAGATATCTATATATTTTATAGAGAAGGCTAGAATCGAGATGTCTGTATATTTTATAGAGAAGGCTAGAATCGAGATGTCTGTATATTTTATAGAGAAGGCTAGAATCGAGATATCTATATATTTTATAGAGAAGCCTAGAATCGAGATGTCTGTATATTTTTTAGAGAAGGCTAGAATCGAGATGTCTGTATTCTTGTTTATATTCTTATAGAGATATCGAGATCTAGTTATAGTGTTTCCTTCTTAATATCTTTTCCCTTTTACAAATTCCAAGATTGTCGCCGTCGAGTAAGTTGTTTATAGAAATAGCGCCACTTGTACGTGCACTTGTTAAGGTGAATTGGATAGGTAGGCACTCGATACAAACAGCATTTGTAAAAGTCTTAATCCGTCAGTGGCAGATTGAGTTTCTGTGTGAGTCGCACGGCGCGGCGGCGCGGCGGCGCGGCGGCGCGGCGGCGCGGGTGCACCGGGTGCACCGGGCGGAGCGCCGCGCCGGGGACTCGTTCAATTGAAGCGCGTTACGGACTTTGATCAGCGCGCAGAATGGTTCCAACAAGGTGTTACAATTTAATATAGACAAAACCTTTGTAAACTGGTCATCTTAATTTGTATTTTTATTTACTTAGTTTTAGGTAATTAAATTATTATAGTTATCATATAGAAGGTAATCTTAATAGATTCTTTTGTAATCAAAAGGCTCATAATTGCTACTAAGCTAACACGTGCTAAAATATCCGCCGAGGAACTTCCCTAGTGAAAGCGAGCAGGAAACAACAGACGAGACTCGAGACTTGAGAGTTGAGAATCCCGGCGCGCGGCGACCTCTACAGAGCACGAGGAAAGTCAAACAGTTCTTATCTAGCTTGTTTAGTTTGATGTAATTACCTATAAGTCACAACAAATATGATCAGCACTAATATGTAGGTATATTAATGCAGTCATCTCGTGTGATATATAAGGCCTCAGTCGACGGTTGTCTTCACTCTTCCCTGTGCACGCTGCGCCTGCAACTGCAATATTTTCTTCTGTTGCTGAATCGAGTGAGTATTTTCTGTGCCACAAAGCTATTTCAGTTTCCGCGTATCTTGTGAAAATAAAGCCAAGTACGAAAAGCCAAAAAAGACCTCAATCTAAAAGTCAAATTTTATATATGAACCTATATTTTCTTGAGCAATTGATTGCAGGTACATCAAAATCAGCTTCTATAGCTATTAATATTGCTTTAATCATTTTATAACATTGATTTACGTTTTGGACTGAAATATTATTTATCACCAAACAAAGCATAAAGTTTTCAGTGCTTCGGAATCTTTTTTGTTAATCCCCACTTGCTCGAAGATAGCTGGACCAATTTGAAATACAGTTTTAAGGAGTACCTACAGCCAGCTGGTGCTTAATATCGCGATACCCACCTGACTAAGAATACAATAATTATCACTCATTGCACATACTGTCCGCCTACAGGTCGACGATTCACCGAGACCCGCTGCTTGATACTAAACTTCTCTAATTAAATGTTTAAATATTAATAACTTGCTTTCTTCATCAGTAGTTCGAGCTAATGGCAGTTGAGTAAGATGATGATATTGTTTCAGCTCCGACTAGTACAAGATGATGAAGCTGGTGATGCTGTTGGTGGCGGTGCTGGTGCTGCTGGCGAGCCTGCAGGGCGGCGAGGCTTGCCAGGCGGTGCTCGGCGGGGTAAGCAATCACAACAGTCTTACTACTACACACACGCACTACCATCACATACACAGGACACGCACTCGCCTAACAGCTAGTAAGCTTTGCTTCTATGTGAAAGAGGTCCTGATATGTGTATGGGTTGACCACGACCTTATATTCATCGTTGTTAAATCTTTAGGAACTTCTAAAACAGCAGGCATACCGTTAACGCCTGGAACGCACTGTAATCATTGGTATAACTAAGCCTCTCCTGATGCTTAGCCAAGGATGTGATAGTTATTTCTAAGATTAGTTGTAAGAGCTTGAGCAATAAAACAGTGATTTCCACCCTGCGGGTCCTTGTGCAGTAGTAGTAGAGTATCCCTTGCTCGTCAGTCTAATAAAAAATACTGCGCAGAAATTTTAAACGTTATAAAATTGAGCGATTCCCCGGCCCAGAATATTTATCCAAATGTTGCTTTGCTATGCTATGGTTTGCTAGTTTTCTATAGAGTACCCATGTCCCGATACTCACGTGTTTGTTTGTGTTTCAGTGCAATAACCACGACGACTGCTGCAGCATGTGGTGCGCGCACTCCTGGCTGGGACACTACTGCAGCGTGAGGACCAAGTAGTTGCTCTACAGAAATAACACCCTAATTTTAAATGTATTAATTAGAAAAGCGGGCCTGCTACGACATTTATTTAGAATAATGATATATCTGGTATAAACGATTTTTTATTGTGAGTTCGTGATGATGAATTGATATGCATTGTGTCCATTTTTCCGAAAGACTGTTATGCTTGTGGTATTAAATTTCCTATCTTATATTTATTAAATTGTTTTTCATTTACCCACCTCACACCTATCGATAGAGTAGCTTAGAGGATTGGTTCATCACACACGCAGCCGGGTGGGTTAAGGTTGTAGAAAAAAATGTTGCAGTAGATATATATTATGTAGGTATATCAACAAAACAACTGGTAAATATTAAAGGTGCTACTTGAATATGATGCCCTAGATTCAGCCGAAGCCTTAGATAACGGTGAAGTTGAAATTGACAAGAAGTCTTTTGTAAATTGGTCATTTTGATTTTCATTGTTTACCCAATTATTCTTAGGTATTTATAGGTACATTATATATATACATTTTTAATAGATCGGAGATTCAAAATTCCTTATATGTACTCGTTATACCTGCAACATCACAAATTTACTGGAAACATAATTTTAGTAAATTGCTGATGTTCGGAGCTTTGGAGACAAAATTATACAGAACAATGGCGTATGACGCGTAACAGATGGGGAACACATCGCAGAATTATTGTAAGAAATTATTGCTCTCTGAAAATTGTGTTCGTGTTATTGTCAAAAAGATTTAAAGACGCTGTTATACTCTAATAAAGATACAGTTTAATATATGATTTACCGACTAACTAATAGGAAAATAAAACAAGCAACACAACTAGAAAAACAAGTGCGAGTCGGACTCGTGCACGAAGGGTTAACATTATCCATAAAAACGGAAAAAAAATACGTTTGAAGTATCTGAGCCTCTTTTAAATATAAAATATTGTCCGCAACAGGATTACATCATAATATTATATGTGAAAATTTCAACTGGCTAACTATCACGTTATATGATATACATCATGGTGACAAATAGATGGACGGACAATGAAATCATAGTACCTACCTATTAGTTATAATGTAAAATATTTAACCCATTTTTCGTAATTAATCTTGACGTTGCAAATTTTATTATTTAATTATAGCTTTAAAGGATGTCAGCTACTGAAACAAGCTTTCCACGTTAACATCTTTGACTTTATATTAGCAGTTTTATTAAATTATGCATGATTTACAAATCTGCATTTGGGGCGTAATCCCGCCCGAGGTAAGGCTTTCATACCTCATAGTAAGTAAGAGGCTGGATTAAAATGGCGCTCTGAGGGAAATTAAAAACAAACCGAGCTTGTTTGAGGCACTCCGCCGCCGCCGCCGCCGCCGCGCCGAGTGTTTGCGGAGTGCCGAGTGCTGCTCGCAAACGTGACGAGTTGTATTCTTTTAAACCTGTTGTTTTAGGATTAGGGTTGTTTTCATAAATTGTTTTTCTATGTGAACACGTGGTCTTACGCGTGTCGGCAATTGCAACTTGTTGCTTTAAGAGATAAATGTACTTAATGTTTTGGTTTGTGTCATTATAGACTATGGGCCCATGTTAAAAAAATGATTGTAGTCTATTAGTCATTCAGGTCGCGTTAATGGTATTCGGTCGTCAATAAACAGTATTTGTACTGTATTGTATTGAGTTGAATTGTATTATATGGTTGGTCGATAAAACTCAAGCAATGACAATAAATTGACAGTAATTGTATTTTTTTAATTTTATTAATGATTCTGAAGAAAGGAATCACTTAGAAAACTAATGGATTATAGCAACCGAATTGTACCAAAAATAGTTAAAAATGGAACAGTAATGTGTCTGGAAGAGAGTACTTTTTAACTACAAGGCCGACTATCGTATTATTTATCCACTTTAAATTGTATTTATCACTATTTAGCATTTTGTGATCAATAAAGTGCATTGCAAACACTAACCTAAATGAAAAAATATTCTAAATGTATCAAAAAACTAACATTCCATGTTAATTGTGCTGTGTTATTATTCAATGATATGAAAACTGATTCTGCACGAGTTGTTCAAAATGAACTCAATTTGAAATTTCATCAGAACTTTCATATTTGAAACAGATAAACAACAACAACACCAGAAGATTATTCGTGTTGTTATTTCAATCCACAGCTCTATTGTGTCGGTCGGCTCTCCGAGTCAAATGACCAATAATTGTTTTCCAATTAATATTTAAGTGGAAATTTTGAAAATACATCAATCCAACGCTGTTAACAAGTTTTCTATATTATTGTTGGGACATTGTTCGTCAGAGCAGATAAGGACTATATCAAGCAAACCTGGAGTTACATTGACTTAATCAATTCTTTTTTTTGGTATCTAATGTAGGTAATCTCCTGAAAACTAGATTATTAAAAATTAAGTTTTACTGTTTCTCTTCTATAATTTTACATTTAAACGATAAACAGATTATACTACGAAGTTACAACACTAGCAAACAAAACCCCCGACATAAAAACCTAAAAGCCCTTTAAAAAGTATAACAATAATAAAAACTTAATATTAGTTACCTAAATATTAATATTTCTACAAAGAAAACGTCATGTCGGGGGGGCCGCTTGTCATTTAGGTGTTACTACTTAATACCTACAATCTACCTAAACCTACGGTCCCCCCGACATGACGTTTTCTTTGTAGAAAAATTAATATTTAGGTAACTAATATTAAGTTTTTATTATTGTTATACTTTTTAAAGGGCTTTTAGGTTTTTATGTCGGGGGTTTGTTAAATTTTTAATTTATTTTTTTATTTCATACTTTTTGTAAGTAGGTATCTACTACATATTATTATTTTAAGTAATTTCCATTTCATGTGGAATTTTGTAATGTATATGTTATCCTCTTACATTTAATACCCCACTCGGGTACATTTGTCGATATTGGGTTTACCATTTACACTTTTACTTACCATAATTTTTGAACTACTCAACCGATTTTCATTACAATCTTAAATTTGTAATCTACACGTGATCCTCTTTCATTTGATACCCCACTTGGGTATATTTGTAGACATTTGGTTTTCCAT
Organism: Polylopha cassiicola; assembly: GCA_038024825.1. Taxonomy (NCBI): domain Eukaryota; kingdom Metazoa; phylum Arthropoda; class Insecta; order Lepidoptera; family Tortricidae; genus Polylopha; species Polylopha cassiicola. The sequence continues at coordinate 201,312 of CP149053.1, read as the reverse complement.
CCCCACTTTGACACCCTATATTTTTTGAACGACTCAACCGATTTTCATTACAATTTCAATTTTGTAATCTACACGTGATCCTCTTTCATTTGATACCCCATTCGAGTATGTTTGTAGACTTTTATTTTTCCATCCCCTCTTTCACCCCCCCTAATTATTAAACTACTTAGCAGATTTTCATCAAACATAGCTAAGAACACTCCCGACATATACACCTTTCAAACAAAAAAAACAGAATCAAAATCGGTTCATGCATTAGGGAGCTATGATGCCACAGACAGACACACACACACACAGACAGACAGACAGACACGTCAAACTTATTATAACACCCCGTCGTTTTTTCGTCGGGGGTTAAAAACTGAAAACGACTAAACACCTTTATTTCCATTGAAAGTTAATTTGTTTTTGTTTTCCTAATTAAGCACAACAATAAAACGCGGTGCTCGCTTTAAATTAATTAGGAAATCGTTTAATTTTTCCAATTAGAGGATCCGAGGTACCAGGCGCCCAGGACGGGACAGGAGAGCGCTGTTTATTCTTATCAATTAATCGCCCTTCAGCGCACCAAGGAAAAACAAACTTTATAACAAAGAGCAAAGATTAAAAATCTCTTAACGCCTATTCAAAGAAAAGAGAGACTTCATTACGAGAGTCCTGGTTAAGGACCAGAAAATCTTGACATACTTCACCCCCGATTTAAAGAGGTGGGAGGGATTTAGGAGGGGCAGTGGAGGAGCTGGCGGGAGGTCTGGATACGTTGGTAGCAGTGTGTAGTAATCAGCGAGGGAATTACTTCAGGGAACACTTGTTTTATACGGCGTTTTTCTTAATGTATATCTTGAAAGTTTCTTGTTATGACGCTTTCAACTTTTTTCGTATGACAAGATTACTCAAGTACTACGTTTTCCTTTTATTCATAGTTGTGAAGGTTTTGGGGTCACAGTCGTAATGGCTTTGTTGAAATAACGTTTTGTTATTATTATATTTAGAGTAAATACCTAACAGATTTTTGAAATATCACAACTTCACATCTGTGTCTGTATATATGTACTTACATAAGTTAATATAGGTAAGTAATAGAGAGGTACCATTCAATAGATACTAATTTGAAAAGAGCGTTTAGTGCAGGTACTTTAAAACGAGAGATCAGTAAGTAGATACATATTTCAGTTAAGTTTTAATCAAAGTTAAATCTGTTGTAATCGGAGACCTCTTTCGAAAACTTGTTTAAGTTTCGAATAAAATAATACTTTAAACATCGATTCAGATTCTAATCTAAAATTTTACTTGAACAACATTTAATAAGGTGTATAATTAAAATGTTTGGAACTTTCAAATAGTCTACGAATAATAAATAGAAGCAAATACATTGTACTGCTATTTTATACAGCAACCTTTAGACTGTCTGAACTAGGTACCTACTGGTTATATTTGTTATTTTATAGTAAAGACTGGTCGTGGGTATTCCTAAGCATTTTTATTCCTATGGCTATAAGTAGAACTTGTGTAAAAAAATATCGTATAGCTAATTACGTCATAAAATGTATTATTAAATAAAATCCTGTCTTATCTACTTGTGCAACACAGACACACACACGCACACGTGTCTGGGACGCACTTGACATAGGTATATCGTCTTGTCTGCGGTTGTGGGGCGACATATTATTACTTACATGTTTGTCAGAAATACTTACGTTAAATTTTATTCAAGTTATTAGCTAGGTTTTTGATAAAACTATTTTTGTCTTTATTTCATGTTCAATGATAAAATCATAATTTCAAGTTTCAAGACGTTACGCCACAACTGAAACTTAAAAGTACATAGGTATTTACTTGAGAGGTGTTCATGAACATAAAATCATTTGAGATTTTTGTTAAAGTATTTTTTCAGATTGAAGAATAAAATTAACAAAATATCATAAAAGTAGTTTCTATCTCATTATCATAAAACTAAGTACCCACGACGACATTAAATAACCCTTGCTCCGAGCCGCAGAGATTATCATACTAATAAACTACATACCTATATAATATTATTGTTATTATACTTATACTTTATATAAAATGTATTTAACGTTTGAAATCATTATAATACTATATTATTATTTATATTATTTTCCATCTGGATCAAGGTTTATCGTGCTATTCTTTACCGCTAAAACTCGAACTCAAGTCCTTTATTTTTCCTGAATTTATTTATAAAGTGCCTGTGACTTGTTTCGTCGTTTTAAAAACAATAGAGACTAATTAATTACGGGTCAGGTCTCGCGGAGGCCGCATTGTTCCCGACGCAGTTCGCCATTAACGCCCGACTGCTTATAAAAAGGTTTTTCTTTGTTTTCTTATCGATAGACGTCAGCATCGTAGCTAGCTGTGCTCACTTGGCCTTTTCATTATTTGTTAGATAGTCAGTCATTCTGGCTTGAGGGCTAACACGAAAAATATAGCGCTTTTACAAAAGGTTCATAAAGGTTCTGGCAGGCAAATTGCGTTCAGCCGCGGCCACACACTGGCAATGGCGAGGGAAGTAGCGAGGAAAAGAGGCAGAGCATTCATGTGGCCACTATACTCGTCGACGAATACTAGTGGCCACACGAATGCTATGTCTCCTCTCCTTGCTACTTCCATAGCTCCTTCACGAGTGTGCGACCACTGTATAAGGATCTTGGGCCCTAGACAAGTGCCCAACGTTCAACGTTAACGTTAAACGTTAGGAACAAAATGTATGGGATTTGACATCCGCGAACGACTGTCACGTACGTCACAAATGTCAAATCCCATACATTTTGGTGCTAACGTTTAACGTTAACATTGAACGTTGGGCACTTGTCTAGCCCCCCTTGTCGCATAACCACCCGCCACTATTACTCTTTCACTCGTTGACAAAGGACGATTAGCCGCCTACCTATTTAGGTACATTACATACCTCATCAGCCGGGAGTTGATTATATCACTGAGGGATTTGATCAAATCCCTGTTTTTATCATCTGACTGCAGTCTGCATGTCCAATGTAGACTTATTGTATGTAAAATTGACGCTTATATTTAAAAATAAATTTAAGTTACAATAATTTTTGAAACGTATTCTACATTGGACAATGTTGACATATTAAAAATAACAATGAAAAGGAAACCTCAGCGTCAATTCGTCCGTGAACATATTGCTTCCACCAGAGTGGGTCTCCCTCAGGATTCCATCTCCGGCGTGACTCGCTCCCGGGAACAAGCGGCGCGCGGCGTGACGCGTGACGCGTGACGCGGAATATCGCGTGACATTGAATAAATTTCATTTACTTTTTACACGTCATAAAATTTCATGAGGGCGTAAGCGGCGTGATTTGTTGCGAAAAGGTTTAATATAAACAGATTATGTATTCAATGAACGGTTACGCCGGCGCTTTGATATCTTATTATGTACACTTAGCCGCGCTCTGTGTACGTATAATAATATAATGTGCGAAAATAACCTAAGGTTATAATATGCCCCTTTTTTGGTTTTCGATTTTACCTACAAATTCATATTCGCTTGCACCTGTCTTCTGTTGATTTGAAATTATAATTTAAAATCTCACATGCACCACTATTACCTATGTCTTTTAACTGCATTTGGCTTTACAAATATTCTTTTAGAATACCGTTTCGTAGTTGTTTAAATACACTTTCTTTACAATTTCATTTACCTGTACAATCTCAATGATTCTTGATTGAAATACCTAATATATTATAGTAGACGCGCGTTGTATAATATTTAGATGTTATTTTTGGCTACGAAGCCCTCAGAACAACATTCTTCCGAGATAAAATATTTCCTCGATCGTGGTCAAGATATGAGTTGTCCCGGCGATAAAGGTTTTTGTGTCGATGAGAAATGTCCCATCGCCACAGAGTAAATAGATTTGTTTTTGTCTGTGGTTATTGTCGTTGTGTGGCTGATTGTTTGATTGTCCTTTGCGATTAAGCGTGTCTGTGTGTAGAGGGAAGAAGTGTTGATTGAATTATCTGTGCTCTGTTATTTGTGTTGGATTAGAGCTGCCGTTGATGGAGAGGGGGGGGGGAAGTAATCTCGTTATGAACGATAAATATAGAAAAAGAATTGCAATCTAACAATCTATGTATAAGTACATTTTTTCTATCTATCATAAGGATTAAGCATAATGTCTGTTTCGGTCCCACTAATTGTCTCCTTACTCGTATTTCATCAAAATTCCTAACTCTGTATTATTATACAGTCCACTAAGTTGAAAATGAAATCAAACAACTTTTAATAATTCAGTAAAGTCTCAAAACTAAGTAGTTAGAAATATTACACTTTAGAGACCTAGAGAACATTATTATTTTCTGTGATGAGATTTTACTAAATTATCAAAAGTTGCTAGATTTCATTTTAAACTTAGTGGGCTTGGCTACAAAATGGCAGAAAAATATACGTAGTTACTTTCAAGAGATAGTTTAATTTTATGTTGGCAGCAAAACAAATACATCTTCTGTAAAATTTTAAACTGACTGACTGGTTTTTTACTATTAGGCTATGGAGCCCTTAAAAATGTCCTACTTATTCCGAATTACATAGCGTGATTCATTTACAAAATATTTTGCAGTTACCTATTCTCGGTTATAAAACCATCCACTAAGTTAAAGGGTACAATTTTTAGGAATGAATATTTTACGTAAGTTCCGAGGTACGTAAATATTTAACAACATGTAATAAAATTAATTTATGAAGCCAATGAAGGTCTCAATCGGAGTAAATTAAACAGCAACAAGAGCCGGCGCCGCGGGACGGAATAATGGATTTTAATTACAACTGGAGGGTTGCCATCCAATATATTTAATCGATCATTTTGAGGTTACTAATAATATTTGTGCCCAGACAAGCGTAGAAAAAATGAAGGCTCCATCGGGACGTGAACCCACATCATGCCTTAAAGTGAGGTGTCGCGCTTCCTTCACTTCAGCGCCGTCTGTGGGCAGTATCTTGTGTATGTCTTGTAGTGCAAGCCCCAGCAGTGTATAATAAATTATAAGTCATCAATTTATATTAACCAGTATCACTCATCCAATGGATCGATTATTTAATATAACTTAAATATACGATCCATATTAGAAATCCAACCAGAGACTTACTCAAACTTCATGAGCAGGCCCTTGAGGTAGTCTCGTATTATTTTCATATAGGTACGTTAACATATCTGGAGTACTTAAGACAGCTCTTTGATTTCCACAGGGAAGTCGGTCCCGCCCGCCCAGCGCGCCGCCGCCCGCCCCGGAGTAGCGCCGCCCGCCCAGGCGGACTCTGCTGTACACACATAATCACGCCGAGCAATCTCATACTTGAGATTAACTTTCGCTCTTATTTGTAAGAATAGAAATAAACAACGCGACGTGGGCAACAAGGCTCTCAAAAGAAAGAAACAAATATTTTATAAAATAAAAGATATTTTTAATTAAGTAAGTATAGTATATAAAGTAAAGTACCCTGTAAAATAAAAGATAGACAAAACAGCAACAAACTCTACTGGCAGTTTGTATTTGTTGTGAAAAAAATATATAATTCACAAGAATCTTAGAAAAATATCTATTTAAATTGCCTGAACAAATAGGTATGTTTAATCTTAATAATCTTTCATTATAGTACCTAACTAAAACAAATCTGTGTCTGGACTGTGCGACACATTCACTAAAATACTTAATGTTAAGCTTCTTACAAATACAAACTTATCGTGTTCTTAGTTTCAAACTTGCTAATAAAATCTGTTATAAGTACCGCAGCGGGCAGCGGGCGGACCAATTAGCATTCACAATGTGAGACAATTAACAGAGAAATGTGGTAGCCTAAGGCTTATACGTATACTTAGCTTAATAAACCGACTCATTCATAATATTATTATTAAGTTTATTACTATGCCGTCATACGAAAAGACGTTTTATATCCCTACTAATATTATAAATGCGAAAGTAACTCTGTCTGTCTGTCTGTCTGTTACGCTTTTACGCTAAAACGACTGGATTTAAATGAAATTTTGGTCAAAGAAAGTCTGGAGCCTGAGAAAGGACATAGGCTACTTTTTAACCGACTGCAAAAAATTAGGAGTTCCACGCAGACGACATCACGGGCAGAAGCTAGTATTTAATATATAAGTACTAATAGCATAAATGCGTCTGTTTTTACTGATTCCAATTACATGATCGTGTTTCTTCCTGAGACGCAGCTGCATCGTATAACTATCTGGTGGCAAGGCAGGAAAGACTTACGCGTGTGTTAGCCAGTTCTAGTATAAGTACGATTTAAAAACTTCACTATCACTTTATACTACAAAACAAAGTCGCTGTCGCTGTCTGTCCGTCCCTATGTTAAGCTTACCTTTAAGACTACGCAATGGATTTAGAAGCGGTTTTTTTAATAGATAGAGTGACTCAAGAGGAAGCACCCGTGTGAAGCCGGAGCTGGTCGCTAGTAGTTCATAAATCTTCGTAAGGATGTTTCATAAGTAAATAAATCCCTGATTAATCCAAAGCGAGTGAGGGCGAGCGATTACGCATAATGAAAATTCCCCACAAATTGATGTGTCAATTTATCAGGCGAGTGCCTCTTCCCTCCCCCTTCCCGCCGTGATTCACACGGAACAGGACGAAAATTATACTTATGTGTCAAGTTCTTTAATGTATTGCATGTTTGTTATATTATTAACGTTAACGTATTTAGAAATTCCTATGTCGAAAAAATAATAGAGCCGGCATGACAAGAAACGAAGTAGGTACCTAACAAAAATATATAAGTACTAAGCTAATTAAGAGTCGCCCGAATAATAAAGATCTCGCTAACTAGGTGATACGCTGTAATTATCTAATACGATTAAGAAGCAACTGAAAATATATCTTTTCTAAAATATATATTTAATGATTTACATTCAATTTAAAACAAACGCATTCTAGGGTTGGCATTGCGCTTTTTTAACCAGTAAGAGTATCTGTCTATTTAACTTAATAAAAGGTCGCTAAGTTAAGCCGCTAAATCTTATATCATAGAATTTGTAAACCTATTTTACCAAAACTGTTGAATACAATCACGCCCCGTCGCGACCGCCGTACGTACTCAATATAGGAGTATTAGCGAGCATTACCAAATTACCGGAGTATCAAGACGCCTCGAGCCACTGACTCGAGTATTACATCCACATCAAAGGCACCGCTCCTCCGCAGCCTGCCGCTGACGGCTTCACGCCGAAATATTAATTTAACTTAGTGGGCACCTAGGCGGCTAACACAACTTAGTGATCTCTTGTAAACATTTGTAAAGAAAAAGAGTTATGGAAAAATACATATTAGCTGGGTTTTTAGTGCTCAACTTTGTATGGGAACCCTGCACTTTTTGACTATGCGATGAAACTTGGCACAGTTGATCCTTAGGTAGTCCTGAGTGAATTTAGATCGGTAGCCATCAGTAGCCCCCCCGCATTTTGTCGGGGGAGAACAAGTTCGACCCTGCCGCGCTTTAATTGAAGCAATATTTTTCTCAAAATATAGTAATTATGTGGTGCGATATATCATTTTCGGATAAATTAGGGATGAGGAATTCACTTTTTGAATAAAAACAATGCACTTTCTTACAAAAATAATTAATAAAGTAGAAAAAACTAGAAATTGATTTTTGATTTTTTTTATATAACTGCCTATATTTTTACTAAGTATGACAAAAATCTCAAAACTAAAAATACGATCGGAAAGCTACACTAATAAGCTTTTTAAAAATATATAACTTTATATATAAATAATTTAATTCATAGGAGGAAAAAATAATATTAATTGTCGGTCAGGGTGCTCTCAATGGGTGTTCGTCCGTGAAGTAGGGTTAGGTATTGTTTTAAACACACAAATAGTGCACATATTTTATAGTTTTAAATACAGTTGATCCTTAGGTAAACCAGAGTGAATTTAGACCGGTAGCCATTAGTAGCCACCACGCATTTAGTGGGGGGAGGGGGAGAAAGTTCGACACTTCCGCGCTTTAATTGAATAAATATTTTTCAAAAACTATAGTAATTAGGTGGTGCGATATATCATTTTCGGATAAATTAAGGATGAGGAATCTATTTTTTGAACAAAAACAATGCACTTTCTCACATAAATAATTAATAAAATAAAAAAAACTAGAAATTTAAATTTGAGTTTTTTTTATATAATTACCTATTTTATATTACGTATGACAAAAATCTCAAAACTAAAAATACGAACAGAAAGCTAGACTAATTAGCTTTTTAAAAACATACAACTTTATATATAAATAGTTTAATACATAGGAGGAAAAAAAATATATTAAGCATCGATCAGGGTGTTTTTAATGCATGTTCGTCCGTAAAGTAGGGTTGGGTGTTTTTTTAAACACACAAGTGGTGCAAATATTTTATAGTTTTAGATTGTTTTACTACCTTAAATGAAACAAAGACCCGTTTCTATGTAAATACTTCGTTATATATTTTATTTTGTACTAAAGTATCACAAGATCCACTACAGACACAGAGGTAAGGTCTAAACATTTAACCTGCAGTTCTTGTACATTTGCCGCAGTATTTTTATTTATTCATTAACTTTCTTTACTTTACAACCGAAACTCAAATAAATGTACCTACCTACCTAAAAATACTGGCCCAGTGCGAGTCGGACTCGCGCACAGTGGGAACCGTCCAAACCTGTAGGTAAATAAGTTTAAAAATATTTATATTATATTAATGTAACTAAAAATGTATGGTATTCACAATTTTCCCTTTATCTGTGCCAATAGATGTTGCTTGGTATAAAATTTAAAGTTTCTAAGTTCACGGGAAGTACCTTGTAGTTTATATTTCCTTTGCGATTGTCGAAAATTAAGTATATATAAGTTTGAAAATATTTTATTATATGATGTAACTAAAATTTTATAGTTTTTGCAATTTTCCCTTTATCTGTGCTATAAGACATTGCTTCGTACCAAATTTCATGATTCTGCATTCACGGGAAGTACTCTATATGTTTTGATTTCATTGCGAGTGTCGAGAATTAGGTGTATAAGTTTAAAAATATTTTTATTATACAATTTCACAAAAAATATATGGTTTTCATAATTTTCCCTTTATCTGTGCTATAAGACCTTGCTTCGTCCCAAATTCCATGATTCTGTGTTCACAGGAAGTACCCTGTAGGTTTTGATTCCCTCGCGGTTATCAAAAAATAGGTGTATGAGTTTTAAAATATATTTTTTTATTTAACATAACTAATAATGTACCTATAGTTTTTGCAATTTCCCCTTTATCTGTGCTATAAGATGGTGCTGCGTACCAAATTTCAAAATTCTGAGTTCATGGGAAGTACTCTAGGTATACATTTTGATTTCTTTGCGAGTATCGAAAATTAGGTAAGTATATAAGTTTAAAAATATTATTATTGCAAAATGTAACTAAATGTATACTTTTAGCAATTTTTCCATTATCTGTGTTATAAGACGTTACTTTGTACCAAATTTCACGACATTGAGTTCACGGGAAGTACCCTGTAGGTTTTTATTCCCTTGCGAGTATTTTAAAATTAGCGGCGGTTTGCGACATTACGGCTGTATTTATTGATTGCTTTGGTTTAAAAGTTTGATCTTTTCAGTTATATATTTAGAATATTAAGAACCCTAAAACTATAAAATATATGCACCACTTGTGTGTTTAAAACAACACCCAACCCTACTTTACGGACGAACATGCATTAAAAACACCCTGACCGATGCTTAATATTATTTTTTTCCTCCTATGGATTAAACTATTTATATATAAAGTTGTATGTTTTTAAAAAGCTAATTAGTCTAGCTTTCTGTTCGTATTTTTAGTTTTGAGATTTTTGTCATACGTAATATAAAATAGGTAATTATATAAAAAAAACTCAAATTTAAATTTCTAGTTTTTTTTATTTTATTAATTATTTATGTGAGAAAGTGCATTGTTTTTGTTCAAAAAATAGATTCCTCATCCTTAATTTATCCGAAAATGATATATCGCACCACCTAATTACTATAGTTTTTGAAAAATATTTATTCAATTCAAGCGCGGAAGTGTCGAACTTTCCCCCCCTCCCCCCACTAAATGCGTGGTGGCTACTAATGGCTACCGGTCTAAATTCACTCTGGTTTACCTAAGGATCAACTGTATTTAAAACTAAAAATATGTGCACTATTTGTGTGTTTAAAACAATACCTAACCCTACTTCACGAACGAACACCCATTGAGAGCACCCTGACCGACAATCAATATTATTTTTTCCTCCTATGAATTAAATTATTTATATATAAAGTTATATATTTTTAAAAAGCTTATTAGTGTAGCTTTCCGATCGTATTTTTAGTTTTGAGATTTTAGTCATACTTAGTAAAAATATAGGCAGTTATATAAAAAAAATCAAAAATCAATTTCTAGTTTTTTCTACTTTATTAATTATTTTTGTAAGAAAGTGCATTGTTTTTATTCAAAAAGTGAATTCCTCATCCCTAATTTATCCGAAAATGATATATTGCACCACATAATTACTATAGTTTGGGAAAAATATTGCTTCAATTAAAGCGCGGCAGGGTCGAACTTTGCCCCCCTCCCCCCACAAAATGCGGGGGGGCTACTGATGGCTACCGATCTAAATTCACTCAGGACTACCTAAAGATCAATTGTGCCAAGTTTCATCGCATAGTCAAAAAGTGCAGGGTGTCGAGCACTATTTCCCTAGCTATATATGGTAATTTGCTGGCAATGAATATATTAGGTATTATATTATAATATATATATATATATAATATATATATGTATCGTCGGGGTTCAAAAGTGTAAAACTAGTATATTTTCGTGTTAAGTATTGGCAGACAGTCGCTCCGATAAACACAGCACTTTAGTGTGTTTATAGAGCAAGAGCCAGCGGCCCCCAGACTTTCGGTAAAGTATAAAAGCTGTAAGTTTGTCAATGTATGCCCCCAACACAAGTAAGAACGAACCCCGTCTATGAAACTTGGGTCGCGGTGGCTTTGGCAGGTATCAGGTAATAAAGGTGTGTAAAATTGTGTGTTAAATTCGTTAAAGTATAAAACTCAGTTTTTACATATTTTACGTATAATAATCCTAGAAGTCACTTTGCCGAAACCCAGACACTTCGTACGGTTGCAACCCTCTCCCAGACGCCCTTAAAGTTTTATTTAATTGTTACTATACTTACGGTATAGTATAAAAGCTCAATTTATATATGTTATTTGGTGAACTATCAAATGATGATGATATCGACGACTACGATTCATAGAATACAATAATTAATAAAAAAAAAATTCAAAGATATTTTTTTTATTAATTATTGTATTAAATTAGATTAATTATATTATTCCAATAACAATTATTAAAATATTTTTTAAGTATATTATTGTATTGTTAATTTAATGATTCCTAAACACGAAAATTTTATAAAAGAATTTTCTAAACATTTATTCGTTGATTCTTAGTTATTGTACCTACGTAATGAATTTTCATAATAAATCTAGAAAATAGTTCTCATTATCCCTACTAATATTATAAATGCGAAATCAACTCTGTCTGTCTGTCTGCCTGTCTGTTACGCTTTCACGCTAAAACTACTGGACCGATTTAAATGAAATTTGGTACAAAGAAAGTCTGGAGCCTGAGAAAGAACATAGGCTACTGTTTAACCGACTGCAAAAAAAGACTTCCACGCGGAAGAAGTCGCGGGCAGAAGCTATATACAATAAATGATAGATCATGCGCAGTAAAACGTCGCAATGGACCGAACGCTGTATTTCACTCGCACCCGCTGACACATAATATGTCCCTCGCGCTCGCACCTACATTAGACTTTTGATGTATTGGCAACATGAAATTCTTAGTCAAAGTTCAAAATTGTCCCTAAAGACCCCAAATGACGGTATGTGTCAGTGGGTGCGTGTGAAATACAGCGTTCGGTCCATTGCGACGTTTTACTGCGCATCAGCTGTCATTGTATTATGTGGTACGTATACCGTAAGTATAGTAACAATTAAATAAAACTTTAAGGGCGTCTTGGAGAGGGTTGCAACCGTACGAAGTGTCTGGGTTTCGGCAAGGTGACTTCTAGGATTATTATACGTAAAATATGTAAAAACTGAGTTTTATACTTTAACGAATTTAACACACAATTTTACACACCTTTATTACCTGATACCTGCCAAAGCCACCGCGACCCAAGTTTCATAGACGGGGTTCGTTCTTACTTGTGTTGGGGGCATACATTGACAAACTTACAGCTTTTATACTTTACCGAAAGTCTGGGGGCCGCTGGCTCTTGGGCTATTAGGTACCTACCTAATTCTGACTAAAACTTATAATATAGTTCCGTATTTTCTAAAATAAATCATTTTTAAATTGCTATGAATTGTCTTATTATCTATATTTAAATCTATGGTTTCCGGAATCACCCCAAAGCTTCCGGGATTGTTTTGTAACCAAAAGCACAAAGTACCTAAAGCGTTTCTTTGAAGTGATATCTTTGTCCTCGGGGAACTCCGAAATGTACCTACCAGAAACCACCTAACAAGTAACGATGGATTTTGGGGAATATTCAATTTGCTAGTTATTGATGATTATTGCATCCATCTTCAGTAATCAACGAGGTGGGAATCGTAAACGATGACTTCTAACACCCAATGTGTAAATATTTTGAATTAGGTCATCAATTTAGTTATTTTTATTAAGTAAATAGGATCCAAGGGATATTTTTTTACACCTATATTTACTAGCGCTTTTAAAAATAATGACACTGCGAAAAGAAACGCCGCAAGAAACTCCTACGAACTTCACTAACTGTAGAGAATGCCTATTAAGTTGGTTTTTTGTACACTTGCTTCAGATAAGTATTGTACAATAAAGTATTACTTTTTCGAAATAAGATGACATACACAGTGTAACAACTTTTAATAGAATATAAATAAAATAATGTATCAATGTGTGAGAAAGATGACTAGTGCGATTATTATAATTATGATAATTATATTAATTCTCAATATGATTACAATAAAGCTAATAGAACAATAACTCTGTAATAGCTATAAGAATATACAGTCTGTTTCGTATATTATTATCTACATAATAGCCTTAACCTATGTTCCCTGCCGTCTGATGTTCAGCTTTCACTTTCTGAAAAAAGTTTACGAATGTACGTGCCTCTAATAAGCAAAGTACGAGTAATACGAACCGCAGAAATATGTTACAATTAAGATATTAATAATGAAGGGCGGCGTGTTCCCGACACGGCTGGAAGACGGATCCTGATGGATGACGCGTCCGACGCGCGTCGGCTCACGGATCACCGTCACGACACGACGCCGACCACGACGCGGACACGACCAGAACTATGTGCTTTGAAGGTAATTGAAATTAATTGAGAGTGAAAGTAAAACGACACCAACACGTTTCCAGAAAAATATTTATGTATAATAGTATTGTATGATTAGTGTGTTCGTTGTATTGTTCCAATAAAAAAATATAGTTGGATGTGTAGTGTAATGCTGTAAATCTCTAATTTTAAACTTCCAAACGGTACTTAATTGGTTCCCGAATGGTTTTCTACATTAATTCGTCGGACACACAATCACGAGTCTTGTCCGGACTCCGCTGCGCTCATTTCTGTTGTAAATTTTATGGCGACAGGAGTTTATTACTCTGCTCCTGATTTTTTCATAAAATAAAATGTTACTCCGGCAGATTGCCGACTTTTCATCTATTTATTAAATCTGTGTCGTGCAGGTGATTTCTCATCGTTTTTTATTTGATTACGGTAAAGTAAATTAACTAAGTAACAAAGAAAAGTTGTAAATTTAGCCGTCACTGTAATGGATGCTTGTTGGTAGGTATTAATACTTAATTAGTGACAAACGATAACTTAAGTAACAGAAGTTACATTAGAAACATGTTTTGATGCAATCAGAATGAATATAATAGACAATTGGTACAAAAAACAACAAACTTCATATTTTTCCTTTTTAATATTTGAATTTTACACTATATAGATCTGGTTTTAATGTACCTACAAGCATATAATAATAATAAGAAACGTTTATTTAATGCTACAATATCCTACTACTATTATAAAGGCGAAAGTTTGCATGTATGGATGTATGGATGTACGGATGTTTGTTACTCTTTCACGTAAAAACTACTGAATGGATTTGAATGAAACTTTACCACAATATAGCTTATACATCAGAATAACATATAGGCTATATTTTATAACGATATAGTGTAAAATACTAATCATACGCAGACGAAGTCGCGGGCAGAAGCTAGTGTTACATAAATGCAATGTATGTAATAATGTATTAGTAGGTAATATTTTTATAATAAAGAAAACACTGTATGTATGGAAAGAGATGTACCTAAACGTGACAGCGTCAAAAGGCGACGCTCAGCATAATGCTGCGACTTATAGTCACAGCGCAGTTTTGCAGCCGGACCCGGAATGAAATGAAATGGATATTCGCCATAATACAGGTAGGTACTGCCTTGCCGACTGCCTTTCCCTTTTTTCCTTATTAACGTTTTAATAGAGCATTGTTTCAGTCCATTGTCCGGCGCGTGTCGAATCACCTGCGACTGTCTCCCGAGTCCCGAGTCGCGCGTCTGTAAGGTGCGATCATTAATACATATATATGAAATAAAATGAACCCGAGCTCGTGTAGGAGGTTGTCTATTGTTATTCTTCAACATTTGTATATTTTACAAGTGAATGACCTGTCAACTTGCATATTAACAAATTTCTATCTATCTGCATTTATACCTACAGTTATCTTATTTGTTTAGGCATCGCACGGGTGTTATGCTGATACTTATCTCTCTACTAGGTATATAATGCAGATATTATGGGTCATTCTTTTATTCTGTTGACAATAATCTGCCCTTCATCTTATTAAATATCGTCATTGGAGTATTGATATTTACGGTTTTATTATATTTCCCCTTGAATTACTCTGTATACTAAAAAAACCATTAAAATCATTAATATGACAGTCGCTGCGATCTACTGCTGCCTCTCTCAAATAATGGTTTATAATTTAATTTATGCTCGTTGGTTGGAAACCTATACAACTAATACATTTTCTAAGTTAAATATAAGGTGCGCTTCATAAAATGTAATAAAGTAAAAAGTTCCTTTGTTAGCGGCGCACAAAAGCAATGCAGCTTAGCAACGGATCCTGTATTCTGTAAAAGGTAAAAGTTTAATTGTTCTTTATTCTGCATGTTGCTATTCAAAGATTATTCCATTCTGTAACTCCCACTGCATTTGACGGGCAGATGTGCCTTAAGGGAATGAGCTCGCAGTTTGCATATTATTTGATGTAAATAATAATATATGATAGTTTCAAGAGTTAAGACAAGTTAAGACAAGCGCAGAATCGCTGGCAATGGCGAAGTTTAGGGGAGGCCTATGCTGGAAAGCAAGACAATCACACACCGGTGTCAAACTATTAAATAAAATTATTCTAAATGTATTGAAAAAAGATTGTTAAATAAAGGCTACTATTACTATTATTATTACTATATGATAGTTATTATTGTAAAGGGTAGACCATATTCTCATTGATCATATATAATTTAAGGATATTGTATTAGTATTTAATTCTTATTTTCGTAAGAAATGAAAGAAAACAATCGACACAGCTTTATATCGGGCGTTAACGGGCGTTATGTTTAGTATATACTTCGATATATCAAACGAAAACCGATCGACATGTATGGTTTAATACCATTCATTTTAAATGATAATGACCTCGCACAAGGACCTCGCGTAGAAGGTGTGGATTCAACCACAACGTGGGTTTACAACTTCAGTAGAATTCTCGATTTTTTTCTACTGTTGTCTTGGTACAAATATATATCATTTAGCTTAGTTTTCTATTAATAGTATTAATTAAGTGCTTTTTTTTTAATTATTTTCGATCCAGTTGTATCGTATTGTTTTGTATCTTTTTCACCGCTCGGGATATAAGATAAATCGCCTCACGAGAAAATACTATTGTTCTTTCTTTTACATGTTTCACAATAGTACTTCGTGGACAGGTTAACGTCGTCGCGTCAGTGTATTATACAACCTTCAGCTGTATAGCAGTAACGGCCGTCATTATCACGACCGACCGCCGACACCTTAATTGATTTCTGTTCACACCAAAACTAAATAAAAACGTTAGACAGAGCACGGCCGTGTTAGTAATGATTAGTGGCTCTGCGATGACTGCCTAGAGATAGACTCGAAAATATAGTTACGTAGGTATATACCTACTTAGCAATTTTGTTTTATATCTGTAGGTGTATACCTATAGATATAAAACAAAGTCGCTTACTACTGCCTTATGTCTTTATTTAAGCTTAGATCTTTAAAACTACACAAAGGATTTATATGCGGTTTTTTTAGTAAGTACATAGAGTAATTCAAGAGGGAATATAATAAAACTGTAAATATCAATACTCTAATGACGATATTTAATAAGATGAAGGACAGATTATTGTCAACAGAATAGAAGAATGACCCATAATATCTGCATTATATACCTAGTAGAGAGATAAGTATCAGCATAACATCCGTGTGAAGCCTAAATAAATAAGATAATAGTAGGTGTAAATGCAGATAGACACAAATTCGTTAATATGCAAGTTATAATATATACAAAATGTTGAAGAATAACAATAGACAACCTCCTACACGAGCTCGGGTTTATTTTATTTCATATATTATGTATTATTATCTGCAGCTGAAACTGGAAAATATAAATAAAGCTCAGTCATATTCAAATGTATTCAAGCGCCGAGATAAGGTTTTTAATTTAGGTGCCTTTTTATTCCATTTTGTTAAAGTGCAAATTCATCATTATTTAAAAACCTAGGCACTTTATTTTTCTTATTATTTTGCAAATTTTCAAACAAGTACATATAATTTAGATGGACTTAAAAAAATTGTATGCTTTCAAAATAAATATACCTATCTTAAAATATGATAATAATATATTAATTTACTTGCAACAACGTGCCAAATTACTCGATGCTTGTAAGAGTCTCGTTTTTTGTTAGAATAATAGCAAACAACTTCTTTTGGGAGGCAATTAACGTAGCTGTCAGGGATCTATCGGATCGGATTAAGTATTGATGAAGGCATTTTACACAGACGCGGCTTAAAACCTCCACTGCGAGCTGCGACCTGCGAGCAAACACAATACAATTAAAAACAAAAGGTCTAGGGTATAGTGTATACAGTGTATACACGGGTGTAATTCCGACACCAAGAGAGTCTGGCCCTGCCACGCTCCGCGGCCGCATCGCAAACTGCGACATCTTACATTTCAAAAGTTTTGTTTTGAAACTTAAACTTCCCGAACTTAAGAAAATGAGCGAGAAAACAATCCCGTTATAGCCATAATTAAACTTCCCGTGATGCTATTAAATTAGCTGCTGTTTGATATCTTCTCGTCGACGAACACGGCTCTAATTACAAAAATCTGTTTTATTCCAACTTGGAATTACTCCTGAAAGCCTACTTCCTTATTTATAGAGATAAATTAAACGTATCGTTTTCTTTTCTAAACTTCACTGTCAACATTTGACCTCGTTTTATAAATTTTCCCTGTAGGTACTTACCTACAATTTTGATTCAAAGTAAAAAGAAAATGTACCTACTTCAGTAAATTAAGCAATTACCTATCTACTAATTTACATATACATATTATATAATGGTAATTTATTACAAAGAAGTGAATAGAAATCCCGCTCCTAGAACGGGTACGGAACGGAAAAGATAATTCCAATATCGGAGCCTTAATCAATACTCTTTGAACTTCGCTACTCGTAAAAGGTCTTAATCCCAATAAACGTTTTAACCACTCAATAAATATTTATCCAAACGTCATTAGGCTAATCCGGAGCGGGCTCGACACCGGCCGCCGCGCCGCTCCGACACCGCGCCGACACCGGATCGACACCGCGCCGACACCGCGCCGACATCGGATCGACGCCGCGCCGACACCGCGCCGGCGTGTGACTGTAATCACCAGTGACGGACCTGCCTTCGATGAAATACTACTAGTACGCTACACCGAGTGAGAATTGGATCGAAAAAAAGATAGCGGATTAACTAGTGTATTTTTGTTTATTTGTTTTGCTCAGTCGGCTATGAATATGACAAATGAAAAGTTTTTGAAACGTCACACTATAAAATACAATACGCGAGTTTCATCCCAATGTATAATACTTAACCATGAAGGCATCAGAAATTACTATGGTTTTTATTGCTTTAGTCTCCCAAGCGAACTGATGTGAGGTGTTTTCTCGCGCGACAAGAACTATACGTGGTATCCATGCAGTAGGTTCTATTTTATATACAAGACTTCATGTCCAATAATCTCTTAGCTTTTTATTAGAGATGGATAAAAAAAAACTTTGGAATTTTAGATTTTTAAATTAATTATGGACGTAGACTTACAACTTCTTTCTTGGCCTTGGACCAAATAAAATCTGTATAGATATTCATAAACGTCGATACCAAACCGTCTCAGAGTTTCCTTATTAAATAATCTTCAGGGATCAGAATTAAGTTCCAGGTTTGAAGGTAATGAAAACTTTTCCGTATCGCGGCAATAGCGCGGAAATATCGCCCGAAACGATCAAAGAGCTCCCGAACAACTGGCAGACATACTTCCACGATCATAACTTAAAATGGTACAATGAACAACTTAATTTTTTTTTATCAAAAAAAAAGCAGTAAAAAATTATCTCTTAAATACCTATTAATTTAATAAATGGAAGAAGTACTTACTTTGTAAACGGTTAAACGAATTCATTAAAAATAATTAAATATAAGAATTACCTATCTATTTGAAGTGGAATGGTTTTATAGTCTTGACCGACGAAGTGGCTAACTTTGACGTTTCCAATAATAATATGATTCATATAAAGTTCGGTGGAAGTTTTATTGCAGTTTTGAAAAGTTATTCTTCGTTTGATTGTAATGCAATTTGGGCGATAAAACTAGCGCCATTAATTAATTAATGTTACTACAAAGAGCTTAATTAGATATGCTTTAAATGTACATTCAATACACAAAAAAATTGTTGCTGTAAAATGGTATTCGTTCTATAGCCCCGCAATATCAGTGAAAACAGAAATCTTATAAATATCAAGATGTAATATTTTATTTCAGAAATATGAAATAAGATTTAACCAATTTCCCCACACGTCGGGAAAGCCGGGAAAGTTCCGTAGACAACGAAGTGGATGGAAAAGGAATGGGGATAATCAGCCGGCGATATCGCGCGATTGATTTCATTACTTAAACCAATAGGGAGCCGAGTGTACCAGGAGGTGAACGTATTGAACTGATTGTGCAAAGGTGAAGGGGGGAGGGGAGAGGGAGCTCTCGCACTTATCTTCTCTTTTTTATATTAGGTGTATCACTGACCCTACACACACAGTTGATACACTTATAAATACACAGTGTACAGAACAATTATTCCGTCGTTTACTAATAAAACGACCTATAAAATAATTAAATACCTAACATCTTTTTAAAATGTTGCTGTAGTACTTTCTACGTAAGCTATTTACCAGTTAGTATAAGGCACCACTAGTAGGTGCCTTATATTCTATGTTAGAATCATTATTATTTTTTCTATAACCTCATATTAAATAATAAGGTATATGTAATTAGAAGTATACATACCTTTAGGGTTACTGGTATGAGATGAAAGCCTAGAACCCCATGTATTTAATTTATTAAATAAATATATTATTACAGTGGATGAAAACCTACTGACGATACGGAATCAGCGGTGTATGAATATCGAAATTTTAATATTTAGCAAATACCTTTAGCGTTAGACTATTGTCAGCTCAGTCGTGCTACGATTATGGAAACTGTAAAGAATCCGAAACATCAGCTAATAAAATAAAATAAAAATACGCGAGTTAAATTCGTTAATAGTTGTTTCATTCCAAAATACCTATTAGTGTTTCTCTACTATAACTATTTTGCATCACTTTTTCTATTAAAAATTTTATCGAAATCACAGATAGACAGTGGAACGAAACTCTGTTTATACTAAGCAGTAATATTGCAACCGCAGGTTGAATAGAGGGTATATAAAATGTACAAGTATGTAAATCTTGTATTACTGATTTGATTTAAAACACACAGTCAGCTGAAAGCCCGCAGATTACTGAAATCTCATTGCTAGAGTCTAAAAACGTAACGTGGAGAGTGAAAAACCTTCGCAACCCAGTTCCCGGAACGCGGCGCTCGTCCGGACTCGTCCGGGAAGATGTCGGATTACCGGGATGCTTTTTTCCATTTGTAATTGAATTTCCAGCGGGTTGAGAGGTATTTCTTGAAATCCGGCGACCTTTGTGTTTGCATTTTAATGTTGCTCGGGAAGGTATTTCATCTGTTTACCGCAGACGACTTGCTTATACCAATGTATAATCATTTTGTCTGATTGAGCTACAATTAGCTTACTATAAATATTATCCAAAACTGAAGCTGTATCATTCCAATGCAACCGCGAAGTCATCAAAAATTACAATATTATTTATTGACAAACCCAATTACGTTTTCAAGTATTGTTGTGTTTGTTCCCGCGCTCGGCGTGCAGATTAGTCGTACGAGGCCACTCTCCAGATTGCATCTGAGAATGCGTCGCTCCTGAAGAAATCCAATCAAGTGATTGAAGGCTTGCGGTGTTATCAATCAATCAGCTGATATCGCCGCGGCCATTACTCACTATCAGCTGCTCTTATCTTGACACTTGCGGGCTTTATTCAAAGCCAGAAACTACGAGTATGAGTGTTATTAGGAGAGCTTCTGGTTCACTTGTGACCGGCAGGATTTATAAATTTGTGTAAGTAAGTTTTGTATTAAAAAAAATAAAATTCGTTATCCCAGAATTACAAATGAAAAATAGATGTTTAAATAGTTTATAGACGTTTGGACCCATTTATTTATAACATATTTTCGAGATTTTAATATTTTTAAGACAATGTTACCTAAGCTTTACGAAAGATTTGAAACAAAAATCTGTTTATAAACGAGAAAATGTGCTTAAGAGATGTAGGTTGATTGTTGCAGTGCCGCTTAGAGAATCTCGTGACCCTGGTCATTGATTATGTAACGTATCTTGCTTTGAAAGTAATTTAACAGAACTAATGTGCTAGCAAACAAAGCAAGTACGTTACAGAATCTGGTGGTTGGTTATAACTGTTATAAGGTAGCGCCGCGTCATTGTTTATTCCGTCAGTCGACTCCCGGCGCGGTGATGGATGACTCTTATCAGCGCCGGCACGCGATCAGCCGCCGCCGTGCCTTGCTGACTGTACCAGGTACTGACAGACGACGATGATATTGCGGGAAACATGCCTAATGAAATTTACTCCTTGATTATCACAGTCATGTCCGTTGTATTCGTTGAACCTACGGGTCTTGCTCCTGCGCGAACGGGCTGCGATTTTTAATAGGTAAGCTGAAACATACAATATTGATGCAGTAACATCTCTATTACCATAAAGTTCGTCTCTTTATTCGCTTATATCAACGCGCTAAAAATATTACATGAAATACTATATATCTAGTATAATTTATGCAAGTACTATTAGGTACCTGTTTTATTGTTTTAAAAAACTAAGATAAAGCGAGATGGATTTGCATGTAGGTATTTGACAGAAACCATTTGTATACTAGTCTGACTCTTACTTGGTTATTTTTAGGTAAAATGGTAGTAGTAGAAACAATTACTGTAACGATAAGTACTTTGCTCATTTCTGCAGCTAACATGGGAATGCTTGAATCGCGTATCCATTAGCACCGCGCCGTTGCCGCGCCGCGCCCTCGCCGCGCCGCACCGTGCCGCGCCGCCGGAGATAAAAGCCCTCAGAGCTGCCGCAAACAAATATTATATCTACCTCTCGAGCAATTACTTACGCCAATATCCCCCGGGAGCATCCCACATCTCACCTCGACGATTCTCTTGATACTTCTTTTGAAATTTCAACTTTTTATTGAAATAATAAATCCGCGCTACCATGTCGGGTCGACATGCATTATCTACTTGACATAGGAATTGAAAACTTATTTCTTATAATATACTATTGCAGATATATAGAAAAAAAATAGAGTTAAATAAACTACAATAAAATAAAGATTTTTATAATAATTTCTGATGCCTTCGCGGTTATTACACATTGGAATGAAACAATTATTAACACACTCAAATTAACAAACATTATATTTATGTTTTACTTACGTGACTTTAGCGTTAGACTATTGCTACGATTATGGAAACTGTAAAGAATCCGAAAAGTCAGCAAATAAAATAAAATAAAAATACGCGAGTTAAATCCGTTAATAGTTGTTTCATCCCAATAAAGATTTTTAACTTGATTTGTTTGTTTTGTAAGGATAAATTGTAATTACATATGTACCTTTTATGAAAAAAATATCCCATTTTAAAAAAAATACCTTATTAATTTTCTTGCCGTATCTTCTCACGTGATGTTTTTTCGGAAACTGTGGTTCCTCTGACCATAATATAAGCTTGTAAAAGCCTAAACTGAATAAATATTTTTAAATAAATAAAGAAATAAATAAAACGAAGCGGCTTATTCGAAATAATACAATCTGGTTTTTTGCATGTATAGATCAAGGGCTTTTAGTAATCCAGCAGAGAATAGAGTTGCCAACCCTCTTTACGTACACCCCCCCCCCTCCTCCTCCTCACCACTCCTCTGCCTCCTTCTGCCCCTCCTTACCTGACTACCAATATATTATGTTCTTACTAAAAAATAATTAATGCGTCAGCTCGTGTAAGAGTCAGGATTATCTGCAGATGATAAATAATAATGATCAATTAATAAAACAACAAATGCTTTCTCATATGTAATAAATCATTTAAATAATCCATAACTTCCACTAAATTGGTATTCGACTTCAGATGATTATCCTTTATCTTGTTAATAAACTCACCTTGATCAATGAATACTAAATACTTACAGTCTGGAATGAAACAAGTATTAACGGATTTAACTCGCGTATTTTTATTTTATTTTATTAGCTGACGTTTCAGATTCTTTACAGTTTCCATAATCGAAGCACGACTGAGCTGACAATAGTCTAACGCTAAAGTCTTACAGTCTGTAGAAACTTTGTATAGACTGAAGCAATTCTTATCAAAGCGAACAGAACTCTCGACGTCATATTCTCGTAAACAAACTAGAAGTTCTCAAACTTTTTATTCGATTACTTTTGCGCTCAATAATTCTTAAACTTTTCCAAATCATTTCTGTGCCTGAAAACTTTACCGCTCATAATTTATGACGCAAAAACATGGCGAGAGACATGAATCATGGAATGTCACGCACTTGCTGACGTGCTGCGAAAGGTGGTGGGGGTGGGTGGATGTTACGTCAATTTGTTAACAAATTTCGGTAATCGTATTGGAGTATGTAATTATGTAATACGAGCGATATTAAATGTTCACGTAATTAGTCTTAACACTTGAGTTTATCAAGAAAGATGTAGCGTACGAAGTAGGTTAACTTTCTTAGACGCCACAAACTTTCTACGTCTGTGTTATTGTAATAATTTATATTCCGCGTGTGTAATTGAAATTACTTCCGAGCATGCAAACTGCAGTAGGAGAAACTTTACAGAAAATAGCTACGAGTAGGTAATGAAAATGGCAATAGTAAATTAAATACCAGCGGCTTGTAATTAAATGTTCTAAGCTTAAATTAACTGTCAGTCGACAACTTGCCGCGACGTCACGAGTGACACGAGAATGACGTGCCTAAATCACAACGCTTTATGTAACGCACAACGCTACGCTTTGCTGCGGTGCGGTGCGGTGAGCTAATAATAAAAGTTTGGAGCTTTTTGCCTCATTAGCGTGCCGTCATCGCGTGAGACTTGTATTGTAGACAAATATGCTTATTACAGTAGCAGATGCGCGCATTAGACACCGGGGTAGGCACAATCTGGAAACTGGACATAACCCTTACATAAGTATTTAATAAAATATTATGTACATATTTACCAAACACAGAGATCAACCAAAAGGAATAAGAAATTGAATCCAACATGATGGATTTATAGTGCATTCATATGCCATGTAGTTCGTCGAGTCGAACTTGATTTACCATTTTCAGTCACTCCATTAACCGCGACAGATACAAGTAAGCGTTCATATCTTATTCATACCTGACGTTTTGCTTGTTCATTTCGAATAATATACAATACAAATAGCTTTATTGTTACAAAGCAGCGCGCAGATATAATGAGCTCAAAACGGAACGTTTCGTATACAAAACAGTTGGTAAGTGAGTCGAATCTCTTCCGCGTGATGAGGCGCGTTTAGGGACGCCGAGCGAGTGCGAGCCGCCGCCGCGCCGACACCGCGCCGACACCGCGCCGAGGAGAATTATGCCAGAATTGTGCTAATATAACTTCGGTACGAAATTACTATAATAACTACCTGTAGGTACCTCGCGGTTTTACCCGCAAGGTAAACATTTAAAATTATTGATATATTCCTTAAAACATGCGGATTTGATCTTAGTAAATTAGTATTGTACTCGTAAAACAACACTAAATAAAGCGTAGAATTAATCATAAATATTGTACCTATTTATGTTTTCCTACAAGGGCTGTGTGATCTTATTTATAGTAGGTAAGGAAAATAATATTGTAGTCCCTTATTTCAATACATAACTCCGTTTCCTAGGATCTTAGTCAACTAATTATGTAGGCCGAGTCCGGACTTTACAAGTTTTTGGACTTGTTATAATAACATTACGACGAGAGCCTGGCTTGTAGGTGGAAATGTAATTAGTTAGAAGTCAAACATTGTAACTTTTAGCTAGACGCAATTATTTTTCAATATTCGTGTATTGTATACGATACAATCGAAAAATATATTTTATGATACTAACAAAGAATACTCGTATCAGAGACCTAAAAGGCCCGATATAATGAACAGCAAATTGAATAATATAAAATTAAATAAATTAATTAATCATCTAAAAATGAAACCGTCTATTAAAAACCATATCTCATTTCGAAATGAGATTTCACGGATCAAAAAACGTATTAATATGAAAATGAAATTCAGTAACAAAAGCAACATTTTTAAATGAAAGCCATCGACGAGAATTATATTCAGAAAAGGCATTATTTCGCTAACAATATTGTAAGAATGGTTGAAATTATGAGAAATACATTTAATATAGCGTGGCAGACACGGTGTTTGCAGACGGAGCCGGGGCGCGGAGCCGGTGTAGCGAATTACAATGTAATTTCTATTTGTACAACGAAACAACTTCCCGTAATGTTTTCGAATTGACTTTATTATTTGTTTTCCGATCATTCCACATATTTCGCATCAAATAGCATTCGGCAACTTGTATTTATTTATTGTAAACAGGCTCAGTTCATTATCGATGGATATTTGTTGTTTTAATTTAATATATATTATTATTATTCTGTTATTTTGTTTGCATTCGGAATGGAGATATTTTGCGCATAGCAAACAAGATACAGGTGTACTTTACTTACTATGTAATAGTGAATTTACTTAGTTAACCTACTCATGCTGTACCTACCTACCTACTAAGGTTTGGAGGAGTTTTGCCAAACTCCTCCAAAACGGTAGGACCTAAAATTCGTGGTACGAAGTTCGCTGGGTCAGCGAGTATAATAATACAGTAAATGCAGGAGCAAAGCAACAAATGTATCAATCGAGCGCTTCGGTTCAAATTCTAAAAAAAATCTTTAATTTCCGTATCGTTTTGTCTTTCAATATAATTGAATTCAATTACGAGTAAACTTCAAAGGCGCGCAAATTGCAGGAAATCGCTACTCCGTCACAAAAGGAGCCCTCTGCTCTCACAGCGCAGCTTCCTACAGGGTATTACACACAGCACACTCCGCAACATCGCGTTAGGTTAATTTATTTAATTAATATTAATGTCAGTTATTTCAATTCTATCTTCACATTTTTACATACAACATTTAGTATTTTTTTTGTGTTTTATTTTTTAATATGACAAAATGGAACATACTTCTTTAACATACGCTGCTCCTTTCAAAACTATTCACCACTACTCTACTACGGGCATTTATTCCGGGAATATTAATGGGTCCCGGAAGATATTTAAAAGTTTAGAGCGTTCCGTAATCCGCGGGTGAAGACGCGGGATCAGCTATTATTCATAAAGTTAGTTACGTCGTTATTCACGGGGAGCGCGGCTTTGTCTTCGGTTGTGCATTTTCCTCGGGCATTTTGCAATTTGTAATTTCCATAACAAAGTTCCGCGGGATGCGGTGCTTTCGCATCTGCAAACTAATATCTTAGCCGAGTTTACTACTGGAAACACGATTAAAAGAGAAATTTATTTTCATTACACTTTTAAGAAACGTTATTTAAAATTTGTCATGCTACTTTTCATTATAGGATGACAATAAGTTTGTATCACGACAGCGTGTCCATATAGCTTTGTTGTCAAGAAGGCACGTGTAAGCGCGGGTATCGGACACGAGCTACGCTATGGGGCGATCGAATGACACCCGCCGCGGCAGCTCTATCTCTTAATCGACGGGTATAGTAGACAGCTACCCCAGATATTCAATGCGTGGCATTTATTCTGTAAATTACGGCCCTTGACGTATAAACCGGGTTTTTGACTCACTTCAAGTAACGACTTATTCTTAACTCAGGTAGGTACTAATTTTTAGTACTTGAAATAAGTAGTGGCTCCAGGAGTCGATTTATTCAAATGTCGATAAGTATAAACTTTTTTAAAGCGTATATTCAACATTTGTACAAGGATGTCATCGCAGCCGAGTTTCCCTTCAAAGAGGGAAGGTAAATATATCCAATTACTTTGTAATTAAATAAGATCGTTTTCCTTTTGAAATTATCTCGCAGGCTCATTATAGAAGAACGTTAGCGGAACAAACTTCAAACAGATGATGTAATTATAACCGACCTTAAATATAATTCATTTATGTAATAAAACAATTTTGTTGTTTTATTATTATGTATATATTTAACCAAAAGGCCGATTTTAAGATTGACCATTTTACATTACCTAAAATGCTTTATTAGGTAGTGTGGACTGTATAATAACTAACTATAACATTTAAAAACAAAGCGAGTGGTTTCTATCACTGTTTATTACCAACTGACAATTTGGAAAGAAAAACAAAACACAAATATAAATATTCTAAACATAAAAAGTAAAAAAAACTATAAAAAGAGGTTGAACCTTATTCTGCCCGCGACTTCGTCTGCGCACGAAGAGTACTTCACAATATCGTTATAAAATATAGCATATACGTTATTTTGTTGTACAAGTCATATTATTGTAAAGGTTAATCAAAATCCTTTCAGTAGTTTTTGCGTGAAAGAGTAACAAACGTACCTACATCTATCCATACATTCATACAAACTTACACGTTTATGATATTAGTAGGATTATCTTGTAATATTTATTCCTCCACTTATTATAATAATCTCGAAAGCAGCAGAAAATGTTAACAAAATGTACGGTATTACTGCGTTAGCACCGTGTGCATTTCAGGCACTCACTGCGCGCCGAAGAGTGCATTCGGCTGCAGTCGCCGCCATCGCAGTGCACTCCTGCACTCGCACAGACCGCACCGCCGCCGCGCCGCTGCGCCGGTAGGGCTGCACCGCCCTTGCAATAATATATACGAATCCTTTAAAGTTTTATTACAATAAGCATTTATTTAATACACTTTACTTAAGAGGTTAAGAACCTCTTTTAACGGTATACTAGGAACGTAGTACAAGCGAATTATTATTATATACCTAAGCACAAAATCAATATTGCTTGAGTGTCAACTAGCTCTTGGTGCAGGGAAACAGTCTACGTGATCCTACTGAGTTGACACTCGAACAATTTTGACACATCCCATAGGCTATGATAACACTTACACCTTTAAGATATACCTAGTCTTCAAGCTCTGGCTTAATCTAGTCTGGTTAAAAGCAAAATAAGTCTTGTCCAGAATTAGCTATTCTTGTGGGACCTAGACGCAAGTGTTAAGAGAGGAAGTTGTAATTAGTTTGTTCCATAAGTACCTAAGTAAGTGTGTAGTATGTATTTACAGTGACAAGTGAGCCGAAATAAAGTTACTGTTAGCTACCTGCTGATGTCGCGGCGGGAACATCGTGATCCAGTTCATCAACAGTATCACGATTATTAAATAACATTATACCTGAAAACTACTACGAACGCATTGACCTGATTCACTCTCAGAAACCTTTTTTGGCAGCAGCGCTGAATAAAAAGCGAATCGGGAAATACTATTCCTTAATTCCTCATTTCGGTTATTGGCCAAAAATTGGCAATCTCAGTGTGCAGGTCGGCGGCCGCCGACCGGGCCTGGCCGGGCCTGGTGAGCTGCCAAAAGTTTTCTTGTTAAAATTAGACTTTTATTTAGCCAATAAATTCTTGTTATTACCGCACCAATATTTCCCGGCGAGTTAATTACGCTGCCGTCCACTTACTAAAGAGCCGTTAAGCCCAAAATGTAAATTTCGAGAAAAAGCCAAAAAACGTGGAATTCGTTGTCTCTACTAAACTATTACACATAGAAAAACGATTTTTGTCTACATAATTTTTATTTTATTCTGAGAATTATTTAAAGTGGTACGCGATACTAAAAGTGCATTATTTCATTTTTTTTTTATCATTTTTTCTTTTTAGCCAAGGACATGGAGTGGCTTTTGTCTTCAGTTACAGCACTAAACGGCAGTTAACCATCCCTGAGCGAGGCATAGCGGCCCTTTAGTGATGTAATTTCTTTTAAATGTTGAATATAGTAAATGTATGTGGAAGTTATTCAAAAATGCTTAGCTATACGGCGGCTAGGTGACTTAACTGCTGTATAGTCAAGTAACAGAAACAAATTTCA
The DNA here is from genome assembly GCA_038024825.1 of Polylopha cassiicola. Taxonomy (NCBI): domain Eukaryota; kingdom Metazoa; phylum Arthropoda; class Insecta; order Lepidoptera; family Tortricidae; genus Polylopha; species Polylopha cassiicola. Next base: position 172,308 of record CP149053.1, on the reverse strand, counting down.
CTTACTGCTACAGCTCAAGGAGCGGCTATGGTACCTTAACGTATATTAAGTGAAGGAAGTGTCAACAAAATTGAATTATTCCTAACAGATTATAGTGTGATACTTAACTAAAGGGCAGTTAAACATACGTCGCTCGGGGATAACTTCTTTTTAGTAAAGCAATCATAAGGTCAAATGCGATATATTAAAGTCGGAATTCGTAATAACAAATTTATTTGTAATAACATTTTATTCAAAATCCAAATAAAAAATAAAGAAATAAAAAAAAATTAGGTCAACTTGCCTGTTAACTGAGCTAATAAACTTTATCCCACCAAAAACATTCTGTAAGAAACTATATAAGTCTCGAAGACGCTGCTTGTTTATTTCTAAAAAGTAAAGAAATCTAGACAAATTCGTGCAAAGTCTAAGGTTCCTTACTGCGATTTGTTTATTATCATAGTTAATGTTGTGTGACTTGGCCGTTGATCGAAAACGAGACACTAGCGTCCAATTACCAATACCAATATGGGCTTTTATCGCTTAACAAACATAGGTAGTTACAACAACAATTACGTGTAAACAAAATTGACTTGTACCCACTAACGTATAAAGAATGTTCTTCTTCGAGACTTGGCTAGTTTTTTACACAATATTTTTGGTGGGATTTCACTTATTTTTGTAGAAACGTGGGAATATTGATTTATTTATTTTATTAGATTTTCTTAATTGACAAAGTTATTTTTTTTACTTTTTAGGAGTAATTTTTTATTATTACAAATCTTTCTTTTCTTTTTCTTTGGTTCTGATTCTTGTTCGGCAACAATTTTTCTTATTGCCCATTCGCGTTCATTATTTATTTAAATAGACGATTTAATTTCTGAAATATAAGCGCGGTATTTACGCTTAGGCCGGTTGTATTCGGTGATCACTGAAGCTAGAGCTTTTATACTCTTGAAGTGAACATTTATGAGGTGCACCGCATGAAGATCGGTTACTCGTGAAAGCGCCACGTAGGCTTGGCCACAAGAGAATATGGAGGTGCCCATATGCCATATTTAAGACCTTGGCTCTTGTAATTGTTAGAGCATACGCCACACAGATTGGGAATTGTTCTATGTACACGTATTGCAGGGGTATGATCTCAAATTTTGACTCGATAGGCTATAATTTGTGAATACAATTATTAGCCAATTTTCCCATCAATTGTTTAGGCTTTGTTTGGGTCCCATTTCACTTTTTGTACAACGCCTATCGACCCACTAAACCTAAAATAACATCAATGTTTCTGCTAAGCATTACTTTAACTCCCTCTTTAATGATTATAGTTTCTTCCAGTCCAGCAGTCATCGACGCGTCATCTTTATATTTTTGTAAGCACACCGGGGCTTTCGATTTCATACATTTTGAACAATCCAAGGAATCTTTAGCAACTAACTTTATCTCGGGGTACGGAATCGCTTTTAACATTGCATTATTTAACTGCATAAACATATTTCTAGTCGGTAGTAATATGTTAACTATAAAGTTTAGTCTATAAGTTTGGAATACTTAAGGTGCCTATATGTTTATTAATTTCTGAAGGGGTTGGTTTTTCAAATGGCGACTTTTCTCTAACGAGTGGAAGTTGCAAAAGATCCCCAAACACTAAAATACTTATTTCTTTTCCCAAACCAACCATCTTCTACATCAGAAGTATCAAAGACTTCGCATAAACGAAGATTTATGTAAGCTAAAGTTACATTAGATATAGACTCTTCATCTGAACACTAATAATAATATTATAAAGAGGAAAGATTTGTACCTATTTTTATATGTTTGTAATGAATAGGCTCAAAAAGTGCTGGGCCGATTTAAAAAATTCTTTCACCAATAGAATGCTACATTCTTCCAATTTGACATAGTCTACATTTCATTTTGAAAAATTAGGGATCCTTGGTAAAATTTGAACAATGTAACCGAAGGACGAAGGTGTAGAAAAATTATAGGCTATAAAAAAAGGGATCCGGGCGACGCCGGGGCGGGCCGCTAGTAATAAATAATTCGACAGTTTTTAAGTCAGTCCTTAAAATTTGAAGTAGTTCGTCTGAAAGCGGGTTGTATTTAGAAGTTTGTTAATGTTCTACCGGCAGTTGTAATAATCTGTGAATAGTTTATCAGTTTACGTTGAATGCTATAATTCCAGTCGGGGCAGTTATATTTCAGTTATTAAACCTAAATTAAAACTTCTTTTAAATCTAATAATTAAGCAATAATCAAAATGTACGTGTCCGCCGTCAACAAGCTCTCCCGGAGGAGTAAATAAACTATAATAATTGGTGGAGTGCCCTCCCGATCTATCCCCTCCCTCAAAATGTACGCGGCGCGAGCGTCGAAAAACTGCCGTTTAGTTAAGGAATGAGGCTTTACTGCTCTTTAGCTCTGTATAATATACAAAATAATTTCATCTATACTTAACTAAAATAGCGTTAAAGGACTATTACTGCTCTTTAGCGGAGTTTTTCTATAAGACCGCTTTTTAGTATAGCAATTTTAATAATAACCGTAGTGGCTTGCTTAGCTATATCGAAGTTAAAGGAGTTTTGCGTCTCTCTAGCTTAGGATAATGGGTTAACGACTTTTTAGGTAAGCACAAGATCACAAAAAAAGAATTAATTCCTTAAATTTTAGCAGTTATGGTGGTTTAACGTACATTTAAGCTAAGCAGTGTGGGTTTGACGCTCTTTAGTGTAGGAACCACCAGAAAATCTGCCACTTAACGGCCATGGTGCTGCTCATTATCTTTACAACTATTTGCCATAGGAATACGATTCTTAAACCAAAAGATAGAGAATTGAAAACTATATAACGTACCATCAAAAAGTCAAAATTGACGTTTTGAGGGTTAACGGCTCTTTAGTAAGTGGACGGCAGTACGTGCCCCATCGTTTCGGTGTTTTATGGTCTGCGAAGACTTACCTTGAAAATGAATTAGAATAGGGTCGTTTGGGTCTTAGTCTCATATAATTTACAGACGCTCTCGGTTCGACGGGGCTCAGCGAGTGAAAGGAAATATATTCTATTCCTACAACTACCTAAGAAGGAAAAGACAATGGAATAGAATAATTTGTGGTAAACTGTGTTACATAGAGGGACTTATGGATAGACAAAAGGTGCGATGGAAAACCGTCTCGGGCACACAATTTACAAATTAATTCTGAACTTAGATTATTTAAATAATTGATAAACACTAATACCGTTAAGTCGTCGCTTGAAGGACTGTCCTCAGTTTCAAAACGGCAACGATACGCTCTCCATGCGCTCTTGCCTTCTATAATAGTACATTACGCACCGAGGCCAGTAAAATAAAAAATGTCTCTCTGAGGCTTTTTTATTTACTGGCCGAGGTCAGTATACTATTTTTCTGTTAGACGAAGCCAGAAAGCGGGAATTTCATTTAGCGAAGCGGCCACAATGTAGCCGCTTTCTGGCCGGAGGACGGAAAATGTTATTTACGAATTTAATTAAACCTTGTTTTGTGAATGGCTACATTACAATTGGTTCTAAATTTAGAATAACGATCTGAATCGCTTTTACAAATCGTAGTTAAATTTGGACAGGTGAAGGTCTCGTATATTGAAACGGTAGGTACCTACTTACCTACATACCACTTCAAGATGTTTATTTGAAAACGTTATTGACGTGTAAAGGTTTTGCTTGTATCCTGTTACATAAATAAGTAGAGATTTTCATTTCAATACACAATTAGTCCGCATTGATTGAAACAGAATACTTGTATCAAATAATCATTACTTTAAAAACGTGTCAGTGTAGTGCCACCAAATAAATTGTTATTAATTCATTAGTTTAATTGTTAACCTTAGATGAGCGGAGTCTCTTACTTCAAACAAGGATAATTTTACTTAGAGATAGACAAATTAAAAATAATGTAGGTAATAAAACATATGCACTAAACGATTTATATATATTAAGGAAAATTTCATATGAAAATTAACAGTAGACTAGTGCTATGTACTGGTACGGGTCTGATCTCCAGATGAAGAGATTATTTATACCGTCCCCAGCACTCCAGCAGTTGGAATAATATTTCATTATACAGTCAATCGTAAGTGAGATAACCCTAAGCGCGGTGTGGCGGCGAGGCTGCATCATCAACATAATGCATTCATCTGCTGCACTAATTAAGTGCAGCCGCATCGGTGATGCTTGCACACTTCAACTATCTACTTTGCAGTATGATGCAACTACAACTAGCGCATGAGGGCTCTTAGCAGTTAAATGCGACCCAGTGTCGGTTTGTTCTGTGTAGTTCTGTGCATGGCAGAGCTCGTTGTGCTCGTATTAAATAACTCTGCGGAGTGCAGTGTGAGTGTGTGTGTGTGTATGAATGCCAAGTCAAAGCTGCTTACAGTTTACCAGTACTTGGAACATAAGTTTCTTAAGGAGAGAAAGCGAGAATTCTATACATACTAACTAATGAGTGAGTGAATATTACAGGTAAATGTTTTTGTAGAATTACTACATCTTTAGTAAAATAATAATTATTATAGAGTCCTGATCAAGTCTATTAACTTAATTAAGCTAGCTAAGAATTAGCATGCCAGTATACGAGAATCATTAAAAATATTACAACCACATTTTACTACCAAGCGAATGAAGAATAAGCCTCTGCTCGAACAGAAACCATCCAAACAAAGAATGTAACAAATGAACAATGCAATAAAAAGGGACACATCTCAAGTAAATGTGAAAATTCAAATTTAGCTTGAGGACTTGAATCAAGACGGCGTCAGGTCCCCGGGGAGCCACGTCCCGCGTCCCGCGCGCTATAGCCTGCGACGCGACTCCGCGCCGACCACGATTCAAGAAGAATAACAATACCAAGAAAAAACAGGTTTTAGAGACAAGACTTTTATTTAGGTACTTTTTTAAACAAGGTTTATTCCTATATCTTACTTATAACATATTAATAAGCCTAATAACGTACTCGAAGAGTACGACGCCGGAGGTAACGGGTTGGAATCAGTGTAATAAACACTAGCATCTCTACCTTTGACATCTTATATTATATATTTTTTATTAAAGATTAAATTGCCTCTAATACAGCCTGTTTCTGTGTTGGCTATCCCGCTAGCCTGACGGGCTAGTATATTTAGGTTTTCATGACGTAAAAAGCTGCTCACATCGTAATTCATACATTTATTGCAGAGTAAGACAGTGCATTGCGCTGCATATTATATTTTATGTATCGTGATGTCGATAAAGCTTATCTCATCGCTAACACATAATTTTATAAGCTAGTATCATTGATAGGCACCAAATTATATTAAATCCCCTATAATATATTCATAAACGAATAAAAGATTTTTCATGATGTGAGTGTACATAGATTTAATTTCCTTTCATAGCTTTAGCTGAACTTGTAAAGGCTTTAATTGTTAACATGGATATTTGTCGTCAACTGACGATATCGTAATTCTGAGGAAACTGACAAATATGGTAAATTTGTCTAAAAAATCTATTACAGTCGCTTTGTTCCGAGCGTCATGTTTACTAATAGTTTGCGATACAGCCTTCAGATCAACACGGTCTAATAACAGTATTTGCACAAGTAAATAAACAAAACGTTATTCACTAACGTTTGCTCGCAAATACGCGAGAGTGGAAGCAGCTTTTATACCCATTAGTATATTTCGTAGTTTATTTTTCCTCTGAGGTATGGATCTATAAAAACTAATGGCTTTACACATGGATATTAACATCATACTAATAAATAGTGAATGGAAAATATTACAGCATTTTATTAACATAAAATATTCAGAATTAGCCTCCTTCTATGACTTATCTCTGTCGCATCTCTACGTCTGTGACGGCATGTTAGTCTAGTGGTCAGAGCGAAACTACTAAATTGGAGGTTGTGGGTTCGAATCCAGCTGGAGTCAGATGTTAGCTCCAGCACCGTAGTCGGCGTGATTCACTGCTTGGCCAAAAGGTCTCACATTCTCCTAACTGTTCCACGATTAATGTTGTTGAACTCGTTGGCTCAACCGTCGCCTGATCAAATCGCTTTCACAAAACCAACTCGAATCAATTTCGAAGACAATTGCATTTTATGATTATTCTGCTAGAATAATACATAAAAAATAAAATACTTTTTATTTTAGAAAAACATAAGAACACCCTTGATAACTGAGCCCATAAAAGTGGCAGTAAAATATCACAGAACGTCTCGATTGTATTGCGAGCAGAAACAGCCGCTCCATTGAGAGACAATCCTGAGTTGTTTCAAGGTTGAAAATATCATAGAACAAAACAGCTGTCTAACTCAAAGGAATCTAATCCATCAAGTTAAATTATTAACGAAATTCTTTTTTGATGCAATTGCATAAATTTAACATTTTTTGTTCGCTCGTCGGATGAAGGGTGCCGAGTGTTTTCCAGCGGTTCAAAGTAATTTTAATGTCAAAGGTTCGTATTCATGTTTTATTTTTATTTTGTCGAACTTTTCGTCGACCGACTGCCGAGAGCCGAGCACCGTGTCGGCGCTCGCCACCGGCAGGACTATAAAAAAAGTCGGTAAATTAATATAGATACACACACACGTAAACCTTGGAGTTAGAGCGAGTTCCGATGGCATGTCATAATATGATGCGAACAAATAACACAATTACAGTTGCGTCGCCCTCACAGCTGAGTGGTTGTGGTTTTGTTCAGCTGCGGCACTCGCTGCAACATAGAGGAATGGCTGTATAGGAAACAGACCACGTCGGGGGCAGTGTAATCAGCCGCGCTGAATTAAATTGTCAATCCGTCGAGCGCAGCTCAGAATTAATCAGAGTCAACGCCACAGCCTATTGTAGACATTTTACTATTACAAACACCCTTCAATTTAAACACACTAGACGCCCGTGGATTTACTCGTGTGGAATTCACACCTTTATACTTTCATCATCTAAAGTACTTATCATCTATATGCAAAAAATATCGGTTCAGCGGTTGAGACGTGAAAAATCAAACAAGAAATGTAATATACAACCTACCTATGAAAACAAATCATATCTATCTATATCAACTAACAAACAAATTTTAAGGTATATAGCATTACATTAGTGGCATTACTTGCATACTTCAAATTGCACAATAGCAGACCCGCGCGAGCCTTCTTTCATCTCATTCATCTGTTATTTTATACTACTTTTGAAAAAATCTTCAACATAGATCTACTTCATTTAACAAGGAAATGAGTGTTGTTGGGTTATAATAATATTACAGTAGTTGAATAGGCACCTTTTTAAAATACCTGACATTAATCTATACTTCTATACTAATATTATAAAGAGGAAAGATTTGTATTTTTGTATTTTTGTATTTTTGTATTTTTGTATGTTTGTAATGAATAGGCTCCGAAACTACTGGACCGATTTCAAAAATTCTTTCACCTTTGGAAAGCTACATTATCCCCGAGTAACATAGGCTATATAATATCACGCTAGGTCTTATAGTTGCGGAGCAGTAACCGAAAATGTTTCAAAAACGGGGGAAAAATATCGTTTCTGAGTAAAACGTAAAACTATGAAAAAAATCTTAAGTCCCCCCGTGCGAAGCCGGGACGGGCCGCTAGTGTAGTCATATAATTCATAATATTACAAATAGCATTGACGATGCACTAATTAAATAGGCACACGTCTTTGAATGTTACGAATGAAAGCCTGTGTTTTATCGAATGGCAGGCGCACAGGGGAAGAAGAGTAAATGAAGTATCTTGTATCATTCGGCTTAATATCTTCGTATTTGAATAAAAGGAATGGCCGCGGTCGAGGAAGCGCCGTGACGAATATTAAAATGACTTTGTCAAGCGTAGCCTTTGTGTTTCCGACGGATTATGTTTTTGAAGGAATTTTTCTCTTCTATATAAAAAAAATAAAAAGCGTAGGATTTATTTACGGTTTGACTGGCGCGAGGCCGAGGTCGCGGGTGCTGTGTGTATATAGGTACCTGCGATAGAAAGAAATGTGAACAGGGAATGGTTTTGTAACGGTTTATAAACTCCGCGTTGCATTCACAATATCCGTGTTGGTTTCGTGTTAAATATTCGATGGCATTAGGTACCGGTTCAGTAAATAAAACGTCGTTCAAGCTCGAAAGAAGTAACTTATTAATGAAATCATTCCTCGCTTATAGAATTGTGCATGTAGCTATATATCTATAAATTTACAGCTTAAATGATGTTTTTATCGCTACAAAGCTACAATTATTTACTTGTGCCTCACTATTGCATTATGAAACCGTTTCCATTGCAACAGGAAATTATCTGTATCAATAAAGATGAAAACTCTTACATTCCCTAAAAGTCACCCGGAGTCACCGATCTCATTACGTAAGTACATAATAAGAAATTTTGCCTTTATACAGAAATTAAACGCGAACTGTCGAATGGAAATATATTACCGACAGTTAATAAGGAAGCAGGAAAACTGTTTACATATATAATAAAGGCAAAATTTCAATTTATTTATAATTGTCAATTACATTTAAATGAATTCTGCTATACAGGTATAATCAATTAACATTCCTAAAATATGCGGCAGTACGACATTACATCTCCTGCCGGTTCGACAATACGTATATTTATGTTATTACATCTAAATTATTTCCGCGAACCTGTTTGCTATTTCCTTAGCTTCTCGCTCGGAGTACATCAGTGCCAGCTGGTGCAGCGGCTAGTTAGTCGTTAAAAGGTGAATCTGCATGCAAGTGACGCGACTCGTCGGCGCCGCGACACTTAACACTTGCCGCATATTTAAACGAAATAGACTTACATACTAATTTCAGGCTTTACAACACTTTGTATGAAAACTTTTTGCGAACTGAATACTGAAGCGCAGTTGGCCTGATGGTGGGCCTTTAATACAAACTCGGATGATAGGCGAGCTTCCAGGTGAGATGCTTCGAAGCCTGTTTTACCTACTGACAGCTCGAGAAGAGGTGAATCATCTATTAAAATTTATTAACACTTAATAGACAATATTATTTAAGAAATCGTAACAAAATGATGCACGTTACTTCGGGTGTGTATGTGTAATGTGCTAATTGTGCTCTGCATTTTCGCTTTCATGTTTTCAATAGTTCGCATCTTTATATATTCCCTTAATAAAAAGCAGCATAAGCTTTTTTCAATAATCATCAAAGTCAAAAGCGAACCGATTGAATTTATTCTATGCCAATACATCATGATAAACATTATGTCAGCTGTACCTTCTCTATACGTTCAATATTCAAATGATGTTCTGAATTTCTCATGTACTGATGTTCTCAAATAAATAAAATTGTTATTTTATTAATAGACCACCACACTTGTCGTCGCAACTCAGTCACAAACTAACCCTTTCACATAACATTTCGGTTCAACACAAAATAAACATTTTGAAAATGTTGTAAAGCTCAGATAATTGCATTTTGAGAGGTCGTCTAACGAGAGCCTCGAGCGTGCTCGTAGCGGCGTAGCGCGCCGTAGCGGTTCGTAGCTCGTAGCACGTCGTAGCGGCATTACGTAGCGCTGTAGCATTTTCTAGTCCTTTGTAGATTGTTGTCATTTATTATAAAGAAAAGTTGGAATAAATAGTATGATGTTGACATAAAATAAAATATTTCTTTAGTAAATTAATGTTAGCATTATTAAAGAAAATTAGAATTCTTTCCAAGTAAAATAATTACTTATAGCACTTGGTTAATATATTAAAGTAATAATTCTATTCCCCGAAACTATTGCAGCAAGGGAATGAAGCAAAAATATTTTTCTTACTATAAATAATAATATGAATTAATCTAAAGCTATAATTCAGAGTGGAGTCGACTATAACTCCTAGACCGTATATTCCCATGACAACAGCACTAATTGCATCTATGAAGGTCCAATTAAGATCGACCCTTGTGCTGTTGGGCGTTCCTCCGGCGCGAGGGCCTATCTGTTCCGGCCGAGTTATAAGAGACCTAGCGTCAAACCGACCAAAGAAGGTAGACACCTGTTATAAAGGAAAGGTGTTCCGATCGAGCGTACATGTAATTTGGTTACGTCGCAAAGGACGTGTCCTACGTAGTTTACTATTCCGCTCACTAACAATCGTAACTCAATATTAGACTCGCCTAACTTGCATCCGACACTTCGGTAGGTTTTGTACCGTGCTGCATGTGACTTAAGGTTTATTTTTCAATGGTTGCAGGTGCTAGTTTAACGAACTTTGGAATTGCGTAGTACAATGTACACGTGCATGGTGTGTAACAGTCGTAAATAATAACATTATTATGTATATATATATATATAGCCAGTCAATGTGGTATTCAATTATGAATAAGTAGGAATCGATAAAAATTATGTGACGCCCGGAGATAGATGACCTTGCTTTTAGACTGACAATCATCATCATCATCATCATCATCATCAGCCTATCGCGGACTGACAATGTACCAATATAATAAATAGGAACGCATTTTTAAAACGCCAAATATTATTGTTAGAATGTATTTCGAGTGGTATCATTATTCTGTTATTAATCTGTACCCATTTATTTTAATTAATTTCATTTCATTTTACAGGTACTTACTATTAATATAATAGAAAAATAAATGAAATAAAATCATCAATTCAGAGTACAGCTTTTGGGTTAAGTGTTTGCTACTAACAGTATAGTAAGAACCGCCTCTCAATTAATACTCATTTTATTTTGAGAGCAATTTATTAAGTACATAAAGTATTAAAATTGTACAGACTTTATAATAATTAACCGGAAAATTGCCTCTTATTTTGTTTTATATTTTTGTTGTCTTAAGATAGGTACTCGGTAAAATTTCAAACGCTACCCTGTGATAGACATCGGAGCCATAGTAATAGGTCCCTTTGGGTGCGCAGCCTCAAGAGAGATACTGTTTCATGTGTAAATAAAGTATAGCTCGTTTAACATGACGTTTGACAGACAGAGTAGGCGATAAGCCGTTAAGTTGAGTAACACGTCGAACCGCGCCCGCCGGTCGGGTGACACACCGCGCCGCGACCGCGTCAAGTGTCAAAGACGGAGTCCGATACCTTTTGACAGGTGACGCGCCAATCAGACGCGCGCCTGGGCTAGGGCTGTCGACTGCGCCGAGGCGAGGTGATGGAAAATAAAGTTTTTTTGTTATTGACTAGCGCAGTTGACCCAGCGGCCGCCATTACTCCACCTGGCGGATGGGAAACGCACTGAGGGGCGCTCGCCCTTGAGATTGGCCCTTATTCAGGACCCGGGGATCGACGCTGATAGACGCGAGGGCCGTGTCAGCGTGAGGGTAATGTCCATTCTGCTGGGGTATGACTGCAGGGTCTCGTCGGAGTCGCTCAGCGACCAGTCCTGTCGGCGTGCAATACGCCCCCATATTCGAGTGGGAGTCACTTCCGTCTATCTGTGCGTCATTGTACCATGAAGTAAGTTTAATTATAAAGTGCGCAACCCAACGGGTCGTAAGTCAAGGATCGGTCCTGCGCGACGATTGTGAAGTTTACTTCGAGCTCGGAATTACTCGGACAATGTGAAACAGAAGCTAAATGGGTCAAATTGAGAAGTTTCGCCTCGCGCCACTTATTGAGTTAGGTGACAGTTTGTCAGCCTGTCAATTTGACCGCGGCAGTTCCGCTTCCCCCGCGACAATGGGAAACAATATTCTTTTTCGTCGCTTGAAAGTAATCTCGTTTGTAAGTTTTTGCGCTCGCGAACAAAGTTTTTAGCGCTTAATTAATCTTCGATCACGATGGAGTTGCTTGCAGAACGATATGCTTGCATGGTTCTGAAGCATTCTGATTCATATTAAGTGAAATCCATGAGAGGCATTCTAATGTAATATCTGGCAACTGCCTTCAGAGCCGAGTTAAGTAAGAAACCTAAAAGAAAACTAGTGAGCTGTGTCTATTATTATAACGGTTCGGGCGCGATTCGGCAATTCGCGCTCGGAGCGAAGTGATCGTAAACAAACACGTCAATAGAGATAAATAAGAAACACACACTTCCGAAGTGTTCACATAAAGCTAAAATACGTAAGAGCACGTTTATCCCCGATGTAAATCCTTTTATTTTATTCATTCGGTTCCGCTCGGGCCGTAAAACTCCCAGTTTGGGGTCCCGCGGGACTCGGGAGCACAGGCGCATCCGCCATTTAGAATAGTTGGTTATGCTGGAATACACGCCGTAATGGACAGACAGCTTGAGAGATATCGTTTTGCTAAAGGCTTTTGTTAGGGAACAATTTATTTACATTCTGGTAGCTTATTTGACTGATAGTAACCTACTATCAGTACGACTCTTAAGAGAATAAAATGTAACTTTTTCTGCCATTATTATTAAGTTAAATATTGAATTTTAATATTTTTTTTCATTAATAAAAACATTTAAGAACAATGAGAGGAACAATATAAAAATGTCCGAATTCGAAAATAAATTACGTACCTACTTTACTATTTTTACCTATCAATAGCCATTAAGGTTCCACTCGGCTTCATGTCAGAAAATTCTGCTAGAGACGTTTCCCGACGCTGGTTCCCAGGGGAGCCAGTGGAGGCTTCTACGTAGGTATAGTACGTAAACTATTTATCACAAATAGTTTATTGATGTAAGTTAAATTTTATAACACGTGTAAAAGTACCCGCTGTAATCGTCGCAGTCGCTTTATTTTAATATGTCTCTTACTATTTGTATATTGAATTCATCGTCAATTTCAAATTGTTTATTGCATTCTTTATGTTGTTACAGGTGTTATGTTGCAGTAAGTGACAGTAACAATAAGGTCGTAGTTTACCACACAACGCTCTAAGTTTATCCCGATACAACCTCGTATAAAGACCGCTACGCTAATCGTTACCTGTTAAACTGTCAAATACACTTATCGCAGCTTCGAATGCAATTAATCACGCATCATCATTAGCAACACCAGCATCACCGTCAGTAATCAGGGTAATTTGTCAACGTCACTGTGTGCAATAAACCAAGCAGCGATAGAGAACTCAAGCGGAGCTCTGCAACTTAAGAAACGTCTTAAACGGATGCAAGTGTGCGGGTGTATCTTAACACAACTGTCACTGCAAGTGTGTGTGTCTGTACACAACTGTCACTGCAAGTGTGTGAGTGTATCTAACACTGTCCATCTCATTGCTGATTTCCGAGATGATCCAATGAAATATAAATGCAAATAACACAAAACTCGACACGTGCTCGGCCGCCCGCGCCGCGGCGCCGCACGAGGCGTCCTCGCGTCCTCAGAGAGTTGTTGACAGTGTGTATCTGGAATAATACATAAATGAGTTTCCATTCCTTTGTGGGTTTTTGATTTAACGAGAATGAAAAGGCACCCCACGGCAAATGTGCTATAAAACTCAAACAATATACTTACTTACAGGCTAAAGAATATAATTTTACTCTATATATTTTATCAGTAACTATGACTGTTTTCCGTGATTAAATTAATTTCAAAATTATCTTTCACTTGGAAAACATAAACGGGTATATGCTTGTTTATTAAGATTATAAGTAGTTGAGGATTCCTCAATCTATGGATGAACATAATTTATGTAGATGGCACAGTGTTATAATACATTTTGCATGAAACATTGTGTTGAGTAGAAACTCGTGTCGCACGTGCTTCATCCCCGGAGGGTAGTGCCAGCGCTCGAGCGGTGCCGCGTCGCTGATGCACTGTTATGCACTCGAGATTATACCTTCCCGCGGTGTCAGTCATAAAAAATAATTATCTCGCGGGACTATTCCTGAAATGATCTGTGTAAAAACACACAGATTATTTCAGTCAAATCGGTAAAGTTCAAGTGTAAAAATCTTACAAACAGAATTACTTTTCTGTTGAAAATAACGCAAAAGTTTACCATTTCGTTTGTAGTTCCATTTTAATCGCAATCGATTGAAGCTTAAATTACACTTCAAAGTAAAGTATGCCTAATTACCCACAGATAGCATCCGAGACCCGTTTATAGAAATATTAAATATTATCTAAACGAGTCGATCCAATATCCGCTTCGATACACAAAATGGTTGCCAATTCTTGGAGCTGTCCTCAGGGTATCGGAATTACAAAGCAATTTATCTTTAAGAAGTTCCTGTAACCACACTGTACATCAGAAAGCTTATAGATTGTGTGGCTAAATACAAAGACTGTCTAACTTGGTGACCGTTTTGAAGTAGCCTTAAGACCAGCAGTGGATGGCTGCCCAATTATTTAATCAATAAGTAGGTATTTTAAAATAATAAAGATATTATTACAGTTCATGTAAGCCGTAAGATAACAACCGCTTTCAAATCTTCAATTGTATTATAGTTCTGATTTAAAAACTTCACTTCACTTTCTTGGGCTTTATTACCGACCTTAACCGAGGATAAGAAAGTCTTCACCGAACGCAGCCTGTTAATAATCGACATAGGCCTTAACCCTGGTTTAAACTAGTGCGTGCCGCGGATTCGCGCGCGGGTCTCAGCCGTAACGCGGTTAAACCACCTAGCACCTGATCGCCCTCAGCCTCGAGGGCTTTTAACTAAACCAACATTCAAATTGAAGTATGATTTTTGACTTACAAACCTTTATCCTACCCAAGATTGGTGGATAAAAAGTAAACGTAGAACCGCACGAAATGTACCCAAGTTATGAATAATAAATAGGTTGTAAAAGCATACGTACCGCCGCACGGCTCCGGCTGCCGGAATATTGTATGTGAGTCTCTTACCTGAAACAGGAGAAAATGTTTTAAACGAAGTTATTACAAAAAGCTCTTCGCGTAGAATTACATACTGTACGGAATATTAACATTTGCAGGAGTAATGTTGTGTTATGATATGTCAGAATGAAGACTGTTTTGACATTATATTTTAGCTTATTGGCCTTTTCACTTTCCCAGACAAGCTTTAAGTAAATCTGCTATATTATTAGCAGATAAATATTGCTTAATAAATTTTGCATGAAACATTGTGACGCACGTGCTTCATCCCCGGAGGGTAGTGCGGGTACATGTACCATGATTTGAGCAAATAAATGGTTTTGACTTTGACTTTGACTTTTTTTTTACACACCATATATTAAACTAATTACATAATATTGGAATAAAACAACTATAACAATGAGTAATAACGGCGAAGGCATCAGAAATGATTAATAATATTTAGTCGTAAGCATATAGGTAGGTAACATACCTTGTTTACTTTGCGAACTTTAAGCAAATTAGTTTCACCTATTCCAATCAGTGTGGGTCTAACCATGTCCCAATAGACATGTATATTATGTATGATGTATGTACCTTCTCGTAGGTATGTAGTCGAGGAGGTATCTTTCACACATAGATCAGTAATTCTACTACAATCCTTTAAAAAACTATTGCTACTAAATCAATCTGCGATCCACTACAAGATCCAACTTAAATTAGGTAGGTCACTTGCTCCATATTAATAATTATGTCGTATTTGTGGGCTCCATAAAAAAAGGCTGAGTATGGTTGGTATAGTAGATTTTTCTTTTACGTCTACATTATCTTTGATTGGGTCATTTCATAACTCTTAAAGAGTGTAATAGATCTAGTTGTCTCGCTCTCTCTAGCTACCTAAATCACTATTAGTATAAGTGGAGACAGCACACTAGCTCGGCGCGCCGCGCGGCTGCGGCTGCGTCCTGCGGGCGGCGAGACCGTCTTCGATGTTGCTCGCAAAAACTTAGTAATGACCTCACTGAATTAGCGGCCTCTTGATTGGCGGCCTCGGGGCGGCCATTATACTACAAACGTAAGTCAAGTGCTAATAAAACTATATTGACTATTTAAAAAGTTTTCATGAGATTATCGCAGCTGTTTCGTTTGATGGTAGCTTTTAGTAAGAATTTATTTATACAAAATACTTTATCATCTTACACGTACTTGACTAAAATTACGTGAAAAAGTTAATTGTTTGATTATATTCGGACACTTAATTATTCATATATTCTGTGTGTGCCTTGAATAACATCTGCGTTGCTTAAATGGACGAACAAAAATGTTAATGTGAATGGGTTTGCTAAAATCAGTGGGTGGGTATTTAAATTATAGCGATGCGACTATATTGCTTATACTTCTCAGTTGACAGAATAGCTTTATATCATTATCTTAACAAAATAAAACTAAAATCTTCGTTTTGGGTTTAAATAAAACCAAATCATAAGCGTACGTTACCTAGATTAAATATCCGCGAGATAATCACAAGGGTCTCTTGCAATCATGCGAGAAAGTACATCAAGAAAGGTCACGGTGTACCCCCTGTCTCGCTTAATATAAATACGCTACATATATTTAAAAATAGATATACATAAATGATACGAAAAACTCCACGTTAACCTTCGACATCCTCCTCCTGGAATCGTTTAACCAAATCACATTCACAAAAGGTAACAACTGGGAAACGTACCTACAATTAATTTCGCACCCCCTCCCTTCCCTCCCTATACCAGTCCGCCCCCACTCGCTCGTCGGTTCCCGCGGGATAAGAAGGAACCCCCTTAAATCCCTTAAAGAGCTGTATGGGCGTTTTAACTGACTACGAAATGCCAAATGTGTATTCTTTTAAATGTCAAAGGCGTTCTATCATTTCTATGTTTGCTTTATGATATAAAAATAGAAGATGTTTTTTATAGGTATGATGTAATTTTATTTAGTTATGTTTGCCGCACAACGATTGAAGGCTGCTATTCTGTAGGCGGTCGAGTGGTGAGCGTCGGTCAGTCGACAATGTCGTCATTAGCCGTCAAGTGGCGCGGCATTTTGCGCGAATTTCCGTCAAGTGGCGGGTGGTCACCTTGACGTCGACGCATCATGTTAGATAGATTAATTACCATTATTCAAAAAAACATTACGAAGCTTATACTATTAACTATTATCGCTGGATTCAGAATAAAATAGCCCGTCCAATGTAATAATGAAAGTCGTATCACATATATGTGAAATTTGCTACATGTTTTGTTCAAATCTCGAATAATTGCATTATTTCCTTTTTCTCTTATATAAATAGCAAATAAAACAATTTAATATACAAAATATTAGATACGAACAGATCCATATATGATTGTTTTCTCTCGAATAGCGGCCAGGATCATTACAATACTGCTACTAAAATCTTGGTTTACGCAACACACAAATGAGAACCCTGCAAATATTTCACATAAAAAAACCACAAAAATAAAATACTACCGTCTCAGAGTAAGCCATCACTTCAAGAAAAGTTAAGATTTAAGAATAAAATGAAGCGATATCCGTCCGCGGGTGACGGCGTCCTGCGAAGCATAGAGCCTTCACAACGGACGATTAATTTTCAACATTCCAGATCCTTGAGCAGAGCCTCCGACCGATATCTGAGTAACGAGGGACTTCCGCCGCCCGCCCAGCGCTGCCGCCGCCCGCCCAGCGACAAGAGCGCAAGATTGTACACTTGCTTCGTATATCATTTAATTTATTGGAAACTTATTTGAAATCTTTAAACAGGTAATCTTTAATGGTTTGAGCTTAAAAAAAATACCTATCAATTACACAATTTGTACCCCTGAAAAGCAGCAGACCGTACTGGATAATACCTATAACATTCAACAATTTGGAACTTAAATGTTTCCATTTGCTTAGAAACAGCTTCAATAAGTAGCAAATAGCTCAACTACTCGAGACTAGTTTAGACATTGTGAAACAGGCCACGAGAACAAAAGCAAGGATTAAATAAAATATTTAAATTATGTTGACTATCATTGTTCTGTGAACACGTTGCTCTGTGGAATTTAAACAACTTATAGTCGCATTATTTTGATTATGGTTAGTTCGCAAATGCTCCTGCTTAATATACCGATACCTACTCTTAGGAGGATTCGAACTCGCCACCAGGACCTGTAGTCACACACCGACACGCCATGCTGCGTCAACAGGCGGTCTCAATGAGCACCTGTAGGTACATCTGCAGCTGCATCACTCTCGCCACCGTCCCTCGTTTCACCACCATCTTGTCTAGCTTGGTGTCTGTGTTCCCTGTCTGTGCGAGTATGTCTGATCTCGACTGCTGACAGAATTAGAGCGTCACGTCCCGGCCCTTATTGGATCGAAAGACGTGCCGTTTTCAGTTTAGAAGCACAATAGCGCCCTAAAATAAAAAGGGTTCATCTCCCATGTTAATCGAAAGGTACTTATGCCATTTCTCGATGAAGCGCGGAGATAATTGAGATTCTCATTCGTTCGTGAGCCCTTTGATAAGTATTTTGTACGAATGAATACGTTTCAATAGACTTTTTACTCGGATATTTCCAATTACTTTTGATTTTTCCTTAAATCGTATTTGATTTTTTTGGGAGATTTGTATTGGTGGTATTTCGAGTTCCGCTTCATTAGATCATCTCGGCGGAAATTAGTCAGGCAGTCGTCTCTTTGTATTTATTTCAATGGATTATTTTAAGTTACAAACACCAAATTAATCTATTCATTTCCTTCGTTGTTGTCGGCGGTTGATTTTCATTGTCCGTGCACCTATACGACAACAAGTACAACTATTCCTTCAGAGGATTGAGGTTATGTTGTAGGGAAGAGGCTCATTACCTGCCCGTAATGTCCCGGGAAATAATCTTAAATAATACAAACAGCGCAATATCCGGTGTTTAATTTCAACTTGTACTTCCTGTAGACGTCGCGAGCCCGTTTAAGGGGCGAGCACGTTCTCCTTGACAAAGATTTGTACTAAATTTAGGACACTTCCATCGCTACGTGCTAGTATTATGGAGGGGAGATGTATGATGTCGTACACGCTATAATAATGCTTGTTTGAGGTAATCTCTGGGAGCATCTATTGGCGGCTTTACTTAAACGTCTCAGAACTAACTACATATACCGATTTTCAGGATTTGAGGTAATTCAAAATATTGCATACCTAACTCAGGTAGACAAGTTAAAAACTGTAATTACTGTCAACATTTTAGGTATTTTAATACAAAACTTAAAATCAATATCTGCTACTTTCAATATTATATTGAAATAAAATTGAGTATTAGAGTTTGCCTGTTCAAAAGGTACTCACAACCAGTCATATGGATATTTTATGACTATTACCCTCAGAGTCGAACAACACAATCAAGTTGGTACTAATATGACTCTAAGTCATACGAGTTCCATAATTAGGTAGGTAAGTATGTGTATTAGAGCCAAATTACTATCAACTTGGTGGACCTTAAGGGTGAGAGCAGTCCTTCCGGATCAATATGACTGTTTGCTCCCGAATAGCTGAACGGATGTAATTGATCCCTAATTGTATTGGGTCTCGCAGCTCCCGCGCGACATCCCGCTCCGTCCGGCGTCCGGCGTCCGGCGTCCGGCGCTCGGCGACTGCGTTGTGTTGACACACGCCCTGACTCGCTTTCAACTAGGCAAACAAAACCAACAACATTCTTAATTAAATCACTTCAAAGAAATCTAGGATTTAATCTAAGTATATATGTGTACTATTTCCTTGAAACACAAGCGAATCCATGATCCATTTTAACAGATATAGTGTAATCACACCCATCACAGGAATAAACAGATCATTATCTACTTGCTACAAATTGACGCTTACGGCGTATTATAATAAATAGTATTTATATAGGCAAAACAAATCAACTTTGCAACATAAGTAAGTACTTTATAAAAATAACAGATGTTTGCGTTTACTTAAATGTACCTGCTGGCAGTCAATATTATGGGAATGACTCACTCCGCATCGTGCATGTGCGAGGTCCAATTTAAAAAACGCAGACCTCAGCCGACAGCCGCTGCAGCGATTCAATATAATTTATATACAATAACGAAACAATAACCGACGACAAACCCGACTTCATTCAGAGACCACGCGCGCTCTATGACGCTCGCGACATACTATTATAATGAACCCGACTGTACCGGCCTAATGGAAATCGATAAAAGGATTTGATCGATCGATCATAAAGCTTATTACTTAGGTATTAGAATTTTTTGTAAGTAAGGAGGAAGTATTTCCCAAAAGATTAACTTTTTACCAAAAATCCTAAATGCTAATATTTGATTTGCATAATAGCATTAATATAAACAATGGAAGGAAAAAACTCCTAAATTAAAACATAGTAAAATAGTAATACAGCAGCCCTCATTGTGGCCACTGTCTGTGGAAGAGGTTTGATTAAATGCGTGTAAATTCTGTAAAATTAAACATCAAGTAAAGATAAACACTCGGGAAATGCTTAAATCTTCGGTTAAGATTTAAAAGCCTGTAATTGCGTGTTAGCGCTCGCTCGAACTTTGTTGTTAAGTAATTAATAATTATGTAAAACACTTCGCGAAGGCAAATTATCCGAGA
This sequence comes from Polylopha cassiicola, assembly GCA_038024825.1. Taxonomy (NCBI): domain Eukaryota; kingdom Metazoa; phylum Arthropoda; class Insecta; order Lepidoptera; family Tortricidae; genus Polylopha; species Polylopha cassiicola. Next base: position 151,957 of record CP149053.1, on the reverse strand, counting down.
TACGGACTGCGTGTGCGTTTAATCACATTAACCATACGAAAATACATATTACATATACATACCTCCTATATCAGAGAACACGCCGAGAGGGTTCCATGAGAGGTGACATCGGGTCATTGTAGTCCAGTGTAACCCGCTCACTGCACACGCTCGAGAGAGCTCAGCCAACAGACAACAGGGGGGCTAGACAAGTGCCCAACGTTCAACGTTAACGTTAAACGTTAGCACCAAAATGTATGGGATTTGACATTTGTGACGTACGTGACAGTCGTTCGCGGATGTCAAATCCCATACATTTTGGTCCTAACGTTTAACGTTAACATTGAACGTTGGGCACTTGTCTAGGGCCCCAGGTTGTCATATGTCTATTTTTTCTTTACCTTAGGCCATTGTTTTATATTCAAACAGTAATTAATAGATTTCTTGTAAAGTTCTTATTCACCTATGAATTAAAGAATATTATTTTAAATATATCCACGTATGTAGGTATAGGTACATATTACTCCTATATGTACAAAATATAAATGTAACGACTGAATGTGTTATTTTATCACCGCTTTCATCTACACGATCAACATGAATTAATGAGTAAATAATTTCGGTCTGTACGTGATTATGTAAACAGGAAGGTTACTGTCAAAGACCGTGCGTATTTAATAATATATCAAATGTTAATGCGTACTCATTAAACAGTGCAAACATTGCCAGCAAATTAACGCAAAAACCTATTTACAAAACGACTCCCCTCCATACAATCAGTGCCGCCATTTCATTTTCCATCGACATTTTACCTCGAGTACCTCAATTATATATAACTCATTACTTCACTTAATTATAATGGTAATGGTAGTGCTCTGAAATGTGTAATTTTGTTCGTGGTTTGCTTTTGATATATTGAATGCACTGCGTAGTGGAATTCTATGAATAATTAATATTTAGCTACCAAAATAATTGTAATAAGTATCCAAAATAACTGTTCATACTGAACTAAACTAAATTAACGTATTTAAGTCTCGCTAAAACTCTGGAAAAGTTGGACCAATTTAGTGAATTTAGTTAATTTTGGTTTTGAATATTTGCGGAATATTATCCATAATGTAATGATATGCCTTAGAGTCATATTAATATTATTATCTTAGTAGTAATAAGACTTTAAGGGAACTAACAGTCATACAAGAGCCATTTTCTTCGACAACCAGGACAAATCAGGTTTTGCCATTTATTATATTTATTCTTCTATAAACCCAATGAAGAGTCGAAGCGTCGTATTTTATTAAAATAAATATTTACCACAAAAGGAGCTTTCCGAGTCGAAAACCACGAACTCTAGAACAAAGGCAGTTGTGGAAACAATCGGGCGGACAAAGGTACCGCGGCGGGCTGGCTGGCGAGGCCTGCCAGGCCTGAGCCGCCCGGACTGAAGGGTTTAGTCGGTATAGTACAACATTTCAATCACTACTACCTTTTAGGTCATACACTTTACTGAAGTTATAATCTGTTTAGGTAGGTTAGTAGTAAAAACCGGTCAAGCGCGAGTCGGACATGTGTACGAAAGGATACAGTCGTAAACTTTGTATTTTTTTATATAATTAACAATATCGTGTATGAACATAAATAAAGTGACTTGTAACTGTCCCTTAAAATCAAACTCGGTAAGTAAGTATAATTATTAATTATTATACAAAAGTTTGTTTGAAAATATCATCTAGAGAGTCGATATCAATATAAATTTCTCGTTAATAACGTTCAATCAAAAGTTAACCTATTATACTCTCTAACTTTGGCAAAATTTAAAGATGAATCTTCAAACAATGCCAAAGTGTTCTCATTGTATAATTACCTATTTTAAGTTTTACGACATTTCGAACGAAAAATAAGTATCTTACTTAAATAGAGTCACTTAAGTAAACCGAAAAAGCTTCACAAAGAAAAACATCTTTATAAAGTTCTTCAACGAACAACCAATCTAGGCTTCAGTAAACCTTTCCACGACACCAGCGAGGCTATGATGAATTGTCGAGTCGACATCTCGTCATGTCGATATCGTCTTATTGTCGCGATGATCTGTCAAAAATCAACGTTGTCGGATTTAACGAGAAATCTTTAGCATAAGTCGATTGTCGTCTCTTATTTCTACATGTCGATAACAAAATAATATCGTAAAGGTTGCTTGTCGACAACATGTTGTCAGCCATTAAAATAAAATACGCGAGTTAAATCCGTTTAAAGTTGTTTTAATCCAATGTTTAATAACCGCGAAGACATCAGAAATTATAATGTTATGTTATTCTCAATCCGCCAATCTCATTCTCTGGTCTGGCTTACTGTATCGATGACAATACAATTCCGAGTGAAATCCAATCCAAGTGGTATTTGATAATATTAACACTATTAAACTGTGTAATAGAAAAAGTTATTTGTATTTATAAACAATTCGTCACCTATTTAATTTTCAACAACCATGATGTATGAGAAAGTCAAGGTAAGAATTTAATTTCAAGGTTTTCCAGGTGCTAATTAGTATTAGACTGGAGACGCCGCAGTGCCCTGAGCCTAGGTCGTCGTTTAATTACGCAAGATACCACTATACACAAGCGAGAGCGTTAGCTCACGATCAATATCAAAAGGCTTTGGGAATTGGACTCTCATTGAGTCGGGAACTCCAAAAGGTACGTTAATTCTGTGATTTTACAGTTTACAGTTTATGTACAGTTTTATTAATTTCTAAAGACTTCACAGTTATTAGACATTGAAATGAAATAAGTATAACGGATGTAACTCAGACATTTTATTTCCTGACGTTTCGAACACTTTACAGTTCCCATTTTCGTAGTCAAACCGATAGTCTAACACTAAAGTTTTGAGGTCATTCCAGTTGTCAGTTATTTGTTAGAAACGACTTGCTAATTTTCTAAGCTTCAATATTTAAGATAATGCCACATAATACCTTAATGATATTATTCAGATCCTCAGGTCTGCCTCACAAAGGCCTAGCAAGACTATTACACCCTACAGAATAACTAAATCGACATTGACACTTGTGATAGTTCATGAGGTGTAACTTTAATGATGTATGTATAGAACTGCGGCAGTTGCGGCCGGTGCCCGCCCGACCGGGTGACAGCTGTCATCCGACAAATATTAGCTCTCTGCACGTGTTTATCTAAGTACAACGATAACTTTGTATTTGTCACGTTTGGTACGAGTTGGGACAGAAGTAATCACGATGTCTGTAACTCGTCTGGTACTCAAGTACAGTTTGATATCCCTACTTCCCTACTAATATTATAAATGCGTTAGTAACTCTGTCTGTCTGTCTGTCTGTCTGTCTGTCTGTCTGTCTGTCTGTCTGTCTGTCTGTTGCTCTTTCACGCCTAAACGGCTGAACGGATTTTGATGAAATTTGGTACAAAGAAAGTCTGGAGCCTGGGAAAGGACATAGGCTATATTATATTCCGAAATTCTATCCCTAAGGGGTTAAAAATGGGGTGCAAAGTTTGTATGCAACAACGTGATTCCTTGGTTCGATCTATTTCAAATTTTACATAAACATTCTTTAACAGAATTGATGGAGTACGTGTTTCGTATTTTATTGAAATTCACCCCCTAATGGGGTTAAAAGGGAGATTTTCTTCCAGATTGATATGAATACTACTTAGTGCTTTTGATTTTGACACATATTTAAAAAGTATAATGTAGGTATGCATAGCAACGGTTGCCAATGTCATTCCTGACATTAAATAAATACCCAAACTGTTACGTGTATGATTTCTTCAGTGTTAACGAAAATGGCATTATTATGTAATATCCCGTGGATCGTGTAATGAGGACTATTTAATAATATTGGTTCCTGAGTAAGCAGACCCCGTTTAACTTGCGAGGGGAAACTGGTGTCATTACGCAGAGAAATAGAAGTGTTCTTCGCGACCAAAGCTGACATATATAAAAAAGCCGTGATAACAGAGGTGACGGAATGGGACAAGACTCCTGACTGAGAAAATGACCCTGAACATATTCTCAAGACCGAGTGAGCTTATAAGGAGTATGCTTTGCAAGAGTATCTCATTATAGGCAATGAGGCAAACTGGGAAATGTTTTATTTCGTAACACCACTTATATTGTATGTAATCGGTATAAGGTTTTATTTTGTAGGATTGAATTGAATTGTAAAATTGTTTTGTTGTTTTGTTAGATCTTTGTAATAAGTGTGGTAATCAATCCTTAAATAAATAGCCAGCTAAACCTCACGTGTATGATTTCTTTAAAAACTTTGTCCGATTAAAAAAAAAAAATGTTGAACTCAGAAAGTAAGATAGGTAAGTACTTATGTACTTAGTTTGCATATTGTACATGTTAAACTATTGTTAGCTCCATTTATTACGAATATAAGGGAAGTGTTAGGCAGCAGCCGGCGAAGCGTCAGATCCGGTACTTTTAATAAAAGTATATTTACGACATAACATTAACAAACCAGGTTTTGTCAGTATACTAATAATATACTAATTAATTGACCTGCGACCCAACAATGCACAAGCCGAGCGAGCGAAGCGAGCGTGCCGCGGTAGCGGCAAATGAAGGTCTCCTTTAGGTACGACGACGAGCGAAGCGAGGAGGAGTGTTAGGTAGAATCCTGATCGTCCAGCACGCGATCCAAGCGAGCGAAGCGAGCATGCCGCGGCAGCGGCCGGCGAAGCGTCAGAATTGGTACTTTCAATCAAAGTATATTTACGACATAACGTTAACAAACCAGGTTTTGTCAGTACACTAAATACTTGAACTGCGACCCTACAGGGCGAAAACCGAGCGAGCGTGCCGCGGCAGCGGCAAATGAAGGTCTCCTTTAGGTACGACGACGAGCGAAGCGAGGAGGAGTATTAGGTAGAACCGTGATCATCCAGCACGCGATCCAAGCGAGCGAAGCGAGCATGCTGCGGCAGCGGCCGGTCAAGCGTCAGAATCGGTACTTTTAATGAAAGTATATTTACGACATAACGTTAACAAACCAGGTTTTGTCAGTATACTTATTAATTCAACTGCGACCCTACAGCGCGAAAGTCGAGCGAGCGAAACTAGCGCGCCGCGGCAGCGGCCGACGAGGCGCCAAAACCGAATAGAATTAGGATGAATAATTAATATGGTAAGTGGGAAATACGTTAAGGAAATAAAACATTATGTGGAAAAAAAAACATCCATATGATAATAATTTCTGATGCCTTCGCGGTTATTACACATTGGAATGAAACAACTATTAACGGATTAATTATTAATAAAATAAAATAAAAATACGCGAGTTAAATCCGTTAATAGTTGTTTCATTCCAATCCATATGATGTTAGGAAAACAAAAGATAGGTCATAAGAGTGTTAATCATTATGACATAAAACGTTAGGGAAATCAATAATAGGTTAAAAAACGTTAGAGATTCAGATATAGATCCGTATTCTAATGAAGTTCACCCCATAACGGGGTTAAAAAATACGCGGACGAAGTCGCGGGCAAAAGCTAGTATTTTATAAATAGCTGATTTGACGTTTTTCACTCTTTTAACCTGTAGCATTTTGGTTTCGAACGAAAACGAGCGACCTATGATTTTGAGGTTGTGTTAAAACCACTTTGAAAGTCAGTAGTATTTGTTATGGTGAATATTTCTAGCATAGTAAATGACATCTCGGTTATAAATAAAGTTTTACCGGTATATAGTAACTAAATAAAAATAGATACCCCTAAAAAGCATGGTAGTCGCTCTCCCACCCTGTAGTGTACAGCAATAGAGAAGTTTAGGAATAGTTTTGTAATGTAGGTAATCGATATGCGATCGAGTATTAAACATTCCAGTCTAGACTGAACTGAAGTCTGGGCTAGTGAGAGGCTGGAAACTATCTCAAATTCCAAACAATGTTTAAAAGCATAGTCGCCGACTTGCAGATATGAACTAACTAATGAACAACTCGCGGCCGAAACTGGTGATTATTAGCAGGTAGGTTTGTTTAATATAAAAATAAGCCTTCGCAGTTATTACATTCTTTGTTTACAACAGGCGATAACAGAACTTAATATGTAGGTACTTAATTATGATTATAACGTAAGTTTTATTAAAAAAACTACGAACCAAAACTCAACCAGAAATATTTGGAATTGCAAAGTTTCCGAAACTTTTGCATAATTCTATATAGAGTTAAATCTGCTACCAAGTAAAAAGGTGCTGTTTCTATATGGGCCGATCGAGAAAGTAATATTAATGGGTCCGCTTGATGAGACTCTTGATGAATATTAAGTAAAACAAAACAAATATTGAGCAAAGGTCCGAGAGCAAACAGACGCAGCGTCGAGGACCGCCTCCCGGCGCGGCGCGATACGACACGACACGGCGCGACACGATGCGGTGCTACCATTTTTATTACTATTCTTCTTTCTGTCAACATTTATTAAAACAAAAAGTACGTATAAAAGTAGAAATTCGATCATGAAACTGGCAGAAAAGTAGTAACAATAATGGGACCCCTCCTACACACACACACACACACACACGTCCAACTTTGTAATAACTCGCTTTTGCGTTAAGGGTTAAAACATGCATAAATCATGTTGTTGTTTTATTCCAATAGTTAAGTAAGTCCTTGGTCTATTCTTTTTGTTGACATTTAATTGTGTCTTCTCGCCTCGCTCACGCGGTGTCGCGGTGTCGCGGTGCGGCGCGGTCCTAACGCCCGCCGCCGCGCCGCAAGTTCTCCCTATTGGTTCTCTGTATTGGACGTGACACATTCAGATATTTCAAATATATAGTCTTTGATAACAAAAGCCCTGAAATATATTACTGGATATTGTATAAACTCTAAGACATTAAATATTCTATTCATTTTTTGATGCCTATGCCATTTTTACACATTGAATTGAAACATTGATTTATTTATTTATTTTATAAATAAACTAATGTACAAAAGGCGGACTTAATGCCATATGGAATTCTCTACCATTCAATCTTTGAACCAACGACACGGCCGGGCGGCCCCTGTTTAAACTATGTACGGTGTTCACTTACATAGGTACAACACTTATACAGCTTAAGGCTACTTCGGATTACGGCGCGCGGAATGTTTCCGTGCGACTAGCCTCTTGCGACCGAACAAATGTTTTATAAAAGCGGCAGCTCACCCCGAGCTCCTTGTGGGATATATTTATTTCTCAAAAGATTTACATAAATCACTTACAGAGAAAACAATATTTTTTTGCTTAAATCTAGAAAGGAGAGGGTAGTTTGCAAAAATAATCAACGACCAAAGTACAAAAGCGCTTAGTTCTAACACACAATGTAATGGTGTGCGACTGTGCGTAATGGCCAGTTAAACTGCACTGACCGTTGGTTAATTATGACATGCATACCTAGGTGGTTTATCTCAACCGACAAAGTTTATTTGACTGCATTTATTATTAATAATAATAATAATAATAAATTTATTTGCGTAACATAATGGTTTACATTCAAATTTACAGTGGTATTATTATTATTATTATTATTATTATTATTATTTTTATCATTTCTTTTTAATTTAAATTTTACTATAAATATGTATTATAAATTAGAATATACAAGATTCATATGAATTTACATTTCACATAATTACAATATTACACAAGCCATTAAATACTTATTATTATTAATTTTATGAACAAGCAAGCAAACGGCCTACCTAGTTTTATTATTTCTGTTGTAAGGAACGGATACAAATGAGTGAAGGATTCTGCCGGGATTATCCTCTCCCTCTGGGATGTGGATTTAAGGCTTCAAAAGTGTGAGATCGTCTCGGAAGCTCTTATCACCATTCTTCTTATTTATTTACTGTTCGTCCTTGACTGTAACCGTATTACCTATAGACTGTTACATGAAAGGGTTGCTAATGTGGATATTGCTCGTCATGTTCATTTTACAAAGCTAATAAAATCCTTGATGGCTTCTCAGACCTTAATAAGTGAATAATCAGAAAAAAATAGGGCATACATTTCGTTTTCGTAATTGCGTCATGTGCGACGTGTACCCACGTTACAGACAGACGTGGCCCTTCTATGTAGTACTCATAAGGGACCCGATCCTTTTATTATTCATGGATTGGAAATCGAAGGGGTTTCTCTAAGAGTGCTTAAAAGTTTTAAGATGAGAACTTGCTTCGTACAAAATTTCCAAACTTTCTAAGAGCAATAAGTATTTCTGCCCACTCGACACGCACACTAATAAAAGAACGAAGGGACAGAAAAAAAATACTCACGAAAAGTTTGATTTCATTTTGTTGTTCAATTTGGGCTCGATATTGTTGAATTTGATATTGAGCTCGTATAAACTTATTAAAAATAAATAAAGATAAAATTGCTTGAGGTGCTTTCAATTGGTTTGCTCTTTAACATCGATGACTCCATTTACTTATTTAATAAAAACATAATATTATCATGTAGCTAACTAGATCTAAGAATCTCAATTGCATCCCCAAATTTCTCAGTTCAGAGTGTCGTCCGGGGAGCGTCTCTGTCCGGGCGGGGTTGTATTTGTGTCCGGGACTTAAAGTTTCAAGTCTGGTTTCCGGGCTCCACTTCAGAAAGAAAACTTTTGACATGTTCAAGTCTTTACCTCAAAAATCTGAATGCCTGATCTAAACGAGGCACCCAACAATAAACCTCTAATAGCGCACTGTACGAGTAGCTACCTACGTAATTGTATTTTTTTGCTTACAATCTATAACAAGAACACGAGTTCATGCATACTGGGAATAAGGTCACATGCGATGCAATATGCAATCCGCGGCGCTGCACCCGCATGCACATCGCGGCTGCACCCCGACTGCAAATATCATGCAATTGTTATTCTGTTTAACGACAATCGAAATCTTATACGAGTACATATTATTATAAACAATTTTAGCCAAACAGAGCTACCATATTATTATTATGAAGAGTTCGTGTTTGTATTTGGTAAGGCAGGTAGTGCGGAGCTTAGAGCAATTTTTGTTGTCAATAAATTTAGCCCTTTGGGGTTTTAAGTATTTTTTTTCCTTATTCAAATTATCTATCAGTAACATCAGTTTAATTAATTAACAACAAGATAGAGCAAAGTGGCGTGCAATTGGAGAGGCCTATGTCCAGCAGTGGACTGCGATGGGCTGATAATGATGATGATGATGATGATGAAGACAGAGATTTAAAGAAGATATGCTGCAATGTTCTGGAAATAAACTATTTCGATATTGAGTTTGTGTTTGCTCTCTGCGCCGCCCGCGCCGCCCGCGCCGCCCGCGCCGCCCCCGATAATTACTGAATATTATTTACTAGCTGTGCCCGCGACGTCGTCCGCGTAATATTTAACCCTGTTATGGGGCGAACTTCATTAGAATACGGATCTATATCTGAATTCCTAACGTTTTTTAACCTATTTTTGCATTCCCTTAACGCTTTATGTCGTAATTAATGATCCTAACACTCTTATGACCTATCATTTTCGTTTTCCCAACATCGTATGGACGTTTTTTTTTCCACATAATGTTTTATTTCCCTAACGTATTTCCCACTTGCCGTATTGATCATTCATCCTAATCCTAATTGGTTATGGCGCTTCGCCGGCCGCTGCCGAGGCAAGCTCGCTTCGCTCGCTCGGCTTTCGCGCTGTGGGGTCACAGTTCAATATAAATTAATTTTGATTAGTATACTGACAAAACCTGGTTTGTTAACGTTATGTCGTAAATATACTTTTATTAAAAGTACCGATCCTGACGCTTCACCGGCCGCTGCCGCGGCATGCTTGCTTCGCTCGCTTGGCTCGCGTGCTGGAAGGTCACAGTTCTACCTAACACTCCTCCTCGCTTCGCTCGTCGTCGCATCTAAAGAAGACCTTCATTTGCTGCTGCAGCGGCACGCTCGCTTCGCTCGCTCTGCTTGCACGTTGTTGGGTCGCAGTTCAATTAATTAGTATACTGACAAAACCTGGTTTGTTAATGTTATGTCGTAAATATATTTTTATTAAAAGTATCGGTTCTGACGCTTCGCCGGCCGCTGCCGCGGCATGCTTGCTTCGCTCGCTTGGCTCGCGTGCTGGAAGGTCACAGTTCTACCTAACACTCCTCCTCGCTTCGCTCGTCGTCGCATCTAAAGAAGACCTTCATTTGCTGCTGTCGCGGCACGCTCGCTTCGCTCGCTCGGCTTGCACGTTGTTGGGTCGCAGTTCAATTAATTAGTATATTATTAGTATACTGACAAAACCTGGTTTGTTAATGTTATGTCGTAAATATATTTTTATTAAAAGTATCGGTTCTGTCGCTTTGGCGGCCGCTGCCGCGGCATACTCGCTTCGCTCGCTTGGCTCGTGTGCTGGAAGGTCACAGTTCTACCTAACACTCCTCCTCGCTTCGCTCGTCGTCGCACCTAAGGGAGACCTTCATTTTGCCGCTACCGCAGCACGCTCGCTTCGCTCGCTCGCCTTGCGCATTGTTGGGTGGTAGTGCAACTAATTAGTATATTATTAAAAGTACCGGTTCTGTCGCTTCGCCGGCCGCTGCCTAACACTTCCCTTATTCGTAATAAACGCGCAAGTCAAACGCCATACAAGCTTGCGGTTACATAGAGCTTTGTAATATTACCATAGGGACTATTTTTGCTTGTATTCCAAGCAATAGCACTCAGTTTTACTGCAATGCAATTGACCAACAGCAACACAATGTTATGTGAACAGAAGAACACATATCATTCCATATTCAATAAAAGATATAAAAAAACATAAATCATTTTGACTATTTCCTAGAATAACGTTATTTTTTATATATTCCTGTCTCGAAAGTAATTAAGTTTACGTAACTCGTTGATGTCTCTTGTAAAATTCCTCTTAGGTCAAAAAATCCGAAAAAACCAATAGTTTTTAATTTAAAATTCTAATAATTGCAAACGGTGTATAAAAAGGCTAGGTACTATTTCAATTAAAAAAATATTAGTATATGCGTGCAACATTTCTACTGTTTTAATTTTTAAGTGGAATCACTGAGTTCTACTTATACTGTGTGTTCACAGAGCTGGCGGCTGGCGGCTGGCGGCGTGGCAGCTCGCGTCGCGTATTTAAATGCACTTCCGATGCACCTGCAACACCATCGACTCCAGGATCGGTACTTTTAATAAAAGTATATTTACGACATAACGTTAACAAACCAGGTTTTGTCAGTATACTAATCAAAATTAATTTATATTGAACTGTGACCCCACAGCGCGAAAGCCGAGCGAGCGAAGCGAGCTTGCCTCGGCAGCGGCCGGCGAAGCGCCATAACCATTAGGATGAATGATCAATACGGTAAGTGGGAAATACGTTAGGGAAATAAAACATTATGTGGAAAAAAAAAACGTCCATACGATGTTGGGAAAACGAAAATGATAGGTCATAAGAGTGTTAGGATCATTAATTACGACATAAAGCGTTAAGGGAATGCAAAAATAGGTTAAAAAACGTTAGGAATTCAGATATAGATCCGTATTCTAATGAAGTTCGCCCCATAACAGGGTTAAATATTACGCGGACGACGTCGCGGGCACAGCTAGTTCTATTTATAACTGATGTCAATAAATATCCGAATTAAGTACCTAAGAGAATCTTGTAATAAAAGAATTCTACTTCTGGATTTGAATCCATGAAGTTCAAAAGTATACTTACACAGTCATATCTTCCCGTGTAAATAATGTGCAACCGGGTAAGTACCTAGTACTCCTACCTACTCTTCACCTTGATAACTTTATTATTAATAGCAATTAATATAAGATAAGTATCGGGAACTTTTTCAATTTCCCGCCACAAAGCGAATAAAAGTTAAACGACTTGTTTACGCCGGCTTCGGCAATTACTAACACATCTTTTGTTTTATGACGCTTTTATTTTATCTAAAGGGGCTCCTAGACGGGCCATATTTTCACAAAAATGTATAGCTGCAATAGTGTGGCTGGCAGCATCAGCCAGCATTTACGGCTAGACTATGCAACACTCGCAATATTTTTAGTATGGCCGGGATATATTGTCACATATTTTTAGTGTAGCCGATGAATGTTTAGGGTTTCAGCTATATTTCCGGAGCTATCGCTTCGCAATCGAAAATACTGCAATATTTCTCAGCCACTTTTATTGCTGTCTCGCTATACGGCATAAGTGCGTCCCTTTTTCATGCTACGTGAAGTTTGCCGCGATTCGTTCGAGTAGCGTAGCTATGTTCATTGTTTGTTTGCTTTTGTTTAGTTTGGTTCGGGTGCGTGAATGTTTGAGGTTAGTATCTGTTCTTTGTATAGTTGGTCCAATTTTGTGGATAATGAGTTCAAAGTCACTCTTTGACATTCGTGTAAAGTTTGTAAATAATTGTTCGTCGAGTCTTATTTCCAGACTTAAAATATCTATTGTATCACGCTTATTGAAATAAGGTCGAATCCACATTTTTCTTGGTTTTTTTGGCTTCGACTTTGCTTTTAAAACAATGTAAGCTGCTGCAACGCGTATGAGTTCGTCAGCCATTGTAGCCATACGAGCCATGTATGTAGCCCATGTAAAGACAAAATAATGAGCCATTACTGCTACGGAAATATTGCCGAGATAGACATTTTCCAGCCACATGCTGCATTAAAATGTTTTTTGTATTGCTGGGATATAGTCGGCAATGTTGTAGCCACATATTTCACCAAAAGTATAGCTCGTCTGGGGGCCTCTTAAAAGGATATAAACTTTGTAAATATCCGAAAATGTTTTTATTCATTTAATTTATAAATTCAAAAGTTTGTTGTTTGTATTCGTGTTGTTTTCTGAAGGAGTTTTTCAGAGAAATGGCTCATTGTAATCAGTTAATCAGATCCTTTTACCCGGAAAACGTAAACATCCCGCTCAAGTGTCCAACAAATGAATAATTAATGATAATTACATCTATTAGCTTTAACTTATAATTATTAATTGAATAAAGTTTCCTGCAGTCCAGCGGTCATTGCCGGTAGACTCAAAACGGACGTGTAAGTGGTAATATTTTAAGATACATCGCTAATCTATCAATAGAATTTTGCATACCTACTTAAAAGACTGTAGGAAGTATATAATAGATTTTAATTTAAATAGCCGTGACTTTTCACATACATTCACGTCGTGCAACCTGACTATGTAACGAATCTTCATAATATTATTTATACAATATGTAAATGTAGGAAATCGTCGGGTGTCGGCGTTTCATTTCTCACATCAGCTGCAGGCTGTTTGACGTGAATAAACGAATATCCCCGTACTACCCAAAAGTGTTTGTTTTGTGAAAAATACGGATAATAATTTCGATCGTGAAGTCCGCCTCGGTATTTTATACAGGCATCTGCGATAAAGATCAAATATTTTAAAATATATCACCTATAGCATTCACAGTCATCACTTTTAATGTAATACACACTTTTTTATATATTCACTGGACAAACTATATGCGTTTCTAACAATACTATTCGTATAGTTTTCCTATAGTCCTCGTCACAACACTTATCATATTTAAATATGATATGTAATATTTATCCTTTTCACAAGACCAGCGCGGACATTACAACAGCCCGTGTATTTCGGTAAGCGATGGAGAAGACACATCGAACGAACGAATTCGAAGGACGACTCTCGTATGCAGAATCACGAGTTTCTGGATGGAAAAATAACAACGTTGCTGTATTCACTCAATATACCTACAACACTGATTAAGTAGAATAGCATTCAATCTGTATTATTTACTTTTTCATGTATTTGTCTGGACAAGCTATATGCGTTTCTAACAATACTGTTACCTATACCTACCTATCATTAAGTCGAAATACCTACTTCAGTCATGAGAAGATTCCATATTATTATGATTAAGTACAAAGTCCTTCGCAATCACCGGCGGGTGCAGAACCCAAGACAAGTGCCTATCGATAATAGCAATCGAACGAAACGAATGCAATATTGTATGTAATTGACGTACGCGAATAAAACGTCACGTGGTCAGTTTTCTGGAAATAGTAAAGTAGGGATTGAACCTTATACAAGACATGATATCTAAGACCATTATTTGTACGGTCAATAAGAACAAAATAGTCACTGTTTGTAACCTGATTTTATTAAGTCAGGTTTCTGTATTAGCAGTTATGTATAACCTCTTATTAAAAGTGTCATTATCCAATCACACTTATCTCAACATTTTTCTGTAATATCGCGTTTTTCGATAATCTTTGGTTGAAAATCAGTTTAAGCAATTCTAGGATATCGAATCGATAACCAATTTGTGTGCGGGAAATGACATCCGAGTGGAAGACCGAGCGCCCTAATGAATTGATACCGAGATCGTCTTCTGCGCCTAATGGGTGATTAAGCCTCCCTCGAAGACTACTCGGTATTGGAGGATCGGTAATCGCCTCAAGGTTATATCCTGAATACTGAACGGATATATGTCTGTGTGTACACGTTTAAGTACTTACCCTTTGCCTCTAGTCTAGATTTAGAACGATAGTACCCTGAAGGATAATAGGAGCTAAAATATTTATAGAGTTTAGAACGTTTGATACGTGCCCCTTTTAGACAAGAACACAGTATCTTTGCTTGTAACACTGATATGTGAAGTATATTTGCTAATTTAATGACTGAGAAGGTACTAAACCCCACATTCGTGACGAGAATGCATACCTAACGATATTTGCGACACTTTAACTGACTATATGAAGTCCCCGTGCCTGCAGTCTCTCCGCTCTCAACACTTAACCCTTAACTGATATGTCAAGCGTCAATGTTCATTTCGGCGAGGCAGCAGGTAGCAGCCTGCTGTCGAACAATGTCATCGACAGGCAGTTGAGGTGTTCAATACCGCGGCATCCCTCGCCGACCTCCGCGCAGGTATGCGAATATCTTCAGTATTAAAATGCCATAGCCCTTCAAAATTTCGGGGAACAAGCTAGGTCAATTATATTTTAGGTGAGGGAACATTTGTAATTTCAGCGAGATTTCTATACTTATATCTATTTCATGTGGATAGCTTTATATTTGTATGTCTGATTTTAAAAATGAGGGCTCCACTTTTAGGTCGGGGCCTATAAGTATAATTCTTAATGTGATCCTTGTATCGGCAGGTGCTAATGGCTACAACTAGGTAAGTCACATACCTTCTCATATCTACGAATACAAAACACTGTCAGGTACCAATCAGGTTATATCTGTTTTGCTTGTATTTGATCTACGCTGTGCCCTAACCTTTCCCACAATATTTGGGACAGACATTATAATGGGGATATTTGACATTTACCGGCATCTAATATATTCACGCCGAGCCCCCCCTCCCCCTCCCCCCCTCGCGGCGCCGGCGGCCTGCAGGCCGGGGCCCGCTCCGGCGCACCTCTCCACCGCATTCATACCATACCCTCAGACTGCAAAACATTCTTGCCACATTTTTTTATAGGTATTTAATTATTCCAAACACTTTTATGGAGTTCGTTTGCAAGGAAACCGCTGTATACCTACTTGTCAATTTTCATTTAAATTACGCGACTGTAACATAATGTACTTATTTAAGTTGTTACGTCCTAGTGCAGTTTGTAAGTGCAGTAGTTTGAAACTCAGCCGCCCTGAAACGGATCATACCTACACAGTTTGAAACACACCGCGATAAGTTGTCAAACCCTAAATACTGCACTAATGCGTCCGTCGATTCCACAGTTTAATGAATTGCAAAGATCCAATCCCGGCACGGGGAATAGACAATTCCCGCTTCAATTAAACGCAGCTTTGGGGATCCGTTCCCAGCATTTTTATTCCCATTGCGTGGAACGAAACAATTCCTCTCGAGCCGAATGTGATTTGCGAGCGGCGACCGCACCGCCCCGCGCGCGGGGCCATTTAGACGTACTTTTACACTTTTTATTTTAATTGCCAAGTAGAAGCAAAGCGCTTAATTAGTGGCTATGCTTGAAGATTAAAGAGAGTGGATTAGTTAGATGTAATGTAATTAAATTTCAGAATCTCACTAATTTACCTATACAATATGGAACTATCTAGAATACCGTGCTATCAAAATTAGGCCTACCTGTCTACTTTCTACTTCACCCGTCTTTCGTTTTCAAAAAGCAATATCCAAATTGCGTTCGGTATAGGTACTTATAATAATATGTATTTTACAAGGTACCGAATCGCGATATTTATAGGCAACATAAAGTAACAATTTTATTGTTGTGCAAGAGAAAACCTCAATTGGAAAACATTTGTGTTTTGTGTGAAAAAGTTACGTTCACTCGTAAATATTTAATTGTATTACTTTCGTCGGGACCTTGGGTTTTATGTTGTTCATTGATGTGTGAGTCGATATTAAATCAAATGAAGGGTCCTAGTAACAGGAATTACAAACTAAGGTAAGTATACATAATAATATACATAAAAGTAGTGAACTACGCTAGTCTACATCTATTACGTACAAATATTATTATCATTTAATGAATGGTAGTAAAGTACACATATCCAACAAGTTCACTGTTCGATTAAAATTATACACCGTAGTAAAAACTCATAAACATGTTAAAAATGATTATCAATTTTTCATTTGAATTCTATGTGAAATAACAATATCTTCCGGCAACGACAGCGACAGCCCGATAAACAAAACAAAAAAAGGGGTGCAAAGAGATCGCAACCCGCCCTGGGCCGGAGGGGCGAGAGGGGGGGAGGCTCCGGGTACTTATTGTATCGGTTTTAAAAAGATATCAGCAAAAAGTTCACGAAGATGGATCGAAGAAAAGTTTTCAAATATATTTTATGTTTAGAGAATGATCCTGTAAGAGCCTAAATTGGTTAAACTTATTTTAACTTAGTGTATAGTTTTAATACAACAGACATTATCAAAATGTATAATAATGCTACAGAATTATTTTTTACAAAAAAAGCAACATTATTCGATTTTTAAAATGTTCAGAACGTGACTGAGATTCGTGTGTCGAACCGTCAGCTGAGCGGAGTTCTTACGAGAGACCGCGACCGCAGCGACTGTAACACAGCGTGTGTCTCTCCGACTGTCTGTCCGCAGCGACTGTAACACAGCGTGTGTCTCTCCGACTGTCTGTCCGCAGCGACTGTAACACAGCGTGTGTCTCTCCGACTGTCTGTCCGCAGCGACTGTAACACAGCGTGTGTCTCTCCGACTGTCTGTCCGCAGCGACTGTAACACAGCGTGTGTCTCTCCGACTGTCTGTCCGCAGCGACTGTAACACAGCGTGTGTCTCTCCGACTGTCTGTCCGCAGCGACTGTAACACAGCGTGTGTCTCTCCGACTGTCTGTCCGCAGCGACTGTAACACAGCGTGTGTCTCTCCGACTGTCTGTCCGCAGCGACTGTAACACAGCGTGTGTCTCTCCGACTGTCTGTCCGCAGCGACTGTAACACAGCGTGTGTCTCTCCGACTGTCTGTCCGCAGCGACTGTAACACAGCGTGTGTCTCTCCGACTGTCTGTCCGCAGCGACTGTAACACAGCGTGTGTCTCTCCGACTGTCTGTCCGCAGCGACTGTAACACAGCGTGTGTCTCTCCGACTGTCTGTCAGCACTGCATATGTGTGTATCCCGCCTGATATAGAGATGAGGTAAATAAACCTTTCTTTTTTGTCTTCAATTTCATTATATAATATAACTAGCGGCCGGACAGACGTCGTCCTGCCCGTCCGATTATTTCGTCAAAGATCTGTCACTTCTTCATAAGGCTTCATATTTTCCCCGTTTTTTACACATTTTCCACTGTTTCTTCGCTCCTATTGGTCGCAGCGTGATGTTATATAGCCTAAAGCCTTCCTCGATAAATGGTCTATCCAACAAAAAAATTTTTGAATTCGAACCAGTAGTTCCTAAGATTAGCGCGTTCAAACAAACAAACTCTTCAGCTTTATAATATTAGTATAGATATGTATTACTTACTTATGTTAATGTAGGTTCTGGCGCGCAATTACGTGGTATTCTGTTTGAGACGCGATAGCTCTGTTTAGCTCGAGCCCTGCGCTCCTCGTGTTTCGATGTCAACAGACGTCCTCGTGTCAACTCGTGTGTCACTCACGTAGTCATATTATTTAACACAATCGGTTTAATAACGACCCATAAGCGGTTTGTAATTGACAAGATCGAGTTTGATCATTTCGGAAGCAACAAGCGTCCCGTCATCTCCACCGGTACCTACAGTATTTTATTCCATCATGCCTATCTACTATGGAATGTTAACTTAAAATACTGTTGTAAAAAGCATAATCTGAAACGACGTAAAAAGATAAATTGACCTAATGTAATGCACATAATAAGCAATGAATAAATGAATATGAATATGAATATAAATCCTGTAAACAATAATTATTGAAATATACGAATAAAGAAAGAAAAATTTCTTGCACCGACTTGTAGGTAAGTAGACGCTTTACCTACCTGACCTAGGTATATACATTTTTTTTCAATTCTTTTCTGTATATGATATTGAAATATAATATTTTTTTATGAAAAATAAATATAATCGTCACATTGAAACTATTTATATTAGTTATCTAATGTGTCGTCGTAAAACAGGAGAATGTCGCTATTAAAGAGGTAACAAGAAACCAACATTTAAAAGCAAGTAAGCTTTTTGAGCTGAGAGCATACTCCTTTCAGACTTGCTTATTATGTACAAACATAACATACAAGTAAACTGAACCTAGAATATTGGGTTAGTAAGCTAACTTTGCTATTTTACTCGGAAAAGTGTTGATCTATTGAAAAACTTCATAAAAGATTTTCGAACACATTAGGACTCATCTTAAACTTGACCGACTCTTATAGATTTTGTTGACAGTCCAACTCAGGTAAATCAATTGTTAAAAAAATACACGGTTCGCTGCGCTTCAACTACAAGTACTTAATTAGAAATGAAGACTATCCTAAGTTTCATAACGAGGTGATGGGGTTTCCCATCTTGCAGACAGGTTTCTGCAAAAGATCCTTTCACCACATTCAAAGTAAATCAGCAATCTACTTTTCCCTTTACAGTGCGAAGGTGAAGCCGCGTGCAGTGGTCGATGCAGCTCGAGCGCGGCGCAGCGGCTGCAGCCGCCGGGAGCACTTGAGTAATGAAAATCATGGAAACTAACGGAAATTGTACCACATTCACACACACTTACACATTTTCCTTAAGGAATTACTTAACTAGAATACGCGACGCATATAATAACTCGACATTTTATAGCAACGAGCGCTAGACCTATGTAGAACGATATAAGAGCATAAAATAATAAGATTTAGCATTGTGCCGTCACTTGTAAGCTGTCCAACTGAGTGTAGGTGAGAATTCAAAAGTACAGGTAGAGTGAGTACATTTTGGTCATATATTTTTGAACGGCATTGTTACCATCGATAGATCCATGAAAAATAATACTAAAACGCGTAGTGCCGTAAAAAAATGGTGATCCAAAAAGTCGGAATTTTTTTTTGATTTTTCGACAATTTCCAGGGTGAATTTGGTCATTTGATACAGTACGGCATCAGTTTCATACTATTTCAATACTGCTTCTAATCCATCATTCCGCAACGCCGTAAAAAAATCAAGCGACAAGGGGAAAAAACCGAAGGTTGCAGCCCCCTCTCTTGCCGTGGTCCAGGGGGTGATTTGACACAACATCAAATTAATTTATTTCGAAAGTATTTTATGCATAGATAATATTTTTTCATATGCCGTACATTTTCGTTGGTTCAAAGGGGTGTGTAATGATCGATATAAAAATATTTAATATATTTTCTATTGATATATCAACATTTGATATAATTTCAAATAATTTCATTTGATATAATTTAATATAATCATTCATTGTGTATAATAAACGTTTGGTATAATTTTAAAATATATAAATTTATTTCGTATATTTATCGTTCGGTATAACGCTTTAAATTTCTTATAAAGATTGTATGGTATAACGCTCATTTTATATACAAATCATAATGAATTATTAGCTGAATCTAACATTATTCTTGGAAATATACAATCATATATAATGGGCAACCGCCAGAAAAAAAAAGAAAATACATATGGAGCAACAAAAAAGAATTGATAATATTATACTTAATCGAACGAAGGTGAATTTTTACGAGCAATTGCTTCAAATTTAAATCTAAAGTAATGTGCCTGGGATTTATGTACTTACTTAATAATATATTTAATTTACTTTTGCACATTGTATTTTATTTACCTATCCTAACCTCCTTTTGTTATCCATTCGTTTTGGTAGGGGGATGCAGTTCAAACCTAACCTAACCTACTTTTTGATAGCAGTTCGTTTTGTGATTATGTCTCTAATACATTATATCAAGAATTATATTATACTAGGATTTGTTGTGCCCAACAGGGTCTATGAGTATATAGTAATACTATTTGTAAAACTATTATTTATAGAATGCAAATAAAGAATTGAGTATTGAGTATAGGTATTTTGTTTTTGATATATAAATAACTAGCTTCTGCCCGCGACTTCGTCTGCATGGAACTCCTCCTTTTATTGCAGTCGGTTAAAAAGTAGCCTATGTCCTTTCTCAGGCTCCAGACTTTCTTTGTACCAAATTTCATTTTGGATATAATATACACACCGTTTCACTTTAGTTAGACGTCATAGTGATTTTATCATATTATCAATTGTTATCTTCAAAAATATGTTAATGTCGTACTGTATCAGATGGCCATAAAGTACCCTTAAAATGGTAGCGTCATTTTCATCAGCCTAAAAGATATGGTCTGCATTAAAATGTACGGCAACATTTTTCCTAATTTATTTATGTTAATACTATTTAAAACATGGGATACAATGTAGAAAACTGCTATATTTCATTAATTTATGATATTTAAATTTCTCCAATAATTTGCAAAATTTCAGTTTTTGTATTTCTTCATATTTTTTTTCAGAACAGTTTCTGCTGAACGGCAATACTATATAACAATTGTATTTTACAATATTATGTTAGAAAAATAGTTCCCGTACAGGGTCAAATGATTTTACAGCTTTATAAATCAAGAATACGATGAAATTAAGATAATTATTGATATACATTCAAATGAACAATCATTTTTTGACGGCATTATTTTTAATAGTACTTTTAAGTGCTAGATAATGTTGTGGAACCGAAGCCGTACTTTATCAAATCACCCCCTGGACCACGGACAGAGCGGCGGCTGCAACCTTCGGTTTTTTCCCCTTGTCGCTTGATTTTTTTACGGCGTTGCGGAATGATGGATTAGAAGCAGTATTGAAATAGTATGAAACTGATGCCGTACTGTATCAAATGACCAAATTCACCCTGGAAATTGTCGGAAAATAAAAAAAAAATTCCGACTTTTTGGATCACCATTTTTTTACGGCACTACGCGTTTTAGTATTATTTTTCATGGATCTATCGATGGTAACAATGCCGTTCAAAAATATATGACCAAAATGTACTCACTCTACCTGTACTTTTGAATTCTCACCTACACTCAGTTGGACAGCTTACAAGTGACGGCACAATGCTAAATCTTATTATTTTATGCTCTTATATCGTTCTACATAGGTCATCTGGTGGTTCAAATGACCCATCATTTTTTCAACATGGGCCCATAGTCTAATAGTGATAATGTTTGCAGTTTAAAATGTATGCCATACTCGTACTTGCCCACGTTTGGTTTGATGATTCACACGTGCTTTTTTTACCTGAAAAAAAAATACACCTTATAAATTATACTATAGACATCATGATCATCTTTAGACATTATGATTCTGCAGCCTATTTTACTATTATTTATATCTCAAAAATATAATCTATTAGACTAAACTTTTCTAATTAAATCAGATTTTCTCGAGGGCGCTGTAGCGTAGCTTCAAGCCCTAGGCGTGTTTGCGTCGTGTCACTAATCCTTGACTCTAGGTAACCTAATTCAAATCTAGATTATCTAGAACCTGATAATGCACCACTGCCTACGAAATAAACAGATATACATAGTATGGGATGACATACATGTGCGTATGTATTAAATACAGACACGGCGTTTTTTTTTTAATTGAAACTGCTCAAAATAAACCTTCATTGGTATGTAGATTTCCTCAGATACAACGCTTCAATACAACATATGGCGTTAATGACAATTTTTATTCTCGTAGTGTCGTAGTGTTCTTTTCTTATCATGTACTTAAGTATGTTGATACACATAGCATTCTCTATTTTTTTCTGTTTGTTAAAAGTGACGGATGCTCTTAGATACTTTGGCAAATTAGCGTGGCTGGTAGCTGGGGCGTTGCCAATTATTTAGTGGTAGCTAATTTACTTTGACTGCAAAGACTATGTATGATCAAGAAATAATAACATGAAACAAAGAATCTGTCTGTTCAATTTAAGCTCATAAAAACGCCTGTTCATGAACATGAAAGTAAAAAGCGGGGCTATATCCAAAAGCTTACCAAGTGTTTAACACGATGTCAGGAGCACTTACCCGTAATACCTCTCGAAACACCGCGCGTGCATGTGAGCGGTGGATTATGTTCGAGACGGAGTGAAAGACAATATTGCCTTTTGCGATGTACGTCCTATAAACTAACCGCACGCCGGAGAATATCATAAGAACACGGAGCACGCAATACGATCACCCGGCATGTACCTACACCAGAATGTAGATGTTACACTACGATGAACTGACTGAGTTATGTAAGCGACTGTATAGTAAACTAGTGGTCCCGGCAGACTTCGTCCCGCCCGGCAATGTCGATTTGACATTTGTCATTGTTGCGTTTTGTTATACTATTTTTAACAAATCAGCTTAATGTTTTTTTCTTTTTTTTTTACTGGAACGTGATAAAAAGTATCCTATGTCCTTTTCCTGGCTCCGAGCTACCTCCCCGCCAATTTTCAGCCAAATCAGTTCAGCCATTCTCGAGTTATAAACGGGGTAACTAACACAACTTTCTTTTATATATATAGATAGATATCTAGAACGAAGGTTAAGTGTGAAACACAATTAGTTAAAATGGCTATCTCCAGCGTCGCAGGCTCTTTTATGTTTTACTCAAACGACCATTCGCAGATTATTAAAGTCCATGAGAATAGCTTTCGATGAAACCTGTTCATTGCATACTCTCTCAACACTACCCTATGTGCAATCTTCGGTTCACAGCTTCCTCAAAAGTTCTCAAGACGACCAATGAAACTGGGAAAATAGTAAGTTATGTGTTTCTTGTCACGAGGGAGCTTCTATCGATTGCTAAAGTAAAGTAGTGAATGTTTTCTTACATCATGCAAACGCAACGCACCAACGTCATCGGTGATTGATGATCTATCTCACTCGCGTGAGATAATTGTCAATCCTCCGGTAAAGAAGCAGACTCGATCTAGCCCGTCTCGTCTCGTCGGGGGCGACCCGCGCCGCGCCGCGCTATGCATAATATCATCACAAACTCAATTCGATCTTCAAATTATTACAAAATCCTTTCCTTTAACGAATCCTAACTTTAATGGCTTTCTAACGTTTTACCCAATTAAAATAACAATCGCCCGACCTCCGTAATTAGTAAATGAGCCGAACTTTGGAAAACAATACTTTGCTCTTATTTTTTTAATTTCTCAGTTCAGCGAATCCATTTCGCCTCGGACTTCGTTCGCGAGGTGTCAAAAGTTCCAGAGAGATATGCCTACAGATTACAACATTAATGTTGATTTTGAGTTATAACGCGGTCTTGACTTCAGATTAACCTATATATTCCGACGGAGGAGTTACGACTTACGAACAATGACATCAATCTACTATGATTAAATGATAAAGTTTTTAAGCAATATTTATCATCGCTGCATTCACAGGCGAGTGATTTTAATAACATTGATTAGCCGCTTGACAGCTGTATAACCAGATAATATTTATATTATTATAGAACCGAGTGGAACTAACACCTTAATTATATGTATGAACAAAAAAAAATCCGGGAACTCGAGAGTTTACATTCCGCTCTCGTCAATTCTCGGAGGGGAATTGATATTTCCCAACCAATATTTCCTATAATGTCAACTTTACCCAATTTCAATCAAAAGACTTTGACGAATGTTTGTGCATGGAGGTGGTGCAGTGGATTCCAGCTTCTTTTGCCATTTCATATTTGATAGAAATGTTATTGGTTCTTGTCAGCCGAGGTGCAAGCGTGAAAGGGCACAATTTATGTCAATTTCTTGGTTTCTCCGCCACATACGAATTAGTGACGTGCATTATGTACACGCGTTATCCTTCGAACGTGACTGGAATTGTGTCACTTTGCCAAAACGTGACCACTTTGACATGCCGCAATATTTAATGTTATAACGCAAAGGTTTTTGCCTAATTAACATTTTAGATCTCTTTTGTATTCCGAAGGAATACGAAATACTAGGCTTAATTATAGCATATTTGATTTGACAAAAAGACACAAATAAAAATGTTATCCTTTGCATGAGGAAACTCATAAGAATTATTTTGTAGTGGATAAAGAACATATTAACAGATTAAATTAAATATACATGAAGTTATTTCCTCGAATACGATTTCTTTTTAAAAGTACACAGCGACTACATTCCCTACATAACCAGAAATCGACATTGAGAGACTCAACTAAGAAATATTTTTATCTGATGATTATAATTATCTAGTTATAAAACTTGGTGTTTCAACTATTAAAATAAAATACTGAAAAGAGATAGTGAGAAAAGTTTTTTCAATGAATTATCAAGGCCAGCCCTCATCGGACGGGCGCGCGGGTAAGGCGCCGACCAGCTGGTAGGCTTCACTCTTAATGCTTTGTTTCCGAAGTTCCGCAACTATTCCGCCGCCCGCGCCGCCCGAGCCTCCCGCACCGCCCGCACCGCCCGCACCGCCCGCGACACTCCGACACTTGCCGCTTCATATCTTTTCATTCAGTGAAAGTTGAGGCAGAAGTCCTCGGCTATACTTAATATTATGAAAGGATGAAAGCAATCCAAACCGAGACGAAGTTAATTTACTTCGGATCTTTAAAAAGTCGCGTCACTGAGCAGCCATGAGCAGCCGTTAGCAGCCGTGTGTGATCACTACGGTACGATATGATACCTACGGTATTTGACTCGATACTTTCTAGACAAAATAGTCATTAGTGACGCTCTTATGTCAGCGGTAAATTTTCCCGCATTCGGGACTTCAGGGAAATTTCGAAATAATGAAGATTTAAAAAAATAATATACATGTACCTAGTATAAGAATTTTATAGTTTTCTATTAGTATGTGTATAGTTTTCTATTACAAATAAAACAAAATTGACAGTTTTTTTACCCAAAAATAACCTATTTACCTGCCATTAATGAAACTGTTAAACTTGAATTACAAGTTAATACTATACTTTTAAATATTTTTCTGTCAGGTACGTACCTATTGGTAATATTTGGTAATGTCCCACAATCTAATCATGTAGATATGAAAATGTGTAGATGAAAAGATGTAAATGTGTGGTCGGTCATGACTCATGGTCTACATTCATGACTTCGAGAGCTCTGATCGGTTTGGTTCCGTTTCCGCCGGCGCTACCCTTCGTCGACAAATCGACTTGCCCTTCCCAGATTTATTTTCTTCAAATCATTCAGCACGGCTTCATCATAACACGCTTATACGCGTAATCGATCGCTGTTGCGTTATAGACGAGCATTATATTGATTAAGGCATTACAGTGCCTAACTCTTTCCTGCCCTTGAACAGAAGTACCAAGGTCAAGGTAGTATGTACGATACTGTGTAGTACTACGTAATAATTTTGCGATATGATTACAATATTGGGATATAAAACAGTTGTCGAGGATACAGTACTTAGCAGGTACCTAAGTAAGTATAATAATAATATGTATCTTATCGGTGTTAGACAGAGACAATTAGCCTTAGTGTAAGTACTTCAAATACGAGTAATAGAACTAAACACAACTTATCTATACATACGCTAGTATGTATTCAGTAGGTATTCGATTATACACATTATTTTATTATACGGGTGATTCCACGGGTGTTTCAAACGCCGTCAGTCCCTTGCCATAAATATTGAAGAATTAAGCTACAATAAGATTTAAACTCTATTAATTTTGACGACAAGTGCGAGCGCAGTATGTCGTCGCATCAAAACGTAATTCTTGTTGTAACTCATTTCTTCAATATTCAGGACAACGGACTGACGGCGGTTGAAACGCCCGTGGAATCATCCATACGTAGTACACACACGCATACCGCACTGAAACTGACAGTTAGTAACAAATTGAAAATTTAACAAACGGTCAAACAAGCAATTAATGAAACAACAAAGGTACCTATTCAATATTGTTGTTGCATTTTTGGATGCCGTTTTGCATCCAACACATATTGATCTCTATTTATATTTTACAATACTCATATTGCGTATGTTACTGCGTTTTGTTATAAAACAATAATTTTCATCAATATTATGATATTGATCAACAAATAATCTTATGGGAATATTATATGCAAGGTAGTCAACCACGGATAAATAAACACAGTTCCGGGGAATCAAACCACAATGTATGTGTTCCGTGTAACACTGTAGCGGAGGAGTCTCACCCCCTCCCCCCCCCTCCCCGGCCTCACCCCCTCCTCAACATAACAGCTGCATTAAACTCCAAGTAGCCTGATATACAACCTAATAATCGCAGCAACTAACTTTTATTAAGCATATTAAACATTTTTAAGTCCACAGATCACTTTTGTACGCCTATCAACAAAACATAGTATTCATCAAATGATAAGTTTTCTGTCACCATTGTAAACAGTCCAACTATGATTATTAATCAATTATAACAGTTATATGCAAAGGATAAGTGATAATTTGGCTTCAAATGGATGAACTATTCAAACTTGGACTCCTACACGGACAGACCTATTGCTTGATGTGGCTTCTCCTATCTACTCCTGCTGAGCTGAGTAGTGGATTGCAGTAGGGCGGCGCGGGGGGAGGGCGGATGAGGGGGGGGGGGGCTGAGTCATCCACTTTCTTAATGCGCCTGAACTCACCGAGCTGTGACGTCACGCGATCGTCGTTCTCCACCAGAGGTTATGAGGAACTTTATTACTAGAGGACGCCGGGTACTGGAGCTAGTAGTATGTCGGGGCATTAGTATCTTGCCAGGCTCACCGGCAGGAAGCAGGTGACGAACTTACAGTCGTTTACGAACCCGCTGTGACGATGGCGGTGGTGAATATATCTCACGGATTCTACTATATTAAAGGGATTTCTATATTTTAAATTTCAAACTCTTCCAATCGGTCTAGCAAAATAAGCACGTCTTATGTCATATATGTAGTATATGTAATGTCTATAAATTAATAATTCCGTCCCGAGGTAAGTTTGCACACTGATATAATGTTACAAAGAATCAGTCATTTGTGTTGCCCACGTAAATCCAATGCCGTAATGTAAGTGGGAGTTGTTTTTAGTCCGCGAGGTGAAAAAGGGGCCGAATATTATAAGTTTGAAGGTTATATATAGGTACCTGTCTGTCTATATATATGGTATTATTATTCCCAAACGGTTTTTTTTTTTAGTGTAACTTTTATGTTTTATACAGTGATTAAGAGTCATGTTACTAACTAAGTACTTAATAGCTAAGTTATATTAACTAGTTAGTAATGCTTGAACACATCCAAACCTCTCCTCTGTGCAAACTATTTGATCCCATTACGACCCAGACAGCTATACTAACACAATACATTAGTTATTTAACATTATTCGACTTAAACTCATGCAATATTATGTGAAGAGAGACTCAACAACACTACCCACGCAACGGCGCGGCGACTGTAAACCGCTTTGTACATGCCTACAGGCGCGTAGTGGAAAACCAAACAGTGTTTATATAAGTAAGTCGCTATTTTTGGAATTAGGAATACCTTAATTAGGATTACTAGGAAGTCACTCGGTTTAAATTTGCGATAGCTAGAAAACCGAAATGACGTATAAAGCCCGCGTGAAATGACGTATAAAGTTACGAATTGCGTGGTCGAAGCCGCGGAACACAACTAGTAAGATAACAATCTAAACAAACACACACACACACACGCACACGGGTGAACCAGCGAAGACTTGTGAATGGACCTTTATTAGGAAGTTACGGAGCCTGTTGGCTGGAAGTTGCGTCATTAACACGTGAATACTATGACATATTGTGCTAACTTCGCACTTCTCCACTACTTGCTACATTGCTGATAATTACCTTAAAAGGCTTAGGTTTATTTATGTATATAAATTGATATTTTGTTTAAATATTTAGTTACATGTGTATAATCAAATCTCTAGTTAAACTACAGCGAAAACATTATCAAAACAAACAGTAGGTATGTTTGCAAACTTTGCTCTAACTAATATAATTACTGAGGTACTTATCAATTAAACACCATTTCTACAATTAATACCCTAATCTGAAATATCCATGGACTTCGCCGGTCCGGCTGGAGGCTATGTTATTAAAATTTCGTTTGCTAAAAAGTAGCATTGGACGCAAAATTTTGTTTTGGAATAACATAAAACATGTATTCACAGGAGCGCGGCACAAAGTCACATCGTGCGGACTTGTCGACTGGGAGCGTCCGAGTCAACTTTGTCGGGGGTTTAAAATGTTAAAATATTCATACCGTAATCCATTTCACGGCGGCTTACCAGACCGTGTTACTCGAGCCGTGTGTGTTTTAATACTTACTGGGAATTTGTCGCAAAGGGTTAAGGAATTTATTACAGATGATTATAAACTTTGTTCTACAAAGTCATAAACAGAAATGTATTTGAAATATTACTCGTATATACGAGAGTAAACGTGTTTCATTCTTAGTTAAGTAAATTAAACGTTAGTTCGCACGAAACAGGCCACACTATTAATACTCAAACTCTATTCACTTATATGTAAAAAGATTGTATTTGAACAACAGAAGATATTTTTTTAATAAATGCGCATTTTCACTCTAAAAATGTACTGCAGTATTTTTAAGCAGAACAGAAAGCATCTCAATGAGTTCATTTATTTTTTTTACTTTAATAACTTTTAGGTCTGGAAGATACTACCCGCTGTGAGATTTGTTAAAGCTCCAGGCAGGAGATGCCGCGGCGCGGCGCGGTGCGTGCGCTCACAATATTGCGTTTTTCATCATTCACAGATTTCGCCGCGAGATTCTTAACGACAGTAACTTTAGTGAAAATTTAAACCTCGCTGATTTTTAGGGTTCCGTACACAAAGGGAGACCTTATTAGTGAGACTCCGCTGTCCGTCCGTCTGTCACCAAGCTGTAGGTTTGTGTTAAACTGTGATAGTTGGCCGTTGAAATTTTCACAGATGATGAATTTAGGTCGCCATTTAAATAGCAAATACAAAAAACAAAATAGAATAAATACTTAAGGAGACTCCCTTCTGCATCTGCCGTTTATGTAGATAATGATATGGATTATTTACAGCATAATCGTGCACGAATCCGACTGACAATAGTCTAACGCTAAAGCTCAGTCGTGCTATGATTAAATTATGTACCTATAACTATCTATAACAATAAATAACATAATATCAGTTACATTTAGTTTTATAAATTACGCCTAGATACTTGCTTTCGTGCGACCGCCATCAGAAATTATTACCGGCAAAATAAAATAAATATTTGGTACGAAACTATGCCGTTTTACAATTAGATAATGGTAACGAACCCTTTTTAACTAAGCGTTATAGGCCTTATTAAATTATAATGTCTGAACTAAATTATATTTTGTTTCTTTTTATAACCTTTCATGTCAGCTTTGGACAAATAAATATTAATAAATTAAGAAACTTGTTCATAGTCCTATTTTTTTTATAATTTTAACGAATAATTAAAAATTCGTAATTTGTACCTAAGCCGTCCACTCTCCCGCAGTCGGTAGCTTTCATGTTTTCATGCTTTCAATTACGTAGTATGTAGGTACCTACTTAGCTGTCAGTATCTATACTAATATAATAAAGAGGAAAAGTTTGTTTGTCTGTTTGTTTGGATTAAATAGGCTCCTAAATGACTAGATCGATTTGAAAAAATCTTTCACTGTTGGAAAGCTACACTGTTCCCGAGTGACATAGGCTATATAACATTTTGGATAAAAATACGAATCCGTGCGAAGCCGGGGCTAACCGCTAGTTTAAATATAAACATATACGCGTCTATTGTCTATGCCCTATGCACTACGTAGTACCATCTGTTTGGAAGGAATGCGACAGTATTTTCTTCGTGCATTTTATCTCGCGCATACGAGATCCAAGTCGCCAGCTCGTGCCCTTTCTAACTGGTGGAAGTTGCTGACGTCGACTTCGCGTCTTCAATCGGAAAAATACGACTTCATTTCTATTTTCTCTGTTGTACCTATGGGGTTAACGCATGTAAAAAATATTCGCGCCGCATTTTCGACTTCCATGAGATGAAGGATGACGTTTCACCAAACGACATCGCTGTACGATTTACAAAGTTTAAGTTCTTAACTAAACTTTACAAATATGGAGGTTGTCAAAATCTATTGTATAATTTCTGTTTTTAACTTAAAAATTACGTAACAAATAAATAAACATATGCTTTTCCGGTTTAGTATTCAGATTATACGTTAATTATGTAATTTTAGCTATTAAATTTGTTTTGATTTAAAAACACATCGGTTCAGAATAAATTGCACATTAAGCTTTAGAGCATCAGCATTCGAGAGTGGTCGGACAAAAGGATTTCACGGTCGGCGCGTCTCCTACTGCCGCTTGTGTCGACGGTCACGGCGCATAAAAAATAACGACCTTAAATACAACAGGCCCGCATAGGGACACCCTGCTGCAATTAGACACGTAGTGTTCCGCCTTGATAATATTTGTACGAAGACGAGCGTACGGAAAAGCAAATAATTGCAGTAAAAAATAAATATGGAGTTGTTCTTAACCATTTTCAAAATTAACTTTT
The DNA here is from genome assembly GCA_038024825.1 of Polylopha cassiicola. Classification (NCBI taxonomy): domain Eukaryota; kingdom Metazoa; phylum Arthropoda; class Insecta; order Lepidoptera; family Tortricidae; genus Polylopha; species Polylopha cassiicola. Next base: position 120,985 of record CP149053.1, on the reverse strand, counting down.
AACGGTGAAATCGCAAAAATCGCAAAAAATACCAAACACAACTTTTTTGTTTATTTTTCTTTAGCTCGGTGTTCGTATATCAGCGTCTTATCAGACGCGCCTATATTACTATCTCTAGTCTAGGGTTCGCTTACTCCCTCAGTTTAATCCACTTCCGCTACTCTAATAGCTTAACACAAACATTTATGTTTGAAAGATTTTAATAAGGTACCTATAATCAAATAAAACGAAATTATGTTTGCATATATTCAAAATAACAAACATTCTAGCTTAATTTCATATTTAAAGTAGCTTTAATTTCAAATCGTTATCTACTATATATCAGTTAAACATGTTTATGAAGTTAATGGCTACATTAATTGGAACTTGTTTAATTAAGTTTGTAATTAATTCAAACAGGGACGATAACAAATAAATTGACTACAGCATTTCTATTTCATCGCCAAGAAACTAGCTAATTATCGTTAATTGACTTAGGTAATAAATTCAACATTATTTCTATTGATAACTTGTTTAATAAATAAAGGAGTTTGCATTCAGATATGATATCCATAATAATTCTTTATTATATAATAATATTACTTGAATCTATAGTAAAACGTAAATCATTTTATTGGAATTCTTTTAAATATGACAACTTACAGTCTTATTTTTTTACAAATTGCGCGTACTTAATGAATATTGTTAATGTTAATATTGTTCTACTAACAGTGTTCGAGACATGAGACAGATAGCTCGAGCAATATCCGCTCCGGCGGCGGTCATATCCGGCATCGATGCCTACATGTATTGTATCCTAGTGAAAATATTATCGCAGATATCTGCTATCTACAAAAATATTTGATTAGATTAGGTTCATTGACTCTTCACTACATTATACAATGTATAGTTTCGTAGTGCCTATTCACACAGGTTTTGAAAACTCACAACATGTTTCGACAATAGTAAAATATGTTTTACGAACGCAAATAAGTATTTTCAATTTCATAGTACACTTTTAACATCTCCTACAGCTAAGATCAATGTAAAAACACTTCGGGTTAAAAAACGATGATATATTTTTACATCGCAAAATAAATTTAGCAAAGTAGAGAGTTCGCAAATGTTTTTAGAACATGAAATACATAAATATGTCTAAAATTTTCTTAAAGTCGTAAATAAGTCGTAAGCCGTGTAAATTGCCTTCGTATTTCAGTAGAACGGCTCTTAAACACGCTAATATTCTAAAGACGATTATGTAAGTCAAGCGAACACTCTTCCACAGCCTTCTCTTCTTCTATTCTCCAACTACAAGATATCTATCTATCTATATAAAAGAAAGTCGTGTTAGTTACTCCATTTATAACTCAAGAACGGCTGAACCGATTTGGCTGAAACTTGTTGGGGATGTAGCTCAGAATCAGGAGAAGGACATAGGACTTTGTATCCCGTTCCAGAAAAAAATTCGGCTCATTTGTTCAAAATAGTATAACAAAACGCAACGAAACGGACGAAGTCTGCCGGGACCGCTAGTATTTTATATAACTATTGAAGTATATTTTACAGTGGGGTTAATTTTTATGTAAGATGTAGTGAACCGCACCTCGGTGTCACAAACAACTTGCGATTTAATACATACTTTGATAATTTCAATTATCGGGGTCTTTATAAGTATTTTAACAGAATACAGAATCTTTAAAAAAATAACCTATTTGATTTTGACTATTCTTATATCTTAAACGACAATCGTGATTCTACCTACCTTTTAAATAAAGAAAAACTGCCGCCCATAGTAAGCCTTCTCTCTAAAGATATATTAACTGGCGCCGCCCGGATATTATTTCCCGTGCTCTGATAAATCACACGCGACACTTTTACACACGAGTATATCCCGGATCACACTTGTCCGGATATTTATAAGTTGCGATTTGTCAACATCGAGCTCGGGATGAAATAGAACAGAAAACAATAAAGCGGATAATAACTTATCGTTTGAATTATTATGCATTGGAGGCTTTCCTTCTGACGGCTGATAAAATAAGACCTATTCGGTATTAATTTGGTTTGGGTTACGTAAGTCGCTATATGGTATATGAAGAGGTTCCAATTTGCCAGTCGAGTAAATTTTGCAGAAGGTCCTGTGACCTTCGCGTGCCTTATTTACGTTTGCACATCCGCTGTAGCGGCAAATCGGTATCTCAGGGGTCCGCAGTTCGCGAAACAACATGTTGCGTCAGAGCGAGGCGACTCGGACCGGCCGAGCGGCGGCCCCGGACACGGCGGCGGCCCCGGACTCGGCGACGGCCCCGGACACGGCGGCGGCCCCGGACACGGCGGCGGCCCCGGACTCGGCGACGGCCCCGGACTCGGCGACGACCCCGGACTTGGTGGCCCCCGGCTGTGCGGTGCGCGGCGGAGTGAGAGGCGATCGTGGCCACTCTACCAAATATAAACTTTGATGGAATTTGGAAAATATAAAGCCATAGATAGATAGCCATATGTTCAGACAGGGTTCGTACTAGCTCTGTTACAATAAACAAATATAAGTATAACGGAATTGATTTGCGTGTTTATATTAACTTTATGCTGTGGTTCTGAGAACATTACAATTCCCATTTTCAAAGCAGACTGAGCGACGCTAGTCTAATGCGACAGTCCAGTGGTACCTCCCTATAGTGTAAGACTCAAAACTCACTTGTAAAAGAAGCAATGTTATCATTGTTATCAGTATAAGTAATACAAATAATAATACCTGCGCCGTTCAAGGACGGAACCGATATAATACTGCACGACGTCCTTGAAAGTTTTCCAGTAATTGTGATTGTAAGTTATGCTTGAATAATGATAATGTATAGGTACGTAGTACAAATGAACGACATACTTATATGAAATGATCGTTCACGGAGTCGTAGCTATTCTTCTTAAATCTCAACAGATATGATCTCTGAATCGGTAATATAACATATGAATCTTTTATCCGAGTAATTATAGTAACAAGCCTAAACTAAATAAATGGATTTAAAACTGTTGACGACCTGTTGGTCTAGTGGTCAGAGGCCCTGACTACGAAACCGGAGGTTGCGGGTTCGAATCCCGCTAGGGGCAGATGTCAATGTGATGAGCACTGGCATCTGTACCTGAGTCTTGGATGTCTTATATGTATTTATGTATATTTATCCGTTATTTAGTACTCATAACACAAGCTTTGCTTAAAATGGGACTAGATAATTGGTGTGAATTGTCCAAATATATTTATTATTTATTTATTATTATTTATTTATTTAAAACTTATATTTATAACAAGTTTGTAGAAAAATATATTATGTAATTCGCTTTACTTTTTTAGTAGGTTATTATTATTAACGTAATACAAAATACTGTATTAGTAAATCTTGCAAGAAGAAAAAGGTTTCAAAATATCCAAACTTAATTAACCTTTAAAGAATATAATTATATTCCTTGAACCTTCCATAATAACTTTGCAAAATTTAATTAAACCTTATGGCGTGATAGCAGAAAGAACTTTTAACTTAAAATTGAATTCTTTTCCGTTTTAGAATAAATATTTATAATATTATAATGAAATAGGAAGGGATATTAAAATATGAATGACTAAAAGAGCGTATGTACCTATGCCGACCATACCTACCTACCTAGTGGTTGTGACGACTGCGGAGCTGAAGCCCGTGCACTCGAGTTCCACGAGGAGCAAGTACCTACTCGACAGACGAACACGACTATTTCAACATTTAAACATTCCCATTTGTGCATTGTATATAAGACTAGTGGTCCCGGCAGACTTCGTCCCGCCCGGCAATGTCGATTTGACAGTTGTCATTGTTGCGTTTTGTTATACTATTTTTAACAAATCAGCTTAATATTTTTTTCTTTTTTTTACTGGAACGTGATGAAAAGTATCCTATGTCCTTTTCCTGGCTCCGAGCTACCTCTCCGCCAATTTTCAGCCAAATCAGTTCAGCCGTTCTTGAGTTATAAACGGGGTAACTAACACAACTTTCTTTTACATATATATATACGCCTCTTGCGTATCGCTAGTGGCGTCGCGTTGCGGCAAATTCAGACAACACTTGGGTGGTTAGTGCGGTCAGCTGTTCGCTTAACAACGTTGAAAAGTGCACGTAAAAATATTAAAAAGTGACCGTAAATAATTAAAAAATGGGTAGTAAGAGGTACTGCTGTGTTGTGGGATGTACTAATTCCCAATCTCGAAATCGGGAATTAAAATTTTACTCGTTTCCGAGGCAGAACTGGGAAATTAAAAAACGAAATGACTGGATAAAAGCTGTTAGAAGAGTGTAAGTAATTATTATGATATTTTAATGAGTGTCTATCATTTAATAGAAATACGTTACATTAAATGTTCCATTTCATCGTACATTCATTTCAATATAAGCAATTTTCTCTAAAGACAGTTTTATTCTTAGATTTTTTATAAAACAAACCTAACCTAAAATTTACAATATAATTTTCAAATAAATGATATTATTATGGTTTCTGAGTAAATGGTTTTGATGAAATGAAACATTTTAATACCAGTAATGTATTAAATACATACAAACTCCGTTTTTTTCTAATTTTCTGTTTGTTTGTTGCAGTACATTAGATAACAAGCCGTGGCAGCCGAGTAAAAACAGTCGAATCTGCAGTGCTCATTTGTTGGAGGCGAGCAGTCAAATAAATAAAATAAGAAGAAATAATAAATATTTCAATGAATAAAATGATTATCGGTTATATATTTACGAACAATACTTATACCTTCGATATCCTACTACTATTATAAAGGCGAAAGTTTGTAAGTATGGATGTATGGATGTTTGTTACTCTTTCACGTAAAAACTACTAAACCGATTTAAATGAAATTTGGTACAAAGAAAGTTTGGAGCCTGAGAAAGAACATAGGCTACTTTTTAACCGACTGCAAAAAAGGAGGAGTTCCACGCGGACGAAGTCGCGGGCAGAAGCTAGTATTTTATATATATCTTTGATAAAGAAATATATCTTAATTTTCCATATCTATTTTGGATGTATGGTTAATATTTGCTGAAAATATATTTGTTTAGCATATTATTCAACTATTAATTAATTTTAAATACCTTAACTCTCGTAGGAGAACTTTCCCGCGGATAATTTGTTCTTCACCATAATTAATTTCGACAACCTCCTGAACATGGTGGCTTTCGAATAGTTTGTGCCCTATTCCTATAATTTTTAATTAATGTAGCATCATGTTCATAGTAGTGCGATAATCTGATCATAAATAAATAAATACGTAGTAAAAATTATACACATTCAATCTGAAAAATATATTTCCTGGCTTGTGGATTTACTTGCCTTTTGACTCAGATTTCCCACGAAAAAAGTCTGCATAAATATTCTGAAATCCACATTTAATAATAGTCTTGCTCATTTTATCCATTTAATTATTTTTTATAGAGTTAAAATAAACAAACTTGTAAAACTTGCAGAAACTTTTATGTTTATCATATGTTCATTTGAACTTGACAAGTGGGCAAGTGTTGCCGCTGCTTGCCGACAGTTGGCGCTGCAGTCGATCTGCCAGATACGCAAGAGGCCTATAGATATATGGTAAACGTCTATATTCCGTTTATATTTCTTTTGTTTTTTATTTATGAAGGTAGTTGAACATTTTTGTAAATTTTTGCCAACTCGTTTAGGTAACTGGAGACTCCACTAAGATATCGTTTCAGGTATTAAACAAAAAGATATTTAAAAGTCTAGTAATGGCCATCAGTGTGTTTTTGTAGGTATTTCATATTTTAGTTATGTTAGGAGTGAGTAGAGTGATGCTGTGTTGGCGGGTGCTTGTTCCCGCCAACACGATCCAACCAGAACTACGAACAACACACAACGACACGCGCCAGCGCTCACACCGACCACATCTCCCGAGGATGCTTCCTGTAGAATCGACAGATCCTTATTGTAGAAAAGATGCACAAAAACCGAATTCCAAACAAGGGGTTGAGAACTCATTAACAACATACATTTTTTCAATAACTTAATGAGTTAATTTTTAAGGATCATAAGTTGGGGCGGAGTCGTCACCTGGTTTGGGGTTGTTGTTGTTGTTGGCGCCGGAGGCCTGGCTGAAGAGCGCCGCCCCCGTCAGCCGCGCGCGCCGCAGGATCCACCACATGCTTCTCGTCTAACTTCGACTAACTTACACACAGACACTACTTCGACGACCTACTGTCACTGGGAACACTAAAACTATCCTCAGAAACTACTAGCGATATTTTAAAGACGACGCGGGGACTTGAAAAACTTTGTAATTAAGTATGTTGTAGGGATCGTGTCGCGTGCGTGTCGTCGAGCGGCGCGGTGCGTCCGTGGCGACGGCCGGCGCGGTACTGCCGCCGCCGCGTGTCGTGTCGCCGTCGCCGCGCCGTGTCGGCACACGGCACACGGCACACGCACATGCGCACCGACACCAGGTGAGGAACACCAAACTAACCCCATCATCATAATGACAAGGTCAGTCGTGTCACATTTTAATAATGCTTTAATTACTTACGTTTATTTTTTTTTTGTTATAGAAGGATATTAACGATTACTTTTTGACCGATTGAAATGAAACATTTTTGCCGATGGTTTTTTGCATCACCGTAGAGTGAACAACTTAGGTAGGTGACTGTACCTACACAAATAGTGATGCATACTAGCTAAGAATGTATTGGCTTTGCAAGACTGGACTTTAAGATACCTGTTGAATCGCATGTAATAACCGAGTGATGCTCGAAGTGGTTTAAACAGATCATACAGCTAATAAATGTATTCAATTTTTTAGGAGGTGTTTAATTACTTTAAAGTCACTGAATACATCCAGTGTGTTTAAAATAATTAATATTTGGTGATCATTTACTTATGTCGTAGCACCGCTACGCCGTAGAGCCGCTACGCTGTAGAACCTTAGCATAATATTATTTCAAAATTTAAAAACACGTTGTACATTCAAAACGTGTTAATTATGTTAACAATTTATTATCAACGTGTAAGAGTAACAAACATACAACCGTATTTTATTCTTACAAACGCTCGCGTTTATTATTTTAGTAGGATACATTCACCGAACAAAAAAACACAGACGAGGCTGTGCCTTTTAGACCTCTCTTCCAGATAACCATTGACCAGTTATTAATTACGAGGAAAACCAATATTAATTTGCAACATTATGCATAGGAATCGCTTTTCTAAAGAACGTTCTCACTCTTTAATAGCGAGTTTGTGCGAGTCGTCCGCTTCCCGCGCTCCTGTCGCTTGTGCTCGCCGAGCCGGTACATTGTATGTACAGGAGCTATTCACAGAATCCATACAAAAGATGATATTATTTGGTTGAAAAATATTTTTTTTGTATTATACCTTACAAACGTCTTACAAGTACCTACTTTTTGTAAATAATGTACCGACACAAGTAGACGTTCCACGCGAATATATGTACTGCTCGTAACGAAACGTCTGCGTGTAGTTCACGATATTTATTATTTGACGAAAATATAACGAGGACGTAAAATTATATTAGCAAGAGAATTGTTGTAGAAAATAATTGGATATTTACATTGACGGTCTCTTGGAACGAATCTATTGTACACGGATTTAACTCGCGTATTTTATTTTATTCCCTGACTTAAAACTTCACCGTTTTCATGTTATTTATTTTAATTCAATGTGTAATTACCGCTACGTAACAGAAATCGTTATTGAAGGTCTCTTATTATTTCAGTTTTAAGTGCGACCAACATTATAACTCCGGCGTACACTGATACGCGTCCATACGGTGTGCGAGGTGTAAATGTCTTAGAGAATATATCAACTGGAGTACGCTTCGACACTATTCGTCATACAAAATTTTTAGCCACTTTTAGCGGGGGACGAGGTAGGAACACATTCAAAAAACTGCACACTGATGTAAAAATAATTCTCATCGTTACACACGCATACTAATAGAAACTGTCAACACTAGGCGGAATTTATTCACACTAGCAAAAACAAGACTATAAACGTCGTATCCGTACACAAGTTTGAAATGTATTAGTAGCCAAACTGAACCGATTACATAGTGCTTGATTAAGTGGCCGTCGATACATTTATCTATATTTGACACAAAATGGCCAATCAACCAATGTATATTTTAATATAAATATTTTAACTTCATACATAATAATGTATTTACTTCTTTTAATTCATACTATTATAGAAATGAACATTAGTTACTACGTAGTTCAATAAACAAGTTATTTTCTTTTAATAATAATGCTTAAACAATTACAATTACCCACTATGTTTAACATAAAAAAAACAGGCAAATGTCTATTACAGCTGAGCTGGAGAGATAACAATATCAACAACCATAATTTAAAAAAAATTACAAAGTAGACAACCGAATCCCAAGGTGCTGGTACGCTTAAACCATTTGAAATTCGATGTAATAAAATATTTTAATAAAATAATACCTGATATACTGAAATATACGCGTACTTCTTATCATCTGTACTGTAAATTCATCGACATTGATATTGTCCAGTAAGTACATCTCTAACCGTATTTTGATCATGGATGCTATTATCGCTTTTAACTCAAAGGAATTAACGCCTAGTATCGGATACACTACTCTGCAAAATTTTTATACATGTGTGTCATTCCTCTTTGTTGACCATAGACTATCATAATAATTTTTAAACGATTTTAAACGAATAAAAACGTAATCGATGCGTAAATCGATGCTTCTCGCGTGGTGAATGAGAAAATAATTATTTGAAAAATAACAATTAACGAACAAAAAAAATATCTGCAGATGAAAGGAAATACTGTTTTTTTGTATATCTGATACAGTGGATAGATTTTTGCAATTTATTTTAGCGCAGGAAGACATTTTTCGGGAGCTCTTTTCTCTTTGATATCGATTGTGACACTGTCAAAGTGACCTGTTTGAAAACAGTTTTTACAAACGCGTTAGATAATTTATCTTATACCTTGGCAGAGGGGAACGCCTGTCGAAGCGTACTCCAGTAGGTATATTCTCTAAGGTAAATGTCGATCAAATCTGATCTGGAACATAAAAAGTACTTATTCAATTTCTGGCTCTATGATGCAAAGACGCGAAAAAACAAGTGCAAATCAATGAGAAGGGTCTAATTTTAACAATCAGTTCTCATTACAAGTGAGTTGGCTTCACCGGAGTCGATACTAGTTAATTCAGGGAGGACCTTCCTCATTTACACTTAATCCCTGAGAGAGGCGCGTGTCTGTTGCGATCGCCTCCTCGCTCTTATTAAGACGGAGCGACGCGGCGGCGGCTCCTACTAACAAACTTACAAATTCTTTCCCACCTTTTTAAGCTCAACGTCAACAATAACTCCTCCCTATTATATAAAAGGTGCAACCCAGTATTTCACCAAAATTACATAAATAACTTGCATTGTGTAATTACTTGTAAAATAAATTAAACCGCATAAAAAAGATGATTGTGTTTGTAAGGAGGAGCGTCCGCGGCGGAGTGGGGCCGCTGTCGACGCTGGCTTGTGGTTGCGAGACAGTCGAGTCGGAGTCGCTCCTGCAGGCTGCGCTGCGCTACCGGGCGTGCCGGTACTGCGGCTCGGCTGTACCTTAATCCCCCTTATAACTTTGATAAATCGTATCTTTTTTTATGAAAATATTTAACTTTAAGCCAAGTTTTAGGTTTGCAATGATCTCGAAAATTTGTGTTTTTTTTAGGTAAAACATATTTTATATAAACTTTCCAATATACTTATCCCTACTAATATTATAAATGCGATAGTAACTCTGTCTGTCTGTCTGTCTGTTACGCTTTCACGCTAAAACTACTGGACCGATTTAAATGAAATTTGGTATAAAGAAAGTCTGGAGCCTGAGAAAGGACATAGGCTACTATTTAACCGACTGCAAAAAAAGAGGTGTTCCACGCGGACGAAGTCGCGGGCAGAAGCTAGTTCTTATATAATATTCTTATTGTACCTATATTATTAAATATTAATTGTGTTCGGAGTGTTTTCATACTGAATCGATCGTTACTCGGAGTCCCGCGTCCGAGGAGAGCTGTCCTGTAGGATCACATTCATTATAAAGCACATCTCATATTCGATCCTCCTCTGTGATTGGTCGCATGTGAGATGACATGAGACTGCTGCGATGAAGCTGTACTAAGGTAAAAAAAGATTGATTAAAAAAAAATACTGAGTGATCAGGACCCGATGTCGCCCGCGGGGCAGTTCTAATCGTATGATAATATGTACGAAAATTTTCTCGTTCTTTTAAAGGATTTTTTTTAATTAAATTAAGTATTTTTAAAAAATGCTCACTTTAATCTCTAAATATAAGGTATAAATTAGAATGTTTCACGCTCCCGAAACATCCCGGAGTGCCCCGGAGCGCCCCGGAGCGCCCCGGGAGGTCATTACGTCGTCCCGGGAGCGCTCGTTACGGGGCGCGTTAATGACACGACGCGGAGCCGCGGACCTCGTGGAGATTAATCTCTGTGCTTGGTCGCCACCGCTGCACCGCCGCGCTTGCGCCGCTTTGTATGCCTCTAGTGTGCCACGTGGATATTATTGTGTTACAGCGATATTTGTTTTTGCGGCGATGTCAAATAAAGATGAGTTATGCTGGCTTTTTGTTAGTTGTTGTTTACATGGACTTTGTTTACATGGACTTTTTTTTTTAATTATTATTCTTAATTTTTCAGTTTTAAAGCCGAAATCCTTAAATTAGCAATAAAAAAGTTAGGTAATTACGGTACTAAATACTTTAAAAATAATAAAGCATCTAAAAGAGTGTATACCTAATAACAAACATTGTGTTTCATGGATCTATGAAAGTGGTAACCCTGCTACACCGTAGCACTGCTACGCCGTGGAGCCGTAGCGTTATCAATTTTGAAAACCTTGATACATGACTCGAGCAGTGAACAAACGAGGAGGAAGCAAGCAAGTAGTGAACAAGCAAACCGTCTGCTGGCGGTGCAACCGATTAGAAACGGTGGAAGGAGACCTCTCCTCCTCTCCTCCTCGCCTCCTCGCATCGGAATGAACTTCAAGAAAATACTTGGAGAATTCATCACAACTATTCAGAGTAAGCACAGTAAATAAACTTATTCAGTATCATTTCCTATGAAACTCAGCTTTCGAAAAACATTACGTAAGTAGGTAGGTACTTAGCTTACGTACAAACGGGTGATAAGTATTTGATTAATGCCTACACAATTTACAAGTTTACTTAATTCATTATTACTCGTTTTTCATTGTTAACTGAGCTAATTTTGTAATATTTTATTATATACTTAAATCTATATCTATCTATCTATATTGTATCTATATCTCTTATCTCTTATATATAAAAATGAATCGCAAAATGTGTTGGTAAGCGCATAACTCGACAACGCCTGGACCAATTTGGCCAATTTTTTTTTTAAATGTTCGTTGAAATTCAAGGATGGTTCTTACGGCGAGGAAAACTCGAATAATTGCCGGGAAAACACTAAAAACAGCCCCTTTCTTTTCCCATACAAACGTTGTCTAACTAAAGTTACCTAATTTGAATTTCGAACGGGCAGGATGACGTCTGCCGGGACCGCTAGTCTTATTATATTAAAGAAAATCGTGTTAGTTACTCCGTTTATAACTCAAGAACGGCTGAACCGATTTGGCTGAAAATTGCTGGAGATGTAGCTCAGAGCCAGGAAAAGGACATAGGATACTTTTTATCACGTTCCAGTAAAAAAAATGACAGCTGTCAAATCGATTCTTTGCCGGGCGGGACGAAGTCTGCCGGGACCGCTAGTGTAGTAATAAAAAAATATATAATATCAACAAATGAACTGTAATAAACAGGTCGCATGAAGGTACTGCTTGTTCGGTTGGTTCTGCGGAGAGCCGCGCGGGAACTATGCCGCTCCTGCACCTGGTGGCAGGCTCGGCTCGTCACCGCGTTCACAGTGCGCTGACGAAGCGCCACGTCGTGTGCTTTATAAACTGAGCTGCAATTCACTAAAACACGTTCAGCAACACCGCTGCACCGCGCGACTGCTCACGCCGCCGTGATCGGCTGGTGGCCTAAAGTTAACACGCCCCGGCTTCAAGCGGGTGCTATAAACCTTCCTCTTGAATGAATCTATCTAATATATTAAATAAAAGAAACCGCTTTGAAATCCATTGCGTAGTTTTAAAGATGAACTAATTCCAAATATCTCGTTTTAATTTGTAATAAAATAAGTACTAGTTGTTGAAATAGACCACAAAGTAATCTTTAATAAATCACATAAGCAAATAGCAAATATTTTCGTCAATTAGTCAGTATTCCGGTATCCAGGTATTCGCTTGTTCGCTCCCAGGGCAGGGGGTCCAATTAATTCTTATTGTTCTGCTCTGTAGGAACATCGGACCCTGCGCTAATACTCGTAGCAAATTACAGGAAGAAAACACCCTCGCCGACGCCGCGGTGCACTCGACCTCGGGGTCACTGAGACATGGAGACAAGGTATGTACCTACATCCGTTACACAATACATACTTCCGTAAAACATGAAAAATGATTTCTTTGCAGATAAGGTAGCACAGAATACTAAGCCCGGGGGTAGGCATACCGTATACCCACAATTATATACCTACGTGCAAATTATATTACCTACTTTATAATCCTTCCAACGTCAATATTTTAATGAAAAGGTATTTTTTATCTGTTTACACACCTACCTACCTACCTACTTAGTATCTTATGTAGAGTGTAGTGCTTTTGCTTTTTATTTGTAGGATAGACCAAAAATGCATTTTAAAAGAAAATCGTTGTATTTTATGAAAAGCATTTTAAAAGAAAATCGTTGTATTTTTACGCTCCCATTCAAATTTAACTGCAACAAAAAACTTATCTCGTAACTATACAACAAAGTCATCTAAGCCTTTCCCAAAGCCGAGCCCATAAATGTTCTGAATCAAACCGAGGGCCGAAAAATGTGCACTTTCATTACTCTTCATTTATCACAGTCTGAAGTTTTATTAATAACCGGCGGCGGCGGACAATGCGCTCCCGCGCTCCGCGTGAACATAGCGCCGCGTCACGGCGCAAATAACGAGCCTTTACAAAATGGCGGACAGCTTGACAAAATGGCAGATCGTGCGTAAAAAGATTTTTGAATTTGGTTGTCAGATTATTCTCTCTTGTATTCGTTTATCGTTCGTCTGTTCCTAGTAGTTACTAGGAACAGATTTACAAGGCAATCAGTTAAACTAATTATACGAATAAAGCGATTCTTGCATAGAGAAGAGATACCTAAATAATAGACAAAAACTAAAATAAATTGCGCTTAAAATAATGTACCTACACGTGTAGGCAAATGTGTCACTGCGAGAAAAAAAAAGTAAATTTACACAATAAAATTTTATTTAAATATGTACTTATGTATAAAACCTATCAAACCAAAATCGTAATAGCAGTCTTTTGTTGTTGATTATTTCATTGAGGAGTCGCGGGGGCCGCGCCGGCGGGGTCGGCACCGGCAGCGCCTGCTGCAGCTGGAGCGCCTGGAGCGCCCGGAGCGCCCGGAGCGCCCGCAGCCCCCGGGGCGCCTGCAGCGGCCGCGCCCGCAGCCCCCGCAGCCCCCGCAGCCCCCGCAGCCCCCGCAGCCCCCGCAGCCCCCGCAGCCCCTGGGGCGCCTGCAGCCACAGCGCGCGCCGCCTCCTGCTTCAGCTTGTTGTTCTCCGCGACGAGCGCTTCCACCTTCTGTTCGTACTTCTGTCGAAGCTCCTGACAACAGGAATGACCTCATTTCAAAATAAAGGTATTCAATCGTCATCAGTCGATGTATCTACTTAATGTTTATCTTTCATATCAATCTTACGATAACTCCCATTCCAAGATAGACGTTTAAAAATGTAAAATAGAAAATGCCGCAGTTAGAAATAGTCAATTTCCTTTGTCGTGGAATTTCCCTATTCTATCAACGAGGGCACTCGATCGGAAAACTCTTTGCGAATATGCAAAAGTAATATCCGGCCGGCGCCGGCGCGCGGCGCGACACTCGCGGCGATACACCGCGCTCTGCAGCTCTGCAGCTCCGCCACTTGCGAACCACGTTAGCTCGATTATTACCAAAACAAATAGACACACATATTCAAAGACCCCGCATGCCGAACAAAGCGGACCCTATTGACCGATACAAATCATTTTAGAGTTAAGAAACTAGTTTGTCACTTATACCATATTGTAGTGTAGTGTATTGTAGGTACCTTGAATATCTGGAGCTGCGTGACGTACTCCTTCTTGAGGTCGTCGTTGATGCTGGAGCTGGTCTGCGCGCGCTGCAGCACCAGCCCGAACCGCTCCTTCTCTGTCGCGAAGCGCGCCTCCATCGCCTGCAGACGATCCTGCCCAACACACACACACACACACATATATATTACACGATACACGAACACACCAGACTCTACGGGCGAGCACAGTCCGCGGCAGATAGCCATGTAGGACGCCAGAAGTGTACGTTCAAATCCCATCGGCCGATCTTTATTATTTTCTGTCTGGTATAATTAAAACATTTATTACAAACTAGCTAAGTCACGTGATGTGATCCTTTTGTAATGAAAAAAGTATCACTAGCCAATGTGTTAAATCTTGTAATAACTCATATACGCAATCAAATACTCAAACGGCACCTAAAAATTCTTATTAAGAAACAAATGTACCAACCTCCATGGCCTTTATCTCCGAGTTCCTGATCTCAAGCAAGTCCTTGGTGATGAGGTTGATGTCCTTGAGCGACTGCACCTGCGTGGAGAGCGCCTCGATCTGCAGCTCCTGGTTCTTCACCATCTTCGTCTTGTCGAAGATCATGCCGCGCGCCTTGCTCAGCAGCTGCAACGGAGCCCAGTGTTACCAGGTACACCACCAGGTATGCGCGGACATTTCGTCTATCGACTAAGCAGTTAAGGTGCGCAGTCAGTGGCGGCCTTAGGGGGTGGCGAACAGGGCAGTCGCCCGGGGCCTCGCTCTTGCAGGAGCCTCGCATCAAGTTAATTTTAAAAAATACTGATTTTTTAACAACAACTTTTTGATTTAAAAATTTTGTTTTAGATTCATAGTTACTTATTAAGAATATAACGTAACGGCTAATTAAAATAAAGTTAGTTATTCGTTCACTAATGTAATTGATACTAAATAAACCGATTAATCGACCATTTCAAAGCTAATCCCAAAACCTCCTTAAGGAAGTTCACAGGACAACACTCCACTGGACAACAACCGACACGTCACACTAATTTCTCTAACAACACTCGAGCCTGACAACTGAAAGTTATAATATGAACATAGTTCGCGGAGAAGGCTACAGACGCAATAAATATGTACATAAGTAAATGTATATGTATATTATTATTATTTGTTAGGGCTCGGGCCGTCAGGAGGCATGTTGCCGTGATTATAGTGCAAGTGAACGGAAGGTCGCTGAGGGTAAGCCTCCTCGTGCCGGGTGCCTCCGACCTCGCCGGCGGGGCCGCTCCGACCGCCGTGATCCAGTAGGTACACGTGCCGAGCAGGGGACGCGACGGCCCTGATTGTTGTACTGACCTCTTCATGCTGCTGCTTGATGTTGTCGATCATCTCCTGGTTCTTGGAGCCCGGCTTCGACATCGCCGCCTGCAGCTCTGTTTCCAGATTCTTGACTCTGGCCTTCAGAAGATCTATCTCCTCCTCGCGAACCTGTCTCATAATTATTCAAGTGAATTATACGAAGAAAACAAAGCATTATATTTAATTATGTCTGATTTAGGATAGGATTAGGTTATAATATTATTCCTTTTGGTCCTAATTTAAATACTTACTATAAAACACCAGTAGATACTTAAATTATGTTTGTTTACTTTACCTTTAACTCTAGTCGGAGTCCATCTTCGCCTTTTATATTGTTAACTCTCTCTAATTCCTCTATCTTCTTTAGAAGTTCCAGTTCTCTTTGCTGCCAATCACTCTGGAAGAAAATAAAAAGAAGCATAATTATATATAGGTATGCAGTAGCTACCATGTAGCTACAATACAATACTTGACCTTAAGGAAAAGTCTAGTTTTTAATTAGGAAAACTATTAAAGCACGCTTAATGATAGCTCAGGTAGGATCTTACTTAACGATACTCACTGAAGAACCAGCTGCGAAGCCATTTGGCAGTTCAGCTTTAGCATCATTGCTCTCGAGGATATTCGCTGGAGCGTCTGTGGCTGCAACTGCAACGGGTTGAGTCCCGGGTTCAACCACTTTTTGTTCAACTGCAATGACTTCTGGCTTATTGTCAGGTTGTTGAGCGACTTTTTCTACATTTATTTGGCCTTGTTCTGTCTTAGGCTCTGCTGTAGTTTCTGGTTTTACCTCTAATGCTCGTATGTCCTTTAGTTCTGCAGCTGGTTCTATCTGAAAACAGTAAAATATCTGATTAACCAAAAAATATTCAATATATTACATCTGCAGCTACTGCGAGGTCATCATCGAGATCACCACAGTCTGATGTCACTTTTAATAAATTACGCACGGATCCAAACGACGTATTTTTATAACCGGTTTTAAACACTGCGTCCTAGGGCCTTAGTCAAATAATTCTTACTGAAGTAAAGAGGGTATACGGTAGATAGGCATATATATGCCTACTAGCTTCTGCCCGCGACTTCGTCCGCATGGAACTCCTCCTTTTTTGCAGTTAGTTAAAAAGTAGCCTATGTCCTTTCTGAAGCTCCAGACTTTCTTTGTACCAAATTTCATTTAAATCGGTCCAGTAGTTTTAGCGTGAAAGCGTAACAGACAGACAGACAGACAGACAGAGTTACTTTCGCATTTATAATATATAGAGCAATATAGCAATATAGAGCAATAGAGCAAAAGTCCCAACCAAAACGACTAAAAATCACTATCTCAATTTAGTTATCTGCCTACTGCCTACCCCCTAAGAACGATGGCGTGATTATTTATAGCCTATGTCCATTTCTAGGTTATCATCTATTACCATACCAAATTTCATCAAAATCCGTTCAGCCGTTTAGGCGTGAAAGAGCAACAGACAGACAGACAGACAGACAGAGTTACTAACGCATTTATAATATTAGTAGGGATCTATGTTTTTATAAAAGTGCCAACTCTACCTATGACAGAGACCAGGTACGTATGTCATAGTTTAAGAATGAAAGATATGATAAGGGCGGGTGGAGGGCTCTAAATGACTCACATTCTTCGGCGCCTCCACAGCAGCCGGTGCTGCCGGGCCCTCGCCACCTCCTGACCCCTGAGTGTTTGCTGGATCTGCCTGTCAAAAATAGTTTAGAAATGAATTAATAGATTTTTTTTAAAGCTCGTAGGTACCTGTTTGCGTGCTTTCGCTCTATTAATCACCAGATTTAATAAATGTGTCAAATAACATCTTTACTCGGTGAAGGCTGTAATAATAGTAGGTACAGACATATAAGTAATGCCGCATGACATGAGTATCGTTATTCGGCGATTATACGGAACTCGCAATATGAACGAAACGTCACACAAATAGACCATTTTTGTAAAATCTTTAGCTGTACCGACCTACAAAATTGCCTACGATTTATCAAAGATAAACAGGAAAAGATTTTGTTACGAATATTTTTGTTTTGTACGAGACTTGAAAGCTCCTGTTCCTTCCGAAGTACGTCAGCAGATACTTTATTCATATTAAACGAGATGGCTCTAGAGACTCAAATAAATTGGAAGCGAAATCTGTGAAGTAGCTAGGTAAACATTCAGATGTTATTGAAAGTTTCGCCGAATTTCACGCGCAAGTAGACGCACAACTCAATATATCAACACGTCGGGAGCGCAGCGAAGGCTATAAGATATAATAATATCAGTCACATTAACGCTAATTTCATAATTATATTTATTAAATCATATTTCATAACAAGAAGTGATATAATTATCATTTAAGTATAATGCAATTTTCCTATAATAAACTAATGATAGGTATAACGGTAATTCCATCTAAAGCATACTTAATATAACCATTTTTAATACAATGTATTCGTACGATCCATATGACGTCGTAGCGAGCGAAAATCGAGTAGGTATAAGTCTGTTTGTGCCACTCTCGCAATTTGCGCATGGTATGGAACAAAGAAAAGATGTAAGTACAGCAGTTTTATGATTGCTGTCGGCACTTATATCTAATAGGTAAGTAAGCGCCGAATTTAACTACGAAACATGTTATTGCTATTATTTCTTTATCAGGCACTTGTGCTTGTACCTTAGAAACCTTTTAAAACTGAAGAAAATTGACCTTTTTTAATTATTTTTATGAATTGAACAGCTATTAAATACGGAGTAAGTAGATAGATCTCGGTTATAATAATGAGCCCGTCACCCTTCCGCCCTCGCCGCCCTCGCCGCCCCGCACCCTCGTCCAAATAGATCTCATATTCAATCTCTCGAACACATAAATCTTCGCAGTTTATTTAAATTTATTACTTCAAACTTCATATTCCATGTTCCATTTTATTTCCCAGAAGTTTTCACATGTGACTCAATTTTGACAACAAAATGACATGGCGAATATGAAATATCGTCGGTTGATCCTTTCTTCGCTGTTTCTTAACGGCCAGTTTAAAATGAATGTCTGCCGAAACTGTCAATCAGGTATCACTTACCATTTGCGAAGAATTCTGGTTAGGACCGGCGCTTTGTTGTTTAATGTAGATCACTGAATGCAAATAAAATATTCGCCTCCCGCTGAACTACGCACAAGTGTGACTGAAACACAATGTCTATTTCTGGAAAGCAGACGCGATGTAAAAATAGAAAATGTAGTAGCGAAGAATTCTCAACTTTTCAGCGGGAATTACAAATAGAGATGGGTTTTGCTAAGTAGGTAACTAAGTTTACTAACTTTTTATTTGAAGCTATAGGACATAATTATGCGCAGTTTGGGCTGGCTACAACTTTAAAATTTGAGTGTAGTTGTGTAATAAGCTGGCTGCAGTTTTAATTCGTACTCTCTTAAGAATACTAATTAAGGAAGCGTCGTAGGGCAAAAAAGTACCTACCATAGATTAACAATTATTGTTACCAGTAGGTAGGTACCATAGACAAACAATTATTGTTAACAGTAGGTAGGTACCATAGATTAACAATTATTGTTAACAGTAGGTAGGTACCATAGATTAACAATTATTGTTAACAGTAGGTAGGTACCATAGGTTAACAATTATTGTTAACAGTAGGTAGGTACCATAGATAAACAATTATTGTTAATCTACTGTTCTTCATTTTGCACATAAAATATTCAGCTCATGGCGTATGGAACTGCAGAAACTAAACGGCAGGCGTTGTTATTGAGGTGTAAACAGAAGTACTTACTTACTAGGTTTTGACCTAAGTATATGACTTTTGGATGCAATTCTGTTCAGTTTTTTTTTCTCTTTCGATCTCTGTAGTTAAAGTTTACATGGGTAATTAAGTTGAATACTACCCACGTATCTAGAGACACTTGACATAATATATTATTTGCAATATTTTTTATATACTTTGCTACTCAATTATTATAAATAGACCAAAGGTTAATAAGTTAACTCGAAGGTATCTCACCTTCGAGTTAACTTATTAACATTAAGCTCTTCAGTCAAATATAATAATAACGCTTAAGTTGACTTGTAGCCACGACTTAACTAAATAGGTAATCATCTGTGTCCTATACCTCCTCTATTAGTATATCATAAGTAATATGATATAAATATTAAAATAAAATTAAATATACCTAACGTATTATACTTACCTATTAATTTAAAGCTATTTTTTAGAATTTTGTGGCCGTTAATTCTGATATTTAATAAAATTATAAGTCTTTAAATTTACTTTAGCGTTAAACTATCGTACCTAAGTCAGTTGTGCTACGAATATGGGAACTGTAAATTTGTCGAAACGTCAGCAAATACAATATAATACGCGAATTAGATCCGTTATAATTATTAATTCTAATGTGTAATAAGCGCGAAGGCATCAGACATTATTAAAAATATGCAAAAAACAAAACATAAATACTCAAGTAACAAGTAACTACCTATGTACTTGAGTAGGTATATGTTTTGTTTTTTGCTTTTACGCATGGTTTTTGGCGTTACGTCCTTCAAATGTAAAAATGTTTGAATCATAATAATTTCTGATGCCTTCGCGGTTATTACACATTGGACTTTAGCGTTAGATTATTGTCAGCTCAGTCGTGCTACGATTATGGAAACTGTAAAGAATCCGAAACGTCAGCTAATAAAATAAAATAAAAATACGCGAGTTAAATCCGTTAATAGTTGTTTCATTCCAATTTTTGAATCATGTCAGTACGAGTGATCAACACTGATCAAGATAATTATAAATATTTTTCTCCTAGTAACTGAAGAAGCTAAAGTTTTAACTCTAATAATTATGATTTAAACATACATTCGTAAATACTAGTACATACTGTAGTAGCTTTATGCGATCTCTATTATAAGTCATTACTATTTATTATAACTCTATGTTTCGTTCATTGAAGCTGCTGTCGACTGTCACAGACCTGTGTAATCTGTAACACCCCAAGTCTCACGGTGTAGGTAATTTTATTATTATATCTGTACTAGAATTCTGTCAATGTCTGTCAGTGTCATGTGTCATCGTTAGGGATGCAACATCGTTCATAAAAAACATCGATACTGAAACATCGATGTTTTTTAAAGTCCAATATCGATGTTGAAAACATCGACGTTTAAGAACGATACATCGATGTTTTTTCGATGTTTTCTTTAATTACAGAGAAAAGGATTTTCCTTATAAAAAATATTGATAATCAATTTAGATTCATTTTGGTAATCATAATTACTGACAATGTCAAACAATTAGTTACTTTAAATGATAAATCTATAACGTATTAAGATATGAAAAGTAGTAGAACGACAAATTAAACAAATATCAGAAAGTCAAAGATAATCAATTTTATTATTAAAGTTATTTACTATTATTATTGAATTCTGTAATGAGAAAATAGAGTTATTTACTATTTTTTCTCATTACAGAATTCAAAAATAATAATTTCGATAATCTACTGCCGAGCATCCGGTTTCTTTCTTGGGTAATTATAGCTCCAGCTACAGAAAATAACCTTTCACTGGGGACTGAAGTTGCGACTATTGGCAAATGTTTCATAGCCAGTTTATATAAATATGGAAATACAGTTTTCATATCGTCCCAGGATCACGTATCACACCACACGCGCGACACAAAATAAGAATACAAAGAGAAGGCGCTGCAATCAAACATCGTTCATAAAACATCGTTGTTAATGAACGATGTATCGATGTTTTCTTGTAGTTCAACATCGATGTTTTAACATCGATGTTTATGAACGATACATCGATATTTTAAAACATCGATGTATCGTTTGCATCCCTAGTCATCGTTGATTTGGAATACTTAGTTTAAAATCTTCGGTTAATTGTTAATAGAATTAAGCTGGATGTAATTACCTGTCCGTTTACGTGAATAATTTTAAAATTATTCCAGAATAAATAACTGCTAATTATTTGCACTTAAAAGGTTACTTTATATTTATTCTCACAACTGTGGATTGTTACTGTGTATCGAGAACTGAAGCGGCAGAAAGGATGACTTCAGAGAAGAATGTATTGCTTTCACAGGCGCAAGAGGCATTCCAAATGATGCATCAAATATCACAACTGCTGGGCACAGGCTTGGACACAGAATCTCTAGCCATTTGCATAAGATTGTGCGAACTAGGTGTAGACCCAGAGGCATTGGCGCATGTTATTAAGGAGATAAGAAAAATGGGAGCAAGTGCTGCACAACACAAATCTACTAGCTTGGCAAACCCTAACATGTAACAACAAGTTGATATATTTAAACTGGAATCATAAGGAACTGAAAGGAAACTATTTGCAAAACAGACAAGTTCTTACTAATGATTTTCAGTGGTCTGGAGGCAAATATAACAAACTAACTGCAAGATTTAGTGAAACTGCAGTATTTTAGTAAACATATTGTTGTATTACACTTTGTAAATAGAAAACCACAAACTAATGACTGTCATTAGTGGCCTTCATTTTGCATTCTGATACATCCAGCTGGAGTTTGTTTGGCCCGGCATTAACACTGCCTTTTATCCTAAATATTGTCCAAGATATAGCAAAGAGAAGAGAGAAGAGACACACAGTCGGAACTTATCAGATGATCAGAACATCCAAAATGGTGGCTGCCAGGTGAAGGCTTAAGCATCTAGTTCGTCTAATATTTTGTTTAGTTACATTTTAACCATTTACATGCAATATATAGCAATAAAACAATGTTTTTAAAAACCAATATTTATTTTTCTATTAATAAATCAATTCCTAAGCACTTTAGAGAATATTGACAAGTAAGGTGTCAAGACTAGTGACCATTGAAAAAGGGCAAAATAAATCTTCAAATACCTGGTAACCACCTGCTGTCCAAGCACACCTTTGAGAAACAGTCATCATCAAGTATATGGGGAACAAATAAAATATTGATGGTGACAACAACACTCTCTAAAATACTTAGGATCCCGTTATGAGCATAATGTAATAATTAACATAAATATTTGTCTAAAACAAGCTGTTTTAAGCCAGTTCTATGTTATTAAGGTTAAAGACTGAGTGAACAAATAGCAATCGGTACGGGACTGAAAATATCACAGAAGCCAAGTTCACATATCTGAAAAGAACTGAATATTTAAAGTTTCATCGTCATTTAGACAGTAACCTATAGTGCATAAATAAATTAATGGCAATTTCCACATCTATGAAAATTAACTAAAACTTTGACAATAATATTATAGGAAAATAATTATGATGTCCATCATAGTTAAATTGTTTTTGGTAAAACTGATTTCAGGAAACTGTCCATAAGGTCATAAATAATTCCAATTGCATGTTGTAGTTGGTGTCCAGCACATTGCTCTGTGAAGCTGCATTCACAATACTAACTTTGTTTTTTGACAACTAGGAACTATTTACAAAGTAATTATCTACTGGAAAGATTGTCCTTGCCCTTGATTCTGGCCAAGTACAGATGGGTCTTCAAATATTGGCTGCTGCGGTTTAAACTGCTCTGCGGACAGGCGTGTGAACATGATGCCGATACCTTCTATGAGGGCAAGGAGGATGCCCCCAACGAGGGCACTGCCAGCCATGGCCGGTACTCCTGTAACATTGATTTACATAAGCTCAACTTTAAAAAGATTACATATTACTTTCTAATAATATTTGAAATATATTAAAAACTGAACCCATAATAATATTGCAATTTCTTACACAATAATTACTTACAGAAAATACTAACCATTACGGGCTGCTAAGATCCCACCGGTGAGAGCTCCACTCATGATAGAGTTCCAGGGATCTTCCTTCTGTCTGAGATACACCAGTGAACAGTCTATTGTTGAGAACATGCCTCCCCATACAGCAAAGTTACCAGCTACTATTGGCGACCGCTCTTTAATTGATGCCAAGCTGCCGAGCTGAAATGTAAAAACGCAATGTCATTACATATAGAAAAAGATTGTATTGCAATATTTTTAATGCCTTAACATCAAAATTTGTAGGTCCTTTATTTTATTTTGCAAATGATTAATAAATATGCAATGGCAATTTAATCACATTATAATTATACGCAATTTAACAATGTTTATATGGAATTAACCGGTCAGTGTAGCCAACTACACTAGAGAAGGTAACTGGAGGTCAAATTCCGTTGATATATTTACCATCTTCCTGCTGAATCCAACTGGTGCATTTCTAAAGCCCTTTATCGAGTGGAATATGCCTCCTCCAATAGCTCCCATGATGAAAGCGCCGCCCGAGTCGTCTAGGATACGCCACGGACATGGTTCTCTCGAATATTCATCCATTTTCGATAGACCTGATTATACTGAAAACAAAATGTTAGATAAGATAACCTCACTTTTTAACTGCGATTTCCATATTATGCTGTTGGATATGTATACATACCTATTTTTCTCTCTACAGTAAAAAGTACTTAATTTCTTATGTTTTGATGTTTTTTGTATTTGATTTATTTTTATAGTCACAACATAGCTTACTTTGGCAAAACTTGTAGTTAGAAAGAAAGAAGGAACGAAATCTTAAAAATCAAAACGCGCATGCGCTGCGATAATGTCAAAACTTTTTTTAAATTGGTAACATTGCACTTGATAATATATGTTCGTGTAAAATAATAATATATAATATGTTCCTATATCTATATTCTATAATGGAAATATTAAGTAGCCGCTAGTGTCGTTACTGGCGGTTCGCTCTGTAACTTCATAAAATAACTTGCACGACCTAAGAGAGAGTACATAGCACAACACACAAATTAGATTGTAGAATTAAAAAGCATTTATCCGAATGTAAAGTTGACTTGACACTCTTGACGTTGACACTGACAGACCAGTAAATTCAGTACC
Organism: Polylopha cassiicola; assembly: GCA_038024825.1. NCBI lineage: Eukaryota > Metazoa > Arthropoda > Insecta > Lepidoptera > Tortricidae > Polylopha > Polylopha cassiicola. The sequence goes on along the minus strand of CP149053.1, from coordinate 96,501 downwards.
TACCTATCTAATTGTTTTCTGTGTATCATAATATTTGGATTTTGGGAAGAATTAGAGCATTTTTAAGAAAGAAACAACTCTTTCTTAAAAATGACGATACATAACTTGTACATTTTCGATCGCTTTGGAACTCTTCTTTACTATGGCGAATGGAATAGAAACAAGCAATCTGGAATGTCTCGTGAAGAGGTACGTGGCTTATTTTAAGTTTTAAATAAACATCTTATATATTATAATGTTTGATATTATGCCGAGAGTATCTTGAACTTTTTTCCAAACATACATATCGAAAACGTAATAAATCCAAAAACAGATTTACTAGTTCAATCACTGTCATGTAATTTGTTTTGCGCAGCTGTATGAAATATACTTTAATGCTTACTTTTCTGCAACTTACAGGAAGGCAAGCTTATGTATGGAATGCTGTTTTCCATCAAATCGTTTGTGGCCAAAATATCACCACTCGACCCTAAAGATGGATTCTTACATTATAAAACATCAAAGTATACCTTGCACTGCTTGGAGACACCGTCTGGACTAAAATTCGTCATGAACACTGACAACCAAGCTCAAGGTGTAAGAGAGCTATTGAAGAAGATATATGGAGAGATTTATGTGCAATATGCAGTGCGGAACCCACTTTGTGGTATGGGAGAGCCAATAACCAGTGAATTGTTTAAGAATAAATTAGATGCTTTTATCAAACTGGCTCCCATACATGCTGTAAGGGCTTCTTGATAAAGAATTAATATTATTTGAAGGAAAATTAAGAACACTCCTACTTCTTCACAACCATTGTAATGTGAACAAGTATATAATAGTGAGCAGTTATAATCTTATTGCTATCATAATTTGTCTGTATAAATGTAAAAAGTTAATGTGAATTCATCCAAAACAAAATACAATGTAATGCTTGTTTACTGTATGAAAATTAAATTTGGATGGTCATAATAGTATTATTATATCCAACACCTACAATATTTGATTTAGTTACATAATATTATGTTTAGTTGAAAATGAGTTGTCTAATAATTTGTTTGTTGTAGGTACTTAAATACTTTTTACATTGAATATATGGAAGTACCTAACAGTTAATCATGACTACATATTTATAACCTTATTGTTACGTATTTAATATAATTTACAATCAAAATAATTTAATTTGCATGGAATTATAATAACCAATATATTTTTTTAAATACTTTTTTTTTTTTTAAACCGAAATTACCTATCTACCTTTTTTGTAATATAATGGTGAAATCCGAAAGGTAGGTATAATAATAATATTATAAATTGTACGTGTATAGCAATTTGATTTTATAGGTAAGTGTTGCATGCAAGGAAGGATCCAATATTTTTATTTGTACGTCACCGTGTAGTGTACGTACTTTTATTAATGCTTGCAACATTTTAACGTACATATATTTTTACATATGGCATTAAGAACTGTCAAACAGACTCAAACTCATTGACAACAGCACAACAAACAACGTGAAACGGTTATATTATTATTGTGTATTATTAAAAGTTTAAAACTTGTAACCGATAAAATTATAAGGACACATTTGATTTAGTGCATATTATTATAAATAATGGCTCTATTTTTTTTCCAACGACAAATGAACTGCTGCTGTGATGAGTGAAACAGACGACACTGATGTTCTTTTACTGATACCCCCAAACTTCTTCCTTGTTCCGACTTCAGGTTCAGAAGATTCACTGCTGGAATCCTCTAGAACCGTAGTCCACAAACCATCCTGCACCGCTCAAGTTCTGGGCAAGCTTGTCAACCAAGTTCATTCTCTCGAAAATAGGTTAGGAAGTTTAGAGTTAAGTACAAGTGACACTTATTCGAGTCTCGGCCGTTCCAGACGAAAGAGCTGCGAAACCGACAGCTTCGATAGCCCCAACCTTGACCGCAAGTCTTTCACTTTTCCGCGCAGAAAGCGCCGTAAAGTTGCCGCCAAAAAAACAAAACGAGACATATCTTTGACCAGCCTAGATTCAGCCTGTACCCCCGGACGCATTCCGCCGCTGAAGCTGAAAGGTTTGGCTCCAATTCATGTTGATATTATCAAAGACATAAATGATACATTAAGTATGGATGGTGATATTAGTAGCATTGTTTCAACGCCCAATAAAAAAAATGACAAACTACTTTTACACGAAATTGATGAATTTTTGACTAAAGTTGAGTCATATGAATCACCAGAAGCTAAATATAAGAGTGAGCCACCCTCTTTAGATCCAGAGAATATTATCAAAGCCACTGGAGAATATCTGACTCAGAAACAACTTGAACAGAAATTGAGCCCAGATGAAATCAAACTGCCGAGTGGAAGAATTGTGTCTAGTAATGTATTAGACAAGTATATTTACTTGGTTAAAAATAATACCACGTCAGATAAACCATCCCAACCAAGTAATTTAAAGCCCGGCCACAATGATGAAACAACCTCTAGCTGTCCATCTGATTTAGTGCCTAAACATACCCTTAAACAAGTGCCACAAGTGAAATCGCCGAGTGCTAGAAAATTAAACTTTTCAGACACAAAGAATGTACAAGTCACTTCTACACCAAAAAAGCCAACACACATAACAACAAGTTACTTAGACTCCTTCCGTCCAACGTCAAACAAAATCTATGACACAGCTACAAAGGTGCTGGAACAATATAAGTCCCAAAGCTATGTCCGTAATGCTCAGAACTCTGCGGCAGACTCTAGTTACTCGTTGTCACCAAAGAAAGAGGAGTTCAAGATGCCACAGATGAGACCTTACGCTGAGAGTAAAGAAGGTCTAAAACTGGCCGCTATTCAGAACAAGTATATGGATTCAATCGACACTGATTTACTGAGTTTGAGTGAGATGTGGGGGGACAAGGCGGAGAAGGAGCGCGGAGACTGCACGGACAGCGCTCGAGTGGAAGAGGAGAAGCTCAAGAGAGAGGTAAATTGTTAATTGGAGATTCACTCTTGTTGATGTCATAAAAATGAATATTGCAAATCATTAAACATTATTTCTTAAATTTTTTCAATGCCTGTAATGTATTTAAAACATTGATGTCTGCGGAAGGTAGGTTCCGGTTTGCACTACAAAGCTACACCCTTTATTTTATTTATTAACATAAATCTTTTAACATACTTATATGAAAATCATTTACATAGCACTGTGAAGCGATGATACAGCAACTTCAAAAGAAGCTGCTGGAACAGCAAGAGAAGCTGGCGGTGGCGGTAAAGGTGGACCGGAGCAAGGACGAAGCCATCGGCAAGCTGCGCGAGGCGGCGCTGCGGCTCTCCGCGGCGCTGCAGCGAGCCGAGGACAAGCGCGCCGGGGAGGCGCAGCACTGCAGGCTCGTGGCTGAAGAAGCACAGAAGGTATTCATATTTCGGGACAGTTTGAGAGTAAAAAGTTACACTTCATCGTATCAGCGGAATGAACAATCGATTAGGCTAAGATTAACTTTGATGATTATAATCTATAAATTAATAGTTCTTATACTTCCGATCATTTATGTAGGTATATGGAATGTTTATTTATAAATGTGTAAAATATTCAACTCGCATGTATAAATTTTTATACAGATGACTTAATATAAAATAAGTGAATTATCACTATATAAAAAAATATTGTCTATTAAAACCTCTCTATTCGGTTCGTTCCACAGAAGACCGGTCACTTCGAGCGCGAGCTGTACAAGACGCTGGACCTCGCGCACGACTACCAGGAGAAGAGCAAGCGGCTGGAGCGCGAGCTGCGGGACCAGCGCGCGGCCGCCGCCGCCGAGCGGGACCGGCTGCGGGACGAGCTGCGGGACGAGCGGGACGCCGCGCTGCGGGACAAGGAGCGCGAGCTCGACGCGCTGCGGCAGAACTGCGACACCGCGCTGCGCCTCAACAGGCAGAGCGCCGACTGCGTCAAGAATCTGGAGGACGTCCTCGAGAAGGTACGTCGCCGGGGAACCGTTCGGGGTGCTTCTCAGATGTTCGAGAGAATCGCAAAATTAGGTGCTCCATCGGCCCTAACCGAGGGTTCGGAGTCGGCCGAACGTTAATTTATCGTCGAGTATTATTACCAATCGTCCCTTTCACTATATCTGTGACGTCGCGGGCGGCAGGTGAAGGCGGAGCACGCGGAGCAGGCGGCGCGCGCCGAGCAGCTGGCGCAGCGCGTGCAGCTGCAGGACGACCAGCTGCAGCAGCTGCAGGACCAGCGCCGCGAGCTGCAGGACCTGCAGTGCCAGCTGCAGGCCACGCGGGCGCGCTGCGCGGAGCTCGACGACAAGTGTGTGAGTACACTGCACACCGTACACCGCACAACGTATACCGAGCTGCTACGTGACCGGTTATTTTCACAAATAAAAATAGTCAGCGGGTCGATCGACGTTCCGCACCCGACCATGAAATGCTCGTTTCGCAGACGCGGCTGGAGGCGGCCGAGGCGGAGGCGACGCGGCTGCTCGCCGAGCGGCTCGCCGAGCAGCGCGCCGAGCTGCGCGACGAGCTGCGGCGCCACTACCAGCTGCAGCTCGACGCCGCCGTGCGGGACAAGCTGCACGAGTTCCAGGTAGCGTGTGGTTCGGAGTGTGTGGGGCGCGTGTAGCGTGTGGAGCGTGTCGAGTAACGCGTGCGTGTGTGTGTGTGTTGCAGACGCAGCTGGAGCGCGCCGAGCGCGAGCTGCAGCGCGAGCAGCACGCCGCCGACAGCGCCGCCCGCGCGCGCTGCGCCCGGCTGCAGGAACAGTGCGTACGCTCGCCTACTCTACTACTCTACTACTCTAATACTCTAACACGAGATACGAATGCTCCTCGATTATTTTTTCAGGCACGAGTTGGAAATCAAAGTGCTGGAGGAGAAACAGAGGGAGGAGGTCAAGCTGTACCGGCTGCAGCTGGCGCAGGCGAGCGAGAAGATCTGTCTGCTCGAGGTGCGTCTCCGGAGGTCGATAGGCGAGCGTATCTCGCGCTCGGATGAGTAGATTCGGTGGGAATAGACCTCGTTGTGATTATATCCGTCTGCGCAGAGCAAGCTGGAGGCGCACCGGCGGCGGCGCGGCGCGGTGGCGGCGCAGCTGCACGCCGTCATGCAGGCGCAGTGGCGCCAGGCGCTGCGCATCCTCACCGGGACCGGCGGGACGCCGCCCGGGACCGGCGGGACACTGGCCGGGACCGCGGGGACACGGGCCGGGACCGCGGGGCCGAGCGGGACCGGCGAGCGGGACGACGCCGGTAAACACGCGCACGCTTGAAGAGAGGGAGGGTGTTCCGGGCTGTAGGTGGACTTAATTAATCTTTCCGTTCGCAGTGTGCTCTCTGCTGCCGCTCGCCAAAACGCGCGACTCCACCCAACAACACAACACCGACAACAACTATAACGACAACCACGACAACCAGTACAACGAGCCCTTCAGCGATCTCGACCTGCAACACTATGTGAAGCTGGTATTTACATTCTTCCACACGACAGGGTTTCTTGACATGGATAATAGTATATCTAGGTTGCGAGGTCCTAAAAAATTAACAAAATGTGATAACTTTTAAGGACGTCACAAATCATTTTTAATAATTTTATACTACGACTTCACATATACGCTTCTGCAGCGTCCTCTATCTCTAATAACCTAATTCTCTATACCAAATTTGACTCTAATCGTGTAGCGGTTCAGTCTTGAAATAAACACTTTCACATTCATAATATTAGTTCCTTCGGACATGAGATAAAACTTTCCCATTCATTATTTTTATTTTTAATCACAAACACTCTATACCTACATATTTATGTAAAATAATAGTGTCATTTGTCACCATTAGGACAATAGTCTATTTTATAATTAAAAAAAAAAAACTATAATTATTTATGCCCTCTCGAGCGCAATGTTTTGTTTGTACGAAGAGCTGTCTCACTCAGCCGCGCGGTGCTCGGCAGATGCTGTCGAAGCCTCCGCTGCTGGAGTCCAGCGCCGACGGCGAGGACAAGGAGGAGCCCACCAGCGACCGCCCCGAGCGTGCCGAGCGTGCCGAGCGACACGAGCGTGCCGAGCGACCGGAGCGCGCCGAGCGGCCCGAGCGGCCCGAGCGCCTCGAGCGCCGCCGCCGCAGCCTGCAGCACACAGCACACAGCCCCGCGGGCTGCAAGCCGCCGTGGAAGGCCTGACGCGGCCCCCGCTGCCTACCTGCCCCCGCGGCGGCTACCTCCGCCCCCGCGGCTATAACGAATCTTTCGTATTTTATCAATTCGGAAAACATTATTCCATGACCAGTTATTAATTATATTTGTCCTTTGAAGTCTATAAAATGGTTAAAATTAAAAAATCATAGCTACCGGGTAGTTATTAAAATAATATGACGTGGTGCTTGTGATATGGAATATCTTACTAATTAGTGCACTAAAAGGTTGATGCTGTATTACCGAGACGCTGTCCGTCCGTGTCTAACAGGGCTGTTCTTTGAAGTAGTAGTGTAGATAGTTGATATTATTTTCACGGTGTTTATGTTGCTATGATCGCTATAATAATAAAAAATGTGGTCTGCATTAGTATGCAAAACGCATTGAGAGAACAGTTGAAAAAGCATTCAGGGAACCCTTGTCTCGCCGCAGACCGGCGTGCTCTCTGCTCCTCAGTACTCCATAGTACTCCACAGTACATCCCAGTACTCTCTAGGAGTCCCATGTATTCAGCGGTATCTCCAGTAGTCCATAGTACTGCCCTCTACTCCGTGGTACTCCACAATACTCCAGAGTGTTTCCCACCCGACCTCCACACTCGAATGAGTTGAATCTTTTTATTTTTTAATATTATTGAAATATACCTTAATAATACCTGAGCTGTTTGATACTCTTGATGTGAAACAATTATAATTTCATTTATGTTTTAAAAAATACTGTTTGTTTACTATACCTTGAAATAAATAAATAAACAGTAGGTAGTTAATAATAATACCGTTGTTTAGATGAAGAGTTGTTCAAATACTATAATGTTGGTGTTGGCACCGCGCGTAACGTTAGGAAGTCATAAATTATTTTACGTTATAATAAGGAATTAAATTCTTTATAGTATAATAATAATAAACAGAGCCGCTCGATGCGCGGACTTGTAATCTTTTCTATTTCCTGCCCACTGCGTTTTGTTTCATCGCACGAATTGTATTTTAGTTATTTTTTAAGTTTTTACTTAAGTAGTATCATAGATTAACAAAGACTTTTAGATAAACAAAGGTCTTTGTTAATCTATGTTAGTAGTACCTATATTTAACTACATACTTTAATTTAATAATACTTATATTTTATGAGACTCTGTGAGAATAATAGCTGTTGGGTGATCTATCTATAAAGACATAATTTTAATTGTAGCATTTGTTCAGTAAATTCCATGAATTATAAAATCAGTTTTTATGTAATGGTACTTATTCTGCGACATTCCACTCCACTTTTTATTGTTGATGAAGTAAACGAGTTTGTATGTACATACCTACATTTGTTTTAATTTCTTTGCTTAATTGGTAGAGCGGTATGTGTCCCCGTGCGGGTGTAGGGCAAGATTCCGTTAGACTTCGGAAAAAACATCGGGCAAATCCTTTCTATTTAAACCTGTCATTTAATATCAATAATCGAATAAATTAAGTAGGTAGACCGAAAAATAATGAGTGCAGGTACATAGTAGGTAGTATATACTTACCTACATAAATCAATCAGACACGGTGGCTCTTAAAAACAAAATATTGATAGGTACCTTTTTTAGATAATTTAATATCTACATTTTTGTGATATGATTATATGATAAAACTTTTCGTTTTTGCACCGGAAAGATGGGGTTTTAAAGGTTATTTCCAATTATGTTTTGAACTGTATTCATTTTGAATTTAAGCTAATGTATAATTAATGTTAAATATGACCGCATTCCGAGTAATATGACGACCCGGCGCCCCGGCGCCCCCGGCGCAGCGTGTTCATCGCGGTATTGTTATGCGGGACATGTTTGCAAGTTAACTTTATCTCGGAAATTAAAATCTGAACTGCGTTTTACTTAGTTTTTATTTATGTACTTAATTCATAAAGAGTTATCACAGTAGTTTATGTTGTTTGAGGAAGATGAAGAACTTGAACTTGAAGCTCTTGATCAGCTTGGAGAACTCCGTGGCGGCGTTGCCGTTCAGTTCCTTGTAGCCCGCCGTCGACTGCTGCATGCGCGCGAACCACCTGCCGAGCGGAGCAGGCACACGTGGGTATAACATGCCAATTGTCCAAAATTAACAATAAATCTCAAGTAGGTAACTAAACAAATACCTGCCTGATGTGTGCTATGGGTGGATTTTGTAAAATAGGTTCTTAGGTAGATACCTACTAAATCTGCGCAGACGAACTCGCGGACATAAGCTAAGTAGTTATTGATAACATCGATATTATAATAACATACATTTATTAGCGCATATTATATCGGATATTTCCTACTACCTATTACAATTAATAACCTTGAAAGGAGTCACATAGAGAAATAATTAGAGTGTTCTCTCTCTGTCTAACAAAAACACATAGGTACCTAGTTATCAACTGTAGCCTTCGTCACTATAAATCCATGGTGTTTTAGAATCTTCATCTGATGGTGGCTTTTTTAATAAACAAATCATCGCTAAAATCCGAGTAGGTAAGCATCGCTATAAATACAGATATCCGTAAACTAAGTAGGACGGTGCCGCGGTGTAGCCTGCACCGGTAATTATCTATTGCTGATACACGATATATCTAATGTGTTTTTAGTGAAAATATATATTGAAGGGGTGGATATTCGGGTATGAAGGTAGTAAGTAGGTACCTGTCGATGTGCGGGTAGTTGTTGAGGTCGATGTTGGCGATGAACAGGTTGGAGACGGTGACGACGAGCGCCAGGTCCGCGAGCGTCACCGCCGGCCCCGCCACGTGCGCGCCCTCCCCCCCCGCCGCCAGCACCGCCTCCAGCACCCCCACCGCCTCCTCCAGCTCCTTGCGCTTCTCCGCGTCCGCCGGCGCGCTCTCGAAGTACTGCGGCAACTGCACACACACACACACACACACACACACACACACACACACACTGATATTACTCACAATAAATTATATTAGGTACCTATATAAGTACAATTATATAACTAGACTACTAGAGCGCGCGCCCTCGCAATCGTCGGCGTCGTCCCGTGCGGCAATTAGGTAATCAATCGATTTGTCATTGAGATGGTACCGACCTACTACGTTAATATTTTAGTGGTGATAGCACCCCATATAATGTAAGTACTTAGGTAGGTATATAGGTATTTACTATTCGTCTACAAAGTAAGTTCCACATAACTCATTCAGGACAACCTAGGAACAAAATAAGGATACCAATATTTTTTATTTTGCATGGGCGTGAACCACTAACCGTGTAATCCATATATTTCTGGTAAAGGGAGCTGATGTCGTAGTAGAGCATCTGGTCGACCCGGGCCCTGGCCTGCGGCTCCTGCGGGTAGAGGGCGCTGTCGCCGCCGTACTGCGCCGCCAGGTAGGTGATGATGGCGCGCGACTCCGCCACCACCAGCTCGCCGTCCACCAGCGTCGGCACCGCGTGCTGCGGGTTCAGCTGCGAACACCAGTTCCTTCACTAACTATAATACTTATATCACTGTAGGTACTTTAAACAACTGCCTGTCTAGATTTATCTACGGTTACTGTAAAGTTTCATTAAAATCCATTCGGTAGGTACGTAGTTTATGCGAGAAATAATAACAAACATCCACACACAAGTGCTCGTTTATAAGTGTGTAAGTAACTAGATAGTATTAGTATAATAAAATACTTTGTAACGTCTCCTGTTGCTGCGTTTACCTTCACGTATTTAGGTTTCATATGTGCGCCCATGGCTATATTGACGTTCTTGAGGTTGAACTGAAGGCCGAGCGCCCGGCCGACGAGCAGCACGGCGCGGCACGGCGGCGACAGCGGCGTGTAGTACAGGTCCAGCGGCATCGTCGCGGGCTACTGCTGGAAACAAATCTAAGTAAGTACTAAGCAAGTAAGTAAATTGTTTATTTGGTGCACATACACAATTGAAGCATAATATACCTAAACAAAACTTAACCCTAAAACATATACTACATATCTACCTATAAAGAAAATAAAAAATCAAAACAACAATAGTAGCTAGGTACCTACAATGAAACTAAAAACTACCTATAACAAATATGTATCTACATACATAACATATATACTATGTACCTACCTACTTACATAATTTAATTCTATAAGTACCTAGGTGTAGTAGGTGTATATAAATCCGACTCTTGCGCAATTTCGGTGGAAATACAATTGTTGAACCGAGCAAATCATCTCTATCAAGTAGATCGAAAGGTTCATCTTATCACGTCAACATAAAAAAAGGTAAACGCACGTAAAACCTTATCAAACATAATTATTATAATTTACCTATTAAGTATAATAGGTAATCTTGATTCGTTCCATTAAAACGATTATCGCACCAACGATCAAATGATAGCGACCCCATATGTGATAGATAATATACTATTCATAAAGGCAGGCAATATTATACTACCTACTCGTCCTGGTAAGTAGTAAAATATTGTAATGAGAGTACAACCTTATACTGAAAGCAGTAAAGTTATATTACAAAAACAATCGAATGGTTACATGGGTCCTTATGATCTGAGAAAATTATAGGTTTCATCACAAAAAGCGTTAGATATTGGCAATAAGATACGGGTATGAAAAACGCTCGCGGGCTATAGGACGTTTCAAATCGAGATAGAAGAAAATTATAATAACTGCCTTCTAGGTATTTAAGTACCTAATTTAAGATAAAAACAAATTTCAATCGTCGGTTATTTATTTATAAACAAACTGACGGATCTTGTCGAAACTGCATGATGATGATGATGATAGTTGGAAGAGTGCTGCAGAGGCCACTATGTCAATGTACTAGGTACTTACCTACTTCAAAATAAAATTCTCCGATTAATGAGAAAAAATGTCGAATATACTTTTCGGTCACTGGCACCGCTGCGTCACAGAAGTAGGGGAGACCAAGGAGGGTTGTGACAATTTCTAAAAGAAGCGCCATATCTCACTCAAAAATCAATCCACAGTTATGATCTATGTGGATTATTGTAGCACCATTCTTTGCCTTGCCAAAACAATTATCAAAATTAATTAAAGCATTACGGTTTCCGAGAAAATCAACAAAAAGGAAGACTACTCCTTCTGTCACAACTCTCCTATTACCGAGGTAAGTTGTGACAGGCACCGAGGTAACTTGTGACAGCTTCGTATATAGACCATTTAAGTATTAAAAAATACCATTTTACATATTATAAATTAAAAAACATGTTTTTTTTTATATAAAATAGTTTAATTAACTTCTAGTACATTGAGTACCAATAAAAACACAATATAACAATTCCGTAACAAGTAATTATATCTTTTAAGTAATTATCGCAGAGTTTTGAGATCAATCATATTATAATCAGACAAAAATATTAATCTAGTCAGACAAAAAATTATGGCAAACGTATTGCATTTCACCTCCTGTACAATCTGCGTGTGACCAGCCTTTGCACTCCAGGCATTGCACCCATTCCTCATTCGATCTGCTGTTAGTAAATGATTCAAGACACCAAGCAAAAACAATTATTTTCTGCCTCTTCTTCATCATATTGTGTTCTCTTCTTCTTATTAGTCTTCTTAGCTTTTTTAGGTTTCTTCTTATCGTTGCTTAAGATACGCTTTTTCACATTCTTCGACTTCCTATTTCCTTCTATGGCAGCTATTTCATCTTTAGTAGGTGTATCAGTAAGAACAGCCGATTTAATTTTGTGTCTATTTGGCTGGCTGTTTTTCCTTGACGGAGCTTTTGGTGCTCCTCATCTGCTGTAAATACCTTTGAAGAGGTATAACCCATAGATGGAACCTCGCCTACTGGGTTTGCTTGATAAGCCTCTTTCTTATTAATAAATCTTGACAAAGACATAATTATATAGTTGAGATTATAAGAGGACGCCGCATTTCTTAGACTTTTACCCCTTAACGTAACCTCTTCAAAAGCCAGTCCATATATTTGGACACTAGCAGTGCCTTTATCTGTCTTTCGTGTATAGTTATTAGGCATTCTAAAACAAAAAAAATAAAATCATATAACATGCGACATCCCACCACCAAGATAAATTATTTTGTATTAATAAATTATTTTTTAAGACAAAATAATGTACTTGCAATACCTATTTGTTCTTAATATACTGATGTACAAACACACATACAGACATCGAAAATATTAAAAAAAATGTTGTCAGAAAAACCTTGCAGTAAAATTAAATCAAAGGAGAGTTGTGACAGCCTGTCACAACCCACCTAGGTGCACAAAATGACGAGTTGGTCCGAAAAAAAAATTATATTTACTAAACACGATGCTAACACAAAATATTAATGCAATGATTTAAGCCTTAAATAACCACACTATTTAAGAAAAAATAGCGTAACAACGTACATGTAACAAGTCATGACGTAAATTCAATCAAAAATATAGGGAAAAACTTACTTTTCGTGTTTTTTTTAACACAGGCGTCGTAATTCCCCAACCGCACCACGTGCGCCTGTGGCGGGTACTGGGTAGTGTAGTGCTACTCTAAAGCAGCAAACGTGAGGTGTTGCCAGCTCCCTAGCTATTTTAGGTGGAAAGATATTGCCTCTGTCACAACTCACCTCTGTCACAAATCTCCTTGGTCTCCCCTACTTATAATAGTTAGTACCGAAACCGTCTGTTATTAATATAAGAGTCGGTCGCAGAACGTCCTCGGCCGGCGCGAGGTCCGCGGCAAGTGGCAACTGCGACCCACTGCTACTACTGCTAGATATTCACGCCGTGTCCACTGCCGGGTCTGCCGGTCCCGACTGCGGCCCCGTCCCGGGTTCACAACACCACCACAACTAACCTGGTACCTATTGCAACTCAATAAAACGCGGTCGAACGTAATAAAGATGGTAAGTATACGATTGTATAGGTACTAATATTACGTACCTAGGTACTATACCTATATAATAGGCACTTTGTAACCGGCCGAATATTCGCCGGTCGGTCGAGACCGCGTTGGCGAACGTCGATTCTCTAAGCGAGTGAGTGTTCATAAAAAGCTCGAGCTTATACCGACCTTGATCTTTGTACTCGCACCGGGACTGAACCTGTGCCTGCGCGGTCAGGGTCACTGTCGGCCTATAGCGACGATGACTTCATCATTATAGTTATCATTATGTAGATAATGGTAGGTAGATATGTTATATACCCCGGCGTTTGTTCGACAGATTAGATTAGGAGCCGTGTCACACCTGTTAGGTAGGTGCCTTATTAGATACATTATTGAGTACTGAGTACCTGTATAAAAAATCGTACCATTCATATTTTTATTTTATTTTACTAGGTTGAATGGGTTCATATAGTATCTAGCATTCTAGCCATATTCTCTTGACTGAAGTATCTCATCATCGTCATCAGATGATAATTATAGTAGGTAAAATAATACTTAAATAAATAATAATAGGTATGCATGAGCATTAGCTGCTATTTAAAATAAATACTATACTTAGATAATGCAAATTCACTTTATGTACCGTCACCACAAAAATGTGACAGCCTAGAAAAAGTACTAACCTTCGTCGCACTTACCTTTTCAATATGGCTCTAAACTAAAGTAGGCACTGCTGCCTTCGACACGGCGTCACCGACTGAAAGCATCGGAGAGCGGGCTATCATTCGAGGGTATTTATCTTATCGCTTTATCTGTTCCTAAATTCATGAAAATATTTAGGTGTAAGTACCTAAGTAAGTAGGCACTATTGATTGGGTCATGTCGATGAACCGCCGGTTCCTTCTGAAGGGGGTGTCGAGATTGTTCGCTATGAATAAGTATCCTCGAGCATGTATCATGCAACCCGCCAACCTGCATTGTGCCGACGTTGTGTATTAGATCTGATCACCTAGACGTTTCTAGAGTCCTGTGTCCAACAATATGGTTTACCCAATGGCTGCTATGCGAGTAGGTCGTGGGGGGAGGGGCACATACCTATCTAATTCGGGTTTTTTTTTCTCAATATAATTGAAACTAATATGTTATAAAATAAGTAGGTAGGTAGGTAATATTAATAAGAATATTTTTTATTTAGAACATTAACTACCTAAATGACAAAATTACGAATGATAGTTGAGGCCACCTCGGAGTAGCGCGCGGATTAAAACAACTTGATATTAGTTTTATTTTATTCACCCGCGTATTATTTTATTTTTTCTGAGAAAAATGTACAACTTAATCTTAAAACTTTTTACTAATTTCTCGAACTTGAGCACCTGGTCGCCGTTGGCTTCCTTGTACCCCGGCGCCGCCTCGCGCACCCTCGCGAACCAGCTGCGGGCACACAATAAACGATTTTGCGATAATTCTATTGCAACAGTGCATGCAGTGCAGTGCAATCATTTGCATATTCCGGTTCGTTATCCTAAGTAGACATTAAGTTCGGTATTCGCAGCTCACCTACCTGTTTACTCTGGGGTAATCGTTCAAATGTACGCCGGCGATGTGGAAAGTGGAGACGGTGACGGCGACGGCCAGGTCGGCCAGGGTGAGCGCCGGGCCGGCCAGGAACTGTCCGTCCTCGCCGCGCGCCAGCATCGTCTCCAGGATGTCCAGCGCCTCCTCGAGCGCCCTGCGCTTGTCCGGGTCGGCCGGCGCGCCCTCGTAGTGCTGCGGGTACTGCAACACCGCCCGGGATCAGACGGAGCACCGCGGCACCCCCGCGTCCCGACCGAGAGACCCGAGCGAGCGACACACTGCCCACTGCCGGACTCATCGGCCCATGCTCTTGTAGGTAATTGTCGTCAAACGAACTGACGGAAGACATGGATTCCGATGTCGTTGTGTATTATAGTGTCGTATTCATTTCTGGTTTATTACTTACTAGACGTTCGCCCCGGCTTCGCACGGATCCCTATTTTTTTTTCAAAATATTCTATATATTATATAGCCTATGTTACTCGTGGATAATGTAGCCTTCGAATGGTGAAAGAATTTTAAAAACGGTCCAGTAGTTTTTGAGCCTATTCATTACAACCAAACAAACAAAGTTTTCCTCTTTATAATATTATAGTATAGATGTCTACACTTTTATACTTTCGGCTATAATTTTCAATCGTTCTAAAAGGTGTCTATTTAAGTAAAACTAAACCTCACCGCGTAATCAGCATATCTCTTGTAGAGGGTGCCGTGGTCGAAGTAGAGCAGCTGGTCGACCCGGGCGCGCGCCCGCGGCTCCGCGGGGTACAGGCCGCCGCAGCCGCCGCGGCCGCCGCGGGCGCCGTAGCGCTCCGCCAGGTACGTCATGATGGCGCGCGACTCCGCCAGGGCGAAGCCGCCGTCCACGAGCGTCGGGACGGTGTGCTGCGGGTTCAGCTGAAAGTATAATAAGTCGAGTACATCGCGCGCACAGAGCACCATCGGTCAGACGGCGAGGTCGCGGCCCGCCTCGGGACGATGCCGCGATGGCTTCCTTGTATGTGGAAGTCGCTCGAAATGAACGGTCCAGAACATCAGATTCTCGGAACGGGGGTCGGTCGGATCGATGTTCACCGCCCAATGAAGATTAAATTTCTGTTTATCTTTTAATTAGTGTAGGTGTCGAATAGTTATTTACCTCCAAGTACTTGGGTTTCAAGTGTTCCCCGGTGACGACGCTGAGCGTCTTGTAGCGGAAGCGCAGCCCGAGCGCGGCGCCGGTGAGCGCCACGGCGCGGCACGGCGGCGAGAACCACGCGTAGTACAGCTGCGGCGCCTCCGCACCGGCATCCCGCGGCGTCTCACGCGACATAACACGCGCGGCGCGGTGGACTCGACGTGTTTACAAGATGTTTATAATGACTTGATTCCTGTTGCTAAGTTAACCTACCTGCTTAGTATAGTAAATATGTACCTATATTAACATAGTTACATATTTACCATATCTATAACGTGCTGTGATTTGCTATTAATTGTACTTACCTGTTTTTATCGACACCACGCCACGACTGAACGACGACACGGAACACGATGTCGTATCTTATCGGAACCGCATCGATGCGTCGCCGTCGCCTCTTTGACGATTGTATTTAATTTGGACATTGTACTTAGGTTAAATCGGACGATTTTATATTATTATATCCTTGAATGCTTACGTATATTACCAGGTACCTAACCTGGTAATATAGTTAGGTATAAAAACAAAGTCTCCTGCGAAGATGTTCATTTCGCAAGTCCATTTAGGTAAATGAAAAAAATACAATTTCGAGGCACAGGATGTTATTAAAAGAAATCCAACTGAAGGACACCTATTTCTGCGTGCCTTTCAGTTTTGCCAGCAATGAATAAGCACATCCGTCAACATTAATCAAATCTATCGATAAGATAATATAGTTATCAATCCAAAGTCCGTTGATAACCGATCAGGACGATCAGCCCGGCTGTAGGAGACTAGGCGCGTCGCCGTCAGTCCGCTCACACTGCACCGGGGCAGTCCGGTCACACTGCACCGGGGCAGTCCGGTCACACTGCACCGGGGCAGTCCGGTCACACTGCACCGGGGCAGTCCGGTCACACTGCACCGGGGCAGTCAGGTCACACACTGCTCCGGGGCAGTCCGGTCACACACTGCACTGGGGCAGTCCGGTCACACACTGCACTGGGGCAGTCAGGTCACACACTGCACTGGGGCAGTCCGGTCACACTGCTCTGGGGCAGTCCGGTCACACAGTCCGGTCACACTGCTCTGGGGCAGTCAAATCACACACTGCTCAAGGGGCAGTCCGGTCACACATTGCTCCGGGGCAGTCAGGTCACACACTGCACTGGGGCAGTCAGGTCACACACTGCACTGGGGCAGTCCGGTCACACACTGCACTGGGGCAGTCCGGTCACACACTGCACTGGGGCAGTCAGGTCACACACTGCACTGGGGCAGTCCGGTCACACATTGCTCCGGGGCAGTCCGGTCACACATTGCTCCGGGGCAGTCAGGTCACACACTGCACTGGGGCAGTCAGGTCACACACTGCTCCGGGGCAGTCCGGTCACACATTGCTCCGGGGCAGTCAGGTCACACACTGCACTGGGGCAGTCAGGTCACACACTGCACTGGGGCAGCCAGGTCGATACAATGACATGAGGATGAAGTAAACACACATTTCATAAAGATTTTTTACTCGTACTCTTACGCGGGCAAACGCTACTTACAAATATTATGATAATCTTTCAATATGATATTACAATGGCATCGCGACTATATAGGTACTAAGAAAATTTACACTTACTATATTATAATCACATGGTTTTACTTGTTAAGGCAAGAACATAATAATATAATGATTATAAGTATCAAAAATTATTTCATCAAATATATAATTTCATACAGATGATAATTATAAGAAAAGTCCATACTCTTAATAAACATTATTTTGTTATTAATCTAACGGCAGATTTGCCACCCGCTATTTATACATCGTCAAAAACCGTCAATAGCTTAATTTACAAAAAAAACAGAAGGTGCCTACAACTATTAGACGCTCATGAAGTTAAACGGAGAAGAATTTTCTTTCTAATTCCAAAAAAAGTATCGACTAAAAAACTTACATAAATAAAGGATGATGTAAAATAAAACAAAAAAACTTTGAGATTCCTATAAAAATAACTTAATGCGCAGATCATTGCACACGTTAATAAATATTAATGTATTCTATAATACAAAATACAATTAAATAGATCATAAGACTTTGATCATAAATATTTTTAAATAAAATAATGACAAGGATCAAATTGATTACTATCTAACTACATCATGTATGTTTTGTTATCAGGAACACTGCAGCACGCTCGCTCCCTAACAACAACGAGCCGACCCGTCCGAGCAGGTCTCTACATATTTGAATAATTATCAGTTACTATAAGTAAATCCAAAAAAAATACTAGTGGACGCCAAGTACTGGTCATGTACTGTTCGTGATGTCACAGACCAGCCAAGGATTGAAAGGATTTTCATTTACCTACTTGTTTTTAGCCTTACAATACAAGATTCACAACAAGTGCAGTAAGTAATGTAAAATTCCAATAAGTTGCAGTTGTAAGCTCACTTCAAACAACGTGTCTGTCAGAGAAGCAATCTCAAATTACCGGTATTATATATTTGCTATTATGGTAAAAATATGTGATGTAAATCCTAAATTGTAAACCCAAAATAAGGTAATAAAAAGTCAGTTTTATAAATTAGCAATAAAAATGTATTGCATTGTGTCTTTTCAATCTTTATATGAAAATTATGTTTTAAGTGTGAGAATACTCATGTCTATTATTGTCCAGTCTAAGGTGCGCCATGTGTCTCACGTCACGCGCCGCGCGTCACGTGTCGTGCGTCACGCGCCGCGCGTCACGTGTCGTGCGTCACGCGCGGTGTGTCACGTGTCGTGCGTCACGCGCGGTGTGTCACGTGTCGTGCGTCACGTGTCGTGCGTCACGCGCGGTGTGTCACACGTCACGCGTCACGCGTCACGCTCGTGCGCCGCGTGTTACGCGAGCGCGGAGGCGGGCAGCGAGCTGTGCTTGGGTTTGGCGCGGTGCACGAACACCTTGATGCAGCCGCTGAAGTCCGCCGACACCAGCACCTGCCCCGCGGCCGCCGACGACACCAGCGCCCCCGCGCCGCCCTCGCCCTCCGCGCCCTGCGCCGCACGCGACAAACGAAACTATTATTGTGGTGGCTAGTGAGAGAGTGGGGTAGTGGGGTAGTGGAGCGGCAGGGACCGGCAGGGACCGGCAGGGTACTCACCGGCTCGTCGTCGTCGAGCAGGCCGGCGGCGCGTCGCTCGGCACGCTCGCGCGCGGCGATGGCTCGCAGCAGCTTGTCGGGGTTCGGCGCGAACACGGCGCAGGTCACGACCGCGTTGTGCGCCTTGATGCCCTCCCAGTAGTCGTTGCGGTCGCGGCGCACGGAGGTGAACTTGGAGTAGTCGTGGCAGGTCTTCCAGACGTAGATGCACTGGTTCTCGGAGCCGCTGACGACGTACTTGCCGTCCGGCGAGAAGGAGGCCTTGATCTGGCTGGAGACGTTCACGTACCCCTTGTACTTGCAGGAGAGGTTGAGGTCGCGCAGGTCGTACAGGCGGATGCGGCTGTCGTTGGAGGTGACGAGGATCTTGTCGTCGGTGGGCATGGGCTCCACGCCGCTGATCTTGCGCGGCGTGGCGTTCTTGCCGCGCGAGGAGCGCACGTCGATCTGCGTGTGGTACTTGAGCCGGTCCGTCGTGTAGAAGATGCAGCGGCCGTCGTACGTGCCCACCACCGCGAACTTGCCGTTCTGGCAGAAGTTCGCCGCCGTTATCAGCTTCGTCTTGCCGTCCACCTCGTTCCACACCGCCACCTGGAACCGACCGCGGACAACGATATACACATCCCTTGCGATATACGCGACCGATTGATTATTTGTAGAGAATACGTAATCGATTAGTACAGTCATGCGAACCCGGGGAGGAACTCGGGTAGTATATATAGCAAAATATATTTTCCAAAATATTTTTATTTATTCTGAACAGCGAGAAACGACTGGCGCCCTGCGTTCTCGGCCGATGTTCTCTTCGATCGGTTTGGCGGCTTAGGAATACAATAAGGTCGTACACATTAGAACTAAAAATAAAGAATAATACTTTCGTGACGCAGAGGACGCCACGACGATGATATTCAGCGAGACGCGAGAGAGCATACGCGGAAAAGCACATCTATCACACAAGCAGATTTATTTTACAATTTATCTATAGAAAAATAAATCGCGTGGAGCGGTGGACGGAAGTATACCGACCTTCTTGTCGGGAATGTTCCAGAGGCGGAGCTTGCCGTCGAGCGAGCCGGAGAGGAAGTAGCGGTCGTCGCGCGGGTGGAAGGCGATGGCGGTCACGAAGTCGATGTGCTGGAAGCAGCAGAGGCACTCGCCGCGCGAGATGTGCCACAGGCGCACCGTCTTGTCCATCGAGCTGGACAGCAGGAAGTAGTTCTTGGACCACGACACGTCCAGCAGGTCCGAGGTGTGCCCCGAGTACGTGCAGAACGGCCGCGGCGCGAACGGAGCCGCCGCCCCCAGCGGCCTCTCCTCCCCGCGCGCCCCCGCCAGCCCCTCCAGCCCCTGCAGCCCCTGCAGCCCCTGCAGCCCCTGCAGCCCCGGCAGCCCCGGCGCCCCCGCCGCCAGCGAGCACAGCGACTCCTGCGACGGCGTCGGCGACGACTTCTGCTCCGCGTTGTACTTCGTGCGCATGTCCTGAGGAGCACCAACGAAATCCATCATCGCGATCGACGACGCTGCGGTCGTGGTCTCCGCGACCACGGTGGCAACGTTTCAGACCATTACATAGTTTGCAACGGTCTGCGTCACGCATCACGCATCACGCGTCACGCGTCACGCGTCACGCGTCACGCGGCGCGGTACCTGGAAGACGGAGTAGGCGTCCCGCGCGACCCACACGCGCAGCAGCTTGTCCTGGCCGGCGGTGGCCAGCAGCAGCCCGCACACCGAGAACTTGCAGCACCACACCGCGCCCGCGTGGTCGCCGCCCATCTCCTGCACACACACGCACACACGCACACACGTGCACGCCGTAAATACGAGTGGCGAAAAGACGTTCAAAACCGTTTAGACAAAAAATTACAAACGTTTTCCCGTAAGAGATAGTATTATATTAATCTGAGCGAATAAATCAAAATGTTTAACTAAAGACATAAGACTAAAAGATGCACGGAGAGTATGTACTGTATTTTTATAAACTTTATAGAGTGTAATATCGGTTCAGTACCTGGACGTGTCGGACGCAGTTGTCGAAGTCGTAGGGTCCCTTGTGCGAGGCGGAGGCCTTCAGCTTGATGTTGTGCTCGCCGGTGACGTCGTCCGCGATGTCCGCCACGTCCTCCTTGTGCCGCGCGTGCGACACCTCCGCCGCCAGCGACCGCGCCGCGTGCACCGTGCGCCGCACCGTGCTGCCCAGCAACCGCTTCAGCCTGCGCGCCGACAACAACAACAACAACAACAACAACAACACGCGCGGGCGACACCTCCGCCGCCAGCGACCGCGCCGCGTGCACCGTGCGCCGCACCGTGCTGCCCAGCAACCGCTTCAGCCTGCGCGCCGACAACAACAACAACAACAACAACAACACGCGCGGGCGACACCTCCGCCGCCAGCGACCGCGCCGCGTGCACCGTGCGCCGCACCGTGCTGCCCAGCAACCGCTTCAGCCTGCGCGCCGACAACAACAACAACAACAACAACAACACGCGCGGGCGACACCTCCGCCGCCAGCGACCGCGCCGCGTGCACCGTGCGCCGCACCGTGCTGCCCAGCAACCGCTTCAGCCTGCGCGCCGACAACAACAACAACAACAACAACACGCGCGGGCGACACCTCCGCCGCCAGCGACCGCGCCGCGTGCACCGTGCGCCGCACCGTGCTGCCCAGCAACCGCTTCAGCCTGCGCGCCGACAACAACAACAACAACAACAACAACAACACGCGCGGGCGACACCTCCGCCGCCAGCGACCGCGCCGCGTGCACCGTGCGCCGCACCGTGCTGCCCAGCAACCGCTTCAGCCTGCGCGCCGACAACAACAACAACAACAACAACAACACGCGCGGGCGACACCTCCGCCGCCAGCGACCGCGCCGCGTGCACCGTGCGCCGCACCGTGCTGCCCAGCAACCGCTTCAGCCTGCGCGCCGACAACAACAACAACAACAACAACAACAACAACACGCGCGGGCGACACCTCCGCCGCCAGCGACCGCGCCGCGTGCACCGTGCGCCGCACCGTGCTGCCCAGCAACCGCTTCAGCCTGCGCGCCGACAACAACAACAACAACAACAACAACACGCGCGGGCGACACCTCCGCCGCCAGCGACCGCGCCGCGTGCACCGTGCGCCGCACCGTGCTGCCCAGCAACCGCTTCAGCCTGCGCGCCGACAACAACAACAACAACAACAACAACACGCGCGGGCGACACCTCCGCCGCCAGCGACCGCGCCGCGTGCACCGTGCGCCGCACCGTGCTGCCCAGCAACCGCTTCAGCCTGCGCGCCGACAACAACAACAACAACAACAACACGCGCGGGCGACACCTCCGCCGCCAGCGACCGCGCCGCGTGCACCGTGCGCCGCACCGTGCTGCCCAGCAACCGCTTCAGCCTGCGCGCCGACAACAACAACAACAACAACAACAACACGCGCGGGCGACACCTCCGCCGCCAGCGACCGCGCCGCGTGCACCGTGCGCCGCACCGTGCTGCCCAGCAACCGCTTCAGCCTGCGCGCCGACAACAACAACAACAACAACAACAACACGCGCGGGCGACACCTCCGCCGCCAGCGACCGCGCCGCGTGCACCGTGCGCCGCACCGTGCTGCCCAGCAGCCGCTTCAGCCTGCGCGCCGACAACAACAACAACAACAACACGCGCGGGCGACACCTCCGCCGCCAGCGACCGCGCCGCGTGCACCGTGCGCCGCACCGTGCTGCCCAGCAACCGCTTCAGCCTGCGCGCCGACAACAACAACAACAACAACAACAACAACACGCGCGGGCGACACCTCCGCCGCCAGCGACCGCGCCGCGTGCACCGTGCGCCGCACCGTGCTGCCCAGCAACCGCTTCAGCCTGCGCGCCGACAACAACAACAACAACAACAACAACACGCGCGGGCGACACCTCCGCCGCCAGCGACCGCGCCGCGTGCACCGTGCGCCGACAACAACAACACGACTCTCACTCCGCAGCAAGCAATCAGATAAAAAAAAAAAACCTATATGGAAAGATGGGCAGACACAGGCTGGGTGGCGAATATAATTTTTATGGACACAACATATCATAGTGACAATTATATTAATTATTTTTTAAAACACAAGCCACACTGGAGTAAAAATAAAACCACTGTTAGTGTGAGTGTTAGTGGTCACCTGTGCCCGGGCTGGTTGTGAGTCGCTTCATATTTCTCGTCTACGTCGTCTCGAGAGTGGCTTTTGACTAAAACCGGGGGTGAGGCTCTAAGTAAAAAAATAAATACACGTGGAACGAATCAGTTTTACCCGAGACCGACTGAGGACAGCCCTTTACAATACAATAAACCAATTAACAAAATTCATAAATTGAAAACAAAATATGTTGTAAAAGTCTTATTATTAGTGCTTGTGTGTGTGTGTGTGTGTGTGTGTGTGTGTGTGTGTGTGTGTGTGTGTGTGTGTGTGTGTGTGCGTGTGTGTGTGCGCTTACTTGTCGGTCTTCTTGCGGATGGTGTTGATGGCGAGCGCGTCGCGCTTGTCCTCCGCGCCGCGCGCCCCCCCGCCGCCGCCGCCCGCCCCCGCGCCGCCCGCCCCGCCCCCACCGCCCGCGCCGCCCACTCCCCCCGCGCCGCCCGCGCCGCGCCCCTCCGCGCCCAGCCCGCGCGTCGAGCCCGCGCTCTCGCTCTCCTCGTCCGTCTCCCTGCAACACGCGACACACGCGACACGCTAGCGACACGCGCGACACGCTACCGACACACGCAACACACGCGACACTAACGACACACGCGACACGCTCACAACACGCGCAACACACTAACAACACGCGCAGTGCTCGCCGCGGTTAACCGCCGTTGATACCGTAACGCTACGAATAATATAGTACATTACGCACCGAGGCCAGTAAAATATAAAATGTCTCAGAACACATGTAATTGTCGTCCGAGGCGAAGCCGAGGTTGATAAAAATGTGATCTGAGGCTTTTTTATTTTACTGGCCGAGGTCAGTATACTATTTTTCTGTTCGACGAAGCCAGAAAGCGGAAATTTCATTTAGCGCAGCGGCCACAAAGTTGGCGCTTTCTGGCCGGAGAACGGAAAATAATATTTCATTTACGTATTTCCAAAAAGTACATAATATAGGTCCTCCATAGCTTTAAAAACCAATAGCAAGTCCACAGAAAAGTACATAAAATTTCAAGTAACGACACGACACTGAGTTGAAAAATGAAATCGAAAGAAATACGTTTCATAGCTGTTTCGGGTCTCCTCCGAGGCTCCGACGAGAAATGCGAAGGGCCGGAAACGTCGGCCATAAACTGAGACCCGCGACTGAACCGGTGATGAAGGTATTTATGTCTAACTAGCGGTCCCGGCAGACTTCGTCCCGCCCGGCAAAAAAAATTAAAAAAAAATGTTAATGTTTAACCCTTATCACTAAGGGGTATGAAAAATAGATGTTGGCCGATTCTCTGACCTACTCAATATGCTCACAAAATTTCATAAGAATCAGTCGAGCCGTTTCGGAGGAGTACGGAAACGAACATTGTGACACGAGAATTTTATATTATAAGATAGTATAGCCCTAATAGCGAATAATAGTAATTCCAAACAAATATGAACTTTAAGTTTAAAAAAATGAGTATGAGGGACACACATAATAAAAAAAAACAATATCAACAAACAGATCCGTTTCCGTGGACAGCGCCGGAGTAGCGAGCGACTTGCGCACGAGCGCCGCCGGCGACAGCCCGCCGGACAGACGCTTGCGCCAGGACGCCGCGCTGCAAGTCACCAGTGTTCACTCTCTTACAGAAACGCTTTTCAAACATCTAAAAACAACAAACTAATAATCTCGTTCGCGCATCGTGCGTATGAGTGTGTGTGTGTGTGTGTGTGTGTGTGTTCGCACCTGGCGTCGTCGTCGTCCTCGTCGTGGTCCTGCGCGATGTACTCGGAGGTGAGTCGCATGATGTGCAGGCTCAGCGGGTTGATGCACTGCGGCAGCTTGTGCTCCGCCACGCTCAGCGGCACGCGCTCGCCTGCAACACACGCACGCACGCACCCGTCAGCCGCGCCGCCCGCGCACGCACGCACGCACGCACGCACGCACGCACGCACCGCGCGGGCGGGAGGTACCCACTACCCACGCACCGGTGTCGAGGTTGAGCACGGTGACCTGCTCCAGGATCTGCATGTCGGTGAGCTGCCGGCCCGACGTGCTCCGCGTGCGCAGCGCGCCGCCCGCCTCCCGCGCCGCCCCCGCGCCGCCCGCGCCGCCCGCGGAGCGCCCCCCCGCACCGCCCGCGCCGCCCGCACCGCCCGCGGCCGGGGTGGCGCAGGCGGCGGCGGCGGCGGCGGCGGCGGCGGCGGCGGACGGCGCGGGCGCGGGCAGGCCGAGCCGCGCCTCGTCGCCGGCGGAGCGCCGCCGCCCGCCGGCCGCGGCCTCGCCGGTGCTGCGCCTGCGGACACGCGCCCCGAGGACCCGCTCGTTATCGCTCTTTTGAACAGGTGGGATAACTTCATTTTCGTAAAGTATCGGATCCGCGAACTGAGCGCGCGAATGAACTTCGGACAGATTCGATTTACTCGAAAGAGATCTGAGTCTTCGTAAATAGAATTTATTAGGCGGAAGCGACACGTTAAACTCTAGTATTGAGTCTGTGTAGTGTGTAGACCGTGTATGTACTTGGTGTTCCCGCCGAGGCTGGAGTGCCCGGTGGCGCGGTGTGCCCCGCCTCCCCCGCGCTCCCCGCGCTCCCCGCCGCGCGGCGTCTCGTCCGGCCGCACCACGTACTCGCCTGCGCACACGCAGTCGTAATATAATATAGTATTCGAGCTGTCAGTTATTTTTCACGGATGATGAGCGATAATAACATAATAAAATGTAAATAATATAATAATATGTCGCGTCGAATAATTATATAATTTGAAAATAAAGTACAATTTATACAAAACTAGTTCAAGGAATATGTATTCAATCATAGCAATATCAAATCATTAAGTCTTAATTTCGTAACTGCTGCATGCATGTGAAATAAGCGGATGTACTATTACCTCTGACGGCCTGGCTGATGTCCAGCGCCGCGTCCTCGCCGCGCGAGCCTGCGCACACACACCACCGCGTCACACACACGCGTCACACGCACAGCATGCGTATAGCACACATGCGACGACACACACGGCGCACACGCGCGCACTATACGCACGCATGTACACTGCCGCCTGCGTCACTCGAGACTCGAGAGACGAAACGTCGACATTACCATAGTGAGAGGATAGTAATTATTATCTGTAACTAGCTGAGCCCGGCGGTTCACACCGTGAGTTCGACTATGTCGCGAGATTGCAAATATAAGTGGGCTAGTACCTAAATAAAAGTGTTCATTTTCAAGGTATAGTTTACACTAAAATTTATCAAAATAGGACCATGGGTCTCGGTGTTAAGGCGTAACAGTTAAACTCGCATAGGCAAGCATGGATTAAAAAAATATATGAATTGGTGTTTGTTTATGTACAGTCGAGCGCAAGCGCGTGTTAGTCGTGTGTTAGTGTAAGTATTGGTGTTATTGCGGGCGGCATGTGCGGTGTGTGGTGTGGTGTGGTGCGTGTATGCGGTGTGGTGTGTGCGGTGTGTGCGGTGTGCGGTGTGTGGTGTGGTGTGGTGCGTGTATGCGGTGTTGTTTGTGCGGTGTATGTGGTGTGTTTGGTGTGTGCGGTGTGTGCGGTGTGTGCGGTGTGTGCGGTGTGTGCGGTGTGTGCGGTGTGTGCGGTGTGTGCGGTGTGTGCGGTGTGTGCGGTGTGTGGTGTGTGTGGTGTGTGCGGTGTGCGGTGTGTGCGGTGCGGTCTGACCGTATCGCGCGCTGTGCCGCAGCTCGTCGCGGAACTCGCGCGTCAGCGACTCGATGGTGCTGGCGGGACTCGGCAGCGCGCTCGCGGCGCCCGTCTGGGGGGGGACATGCGCGCACGCTTACAACCATGTATGAAGTTCTTTTAATCGTTCGAATGTGATTTCAAACAGGTTAATACATAATATAATAGGTCAACCTAAGGTGTTAACGACTATATAACTAAATAATTATATATTTTTTGATAGACGGAGCGATTTAAGAGGAAGGTTTATAGCGCCCGTGTGAAACCGAGGCGGGGCGTTAGTATAATTATACAACATGATTATCTGTGTACTCACGTCGAGCTCTGCGTCGTGTCTGTGTGCGTCGCGGTGCGCGCGGTGTGCGTGCGTGTGCGTGTCCGCGTCCGCGTCCGCGCACACGCTGAGGTCGTCGCCCTCCGCCGTCGACAGCGACTGCGACCCGTGCAGCCGGTCTGCACACACACACACACATACACACATATACACACATACACACGTACTGACACTACACGATCACGTCTTTGATGCCTCAACATTAACTACGTGTATCATTATCGGTGCGGTGGGCGCTTCGTTTCGCAATTTGCTCATAATTGGTGATCTGCTACATGCTGCAGGGAATGATCTGGGTCAGGCGGACTCACTTCTCTTCTTGCGGCGCGGGGGCGGCAGCGGGCCGGGCGGCGCGGGCGGTGCGGGCGGTGCGGGCGGTGAGGGCGACGCGGGCGGCGCGGGCGGTGCGGGCGGTGCGGGGTCGCCGCCCTGCTTGCCGCCGCTGGCCTTGGCGCTGGCGATGACGTCGGGCTCCGCCGTGGCCAGCAGCGTGGCCGGCGCCATGGCCGCGCGCCCCATCCCTGCGGGAACCACGCTGTCATTGCGATGCCTCCGCTCTCCGCTCTCCGTTAGTGTCGGGGAACGGACACTAGCGGATATAAATATATAACGCTTAGATATTCTGTTGACCGTGTCGGGAGCACGACCGGTGCCGTCGAAGCGGCACCTACACTGTTTCGCGCGTATGTAGGTAGGTATATCACCTACTCTCGCTACTCGCCGGCGTGACGCTACTCACCGGCGTGTCGCTACTCACCGGCGTGTCGCTACTCGCCGGCGTGTCGCTACTCACCGGCGTGTCGCTACTCACCGGCGTGTCGCTACTCACCGGCGTGTCGCTACTCACCGGCGTGTCGCTACTCACCGGGCTCCTCGGGGGGCGCGCGGCGTGCTCCCGCGGCGGGGTCGCGGATATTCGCTGAAACATTCAGTTCGTTTCAGTGTTGCAGGGAGTCGAGTGAGTGGTGCGTGGTGAATGGCGAGTGGTAAGTGGTGAGTGGTGAGTGGTGAGTGGTGAGTGGTGAGTGGTCAGTGGTGAGTGGTGAGTGGTGAGTGGTGCGTGGTGCGTGGTGCGTGGTGAGTGGTGCGTGGTGAGTGGTGAGTGGTGAGTGGTGAGTGGTGAGTGGTGAGTGGTGCGTGGTGCGTGGTGAGTGGTGCGTGGTGAGTGGTGAGTGGTGCGTGGTGCGTGGTGAGTGGTGCGTGGTGAGTGGTGAGTGGTGCGCGGTAGCGAGACACTCACGGTGCGAGTCCGCGGCGCCGGCCAGGATGCGGCCGATGCGGCCGAGGGACGTCATGCTCTGCAGGCTCAGCGTGTCGTGAGATATCACCCTGCGACACACACTTCATATCGTACAGGATACGTTCACAAAATGTATTTTCCGTCCTCCGGCCACAAAGCGCCTACTTTGTGGCCGCTTCGCTAAATGAAATTTCCGCTTTCTAGCTTCGTCGAACAGAAAAATAGTATACTGACCTCGACCAGTAAAATATAAAAGCCTCAGATCACATTTTTGTCAACCTCGGCTTCGCCTCGGACGACAATAACATGTGATCTGAGACACTTTTTATTTTAACGGCCTCGGTGCGTAATCTACTATTATTATAATATACTAGCTGTGCACGCGACTTCGTCCCCGTGGAATAGTAATTCTTCATAAGGCTTCATATTTTCCCCGTTTTTTACACATTTTCCACTGTTTCTTCGCTCCTATTGGTCGCAGCGTGATGTTATATAGCCTAAAGCCTTCCTCGATAAATGGTCTATCCAACAAAAAAACTTTTTGAATTCGAACCAGTAGTTCCTGAGATTAGCGCGTTCAAACAAACAAACTCTTCAGCTTTATAATATTAGTATAGATTAACTATTTCGTATTTAATCATACACGAATAATAATATTTCAGTCCGATGATGAAACTCTAGAAATATTATAAGTACTGCAATGTAATGTACGATAAATACAACTTCATGGCAATTTAATTTTATTGAATTGATGTATAAATTAAAAAGGATTTTTCTATCGTCACCTCACTCGGCTACGAATATGGTAACAGTAAAGTTTCCGAAAGAACATCATAGAACAGCATTTAACTCGCGTATATAAAATAATATACGCGAGTTAAATCCGTTACAGTTATTGTGTAATAACCGCGAAAGCATCAGAAATACATAATTAGATAATTCAATCGAGGCCTCGATCTCGTTCTCGCTCTCTACCCGTGTCGCGTGCCGCGGGTATTATTAGCGAGGAATGAACAATGTATGTACATCGTACATCGGACTCGTAGTGTAGTAGTATTACTGCACTAGTGTGTAGAGTGTAGCGGACTAGCACACTAGTACACTAGCACACGTACTTGAAGGGCTGTTCGCCGGTGTAGCTGTGCCGGTCGGCGAGCGACAGCAGGTCGCCGCGGCCGCGCTCCGCGTCCGGCTCGTCCTCGTCGTCGTCGTCGGTCTGCATGCAGCGCCGCAGCTCCTGGAAGCGCCGCCGCCCCGCCACCGCCTGCCGCACGACGCCGACACAACACAACGATATAAACGTTTATTATAATCACGATTCACGAATCACCCGCGACATAATAATATGCGCGACCGCTTTTAATACTTTAAAACGACATTTGTTACGGTGCCTGTGGTGGGATGCTTTCGGATACGCGCATTATCCGCAGTCCGAATTAAGTATAAGTATTAAATATTAGACTGCTGCGGAACTCATTTTATATTATAGGTACTAGCGACCTGCCCCGATTTCACACTCTTTAATCAATCTATCTGTTAAAAAAAAAACTACTTTCAAATTCCTTTGCGCAGTTGTAAAGATTTAAGCATACATAGGAATAAACAGACGGCGACTTTATTTTATACTATGTAGTGATAATAGGCATGTCAATGAAAATAGGAGTTCTGAGGACACCCCTGATAATGACTACAATACCCGACTTGGCATAATATTACATCTCAAAACTCTGAATTAAATATTGTTGTCCTTATATTATCATTATGTTTCAATCACTTGTATCCAAACCCATAGTGGATACTCTCTGCTCACATTGTTAACAGTAGCTTTGTCGTCGGCGTCCACAGCAGCGGCAGCGGCAGCGGCTGCCTCGCTGGCCGGCGCGGAGGCGGCTGCGGGGAGGGGCTTGGATTGAGTCTGGACCGTTGCATTTTTCTGCTTGTCAGAACTGTTATGTTCTGGTATGCTAATGTTTCGGCATAGTGATGATCTTCTGTAAATATCAATATTATAAGAATAATATACTTTCCATTTATATATTTCTCTGTGAATACATATTATAATCAGTGTTATGCTTTGCATCAGTAAAAGCAATAAAATAATAATTTCTGATGCCTTCCCAGTTATTGTACATTGGAATGAAACAATAATCGTAGCACAACTGAGCTGACAATGGACTATTCATCAGCTCTGTTGTGCTACGATTGTGTAATCTGTAAAGGTTTCGAAACATCAACCAATAAAATAAAATGCGAGTTAAATCTGTCTGTAATTGTTTCATTCCAAAAGCAATACAGCTTATTAATTGACAAATATTATTTCCAACATACTTTTTAAAAAATATTGCTAATTACATACTCAAAACACTTACCATTTAAGTAAGTAATTATCCATTTACAATGCTTGTATCACAATGCACTATTACATTATTTGAATGCTAGTGATATTAGGTGGACTCTTACTATCACGGACTGACTTCATTAAAACAAATTGGAATCATTTAAGTCAAAAATAAGAAATACTGTTAGTACTCCTAACACTCTTGTTTTTAAACTTAAACTGAAGTGACTCATGTCTCTGACAATAAAGTCATGTCAGTCCTTTTAATAGAACGAATTATAGATGTTGATCTGGTATAGGTATGTTAAATGTGTGAGTAAATTGTGACAACAAAATATTGGATACCTACAAGTAAATAGGTATGTACATAGTATACATATTATAATGATATCACAACTATAAATCTCCTCAATTTCAGCAAGATTATCATCATTATAGGTATTTCGGTAAAATGCAAGACACCAAATTCACCAAGGACAGCTGCAACATATCGACGCCAACATGTTTCCTGAACGAACAGGGACAAAAACAAAATCTAGCCGCGTGTAACTAGCGGAGGAGCTTCTTAGGACAACAAGTAAAATTAAGGGAAATTGAAGCATGTGAGCATCAAAATGGTGTAAACAATTTACTTACTTTGAGCCTTTAATGGGTGTGAGTTCTTCGGCATCGTAGAACTCCTCGGAGTCGCTACTATCGCC
The DNA here is from genome assembly GCA_038024825.1 of Polylopha cassiicola. Classification (NCBI taxonomy): domain Eukaryota; kingdom Metazoa; phylum Arthropoda; class Insecta; order Lepidoptera; family Tortricidae; genus Polylopha; species Polylopha cassiicola. Next base: position 65,174 of record CP149053.1, on the reverse strand, counting down.
CATTGTAAACAGAACAAGGCGCAGCAACGAACACTGACTTCGATATGACAACAGTATTTACATCATCGGGCAACTTGAAACGAATTTAACATAAAAGAAAGTTAAGAGCGACCAGTACATTAGCGTTACAGGATCACTTCTCTTGTCAACATGACATTTTACACAGCTGAGCTGAGAGTGTTGTGCCATTCCAAACTACGTAAAATAGTTCACTTCTAATTCATTACTATATAGTGCAAAAATATTCCATATACATATTAAAATGTTTTTTGTGTTAAAAAAATGTATGAAAAGTAAAATATCGCAATAATTTATTAAATATTTAATCAGTACTGACACCATTGTTAATCGGAACTTAAATGTTGCAAGTTAATTATTTTGTACGGTTTTATTACCTAGGTACTGAGAAAAATAGGAAAAATAAGAAAATAGGTACAAAACTTAGATAACTTCAAAACTAAAATAAATTGTTAATTTATTATCAATAACAGAAAGATAAAACCTAAACCGTTTCAAACAATATAAAATAGTTACTTAACGCTTTAATAGTTTTAAATAGGTTACTAACTAGATTGATATATAAAACTATTAAATAAAAGTACGATAATGTAATATAAGTAAGTAAATACAATTAATGCTTATCATACCTAAACATATTATTACGTAATTTTTTATTAATTATTTGTTTCTCGTAACATGATAATGTCAATAGCCTAGTTCTGACGTGCAGTCAAGGTTAGAACCGGCTATAAGTATATAGCTGTCGACCTGTTATAAGTGTATTTTTTGTTAGTTTACGTCGAACTTTACTGTACGCTACTACGCTGTAGTGCATCGTAAGTTAGGTTATTTAGGTAAGCACCTACTTACTTGCTTCATAATCATGTTTGAATAGAACAGGTTCCTAAAAATATTTTTATATAATATGTACCTACCTAGCGATTATTTCAATAGGTAGGTACCTAAAAAGGTATTTATTTTACAGTTTTTTTTAGATAACACTATCACTGTTTATTTATAGTGTTTTATCTGTTTTAGTGAGCATGGACCTGTACTACACGCCGGGGTCGGCGCCGTGCCGCCTGGTGCTGCTGGTGGCCGCGGCCCTGGACATCCAGCTCAACTTGAAGCCACTCGACCTGAGCGCCGGCGAACACTTAACTCCTGATTTCCTAAAGGTCACTACTATTAAACTATTCAAAGTTCAATGTCTTAACATTTTATTCCTGTTTCACCTATTTCGGTTTGATTCTGACTTGACTAAGTACCTACGTACTTATAGGTATATCTTTATTCCTGTAGGTAGGTATACATTTTATAGTCATTATTTTGTTTTATTGTATCTAAATAAATATTTATTTGTATATATGTTGGTATCCAGCTGAATCCTCAGCACACGGTGCCGACGCTGGTGGAGGGCGAGTTCTCCCTGTGGGAGTCTCGCGCCATCAGCCGCTACCTCGCCGGCCAGGCCGCGCGCGGCCGCGACCTGTACCCCGAGGAGGCGAAGGCCCGGGCGCTGGTAGATCAGAGGCTGGACTTCGATTTGGGCACTTTGTATCCCAGATTTGCTGCATATTTTGTAAGTACAAGCCGGTGACTATTTAGCTAGGTAGGTACTGGATGGAAACAAAGTCCGATTTTTTTTTTTCTACTATATTCATTTACATCATGAAAAGGTTTGCTAACATACTCTACATACAACGTACTCTTTTCATAATATTTTATTGTCATGTTGCTTGTAGGTAGGTACGTGAGTAGGTACTATCAACGTAAAGTATCTTAAATACTATATTATAATCGAGTAAGTAAGGCCGCTAATCGCTATAAAATCATTTCATTCCATTGTACGTCAGCAAGATAAGCTACCTATCAATTAAAAAATGCCTGCCATTGTTAATTACGAATAGGATACGAATAGAATATTAGTTCGGTTCATCTTATTTTTTAACAACTACCTAGGTAGGTAAGTACTTACCTACTTAACCAAAACAACAACATGACTTACTTATAGGTTTGAATAACTATGTAAATTTCCTCACATTTCATTATACGTATATAAAAGATATAATATCATAAAAGTGTATATTTCTTGTACAGTATCCTCAAGTATTTGGCGGCGCGCCAGCCGACGAGGGTCTCCTGAAGAAGCTGGAGGAGGCGCTGGGGTTCCTGGAGGCGCTGCTCTCCGCGCAGCAGCAGCGGCACCAGCGGCACCAGCGGCAGCAGCAGTACGCCGCGGGGGAGCGGCTCACGCTCGCGGACCTGAGCCTGGTCGCCACCGTCTCCACCATCGACGCCGCCGGCATCAGCTTGAAGCCCTATCCTAATATAGAAAAGTGAGTAATACAATAAAGCAAATTGATTAGAGGAATAATATATACTTACAACAAAACCGTTGATACCCATGTCGTACACATTTATAAGGATACTAGCTGTCCGCCCCGTCTTCGCACGGATCCCTTTCTTTATAGCCTATGTCACTCTGGAATAGTGTAGCTTCCCAACAGTGAAAAAAAATTTCAAATCGGTCCAGCCGTTTTGGAGCCTATTCAATCCAAACAAACAAACAAACCTTCCCTCTTAATAATTTAGTATAGATAAGTTATGTTTATACCTCACTAGCGGTTCGCCCCAGCTTCGCACGGATCCCTATTTTTTTCAAAATATTCTATAGCCTATGTTAGTGACGGTGAACGTAGCTTCCCAACAGTGAAAGAATTTTAAAATCGGTCCAGTAGTTTTTGAGCCTATCCATTACAAACATACAAAAATAGGTACAAATCTTTCCTCTTTATAATATTAGTATAGATATAGATGTACCTACAAAAAGAAGAAATACAGATTTGGGTTTTCTTCTATTCATCTAATGGTAGTATGGAATTTCTAAAAAAGGATTAGATATTTTATTATTTTCCTTTTAACGGGCTCTTAAATTTGTTACCTACTTATATTAGGTAGGTATTAAATATATATACTTTTTTTTTTAATTTGCAATGATCACTGTACTTATTAAGTAAGTACTTAATAGTAGGTAGGCATTTAAAGTTTATAGAAGTTACACGTCCATGTTACGTTCACAGATAAGTAGATAGGTAATATACCTACTTATCCTACTAAGTAGGTGAGTATATCAAATCTCAACTAAATCAGTTAAAAATCGTATCAGTGGTTCGTCAATCTAGCTAGCTAGGAACACACGCGGCCGCGGTAGCGTGACGAGCCAAGTCCGATACAAACTTAGCAGACACCTTTTCTATAATTACGTATCTTACTACTACTTTTATGTAAGTATCTACTCATTATTTATTTCAGGTGGTTCGACTTGGTCAAATCGACGGCGCCTCGGTATCGTGAAACAAATCAAAATGGTATCGATGCTTTTAAGTCCATGATATCTATGCTTAAAGCTAAAACTGAGTTATAAATACAACATACATTCGTAGTCACGGTAAACCGCGAAGGATAACTTTCTATTTTTCGAACTTTTTCCGCGTACAAGAGACAAGTGTCAAACAGAATCAAAGTTAATAATTGAATTGATCGCGTGACAGAAACCAATCTTTGTGTTATTACAAGACAACAACCTGTTAACATGTCGATCCGCTAACTCGCGGTTCGCCGCGACATTCATTACGATTAAGTAACCTGTCTAATAAAAAATAAACCTATTTAATAATTAATTATCGAATTTTCTTTTCACATACCTGGTAACACTGAATTTGATAGCATCCAAGGAATACCTAGGGAATATGCACTTAAGTACACTTTTTTTTTTAGGTAGGTATATTTTTATGATAGGTTATAAATATCATTTAAATACATGGAGTATACTGTTAAATAATACTGAATACTGTTAAATAATATTCATCACCAAAAATGTAATAACCTACAAATAGGTAGTTAAATTTATGTTTATTGTAAGTATTTTGCAATTTATATTAAGTGTAGCAATTTGATATTGAACAATGATAATAAATAGGTACCTACAATTTCATAACTTCACAGTCGGTTCGAACAGAACAAGCTGTACAAGTGCTTTTGACAGTGACATACCTACCTACACATAGATTTTGACAACTCGTTACTCGACTGAAGTCGACTGACGCCTATGGTCAGATCGTCGGACCAATAACGCTCCGTTTCAGCCGCTCTGAATTTCACATTTTTTTTTTAAACTTTTCAATTATTCTTTTTACATCGAAAAATCTACTGTATCTTCCAGTAGGTAGGTACCTTATATAAATAAACATTATTAAAACCCGAATAAGTAATTATAAAAGGACATAATTATATGAATGGTATGTAGGTACTCTTATGAGTAGGTAGGTAGGTATCTTTTATCACAAAGGCGAAATCAAAGAAACCCATTTATTTACTAAAATAAATATTACCTACGCTTAGAAATTAACTACTTACTTAAGTACATGAATCTAATAGCATTTTTATCATATTATCAGGATTAGAGTGATAGTGAGAGATACGATAAGATTGACAAACCCACCTATCTATCTACCGCTTATAAGTAGGTACCTACCTACCTAATGTGAACGCGAACGCGTGAGTGTAAGTAGTGTTCAGTTGTCGTATTACTTGCTCCGAGTGATTATTTTTCCAAAACAAATAGGTTAGTAGGTACTTAGCTACCAGACGTGATCATTTTTTACACAACTGTACCTAAATTCTAATTCGAAATTATTTTTGTAGTAAGTACTCGTACCTACTTAGCTGAATACAAAGCTTTCAGAACTGCATCATTACCTTTTTTTTTTTATTTTAGGTAGGTAGGTAAGTAAGTACTTACTTAAGTAGGTATAGTATCCATGCACATTCAATAGTTTATTTTTTGATTATGTTAAATTATTTAATTCTATACCTACTTACTTAGGTTGGTACCTACATAAAGCTTAAAGAGACATAAGCAGGTACCTACCTAAAGTTAAACAAAAATCATTCTTTCTGTAGGTAAGTAATAAATTATTTGTCGTTAATAATGCCTGAAAATTTATTTTCTTTATTATTTCAAGAGTACTTAAGTACCTATCTTGTTAAAAGGTCAAGGGTTAATAGGTAAGAATGCCTCTGGAGCTGTACTACGCGGCGGCGTCGCCCGCGTGCCGCGCGGTGCTGCTGGCGGCGCGGGCGCTGCGGCTCGAGCTGCAGCTGCGGCCGCTCGACCTGCAGCGCGGCGACCACCGCGCCCCCCACTACCTGCAGGTACGCGCCTCGCGCCTCGCGCCTCATGTCCCGTGTTCACTACTGTCCACCACGCGCACCGGGCCCCCCACTAGGTAGGTACTATTAGTCCGTTCCGTGTCCGCAGCTGAACCCGCAGCACACGGTGCCGACGCTGGTGGACGGCGAGCTGGTGCTGTGCGAGTCGCGCGCCATCGTGCTCTACCTGGCGCGCCAGTACGGGGGCGCCGAAGCCGCCGCCCTCTACCCCGAGGACCTGCAGACCAGGGCGCTCATCGACCAGAGGCTGCACTTCGATATCGGCACCTTGTACCCTAAGTTTGCAGAATATGCGGTGAGATAGCGTTCATAATCGACGAGCCGGTTCGAATTTTACGAGCGGAGCATATTAAAACGATTAAGCCGATTTAGATATAGGTCTATGAATTAAATATTTTATATAAGTGTAACGTCACGTGTGCATCGATATAAATAATTAATAGATAGGTACGTCGAGACACACACGCGGTGGTCCTCATTTACAGATCACATAATATTGTTCATAATTAGGTAGGACGGTTGTTATCGGTATTGATTAGAAGCGTACTTACCTATAATAATATTGTAAACGGTCGCAGTACCCGCAGTGGTTCGGCGGCGCGGAGGCGAGCGCGCAGGCGCTGGCGGAGCTGCAGGAGGCGCTGGGCGTGCTGGAGGTGTTCCTGACGCAGCGCGCGTGCGCGGCCGGCGCGGCGCCCTCGCTCGCGGACCTGGTGCTGCTCGCCACCGTGTCCACGCTCGCCGCCGCCGGCGTGCCGCTCGAGCCCTACCCGCGCCTCCGCAGGTCTGCACTACAGACTACTCACATCACACACTATACACACACACCATCACGCACACACACACACGGTATCTACTTACACACTGATGTATCACTTCTGTCAGTATGTATTGTAAAATCTAAAAGTAACATGCACAGTACGGTTTACCTTCTACCTCCTTATTGCCAACGCCCACGTGGCCGTACTGGCACTACTGGCCCACCCGTGACCCGGCACACCCGAGAAGTTTTTATGTTCTACTTAGACGCAACTCCCTAATTATATTACCTAAGTCATTTTAATTATAGTATATAGTATTTTTATTTTATTTTAAAGTTATTAGTAGGTAGGTATATTATTATGTTAAATTATTTTATTATTATTTAAGTAAATATACAAAGTAACTCATCCGTTATTTTTGTCCGAATGAACAGTTGGTTTGAGGGGCTGAAGAATACGGTCCCGGGATACAAGGAGATCAACGAGGACCCGCTCAACGAATTCATACAAAACATCAATAAAAAGAACAACAAATAGATCAGTTTACTCCAGATACATCATTACATAAACCGAACCATACTTATAAGAACACAAAATAAAATATATTGTTTTCTAAATTAAGTATCACTTTTCATTATCTACCTACATTACCCAATACCCAAATAAGTTGATAGATTATCATTTTTATCAGGTAAGTACCTAAGTAATAATCTAAGCAAGTGCTTCTTGTATTTTCAAACTTGCCGCGCAATAATATTAAAATTGGCGCGCGTGTTTTTTCCTCCAGGACTTTCAAGGTTAACGACTAAACTCTGACAACAGAGAAATAAAAGTATAAAATTTTAATTAATAAATTGGAGCTTGAGTAATAGCTTAGGGTTCACGAAGATAGATTTTAGAACAAGTTTGAAGTGAGTTTTAACAATGAAGGAAATGTTATAAGTATGTGAATAAGTGCATATAATGGATCAGTGGGAGGAGGGCTGTTCATAAAAACAAAAAAAAAAAATTGGATCGAAGTGAGTGTTTGCAACCTTACTATATATATACTGGGAGGGCGGGCGGGCGAAAAATTGCGGAAATCGCTTGTTTTGAGTGTAACCTACGACATGGGGCTGTTAATAATGTAATTTGAGTGACTATTATGGGCAAAACGTTAATATTTTGGAATCTAACCTAATCTGATCAAATATGTTTTATCCCAAAGAAAAAACTTTTTTTAACCTTTCCTAACCTAACCAAAACTTCTTTTTTTTCTCAACCTAACCTAACTTTTTTTTAACCTAACCAAATTTTGTTTTATTTTTCAAACCTAACCTAACTTTTTTTAACCTAACCAAATTATGTTTTATTTTTCAAACCTAACCTAACCTAATTTTGCCAAACCTAACGTTTTTTTAACCTAACCAAATTTTATTTTTTTTTTCAAACCTAACCTAACTTTTTTTTAACCTAACCAAATTTTATTTTTTTTTTCAGACCTAACCTAACTTTTTTTTTACCTAACCAAATTTTGTTTCATTTTTCAAACCTAACCTAACCTAATTTTGCCAAACCTAACTTTTTTTAACCTAACCAAATTTTTTTTTTTTTTCAAACCTAGCCTAACTTTTTTTAACCTAACCAAATTTTGTTTTATTTTTCAAACCTAACCTAACCTATTTTTGCCAAACCTAACTTTTTTTTTACCTAACCAAATTATGTTTTATTTTTCAAACCTAACCTAACCTAATTTTGCCAAACCTAACTTTTTTTAACCTAACCAAATTTTGCCGAACCTAACCTTTTTGAACCTAAACAAATCTTCTTTATTTTTCAAACCTAACCTAACTTTTTTTAACCTAACCAAATTATTGGAATGAAACAACTATTAACGGATTTAACTCGCGTATTTTTATTTTATTTTATTTGCTGACGTTTCGGATTCTTTACAGTTTCCATAATCGTAGCATGACTGAGCTGACAAAAGTCTAACGCTAAAGTCGCTAAAATAAAATAAAATAAAATAAAAATACGCGAGTTAAATCCGTTAATAGTTGTTTCATTCCAATGTGTAATAACCGCGAAGGCATCAGAAATTACTAACCAAATTTTGTTTTATTTTTCAAACCTAACCTAACCTAATTTTGCCAAACCTAACTTTTTTAAACCTAACCAAATTTTATTTTTTTTTTAAACCTAGCCTAACTTTTATTAACCTAACCAAATTTTGTTTTATTTTTCAAACCTAACCTAACCTAATTTTGCCAAACCTAACTTTTTTTTTTTTTACCTAACCAAATTTTGTTTCATTTTTCAAACCTAACTTTTTTAAACCTAACCAAATTTTTTTTTTTTTTTAAACCTAACCTAACTTTTTTTAACCTAACCCAATTATGTTTTATTTTTCAAACCTAACCTAACCTAATTTTGCCAAACCTAACGTTTTTTTAACCTAACCAAAACTTCTTTTTTTTCTCAACCTAACCTAACTTTTTTTTAACCTAACCAAATTTTGTTTTATTTTTCAAACCTAACCTAACTTTTTTTAACCTAACCAAATTATGTTTTATTTTTCAAACCTAACCTAACCTAATTTTGCCAAACCTAACGTTTTTTTAACCTAACCAAATTTTATTTTTTTTTTCAAACCTAACCTAACTTTTTTTTAACCTAACCAAATTTTATTTTTTTTTTCAGACCTAACCTAACTTTTTTTTTACCTAACCAAATTTTGTTTCATTTTTCAAACCTAACCTAACCTAATTTTGCCAAACCTAACTTTTTTTAACCTAACCAAATTTTTTTTTTTTTTCAAACCTAGCCTAACTTTTTTTAACCTAACCAAATTTTGTTTTATTTTTCAAACCTAACCTAACCTATTTTTGCCAAACCTAACTTTTTTTTTACCTAACCAAATTATGTTTTATTTTTCAAACCTAACCTAACCTAATTTTGCCAAACCTAACTTTTTTTAACCTAACCAAATTTTGCCGAACCTAACCTTTTTGAACCTAAACAAATCTTCTTTATTTTTCAAACCTAACCTAACTTTTTTTAACCTAACCAAATTATTGGAATGAAACAACTATTAACGGATTTAACTCGCGTATTTTTATTTTATTTTATTTGCTGACGTTTCGGATTCTTTACAGTTTCCATAATCGTAGCATGACTGAGCTGACAAAAGTCTAACGCTAAAGTCGCTAAAATAAAATAAAATAAAATAAAAATACGCGAGTTAAATCCGTTAATAGTTGTTTCATTCCAATGTGTAATAACCGCGAAGGCATCAGAAATTACTAACCAAATTTTGTTTTATTTTTCAAACCTAACCTAACCTAATTTTGCCAAACCTAACTTTTTTAAACCTAACCAAATTTTATTTTTTTTTTAAACCTAGCCTAACTTTTATTAACCTAACCAAATTTTGTTTTATTTTTTCAAACCTAACCTAACCTAATTTTGCCAAACCTAACTTTTTTTTTTTTTTTTACCTAACCAAATTTTGTTTCATTTTTCAAACCTAACTTTTTTAAACCTAACCAAACTTTTTTTTTTAAACCTAACCTAACTTTTTTAACCTAACCCAATTATGTTTTATTTTTCAAACCTAACCTAACCTAATTTTGCCAAACCTAACGTTTTTTTAACCTAACCAAAACTTCTTTTTTTTCTCAACCTAACCTAACTTTTTTTTAACCTAACCAAATTTTGTTTTATTTTTCAAACCTAACCTAACTTTTTTTAACCTAACCAAATTATGTTTTATTTTTCAAACCTAACCTAACCTAATTTTGCCAAACCTAACGTTTTTTTAACCTAACCAAATTTTATTTTTTTTTTCAAACCTAACCTAACTTTTTTTTAACCTAACCAAATTTTATTTTTTTTTTCAGACCTAACCTAACTTTTTTTTTACCTAACCAAATTTTGTTTCATTTTTCAAACCTAACCTAACCTAATTTTGCCAAACCTAACTTTTTTTAACCTAACCAAATTTTGCCGAACCTAACCTTTTTGAACCTAAACAAATCTTCTTTATTTTTCAAACCTAACCTAACTTTTTTTAACCTAACCAAATTATTGGAATGAAACAACTATTAACGGATTTAACTCGCGTATTTTTATTTTATTTTATTTGCTGACGTTTCGGATTCTTTACAGTTTCCATAATCGTAGCATGACTGAGCTGACAAAAGTCTAACGCTAAAGTCGCTAAAATAAAATAAAATAAAATAAAAATACGCGAGTTAAATCCGTTAATAGTTGTTTCATTCCAATGTGTAATAACCGCGAAGGCATCAGAAATTACTAACCAAATTTTGTTTTATTTTTCAAACCTAACCTAACCTAATTTTGCCAAACCTAACTTTTTTAAACCTAACCAAATTTTATTTTTTTTAAACCTAGCCTAACTTTTATTAACCTAACCAAATTTTGTTTTATTTTTCAAACCTAACCTAACCTAATTTTGCCAAACCTAACTTTTTTTTTTTTTACCTAACCAAATTTTGTTTCATTTTTCAAACCTAACTTTTTTAAACCTAACCAAATTTTTTTTTTTTTTTAAACCTAACCTAACTTTTTTTAACCTAACCCAATTATGTTTTATTTTTCAAACCTAACCTAACCTAATTTTGCCAAACCTAACGTTTTTTTAACCTAACCAAAACTTCTTTTTTTCTCAACCTAACCTAATTTTTTAACCTAACCAAATTTTGTTTTATTTTTCAAACCTAACCTAACTTTTTTTTAACGTAACCAAATTTTGTTTTATTTTTCAAACCTAACCTAACCTAATTTTGCCAAACCTAACTTTTTTTAACCTAACCAAATTTTTTTTTTTTTTTCAAACCATACCTAACTTTTTTTAACCTAACCAAATTTTATTTTTTTTTCAGACCTAACCTAACTTTTTTTTACCTAACCAAATTTTGTTTCATTTTTAAATCCTAACCTAACGTAATTTTGGCAAAACTAACTTTTTTAACCTAACCAAATTTTTTTTTTCAAACCTAGCCTAACTTTTTTAACCTAACCAAATTTTGTTTTATTTTTCAAACCTAACCTAACCTATTTTTGCCAAACCTAACTTTTTTTTTACCTAACCAAATTATGTTTTATTTTTCAAACCTAACCTAACCTAATTTTGCCAAACCTAACTTTTTTTAACCTAACCAAATTTTGCCGAACCTAACCTTTTTGAACCTAAACAAATCTTCTTTATTTTTCAAACCTAACCTAACTTTTTTTAACCTAACCAAATTATTGGAATGAAACAACTATTAACGGATTTAACTCGCGTATTTTTATTTTATTTTATTTGCTGACGTTTCGGATTCTTTACAGTTTCCATAATCGTAGCATGACTGAGCTGACAAAAGTCTAACGCTAAAGTCGCTAAAATAAAATAAAATAAAATAAAAATACGCGAGTTAAATCCGTTAATAGTTGTTTCATTCCAATGTGTAATAACCGCGAAGGCATCAGAAATTACTAACCAAATTTTGTTTTATTTTTCAAACCTAACCTAACCTAATTTTGCCAAACCTAACTTTTTTAAACCTAACCAAATTTTATTTTTTTTAAACCTAGCCTAACTTTTATTAACCTAACCAAATTTTGTTTTATTTTTCAAACCTAACCTAACCTAATTTTGCCAAACCTAACTTTTTTATTTTTACCTAACCAAATTTTGTTTCATTTTTCAAATATAACTTTTTTAAACCTAACCAAATTTTTTTTTTTTTTAAACCTAACCTAACTTTTTTTAACCTAACCCAATTATGTTTTATTTTTCAAACCTAACCTAACCTAATTTTGCCAAACCTAACGTTTTTTTAACCTAACCAAAACTTCTTTTTTTTCTCAACCTAACCTAACTTTTTTTTAACCTAACCAAATTTTGTTTTATTTTTCAAACCTAACCTAAATTTTTTTAACATAAACAAAATATTTTTTCTTTTTGAAAAAAAAACTAAACTAATTTTTCCAGAACTAAAGTTTTTTTAACCTAAACAAATTTTATTTTTTTTTCAAACCTAACCTAACTTTTTTTAACCTAACAAAATTTTATTTTTTTTTCAGACCTAACCTAACTTTTTTTTTACCTAACCAAATTTTGTTTCATTTTTCAAACCTAACCTAACCTAATTTTGCCAAACCTAACTTTTTTTAACCTAACCAAATTTTGCCGAACCTAACCTTTTTGAACCTAAACAAATCTTCTTTATTTTTCAAACCTAACCTAACTTTTTTTAACCTAACCAAATTATTGGAATGAAACAACTATTAACGGATTTAACTCGCGTATTTTTATTTTATTTTATTTGCTGACGTTTCGGATTCTTTACAGTTTCCATAATCGTAGCATGACTGAGCTGACAAAAGTCTAACGCTAAAGTCGCTAAAATAAAATAAAATAAAATAAAAAATACGCGAGTTAAATCCGTTAATAGTTGTTTCATTCCAATGTGTAATAACCGCGAAGGCATCAGAAATTACTAACCAAATTTTGTTTTATTTTTCAAACCTAACCTAACCTAATTTTGCCAAACCTAACTTTTTTAAACCTAACCAAATTTTATTTTTTTTAAAACCTAGCCTAACTTTTATTAACCTAACCAAATTTTGTTTTATTTTTCAAACCTAACCTAACCTAATTTTGCCAAACCTAACTTTTTTTTACCTAACCAAATTTTGTTTCATTTTTCAAACCTAACTTTTTTAAACCTAACCAAATTTTTTTTTTTAAACCTAACCTAACTTTTTTAACCTAACCCAATTATGTTTTATTTTTCACACCTAACCTAACCTAATTTTGCCAAACCTAACGTTTTTTTAACCTAACCAAAACTTCTTTTTTTTCTCAACCTAACCTAACTTTTTTTTAACCTAACCAAATTTTGTTTTATTTTTCAAACCTAACCTAACTTTTTTTAACCTAACCAAATTTTGTTTCATTTTTCAAACCTAACCTAACCTAATTTTGCCAAACCTAACTTTTTTTAACCTAACCAAATTTTATTTATTTTTTCAAACCTAACCTAACTTTTTTTAACCTAACCAAATTTTATTTTTTTTTCAGACCTAACCTAACTTTTTTTTTACCTAACCAAATTTTGTTTCATTTTTCAAACCTAACCTAACCTAATTTTGCCAAACCTAACTTTTTTTAACCTAACCAAATTTTTTTTTTTTTTCAAACCTAGCCTAACTTTTTTTAACCTAACCAAATTTTGTTTCATTTTTCAAACCTAACCTAACCTAATTTTGCCAAACCTAACTTTTTTTAACCTAATCAAATTATGTTTTATTTTTCAAACCTAACCTAACCTAATTTTGCCAAACCTAACTTTTTTTAACCTAACCAAATTTTGCCGAACCTAACCTTTTTGAACCTAAACAAATCTTCTTTATTTTTCAAACCTAACCTAACTTTTTTTAACCTAACCAAATTATTGGAATGAAACAACTATTAACGGATTTAACTCGCGTATTTTTATTTTATTTTATTTGCTGACGTTTCGGATTCTTTACAGTTTCCATAATCGTAGCATGACTGAGCTGACAAAAGTCTAACGCTAAAGTCGCTAAAATAAAATAAAATAAAATAAAAATACGCGAGTTAAATCCGTTAATAGTTGTTTCATTCCAATGTGTAATAACCGCGAAGGCATCAGAAATTACTAACCAAATTTTGTTTTATTTTTCAAACCTAACCTAACCTAATTTTGCCAAACCTAACTTTTTTAAACCTAACCAAATTATGTTTTTTTTAAACCTAGCCTAACTTTTATTAACCTAACCAAATTTTGTTTTATTTTTCAAACATAACCTAACCTAATTTTGCCAAACATAACTTTTTTTTTTACCTAACCAAATTTTGTTTCATTTTTCAAACCTACCTTTTTTAAACCTAACCAAATTTTTTTTTTTTTTTTAAACCTAACCTAACTTTTTTTAACCTAACCCAATTATGTTTTATTTTTCAAACCTAACCTAACCTAATTTTGCCAAACCTAACGTTTTTTTAACCTAACCAAAACTTCTTTTTTTTCTCAACCTAACCTAACTTTTTTTAACCTATCAAAATTTTGTTTTATTTTTAAAAACTAACATATATTTTGTTAACGTAACCAAATTTTGTTTTATTTTTCAAACCTAACCTAACCTAATTTTGCCAAACCTAACGTTTTTTTAACCTAACCAAATTTTTTTTTTTTTTTTCAAACCTAACCTAACTTTTTTTAACCTAACCAATTTTTGTTTTTTTTTTTTCAAACCTAACCTAACTTTTTTTAACCTAACCAAATTTTGTTTTTTTTTTCAGACCTAACCTAACCAAATTTTGCCAAACCTAACTTTTTTAACCTAACCAAATTTTTTTTTTTTTTCAAACCTAGCCTAACTTTTTTTAACCTAACCAAATTTTGTTTTATTTTTCAAACCTAACCTAACCTATTTTTGCCAAACCTAACTTTTTTTTTACCTAACCAAATTATGTTTTATTTTTCAAACCTAACCTAACCTAATTTTGCCAAACCTAACTTTTTTTAACCTAACCAAATTTTGCCGAACCTAACCTTTTTGAACCTAAACAAATCTTCTTTATTTTTCAAACCTAACCTAACTTTTTTTAACCTAACCAAATTATTGGAATGAAACAACTATTAACGGATTTAACTCGCGTATTTTTATTTTATTTTATTTGCTGACGTTTCGGATTCTTTACAGTTTCCATAATCGTAGCATGACTGAGCTGACAAAAGTCTAACGCTAAAGTCGCTAAAATAAAATAAAATAAAATAAAAATACGCGAGTTAAATCCGTTAATAGTTGTTTCATTCCAATGTGTAATAACCGCGAAGGCATCAGAAATTACTAACCAAATTTTGTTTTATTTTTCAAACCTAACCTAACCTAATTTTGCCAAACCTAACTTTTTTAAACCTAACCAAATTTTATTTTTTTTTTAAACCTAGCCTAACTTTTATTAACCTAACCAAATTTTGTTTTATTTTTCAAACCTAACCTAACCTAATTTTGCCAAACCTAACTTTTTTTTTTTTTACCTAACCAAATTTTGTTTCATTTTTCAAACCTAACTTTTTTAAACCTAACCAAATTTTTTTTTTTTTTTAAACCTAACCTAACTTTTTTTAACCTAACCCAATTATGTTTTATTTTTCAAACCTAACCTAACCTAATTTTGCCAAACCTAACGTTTTTTTAACCTAACCAAAACTTGTTTTTTTTTTAAACCTAACCTAACTTTTTTTAACCTAACCAAATTTTGTTTTATTTTTCAAACCTAACCTAACTTTTTTTTAACGTAACCAAATTTTGTTTTATTTTTCAAACCTAACCTAACCTAATTTTGCCAAACCTAACTTTTTTTAACCTAACCAAATTTTGTTTTTTTTTTCAAACCTAACCTAACTTTTTTTAACCTAACCAAATTTTGTTTTTTTTTCAAACCTAACCTAACTTTTTTTAACCTAACCAAATTTTGTTTTATTTTTCAAACCTAACCTAACCTAATTTTGCCAAACCTAACTTTTTTTAACCTAACCAAATTTTGCCGAACCTAACCTTGTTGAACCTAAACAAATCTGCGTTATTTTTCAAACCTAACCTAACTTTTTTAACCTAACCAAATTATTGGAATGAAACAACTATTAACGGATTTAACTCGCGTATTTTTATTTTATTTTATTTGCTGACGTTTCGGATTCTTTACAGTTTCCATAATCGTAGCATGACTGAGCTGACAAAAGTCTAACGCTAAAGTCGCTAAAATAAAATAAAATAAAATAAAAATACGCGAGTTAAATCCGTTAATAGTTGTTTCATTCCAATGTGTAATAACCGCGAAGGCATCAGAAATTACTAACCAAATTTTGTTTTATTTTTCAAACCTAACCTAACCTAATTTTGCCAAACCTAACTTTTTTAAACCTAACCAAATTTTATTTTTTTTTTAAACCTAGCCTAACTTTTATTAACCTAACCAAATTTTGTTTTATTTTTCAAACCTAACCTAACCTAATTTTGCCAAACCTAACTTTTTTTTTTTTTACCTAACCAAATTTTGTTTCATTTTTCAAACCTAACTTTTTTAAACCTAACCAAATTTTTTTTTTTTTTTAAACCTAACCTAACTTTTTTTAACCTAACCCAATTATGTTTTATTTTTCAAACCTAACCTAACCTAATTTTGCCAAACCTAACGTTTTTTTAACCTAACCAAAACTTCTTTTTTTTCTCAACCTAACCTAACTTTTTTTAACCTAACCAAATTTTGTTTTATTTTTCAAACCTAACCTAACTTTTTTTAACCTAACCAAATTATGTTTTATTTTTCAAACCTAACCTAACCTAATTTTGCCAAACCTAACGTTTTTTTAACCTAACCAAATTTTATTTTTTTTTTCAAACCTAACCTAACTTTTTTTTAACCTAACCAAATTTTATTTTTTTTTTCAGACCTAACCTAACTTTTTTTTTACCTAACCAAATTTTGTTTCATTTTTCAAACCTAACCTAACCTAATTTTGCCAAACCTAATTTTTTTTTTTTTTTTTTTTTTTTTTTTTTTTTTTTTCTTTTTTTTTTTTAACCTAACCAAAATAAAACGTTAAATAAAATAAAAAGTTAGGTTAGGTTAGGTTAGGTTAGGTTAGGTTAGGTTAGGTTAGGTTAGGTTAGGTTAGGTTAGGTTAGGTTAGGTTAGGTTAGGTTAGGTTAGGTTAGGTTAGGTTAGGTTAGGTTAGGTTAGGTTAGGTTAGGTTAGGTTAGGTTAGGTTAGGTTAGGTTAGGTTAGGTTAGGTTAGGTTAGGTTAGGTTGGGGTGCTATGTCGGGTAACCTCCTCGTGTGCCTTGGAGCTGCGGTTCCCCTTACGCAATTGGAGGTGCGGGGGGAAGAGCAGTACTTGGGCCGGTGCACCCTGGGCATCGGTCAACAATTTCTATTTTAGAGATATTGTTGGCCGATGGCTAATAACCCGACACGGGGGTGTCTCTCCGCGTGTCCCTCTTTCTAGAGGGCACTGTGGATGAGACCAGGGGGGGAAGTGTGCTGCCTACTTGTCGTTGCCCAGTGATCTTTCGGAGCTATGCCGGCAGGGTTTCCCACACCGGACAGGTCCAAAGTGAGGGCAGCGCCATAGGCAGTCACACGGCGGGCCCAGCAATGGGCCTGCCTGGAGGGCCAGGCTTGCCCTTTTCAGGGCGAGCCTGTTCTGCGGGTGTGCCCTTCGGGGTGCTCTGCCTGGGCGGCGGCTTGTTTCGGCAGGTCGTCGGCCAACTCGCAACCCTTACTCACAGAGTTTGGAGCGAGGGCCGCTACCCCTCGGGGTGGGGGCCGCGAGGAGAAAACCTCTATAAAAAATCCACGAGGTTGGGTAAGGGGAGGGGCTAAGCGTGTAGGCTCTCTTTCCCCCCCTCCTTTTTGTGCGGGTGCCCGCTAGCGGGCTTGCCGGGGGTCGTCGCGGTGGCTTATGGCATATCCCGTGGCGTCCCCACTAACGGCAGTGACGGACACGCCGGAGTGGTTTTAGTGGGTATGACCGGGAAACCGGGTGAGTCCCACATAACCCCCACACGGCAGAGGGCCAGGGGGTATGCGTAAATGCATTTCCACTCCGTCAAAAAAAAAAAAAAAAAAAAAAAAGGTTAGGTTAGGTTAGGTTAGGTTAGGTTAGGTTAGGTTAGGTTAGGTTAGGTTAGGTTAGGTTAGGTTAGGTTAGGTTAGGTTAGGTTAGGTTAGGTTAGGTTAGGTTAGGTTAGGTTAGGTTAGGTTAGGTTAGGTTAGGTTAGGTTAGGTTAGGTTTTTTTTTTTTTTTTTTTTTTTTGCGTGGGAGGAGGAAATACTCATGTATACTGCCAGGACCGTTCCTGACAGCATGCCCGACTCTACTGGGAATGGTGCCCAGTAGCCTACGGACTAAAACCTCCCCCCTTGTAAAGTGTGATACGTTGAACACGCGGCGCTATCGGAATACGCTTTGTGTCCAACAGTGTGGTGTAGGGTTGGTGAAGGATGAAAGGGTTTGAGAAGAAGAGTGGTTGTTGTTTGTGTTGTGTTTGTTGTAGAGTGTACCTAGGTGTGTTGGGGGATTAAGGGAAATGAGAGGTATGAAGGGAGAGGATGGATGAAAGTGGATGCCTGCTGGGCGGGCCGGCGGATTCTGAGGCGTTTCTCAGCCTCCGCCCGCCCGCCCAGCAGGCAGGGATGAGAGAATGAAAGTGGGACGTAGTTTATATTAGTGTGATGATGGTTATGTACCGTTAAAGGCTTTCAAATTCATGACAATGTGTTTTATGAGTTTGTGGAGAGAAACATTTGTAGTCTCTTTCGAGAACACTTCTTTGAGATTCTTTGGGTCGATATTAAGTAGGTAGCAATTCATTTCGTGGTCATTTCTTGCCTTCGCAAAGCGAGGGCAATCGTGCAGGAGATGGTTTATGGATTGGGTAATGTTATTATTGGAGCAGGGGCAATGATCGTCAGATGTAATTTTGAAGCGGAATAGATACTCTTTGTGATAGCCGTGGTTGCTGAGGAATTGAGTGGAGGCGAAAGTCGGTGTGTTAGTTTTGAGATAATCAGCGAGTTCGTCATATGTGGGAAATAATGTTTTGGTGTATATGCAGTTGTTGGGGTTGTTGTACAGGTTGCGCATGTCTTCGGAGGATTTAATTTTATTTTGGTATTTTACGTAACTGATGGGTATCAAAGTGAAGTCTGGGCATTTGTGGAGATTGGCTGCTAGTTTGGCAGCCTGGTCCGCGAGCTCATTGCCAGCGATGCCGCAGTGGGCTTTGACCCAGTAGAAGGATATATTTATGAGGTCTTTGAATTGATGAATGGATCTGTGAATGTCGTTGACGAGTGAGTAATAAGAGTTGGGATTTTTTATTTCTTCTAGGCCGGATTTGCTGTCTGAGAAGACTAAAAGTGAAGATGGAGGGTGTTTGGCTTTGGTAGCATGCTCGATACACTTCAGGATGGCAAGAAGTTCAGCTTGATAGACTGAGCAGCAGTCATGTAATTTCAGTTTCTTTGTGAATGTGATGTCATTGGGTTTGTGGATGACGAAAGCCGATCCAACTTTGTCGTCGTGTCGACTTCCGTCAGTGTATGCGTGCCAGATATTCGAAGAGGATTGGGAATGTTGAGTGATTATTTCGGATAGCTGTTGGGTGTTATGGATTTCGGTGAAGGGGATGGTTCGGCGAAGAGAGGGGTGAAGGAGGCTGGAAGGAGGAGCTGGTGATTCAACGTGTAGGTCTTTTGGAAGCATAGAGGTGCATCCCTTGAGCTTTGTGTTTTCTATATCTGCTACAGCTTTTATTTTAGAAGTGAGGGGTATCAATTTAGCCAGAGTAATGGACAAGGGTGTGTTAAGTGTTCTGAAGCCGTGTATCATTTTAATGGCAAAGAGTCGCTGAAGAGATATGAACCTTGCCTGAACCTTTTTGTATTGAAGCGATCGATGCCAGATGGGTGCTGCGTAGGTGATAATCGGTTCGATGACGTGAGTGTAGATGGTGCGAACATTTTCAGGATGTATGCCCCAAGTGGGCCGAATGAAGATCTGGAGTTTGTGGAATAGCTTTTTACTTTTATCGATTATGTGTTCCGTATGTTGAATAAATTTTAGTTTGCTGTCAATGATCACACCGAGATATTTTAGTTTTTTGACAAAAGGGATAGGAGTGGTTTTAATATTGATATTTAAATTATAAGCTTTAAGTGTAAAAGGAATGGCCTGTGTTTTGTCTTGTCCGAAATCGAGCTTCACCATGTCGCCCCACTCAGTAATTTTCTGAATGGCCTGATTGGCAATGTGCTCGAGTTGAGTAGGTGTTTTCGAGTGGCATACCAGGAGGATGTCATCCGCATATGCTTGCAGATGACAACCCTCCGGCATGGCCGTCTCCAAGATTTCGTCCAGGATAAGGTTCCATAGAACAGGACCCACCACGGAGCCCTGGATGCATCCTCGAGTCATTGCCTTATTCAGACTACAGTCAGAGAAAGCGAGTAGCACTATTCTGTCTGTGATGTAGCTCTTGAGAATCTGATAGATGTTCCTGGGACAGTTGACATGTTTGAGTCTACGAAAAATGGCGGGCCACCAGGCATTATCGAATGCTGCGCGTATATCAAGAGATATAGCTAGGACCTGTTCTCCGTTGCGTTTGGCAGTTTCGACAATGTCCATGGCGTGTTTAATGGCCTGTGTGGTGTTAGTCTGAAGCCGGAAACCGAATTGTTTTGGTATGATTGTGTTGTTGAGATACATGTGATGTGTCAATCGGTTTATAATTAGTTTTTCGAGTAACTTTCCGAACACCTTCACCAGGCCAATGGGGCGGAAGGAGGCTGCCTTGGTGTAGTCGTCCTTGTTTGGCTTGGGTATTATTTTGGTTGTGGTGATTTTCCAGGTGTCCGGAAAGTACTCGAGATCAAGGCAACGGTTCATAATAGCGGTAATCGTGTCTGGGAAGATTTTTGAAACTTGGAGGCAAATATCGGAAGTGAGATGATCAATGCCGGGTGCTTTCTTGCTGCTGATGGTGTTGAGAGTTTCTAGAACTTCTTTAGTCGTGAAAGGGGGCTCGTCTGATGTTTGCGGTGGGGAGTCCGCATCATTGCGCATGGCTTGTTGGTAAGGAGAGTCGCAGTAGTCATCATCGGGATAGAAGATGCGGAGTAAAGCTTCCGCCGAGTCCTTGCTACCGCTGGTGTAGCAGCCGTTGGGTAGCAGAAGAGTGGCAGGGGGCTGCGTGATGGGCCGTGAACGGATAAGTCTGTTCGTGACCGACCACACATCCTCCTTCTGCTGTCGCTCGCAGAAGGCGCGGAAAGTCTCCGCGGAGGTGGATCGACATGTATCGGAATAATCCTTTCGAAGTCGATCCCTCTCCGCGAGGATATCCGCCAGTGGAAGGCCTCGCCGAACAGCCTTTCTTAGCTTACGATGGTTTTTGATAACATTTTTCTTTTTCTGTTCCAGGTCATCGCTCCACCATGGCGGATGTCTAGGTGGGCCCTCAGATCGCGGGAGGAGGTCCGAACACATGTCCTGGATGTCTTTGGTAAGGAAGAGTATGACTGCGTCTAATTGTTCCTCAGAGCATGCGTCGATGTATGCGCGGTCCGGAATGCGATCGGAGAGAGCGTCCCGTATATCTTCGGTAAGAGAATCCCATTTCACTCCCATGGTGTTGTACATGTATGTGGATAATTTGGCTTTCTTATTGAAATGGGATGATTTCTTTTCAGGTGTTACAATACAGAAAGTGATCGCATTGTGGTCTGATGACGGACATATAGTCGTATCAACTTTCCAGTCCGCGACCTCCAGTCTGTACTGCCCACGACGAGGATGGTTACCGAAGAGAGTCACGTCAACGATGGAGGTACGTATGGTGCCATGTGTGACTGTTTCGAAGGTGGGAGTAATCCCGACGTTGCACACAGTGAGGTTGTTAGCGATGATGATGTCCGCCAGTGCGTCTCCCCTGGTATTATTACGGGAGCAACCCCAAAGCCCATGCCAGCCGTTGAAGTCGCCTCCAATGATGTGAGTTGCGTTGGCAGTGTCGCGAAGGAAGTTGTTTAAGGCCTCAAGAGTGTCAGAGGGATCTGTGCGTGGTTCTACGTACGCAGAAATTAAGTACACCTTGCCTCCACACTTTTCGGTGAGTTGGACAATGCACAGATTGGAACTTGAGTCCTTTGTTTGTCCGAGAGTGCCAATGCACGTGTCTCTAACTAGGATCGCAGCTTTGATAGGGTGGTTATTTGATGGGAACTGGTATATGGTGTAGCCGGGGATTGGTTTGATGATGTTGTTGCTAGGTATGTAAGGTTCACTAATAAAGACGAAATCATATTTATTGTTAGTCAGGGACACGATCATCTCTTGCTGAGCATTGCGACCGTGTCCGAGATTGATTTGGAGACAGTTGAAATTATAATTTGAAGTGGATTTATTGTTACTAGTGTTGTGCTTATCCATAGTCGATGCGAGCCTTGATGTTGATGTACATTTGGGTCATTCTCGGACATTCAGATGATGTAGCGCTGTGATGAGTATTGCCATTTTTTATGTGGTTCTTGGCGAAGTGAGTGGAGCAGTTGAGGCAGTTCACCTTGTCCAGGTTATCCCTGTCAGGACAGTGTTTGAAGTCGTGTCCGACGCATGCGCAGTGTGAGCAGACGGTGTTGGATGAGGTGCATCTCTTCTTTGTATGTCCGTACTGCAGGCATTTGAAGCACTGCAGTAGGGGCAGGTATTCATCGGCGTGTATCCTTTGGTGGTCAATGTTAATTTTGGTGACTGTGATGATTTCTTTGAAGATGCGTGGAGTGGTGAGAAAGACAGCGTTGTAAAGTTTGGGGTTCCTATTGCCCCTCTTGAAGTGAAAGACTAGGTCTTTCTCGTCACTAATACAGGCCGCAATGCTGTCGTTCTGTTTAATGATGATTTCTGCCAGGTTATCGACAGGCGTCTCCTCAGTTATGCCTTTCAGCACCACCATGGGCCTTAGTGTTTTTGAGGTCTCAGCGCAGACGTCGCCGTTCACAAAGTTAGTTTTGTCAAGGGCCTTATCGCGTTGCGTGGTGTTGTTGAATTCTACGCGGACTTTGTTGTTCGATACGAACTTGGTGGATAATGGTGCAAAGTTGGTGTCCTTGAAGGTCACCATCTTTCGCCAAGCCCGCAACGTCTCAGCGGGACCCTTGACAGGCGCTTTGGGTGTGATGATGATTGCGGGTCTAGTAGAAGGGATAGTTGGTGGATTTGGAGGGGGCGGTGGAAGGCTGTTATTATTAAGTGCTGCCATTGCAGAGTACGAACGCGGCGAGGGACCGGATAAGGCAGGGACTGCAGACTTTAGTTTAGTGAACTCTTCTTGTATTGTCTTGCGGATGGTGTTCGTGATGGAGTCGGAGTTGTTCCCAGTATCCGGGTCCGCCTGTATTGATGCCGCCGGCGTTATTTTAGTGGGTTGAGAGAGTGGAGTACCCAAGGAGTTCAGACTGTTGACGAAGCGTTCAGTCTCATCATGGATACTCTTTGATAGTCTTTCTACTTCCAGCTTATTTGGTTTTGTGAGGCTTTTGTGCATGTGGATGGCGTTCAGGATACCGTTCACAGACTTGATGATAGATGACTTGAAGGCGTCTGCCGGGCTCTGGGTGTTAACTTGGATCATTTCTGTTTCAGATTCGCTGTAGTGGAGCATCATGTTTGGTGTGAACGATGTCTCGGAGAACTGAGAGGACTGTGATGGTGGTAATGACTGTGGTGGGAAGACAGACTGGGAAGCTTGAGTGGCAGCAATCACCGGGGCGCCTCGAGTGAACAGTGGGAACGCTGTAGTGGTGACGGTGGATGTAGTGGCGGTTGCAGATGAAGAAGATGTTGCAATGGGGATGGTGAAGGATATAGGTCGGGGAGGGGTAAGATCTAATAAGGGTTTTGGGTCAAGGGTACGAGTGGTGTCGAGGTCAGGAGTGTCCAATAGCGCGAAGCTATTGTCATTGCTGCTCGAAGGACGGCTTTCAGGCTGAGCCTTCTGGCGGTCCTTTTTCTTGTTTTTATTACGCTGCTTCTTAGGTGTGGGAGGGGGGGTAGGTTCCGGTGAGTCCGACTCCGACTTGGATGGGCGGGCCGGCCTGTCACGTAAATAGAAGTCCCTGGAGGGCAATGGTGAACGGTGTAACGGCATTGTGAAATACTAATGTGAATTGGAATTTAAAGTTTATTTTAAAGATATAAGGAGATGTTTCAGATATGATAATAAGTACCTATATCTGATCAGTGCTGAGTCTACTGTCGATTGGGACAATAATAATTTTTGGGGTGGCAGAGTGCGTCTGGGCCCCTTTCTACTATATAATGGGCTTTCTACTATATAATGAATTTTTGAAATAATTAATTTTTAAATTTAATGTTTCAGGTGAAAACGGGAAAACTAGTAAGTCGATTTGGAAGGGAGTTGGGGGGGATGAAAGGGCTCGCCGAGACGAATCTTTGGACGTGCCACACTCTTGGGTGAGTATGATTTTTAAAAGTCACAAGGACGTGATGTATGAAGAAATTGTTGCACTTAGGTAACCTCGGTTCCGTAAGCGCAAAAATTTTGTCGAAATCCGGTGTTTTGAGTATGCAGAAGGCTGAAGGGTAGTTAGTAATGGAATCTAAACGAAAATTTTGTAATAAAAATATTAATATTTTGGAAGATATGAATTTTTGAAATAATTAATTTTTAAATTTTATGTTTCAGGTGAAAACGGGAAAACTAGTAAGTCGATTTGGAAGGGTGTTGGGGGGGATGAAAGGGCTCGCCGAGACGAATCTTTAGACGTGCCACACTCTTGGGTGAGTATGATTTTTAAAAGTCACAAGGACGTGGTTAGGTTAGGTTAGGTTAGGTTAGGTTAGGTTAGGTTAGGTTAGGTTAGGTTAGGTTAGGTTAGGTTAGGTTAGGTTAGGTTAGGTTAGGTTAGGTTAGGTTAGGTTAGGTTAGGTTAGGTTAGGTTAGGTTAGGTTAGGTTAGGTTAGGTTAGGTTAGGTTAGGTTAGGTTAGGTTAGGTTAGGTTAGGTTAGGTTAGGTTAGGTTAGGTTAGGTTAGGTTAGGTTAGGTTAGGTTAGGTTAGGTTAGGTTAGGTTAGGTTAGGTTAGGTTAGGTTAGGTTAGGTTAGGTTAGGTTAGGTTAGGTTAGGTTAGGTTAGGTTAGGTTAGGTTAGGTTAGGTTAGGTTAGGTTAGGTTAGGTTAGGTTAGGTTAGGTTACCAGGGTCGTGCCGAGACGTGCGTACGCAGGCAGGGGGGGTCCATCGTGGACATCACGTTCGCGACCCCCGCCATTGCTGCGCGCGTCCAGGACTGGCGCGTCCTGGAGGACGAGGAGACCCTCTCCGATCACCGCTACATTCGGATGAGGGTCTCCCCACGCCCATCGCCACCCGGGAGGGGGCGGGCGAGGACCCGGTTCCCAAGGTGGGCGCTGACCCGTCTGGATCGGGACCAGGCGGAGGAGGCGGCCATAGTGGAGGCATGGTGCGCCTCCCCGGCGACCACCTTGGGAGTGGAGGAGCGGGCGGTGTGCTTCCAGGAGTCCCTCACTGCGGTGTGTGACGCGGGCATGCCTCGGGTGAAGAGGATGCCCGCCAGGCGGCAGGTGTACTGGTGGACTGCGGAGATTGCTGCTCTCCGCACCACCAGCAACGCAGCACGCCGCCGATACACACACTGCAGGAGGCGAAGGCACACCGCCGAGGAGGAGGAGCTCCTCTACCGGGAGCTCAGGGAGGCCATAGAGGCCCTCAAGACGGCCATCGCGCGAAGGAAAGACGAGGCGCGCGAGGAGTTCCTGGCGACGTTGGATAGAGATCCGTGGGGGCGTCCGTACAAGCTTGTACGCAACAAGCTCAAGTACGCCCCCCCAACGGACTCGATGTCGCCGGAACTCCTCCAGAGGGTCGTCGAGGGCCTCTTCCCACCGGCGGGGGACTTTGTCCCGCCGGTAATGGCGCTCCCTGAGGAGGAGGGAAGCCCTCTCGATTCCGCCGTCCCGCCGCTCACGGACGGCGAGATGGAGAGGGCTGTGGAGAGGCTCCGGGCCTGGACAAAGGCTCCGGGTCCGGACGGAGTGCCAGGTAAGGTCCTGCACCTGGCACTGAAGCACCTCGGGGACCGCTTGAAACTCCTCCTTGAGGACTGTCTCAAGGAGGGGCGCTTCCCGGGGTGCTGGAAGAGGGGGAGGTTGGTCCTCCTGCGGAAGGAGAGTCGGCCGCCGGACTCTCCTTCGGGGTACCGCCCCTTGGTGATGCTGGACGAGGCCGGGAAGGTCTTTGAGAGAATCCTGGCCTCAAGGATCCAGCATCACCTCAGGGAAACGGGCCCGGACTTGGCCGACAACCAGTTCGGGTTCCGGGAGGGGCGGTCCACGCTGGACGCTGTAGCTCGGCTAAGGGAGTACAGCGTCCAGGCGGCGGGAAGGGGGGAGGGTGTCGTGGCGGTGTCTCTTGACATCGCCAACGCATTCGGCACTCTCCCCTACGGGGTGGTGAGGGAGGCACTCAGATACCACGGAGTGCCTCCCTACCTCAGGAGGGTTGTAGAGCACTACCTGCAGGACCGGGTAGTGCTCTACGATGATCGGGACGGCCGGAAGCTGCGTCCCATGGCCTGCGGGGTTCCACAAGGGTCCGTCCTCGGACCCCTTCTGTGGAACCTCGGCTTCGACTGGGCCATAAGGGGGGTGCAGCTCCCCCGCATGGTCACCATCTGTTATGCTGACGACACGATGGTGGCTGTGCGGGGTGCGGAGCTCGGGGAGACCCTCAGGCGGGCGGCGGTGGCCACAGAGCTCACCGTCGCACGCATTGGTCTCCTCGGGCTAAAGGTGGCCCTCCCGAAGACTGAGGCCGTCGTCTTCGGGGGGAGGGGATGGCGAGTGCGAGCGGGCCTCACCATCCCTGTGGAGGGGGAAGCGGTCCGGGTTGAGCCCCACATCAAATATCTTGGGCTCATCCTGGACCGCAGGTGGGACTTCGGGGAGCATTTCCGGCGACTTGCTCCCCGGGTCGTTGGTGCAGCGGCGGCACTCAGCCGTCTGCTGCCCAACGTGGGCGGCCCAAACGCCCCGTGCCGCCGGCTCTTCGCCAACGTGGTGAGGAGCATGGCCTTGTACGGGGCCCCAATTTGGGCCGACCGTCTGTCGGCGGCCAACCGAGCGCAGCTCCGGCGGCCGCAGAGGGTGGTGGCCCTGCGCATCTGCAGGGCGTACACCACCGTCTCTCATGCGGCCGCGTGCCTCCTCGCCGCCACCCCTCCCTGGGAGTTGGATGCCCAGGTGTTGGCGGAGAGGCACCAAAGGAGGGTAGAGGCCCGGACTCTAGGGGAGAGTCTGGGCCCGGAAGAAGTGGAGAGAGCGCGCCGGTTGGCCGACGACAGACTGAGGGACCGGTGGAAGAACGACCTGGAGGATTCCCTCTATGGCACCCGAACCATAGGGGCCATCCTCCCGTCGTTCGACCGCTGGTTGAAGAGAGGGCGCGGGGCCTTGAGCTTCCGCATGGTGCAGGTCTTGACCGGGCATGGCTGCTTCGGTCATTACCTGCACCTCATAGGGAGGGAGCTCGGCCCCGGATGCCACGAGTGCGGCGATCCAGACGACACCGCCCGGCACACTGTGGAAGAATGCAGTCGCTGGGCGGAAGATCGCCGCACCCTGAGGCTCGCCCTCGGGAGGGAGGACCTCTCGCTGCACAGCATCGTCGCCGGAATGCTGTGCAGCGACAGGGGGTGGGAGGCGGTGGCCTCCTTCTGCGAGACCGTCATGTCCCAGAAGGAGGCCGCGGAGCGGGAGCGCGAAGATGCAGCGGATGCGCTCCCGCTCAGGCGCAGACGAAGGGGAGTTAGGCGTTCGCGGTATCTCGCCGCGAACCGCCAGATTCCCCTGTAAGGCCGGAGGGTTGGGGACCCTCTGACGGCCTTCGTCTGGGGGGCGAGTCGAGCGTACCGACTTGCCCCCCCATGGCGCGGGAGCCCCGGTGAGATAGACCGGGGCGGCCGGGGGACGTCATGGTGAAATTCACTAGATCCCATGCGTCCCCTTAACGGCAGTGCGGGAAACGCCGGTGTGTTTTTAGTGGGTATGCCCGGGAACTATTCCCGGGAGAGTCCCACATACCCCCAGGTCGCCCCAGGCCCGGGGGATGCGTAACGCATTTTCACACCGATAAAAAAAAAAAAAAAAAAAAAAAGGTTAGGTTAGGTTAGGTTAGGTTAGGTTAGGTTAGGTTAGGTTAGGTTAGGTTAGGTTAGGTTAGGTTAGGTTAGGTTAGGTTATTTCCGGCCCCAACTTTTGGTGGTAGGTGTATCTCGGCGCGGTCTGTGCCCCGGAATTTTTTCCGGGAAAATCGGTTGGGTGGTTTGGAAGTTATCGGCTTCCGAAAATCAAATTTTCGGCGCCTGATAAAATTCGTATAGCAACGCCTACGGGAAATCGATTAGCAATTTTTGAAATTGCTAAATCGACCGTGGGCGGGAATTTTGTCGGGCTAGAGGGCTGATTTTTGGAAGTCTGGTGGGGGTCTTCTATCCCCACCTTTTAGTTTAGGTTTGGGGTGGGTACCTCCCCCCCCCCACGTTTTTGGGTATTTTTTGGGTTTGGTGGAAAATTGTGCGATTTCGCGTAATTTTTCGCCTAACTTAATAAATTCGTTACGAGGCCCTCAGTGGGTATTTTGAGGTCCGGCGCCCCCCCCGCGATGGCGGACGGCACGGGCAAGAATTGGAGCCGTATTCGGCCCCTCATGGACGGCAGCAGCTCGGACGAGGACTCCGAAAACGAGCTGGAGATGGAGGTAGGCTCGGAGGAGAACCGTCCGGCCGAGAAGCGGGCCCACCCTGGGGACTCCGCGCCGGCCGTGGAACCCAAGGTTCCAACTGCCAGGAGGGGCGGTAAGGCGGGAAGTGCCCCTGGGGCCTACGTAGGACTGTCGAAGGCCAAGGCTTGCCTCAGAGCAAGTGAGTTGGCCGATTTCGAGTTAGATGCGGACGAGGAGGCCGGGTCCAGCCCTCCCTCCCCCTCTAAGGCGTTTCTTAAGCGCCCGGAGAGGGAGGTGAGGAGGAAGGCCCTCGCCCCCATGGAGGAGGAACCGGCCAACTCAGAGGAGCTGGGGGACCCCATCGAGGAGGCGCGGCAGGCGGCACAGACCGTTTTGGCCGAGGCCGGAAAATCCGGCAATTTGAATGGGCGGGTCTGGGGCCGCATCAAAAAGGCCTGTCATAGTGTGGCGGCGGCCATGGACCGGCTGGAGGCTCACTCAGTGAGTGACGAGCTCCGGGCTATGCGGGCGGACCAGAAGCGGCTCCGGGAACAGCTGGCCCTGGCCCAGGCGGAGACAAAGGCCCTCCGAAAGGCCTTCTCGGAGAGGAAGTCCTCTCCGAATTCTGAGGGGACCGACTTGACGGGACAGGTCATGTCTGCCGTGTCGGACACCCTGTTGGCCTTCCGGGAGGAGCTCACCAGAAGCCTCTTCGTATCCCTAGGCGGGATGGTAAACGCCCGCCTAGACGAGGTGAAGAGCCTCCTCCCGCCAGCCCCAGTTCTCCGTCCGCCGCTCGCGGCCGATAGAAGAAGGGCCGCAGAGGCTGAGGGCCCTAGGGCGGGAGCAACCGCCCGAGGACCTGCGCCGGTGCCGAAGGGGCCTAAAACGGCCCCGGCTAAACCCCCCCGCGGGGCAACAACGACGGCGGCCCCAGGGCAAAATGCTACCAGCGGGAGCACCCTGGCCCCCCCGGCAAGGCCAGCGCCGGTACCGGCACCGCGCCGGAAGAAGGCCGCTTCTGGGCCTCAACCAGGCCCATCGACGGCGCCTCACGTAGTCCACGAGGCCTCCCCCCCGACCCCAGCCCAGTCCTCCTGGAGCGAAGTGGTCGGGAGGAAGAAGAAGAAGGCGAAGGCTTCCCCTCAGGCCTCTCCTCCGACGGCACAGGCCTCGAGGCCTAAGCCGCCACCCCCGGCACCGAAGGCCAAAAAGGTCCCGGTGCCGAAGACGGCGGCCGTAATTGTGGCAATCAACCCAGGGGCGGAGGCTACCTACGCCTCCGTAATGGCGAAGGCCTCCGCCGCCTTTAAGTTGGAGGAGGTGGGCATCCACCACCTCCGCATCCGGAGGACGGTGGATGGGGCCCGCATATTGGAGGTGCCGGGGGCGGACGGCAGCCGCGCTGCCGAGAACCTCCGCGCCCGCATGGAGGAGGTGGTCGGCAGCGTGGCCCGGGTGTACTGCCCCGTCAAGACAGCCCGGATCCGCGTGACCGGGCTGGACGAGGCAGCGAC
Source organism: Polylopha cassiicola (assembly GCA_038024825.1). Taxonomy (NCBI): domain Eukaryota; kingdom Metazoa; phylum Arthropoda; class Insecta; order Lepidoptera; family Tortricidae; genus Polylopha; species Polylopha cassiicola. The sequence continues at coordinate 35,318 of CP149053.1, read as the reverse complement.
ACCCGAACTGGTGGCGGATGCGTGCGCCATCCAAGGCGGCTGCCCACCAGACCAACTCAAGGTGGGCAGCATCCGGAGAGGGTTCGGCGGCTCTGGCTCGGCACTTCTTACGTGCCCAGTCAGAGCGGCCAACGCACTGTTGGCTGCGGACCGGGTGTGTATTGGCTGGTCGGTGGCCCGGTTCCAGGCGCTGGACCCGGAACCCCTCCGGTGCTTTAAGTGCCTGGGCACCGGCCACACCCGGCCCACCTGCCCGTCGCCCATCGAGAGGGGGCACCTGTGCTTCAGGTGCAGCGGGACGGGCCACAAAATGGCGGACTGCGCGGAACCGCCGTTCTGCGCAGTCTGCCACCACGCCGGCAGACCCGCTGCCCATAGCATGGGGGGGGAAAAGTGCTCCCCCCCGAGCACAAGAGGGACTAGTGCCCCCTCCACGGCACCGAGAGGAGCCGCAAGCGCCGGCTCCGCCAGAACTGCCGGCACCGCCAGAGCTGCCACGGAGGGCCCAACTAACATGGAATGTTAAGAGGCCCTCCAAAGCCCGTCGAGGTACTGCTGGCCAACGCCAACCACTCCGCTCGCGCCCAGGACCTGTTCATACAGGTCATGGCCGAGTGGGGGGTTGGCGTTGGCGTCATCTCCGAGCCGTACGCGGTGCCGCCCCAGCCCAACTGGGTTGGGGCTTCAGACGGGACAGCAGCGCTGGTGGTGCCCACGGGTGGGGAGTCCCCCCCTCTCGAGGAGGTAGAGAAGGGCCCGGGTTACGCGGCGGCAAAGGTGGGGGAGGTAACACTCATCGGAGTTTACTTCTCCCCCAACCAGCCGCTGCGGGCCTTCGAGGTCTTCCTCCAGAGGCTGGGGACTCTGGTCGGGAGGATCGCCCCTGGGCCATTAATGGTGCTCGGGGACCTCAATGCCAAATGCGTGGCTTGGGGATCCCCCAGCACCGACCCAAAGGGGGCGGTCCTGCTCGACTGGACGGTGGCGATGGGCCTGGTTGTCCTCAACCAGGGTCGTGCCGAGACGTGCGTACGCAGGCAGGGGGGGTCCATCGTGGACATCACGTTCGCGACCCCCGCCATTGCTGCGCGCGTCCAGGACTGGCGCGTCCTGGAGGACGAGGAGACCCTCTCCGATCACCGCTACATTCGGATGAGGGTCTCCCCACGCCCATCGCCACCCGGGAGGGGGCGGGCGAGGACCCGGTTCCCAAGGTGGGCGCTGACCCGTCTGGATCGGGACCAGGCGGAGGAGGCGGCCATAGTGGAGGCATGGTGCGCCTCCCCGGCGACCACCTTGGGAGTGGAGGAGCGGGCGGTGTGCTTCCAGGAGTCCCTCACTGCGGTGTGTGACGCGGGCATGCCTCGGGTGAAGAGGATGCCCGCTAGGCGGCAAGTTTACTGGTGGACAGCGGAGATTGCTGCCCTCCGCACCACCAGTAACGCAGCCCGCCGCCGATACACACACTGCAGGAGGCGAAGGCACACCGCCGAGGAGGAGGAGCTCCTCTACCGGGAGCTCAGGGAGGCCATAGAGGCCCTCAAGACGGCCATCGCGCGGAGGAAAGACGAGGCGCGCGAGGAGTTCCTGGCGACGTTGGATAGAGATCCGTGGGGGCGTCCGTACAAGCTTGTACGCAACAAGCTTAAGTACGCCCCCCCAACGGACTCGATGTCGCCGGAACTCCTCCAGAGGGTCGTCGAGGGCCTCTTCCCACCGGCGGTGGATTTTGTCCCGCCGGTAATGGCGCTCCCTGAGGAGGAGGGAAGCCCTCTCGATTCCGCCGTCCCGCCGCTCACGGACGGCGAGATGGAGAGGGCTGTGGAGAGGCTCCGGGCCTGGACAAAGGCTCCGGGTCCGGACGGAGTGCCAGGTAAGGTCCTGCACCTGGCACTGAAGCACCTCGGGGACCGCTTGAAACTCCTCCTTGAGGACTGTCTCAAGGAGGGGCGCTTCCCGGGGTGCTGGAAGAGGGGGAGGTTGGTCCTCCTGCGGAAGGAGAGTCGGCCGCCGGACTCTCCTTCGGGGTACCGCCCCTTGGTGATGCTGGACGAGGCCGGGAAGGTCTTTGAGAGAATCCTGGCCTCAAGGATCCAGCATCACCTCAGGGAAACGGGCCCGGACTTGGCCGACAACCAGTTCGGGTTCCGGGAGGGGCGGTCCACGCTGGACGCTGTAGCTCGGCTAAGGGAGTACAGCGTCCAGGCGGCGGGAAGGGGGGAGGGTGTCGTGGCGGTGTCTCTTGACATCGCCAACGCATTCGGCACTCTCCCCTACGGGGTGGTGAGGGAGGCACTCAGATACCACGGAGTGCCTCCCTACCTGAGGAGGGTTGTAGAGCACTACCTGCAGGACCGGGTAGTGCTCTACGACGATCGGGACGGCCGGAAGCTGCGCCCCATGGCCTGCGGGGTTCCACAAGGGTCCGTCCTCGGACCCCTTCTGTGGAACCTCGGCTTCGACTGGGCCATAAGGGGGGTGCAGCTCCCCCGCATGGTCACCATCTGTTATGCTGACGACACGATGGTGGCTGTGCGGGGCGCGGAGCTCGGGGAGACCCTCAGGCGGGCGGCGGTGGCCACAGAGCTCACCGTCGCACGCATTGGTCTCCTCGGGCTAAGGGTGGCCCTCCCGAAGACTGAGGCCGTCGTCTTCGGGGGGAGGGGATGGCGAGTGCGAGCGGGCCTCACCATCCCTGTGGAGGGGGAAGCGGTCCGGGTTGAGCCCCACATCAAATATCTTGGGCTCATCCTGGACCGCAGGTGGGACTTCGGGGAGCATTTCCGGCGACTTGCTCCCCGGGTCGTTGGTGCAGCGGCGGCACTCAGCCGTCTGCTGCCCAACGTGGGCGGCCCAAACGCCCCGTGCCGCCGGCTCTTCGCCAACGTGGTGAGGAGCATGGCCTTGTACGGGGCCCCAATTTGGGCCGACCGTCTGTCGGCGGCCAACCGAGCGCAGCTCCGGCGGCCGCAGAGGGTGGTGGCCCTGCGCATCTGCAGGGCGTACACCACCGTCTCACATGCGGCCGCGTGCCTCCTCGCCGCCACCCCTCCCTGGGAATTGGATGCCCAGGTGTTGGCGGAGAGGCACCAAAGGAGGGTAGAGGCCCGGACTCTAGGGGAGAGTCTGGGCCCGGAAGAGGCGGAAAGAGCGCGCCGGTTGGCCGTCGACAGGTTGAGGGACCGGTGGAAGAACGACCTGGAGGATTCCCTCTATGGAACCCGAACCATAGGGGCCATCCTCCCGTCGTTCGACCGCTGGTTGGAGAGAGGGCGCGGGGCCTTGAGCTTCCGCATGGTGCAGGTCTTGACCGGGCATGGCTGCTTCGGTCATTACCTGCACCTCATAGGGAGGGAGCTCGGCCCCGGATGCCACGAGTGCGGCGATCCAGACGACACCGCCCGGCACACTGTGGAAGAGTGCAGTCGCTGGGCGGAAGATCGCCGCACCCTGAGGCTCGCCCTCGGGAGGGAGGACCTCTCGCTGCACAGCATCGTCGCCGGAATGCTGTGCAGCGACAGGGGGTGGGAGGCGGTGGCCTCCTTCTGCGAGACCGTCATGTCCCAGAAGGAGGCCGCGGAGCGGGAGCGCGAGGATGCAGCAGATGCGCTCCCGCTCAGGCGCAGACGAAGGGGAGTCAGGCGTTCGCGGTATCTCGCCGCGAACCGCCAGATTCCCCTGTAAGGCCGGAGGGTTGGGGACCCTCGGACGGCCTTCGTCTGGGGGGCGAGTCGAGCGTACCGACTTGCCCCCCCATGGCGCGGGAGCCCCGGTAAATAGACCGGGGCGGCCGGGGGACGTCATGGTGAAATACACTTGATCCCATGCGTCCCCTTAACGGCAGTGCGGGAAACGCCGGAGTGGTTTTTAGTGGGTAGGCCCGGGACTAGCCCGGGAGAGTCCCACATACCCCCAGGTCGCCCCAGGCCTGGGGGATGCGTAAAGCATTTTCCACTCCGTCAAAAAAAAAAAAAAAAAAAAAGGTTAGGTTAGGTTAGGTTAGGTTAGGTTAGGTTAGGTTAGGTTAGGTTAGGTTAGGTTAGGTTAGGTTAGGTTAGGTTAGGTTAGGTTAGGTTAGGTTAGGTTAGGTTAGGTTAGGTTAGGTTAGGTTAGGTTAGGTTAGGTTAGGTTAGGTTAGGTTAGGTTAGGTTAGGTTAGGTTAGGTTAGGTTAGGTTAGGTTAGGTTAGGTTAGGTTAGGTTAGGTTAGGTTAGGTTAGGTTAGGTTAGGTTAGGTTAGGTTAGGTTGGGGTGCTATGTCGGGTAACCTCCTCGTGTGCCTTGGTGCTGCGGTTCCCCTTACGCAATTGGAGGTGCGGGGGGAAGAGCAGTACTTGGGCCGGTGCACCCTGGGCATCGGTCAACAATTTCTCTTTAGAGATATTGTTGGCCGATGGCTAATAACCCGACACGGGGGTGTCTCTCCGCGTGTCCCTCTTTCTAGAGGGCACTGTGGATGAGACCAGGGGGGGGAAGTGTGCAGCTGCCTACTTGTCGTTGCCCAGTGATCTTTCGGAGCTATGCCGGCAGGGTTTCCCATACCGGACAGGTCTAAAGTGAGGGCAGCGGTCATAGGCAGTCACACGGCGGGCCCAGCAATGGGCCTGCCTGGAGGGTCAGGCTTGCCCTTTTCAGGGCGAGCCTGTTCTGCGGGTGCGCCCTTCGGGGTGCTCTGCCTGGGCGGCGGCTTGTTTCGGCAGGTCGTCGGCCAACTCGTAACCCTTACTCGTAGAGTTTGGAGCGAGGGCCGCTACCCTTCGGGGTGGGGGCTGCGAGGAGAAAACCTCTATAAAAAATCCATGAGGTTGGGTAAGGGGAGGGGCTAAGCGTGTCTGGCTCTCTTTCCCCCCTCCTTTTTTGTGCGGGTGCCCGCTAGCGGGCTTGCCGGGGGTCGTCGCGGTGGCTTATGGCATATCCCGTGGCGTCCCCACTAACGGCAGTGACGGACACGTCGGAGTGGTTTTAGTGGGTATGACCGGGAAACCGGGTGAGTCCCACATAACCCCCACACGGCAGAGGGCCAGGGGGTATGCGTAAATGCATTTCCACTCCGTCAAAAAAAAAAAAAAAAAAAAAGGTTAGGTTAGGTTAGGTTAGGTTAGGTTAGGTTAGGTTAGGTTAGGTTAGGTTAGGTTAGGTTAGGTTAGGTTAGGTTAGGTTAGGTTAGGTTAGGTTAGGTTTTTTTTTTTTTTTTTTTTTTGCGTGGGAGGAGGAAATACTCATGTATACTGCCAGGACCGTTCCTGACAGCATGCCCGACTCTACTGGGAATGGTGCCCAGTAGCCTACGGACTAAAACCTCCCCCCTTGTAGAGTGTGATACGTTGAACACGCGGCGCTATCGGAATACGCTTTGTGTCCAACAGTGTGGTGTAGGATTGGTGAAGGATGAAAGGGTTTGAAAAAAAAGAGTGGTTGTTGTTTGTGTTGTGTTTGTTGTAGAGTGTACCTAGGTGTGTTGGGAGAGTAAGGGAAATGAGAGGTATGTAGGGAGAGGATGGATGAAAGTGGATGCCTGCTGGGCGGGCCGGCGGATTCCGAGGAATTTCTCGGCCTCCGCCCGCCCGCCCAGCAGGCAAGAATGAGAGAATGAAAGTGAAGATAAGAATATTGTCCAGCCCATGGTGCGAACCGGCGTCGGCCACAAGATCGTCGCCCGTTCGCCCCATGGGCGATTAGGGAAAATGGAATGTGATTTATAAGTGTTGCGATGATTACGTGCCATTAAAGGCTTTCAAGTTCAAGATTATAATTTTTATCAGTTTATGGAGGGATGTGTTAGTGGTCTCTTTCGAGATGACTTCTTTAAAGTTTTTGGGGTCGATGTTTAGGGAGTGACAGGTGGATATGTGGTCGTATCTCGCTTTTGCAAAGCGAGGACAATCGTGTAGAAGGTGAGTTAGAGATTGGGTTGTGTTAATGCTTGAACAAGGACAATGGTCATCGGTGGTGATTTTAAAACGGAACAAGTATTCCTTGTGGTATCCGTGGTTGCTGAGGAATTGTGTTAATGTGAAAGTTAGTGTGTTGGTTTGGAGGTATTTGGTGAGTTCTTCGTGTGTAGGGAATAGTGTTTTGGTGTACGAGCAGTTATTCGGGTTATTGTATAGATCGCTAGTGTCCTTAAGGGATTTAGTTTTGTTGTGGTATTTGATGTGGCTGATGGGAACAGATGTGAAGTCAGGAGTTTTGTGAAGGTTGACTGCAGACTTTGCTGCTTGATCAGCCAGTTCGTTGCCGGTAATACCGCAATGGGCTTTCACCCAATACAATGATACTCGGGTAATTTCGCTGAAACTGTTTATTAATTTATGAATTCCGTTAACAAGTGGATTATATGAACTTGGATTTGAAATTTCGTCTAAACCGGATCTGCTGTCAGTGAAAATTAAGAGAGTGGATGGAGGGAATTTAGTTTTAGTGGCGTGTTCTATGCATTTTAAGATGGCAAGTAGCTCCGACTGGAAGACTGAGCAACAGTCGTGCAGTTTTAGTTTTTTAGTGGTGATCGTTCCGTTGGGCTTGATGATGACGAAAGCAGATCCAACTTTGTTATCGAGTCTACTTCCGTCTGTGTAGGCTTGCCAGGCGTTAGGGTCATGATTTGTTATGATTTCGTTAAGCTCTGAAATATTATTTATTTCTTTATACGGAATAGTAATGCGGAGTGAGGGGTGAAGAAGGGAAGAAGGTGGTACGGGAGCTTCGATCGGGAGATCTCCAGGAAGAAAGGTGGATTGGCCCCGAATTCTCGTGATTTCGATGTCGGCAAAGTACTTCACTCTAGATGGTAGAGGAGTAAGTTGAGCCAGCGAAATAGAGAGTGGGGTGCTCACTGTGCGGAAGGCATGAATAATTTTGATAGCAAAAAGTCGTTGCAGAGAAAGAAGTTTGGCATTTACACATTTATATTGTAGTGCGTTGACCCATACGGACGACGCATATGTCACTATGGGCTCGATGACTTGTCTGTAGATGGTTCGTATGTTCTCTGGATGTACGCCCCATGTGGGTCTTATGAAGTTTTGTAATTTGTATAGAAGTTTCTTTGCTTTATTTATAATATGTTCTGAATGCGTGATGAATTTGAATCTGTTGTCTATTATAACTCCTAGATATTTAATTTGGTTAACGAAATGAATTTGAGTGTTGTTCATGAGTATTTTGATTTTAGTTGCTTTGCGAGTGAAAGCGATTGTTTGGGTTTTGTCTAGTCCGAAAGAAAGTTTGACGCTATTGCCCCAGGAGTTAATAGTTTTGATGGCTTCGTTGGTAATACGCTCCAGTTCTTCGGGAGACTTGGAATGCGCTATTAGTAGGACGTCGTCTGCGTATGCTTGGAGGTGGCAGCCTGCTGGCATAGTTGTTTCCAGAAGCTCGTCGAGGATCAGGTTCCATAGCACCGGACCCACGACGGAGCCCTGTATGCAGCCTCTGGTCATTGATTTCTCCAAGCAGCAGTCCGAAAACGCCAACATGACTGATCGATCGGTGACGTAACTTTGGAGGATTTGGTAGATGTTTTTCGGGCACTTGATATGTTTTAGTCTCCGGAAGATGGCGGGCCACCAGGCATTATCGAAGGCGGCTCGAATGTCTAGTGACACCGCGAGTACTTGGTCTCCTTTTTGAGTTGCTCTTTTGATAATGTCTGTTGCATGATGGATGGCGCATATGGTATTGGTTTGAAGGCGGAAGCCGAACTGTGTCGGGATAACGGTGTTATTGCTGTTCATGTGGTAGACAAGGCGGTTGATGATCAGTTTTTCAAGGAGCTTACCGAATACCTTTACCAGTCCGATAGGTCGGAAGGAAGCTGCTTTTGAATAATCGTCCTTATCGGGTTTAGGTATGATCTTCGTGGTGGTGATCTTCCAGGTGTCGGGAAAATATTGAAGCTGCAAACAGCGGTTCATGATACCGGTGATAGTGTCAGGAAATAGTTTAGCGACCTGAAGACAGATGTCAGAAGTAAGGTGGTCGGAACCAGGCGCTTTTTTGTGGCTGATAGTGTTAAGTGTTTCAAGGACCTCCGTGATAGTAAACGGAGGTTCGTCCTGTGTAGAGGGCGGATCGATGACCTGCCTTCTGATAGAGAGCTGTTCTGGGGTATCGCGACTTGCGTCGTCGTCAGGGTAGAAAATGCGCAGGAGTGCCTCGGCTGAGTCCGCGCTGCTATTTGTGTATGAGCCGTCTTGTAGGAGAAGTGTGGAAGGAGGCTGTGTGATCGGCCGAGTTCGCATGATTCGATTCGTTACCGACCACACATCCTCCTTCTTTTGTCTTTCACAGAATTCGCGAAATGCCTCCGTCGAGGCAGAGCAGCATGCGTCAGAGTATGCTTTCCTTAGCTCATTTCTTTCTCTGATTAGGTCTTCGAGTGGTAATTTTTGTTTTACAGCCTTTCTTAATTTATGGTGATTTCTAATGACTTTTTTCTTTTTCAGATCCAGATCTTCGTTCCACCAAGGAGGACCTTTGGGTGGACCTTCGGACGCCGGAAGCAAATCTGCGCACATATCTTGGATGTATTTGGTAAGGTATGAAATGACGACGTCGAGTTGTTCTTCGCTGCAAGAGGTAATGTATTCAGTGTCAGGGATTTTGTCTGAGAGAGCGTCGCGGATATCGTCGGTAAGTAGATCCCATTTTATCCCAGTAGTATTGTAGCGGAAGGTGGATAGCTTAGCTTTAGTTTTGAATCTAGCAGATTTATCAAGGGAGGTGTCGAGAAGAAAAGTGATGGCGTTATGGTCAGAAGAAGGACACAGACTGGTGTCGACCTTCCAGTCCGTGATTTGAATGTGGTGTTGTCCGCGACGTGGGTGGTTCCCCAGGAGAGTGACGTCGACGATGGAGGTGCGCAGCGTGCCATGGGAGACCGTTTCAAAAGTGGGAATGGTGCCGATGTTACACACCTTTAAGTTGTTGGTGATAGCCAAGTCGGCGAGCATTTCCCCTCTGGTGTTGTTCTGAGAACAGCCCCATAGGTGATGCCAGCCGTTAAAGTCGCCCCCGATTATGTGCGTTGCGCCAGCAGTGTCATGAAGGAAGGTCTCGAGCAGTTCGAGTGAGTTCGTGGGGTCTGTGCGAGGTTCAATATAGGCAGACACCAGATACACTCTGCCACCAGACCTTTCCGTAAGCTGAACAATACAGATGTTGGAGTTGGAGTATTTAGTCTGTCCAAGCGTACCGAAACAGTTTTCTCTTACAAGGATGGCTGCTTTGATAGGCTGGTTGTGTGACGGGAATTGATAAGTGGTGTAGCCGGGGATGGGTTTAATTGTTTTGGTATTGTTTGCGACGTATGGTTCACTGATGAAAACAAAGTCGTATTTATTGCTATTTAGAGACACGACCAGCTCTTGGTGAGCGTTTCGGCCGTGTCCGATGTTAATTTGGAGACATTTGTGGATGTTTTTTGGAGTGGATTTATTATTATTCCTTATGTTGTTATTGGCCATAGTCGATTCTTGCTTTAATATTGTTGTACATCATGGACATTCGTGGGCACTCGATGGAAGTGGCGCTGTGTTGGGTGTTTCCCTTTTTAATGTTGTTTTTGATGAAGTGTGTCTTGCAGTTGTGGCAGTTGGTTTTTGAGGGATCTTCCTTGTGGGGGCAATGTTTGTATTCGTGACCGGGGCTGGCGCAATGTGAGCAGACTGGAGCGGACTCAGCGGCACATCTCTTCCGAGTGTGTCCGTATTGCAGGCATTTATAGCACTGCAATAGCGGCACGTATTCGGTTGCGTGAACGCGTTGGTGGTCGACATTGATTTTGGTTGCGGTTATTATTGCTTTAAATACGCGGGGGGAGGTGAGAAAGACGGCGTTATAGAGTTTTGGATTTCTGTTACCGCGTTTGAAATGGAGCGAGAAATCTTTAGCACTGACGATGCTATTTCGGACTGCCTCATTCTGCTGAGAGATAATTTCGACCAGTTTTTCGGATGGGGTTTCCTCGGTTATACCTTTGAGGACAACCATTGGATTGAGCGATTTGGACGCCTCTGCGCAGACCTCCGCATTGACAAAGTTGGTCTTGTCTAGAGCTTTGTCTCGTTGTTCGACACTATCAAACTCTACGCGGACCTTGTTGTTGGACACGTACTTTGTGGCGACGGGAGCGAAGTTAGTATCAGTGAATGTAACTGTTTTCCTCCAAGCCGATAGAGTCTCTGCAGGGCTCTTAACGTTGGTTTTAGGAGTTATTATTAAGGCTGGTTTGGTGATAGGTATATTGGGGAGTGGAGATGGTGTAGGGAGCTGTACGTTGCGGCTGGTGGCCGCGGCGTAAGTTTTGGTGTTGGGAGCCGGTCCTATGGCAGCACTGGATCTCATTTTGCCGAACTCTTCTTTGATTGTTTTTCTAATTGTTTCAGTAATAGTGTCAGATTTAGTGGGTTTTTCGGGTTCAGTTTGGGTGGTGGCAGCAGAGGTGATGGTTTTGCGTGAGAATGTGTCGGGTGAAGAAGTTCTGAGTGTGTTGATGAATTTCTCGGTTTCTGTGTGAATTTGAGTGGCAAGTCGCTCGACCTCCATTCTATTGGCCTTGGTCAAGCTTTTGTTCATGCGCACCGCGGCCAGTATCCCCTGTGCGCTGTTGAGAATGACGGATTTAAAAGTGTCCGCCATGTTCTCGGTGTTAGTTTGGGAGCGCTCGCTTTCTGGATGACTGTAATATAGCGCCATGTTAGGCGAGAGGGACGTTTCTGTAAGTTGCGAAAGCGAGGGCGAGGGCTGCGATAGCGGTATGAGGGGCGACGGCTGCAGTGGCTGTGAGGGCAGTGAGGGCTGAGTTGCAGCTTTGATCACGGTCACATCCGGGGTGAAAGGCGGGAATGCAGTGTTGGTGAGAGTGGTTGTAGTGGAGGTGAAAGATGATGTGGTGGTGATTGGGATGGTGAATGAAATAGGGTTGGGAAGAGCAGAGTGTTGGGCAGGCTGCGGGTCTATGGTGCGGGTAATGTCAAGATCGAGCAGTGAGAAGCTATTGTCGCTGAAGCTGGGAGAGCGGCTTACAGGCTGGCTAGTCGTCTCACTGGAGGCCTTTTTGCGGTCCTTCTTCTTGTTTCTATTGCGTTGTTTTTTAGGGGTGGGTGGGGGGGAGGGCTCTGGCGAGTCCGACTCCGACTTGGATGGGCGGGCCGGCCTATCGCGCAGATAGAAGTCCCTTGAGCGCGGCGGTGAGCGTTCGATCGGCATTATGTTATACTAATGTAAAATGAAGTTTCAAATGAAATTCAAAATTATAAGGAAGTCTGTTAGATATGACAATAAGTGTCTATATCTGATCAGTGCTGAGTGTACTATCGATTTTGGTTAGGTTAGGTTAGGTTAGGTTAGGTTAGGTTAGGTTAGGTTAGGTTAGGTTAGGTTAGGTTAGGTTAGGTTAGGTTAGGTTAGGTTAGGTTAGGTTAGGTTAGGTTAGGTTAGGTTAGGTTAGGTTAGGTTAGGTTAGGTTAGGTTAGGTTAGGTTAGGTTAGGTTAGGTTAGGTTAGGTTAGGTTAGGTTAGGTTAGGTTAGGTTAGGTTATTTTTTTTGGTTTTTTTTGTTTACTCTACCTCCAACATGATCGGAGCCTATTGTAGCTAACATTCTTGCATACCAGTTCTCGCTTTTTTGCTTCTCGTACTTTCATTCATCATACTGTTCTTTCTTTTATTCATCAACTTTCTTGCTTTTTTATGGGTGGGATTCCCAACTACAACTGTTCTGCTATGTCTTTAATATGTATTATTGTTGCTTTCAGGGTAATAACTAGTACACAGGTGGGTGAGTTTAATTAATGAGTTCATGACTTACAGGTATGTTACATTTGTCTCACTTCTTATGTTTATGACTTACTACTATTTCTTATTTTACTATTGGTTTTACAGTATTTATATTTATACTAACTATTTCGTATCCTATTTTATTATCTATCTATTTCTTTATGTTTATTTCTAATATACTTATTATATTCGGTAAACATAATTTATTTGCTCTTATTTCTATTTATTACTATTTCAACTATTTCTATACAATATTTAAGGAATACGGCTCTTTTCTTTGATGACATTATTTCGCTGATCTTATCTTTTCCCAATCTCATATCCAACCTTTGTTCCAAGTTAAACCGCCTTTGCTCGTACACAGGACACTCCAGTAGCACGTGCATCACCGACTCCCCGATGGCCGGGTCGCAGATACACGATGGATTTTCCTTACACCTAAACCTGTTTAGGTACTCTGAAAAACCTCCATGCCCCGTCATTATCTGGGTTTTTATGCCGGTAAGTTCTATTTTCCTTATGATTTTATAGGCTACTACTGCATCCGGGAAGAACACTTTTGTGACAGAAGCCGTGTCTCCTGCTACGTATCTCCGGTTCCATTCGTCAAGGGTTGCAGTACGAATGCTACGCTTGACGAACGAGACCGGGCACAAGTCGTAGTTCGGCTTCCGTTTGGAACCCACAGCGGCCTCTTTGGCTAATTCGTCGGCTCTCTCGTTTCCTTCGAGCCCTGCATGCGCTTTAATCCAGTGCAAAGTAACAACTTTGCCCTGGGGAATGGCTGTTTGTATATTATTCCGGATTTCCACTGCTAGGGGGTGAAGGCATGCAGGGTTTTGGACTGTTTGAAGGGCTGCCATTGAGTCGCTGTAGATTCCAAACGTTTCGGCTTTGTTTTTAGTCACTTCCCTGGTTGCTTCCGCCAGTGCCAGAAGTTCGGCCTGGTAGACCGTGCAGTAGCTTGCTAGCTTGAGTTTACGGGTTTTGGTCTCCACCTGGCCATTCCAGATAGAGACCGCAGCCCCAACTCCTCCTGCAATTTTACTCCCATCAGTAAATATACGAACGTCGTAATTACTGTGGGAGTTCACCTGCTCTTGGTCTATCAGGCCGATTACGTCCAGTGTTCTGCGCATCGCCGGATGTGGGGCCTCCGAAGCTGGGGTCATCTTTTCGACCTCACGGTCTGCTAGGATCGGTTGAGGGACTCCCTTTTTAGCCTCATACAGTCGGGCCGCCTCACGGACACGAAGGTCCAGGGGGAGCATCCCCGCCAGGATGAGTGCCGCGTGTAGGGATATTGTGCGGTATCCTTTGCACACTTTCTGGGCTATGCTGCGTTGCACTGTCCCCAACTGTTTTATAACACCCAGTTTAGACGCCGCTGGTGCCCACACACTAGCCGCATATAGGACAATGGGCTCCACAGTCGCGGTATAAATCGTACGGATCACCTCAGGGTGTAGTCCCCAGCTCACCTTGGCTGCTCTAGAAAGCCGCTTGTGGATCCCGATTGCTTTTCTGCAGACATTCGCGACGTGCTCGTTGAAGGTTAGCTTGGCATCGATGGTGACTCCTAGTATTTTGATTTCTTTGGACAGGGCAATGTCGATCCCGCCCATGCTCAGACGTGGGGTGTCATATCTTAATTTCCTCGTTATTACCATCGCGTTCGTTTTTTGAGGTGCGAATTTAAGTTTGTTGTTGACGCCCCACTTCTGAACATCCGCGAGCGCGGCATTTGCCTGTCTTCCGATTTCGCTAGCCGTGTCACCATCAAACACCAGCACAACATCGTCGGCGAATGCCTGACAGTAGACCCCTCCAGCGGACAGGTTTCTGAGCAGTGGGTCCAAAAGGAGGTTCCACAAGATAGGTCCACCGATGGATCCTTGGACGCATCCCTTGTTGGTGCTTGTGCGGTACTCCTCTCCTGCGTATCTCACCCTCACCTTCCTGTCCCTCAGGTAGCTGTCCATGGTCCTCCTCAGGTTCAATGGACACCCCTCCTGGGCCAATCGGACTCTGATCGCTGGCCACCATGCGGAGTCGAAGGCTCCCTCTATATCTAGCGAGACAAGTGTGACAAGTTTCTTTTGGTCCAGCTTGTCTCTTATGCGCTGCATTAAGGTATAGAGGGCGTCCTCGGTGCTCTTTTGCGGCATGAATCCGTATTGGTTAGGGCTGGTTCTTGGTACCAGGTGGTACTTAAGTCGCGCTATTAACATTTTTTCGTATATTTTTCCCAGCACGGGCAGCAGTCCAATTGGCCTATACGATTTAGGTTTGGTGTAGTCGCTCTTCCCTGGCTTCCTCAGTGCCACCACGGTTGCCTCTTTCCATGCTTCCGGGAAGTGGTGATGTTCAAGGCATTTATTGAGGAGCGTGAGGAATAGTTTTGGGTTACTTTCTATGGCGTGTTGGCATATATCAGCGGTAAAGCCGTCCGCCCCTGGTGCCTTCTTTGGGTTAAAGGATCCGCTCGCCCACTTTAGTTCTGGCACAGTGAATGGTGGTTCGCAAAGTTCACTTTGTTCGCCATCATTCACTGTGTCCGCTTTGCGTCTGGTTTCGCGATGGTATTCGTTGTCGTTGTCAACGGAATCCTTCGGATAGAAGGTCTCCGCCAACAACTTCGCCGAATCCGTCGCACTCAGAGTTTTTCCTTCGTGTTCGAGCGGAAGATCCTCCTCCCTTTTTGTAACCCTTCCTATAACCCGGTAAATCCCCTCCCACATTCCCTCTCTGTCCTGTTTCTTGCAGAACTCTTTCCAGCTTTCGACCTGGGCTGTTGCTGCTCTCGATTCATACTCCACTTTCTTTTCCAGGTACTCTCCGACAACCTTCGACCTTCGGACTGGAGCTGCGCAGCGTATCCTACGTTTCCTGGTGGCGACTTCCTTCTTCATCTCTTCGAGTTCTTTGGACCACCACGGCAAGGTGAGTTTTTGTTTGTGTTTCTTTTTGGGTATAGTGTCATTACAAGTGTCGGTGATTGCTTTATTTATGTTGTTTACTAGTGTTTCGATTAGGTGTGGTGTGTCTGCTGATTCGAGTTCGTGTAAAGTCGGCAACAATTGTTTGAGTTTCTCATGAAATTCAGACCAATTGGCTTTCTTTGTGTTGTAGATGCGTGTTGTTCTGTTTATTTGCATGTGTGGTGATTTGGCGTAGTGTATGTTGAAGAGAATGCCGTTGTGATCCGAGCTCGTGAGACTCTCGTCTACCTTCCAGTCTTCCACCAGGCCAAGGATATTCGTCGTACAGGCTGTAACGTCGACGTGGCTACTGTAGCGTTTGCCTCCTCTTATGGTGTCGAAGGTTGGAATTTCCCCCTTGTTGAGTATGTGGAAGTCTTGTTCGTCGAGAGCCGCAATCATGCTTTCGCCTCTGTGGTCTATTTCTGGACTGCCCCACCACGTGTTTTTGGCGTTGCCGTCCCCGCCGATGAGCCACCTGTGAATGGGGATTTCATTTTTTATATTAGTCAGGTGTTCGAGGTAAGGCTCGATCGGTTGGTCCGGTTCAAAGTAGAAGGACACTAAGGCCATGTCCCAGGCGCCTGTGCTGATCCCCACCACAACGATGTTATTTGTGGTGAGTTTTGGGTACTGAGTGACTTTTAAATCGTTGTCGAAGATCGCAATGGCGGCCTTGACAGTACCCTCTTCTGCTCTGGCGGACTGGAACACGCGCACTCCTCCGTAACTTCTCATGTTCTTGGCACCTCCAACGTATGGTTCCTGAAGAAGCGCAATTGCGATTTTTCGCTTTTGCGCCTCCACAAGAAGCTCTTCGGTTGCTAGCTTCTTACGCTGGAGGTTTGCTTGCACGGCCCGGTGGGGGGTTTTTTCTGCGTGGGTGCCCTTAGCAGTAAGCCACGGTGGATCTCGCCAGTTCATCCCACCTCTTCCATATCGGGCAGGTTTGGCTGAAGGCGTTGTGGTCGTTTCCGTCTATATTCGCTTTCTCGCAATTGTGGCATTTGGGCGGTATCCTGGCGAGCCAGTCGGCGCATTCCGCTCTTAGGTGGGGGCCTCCACAGTGACTGCATAAATCCGCCGGCTCAGTGCAGTACCGCTTGCCATGGCCGAAACCAAGGCATCGGGTGCACTGGACCAGCGGAGTCTGGTCCTCCACTCTGATGCGCTGCAGATCTATATGCACCGTTCCGACTTCCATCGCTCGTTGCCATATCTTTGGTGAGACACTTATTACCACATGGTTTGTATGGGGATTTCTGGCCTTCCGCCTATACTTGATGGCGACTCTGTCTTGCTCCCCGTCGAGGTTGTGGAAAACATCCCGGTTCTGATTCCTAAGTGCTTTAAGGATGTCCTCATCCGTGTTAACGGTAAGGACACTCCTTAGGATCAGAAGTGGGTCTTTGTTTTGGACCTCCTCGACGTTGAGATTGACTCCTTCTTTCCCTAGCCTGCTCTTAAGCTTATCCCTTTCTCCCTTTGTCTCAAAACCCATGATTACCTTCCTGCCCTTCGCCTTTCGTACGGTTTCCACTCTAATCCACCCTTCCTTAGCGTCCACTGCCTTCCTCACTCGGTCCAGCACTTCCTCTCCCGTTTCAGTTTCGTCATTTGATGTGACTACCACTGTGTGCAGCGTGCTTCTCTCCGCATTTGGGCCTTTCGATTGAGGTTTACTCTGGCCTGCTGCAACATTTGCGTAGGTTGTTGCTGCCATCTTGTCAAGTGCTTGGCTCTGCTTTTCCATCGTTTCTTTTAGCTCCTTCATTCTTGCACTGTTTTCCATTATGAGCTTTGCGTGCTCCTCCATCTTTGCCTCTAAAAGGTTTTGGGTCGAATCTAACGTGAAGGTAGAGTCAGATCCCATTTTTTGAATTTTTTCTGCTGGCCCGTCTTCTCTTTTGACTTTTTGCCTTTCCTTTTTCAATTCTAATTCCGCTTCCTTTACTAGTCTGTACAAGTTGTCTAGAGCCTTAACCACCTCGGTTTTTATCTCATTTTTGGTGTTCCTAGAGCTTCCTATTTGCAGTTTGGCCTTATGTAGGTGACCCTTGGCTTCAAGGACTCTGCTGAGTTGAGTTTTTGCCGCTGGGCTTGCATTTTTGTGTACCTCTACATGTCCTGCATTTATGGTTTTAGGTGACACTTGTGCCACCTCCGCCGATGGTGATCGTGTCACTCTGCCGCCTTCTGATTGAGCTCGGGTTGTCGGTTCACTAGTTTTAGCTCCAGGCTTTTGGCTGGAGCTTGTAGGCTTCCCCATTTCCCACTCTCCTATGCTGCGTCGGACGCTCTGTTTTTGCGATCCTTGCGCTTTTTGCGGTGACTGGGGGCTCCTCGTGTCGGGTTGTTTGGCGGGTGTCCTTAGCCCGAACATATCTGTGAGCGGCGTGTTTAAAGGAGGGAATCAAGGTAAATCTAAATTGGGATCAGATAGATCAAGAATTCAAGAGGTTGTAAAGGTTCCTCTGTGGTCTAATTTTTATTAACAATAGTTTGGAGTAATAATTATACTCTGTCGACTTATTTCTATTTGTGTATAATAATATATTATAACCTAGGTAAGGTACTTAATTAATATATAAAAAGAAAATTTGTCTACCTAATCCTATGAGTCACAGACTCTGTCACTTAATTACTATGTCGTTAACGAACAGAATGTCGACTCTATGTAGAGTCCCTATCTTAGGCTAAATTCCAAAGGTCTTAAAGGCGTCTATTTTGCCACGCCACTTCTTAGGGAAGTCAGTTATACTTACTGGACTCCTAAGAACAAAAAAATTTTTTGGCTCTATGTAGAGCTGTAATTTTTGCGTCAGTCGATAGTCCTCCCCAAGCCCTTTCTAACAAACCCAAACACGGCTATACTACGTCAAAGGGGGTAGGAGCCACGGCGACTGCAAATAAACCGGTGACGGTCTCAAAAAGTGACCCAAAAACCGGCAATCGCCGTATCTCCGGAACTACTGGGCCAATTTAATCGTGCTTGGTCTCGTCTTTCTGGGCGTGGCGAGCCCTATCGATTGAGTCGGTTTTCGGGCCTGAAATTTTTTGACCTTTGGATCCTCTCAAAAACCGGTTTTCCAGGTAGGGCGCAGCCTGCCTTGGTTCTAGGAAAAAACCGCGAGTCTCTGGAGCGGACCGTTTCGGAGATATCGGATGTTGAACTTTTCCAAGATGGCGGCCTATCTGTCAAAGTCAAGGTTTGACCGTCGATATCTCCGGTTCTAGACGTCCCAGAAACTCGGGACTTTTACCTATGAGGGAAAACAGGTCCTCAGCTATCTGCTGAGACCACTTTTGGAGCTGCGGATTTTCTGGTCTCCGATTCGAGCGCGGACCCACTAGTAGGGTAGATGTTTGTACCCTTTGACTTTAGCCGAAAATCGCAAACCTCTGCGGCAACCAGAAGCGGAGCTACAACTATTTAAAAATTTTCAAAATGGCGGACCAACTGTCAAACCTGGGCGTTAATCGCCTATATCTCCGCTCCCAGGTGTCGGAGAAGGTCCGGACTTTCAACCTTGGCCTCGGCCTGACCAGCTCCTTCGCTCTGGTGGTGTCTGGAGCGAAAATAATTTCTTGCGAGATAGGGGGCCAGGACCAAGCCGAAACGAAAGATGGCGCTTTTTAACCGTCCTCCAAAGAAATCCGAGCTCCCTAGCTCTATCCGTTCGCAAGATATCGTCTTCCGAAGTTTTATTTTCGGAAGTCGGTAAAAACCGGTTTTTGTAAAAACGCGGCTATGGGACGTAAGTGGGTCGTGTTTGGCGTGTCCCTGGGTGGATTTATGTCTTCTAAGGCCTATGCCGATGTCAAAAAGTAATAATAATTATTATTTTTGGATTTATTCCAAAAAACACTAAAAAATCGATATCTGGCGAACGGCTAGGTCTAAAAATAAATAAAAAACACCAAAATTTTCACAAAATTACTGGTCACAATAATCTAACTTAATATAAAGCGGTCACATATAAAATTAAAAAGTTTTTGCGTTTCGTAAAAATTTTCAGTTTTTTCCAAAAATTTCCGGGAAAAACAGCCAATAAAAATCTGAATTTTTGTAGGTACACTAACAGCCTTAGCGCGCAACAGATTTGATAATAAAAACACTATGGTCTGCCTGAAAGTTTTTTGTTATTTTAGGTCAAAGTTTTAATTTTCTAATTTAAATTTCTCTTCACTGGAGAGTCTAAAAATTTTGTTTTATTTACCGCTGTGATCCAGAGGATGTGGTGTCTCGTTCCGCACCGCCAGAACCAGCCGCACGACGCTGGATCCCCGACCACGCCGCCACGTGGTTTTTGTTTTTCTTGCGATTGCGCCTCAACCGCAAGTCGCCGGATGGCGCGCGAGGTGTCGCTGGATGCGGCTCGCTGAGGCGCTTTCAGCGGTGTATCGCACGTCTCGGTGCGGGCTTCCAAACGTGCAGCGTTTTGCTCCAAATAGACACATAACCCTAAAAACTGGGTATTTTCACGATTTTCGCGTGAAAAACACTTTTCCGGCTAAATCACTGAAATCCATTTGATCGGGCTCACTTTTCTGCACACGCGGACACTTGTTTCGTCGCGCTGCGACTAAAATTGCCACTTCGGCGAATTTTTAAATACGGAGCTTGCGGAAAACGATGTTGCCTCGTCACTGGCGGGCACGTGACTGGTTAGGTTAGGTTAGGTTAGGTTAGGTTAGGTTAGGTTAGGTTAGGTTAGGTTAGGTTAGGTTAGGTTAGGTTAGGTTAGGTTAGGTTAGGTTAGGTTAGGTTAGGTTAGGTTAGGTTAGGTTAGGTTAGGTTAGGTTAGGTTAGGTTAGGTTAGGTTAGGTTAGGTTAGGTTAGGTTAGGTTAGGTTAGGTTAGGTTAGGTTAGGTTAGGTTAGGTTAGGTTAGGTTAGGTTAGGTTAGGTTAGGTTAGGTTAGGTTAGGTTAGGTTAGGTTAGGTTAGGTTAGGTTAGGTTAGGTTAGGTTAGGTTAGGTTAGGTTAGGTTAGGTTAGGTTAGGTTAGGTTAGGTTAGGTTAGGTTAGGTTAGGTTAGGTTCACGCATTGGTCTCCTCGGGCTAAAGGTGGCCCTCCCGAAGACAGAGGCCGTTGTCTTCGGGGGAAAGGGATGGCGAGTGCGAGCGGGCCTCACCATCCCTGTGGAGGGAGAAGCGGTCCGGGTGGAGCCCCACATAAAGTACTTGGGGCTCATCCTGGACCGCCGGTGGGACTTCGGGGAGCATTTCCGGCGACTTGCTCCCCGGGTCGTTGGTGCAGCGGCGGCACTCAGCCGTCTGCTGCCCAACGTGGGCGGCCCAAACGCCCCGTGCCGCCGGCTCTTCGCCAATGTGGTGAGGAGCATGGCCTTGTACGGGGCCCCAATTTGGGCCGACCGTCTGTCGGCGGCCAACCGAGCGCAGCTCCGACGGCCGCAGAGGGTGGTGGCCCTGCGCATCTGCAGGGCGTACACCACCGTCTCACATGCGGCCGCGTGCCTCCTCGCCGCCACCCCTCCCTGGGAGTTGGATGCCCAGGTGTTGGCGGAGAGGCACCAAAGGAGGGTAGAGGCCCGGACTCTAGGGGAGAGTCTGGGCCCGGAAGAAGCGGAGAGAGCGCGCCGGTTGGCCGTCGACAGGTTGAGGGACCGGTGGAAGAACGACCTGGAGGATTCCCTCTATGGTACCCGAACCGTAGGGGCCATCCTCCCGTCGTTCGACCGCTGGTTGGAGAGAGGGCGCGGGGCCTTGAGCTACCGCATGGTGCAGGTATTGACTGGGCATGGCTGCTTCGGTCATTACCTGCACCGCATCGGGAGGGAGCTCGGCCCCGGATGCCACGAGTGCGGCGATCCCGACGACACCGCCCAGCACACCGTGGAAGAGTGTAGTTGCTGGGCGGAAGATCGCCGCACCCTGAGGCTCGCCCTCGGGAGGGAGGACCTCTCGCTGCACAGCATCGTCGCCGGAATGCTGTGCAGCGACAGGGGGTGGGAGGCGGCAGCCTCCTTCTGCGAGACCGTCATGTCCCAGAAGGAGGCTGCGGAGCGGGAGCGCGAAGAAGCAGCCGACGCGCACCCGCTCCGGCGCAGACGAAGGGGAGTTAGGCGTTCGCGGTATCTCGCCGCGAACCGCCAGATTCCCCTGTAAGGCCGGAGGGTTGGGGACCCTCTGACGGCCTTCGTCTGGGGGGCGAGTCGAGCGTACCGACTTGCCCCCCCATGGCGCGGGAGCCCCGGTGAGATAGACCGGGGCGGCCGGGGGACGTCATGGTGAAATACTCATGATCCCATGCGTCCCCTTAACGGCAGTGCGGGAAACGCCGGTGTGTTTTTAGTGGGTATGCCCGGGAACTAGTCCCGGGAGAGTCCCACATACCCCCAGGCCGCCCCAGGCCCGGGGGATGCGTAACGCATTTTCACACCGTCAAAAAAAAAAAAAAAAAAAAAAAAGGTTAGGTTAGGTTAGGTTAGGTTAGGTTAGGTTAGGTTAGGTTGGGGTGCTATGTCGGGTAACCTCCTCGTGTGCCTTGGTGCTGCGGTTCCCCTTACGCAATTGGAGGTGCGGGGGGAAGAGCAGTACTTGGGCCGGTGCACCCTGGGCATCGGTCAACAATTTCTATTTTAGAGATATTGTTGGCCGATGGCTAATAACCCGACACGGGGGTGTCTCTCCGCGTGTCCCTCTTTCTAGAGGGCACTGTGGATGAGACCAGGGGGGGAAGTGTGCTGCCTACTTGTCGTTGCCCAGTGATCTTTCGGAGCTATGCCGGCAGGGTTTCCCACACCGGACAGGTCCAAAGTGAGGGCAGTGGTCATAGGCAGTCACACAGCGGGCCCAGCAATGGGCCTGCCTGGAGGGCCAGGCTTGCCCTTTTCAGGGCGAGCCTGTTCTGCGGGTGCGCCCTTCGGGGTGCTCTGCCTGGGCGGCGGCTTGTTTCGGCAGGTCGTCGGCCAACTCGCAACCCTTACTCACAGAGTTTGGAGCGAGGGCCGCTACCCCTCGGGGTGGGGGCTGCGAGGAGAAAACCTCTATAAAAAATCCATGAGGTTGGGTAAGGGGAGGGGCTAAGCGTGTCTGGCTCTCTTTCCCCCCCTCCTTTTTTGTGCGGGTGCCCGCCAGCGGGCTTGCCGGGGGTCGTCGCGGTGGCTTAGAGCATATCCCGTGGCGTCCCCACTAACGGCAGTGACGGACACGTCGGAGTGGTTTTAGTGGGTATGACCGGGAAACCGGGTGAGTCCCACATAACCCCCACACGGCAGAGGGCCAGGGGGTATGCGTAAATGCATTTCCACTCCGTCAAAAAAAAAAAAAAAAAAAAAAAAAGGTTAGGTTAGGTTAGGTTAGGTTAGGTTAGGTTAGGTTAGGTTAGGTTACGCCTTTGAGCTTTTTTGTTTATGGGCGTATTGTTGTGGGATTTTGTGGAGTTTTGCGGACGCGACTTTGAAGTGACTTTCTGGACTTGGACCTTCCTAAATTGATGACCTTGGCTTGTTTTTCGGACTCCGAAGTTTGCAATTTTTTGGATTTTGTCTAAGTTTTTGGGAATTTTTTCCGGAATTTTTTCCGGGCACTTGCGCTGAGATTTCCGGCCCCAACTTTCGGTGGTAGGTTATTCTCGGCGAGGTCTGTGCCCCGGGATTTTTTCCGGAGAAATCGGGTGGGTAGTTTTTAAGTTAGCGGCTTTCAAAAGTCAAATTTTCGGCGCCTGGCAAAATCTTAATAGCAACGCCTATGGGAAATCGACTAGCAATTTTTTAAATTGCTAAATCGACCATAGGTGGGGATTTTGTCGGGCTAGAGAGCTGATTTTTGGAAGTCTAGTGGGGATCTTCTATCCCCACTTTTTAGTTTAGGTTCGGGGTGGGTACCTCCCCCCCCCTCTTTTTGGGGAATTTTTTAAGTGCGGCGAATTGTTTTGCGATTCGTCGTAACTTTTCTGTTTCCCTAGGGGAATTGTTTTAAATTCCCCATCGGGAATTCCGAGGCTCTGCAGAGCGCCCAGCATGGCCGAAGGCTCTGGGCGAATGTGGAGCAGGATCCGGCGGCTGTCAGGGGGGGATTCCTCCGACGACAGCGACGTTGAGGAGATGTCCGTGGAGGGTGCCACGGACTTGGGTCGGCCGGCCGAGAAGCGGACGCACGGCAATGACCCCAAACCGGCGGTGGAGCCCAAAGTGGGCACCGCCAAACGCGGGGGTAAGGCCCAAAAGGCCCCAGGGGCCTACACCGGCCTCGCGAAGGCCAAGGCCTGCCTTAAGGCAGGAGAGCTGGCCGACTTCGAGGCGGACGCGGATGAGGAGGTGGGGTACACCCCCACCTCCCCTTCCAAGGCGTTTTTGAAGCGCCCGGAGAGGGGGGCGGGGGTAAAAACCCCCAACCTTTCTGAGGAGGTCCCGGCCCCTGAGGTCGAGTTTGTAGACCCCGTAGAGACGGCGCGCCAGGCGGCCCAGACCGTCCTAACTCAGGCCGGTAAATCCGGGAACCTGAACGGACGGGTCTGGGGCCGCATAAACGAGGCCTGCCGCTCAATTATGGGGGCTATGGACTGCCTGGAGGCCCGGGAGCAGGGAGAGGACCTCCGAGTGCTGAGAGCCGACCAGAAGCGGCTGAGGGAGGAGTTGGCTCTGGCTCGCGCCGAGACCAAGGCGCTCCGCCAGGCCTTCTCGGAGAGAAAGTCCTCTCCGAACTCCGGGGAGGGAGACCTGGCGGGCCAGGTCATGTCGGCCGTGGCGGACACACTGGCCGCCTTTAGGGAGGAGCTCACAAGGAGCCTCTTTGTGTCGCTAGGCGGGATGGTGAATGCCCGCCTAGATGAGGTGAAGAGCCTCCTCCCGCCGGCCCCAGTCCTCCGTCCGCCACTGGCGGCCGACAAGAGGAGGGCCGCAGAGGCCGAAGACCCTGCGCCGGCGCCGAAGGGGCCCAAAACGGCCCCGGCCAAACCCCCCAGAGGAGCGACGAAGGTGACCCCAGCACAAAGGGTCACCACTGGGAGCACTCTAGCCCCTCCGGCGAGGCCAGCGCCGACACAGGCGCCGCGCCAGAAGAAGGCCGCCTCTGGGCCTCAGCCAGGCCCTTCGTCAGCGCCCCATGTGGCATACAATGAGGCCTCCCCCCCGACCAACCCCGCCCAGTCCTCCTGGAGCGAGGTGGTCGGGCGGAAGAAGAAGAAGGCGAAGGCTTCTCCTCAGGCCTCTCCTCCGACGGCACAGGCCTCGAGGCCTAAGCCGCCACCCCCGGCACCGAAGGCCAAAAAGGTCCCGGTGCCGAAGACGGCGGCGGTTATAGTGGCGATAAACCCAGGGGCGGAGGCCACCTACGCCTCCGTAATGGCAAAGGCCTCCGCCGCCTTCAGGCTGGAGGAGGTGGGCATCCACCACCTCCGCATCCGGAGGACGGTGGATGGGGCCCGCATCTTGGAGGTGCCGGGCGCGGACGGCAGCCGCGCTGCCGAGAACCTCCGCGCCCGCATGGAGGAGGTCGTCGGCAGCGTGGCCCGGGTGTACTGCCCCGTCAAAACAGCCCGGATCCGTGTCACCGGGCTGGACGAGGCAGCCACACCCGAACTGGTGGCCGATGCGTGCGCCATCCAGGGAGGCTGCCCGCCAGATCAACTAAAGGTGGGCAGCATCCGGAGGGGATTTGGCGGCTCTGGCTCGGCACTGCTTACGTGCCCAGTCAGAGCGGCCAACGCACTGTTGGCTGCGGACCGGGTCTGCATCGGCTGGTCAGTGGCCCGGTTCCAGGCGCTGGACCCGGAACCCCTCCGGTGCTATAAGTGCCTGGGCACCGGCCACACCCGGCCCACCTGCCCGTCGCCTATCGAGAGGGGGCACCTGTGCTTCAGGTGCAGCGGGACGGGCCACAAAATGGCGGACTGCGCTGAACAGCCGTTCTGCGCAGTGTGCCACCACGCCGGCAGACCCGCTGCCCATAGCATGGGGGGGGAAAAGTGCTCCCCCCCGAGCACAAGAGGGAACAGTGCCCCCTCCACGGCACCGAGGGGAGCCGCAGGCGCCGGCTCCGCCAGAACTGCCGGCACCGCCAGAGCTGCCACGGAGGGCCCAACTAACATGGAATGTTAAGAGGCCCTCCAAAGCCCGTCGAGGTACTGCTGGCCAACGCCAACCACTCCGCTCGCGCCCAGGACCTGTTCATACAGGTCATGGCCGAGTGGGGGGTTGGCGTTGGCGTCATCTCCGAGCCGTACGCGGTGCCGCCCCAGCCCAACTGGGTTGGGGCTTCAGACGGGACAGCAGCGCTGGTGGTGCCCACGGGTGGGGAGTCCCCCCCTCTCGAGGAGGTAGAGAAGGGCCCGGGTTACGCGGCGGCAAAGGTGGGGGAGGTAACACTCATCGGAGTTTACTTCTCCCCCAACCAGCCGCTGCGGGCCTTCGAGGTCTTCCTCCAGAGGCTGGGGACTCTGGTCGGGAGGATCGCCCCTGGGCCATTAATGGTGCTCGGGGACCTCAATGCCAAATGCGTGGCTTGGGGATCCCCCAGCACCGACCCAAAGGGGGCGGTCCTGCTCGACTGGACGGTGGCGATGGGCCTGGTTGTCCTCAACCAGGGTCGTGCCGAGACGTGCGTACGCAGGCAGGGGGGGTCCATCGTGGACATCACGTTCGCGACCCCCGCCATTGCTGCGCGCGTCCAGGACTGGCGCGTCCTGGAGGACGAGGAGACCCTCTCCGATCACCGCTACATTCGGATGAGGGTCTCCCCACGCCCATCGCCACCCGGGAGGGGGCGGGCGAGGACCCGGTTCCCAAGGTGGGCGCTGACCCGTCTGGATCGGGACCAGGCGGAGGAGGCGGCCATAGTGGAGGCATGGTGCGCCTCCCCGGCGACCACCTTGGGAGTGGAGGAGCGGGCGGTGTGCTTCGAGGAGTCCCTCACTGCGGTGTGTGACGCGGGCATGCCTCGAGTGAGGAGGATGCCCGCTAGGCGGCAAGTTTACTGGTGGACAGCGGAGATTGCTGCCCTCCGCACCACCAGTAACGCAGCCCGCCGCCGATACACACACTGCAGGAGGCGAAGGCACACCGCCGAGGAGGAGGAGCTCCTCTACCGGGAGCTCAGGGAGGCCATAGAGGCCCTCAAGACGGCCATCGCGCGGAGGAAAGACGAGGCGCGCGAGGAGTTCCTGGCGACGTTGGATAGAGATCCGTGGGGGCGTCCGTACAAGCTTGTACGCAACAAGCTTAAGTACGCCCCCCCAACGGACTCGATGTCGCCGGAACTCCTCCAGAGGGTCGTCGAGGGCCTCTTCCCACCGGCGGGGGACTTTGTCCCGCCGGTAATGGCGCTCCCTGAGGAGGAGGGAAGCCCTCTCGATTCCGCCGTCCCGCCGCTCACGGACGGCGAGATGGAGAGGGCTGTGGAGAGGCTCCGGGCCTGGACAAAGGCTCCGGGTCCGGACGGAGTGCCAGGTAAGGTCCTGCACCTGGCACTGAAGCACCTCGGGGACCGCTTGAAACTCCTCCTTGAGGACTGTCTCAAGGAGGGGCGCTTCCCGGGGTGCTGGAAGAGGGGGAGGTTGGTCCTCCTGCGGAAGGAGAGTCGGCCGCCGGACTCTCCTTCGGGGTACCGCCCCTTGGTGATGCTGGACGAGGCCGGGAAGGTCTTTGAGAGAATCCTGGCCTCAAGGATCCAGCATCACCTCAGGGAAACGGGCCCGGACTTGGCCGACAACCAGTTCGGGTTCCGGGAGGGGCGGTCCACGCTGGACGCTGTAGCTCGGCTAAGGGAGTACAGCGTCCAGGCGGCGGGAAGGGGAGGGTGTCGTGGCGGTGTCTCTTGACATCGCCAACGCATTCGGCACTCTCCCCTACGGGGTGGTGAGGGAGGCACTCAGATACCACGGAGTGCCTCCCTACCTGAGGAGGGTTGTAGAGCACTACCTGCAGGACCGGGTAGTGCTCTACGACGATCGGGACGGCCGGAAGCTGCGCCCCATGGCCTGCGGGGTTCCACAAGGGTCCGTCCTCGGACCCCTTCTGTGGAACCTCGGCTTCGACTGGGCCATAAGGGGGGTGCAGCTCCCCCGCATGGTCACCATCTGTTATGCTGACGACACGATGGTGGCTGTGCGGGGCGCCGAGCTCGGGGAGACCCTCAGGCGGGCGGCGGTGGCCACAGAGCTCACCGTCGCACGCATTGGTCTTCTCGGGCTAACGGTGGCCCTCCCGAAGACTGAGGCCGTCGTCTTCGGGGGGAGGGGATGGCGAGTGCGAGCGGGCCTCACCATCCCTGTGGAGGGGGAAGCGGTCCGGGTTGAGCCCCACATCAAATACCTTGGGCTCATCCTGGACCGCAGGTGGGACTTCGGGGAGCATTTCCGGCGACTTGCTCCCCGGGTCGTTGGTGCAGCGGCGGCACTCAGCCGTCTGCTGCCCAACGTGGGCGGCCCAAACGCCCCGTGCCGCCGGCTCTTCGCCAATGCGGTGAGGAGCATGGCCTTGTACGGGGCCCCAATTTGGGCCGACCGTCTGTCGGCGGCCAACCGAGCGCAGCTCCGGCGGCCGCAGAGGGTGGTGGCCCTGCGCATCTGCAGGGCGTACACCACCGTCTCACATGCGGCCGCGTGCCTCCTCGCCGCCACCCCTCCCTGGGAGTTGGATGCCCAGGTGTTGGCGGAGAGGCACCAAAGGAGGGTAGAGGCCCGGACTCTAGGGGAGAGTCTGGGCCCGGAAGAGGTGGATAGAGCGCGCCGGTTGGCCGACGACAGACTGAGGGACCGGTGGAGGAGCGACCTGGGGGATTCCCTCTATGGAACCCGAACCATAGGGGCCATCCTCCCGTCGCTCGACCGCTGGTTGAAGAGAGGGCGCGGGGCCTTGAGCTTCCGCATGGTGCAGGTCTTGACCGGGCATGGCTGCTTCGGTCATTACCTGCACCTCATAGGGAGGGAGCTCGGCCCCGGATGCCACGAGTGCGGCGATCCAGACGACACCGCCCGGCACACTGTGGAAGAGTGCAGTCGCTGGGCGGAAGATCGCCGCACCCTGAGGCTCGCCCTCGGGAGGGAGGACCTCTCGCTGCACAGCATCGTCGCCGGAGTGCTGTGCAGCGACAGGGGGTGGGAGGCGGTGGCCTCCTTCTGCGAGACCGTCATGTCCCAGAAGGAGGCCGCGGAGCGGGAGCGCGAGGATGCAGCAGATGCGCTCCCGCTCAGGCGCAGACGAAGGGGAGTTAGGCGTTCGCGGTATCTTGCCGCGAATCGCCAGATTCCCCTGTAAGGCCGGAGGGTTGGGGACCCTCTGACGGCCTCGTCTGGGGGGCGAGTCGAGCGTACCGACCGCCCCCCCATGGCGCGGGAGCCCCGGTGAGATAGACCGGGGCGGCCGGGGACGTCATGGTGAAATACTCATGATCCCATGCGTCCCCTTAACGGCAGTGCGGGAAACGCCGGTGTGTTTTTAGTGGGTATGCCCGGGAACTAGTCCCGGGAGAGTCCCACATACCCCCAGGTCGCCCCAGGCCTGGGGGATGCGTAACGCATTTTCACACCGTTAAAAAAAAAAGGTTAGGTTAGGTTAGGTTAGGTTAGGTTGTGTTGTGTTGTGTCAGGTTGTGCTGTGCTGTGCTGTGCTGTGCTGTGCCAGGTTGTGCTGTGCTGTGCTGTGTTGTGCTGTGCTGTGCTGTGCTGTGCTGTGCTGTGCCAGGCTGTGCTGTGCTGTGCTGTGCTGTGCTGTGCTGTGCTGTGCTGTGCTGTGCTGTGCTGTGCTGTGCTGTGCCAGGCTGTGCTGTGCTGTGCTGTGCTGTGCTGTGCTGTGCTGTGCTGTGCTGTGCTGTGCTGTGCTGTGCTGTGCCAGGCTGTGCTGTGCCAGGCTGTGCTGTGCTGTGCTGTGCTGTGCTGTGCTGTGCTGTGCTGTGCTGTGCTGTGCTGTGCTGTGCTGTGCTGTGCTGTGCTGTGCCAGGCCAGGCTGTGCTGTGCTGTGCTGTGCTGTGCTGTGCCAGGCTGTGCTGTGCTGTGCTGTGCTGTGCTGTGCCAGGCTGTGCTGTGCCAGGCTGTGCTGTGCTGTGCTGTGCTGTGCTGTGCTGTGCTGTGCTGTGCTGTGCTGTGCTGTGCTGTGCCAGGCTGTGCTGTGCTGTGCTGTGCTGTGCTGTGCTGTGCTGTGCTGTGCTGTGCTGTGCTGTGCTGTGCTGTGCTGTGCTGTGCCAGGCCAGGTTGTGCTGTGCTGTGCTGTGCTGTGCTGTGCTGTGCTGTGCTGTGCTGTAGGCCAGGCTGTGCCAGGCTGTGCCAGGCCAGGCCAGGCCAGTGCTGTGCCAGGCCAGGCCAGGCCAGGCCAGGCCAGGCCAGGCCAGGCCAGGCCAGGCCAGGCCAGGCTGTGCCAGGCCAGGCCAGGCCAGGCCAGGCCAGGCCAGGCCAGGCCAGGCCAGGCCAGGCCAGGCCAGGCCAGGCCAGGCCAGGCCAGGCCAGGCCAGGCCAGGCCAGGCCAGGCTGTGCTGTGCTGTGCTGTGCTGTGCCAGTTGTGCTGTGCTGTGCTGTGCCAGGCCAGGCCAGTTGTGCTGTGCTGTGCTGTGCTGTGCTGTGCTGTGCTGTGCTGTGCTGTGCTGTGCTGTGCTGTGCTGTGCTGTGCTGTGCTGTGCTGTGCTGTGCTGTGCTGTGCTGTGCTGTGCTGTGCTGTGCTGTGCTGTGCTGTGCTGTGCTGTGCTGTGCTGTGCTGTGCTGTGCTGTGCTGTGCTGTGCTGTGCTGTGCTGTGCTGTGCTGTGCTGTGCTGTGCTGTGCTGTGCTGTGCTGTGCTGTGCTGTGCTGTGCTGTGCTGTGCTGTGCTGTGCTGTGCTGTGCTGTGCTGTGCTGTGCTGTGCTGTGCTGTGCTGTGCTGTGCTGTGCTGTGCTGTGCTGTGCTGTGCTGTGCTGTGCTGTGCTGTGCTGTGCTGTGCTGTGCTGTGCTGTGCTGTGCTGTGCTGTGCTGTGCTGTGCTGTGCTGTGCTGTGCTGTGCTGTGCTGTGCTGTGCTGTGCTGTGCTGTGCTGTGCTGTGCTGTGCTGTGCTGTGCTGTGCTGTGCTGTGCTGTGCTGTGCTGTGCTGTGCTGTGCTGTGCTGTGCTGTGCTGTGCTGTGCTGTGCTGTGCTGTGCTGTGCTGTGCTGTGCTGTGCTGTGCTGTGCTGTGCTGTGCTGTGCTGTGCTGTGCCAGGCTGTGCTGTGCTGTGCTGTGCTGTGCTGTGCTGTGCTGTGCTGTGCTGTGCTGTGCTGTGCCAGGCCAGGCCAGGCCAGGCTGTGCTGTGCTGTGCTGTGCTGTGCTGTGCTGTGCCAGGCTGTGCTGTGCTGTGCTGTGCTGTGCTGTGCTGTGCCAGGCCAGGCCAGTGCTGTGCCAGGCCAGGCCAGGCCAGGCCAGGCCAGGCCAGGCCAGGCCAGGCCAGGCCAGGCCAGGCCAGGCCAGGCCAGGCCAGGCCAGGCCAGGCCAGGCTGTGCCAGGCTGTGCTGTGCTGTGCCAGTGCTGTGCTGTGCTGTGCTGTGCTGTGCTGTGCTGTGCTGTGCCAGGCTGTGCTGTGCTGTGCTGTGCTGTGCTGTGCTGTGCTGTGCTGTGCTGTGCTGTGCTGTGCTGTGCTGTGCTGTGCTGTGCTGTGCTGTGCTGTGCTGTGCTGTGCTGTGCTGTGCTGTGCTGTGCTGTGCTGTGCTGTGCTGTGCTGTGCTGTGCTGTGCTGTGCTGTGCTGTGCTGTGCTGTGCTGTGCTGTGCTGTGCTGTGCTGTGCTGTGCTGTGCTGTGCTGTGCTGTGCTGTGCTGTGCTGTGCTGTGCTGTGCTGTGCTGTGCTGTGCTGTGCTGTGCTGTGCTGTGCTGTGCTGTGCTGTGCTGTGCTGTGCTGTGCTGTGCTGTGCTGTGCTGTGCTGTGCTGTGCTGTGCTGTGCTGTGCTGTGCTGTGCTGTGCTGTGCTGTGCTGTGTGCTGTGCTGTGCTGTGCTGTGCTGTGCTGTGCTGTGCTGTGCTGTGCTGTGCTGTGCTGTGCTGTGCTGTGCTGTGCTGTGCTGTGCTGTGCTGTGCTGTGCTGTGCTGTGCTGTGCTGTGCTGTGCTGTGCTGTGCTGTGCTGTGCTGTGCTGTGCTGTGCTGTGCTGTGCTGTGCTGTGCTGTGCTGTGCTGTGCTGTGCTGTGCTGTGCTGTGCTGTGCTGTGCTGTGCTGTGCTGTGCTGTGCTGTGCTGTGCTGTGCTGTGCTGTGCTGTGCTGTGCTGTGCTGTGCTGTGCTGTGCTGTGCTGTGCTGTGCTGTGCTGTGCTGTGCCAGGCTGTGCTGTGCTGTGCTGTGCTGTGCTGTGCTGTGCTGTGCTGTGCTGTGCTGTGCTGTGCTGTGCTGTGCTGTGCTGTGCTGTGCTGTGCTGTGCCAGGCCAGGCCAGGCTGTGCTGTGCTGTGCTGTGCTGTGCTGTGCTGTGCTGTGCCAGGCCAGGCCAGGCCAGGCTGTGCTGTGCTGTGCTGTGCCAGGCCAGGCCAGGCCAGGCCAGGCCAGGCTGTGCTGTGCTGTGCTGTGCTGTGCTGTGCTGTGCTGTGCTGTGCTGTGCTGTGCTGTGCTGTGCTGTGCTGTGCTGTGCTGTGCTGTGCTGTGCTGTGCCAGGCCAGGCTGTGCCAGGTGCTGTGCTGTGCTGTGCTGTGCTGTGCTGTGCTGTGCTGTGCTGTGCTGTGCTGTGCTGTGCTGTGCTGTGCTGTGCTGTGCTGTGCTGTGCTGTGCTGTGCTGTGCTGTGCTGTGCTGTGCTGTGCTGTGCTGTGCTGTGCTGTGCTGTGCTGTGCTGTGCTGTGCTGTGCTGTGCTGTGCTGTGCTGTGCTGTGCTGTGCTGTGCTGTGCTGTGCTGTGCTGTGCTGTGCTGTGCTGTGCTGTGCTGTGCTGTGCTGTGCTGTGCTGTGCTGTGCTGTGCTGTGCTGTGCTGTGCTGTGCTGTGCTGTGCTGTGCTGTGCTGTGCTGTGCTGTGCTGTGCTGTGCTGTGCTGTGCTGTGCTGTGCTGTGCTGTGCTGTGCTGTGCTGTGCTGTGCTGTGCTGTGCTGTGCTGTGCTGTGCTGTGCTGTGCTGTGCTGTGCTGTGCTGTGCTGTGCTGTGCTGTGCTGTGCTGTGCTGTGCTGTGCTGTGCTGTGCTGTGCTGTGCTGTGCTGTGCTGTGCTGTGCTGTGCTGTGCTGTGCTGTGCTGTGCTGTGCTGTGCTGTGCTGTGCTGTGCTGTGCTGTGCTGTGCTGTGCTGTGCTGTGCTGTGCTGTGCTGTGCTGTGCTGTGCTGTGCTGTGCTGTGCTGTGCTGTGCTGTGCCAGGCCAGGCCAGTGCTGTGCTGTGCTGTGCCAGGCTGTGCTGTGCTGTGCTGTGCCAGGCCAGGCTGTGCTGTGCTGTGCTGTGCTGTGCTGTGCTGTGCTGTGCTGTGCTGTGCTGTGCTGTGCCAGGCCAGGCCAGGCTGTGCTGTGCTGTGCTGTGCTGTGCTGTGCTGTGCTGTGCTGTGCTGTGCTGTGCTGTGCTGTGCTGTGCCAGGCCAGGCCAGGCTGTGCTGTGCCAGTGCCAGTGCTGTGCTGTGCTGTGCTGTGCTGAGGCCAGGCCAGGCCAGGCCAGGCCAGTGCTGTGCCAGTGCCAGGCCAGGCCAGGCCAGGCCAGGCCAGGCCAGGCCAGGCCAGGCCAGGCT
The DNA here is from genome assembly GCA_038024825.1 of Polylopha cassiicola. Lineage (NCBI taxonomy): Eukaryota > Metazoa > Arthropoda > Insecta > Lepidoptera > Tortricidae > Polylopha > Polylopha cassiicola. Next base: position 2,987 of record CP149053.1, on the reverse strand, counting down.
GTGCTGTGCCAGGCCAGGCCAGGCCAGGCCAGGCCAGGCCAGGCCAGGCCAGGCCAGGCCAGGCCAGGCCAGGCCAGGCCAGGCTGTGCTGTGCTGTGCTGTGCTGTGCTGTGCTGTGCTGTGCTGTGCTGTGCTGTGCTGTGCTGTGCTGTGCTGTGCTGTGCTGTGCTGTGCTGTGCTGTGCTGTGCTGTGCTGTGCTGTGCTGTGCTGTGCTGTGCTGTGCTGTGCTGTGCTGTGCTGTGCTGTGCTGTGCTGTGCTGTGCTGTGCTGTGCTGTGCTGTGCTGTGCTGTGCTGTGCTGTGCTGTGCTGTGCTGTGCTGTGCTGTGCTGTGCTGTGCTGTGCTGTGCTGTGCTGTGCTGTGCTGTGCTGTGCTGTGCTGTGCTGTGCTGTGCTGTGCTGTGCTGTGCTGTGCTGTGCTGTGCTGTGCTGTGCTGTGCTGTGCTGTGCTGTGCTGTGCTGTGCTGTGCTGTGCTGTGCTGTGCTGTGCTGTGCTGTGCTGTGCTGTGCTGTGCTGTGCTGTGCTGTGCTGTGCTGTGCTGTGCTGTGCTGTGCTGTGCTGTGCTGTGCTGTGCTGTGCTGTGCTGTGCTGTGCTGTGCTGTGCTGTGCTGTGCTGTGCTGTGCTGTGCTGTGCTGTGCTGTGCTGTGCTGTGCTGTGCTGTGCTGTGCTGTGCTGTGCTGTGCTGTGCTGTGCTGTGCTGTGCTGTGCTGTGCTGTGCTGTGCTGTGCTGTGCTGTGCTGTGCTGTGCTGTGCTGTGCTGTGCTGTGCTGTGCTGTGCTGTGCTGTGCTGTGCTGTGCTGTGCTGTGCTGTGCTGTGCTGTGCTGTGCCAGGCTGTGCTGTGCTGTGCTGTGCTGTGCTGTGCTGTGCTGTGCTGTGCTGTGCTGTGCTGTGCTGTGCTGTGCCAGTGCTGCCAGGCTGTGCTGTGCTGTGCTGTGCTGTGCTGTGCTGTGCTGTGCTGTGCTGTGCTGTGCTGTGCTGTGCTGTGCTGTGCAGTGCTGTGCTGTGCTGTGCTGTGCTGTGCTGTGCTGTGCTGTGCTGTGCTGTGCTGTGCTGTGCTGTGCTGTGCTGTGCTGTGCTGTGCTGTGCTGTGCTGTGCTGTGCTGTGCTGTGCTGTGCTGTGCTGTGCTGTGCTGTGCTGTGCTGTGCTGTGCTGTGCTGTGCTGTGCTGTGCTGTGCTGTGCTGTGCTGTGCCAGGTGCTGTGCTGTGCTGTGCGCTGTGCTGTGCTGTGCTGTGCTGTGCTGTGCTGTGCTGTGCTGTGCTGTGCTGTGCTGTGCTGTGCTGTGCTGTGCTGTGCTGTGCTGTGCTGTGCTGTGCCAGTGCCAGGCCAGTGCTGTGCTGTGCTGTGCTGTGCTGTGCTGTGCTGTGCTGTGCTGTGCTGTGCTGTGCTGTGCTGTGCTGTGCCAGCTGTGCTGTGCTGTGCTGTGCCAGGCCAGGCTGTGCTGTGCTGTGCTGTGCTGTGCTGTGCTGTGCTGTGCTGTGCTGTGCTGTGCCAGGCCAGGCCAGGCTGTGCTGTGCTGTGCTGTGCTGTGCTGTGCCAGGCCAGGCTGTGCTGTGCTGTGCTGTGCCAGGCCAGGCCAGGCTGTGCCAGGCCAGGCTGTGCTGTGCCAGGCTGTGCTGTGCCAGGCCAGGCTGTGCTGTGCTGTGCTGTGCTGTGCAGGCCAGGCCAGGCCAGGCTGTGCCAGGCCAGGCTGTGCTGTGCCAGGCCAGGCTGTGCTGTGCTGTGCTGTGCTGTGCTGTGCCAGGCCAGGCCAGGCTGTGCCAGGCCAGGCTGTGCTGTGCTGTGCCAGGCTGTGCTGTGCTGTGCTGTGCTGTGCTGTGCTGTGCTGTGCTGTGCCAGGCCAGGCTGTGCTGTGCTGTGCTGTGCTGTGCTGTGCTGTGCTGTGCTGTGCTGTGCTGTGCTGTGCTGTGCTGTGCTGTGCTGTGCTGTGCTGTGCTGTGCTGTGCTGTGCTGTGCTGTGCTGTGCTGTGCTGTGCTGTGCTGTGCTGTGCTGTGCTGTGCTGTGCTGTGCTGTGCTGTGCTGTGCTGTGCTGTGCTGTGCTGTGCTGTGCTGTGCTGTGCTGTGCTGTGCTGGTGCTGTGCTGTGCTGTGCTGTGCTGTGCTGTGTCAGGCTGTGCCAGGCTGTGCTGTGCTGTGCTGTGCTGTGCTGTGCTGTGCTGTGCTGTGCTGTGCTGTGCTGTGCTGTGCTGTGCTGTGCTGTGCTGTGCTGTGCTGTGCTGTGCTGTGCTGTGCTGTGCTGTGCTGTGCTGTGCTGTGCCAGGCTGTGCTGTGCTGTGCTGTGCTGTGCTGTGCTGTGCTGTGCTGTGCTGTGCTGTGCTGTGCTGTGCTGTGCTGTGCTGTGCTGTGCTGTGCCAGGCTGTGCTGTGCTGTGCTGTGCTGTGCTGTGCTGTGCCAGGCTGTGCTGTGCTGTGCTGTGCTGTGCTGTGCCAGGCTGTGCTGTGCTGTGCTGTGCTGTGCTGTGCTGTGCTGTGCTGTGCTGTGCTGTGCTGTGCTGTGCTGTGCTGTGCTGTGTCAGGCCAGGCCAGTGCCAGGCCAGGCCAGGCTGTGCTGTGCTGTGCTGTGCTGTGCTGTGCTGTGCTGTGCTGTGCTGTGCTGTGCTGTGCTGTGCTGTGCTGTGCTGTGCTGTGCTGTGCTGTGCTGTGCTGTGCCAGGCTGTGCTGTGCCAGGCCAGGCCAGGCTGTGCTGTGCTGTGCTGTGCCAGGCCAGGCCAGGCCAGGCTGTGCTGTGCTGTGCTGTGCTGTGCTGTGCTGTGCTGTGCTGTGCTGTGCCAGGCTGTGCCAGTGCTGTGCTGTGCTGTGCTGTGCTGTGCTGTGCTGTGTCAGGCTGTGCTGTGCTGTGCTGTGCTGTGCTGTGCTGTGCTGCCAGGCTGTGCTGTGCCAGGCTGTGCTGGTGCTGTGCTGTGCTGTGCCAGGCCAGGCTGGCCAGGCCAGGCCAGGCCAGGCCAGGCCAGTGCTGTGCTGGTGCTGTGCTGTGTCAGGCCAGGCCA